>JAJSRV010000015.1:416744-1763422 GCA_021527715.1 Neoseiulus cucumeris
ATACTGAACCTCCTGATTGGAGTCTCTACTGTCTTTGAAGGCGAGAACCCGTGTTGGTCATGTCAGTGAGGTTTCATTTTTTGTGGCAAAAAGCTCAGACGAACGTCTGTTCTCAATCATGGTCATTTACCGTGGAACTCCGTGCTGTTTGGATTCCGTATCAGGAGATCAATCCGTCAGTATTTCAACTTCACGCGCCGGGTACGAGTGATCATCATTTCCGGGAATTTTTACGGGTGGTGAAAATCGGGAATCAATTTTCACCACTGATTCTATTTCCCGGAGAAAACAGGAAAAAAGTAGAAAAACTCTTAGACGAGCTGAGAGCATTTGGCAATGCTTCCGCAGTGATCTCGAGAGGAGGAACGAGACATTCTGTCTGATTCGGGACGATGAATTTCGGCAGATTTTTCGTCTGCTCCATTTCCCGACCCTGGTTTGTCTGATTTCGTGAGATATTGACTTGTACGGCAGCGCGATGAACGCGCGAGGTTCCCCCGCCTCGATTCCCGAAGTTTCCACGATGCTCCATTGGTGTGAAGTTTGCATTCCCCGCGTTGTTCTGGACTTGGAAGGACCGCTGCTGCCTCGAGTAATATTTTTATAAAATGACATTGAAGCGCTTAATAACCCGCTCTTTGTGATTCTCTCCGACTCCTGTGGTGCATTGGCCCTGTCAGAGTTCTTGCTGACTGCTTTCGAGGAGCGTTGACAGATTAAACTGAGTGAGATCTGGAAGTTGTCAACAACGAAGGGTTTGCCGGCGACTCTTCAGTTCCGCCCATCCTGACGACCGTCCGCTTACACCAGTTTTCGAATCCGCTCGATGCGCTCGCCCAGATGAAGAATGACGTCATTTCCCCATCTCCTTCGGAATCGCGCAGCTCAACTGTAATGGCCCTTCCTACGATGCACCGGACGTTGCTTTGTCCGAGCGTGGTGCTATTACGGTGTAGTATATCATTTGGGGTCGCGTTTCTAGGATTCTTGCGCATACATTGACTTCCTATTTTAATAAGATGAGAGGGAGAACAAGGAAAGAGGGAGGGAGGAGCGTCTCTCCTATCTGAAATCACAGATAGAGTTGATCAATGAACATTATTTCACCGCTTGGCTTGAATAGTTTCTGAGATACTCGTGCCATTGCCCGAAGCCAGAACCGCGCTGTCAGACTTTCTTCCTTGCAGAAAGTTTTACGGAAAAACCGGCAAAAATGCCAAAACGGAAGAAGAGCAAGAGCAAAAAGAAAAAGAAGAAGAAGAAGAGGAGGAGGAGGAAAAGGGATATAGAGAAGCGTGAGGAAGTAACTGTAGAAGATACAGAAAGTGAGTACGGTAATCCCTCTGGGCTATTTCACCCAACTCACGTCATCCTCGGCCTTCTCCACGACACAAGTTAACTCAGTTGACTTCAATCGGCGATGACATTCGTCGCATCATGATCTGAAGCAGAAAAAAGCGTTTACCATATTCTCTCTTATTGAAGTGCGTGCCCGTCCATTTCCCGACGGGCCCCCAGAAGGTGACCGTCTTCTGGAGAGTGCCAGTCTATTCTTTCAATCTCCGAGGGGTGGTCTTTTGGAGCAGCGGTGGCCGACGGCGGCGTGGCGGTCCGTTGAGGAATTCAGAGGGTGGTCCGCGGGAAGATTTTCGTGAGTTGTGGGGAACTCGGGACTTTGTATGAGCCGGGTCGGAATCGCTACATTTTCTGATAGGATGGTCAACGCCGGAAAGGAATCGCTTTTCCATCCGCGGTCCTTTTGATTGATTGGTGCAATGGATTCTGCCGTTTCGCGGGGAAGAACGTAAGTAGGTTCCCAAGGTGAGGAGATGCGCGCTTGAATTCATTGTGGAGCTACAACTCAGTTTTTGGAGATGGAGTCAGCTTATTTCGTGAAGAAACTGGATCTGCGAGAGGGAATCATACTGAAGTAGAGTAGCTCTGAGAGAAACAGCCTAGACACTAACGGACCGATATAATAATATAATCGGTACTGTACAGAACTCGGATTATCTGCGAAGAAATCCAAAAGAGGATGGAACAGGTTGGAATCATTGGTGAAATGCAATTCGCGTTTCGGAGAGACCGACGCGGGGAAGATGCCATATTCATCTTGACGTCCTCTATCGAAATAACAGTCAATTACGTTTAATTACCAAGAGACGGTCTTTTGTGGAAAGAGATAGAGGTTACACTGTGAAGAGTAGGCTATGACTTAAGGCTTGGTCTGCCTTCGACCAGTCGAAGCTGTCTTTTGATGAACATTCATACAAGTGATATTGTCTGCAAGGACCCCCGCAATATCTACAAGAACAGGATTCGTTGGGCTCAGAGAGTCGTTGAACTGAAACAACGAGGTGTATCATGAGCTAATCTAAAAGCATCAACCAAAGAGGAAAGGGAAGTAAAAGGAGGGGAAGGGGGCCCAGGGTAGCCAATCATGGATGAAGAGAATGCCCTGAATCGTCTAGAATCTCGCGCGAGCAAAAAATCATGCGAAAAAACCGAAGGAGCTCCGCAAAACGTACAGAATCAAAAAACAGCAGAAGACGGACTGATAGGAAGCAAAGAGGACCGAGGAGAAAGAGCATGGGTGACCCAACGCAAGAAAGGATCCAAGCGCAGTATGTCGATCTCTCCGACTACCAAACAAAAAGAGAAGGACCCGAAGCTCGAGGAAACCAATGAGGTAGAAACAGAAACGTCATTAGAACCCAAATTCACAAAACTAATAGTAGAAGCTGAACTGCTTGATGAGATGGCGAACGTAAGGTATAGCAACACAAAATTAGAGCTGAAGTAACAGAGTGAAAAAATATCTTTCCTGGTAAAAAGACTGGAGAGATACTTCAAAGACGACAAGAAGAAGACTTTGAGAAGGATGAATGATCTCGAGCAACAGAACAGCATACTCCTAGAGGAAAGAAACACTCTATTTATGAAGCTCTACACAGGAGAGCCAACAGACACTCGACTCCAAGAAACTAGAAGAAAAACTGCGAAACGTGCGCTCCGAGGAAGATATCGAGGCCCTCATAACTTACAAGTGGCCTCACCATAACTTCAAAAAGAGCAAGGTGATTCCCCGAAGCATACTCCAACTTAGCAAGACGAGAGTCCTAATCCTGAACGAAAACAACAGGCGTGACAAGGAAGTACTAACAAGACTCGGCGCGGCACACCCCAAGCTGGGGAACGCGGCAAAGAAAGCTGAAATAGGAACACGAATCCTCACAACTCTCTCGGAGGAAGTAATTCTGGACGGGGAGAACAGGGAGGAAGCAGGAGTACCTGACACGATAATCCTCGTCAAAATAGATAAAGATTCAATAACTGAGACTGTAAAACAAATGAAGTAGATTCTTGAGAAACTGCCAGACTCTGTAGACGTTTTTTCAGCATACATCACTGAAGATATCGGTACTTGGTTGTGTGGCTCCCGCAAGGCGTAAGGCGCCCAAACGGCGCGAGTAAGCGCAGCCACGACGGCGCCGCAATGAGAGAGGAGGTGGAGAACGGGCAAAGCCAGAAGTGAATAAGCGCACGTGCGAGAGCATGGAGCCTGAAGACCTCTTCAGCGCATGATGGCTGCGCTGCTCAATCTTCCTACCAGGGCGTTGTATCGATGCACCGGTAGGATCCCGAGTGACGCGCGTAACGCGAGCTTCCAGGCGCCGGAGAGTTCGTGTCCCTCGCTTCGCTCGGGATCCTTTGATTGCATCGATAGGGTGCCCTAGCGGGGGCCGCGAGGCGCGTGGCAAGTGCGTTCCCCGGCAGGGCACCCTATCGGTGGAATCAAAGGATCCCGAGCGAAGCGAGGGACACGAACCCGCCGTGCCTGACAGCGCAACCTTCGGAACTTTCTGCTTGAAACAGCGAAACCGAGATCCTGTCGTTTCGAATTTCGCGGTTGTGGCCGCCGCGCTGGGCCCGTCGCCAGCGCCGGCGGCCCTTTTGCGGCTGTTTCATCTGATCACGGGCCATATGGAGACGATGCAATGCTCCATAGCGTCTGGCCAAGTTCTTAAATAAAAACGTCCCAAACCGATCGTATAGAGGGAATCCTCCCTTGAAATCACGCAAAACCCTGTGGAACGCCTTACAATCGGGCGTTGCCTGCTAGATAGAGCTTCCCGGAATCCGAACGATGATTTGTTCCTACCTGGCAAACTCGCAGGGTCTCCGTCTATAAGAGAATGCCCTTCAATTAGAGAGAATACGGTGCATATATTATTCGGAAGATTCCAATTAGCTTCTCCGACAACTGTAGTCCACTCGCGCGCCAATCTGCGTTCTGAACAGAAGAATCTTCATGACCACAGTTGGATGCAAAATATTCGATCGACCTCAATTTTCGAATTTCATTCATCAGTCTGAGGACACTGAGCACTTCACCTGAGTTATACCTGAGAGGCCAAAACTGGGAATTTTGGGGAAGATTCCCGTTTGGCCTATATTCTTTGGTTTGCTTTTCCTCCTCGTTCGGGCGAGGGGAATCGTTCTTCGATGCCAGCTACTCAAGTCAAGTCCTGCTTTCAAACAGGTAAATCCAAGCAGTCAATATCAGAAGCGGAGCTCAAGTCAAAGCTTCACTCGGAGAGTATGTCAACCGGTAAGTATGTCTAATTTCTAGAAATGATCCTGAAGTGCATTTGTCCTCCTCTGTAGTGACGCACTCATGTGTAGCAGTCAAATCACCGATTTGTCACGTATTTTGAGAAGTTTTCGGGAATCATAGAGTCTCAACTTTGAACTTGTTTCGGTCTGCCGAATCCAGCCCGATAAGGTGAAGTATGTCAGGGCTAATAGTCACCAGTGCAAACATCATCATCTCATTGATTAAGTGGTGATCAGATCAGTAATGCCTGGTTTGCCATTCTTTGGTTTGCTTTTCTTCCTCGTTCGGGCGAGGGGAATCGTTCTTCGATGCCAGCTTCTCTGTCTAGTCCCGCTCTCAACAGGTAAATCCAAGCAGACAATATCAGAAGAGGGGCGCGAGTCAGAGCAGAAAACGGAAAGTTTAACCTGTAAGTATGTCTAATTTCTAGAAATGATCCTGAAGTGCATTTGTCCTCCTCTGTAGTGACGCACTCATGTGTAGCAGTCAAATCACCGAAGAGTATTTTGAGAAGTTTTCGGGAATCATAGAGTCTCAACTTTGAACTTCTTTCGGTCTGCCGAATCCAGCCCGATAAGGTGAAGTATGTCAGGGCTAATAGTCACCAGTGCAAACATCATCATCTCATTGATTAAGTGGTGATCAGATCAGTAATGCCTGGTGTGCCATTCTTTGGTTTGCATTTCTTCCTCGTTCGGGCGAGGGGAATCGTTCTTCGATGCCAGCTTCTCTGTCTAGTCCCGCTCTCAACAGGTAAATCCGAGCAGACAATATCAGAAGAGGGGCGTGAGTCAGAGCAGAAAACGGAAAGTTTAACCTGTAAGTATGTCTAATTTCTAGAAATGATCCTGAAGTGCATTTGTCCTCCTCTGTAGTGACGCACTCATGTGTAGCAGTCAAATCACCGAAGAGTATTTTGAGAAGTTTTCGGGAATCATAGAGTCTCAACTTTGAACTTGTTTCGGTCTGCCGAATCCAGCCCGATAAGGTGAAGTATGTCAGGGCTAATAGTCACCAATGCAAACATCATCATCTCATTGATCAAGTGGTGATCAGCTCAATAATGCCTGGACTAGCTTGATGAATCAGTGAGCTTATCGGAGGGATGATGCCGCTTAGGATATGCTGATAATCGAGCAGATGATACAATGTTATGGTAGAAGCTGTAGATGATGTGGCGTGCGACTGGGTACCGAAGACTGGGTTGGAATTTCGTCGACTGGGGGGCTCGGAGGGACCTTGCGCCCTTCTGAAGTTTATGAAAAGGGGTGAACAGGAGGGGCTCTGCGGCTCCGGTACCCGAAGACCGACTTCTTTAGGGTGGTCGCTCCATCGCATCTGGCCGAGAGCCTATAAAAATTTCCGGAACCGAGCGTATAAACGGAATCCTTCGTTGAAATCACGCAGAATTCTGTGGAACGCCTTACGATTGCACGAGAAACCATTGGGCGTTGCTCGGTGAATAGAACTTCCCCGAATCCGAACGATCATTCGTTCCTATCTGGCAAACTCGCAGGGTGCCCGTTCAAAAGAGAATGCCCTTCAATTAGAGAGATTACGTTGCATTGCAATTCGGAAGATTCCAATTAGCTTCTCCGACAACTGTAGTCCACTCGCGCGCCAATCGGCGTTCTGAACAGAAGAATCTTTATGACCGATATATAGCTGGATGCAAAATATTCGATCGACCTCAATTTTCGAGTTTAATTCATCAGTCTGAGGACACTGAGCACTTCACCTGAGTTATAGCTGAGAGGCCAAAACTGGGAATTTCGGGGAAGATTCGTTTAGCCTATATTCTATGGTTTGCTTTTCTTCCTCTTTCGGGCGAAGGGAATCGTTCTTCGATGCTAGCTTCTCTGTCAAGTCCTAATCTCAACAGGTAAATCCAAGAAGACAATATCAGAAGAGGGGCGCGAGTCAGAGCAGAAAACGGGAAGTTTAATCTGTAAGTATGTCCAATTTCAGGGAATGATCCTGAAGTGCATTTGTCCTCCTCTGTAGTGACGCACTCATGTGTGACAGTCACCGAAGAGTATTTTGAGAAGTTTTCGGGAATCATAGAGTCTCAACTTTGAACTTCTTTCGGTCCGCCGAATCCAGCTCGATAAGGTGAAGTATGTCAGGGCTAGACATCCGAACCTTACTGAAGGTTCTAAGGTACTAAGGTACCTTAGATACCAAAGTCCTTAGGACCTCAGTGATCTATCAAGGTTTGACTAAGGTAACTGAGGCTATTTAGTACCTTCAGTAAGGTTCGGATGTCTAGTCAGGGCTAATAGTCACCAATGCAAACATCATCATCTCATTGATTAAGTGGTGATCAGCTTATCGCGGGGATGATGCAGCTTAGGATATGCTCTTTATCGAGCAGATGATACCATGTTGTCGTGGAAGCCGTCGATCATGTGGCGTGCGACTGGGTATCGAAGACTAGGTTGGACTTTCGTCGACTGGGGGCGTGGAGGGACCTTGCGCCCTTCTGAAGTTTATGGAAAGGGGTCCACAGGAGGGTCTCTGCGGCTCCGGTACCAGAAGACCGACTTTTTAGGGTGATTTCCATTATTTCCACTCTTTAGGCCGAATATCTGGTATCAGAAGCAGAAGTTCTGATAACAGACCCCTACGCCTTCTGGTACCAGAGCCCATCGACCCCCGGTATCCAACCTCTGCAACACAAACCATGAGCGCCGCTGGCGGAAGGACGGACATGAAGAAAAATATCTTCGACCGGGGTCTCGGGCTCTGAAGTTCCTCAATAGCTCAACGATATTCAAGGGTTTCAGTGGGTACCCGTTCGGGAAGCGAGATCGTCACATCTGGCCTGGAAGTGTCCGTACTGCCAGAGATGACTCCGAAAGTCTTGACCAAAGGAAAATTATATGCGTACGGAGGTTGTTCCGCGATCGCTCTACTTTTAATTGCTGTTGCGATTATAAAACTCCTCCAAAGCAAAGGTACGGATGCCGTCATGTGTATTCATTCGTACACGATGGAAACTCAAGCAGAATGTTCTTGCATGGCTGAATGTTGGACAGAATTCTCAGAGTATTCCGAGACTTGAATCATCTACGAGCTCTGATGCTTTCTATAGAACCTCAAGTTGCGTTTACTGAACACAACAATCAAGGAACGGAAGCTTCAATAAGTACGATGCCTCTAGGTAAGATCTAAGAAATCAAATATTCAACTCTTAATCGAAGATGTGCGCCGTCATACTCGCGACGAATGATTTTCAAGTGATAGCGGTGGGAGAGGACGAGATTACAATGTTATCGGAGTGTTATCCGATGTGGGGGATCGTCTTCTTTGATTCACGTGAAAGTTTTTGGAACTGCGTACCGCGGGCGGAATGGTCGCAGCGGCTAAGATATTACGAGATTCAAAGAGGCGGAGGACCGCGTCGGATGGCACCTCGATAACATTGCGATCACGTGGAAACGATGCGCCGCGAGAATGACGGCGCACACATCTGCTCGTACTCGATCCTATGACTCATCACCCATCTAGATACCTGTAATGAGCGCTTGCTGTCGTGTCAGGGAGAGGTCGATTCGAACTGGGCTCCGAATGGTTCCAACGATTAATTGTGAACTTCCTCTCTCCGATAAACTGAATCACCATGACAGATGAGGAGACATTTATCACCGAACTCTTGCAACCATGCTTGGAAACTTATCTTTCCGATCTGCGAACTCGACACAACAGTGAATTCAAAGCCAAGAAAAAGATACCAAAAATGCTATATTGGGCTTTCGGTTTCTCAGACATTTCCATCAGGCAACTGATAGACCTGCAGGTTGAGAAGGTCCTAAAGAAGCGCGATGGTGAGGGATTTCGAATACATGGCGTTCGGGAGGTCATGACATCGCTAGATCGAGACCGATTCTCACAAACCCCATGACGTTGGGAAGCTGAAGAATAGCGCTGGGCTAAGCTTATTCTTTATTTCCCCAAATTGCATCAATTTTGAAGTGAGAAAGGTTCCGAACCTTTTCCTTGCGGAAGTACTCCGCTTCTCCCCCGGCGGGTCTCTCCTCACGGTTCTTGGGCGTCCAGATCGAGTCCGAACAGCGAACTCCCGGTGAGTTTGTACTGTTTCAGGCCTACGGGGCTCGGACGTATCGGAACAACATCTTGCACGAACCTCGGGCAAACGATTTCCACTTCGAAAACTACGCACTCAACGAGATGATCAAAACTTGGCATCTGTTCATATTGAGCCCATTTATGCGATTGAAGAAGTTTGACAACGACCTAGTGCACAGTTCCTTCTCGGGCTTTCTTCCGAACGGAATTGTTCTGGATTTCACTCCATGGAGTGCATTGCCTTGGATCGAACAAATCTCGCAAATCACACATTTGTTTGTTGTTGTGGGTGTTCACGAACTGACCGAAGAATCTGGACTAGGGCGAAAGAGACTCGAATTCCTCCATGTCCCCCAATAGTTATCCAATCTAGAGAGATGAAAAGAGTCGCCGCAGCTCAATTCTTCTGCTTTCCAGCGGAGTAAGTTGAGTCTCATGTTGAAAGCGGAATCATGTCTCGATGCTTGCAGTACACTTTTTGAATAAAATGGTCTCAATATGCTACAAAATCGGAGAGTTAGAATCAGAAGAGTCGGTTGGATATGCACGAGGCATTTGTTTATCCGTTTCAGGTGAAGCCAATGGCGTAATAAAACTCGAAGGTTCACAAATTCACCTCTCTGTGAAATTTTACCGCATTCTACCAAAGAAAAGGATATCTTGTACCTTGACGAAAATAGATTTCGATTGGGTTACGAACGTTGACAGTAGAGAGCGCTTACGAATCGATACTTTCAAAGTCGTGAGTGCATTGGCGATCCCTCATCCACTCTATTTGAACATTACTGTTTACTTCTTCGTTTTTACTGCCTCAATCAAGTCTAAAAGCGCTCATATCTCACGCTTCCCTTCAGTCTTTGACTCAATCTGCATGGGACACTGTGGACTGGACTTGCAATCCTGTATTCGGTCACCTGGAAATACCTTTGAAGAAGCAGGCAATGCATGGAATGGCTCGAATCTTCCGCAGTGTCATCGAAGAATTCTTGCTTGACTCCATGGAGCCTGCAGTGGGAGAATGTGTTCGACAGAATCTCAAAACTTGAATGTCATGTATTGAAGGAGAAAGGCGGCTTCATATTGGTGGTCTGACTTATGTTTCATTTCGTGTATGGCTCAGATTCGATCCATTTCAAGAAGAGAGAATACATCTGTCTGTCAGTTTCTCAAGTGTGCCCTCATTTCACAAACCGAGATGAAAATTCATATTTTCGCGCGAGGTCATAGAGTAGTTAGTTCGGAGCGGGATGTCTCCCTCGGAAGGGGATGTGACTGATTCATGGTGGAGCACGGGTGGAGGCACTGCTCATTCGCAATATCTATGAGCTCCTTATTTGCGCGATCTCCTCTAGCTTGATGCTGGTAGGAAGGAAGATTTCCTTCAAAAATCCGCGTAACGATGATACCATGCTCCGAAAATCCTACAAAAGCTTCAGTGATTCGGGTCAATACTAAGAAAAACAGGACTGACGAAGCTGCTCTTCTCCTCCCTCCGTTACTCTTGCCGTACCAAACGGTATCATTGACAGCCCCGTATCGTCTTCGTTCTGGCTGGAACTCTTGCCGGAGTGGCCTTCCGCATTTTTGTTTCGCCCGTTCTGAGAGACTAAAACGGAAACGGTTTACAAAGCCTGCATCGATTGTCAGAGTCGTGAACATATAATCGCAGAGTGATGAGAAACGGCAGGACGTTATGAATTCAGGTTTTCTGTCATCAGTGGAACTCAAAAAACATGACAAAAAGCTGTTTGAGTCGATGGTGGAGATGATGGAAGTCATGGACGTGATGGCACAAGCAAAGAGTAAGTTTTGCACCTCGCTCCGATGGCCATAGCGGAAATAAAATTCAGATCCATGTTGAATATCGTACGACGATTTGCAGCAAAAACTTGAGATGTATATTTTGGGTGAAGTCTTGAACAGATCGTCGAAATGAGGCCTTGAGGATGATGACAATCGATGAGGGAATCGATAAAACGTCCAGAAACACAAGAGAAGTCTCATGTTTATGGACTCCAAGAGGGCGACGTGGTGTAAATAATGATGGAAGACTTGGTTCAAGTCTGAGAGATCCGTTGCTCAGAACACTACTCGCGAGCACAACACTCACAATAGAAGAACATGACGCCGAGCAGCATATGTGACTCCGTGGGGAGCCGGATTACAACTGGTTGTTTGTGAAGAAATGACAAGAGACATCTTTGTCAGGTACCAGCGCGAGATTTTGGGAGACGAGCGCTTCTGCAAGTGACTTTTGGACCCAAGATCCCCGGATAAGCTTGAGCGGGTACAGTCGGATCGCGGATGCAAGATCTCAAATACTTTGGATTCTACAGAATACCCTACAAACTATTCCACCCCCTCAGGCGCGAATACAGCATCCGTCTCACTGTGGAATTGCCGCATTGGCCGCCCATGAGGCTCAAAATCATTGAATATGATCCAAGTATTAGCATCCTATCGAAAATATCCATCAATTACTTCGGGAAACGGCTCCCAAGCTTCCATGACTCGCTTTTGCATCCACATACGGAGATTGGTGGGCGGGCTTCAGAGAAGCAATGTCCGGCTAGGTTCCGACGGCCAAATCTTCCGCAAAGAGCTTAAATCAAGAGTGCAGAATAAACAGAATTCCATATGGAAACAACAAAAGGAATCCAAATCCACTGTGTGCCTGTATCGACAGTCCAAAGAGACAAGAGGTCTCAGAACGGAGATGTACGATGACTCGCGAGGCAGTCGTCTCCAAGCTCTAACCCGGGCAGGAGTGCTCCAAACCAGGAGAAGACGTGAACAAAGACCGGTGTCGTTCTCTTGCGGACGTCCCGCCAACGAGATCGGATTGAGACGTTCAAGATAGGTTTCAAATGTCTTGGTCTAACATTTCATGAAACTCTCTCATCGAGACCTCATTCGGATTCAATCAGACCAAAATGCTATTTACGCCCTCCGAAGGCTCAGAGATGTTGGCGTTCCTGTCGACGGTCTCATCATGGTGTACGAGGCTCCCAAGCTGTTCATTCCCAAGCTCTGTTATGGGATTCATGTGTGTGGTGATGGACCAAAGAATATAGTCCGAAAGGCGCAGGTTATTCATTCATAACACTTTTATTTGGAGAATAAAAGGGGGGGGGGAGGTCATAGAAGGACCTGATACAAGAGATATCATAAATTATACAGAACGGCGCTATTCGTGCAATTTTCGCACGAAGTTTCGTAGACTCACTGCGGACGTTTTCGTGGCCCACGGCCTTACGACAGTCCAAGATCTATACAGAATCCGCGTTGCCTCCATCGCGCACAGGATCAGGAGTGAGAGAGTCCCGTCCGACATCGCCTTCCCGATCAGATCCGTTGGCAAGAGATCCGACCGCCGACCAACGATGTTCGACGCACCGTTTGTGATCAGAAAGTCTTCCCGCCACGCTCTCGCCCACGCTCTCCCGTCGGTCTGGAGTTCTCTTACGCTCCAGATTCCCTTCACTCAGCGAGCGAGTTTGGCCGACAGATTAAAAGCTTTGTCTTCATCAATCAATCAATCTATCAACCAATCAGCACCAGACAAAACGATCGCGATCCTTCCATCGATACGGAATGCGCCCGATTCGGAGCCCCTGAAACCGACCGACACGTGATTCTGGAATGCGAGTAAGGAAAATTCTCCCAGCAGGAATTCTCCGACCGACTTGGACTTCACCCCAAAACAACCCCGGAGATCCCAAGACGATAGGGAAACTACAATAAATGATCTGTAAATACAAGACAGTTCACCCCTGAAATGAAAGGGAACACATGTGTCACACATGATGTGTATATATGTAAGATCAAATAAATCCAATCCAATCTAGATGCTTCGACGCAGTGATTCGGAATTTCGGGGAGCGTGGATTTTCGATTCGAGAACCGGGAAGATATAGCAATGGAAGCTGCCTTCTTTCGTCTTCCCGGGAGAGCCACAGTTTTTTCTCGATCGAGATAATAAATCAAAATAAATTCGGACAGGATGAACAGATGGAAAAACACCGCGGGCCAAATGCAGCCCGCGGGCAAGCCAATGAGTGGTGAATTTTTCCCTGCTCCAAATCTGAGGAATATCTGAATGAATTGTGCGGATAAGTCATCATTCCTTGAAACGACGAACTTCGATGTTTTAGAGGTATCGACACCCAAGAGGGAAAACGAATGGACAGCGATGAAGGTGAGCGAATTAGGGATAAAGATCGAGTACCAGACGCAGCATGTGAGGACCTCTAATTGTTCTCAAAGTGTGTCAATCACCGGATTGCCCCTATACTGAACCTCCTGATTGGAGTCTCTACTGTCTTTGAAGGCGAGAACCAGTGTTGGTCATGTCAGTGAGGTTTCATTTTTTGTGGCAAAAAGCTCAGACGAACGTCTGTTCTCAATCATGGTCATTTACCGTGGAACTCCGTGCTGTTTGGATTCCGTATCAGGAGATCAATCCGTCAGTATTTCAACTTCACGCGCCGGGTACGAGTGATCATCATTTCCGGGAATTTTTACGGGTGGTGAAAATCGGAAATCAATTTTCACCACTGATTCTATTTCCCGGAGAAAACAGGAAAAAAGTAGAAAAACTCTTGAACGAGCTGAGAGCATTTGGCAATGCTTCCGCAGTGATCTCGAGAGGAGGAACGAGACATTCTGTCTGATTAGGGACGATGAATTTCGGCAGATTTTTCGTCTGCTCCATTCCCCGACCCTGGTTTGTCAGATTTCGTGAGAGATTGACTTGTACGGCAGCGCGATGGAAGCGCGAGGTTGCCCCGCCTGGATTCCCAAAGTTTCCACGATGCTCCATTGGTGTGAAGTTTGCATTCGTCGCGTTGTTCTGGACTTGGAAGGACCGCTGCTGCCTCGAGTAATATTCTTATGAAATGACATTGAAGCGCTTAATAACCCGCTCTTTGTGCTTCTCTCCGACTCCTGTGGTTTATTGGCCCTGTCAAAGTTCTTGCTGACTGCTTTCGGGGAGCGTTGACAGATTAAACTGAGTGAGATCTGGAATTTGTCAACAACGAACGGTTTGCCGGCGACTCTTCAGTTCCGCCCATCCTGACGACCATCCGCTTACACCAGTGTTCGAATGCGCTCGATGCGCTCGCTCAGATGAAGAATGGCGTCATTTCTAGGATCCTTGCGCATACATTGACTTCCTACTTTAATAATATGAGGGGAAGAACAGAGAAAAAGGGAGCGTCCCTATCATCTGAAGTCAGAGATAGAGGTGGTTCTTGAATATCACACTCAAGCCCTATAGGTCTCATTTTTGAAGCAAAATGGAAACGCTTCGGATTGAGACCTGTACGGCTTTGCGATCTCGCTACGGTAAGATTTGCGAAGCATTTGAAGTTGCATTTTTGACTTTTTTATCACACCGGTCGGCGTGAGTAGTTTCCGAGGTACTCGTGGCATTACACGAGGCCATAATCTCACCATGAGACTTTTTTCTTTACAGAAGAACCTTCGAGAGGAACAAAAACAACGTCAAAATGGAAAAAGAAGAAAAAAAAGAAGAAGACGAAGAAGGCTGCGGAAGAAGATTCAGAAAGTGAGTACGGTGATCCATCCAGACTTCTTCACTCGACTCACGCCATTCCCGGGCTTACATGTTATCCGTAATTACTATTTCAACGGCCCGTAATTACGGAGCCCATAGTAAACCCCATAGGCGACTACGGTTTTTGCGACCCGTAATTACGGAACCCAGAGTAAATTCTGTAGGCGAATACGGTTTTCACGGCCCTCGAATTACGGTTTTACGGCTCGCGGGAAATTCCTCCATCGAATTGAGATATTTTGTCGTTCGCTCCCTAATAATCATGGAGAGTTGCAACAAAAACCGTACGCACCATCAGAGTCAGTATAGTATTCTTCTTCACTGTCAGGAGGGCTCGGCTCCCTTTTCCGTTTCGAGATTCGAATTTTCTGAACGCGTTTCGGCAGTTCTTTGACTTCGACTTCACGTAGTTTGAAAGCTACGAATGGAGAGCGTGAACTGATTATCTCCATTCCGACAGTTTCATAATGCTTGCCGCATCCAGATTTAAGAAGAGAGCCGGAAGATTCCGATAATAATATCTAGCTTTCCAATATGTAAACTGAAGCGCTGTGGTCGCTCAAGTTCAACGTTGCACATCAGATAAATCGTAAGCCGCCTGCCTCGGGCAGCATGGAATGGGACCATGAATATCCAGCCGATGAAATTGACTCACAGGCACGGCCTCTCGATGGCGACTCCTCAGATTCCTCAGATTCCAGACATAATCCGACAGAAATCCATTATTGAAGAACTAATCGACCGACACACGGTAGAGCTAAAGCCTTGAAATCTCGAAGTTGATACCGAGAAAGACGATCGGCCTCCGCCAAGCAGCCATCTTCTGCAGAGTCGCCGATATTCTGCCAGATTTGCCAAGTCTGTCCCTCGGGAACGTGTGCGAATATTTCGTCATGTTCATACCAGTAGCTAGAAGATCATTCAGTCGTGGAACACCGCTCAACTTTAGCAATCTCAGATGACAGGAGTCATTGGTAACCGGCTCTTTTTGGTCTTGCACCGGAGTCGCACGCAGAGGGCTCTAGAATTTCGATTACCCGCTTCCCTCGAACGATTTTGTCAGGGAAGCACGGTTTCGAAGAAGCTCACAGTTGGCGATGGCAGTAAAACCGTAATTCAGAAGCCGTAAAAACCGTAATCGCCAATGGGATTTACAATGAGTTCCGTTATCATGGGCCGTGAAACCGTAATTACGGAAAAAATTCACGACACAAATCAACTCACTTGACTTCAATCAGCGATGAAGCGTGACGCACGGCATGCCCGAAGCGCATAAAGTCTTGCTTCATCATACAATCATCAACACGATATATGCACATACACATTGGCGGTCGCGTGATAGAATCGGTAGCTTTCAGGAATCATCCCCGAACTATTATAGGGGAAGGCGCCCTAATACGAGACAGTCTCCTAATATGAGACACTTCGAGATCTCGGTTGTGAAACAAAGAGTAGAAGCTGGCGTGATTGGATGCGCCTTGCCTCGTTATGGTAGAGTCGGAGCTAGGTTTCTGAAAAAAATCGATTTCCCAACTTAGAGCGGCTTCGAGATCATTTTTTAGAATCAGAAGGCGACTTGAGTTTTTTCGGAGCGACTCGTGTATTTCTTCTGAAATCTGTCGAATTTCGCTTGCGAATGAGATGATACGAAGATTCGCGAATTCTGTCGTTTCTCGACGTCGAATCGAAGCATCCGAGACCTACGGCTCACACGGCGCATGAAATCAGAGAGCATCACAGAGTCTTCCATTTGATATGGAGGTTAAATCTGTGTTCGGAGACTTTTCGGCACAATCACACAAATTCGTTTTTCTCGGAAAATAAAAGGGGTTCCTGGAATCCACGACCCGTCGTTTGTAGGGCACAGCGTCAGGATTCAGAATATAACGCCTGTTTCCAAATACCACACAACAGACGTTCGCAGCACTCATTTCAGAAAAACTATCTCATATTAGGGCGCCTTCCCCTATGGACCAATAAATCCGAACATGTGTACACCTATAACTTCGAACAATGTCTGGGCTGAACTTCGTGGCTAGACAGGTTTCGGTGTTAAGGCCGGTCTACAAAGTTTCGAACTCTTACGGAGTCGGTAGAGGGCGACTCGTCACAGGTGCCAAGGAAGAATCTGCTGAGTTCTGCCGGAAAAACGTCCTTCTCGAGGAAACTTCGTTGAGAAGTGTTTACTGACCTTGACAACGAAGTCTTATTTGAGGAAGGTCCGAGAATTGTGCATTCATATTCGAGGACATAGTGGGTCGAAAGCGCACACAGAGCCGATGAGCGCTCTAACCTATGCGCAAGTAGCAGGGGCCAGCCAAGGAAGAGCCCCAGCTTCAGACCGAAGGGATGCGCGGAGAGGTCGCAGATTGACCTGCACTGAACACACCGAGGGAACCCCCGCGGTGATGGCACAAAACGAGTCTCTAGGGGAGCGTTCGAAAACACGACCGATATATATATATGAGGGAAAGAACAGAGAAAGTAGGGAGGAAGGAGCGTCTCTCTTATCTGAAATCACGGATAGAGTTGATCAATGAATATTAATTCACCGGTCGACTTGATGAGTTTTAAAGGTAGTCGTGCCATTGTACGAGGCCAGAATCTCACTATCAGACTAAATATGAGGGGAAGAACGGAGAAAAAGGGAGGAAGGAGCATCCCTATAATTCGAAGTCACAGATAGAGGTGATTCTCGAATATCGCACTCAAGTCTTTCCAACTTATGATAAGAAAAAAATGCAACCTCAAATGCTTCGCAAATCTTACCGCAGCGAGATCGAAAAGCCCTGTCAAATCGAAGCAAAATGAAAATGCTTCGGATTGAGACCTATACGGCTTTGCGATCTCGCTACGGTACGATTTGCGAAGTATTTGAAATTGCATTTTTCATTTTTTTTTTTTATCACACCGGTCGGCTTGAGTAGTTTCCGAGGTGCCCGTGGCATTAAACGAGGCCATAATCTCACCATGAGACTTTTTTCTTTGCAAAAGGCCTTTCGAAACAATCAAAGAATACGTCAAAACGAAAAAAGAAGAAGAAAAAGAAGAAGAAGAAAGGAGCTAAGAAGAATGAGGAAGGAAGTTCAGAAAGTGAGTACGGTAATTCGTTCGGGCTATTTTACCCGACTCACGTTATCCTCGGGCTCCTTCACCCCACAGGTCAGCTCACTTGACTTCAATCGGCGATGAACTGACTCATTCGTCGCATCATAGTAGAAAAAAACGTTTACATAAACTTCTCGGAAAATTCCGATGAGCTTTTCCGACTAATGCAGCCCACTTGGGCGCCAATCTGCGTTCTGAACAGAAGAATCTTCATAACCACGGTTTGATGCAAAATATTCTATCGACCTCAGTTTTACCTGTGGCCGCAAGAACGTCCCCAGTCCCTCGAATCTTTTCATTAGTCTAAGAACCCTGAGCACTTGACCTGAGTTATGCCTGAAAGGCCAAAACTGGGAATTTTGGGGAACATTCTCTTTGCCTATATTCTTGGGTAAACTTTCCTTCGATGCCAGCCTCTTTGTCTAATGCTGCTCTCGACAGGTACTTCCGAGCGGTCAAGATCGAAAACGAAGCTCAAGTCAAAGCAGAGCACGGAAGGTTCAACCGGTAAGTATGTCTAATTTCAGGAAATGATCCTGAAATGCATTTGTCCTCTGCGGTAGTGACCCACTCATGGGAAGTAATCAAACCACCGAAGAGTCTCCCGAGATCTCGGGCTCTGAAGTTCCTCAATAGCTCAACGATCCTCAAGGCTTTCAGTGGCTACCCGTTCGAAAAGCGAGATCACTACAATTGGCACGGAACAGTCTGTGCTCCCAGACTTGGCTTCGACATTCTTGAACAACGAAAACATATATGTATACGGAAGTAGCACCGTGGTCATTCTACTGTTGATTATTATTGCAATTATAAGTTTCCTCCAAAACAAAGGTACGATTGCCATCATGAATAGTCATTCGTCGAAAATGTAAACGCAAGCAGAATGTTCTTGCATGGCTGAATGTTGGGGAGGATACTCCGAGACTTGAATTATGTACGAGCTCTGATGCATTCTACAGGACCTCAAGTTCCTTTTAGTGAATCTACTGCACAAAGAACAAAGAATCGGAGAACGGAAATAACAACAAGTACGCCGCCTCTGGGTAAGGTCTAAGAAGTCAGATATTCAGAAATGCGCGCCGTCACGCCCGCGGCGAATAATTTTCAAGTGATAGCGGCGGAACTCGACGAGATCACAAGTTATTCAGTTATTCGGGGAGATATTCTTGGCGGCGGCGCCACGGCGGAATGGTTGCAGCGGCGGGAATTCTCGTGCGAATCAAAGAGGACGATCCCGTCGCTTCACTTCGCAATCACGTGGAAACGATACGCCGCGAAAATGACAGCGCGCACATCTGCTCCTAATCGATCGAATGACTAGACATCAAATCCGGAAATTACGGACTACGGAATTCGGAAGTTCATGCAGGCGTATCTTTGCAAGGGTGTTAGGAACAAGGAAGAGACGGAGAGGTTTTTTGAAGAGAAAATTCAACTGCACAACTTTAATCGGATCATTTTCCTCTTTCTCTTAACGCACCGTAGTTTGATCGGCGAATCCCGAAATCCGTAATTACGGATTTGATGCCTACTCATGACTCATCAGTAGGGCTGGGCGTTCTTGAAATCAAGGGACAGGAAAGTGTAAAATCCGTCGTTCGTGCCACTTAACTCCGAGCGAGGAACAGCGAGGAACAGCGCTCGCTGTTCAAGCGAGGAACAGCGCTTCCATGTTTGACCAAGCTTTTTTCGGGGATGGTGGAGAGGAGCGGCTCTTGGACTTCTTTTCCGTAAAATCCTAACCAAGAAAACATTAGCTGGAATGCTAAAAACGGACGGATGATCTCTGGGGAACAGCGCGCGTGTTCCGTGAGACCTTTCATTGGATTTATGATCAGCCAATCGGTGTCCATGATAGCGATTCCATCCACCGGTAACGCCGTTAGATTGAGAGCAACCGCACGAGAGCGGTTGTCGTGCAGGTAAAGTCACACATGAACGATTCCACGCTTCGGATCAGATTCATTACGATACATCCTACTTCTTTTCTGGTTCTTCCCCGTGACACCGGACTATCCGCGACGAATGCCGCGACGAACGCCTAGCCCTACTCATCAGTCATGTAAATACCAGAAGAGAGCGATTTCTCTCGTACCAGGGAGGGGTGGATTCGAACTGGGCTTCGAATGATTCCAATGATAAACTGTGAACTTCCTCTTTCCGATAAACTGAATCACCGTGACAGATCAGGTGGCATTTATCACCAAACTCTTGGAACCGTGCCTGGCAGAATATGTTTCCAATCTGCGGAGTCGACACTGGAGTGAATTCCACCCCAAGAGAAAGATACCAAAAATGCTATATTGGGAATTTGGTTACTCAGATGCTTTCATGACGAAACTTGGGCGACTTCAGCTCAGGGGAAGTCTTCGCGAGATGAGCAGCGGTGAGATATTTCGAATACATCGCTTTCGGGAGGGCATGACGTCGATAGATCGAGATCGATTTTCAGAAACACCATGACGTTGGAAAGCTGAAGAATTGCGCTCGGCTTCGCTCCTTCCTTATTCCCCCAAATAGAGTCAGTTTTGAAGTGAGAAAGATTCCGAACCTTTTTTTGCGGAAGTACTTCGATTCTCCCTCGGCGGGTCTCTCCTTCGAAGAGTCCACTCCCGTCGAGTTTGACTGTTTCAGGCTGAAGGCTCTAAGTCATCGAAACAGATCTTGCGCGAAGCTCGGGTAAACGATCACTACTCCGAAAACTACACGCTCAACGAGAGGAATGAAACCTTTGGCATTTGTTCATCTTGAGCCCAATCATCCGATTGAAGAAGTTTGGCAACGACCTAGTGCACTGTTTCTTCTCGGGCTTTCTTACGAAAGGATTGTTCCGGAACTCACTCCATGGAGTAGAGTGGCTTGGATCGAACAAATCTCGCGAATCACACTTTTTTCGAGAGTCGATGATTTTTTAAGCAAAGTCGACGGCCCGCGAGTATTTTGAACCGCCCCATTTTTCGCGTGGGGTCGATCAGAGCATTCGGCAAATCTCTGTTCATATTGACGATTGGAGTGCATTTGCGTTGCCGAGAACCTGGACTAGGAAGTAAAAGACTCAAACTCCTCAATGATCCCCGATATTTATCCAATCTAAAGAGATAAGAGGACTCGCCGCAATTCTTCTGCTTTCCAGCGGAGTCAGTCTAAGCCTCTGGTGGAAACGGAATCATGGCTCAATGCTTGCAGTGCACTTTTTGCATGAAATAGTCTCAACATGCTATAAAATCTGAGAGTTAGAATCAGAGGTTGGATACGTACGAAGCACTTGTTCATCCGTTTCAGGTGCAATAAGAGGCGTAATAAACCTCGCAGGATTTCAGTTTCATATCTTTGTGAAATTTTACATCTTTTTCCCAAAGAAAAAAATATTTTGCAACGTGACGGAAATAGAGTTCTATTGCGAGACGAAACTTGACCGTACAGAGCTCTTACGAATCCGTACTTTCGAAGTCGTGAGTGCTTAAGCGATCCACTCTATTTGAACATTAACGTTTACTTTTTCGTTATTGCTGCTCCGAGCAAGTGTCAGAGCTCTCATATCTCACGCTACCCTTCAGTACTTGACTCAATCTGCATGGAACGCTGTGGAATGGACTTGTCCGACAATATTCCCTCCGCTGGCAGAGCATCTGAAGAAGCCGGCACGTGAGGCAATGGCTCGAATCTTCCAAGATGTCATCGAACAATTCTTGAGTGACTCTATGGAGCCTGCAGTTGGAGACTGTGTTCGACGGGATGTGGTTAAAACTTGAATTTCGTGTATTGAAGGAGAAAGGCGGCTTCTGTATTGGTGGTTTGACTCATGTTTCATTTCGTGTATGGCTCGCATTCGATGTATTTCAAGAAGAGAATATATTTGTCTGTCAGTTTTTCATTTGTGCCCTCATTACACGAACGGAGATGAAAATTCATATTTCTGCCCGAGGTCACTCATAGTTAGTTCGGGATGTCTCCCTCGGTAGGAGATAGTGTTAAGTTGGTCTTCGAACTTCCCGCCGGAAACGATGATAAAGTGATCCTGAAAGTAACCGCGCTTCAGAAAGAATAAAAAAAGTTACTGCCCGTACCCAGATTCCAAGAACGATATCCACGTCTTTTCCTTGTGCATCGTAGACTGTTTCAGCTTACATCCCGATAGTCAGACTTTTCAAAAAACCGCGAGGAAACGCGCGTATTTTCCAACACCGTTCCGCAAGCCGACAGGAGAACTCCTCTTGCTGCAACCGCTCGTGCTGAGGAAGCCTTGAGACAAGTTCTGCGATGCATGGATCGAGCAGCTGAGGCATCCCGAGGGAAAGCGTAAAGAGAGGAATCGTTCCGCATCCCATTCGAGCTTGGAAGCAGGCATTTCCTGATTTTCGAAATTGCCGAGGACAAGTCGTGGACGGTTTTGGGCTCCGCGCAGGAGAACAACGAACGATGTCTTCTCCAGAGTGGCAACTAATTGTGAGATAGTTTCTCTCTTCACTCACGAAGCAACGGCGCACATGTGCGAGGAACCGCTATGAAATGCCTCATGTTGCGGTTATCTTGAGGACGAAAAGCCGAGAGACTCGTGTTTCCATCCGGCGATGCGTTCACTTTGTGACACCAAGGAGGATCCAACCGCTTCGTCATCAATTGGAAATTGAAGAGAGGCTCCGAGAGCTCTCCCACACATGCCTTTCACTGTCAGTTCGGAGTGTATTTAACCAGAAATCCTCAGATATCAATATATTTCCGCTCCAGATTCCAGACCTGTAGATTTCTCGCATTTATTTGTGCGTTTTTTTTTCTCCTTTTTTTCGCGCTCTTCTTTGCGGTTTTTAACCTACTCTGTGAGTCTGCCCTCCCTCTTGCAGGCGAAGGTGAGGACCTCGTATCAGCGCTCGATCGATAAGCTGCCTTTTTCGCTTCTATCGGTTCCCGCACATCCGCATCCTCTAACGTCTCGGTGGAATCTCCACCAAGTTCTCAATCGCAAACTGCATCAACTTCCAGTTTGCAATATATCGACCTCAATTTCCTCCCAGCCGCCTGCGTAGGAATTAAATCCTCATACAGTCGGTCCACTGAAGCTGTCCTCTCTAAAGTCTTGGGTCTCGCCATCTCAGCCGTTGTTATCCTAGTTGCCTTCATTTTCAACCTCTCCATCCGAACCTTCACATTTCGTTCCGGCTTTGAACAAGCGGTAGCCATCCCTGTCAAACAGGGCTTGGGCGACAGATCGGAGTCAAGTGTCTACCGTCCTATCAGTATAGCCCCTACCTGTCCAAGCTATTCGAGAGCTGTGTATACGTTCAACTCAGCACCTCCTTTACCTCGGCCGGTTTCTTGTCCCTTCATCTGCGAGGCTTTCTTTCCAATCGCTCAACGGAGATCGCGCTTCTAGATGCTAAGCAATTTATCGTCGAGGAATGGGCCTCCGGGAGACACGTCTAGGCTAAGCTTCTCTAGAGAGGTTGCGGTTTCGGGTACTTGCCGCGAGGATCAGTCCTTGGACCATACTCTTCCAAGGTTTACTTCAACTCCATTCTCCGAGCGGCCAATGCACTATCCGAAGACCTCAGACTCATCCCCTACGTAGATGACTCCACAGTTACACATATTTCTCATCAATCCTGCTTGTGCTGCAAAAAAACGCCTTCAGATCGGTCTTCGGATTCGGTCCCCGTAGATCCGTCTCAGCCCTTCCCGCCACGACAAATCTATGATGTGAAAAATATCTTCAAATTGCCAGTCTTAC
The DNA here is from genome assembly GCA_021527715.1 of Neoseiulus cucumeris. Lineage (NCBI taxonomy): Eukaryota > Metazoa > Arthropoda > Arachnida > Mesostigmata > Phytoseiidae > Neoseiulus > Neoseiulus cucumeris. Next base: position 439,866 of record JAJSRV010000015.1, read on the forward strand.
TTCTTGGCTTTTTCTCGGCCCACGGCCAACTTCCTCCGTCGCTCTCCTCCCGTACCGGGGAACCCCCTCTGTCGTCTCCCTCTTCTGCCAGTCTCTTTTGAATTTTGCCAACAAGCCTATCGATACACACACGGCGCAGCCTGGAATCACCTCCCGCTGGATTCTCGGGCCCAGTGACTCAGAATCTTGTTGTCAGCAGAATAATAGCATTCCTCTCTATGCACCAGCCTGTAAAATGTAACATACTCTCTTCTCATAAGCACACACGCAGTCCAAAGGCTTGCGAGGCCCTTTTTTGAATCTCTCCGTTGTTGTTTCATAAATGAAACGAAATGAAATATGAGTGGACGGCCGTCATCCGACCGACCAATTTCTCTCGCTGTAGGCTGAATTTTCGGGGAATCTGGTCATCAGAGAAGGAAAAAATTTTGTGGGAGAAAATTTGAATGTTGAAAATATGCGACGAAAACCGCGAAACATACACGCAACAATCAGAATACCTGGTATTTTTGTGAAGTCGATGGCGGAATTTCGCGAATACAGGTTGCGGCAAGAAACCCTTTCTGTTTTCTAACGTCTCGCACAACCCGAGGAAATGAAGTATCGAGGTTCTGTTTGCGTCAGGAGTTGTATCCACCAACTGGGAAAGAGCGAATTCCGATCTCCTGACTTCATTGGATTCAAGAATAGTGAACAGGGATACTTTTTTACTGCCTCATAACAGAACGACAGAAGGAGCCCGCTAGCTTGCAAAAACCACATCTCGGAGAGGTTCAGATTCGACGATTGAAGTAAAGAAGACTCATAGGAATCTTCCCTGAGAATTAACTTCAACCCTCTCGCTACCGTAAACGCCGGCGTATAGGACGCGGGTTTTTTCTCGAAACAATCTCTCTCAAATCAGAGATGCGGCCTATACGATGGAATTCCTCAACATGGACCGCTGTGGGATTGAATTCGGGGTTTCTCATTGAAAAGAGGGGACGAGGCGTCTTATCTGCCGGCGTACAGGTTGAGCATATTCAGAACGTATTGTGGAGCAGCACCTCATTCTCTTGCATCGGTCCCGACTTTTCCCGCACAAGCCTCAGAGGAAAATCAGGAATACTTCACTCTCTCCAAAGTCCACTGTATCGTCTGTTCGACAACTCGTCGACATCCCTCGACGCTCAAAACTGAACGTCTACTCTCGGAGACTTTTCGCTATCCAATCATCTGTACTTGTGTTATACTTGGCTGGTCCAGCTCCCTTCGCGCTGCGTTGTAGACTCCTATTTGCAGAATCGGTGGCTGTGGATATGGATCGCGATAACATGAGACAAGCATTGCGATGTCTGATGTTGAGCGCCGAAACATTTACCAGATCTCAGCTTTGCAGGATAAAGATGCAGGAAGATAGGTATTCGGCCCTGTTCTTGAGAGATTCAGCCGACAGAACTTAACCGTCGGAATTACGTGAGGCAGGACTCGGATCACTTGAATGCCGGACGGGTTCCACTTCCCCTCAAAATTCCCGAGATGACAGAAAGCGTTGTTTGCCTAGCAGCGAAGCGCTCGTGAAGACACTCGATGATTGCATTGTTATTATCCATCTAGTGAAAGTCATTCCGTTGAATATGAGGGAACGCAATTCTGTGACTCAGCTCCTCTTGTAACGCGCACTCTTGTTTTGCACACGGCTCACAGGATTCTTTGCACGCGGCACCACTCCGCCGGTGTCCATTGACGCAGACATGATACGTAGAAACGCTCGGCGGGTAGAAGCCCTGGCGGCACCGGATTTCGGAACTCGAGAAACAATTAAGAGAGCCATTATGAGGTTAATGGCCACCGACGAGTGGCTTTGAGTTGATTCCAGGCGCAGATACTTGTTTCGACTGCGATAACATCTCTACTCTCATTCTAACAATGAGAAATACGCTTCTGCAATTTTTCTTCTGGAATCTTTAGCCGCACAAAGGGAACGTGCTCGCTGGATATTCCTAAGAGAATGTACGGAAAACCGCGTCGACTCCGAGTTATAAGCTGCGAGTTCACAACGTTAAAGAGCTGAGGTATTCTTGTGCTCAATCCGTCTTCGTCCGCGTTGAACATTCTGCATCTCAAAAGTTCCTCCTCTGCCACTGTGAACTTGATCGTGATTCACGACTCATCACTTCAAACTCTATAAAGGAATCAAGGTGTTCGAAACATATTTTTCTCAAACTTCTTACAACGCCTATTTTCCAAAACTTTCCTATTTGGTGGGAAGTCAGAATCATCGTGAGAATCACCGGGATCGTGAAAAAAGAGAAGTCTGCGAAGTATCTGACGCAACAGATACTACGTGACAATGGAGTCTGACGGTCTGATCATGAGAGCGAGATTCTTCATGACGCTCGTAATCCGAGACTTCGAAGGTGACGAAATAACGCGAAAGAGAATGCCAGGAATGTTTGATGGTCCTTGCGATGGATCTTTTTTCAGAACTGCCGCTGAATTGTATCACTCGACTCTTACAAGTAAAAGATGTCATAGCTCATCGTGTGTTCCGCCGTGGTCTTCGTCAATGCCTTGCGTCATCGACTAGGTTGTCGTTCTGATTTTGAACATGAACATTCCATCCGCACAAATATAGAAACGGCACGAAGAACGCCCAAATCTTCTGTTTCCAATACTCTGACTGAACCTCAAGGTTAGCACTTTGAGCTTCTCGTCGAGGCATCGTTGGATCGTATTATAGTATAATTGTTCTCCACGGCTGGTCCGAGGGACACGATTGAAGATTCTTTCCCGGCTAACATGCGTCTGAACTGAACCATAGAGTTCACGTTTCCGGAGACACAGGCCAGCCAAACCTGTCAAGAGGCTGGAGTCCGCAAAAAGTCACTGTCGTCGCTTTTCGTATACCGGCGGACAAATGTCGGTTCGGTAATCCTGAGCCAAACAGCGTGCTGCTCCAAATTCCACCGTCCCAAAGCACGCAGTTACAGTTGGAAAAGCTCTACTGCGCAGACGGGAGCTTTCCCTCCTGATTCGGTGTCTAATACACATGAGCGCCAGCGTAGGCCGTGGCCTTTTCGTCAACAGATTCGTTTCCCACGCATAATTAAGATTTACTCCTGCGAGATCGTGAATCCCCCAGCATCCGTGATTTCGAATTTTATTCCGGAAAGATGTCGAGAATATTCCTCCAAACTTGTTTTCGAATGGACCTAAATGGGAGTAATCGATGTGGTTACCCTCTTGGACCACGATCAGGCTTCTCGAGCGTCGCAGAATTTGTTCCTCAAAATATTGATTACGGATAGAAAATTCTGCGGCGTTACACGGATGGCCGATACACCTTTGTATCTAAAATAGATACCACAAATAGCACCACTCAGACTTCCGAGCAGATCGAGGGACCCACAGAGACGGAACGGCCCCTCAAGCCACGCATGCGCACTCTGTTCCCGCTTCCACGAGACGTCAACATCCCTTTCTCACTCAGCTAGACACTATTAAAGAACGCGCTCACGATTATCCTCCATCACAACAAACACCAATATTAGTTAACCTCCTTCAGGTAAGGTTCGACATCGAAACTAAGTCGATATGAGCGAGTTTCCCAGTCCAACATTTCCACTTCTAGGGCTCTCCTGAGAACCAAAGTGGAACCCTTCTAAATCCGTGGTTCAACTCAATAACGTCATCGTAACAATAACAACGCCTTTGCAGAATCGAGGACTTGCAGTTGATCCGAAATCATCATGGACAAGAAGTGTGATTGCCAATCCGGTGGAAAATGCACTTGTGAAGGCAAGTGTGGCTGCGCGTGTAAAAGCAGCGGAAAAGGTTGCGGCAACGCCAACTGCAAGTGCGGGAGCGACTGCAAATGCGGAAGCGACTGCAAGTGCGGGGACCAATGCAAATGTGCGAAATAGGCATCATCTTGGAGAGATGATTGTTCCTCCCACCCTTTAAATTGATGCGGCCGAATCGAAGTTTCAGAGCTATTATTTTCCACTGAGCGAGACCAATAAAGCCGCATCTTGTTAACATCCAAGAGACTCGGATTCTTCTTTTATTGATCGGTTATACCGAAGATTGTGCTCTCTTTTCGAACGATTTCGAGAGAACGGAACTCTTTGTGTCGATAACTTGGATTCGACAGTCTGTGTTTGTTCACCCTGCTGGTGACTGATTATGATTCTCGCTGTCCTGGAAATGCTCCATCTGGAAGGACTGGCGTCGGCTTTGAATCGGCAGTGTGCTCGAATGAGGTCCGGTGGGATCAGCCACCCCTGGTTCCCAATGTCTGTTTCGATGGAATTGGAGGGATTGGAGGGTAACAGCATTCGATTAGCACTATATTTTCAGCATTATGTTCTTTTGAAAATGCCGTATACCAAAACTTTCTGGACCCAGACAGATTTCACTTCAACGTCACAGGCTAGAAACTGTTTCTGCTGACGGCATTATCTTCGGTGATGTTGTGATCGTTGTTACTGTTTTCGCGCTTGTGTCCCAATGCAGACTTTGAGCGGATTGGAAGAGAACTGTCGATTCCTAGCCATCACTCTGACTATCACACTTGACCATGAGACACTGCGTGGCAATCGATCTCATAAATCATTGTGACCTCTCGACGGTCACTTCCGTTAGGTATGGGATCGCCTTTCGAAACTATGTCTGCACGACATATTAGAGGAGGTGTGCTGTTGCGGTGTGTTGCTAAGGCTGCCATTCGTCATATCGGGCAATAGTTCTTGGCGGGAAACCGCTCGCTCGACGTTGGAGTCGACGATATAGCGGCAAATGGAGCACACTCATACTGACAGAATGCCTACCTGAAAAGAAATCCTTGAATGTTTGGCCGTTAGCCTTAATAGCAAGCGACCTGATCTGCCGACTGAATGCCACTCGAGAAACGAGTCCGTGGGAGACACAGCCCTCCTTCTATTACCAGACGTTGTCGGTGCTCATTCTCGCACATGAAGTCTGACACTCGCTATCGCAAAGCAGCAATAGACTCCGTCGATGTCGCAACACAACGGCGATTCCCACAAGGCGTTGAATGTTTAGATGACGTTGGGCCGTCTACGCGCCCTGCTTCGTGGCAGACTGTCTGGACCACTTTCACGCTCTCAAATCGCGAGTTTTGACAACATCCGATGCAATCGGTCGAGTCGATAGACGGGACTCAAGAATCCCGGTGTAGCAAACCGCTGATTCTCGGTATACACAGATGAACTTCATTTTTAGCTCGGAAAACTCGTTTGGCAAGCACGTAGCTCGATGAGTCCGTCGCAGAAACAAAGTGCTCGTGGGTTTTTCCGTTTTTTGTCCTTGCCATTTAATCTGTCTTGATGAGTTTGAGTCATTATTGTAATGCACCAATTGGCGCGGTGACATCAAACTCTTTGATGAGTTCTGCGATCCTGGCCCAGTCAAACCGCGAACTTTCAGATCTTTTCAGAACGACGTTCAGCCGCCCAACGGATATGCGTGATGAATTCAGCCTGAAATCCACTTCAATAGGTGACAACCACGACACCTCAAAGAACAGTTCCGATGGGAGACCTGGTCTCCGATAAGGTGTCGCGGAGCAATTCTCGAGGGCCCGGCAAATGTGGAGAAACACCCGGAGTTTTAACAGGTTTTGAGAGATTCGAAAATTCCTAAAAACAAAAAGGTGTAAGGAAGTTCCCCTCCCATTTCGAATCTACCCGCAAACGAAAAATTTCAGCTTTTGCCGCATGTCTCGGAATAAGCTGAAAGAACACAACTCTGTTTGGGTTCATGCTCTACAATCAGCATGCTTGAAGCGAACAGCCGTCGGGACATGAGCATAAGAGCGCTCGCGCTTCAATCGTCAAACGCGAAAAAGAAGCGTAAAGTATTCGTTGATGCGTCAAATCATGTAAAACCAATCAACCGTAGCTCAGTGGAGGGGCTCTCCTAGTTCTGGCTCCTTCTGACCATGAGCCGAACCACCTTAGTGGTTCTCCATCAGAGGGAACTATACCGCAACCCGAGATTATTGTCATCCGACAGCGAAAATGTTCAAGTCACCCTCAATAAGCTGAACAAACATTAACCGATGTATCATCGTCGATGGAATCGAGCCTCTCTTCGAGTGTCCCAAGGAGACATTATCAAAAAGGGCGGAAACTGGTTGATGGCCGGAAAGGGGCCCAGTGCGGAAGATAATCCGAAACCGGGGGCCTAGGCACTCTCCCTCGACCGCGAAGGTCGATTTCGACCACGTTGAGTATATCTAAACAGAAGCTATCCATTGTTTTTATCCGAATATAAGGGGAAGTTATTCTCCATTTCCTTTTCGAGGTTATCGCACGCTGTATTTCAGTGGACACCAATTCGCCATTGATGCTACGCGCCATTTCCGACTGCAAGACCAAGTGAAGACATCCTACGTAGAAAATGCTCAACGAGGTGGAAACAACGAAGAATGCACAGCCGTGGAAGACGACGAGATTCGTCCGGAGGCAGTCGGAGCAAGCCTACAACACAGTCAAGCGGGAAAACCGATGAAAAGAATATCTGGTCGAGAATAATGGACAAGGTACGGAGTCTCTGCGACGGTGCGTACAACGGACATCGCCGGGGGCGTTTTTCAGGATCTTGAGTCTCCGTTGAAGATTCGAATTTTAGTTTCCCACAATTCGTGGAGCATAAACAGGCGATTCTGGAAGTTTCTTCTATTTGGAATATTCCTGATCAGGCTGCCGAAAAACGCTCTCTCCCAACAACCAGAAGGAGAAGGCCTCACCGAAGTCCATTTTGCGTACGAATAAGGGCAAGAATACTTTCAGTCGAGTATGGTTCAAGAAAAGTCCCGGGGTGAACTTTCATCCTATCGGTCCAAGAGACATCAAATCGTTCACGCCGAACTCCAGCACTGCTTCATGTTTCGTGAAGCCTCCGCTGAAGAAACGTCAGCGCCTCCTAAAAATCGCGAACGAAGTTACTCGGCTGATGAATCCAAAAACGTCATCGACATCGGTGGGTGGCGGAAGAGGAGTGTGACGTTTCCTATCCTTTCAATCGCAGAACAGGACGTTATACCGTGTCCGAGCTCATTATCTAAATCTGACTTGCTTCTTCGAGAACACGAGTGTGTCGTCTGAGACTCGACGGAGCCGAAGAGAGCGAAGTCGGAGGTTGGAAGGAGAAATGAAAGCTGCCAGACTCAAGATGTTAGAAGACAAGCTCAAGAAAATCGAAGAAGAAGGGCCTTTAACGTCTCGTTCGAAGCCGCGGATGAGGAAACTCAAAGCGCGGAGCTGGCATGCTCCCACCGAAGTGCAATGATTCTGGGGGCTGTGCATTGCACAGCAAATCGAGCGGAGTTCTAGTTTGCAATTAAAACAACACCTTTTCACCCTGAGAAATCCGATCGCTGGTTTTAAAGTTTGAAGTGGTCGTGGAGCGACCAGACTCATTTCTCTTGAAAGAATCTGGATCTCCGATCGCGCGGTACCAATAGCACTTTTTTCCACCTTGAACGGAGTTGATTGAAGTGCCAAAGTTCCCTCATAGTGACGAGTTGCTGAGTTTCGGATCGAGCGCGGTTCCTTATTGCTCGCGTGGAGCTTCGAAGGAATCCGATAGCGACACGGCAGACGTTGATTCATTCTGATTGTGTCGTTTGCCTGATTCTGTTTATACTGCTCCCAATATGATCGTATTCACGGACTAGCAATGTTCGACCGTCTCGACGCGCGGCAGGCGCCAAAATATTCGAATTTGACGTTTGGAACAACACAGCGTCGTTGAAACATACCCCTACTCATCAAGGTGGATTTCAACCCAAAACAGCTGACTCAGGAACCTTCGTTCGAGAAGACCCCAGATAGTTCCGACGCCAAATATATTTACAGTTTTTTCCCCAAGGCTGACTCATTCTCCAACAACGGAACGCGAGACACCATGGAGTTCCCCCATTTGGGTGAACATTGCTCCGTTGCGAGCTGCAAAATACTCGGTGAGTTCTCTGTTGACATTAACCATATGATGTTCGCGTTTTTCGACAAGACATGCGTTTCGTGAAATCACAAGTTCTCAAAAATCTCGTCGGATTCCACTCAACGGCTATAACCCTCTCGTTCCAATCGATGGTCCCGTCAACAGGTTTTGAAGTGCAATGGCGGGGAAGAAAAGTTTCGAACTTCGTATCGAACATCCGTAATGAAATTTAATATGACGCGTTTAATGGGGATTTTTCGCCATTATTTCCAGACTTCCTACCGATTAAATGTGATGCCTGTTCGAAAACGTTCTGGTGAGTTTCCTCTGAGGAGCGAGTCGGCACGTTCCGAGGCTTCAAAGTGTTATGAAAAGAGCTTAATGAAAGACGGTTGATTTTGTGTGTTCGTTCTTGAGCCAGTGGCCGTGTTTGTCATCACGGAAGAAGTTTTGAAGTCGCATAATGCGCAAGGATCGCAATTGCGTAATGGATCTGAATTAAGTTATTAGTTTCTTATGACCTGAAACTCCCTCTTCCACAGTGGGGACCACTTCAGTTACCAATCGCACAGTTGTGCCCATCGTCATGCGAACGATGTACAGGTGCCCGTGTGCCCCATGTGTAGCTGTCCCGTGTCCGGATTCAAACGTGGAGATCCTCCGGATATAGCAGTGTCCCAGCATTTGGGTCAGTTTCATGAATTGTACATAGTGTGAATGTTTGTAGAATTAATCCTGATGAGCGTTTTTGGTTGCAATGATCAGGAACCTGAACAGATTGATTGCCATTTGAGGAAATTCATGAATGGAGCTATTATTAAACTTTTTACGCTTCCCGGTTGCAGATAATATGTGCAAGAACCCAGGAAAGAAAGTTTACTCTAATCGATGTTCAGCACGGACGTGCAAGAATAAGGAGATCGTCCCTATTCGCTGCGGGCAGTGCCGCAGGAATTTCTGCCTCAAACATCGCCACCCAGTCGACCACGAATGTCGTCCCGACAAAACAGCGGGCCGACCGGCACCGAGCTCCAGCTCCACTGCAAGACAGCAGGACAGGGACAGTATAGAACGACAAACGGTGAGTCATGCGGGCAGCTCCCGCTCGAAAGTAGACGGAAGCGGAAAACGCTTTGACGTCGGAGAGCAAACATATTACCTGGAACTGAATCACTGCTCTCATTTGCAGCGAGAAGACGAGGAATTAGCGAGGGCTATCCAAGCATCCCTCAACGAAAGCGTTCCACGATCACGAGGCTATCAAGGCTCTGGTCCATCTTCGAGCAATCCTCGAAACCCTCCCCTTTATGTGCCGCCTTCAACTGTCGATCAACCGAGCTGTAGCATAAGTTGATGTGTTCGCGCTTGTCTTTGTATAATACTCCACGAGGTTGATTCGACCTCAGTGTTCCGTCATAATTCACTGGATTTTCGATTTCCCTGAGACCCTCCTGTTGTTCGGATGGTTAAACTTAGAAATTGTTAGTACTTTGGAATGTCACGAAACTTTCACCAGTTCGTAGATGCACCCAGCAGAATAAGTTCTCTTTTCTTTTTGTCCATAGTTTCAAATCTTCTCCGAGATTCCAGGAGCATGTATTCCACGTGACATACGAATGTTTGTGTGTGCCTGTGTACACTTTGTAATTTCAGCAAAAAACCGAAAATGAATCTGAAATGATACATCCCACGCGTGGGTCTTAAAGGATCGAATACGAATCACGAAAAATAAACAACCAGTTGATTTGGTACCTAGAATCGGGAAATTTATTGACGTCACCTCCTCTCTGCTTAAAGGGGAGCGTGGATTTCTTCGATCAACATCAGCTTTTAGAATGTTGAATCACATTTCCCTTTATAAATATATATATTCAACTATATGTATGTATAGATGTAAGTCTCGAAGTTGGGTGGTTCAATAAGCTGGTATACAAATCTCCCCTCATTCCATCGAAGAATCGCTATTGGGTAATAAGCAGTTTAGGTATGGTCGAAGTCTCCGACGAGAAATCGGTCAAAAGTTCTTTCGCAGCAAACCCTTTTTACGCGCCAGGAGGCTCAGCATGTCAACTCAATGCAAATATACAGGTCATCGTTCCTCTCGAGCTTAACAACACAGCGACAACGCTAAGGCAATCCTCTCGTGGCCCGATGAAAGTGGTCAAAATATGATACACATGCATGATAACGGTCAAGCGAACGAACGTCTCGAGGTCCTTCAGAAGTGAATTTCGCGCGCGTCGTTTGGATTTTGTTCCATTGGGCAATAGGGACATTTCAACCTGTAACGGAAATTGTACCATGAAAACTCATCCCTGTAGCTCTATCAGTCGACCTGAAGAATTTTCTCCTTCATGCGACTCCTCAAGCTTCGCACGAGGTTTGGCCAATAAGTTATTTAAAACAGAACTAATGCCAACATGGGAACTCACTTCGTGGAGCTGGCAAGTTTGTGCAATGCGTCCCGTGAAACAACGTGTCCGCAGACAAGTCTCATCGGAGGATTATGGTCAGAACTTTGCTGTCGTAGAATAGGACAAGCGAATATAGAATGGAACTGGCACTTGGGTCCTAAATGAATTTCGACCTGAAATTTAAATTTCCGTGAATGTGTGGATAACACAGAGATCGAAGAATTCCGACAGAGTCTCATTCTCCTTGAGAACTTGTGTTCGACCTGATTGAAATTCACTGGAAATATGAATCAAAATCCATTTTGTATGAGTAACATACTTACTGGGAGTTCATCCATCGCGCACCACATGTTAACCTGTCGTTGTTGCATCACCTGCTTGATACTCAACAAGGACGGAACAGCTTTACATCCAGCGTTAACACAAACAGCAAGCGGACTTTCGACCGAGAGACCAAGAAGTGCACAAGCATCCCTCACGAACACCTGCAATCATGGTCGTGTAAGTGAAATCATGAGATGTTTGTGTGCGGCAAAGAAAATTTGATATTTTTTTCCAAAAAATCATCCATCCAGAAGACTCACCTGACAAATATCCATCCATAAGCTATTGTCTAGGAACCTAGCGTAAGGACTTTGTTGCAGTCCCCCGTTATTCATATAAAGAAGGCATCCCATCAAGGCCTGAACGTCTTTCTCGTGGCGTTCAGCAAGGTGTTGGAAGTTTTGACGGGCGTACTCCAGAGCCTCTCCAACCGAAGCCCCGTTCGAGAGGAGATTGAGAAATTGCAATCTATGTAACTTCAATTCTAATTGAGATCTTAGTGCGATCAGTTTGATTCGATTGTGAGCGGCCCACTGCAATGCCGGTTGGACGTTCTTTTGGCGCAACGCCTCGAGGATTCGGTTCAATTCTGAAAGAATTGCTCATTGAGACATTGAATCTTGCCTCTCCCGATTCTGTGTCACCCACTATCAGATAACATTCGCCGTATCGTATTTTCCGCACCTGAGAAAGGTTCTTTGTAGTTTTCGGGGACCTGCATGTTCGCCTCGGACATGAGCTCCTCGGCGATATCGAGGTAACCTTTGCGAAGGAAGTACTCGCAGACAACTTGATTCACCATAGCTTGTGACTTGTCATCATCAAAGAGACCCTCCTTAGAAGCAGCCGCGAAGTCGGAGGAGAAATTCTGGAAAACAAATGTTACATGAGACTTTTCAGACCCGCCAGACTCCATGATTGTAAGGTTTCATAGAAATTGTCGTCATCTACTTCGATGAGCCACGAATCATTTTAAATTTAGAAGTTTCGATCCGTGGTTCGATAGATCAGGGAGCTCTCCAGTTACGAAATGTTTTGCAAAGCCCAAGAGAGGAGCCCGGAATAGTAATCTGACCTCGAATATGAATTATAAAAGACTGAATAATGTGAGAGCTTTTCTCTCTGCGAACTCCACGCTCATATTCCGACCGTTTTCCGTCGGAGAGATAGGAGAAACCACGGAATAGATGCGTCCAGTCGATTCATATCTTGAACCTACCTTGTCAATAGCTTTCCCCACACGGGAAACTGTGCCATGGAGTTCTCTGTGCTGAGTGGTAAGCGCCGCAGTCACATCCTTGATTTTTTGGATACTCGACTTCAGAACCAGTGCGTGTCCTTCGGTCATCTCCGCGTCACTACCTGTTCAGAATTTATATACAACATTTAGACTTTATCTTCACTTCACACGAGTGCTGCTGTTGTAGGAAAAACTGATTCAACCACATCAGCAGCGGAAACAACAACAGCTGCGAGCAGTTCAAACACTCAGTACTTTAAGATGAACTTCGAAATGGTACATATTTGAGAAGAACTGGGTTCGGACACACTGCGGGCCAACCCAGCTGTTTCTACGCGACAACGATCAAACAACGCACCGGATTCGAAGTCCCGCTCCATTTGAGACACAGAATCGATGAGCTCTTGAAGAGTTGCGTTGGAGTATTTTTTGAAACCCTGCATTTTCGAAACCACCTTATCAACCTCCTTCTCGACTGCGTTGCAGGCCTCCATCGTGAACTCAAGATGAAACAATCCGCAGTCGCGCTACACTGGAGAATTTCGCTGTTTCTCGCTTGACCTCTTCTGCGTTTGGGAGCTTTTGAGACGCTCAGCTGTAGCTCACCAAGAATCAGACATGCGTTTTTTTTAGAAACGGGGTCTCGGAGGAGCAACGTTCCTTGTCGTCCCGAAGGAACCGTATCCTGAGCATACGTTCCGAGGGAACGGGGCTGAATGCTTATGGAAAACGACTAAATATGATTCTAAATGCCAAGCAGAGTAAGTAATCTTTGGTAGCAGACGACTTGGGGCATAATGATGATGTCGATGATCCGTGCTCAAAAAGAAGAATCCACGCGAATTTTGAGAGTCAGACTTCACTATCTTTTGCGACCAAACAGTACGTAGAGTTGAAGTCTCAATGTGGGGCTCGAAATTTCCGAGAATGATGCTTATCGCCCGTTTCTATATGGAATCCTCCTCCTCCGTTCTTTTCTCTGAGGGCGGCTCCAGGAGTGAATACAGACTGATCCTCTCGTGAAAGATGTATGCACCACTTTCCGGGAACCGCTGCGATAGACCATGCACGTTTCTGGATTAAGATGTCTTATATTCGAACGTAGTCATGGTCGGTGCTATCCATAGAGCACACAGGTGAGGGGGAGCTCGACGTTTCTGGGGGGACATATGAGTTTGCTTCTTTGAGAGCTCGTGTAGTCACGATTCACACGACATAGATGATGGAAGTATCCCGAGCAGGTCGCGGGGTCTGCTTTCTCCAATTGCGGTGGATTCTCCTTCGCTGACTTCAGTAATACGGGTTCGCGATCTCGATTCCAGAGAAGAAAACTCATATTTCCCACGGGAATCGTTCGAACGTGGGATCCATGCAGTATTGAATCTGTGCCTCATTCCTCTGCGGGAGAGTAATGAGGGGAAGAATTCAAATTCTTCAAGCATATCAAAAAATCTGCAGCTCCTCGGAGACAGGTTGGGGCACAGGACTGTGGCAGGTGCGGCGGTTTCCTGCGATGTTGTTGGATCTTGGAGCGTTCGGGAGCGACGCTCGGGAACGGTGGATTGGCATTCCCAGGTTGGGTAGCCTATAGTTAGAAAACTGGGAAATGTCTCGAATTTGAACCTAGTTCGAGGTCTTGGTGGAGATTTCGCTGATGATTGGCTTAGGAACGTGGAGCTGCGCTCTGTGCCGGTTGTAGGGTCCTGGTTCTCTGTTCTATGAATAAGTAGCTCTCGAGAAATGTAATATTGGTTGGTTCGATGCGGCTACTAATAATATATCCGTGGCGGTTTCCCGCTGGGAGATGATCTGCGGCCGGAGTTCTCGAGATCTTCATTGGCTTTGCTCAACACGGTTGAGTTGTCATGTGGATTTGTAGGCCCTCGGTTCCCTTTGGTCTTAGCATGGGATGGTCGAGATGGGTCATTGTGATAAGAATTCAGAAATCCGTCGTGAGTCGAGGAATGCCGGAATTGAATCATTTTCACTTCTAGGTGAAAGAATGACGCAGCACTATTACTACTACTTCCACTGATATAACCCACACTCCCGACGAGCTTCCTCTTTATCAACCGTCACTGGTTTCCCCACAGAACCCTCAAAACTTCGAATGGGCCGCGCTCCCTCCGCATTCCAAATAATGCGTTCATTCTGTTTATCCTCGGCACAATGGCCGCCATCCATGGAGACCCCGTCCTCCGAACTTTAAGGCGGTCGAGCGACGGAGCGCGAGCTGATGCCGAGACGTTGCCTTTTTTCCAGTCGCCTGAGGAAAACATTCCGGCCCATTCCTGTTCGGAGTCAGCCACAGCGCGTTCAATCTGTGCGTTTGTTGCTGCAGGCATCGGTGCTGGAGGAAGACAGTCGAAGGTGAAAGAGCAAAACTCGAGATCCGTTGATTAACGTTCATAAAACAGAGGAGAATTTTGGCGCCTGTTTAGGACACTGTCGGGTGCGCCGTATTCCGCTTCCAACAGTATCGATCATAGCAACAAAGTTACCAGACCTCAAAGAGACGATGTCTGTGGAAAAATCCTTGACCTCGACGGGCGCCGCAACTGCCAGCTCTGTGCCGAACTCGGAGTTAAGCATGGACGAGAGTATTTCCCTTCAAGAGCTCCTGGACGAAGACGAATCTATGCAAGCCGATGTTGCAGCAGTATTGGGCGCTTCGGACGAAAAGAACTGCAGCTATCCACACGTAAGGACTCTTCTTGATTCTGAGTGCGGTTGAACTCCCCTGTTTTTCCACTGATAAATCGCAGACATTTCACGCCAAGCAATTCACTCTTTTAGTTAGCCCATTCCACTGGATTTGTGATTCAAGCTTCGTCTCTGATTGCCGTCAACGTTTCCGTACATTTTGCAAATCTCGTCAAGAAATTGTGCTCACCAGTGTTTAACGCCTCCATTTCTCGCTGTGGCAACTTATATGAGGAATCTCGTGTTTTAGGGTTACGTGGACCGTCAAGCGCTCTACGCCTGCTCAACGTGCACACCTTCTGGGGAGAATCCCGCAGGAATATGCCTCGCATGTTCCGACGTTTGCCATGAAGGGCATGACTTGTACGAACTCTACACAAAACGGAACTTTCGTTGTGATTGTGGCAACGATCTTTTCGGAGATTTCAAATGCTCTCTGTTCCCCGTAAGTGGTGACGCCTCTCCGATGTTGATCGTTATGAGGACGCCTCGAAAGTAACAATTCCCACATATTTTAAGGCGCATTATCACTACTCAGGGAAATCTGTACTCCGGGAGCAGGTCGTGAGATCTAGAATGTGGACTATATTACAGGCGAAATCTGCAACGAATGGCGAGAATGTGTACAATCATAACTTTTGGGGGAAGTATTGCCGTTGCGCAAGACCTTATCCAGATTTCGAGCGAGATGGACCCGAAGAAATGCTGCAGTGTATCGTATGCGAAGATTGGTCAGTATTTCATCCGATTTACTGTAAAATTTGATGAAACAATATGAGCAGAGTGACGAACAACCGAATCGTCCTCGAACTAATCTCGAAAGTGTCCGCGTTTCTTCAGGTTCCATCTTGACCATATCGGTCTCAAAGACACTCCGACCGTTTCTATCGAGGAGATCACTTGCGACGAGTGCATGAAAGCTCATCCGTTCTTATGGAAATATAAGCTGAACATCGAAAATCTCAAAGCAACCGAATCCAGCTCGACTACCGAAGTCGACGTTGAGACCGAGCCAAAAGCAAAACGGCCTCGAACTGAAAACGGTGTATCAGTCGCTGACGCCGCTCCCGAAAAAGTTTGTTGAACTCCTACTATATTACCTCTTTCTTTGAACATAGATATCGAAGCCTTCCCGAGATTCTTCAGTTCCCTTGATAAGGTACTAAGATAGCAAAAGTACCTTGAAGAGTTGCTGGAGTTCTGATGTCTACTTGAACGCCTGATCTGATCGTGGCACGATCGGTGACTCGAGATCAATCGCGAATTCACTCGGGTTAGTCGTTGCCATACGAGAGTTCTGATTTATTTTGCTCCTTTGCAGGAAAATTCGTCATGCATTCTCGCCAAGCTGCCCGAGCCTGAGTCGGTACCGTCAACCGGCGCATTTTGGCCCGAATCCTGGCGTCGTCTCTTGTGTTCCTGTGAAAGCTGCAAAACTCTTTATAGCGAGAGGAAACTCCAATTCCTGCCGTGCCTTGAAGATACGATGCGAGCTTATCAAAAGCGAGGCGAGAAGAAATCTGAAGGCACCCCGGATCCTCTGATGAACGCCTTGGACGGCTTGGGACACGTGCAGAAAATCGAAATGATAGACGGCTACAACAAATTGAAGAGTTGCATGAGTGACTTTTTCCGCAGACATGCTGAGGCAAACGCTGTTGTCACCGCCGAAGACGTTCAAAACTTCTTCAAAGGCATGAGAGAAATGCAGTCCAAGAAAGCGGCAGCTGTTCCAAGCTTCTTCTGCCGATGAAGAGTCACATCGCTGCGTGCCCATTGGACTAACGCATTTTAACCTGGTTCCGGGAAATGTTCCACCCATTTAGATTCCGTAGGTAATTCATCGAATATTCATCCGTTCAAACAAGCAGATAATTCTTAGCCGATAAATGAGACTGAAATGACATGTGTTCGCGAGCTTGCGCATCGCATCAACTGAGAAAGACGAAGTGATACTCCTGAACGAACTCTTCATCTGCACTGTAGCATTTTCCCTAACCTCCTAGGGTGATTGGCATCTTCATGGACTGACCTGAGAAACATGGTAACTTACGCAGTGTCTGCAGTATAGTTTCTGCAGTGATTTCTTCTGTAATTTAATCCTGTACATTTCTGTCAATAAAAACCTCCAACACTTCGATCTGTTTGGTCCAGAACAATATCCGGTGCTGATTTATTTACACAATGTATATCACGACACATTTTTACAGACGAATTCACAACCTATTTACAGATGGAAAGTTTAGATGACGAATCCTCGAGTAAATCTTCTCCTTCGAGCCCCGATCAGAGAAAGTAACCAATTGCGAGTTGGTATACTTCATTGATAGTCACGAAGTTCTCTCGGGGAAGAACTAAATCGGGAACCGATTCCGTTTACATATAGCGAGAACTCAAATCGGGATCCGTGAAACGAGCAGTGAAAATGTAGAACAGTGTTGGCAGCGGGATAAGGAGCAGACTGTAGAATGAATCGGTTCCATAATCATTTATGAGGGAAGCAATCAGTCCGAAACCGTGGATCAACCAATGAGAGAGTATGGCCTCGAGATTCCGAAGCTCGAATGATTCCGAAATCAAATTACGGATTGACTGGTTGCGACGA
The DNA here is from genome assembly GCA_021527715.1 of Neoseiulus cucumeris. NCBI lineage: Eukaryota > Metazoa > Arthropoda > Arachnida > Mesostigmata > Phytoseiidae > Neoseiulus > Neoseiulus cucumeris. The sequence goes on from JAJSRV010000015.1 coordinate 457,102, forward strand.
GCCGCCAAGTGACCTGCTATTGAGATCACTGAGAATATGATAACCAAATACGGAAATGAGTAATACAGGAGACCGGCAAAAACAGCGTGTCCCACCGCAATTATCGGTATTGCGTACAGCGTGAGGTATATGGTTTTCCTCGTTCCTTCGTTGTTGAATGATGAGAAGAGTCTCGGGAGAATCAAGCCCCGGATCAGTACGAGCAAAACGAGATTGTAGACAAGGTACACGAAAACGATCGAATAGAACGGATACACTGCCTCCTGCGAACAGTGCAATGTTTGTTTGTAGTACGGAGACGGATTATGCAGCAGGGTGTACCAGTCCGAAAGCCTCTTCACGGGGCAAGTCGTCAACTTCAGCGAGCCGATCGGTGGCACCGAGAGCAACGATAGAGCCGCCGCCAACAGATTTTCGAATAAGCAGCAGACTTCCAGGACAAAGGCTCGACAATTCGACCTGAAACAAAAACGATCAATTCTGTATTCTCGTCGTGAGGATACCAAAGGGTTCCGCGGGGAAGATCTACTGTTCCCCGCGAGTCAACGGTTATTCTGGGAGCTCCAGCGATTTATACAGAAAAAAAACGTAATCACTTTCGATTTACAATGACGTCGGATTCAGCACGAAAAGCACGATGGTATCCGCCGATACATGACCGACGTCACCGATCTGAGGGAAGGAGAGGGTGGAAACTTACATCAAGACTCTTCGCGAGAGGTCTATCATCCAGCCTTGAGCATAAATGCTGAGCAGGACCATGAAACAAAGGTAGAGCCAGTCATAAACTCCCGGGGTTGAAACACATTCTTCGCAAACAGAGGCTTCGACGCGAAACCCCCTTGGACAAGCCTGAAAGATAGAAGTTCGTCTTATTTGAGTACTCAGTCCATCGAATGCCACGGAAGGGAGCAGTACGAAATAGAAATCACGTTCGTTTGGTCGATGGAAAGACTTCAAAGAAGAATTTCGTGCACGGACACCGTACGAAACTGCTGCTCTGGTTCTCAAATCGACGCTTATCGCTCCTCGAACACTTACCCCGCAAGCACTGAAGTGGCCGGAGTCCCCAAGTCTGACGCGTCCACAGTAAGTTCCGGGACAGTGAAGGCTAGCCGCCATACCCACTCCTTGGGAAATGAGGTACCTCGTCATGCTGTTAACATGGTACATTTCGCTCTACGCTCTCCCGCGCTAGCCTCACCGATTGACCAATGGGATTCGATCATATAGCGCGACCCGAAAACGGTGTCCAACGCATTNATTGCGAGTTGGTATACTTCATTGATAGTCACGAAGTTCTCTCGGGGAAGAACTCAATCGGGAACCGATTCCGTTTACATATAGCGAGAACTCAAATCGGGATCCGTGAAACGAGCAGTGAAAATGTAGAACAGTGTTGGCAGCGGGATAAGGAGCAGACTGTAGAATGAATCGGTTCCATAATCATTTATGAGGGAAGCAATCAGTCCGAAACCGTGGATCAACCAATGAGAGAGTATGGCCTCGAGATTCCGAAGCTCGAATGATTCCGAAATCAAATTACGGATTGACTGGTTGCGACGAGCCGCCAAGTGACCTGCTATTGAGATCACTGAGAATATGATAACCAAATACGGAAATGAGTAATACAGGAGACCGGCGAAAACAGCGTGTCCCACCGCAATTATCGGTATTGCGTACAGCGTGAGGTATATGGTTTTCCTCGTTCCTTCGTTGTTGAATGATGAGAAGAGTCTCGGGAGAATCAAGCCCCGGATCAGTACGAGCAAAACGAGATTGTAGACAAGGTACACGAAAACGATCGAATAGAACGGATACACTGCCTCCTGCGAACAGTGCAATGTTTGTTTGTAGTACGGAGACGGATTATGCAGCAGGGTGTACCAGTCCGAAAGCCTCTTCACGGGGCAAGTCGTCAACTTCAGCGAGCCGATCGGTGGCACCGAGAGCAACGATAGAGCCGCCGCCAACAGATTTTCGAATAAGCAGCAGACTTCCAGGACAAAGGCTCGACAATTCGACCTGAAACATAAACGATCAATTCTGTATTCTCGTCGTGAGGATACCAAAGGGTTCCGCGGGGAAGATCTACTGTTCCCCGCGAGTCAACGGTTATTCTGGGAGCTCCAGCGATTTATACAGAAAAAAAACGTAATCACTTTCGATTTACAATGACGTCGGATTCAGCACGAAAAGCACGATGGTATCCGCCGATACATGACCGACGTCACCGATCTGAGGGAAGGAGAGGGTGGAAACTTACATCAAGACTCTTCGCGAGAGGTCTATCATCCAGCCTTGAGCATAAATGCTGAGCAGGACCATGAAACAAAGGTAGAGCCAGTCATAAACTCCCGGGGTTGAAACACATTCTTCGCAAACAGAGGCTTCGACGCGAAACCCCCTTGGACAAGCCTGAAAGATAGAAGTTCGTCTTATTTGAGTACTCAGTCCATCGAATGCCACGGAAGGGAGCAGTACGAAATAGAAATCACGTTCGTTTGGTCGATGGAAAGACTTCAAAGAAGAATTTCGTGCACGGACACCGTACGAAACTGCTGCTCTGGTTCTCAAATCGACGCTTATCGCTCCTCGAACACTTACCCCGCAAGCACTGAAGTGGCCGGAGTCCCCAAGTCTGACGCGTCCACAGTAAGTTCCGGGACAGTGAAGGCTAGCCGCCATACCCACTCCTTGGGAAATGAGGTACCTCGTCATGCTGTTAACATGGTACATTTCGCTCTACGCTCTCCCGCGCTAGCCTCACCGATTGACCAATGGGATTCGATCATATAGCGCGACCCGAAAACGGTGTCCAACGCATCCAACCAGACTCTACCAGACGAAGCTCCGCAAGCGCCGCGATGCGTTCATTCGTATTCGCAGCGCGCAGCTCTCACGGGAGAGCCTCTGGCGGCGGTAGCAGTAGCTGCTGCTGCTGCAGCAAGTACTGGAACTTCCGCACATGAAATCACCTTACGAAACGAGAACACGGAGTATCCGTCTGGCATATAAGACCTATATTTCGCTTTGAAAGTGCTGAAATAGGTGCGGAGCGACGCTCACTATCAGACGGCAATCATGCGCTGTACATCGCTTATCCGTGAGTACTAGGCAGTGTACCTCTTTACAGTTAAAGGATTACTATAAATCTTGTTTCACCACAATTATTCGGAGCTATTGACATGTGCGTACGACGACTTGAAATCGTTTACGCTCAGACGTATTCTATTAAAGTTTCCCGCAAAAACCTCTGGAACATACCTAATTGAGAGGTGTTCGATCTTACTTGACGTGTTCCGATCAGCTGTTTTCCCACGATTCAATCGAAGCAACAAGTTAGAACCCGAAGACACTCGTGACAGGCTATAGAATACCCATGAGAATATAGTGAGGATGCTGAGGATCGAACTGTGATCCTTGAATTAGGTATTGTCATCGAGAAGCCAACTGAGAGAAAGTCGGCGCATGAGCCGTCCAGAGATCTTTTTCAGTTGCAGAATTATTGTTTGATTCGAAGCTTCCGACAGTCAATAGGTGAGGCGTTTCATATTCGACTCCCGAAACAGTGACTTAATGTGTTTTCTATAGACACATTTCTTTCTCTCCTTCCAGTCTTCCCTGTATTATGTAATGCGATGGCCGAAACCGATTGTGGCTGTTCGCACAGTCGCTCTCCAAGCGATAGATCGACAGATCAACGAGGTAAATGTCACGAAAGAACTTTTTTCGAATCCCACGTTCGCCTTAATCTCTCGAAACCGACGCCATGAAGGAACTGCTCAGCACAATCAAACTGAAATAGTTGAAGCTCAAGTTTCGCACAGAAATATCGACGCGCGGTCCATATTTCAGGAGCGAAAGAACAAGAAACTATTCCGAACCTGCATTCCGAATCAGAGGCGATTTGTCGAGCGGCAGTGCACGAGAAGATGGTCTTCGTGAAAGGTGGCGAGTTCTCGATGGGAACGGACAGACCCGTGATTTTCGCTGATGGTGAGAGAATCGAATTTTAGTCGGATCCAATATTCATCAATCGGGCTCGTCCACAAGCATTTCAATGGTGTTCAGCCTCAGAAAACATCTATTCCCAGGCGAACATCCTTTGCGCGTGAAGAAAGTCCGCTCGTTTTGGTTGGATGCGACCGAAGTTTCAAACGAAGCCTTCGGAAAGTTCGTCAACGAAACGGGTCACTTGACTGAGGCCGAAACCATTGGTGACTCTTACGTTCTTGGCTCCACTATCATCGAGCCGAAAGCGATTCAGGGAGCCGTTCAAGCAGCGCCCTGGTGGTTAAGTGTTTTTGGAGCATCGTGGCGCAGTCCGGAAGGACCAGGTAGAGACAAATCTGAATCCCAAACGAGAATGTTTCGTGTTGTCCTGTTTTCTCCTAGGCATGGAGCGGACGCTTCTCATTCCCAAATCTGAAAAATTCTGCTCCGAAAAATAAGAAAACGCTCAACAGGTTCAAATATTTCGAAACGTTCAAAGCATCCCGTAGTCCACGTTTCCTGGAACGACGCTAGGCGATACTGCGAATACTACGGCAAAAGACTCCCGACCGAAGCAGAGTGGGAGATGGCTTGTAAAAAGTCGCTTCGCGGCAAACCTTTCCCCTGGAATGATGATTTGGTATTCCTGTTTATTTTTGTCGGATCCTTAAGGATTTCGTTCGTCCTCAAATCACAGAGGGAAGTTTTCCTCAGTATTTCTAAATCGCGGATTTCGACAGGTTGACGCGGAGAACCAGAAGTCTGCCAACATTTGGCAGGGACAGTTCCCAAATGTGAATATGAAGGCCGACGGCTATGAAGGCACAGCCCCAGTGGACGCCTACGATTCATATCCCGGACTTGCTGTCAAAAACATGATAGGTAAGTTTGTGCCACATGTATTGAAGAGACGGCTGAAACGAAAAGACCGATCCCGCATTCTGAGGAAAAACTATTCTCCATCAGGAAACGTCTGGGAGTGGACCGAGGATGCGTGGACAACCGACCACGAAAGGAAACCTCAAGAGATGGAAACAAGACGCGTCAAAAAAGGGGGATCCTTCATGTGCCATGCCTCGTACTGCTTTCGTTACCGATGTGAGGCTCGAAGCGAAAATACCCTGGACACGACGTCGGTCAACGTCGGATTTCGATGTGCTGCAGACGCACTCGTTGATTGAATCCTGTGATATGTGAGAACGAACTCATTGCCAGACACAGAACCGGATCAGCATCTCTGAGCGAAGTTCCTCCTTGCTTGTGTCAGAGGTTCTCAAACTGTTTTCTCGCGGCACCCCTGGTAGGTGGAAGAGTGCATTGTTCAGAGTGCCTCATGAGCACCTCCGACTTATGCAATCCAATGCGTGAGATAACCTGTGGAATACATGATTTCTGCGGATAATTTCTCACCGCGACGACTCAGATCCGGTTCGAATTGTGATAGTAGTGAAATGATATATTTCGAGTTGTTGTCAAGCCGCCGTCGATCTTTTTCATCAAACGCAGCCAGACCGACCGTCAAGCCTCGTAATTGAAGATGTGACTTTGTAGAATTTGAGCCTTTGTGACGCAAGAAATTTGATATCATCGAAGTTGTTTCTGCCGTTTATCAGACTGTTCTTGTAATTAGCGCTCAGGTCATGAAATTCAAATAAATTTCCAAAAGTCGAGAGCACGCAACGTGATAGGGAAGCACAGAATTGGTGTGAATCATTTCAATCGAGTTTCGATTGGATGCTGAACTTCAAAATGTAGACGATAATCAGTGGCTATCATTCACTTCAGGTCGTTCTTTGCTCAGAAGTGCATGTTTACTCACACGATATTTCAGTAATTAGGTAATCTGCTTCATGACAGCATGACATTCGCGCCTTAATGGCTTTGGATGTGTTGGCAAGAGTCGAGCAAATCGCACGATCAATTTCTCTGAGAATGATTGGGAAGCCAGACGGGTGTGCAGAACTAGTTTGCGATCAGATGGATAGAAAAAGTTTGTGCGAGTGCCAAGCCACATGTGTAGAAAAATTCGTGTCAACTTTCCGGGAGTACGTAGAAGGCGTCCACGAGTTCTGATCATGAATCGACGACATCCCCTTGGGCAGCTCGAAACTACTTCAGTAATACATATTGATCGATGAGAAAGATCTCTGAGCAGCTCACCCGGACTGTCTGGCACTCTTGACTCTTCGGGACGAAAAAGGAGTAGGTATGCCTCCATCAGAGAACTTCTTGAGGGAAACGTACTTTATGTTAATAACTTCAAATTAAGCTATACAAAAAGTCTTCGATGTGTGATTTCCGTCTTATCGAAGCACAGCGTCGTGAATCAGCTTCCCACGGTGACGCAGAGCTTGGAATTTATTGAGTTACCTTATGAGTGACGTCAAACTGCGATGAAACGGGCTCAGAGAAGGGGCTATGTACGACATGTCGGCAGCATATGATAACACTGCAAAAGATCTCTCGCAAATCATTCAGTCCATTCAGACGGGTTAGAAACATTCCCTCGATTCGGAGCTCTATCTCAAGTTGATAAATGAATGTGAATAATCGATGGAATTCAATGTACTGTGAATTCCTCGGCGACCGTTTCGACGTGAGGGCTAAGTCGGAATCATCAGCATCATCGTTTATAGTACTGCAAGAATGACTTCGAAGAAACGGCAATGACGATCATCTCAGCGATGAGCGGTCGAGCTCAAGTCGAGGAGCTTTTTTCAGTGGCAGGAATGAAACTCGACGATTTCGACAAACGCTCTTCTTTATTCACCTGTCAATTGTGAAAAGCGCTTCATTGCTCATCTTCGGATATTTCACGTTCGAGCTTCATGGTCGCGTCAGGAAATCACTTCGAGCCGACGAACTTGAGAACAGGGAAATATTTTGGCTGGGAATTCGGCGGCAGTGTGGGAATGTGGACGCTGATGCCTGGAAGAGTCGAGATAATGAACATCGAAACACTGGAACTAAACTTTCCGCTCATAAGGCATGTCGGGCGATTCTTGAGGACTGACCATTGGCTGCGCGTGAGACTTGGAGGGGTTTGTCGTAGCCTAAGAGGCTGACGTTCGCATCTAGGCCAAACGAGCTCGCGTTGAAAGATCCGAGTTCTAGGATCTCTGGCCAAGAGGTGACTATACCATAGACAGCTCCGCCACTCTGGGTGTACCTGGACGAATGAAAACAGCGATTGAAATGCGCCGAATGATTCGTTCCGCCGACTACGTATCATATTGAAGCATTATGAAAATCTTACCAAACTCCGTCATTGGTTTTGTCGACCTGATCCTTCCACGGCTTCGATTTGTAAATTGCTTCTCCATTGACTTGAAGCCACCCTCCGAGCTGCATGAGACGTTCCTCAAATACAGGGTCAATGGTTCCATCGCTTCGAGGTCCGACGTTGATCAAGATATTCCCATTGCAGCTGGAATCAATTTCATCCATGAATGAATGTCTTCTGAATTGTGCTGAATGGCTGTTTTCTAGCTACAACCTTTCCAATGGGTACTGCGTCTAGAACGAGAAGGATGGAGAACAAAGAATCTGGGCGAATATTCACCTTATCGTTTCGGCCAGAGTCTTGAGTAATTCCTCGATGGTCAATACATCGTTTAGGGTCATGCTCCTGCGGTAGCCCCAAGATTTTCGGTCCAGAGTCATACAGTTCTCCCATTTGTGCTTTTGTAGCGTTCCGGGGTTGAACCTGTCGTCGCAGTTGTAAAAATCGCCGTGTTTGCAACGTGTCTCTTTGCCCCAACGGTCGTTGACTACAATCGTATCACGGACGGGACTGTGAGAGCAGTCGAAATTCAGATTAGCTCGAATCTATAAGGATCATTCGAATATTCTATGACAAATGACGCTCCTCGAGCGCCTGGTCTTATTCTGACGTGTTGTTTGTGTTGATTCAGCGCAATCGGAACCAACTCCGCACCTGTCATTGTAGAGCCAAGCGAGGAAATTCGTTGAATTCCAATAAGCAGAGGGAGCCTCCCACTCGCCATCCGACCAAAGTACATCTGGTTGGTATGTATTGATGAGCTCGTACAGCTCATTCGTACACTTGGCCTGCAAGAAGTGGCCGCAAAGTCACTTCGGGCTCATCCAATGAAAACTTGAAAGCATGAGGCTGCTGTCAGGGGGAAGGCGTTGCGCTGAGCTTCAAACATCATCGCATACCTCCACAAAATACTGAGTCTGCCAGCTGTTCTGTTTGTCGGTGAGGTACAGCTGATGAAACCAATCCATCATCGAGTGATACACGCCAAAACGCACGCTCGTTTTCTTAACTGCAGTCCTCAGATCGCCCACGAGATCCCTGCCGGGCCCCACGTCGCGCGAATTCCAATTGAACGCGGTGGAAGATGGCCAGTTAGTGAAACCTTCGTGATGCTTGGAGGTCAGCACCACGTATCTGGAAACAGAATTGTTCTATATTGTCCCGCTCAAAAGACTACTCCCTCGATAGAGAACAATGTTTGGGTTTGGTGAACACTTCAGTATGGTAAACATTTCCTCGCGACTCTCCCTCATGCAACTCCATGTTGAACCCCTCGATTCAGTGAAGCTCTCGCGATAGTTAGAAATTTTCGATGCCTGGACCGGGTTTAACTTATTGAGCCAAACTTCCGTATTTTGGAGATAGCGAGAACGGAACTCACTTTGCGCCTGCTTTCTCGAACAGCTGAGCCCAATGATCTGGATCGAAGAACTCGGCTTGGAACTGCGAAGCGAAATCGGCGTACGTCCACCCCGGAGGATAGTTTTTCTTCATGAACGCGGTCACCTAGAAATTAATTCTCGATCCTTCACCCTGTGGCCCCAAAAGCGTTTTCAAGAGATTGTTGCTATCATTCTGGCATGAAAGATCATTCCAATGTCGTCTTAAAAACAATGCCGTCCTCAGTCGTCTTACATCGGAATCATTGTTCCGCCACAAGTTCCAGAACCATTCACTTTTGAACGAGGGCACGGAGAAAACTCCCCAATGCAGGAAAATTCCGATTTTCGCCTCGTCGAACCATGTGGGCGTAGGACGGGTGTCCAGCGACTTCCAGTCGGGAAAATATTCGCCGTTGACACTAGAAACATGCTTCGTAATGTACAAACAGCGTGAATATCGTGAATAAACTGAGGTCCACTGCCTCAGTTTCGACGGAAGCATATGGTTGGGACTCACCAAAGTGCCGCTGCAACGGATACAGCCAAGATGCCGATAACTCTCATGGCCGCCATTGCTCGAATGATCGATTATCTGTTCGCGTTTCGAGTACTCGTTTAGGCGACCGATTACCACGACTCCGCTATCTGGTGGATTCCCAAAACAGTCACTCACTCGAAATCCCTATTCTTCCGTGGGAAAAAAATCCGATGTTGTAGGGAGAACGATATTTTCTACGCTAAAGTGGAATACGGGAAGTCTTTTCCAGCGACCCTCTTTCACAATGTTTGGGACATGTCTTGGGTGCCATATTATCGCCAATTTGGCAGCTCCAAGTGGACGGCAGATACGAATCACCGCCCTAAAACGCGAGCCAGTGGAGAAACTGGCCCGGTCATAAGGCGATTTTCGCGGCGCGGAAGTATCATTTAATTGAATGATTGCAAACTTCTAAAACTATTGAAACTGTGAACATTAACTGCGGCGGAGCCGACAGAGGCGCTGCCATGGACGAAATATACAGCGTTGACCGCTTTTGGGATTATCGAGCGAGTTGAAACCAGCTGTTATCGATCTGTCACAGAAACAGATTGGCGATGGTCGATAATTACAACATTCGTCTGTGTGATATCACTTCGCCTCATCTATCAGTTCCCACATTTGGGCCCTAGGCAGCTTAATAATTGTCATCTAGCACGGCGTTTCCACCGCCTCGCGAATTCATCTCGTCCAATTCATTCCATGGACGAACTCGCTTACCTCTGAAGCTCCCGTAGATCTCACCTCTGACACGACGGATCTCGGACCCCGACCCTAACCGTTCGACTCGATTTTGTGCGGAGAGACCGAGCTCTCGGTTCGTGTACGGTCCTCCTCCATAGAGAACGTCTTCGTCGTAAGATAACTTCTCTGTTATGAGATTCAGATTCGTAGTATGCATACAGCAAAGCCCTCCAGACGGCATGGTAATACCCAGACTGAGAATCAGATCGAGTACGAAATATGAAGCTGATGATTCCCGCCGAGGACAACAGACCGTAGATCATTCCGAGCGCTTTCCATGCTTGACTGTAAGACGAGAAAGAATAATGGACTGCTGACGGTCCCCCAGCTCGTAGAACACAAGCCCGAAATTCACTCGCTGAACTTTGTTCGTGACAACTCTAATGAATCGCGAACCAAATGTACCGAGCTTATTCAAAACTTTGAAACACCGGAGAGTTCCAAATCATTTCCCGAAAAATGTCGACCGGCTAACACACGGGAAGACGCACAGCTGCAACCTCGAACAAAAAGCAGAGGAACACTTGAAAATCCACACGACCGTCGGGACTGGAAGACCGACTTGGGTCAAGATTCAAATGCGGTTTACTCTCGAAGCTGGCCGCTGGGTCGCGGCTCGAGCCTTTGTTGATTATTGTATGTGAAATCTGTCACTGAACGCTGGATTCAATCTCAGGGCGATGGAGCTGCTGACAACGTCGATCCGTTCGGACCACTTCGGTAAAATCTGATGATTGCCTTCCAATAAATTTTTGCCCTATCTCTTTCCCATGTGTAATTGAAATCATCTGACGACACTAATCCATGGAGGACGATCTGATGCATGAGACCTAAGATATCAGTTTGTCAACTGCTTTCTGTTCATTTGCTCACACGAACATGAAGCACGAGACTTCCCGATATGCTGCAGTGGAACCTGGTTACAACGGACTTAGAGGGACCGCAGAAAAAGTCCCTTAGGAGCGGGTGACTAGTCCGTCAATCCTTTTCGATAGGGAGAACGATCGGCTCCTGGTCGGGACAAGCGAAATCTGTCCGCTATAACCCGTTGTCCGCTGCATACTGCTTCGCGAGGTTCTATTGTATAAGCCAGAACCCACCACCGACGAAATTATCGAATTCAGATAGAGGCGATTGCTTGGCTAACAATATGCGATGAGTTCTGAGAAGAAAGAGACTCCTAGTCTGCTAACATCAACTACTGAATACTGTCTCTACGAAATCACAATGTAACAATGTATCTAATTTCAAGATTACAATATCACAAGATTTTATTATGCAGTCAATCACAATCGAAACTCGAAATTATTTGTAGAATCGTCCCAATTATTAACAATCATCTGAGAATCATCCTTTAAGTAAGCGATGAACCATGTACAGATCTCATATGCAGCCCGCGCATCATCCAGTACTTGGAGACTGATGCCTAGCCTCCGATCACTCCGCCTCCTTTTCGAGGATCCACGGACGCTATGAGGTCGTCTCCTTCACGAGCGATCCCTACAATCACACTTCCGCGTCTCGTAGGAGCTTTCATCACGATTTTATGTCCATATTTTTTGAGATCCTCAAGGATGTTCTGAAATTCGGAGTAAGTCGCTTTCGAATTCGAAAGAGTGGGGAATTACCGAGTCCATATTAGATGAAAAAAAGTCCGATATGAAAATCTGCTCAACATGAGTGAAAAAAGAACATATTCGATAATTACCGGGTCGAAGTTGTCTTCGTAAAGGATGTAATTAGGAACGTATTGATGGTGGATTCGCTTGTGGTTGATGGAGTCTTCGAGCGTGGCACCTCGATAGAAATAATGGAAAATCACTTGTGCAGATGCCGTCGTGATCTGAGATCCGCCGGCGCCTCCGATCGCCATGACAGCTTCGCCGTCCTTCACAATGATGGCCGGAACCATCGAGGACATCGGTCTTTTACCGGCCTGAAAGAGACGCAATTGAGAAAAGTACAATGACGTGTGAGTGACCACAGAAGTTCGAGGATTCTGATGAATACCTGAATGTAATTAGATTCCGAAGGCATCAGACCAAAACCATTCTTCTCGCCCGGCGTCGAAAAATCGTTCATCTCGTTGTTGAGCACTATGCCCCCTATCTGGACTCCGCTGCCGAAACTGCAAAAAGAATTTTTGATTTCGCGTGGATGGTGCGGCTCGTAACTTCCGACTGAACAAGCGCTCATATGATGCGTAAGCGGATTAGATGAACATCGAGATTCAGATCGGAAGCTCCTGACGGGCGCCGCGTGGCAGACGGATTCTGTGAACTCACTAGAAATTCACTGTCGACGTGATGGCAATAACGTCCCCGTTCGGCCCGAAGAAGCTTGCGTGAGATGTTCCTTGATCTCGCGGGATGTTCAGAGCTCCGCCATATTCATGAATGCCCAACGTATTTGTGTCTTTGATCTTGTTCTTGATTTCAGTGGCGAAATCTCTGCTTTCCAACTGCGCAGCTAGCTTTAATTCATTTCAAATATTGAATATCATATGGCGTTAAGCTGAAGCGGATCTGCATCAGTCAACGCTGTATCGATGTCCGCGACAAGCTGCGATGAACTAAATACCAAACCTACCTGTGCAACATCAATGAAATGCGGATCCCCCATCAGAGATCTCTTAGCGTAAGAGAATTTGAAAATTTCTGCCAATCTCTGATAGGATCGAGAATCGTCCTCGAATCGGGAAACGTTGTAGGCGTCGAGAGTGTTGAGCATCAAGGCGAGAATCGGCCCACTGCCCGGAAGACCTTGTGTACAGAAAACGTGAGTTTGGTTATGTTGGGACTTCCGCGTGAACAAAAGCTCACTATTCATTGGAGCAGATCCACCGAAGTTTGCCCCCGAGGAGGACTTCTCCTCGAACCTCTTTTATCGGTAATACATTTGCACACAAATATTTCATCAGGGCGAATGATGATTCAATCGAGAGCTCAGCTTACTTGGCGAGTACACATCGTAAGTATTTTGCATCTTCCAATGTGTTGGTGTCTCCCATAGAGGTTCGTACTTAGCCAGATCTTCCATAGTGAGGATTCCACCCAAACGTTGAATCTTCTCAACGATTTCGTGACCCATTTTTCCCTCGTAAAACTCGTAAGCGAAATCCGGCGATTTCGCTAGTCTTTCCAGTGTGTCCGCGAGTTCAAAGTTGTAGATGGTGTCGCCTTCCAACCAGGTGTTGTTGGTTTCCGGATTGATGTAGACCTTTCTGTGCGTTGGAGCGTCGGTTAAATTTCTTGCAAATCGGTCGAGTAAATTCATCGTTTCGTTTGGCATCAACAGAGAATCGACGTCGCATCGCACCTCAAACTCGGATCGGCATAGATGACCTTTCTTTTACTTCGCATAGCCTCCGCCAAATGCGCTCCGGATTTGAAGCCGCGTCTCGCAATGGCTATCGCCGGCTTGAAAAGTTCTTCTTGTGTCACGTTGGAACCAACAGTCTTCAGAAGCTCTCGATAACCTTTCAGTTCACCGGGCACCGCGATCACACGGGCTCCTGCAATGCCATGAATATTGAGTGACTCGCGTGGTATCCTTGACCGATATCCAGCAACAATCGGTGGACTCGAGCCTTGTCTCGTGACATTCTATGGAACTTGATAACTTAGAAGTGAACTATGCTTCTCTACAATTGATCGCAACTGACCGGTGACACTGTTGACGTCATCCCCGACGAACATGTCGCGATCCGCCGCAGCAGGAGCGGTTTCTCGGGCATCCAAGCACGCTACGTTCCCGGTTTTCCTGGCAATGTGGACCGAATTTTGAAAGAGATATATTCCTGTGCAGCCCATGGGTTCAGAATCGTGATTCCGTTTTCGAGAGAACGGCCGAAAGAGCAGCCGGTCGCCGCAACTCAATCAAGTGTAAATACATACATCAGCATATCCGGCTAATTAATTTGCTCATAGCCGCGGCATCTACGTGTGCAGTGATAATCCACAACTTACTTGTTGAAATGAACCGCGAAGAACCCTCCACCGATTCCGAGTGATTCTGGGAGAACAACACCGAGACAAAGCAAAGATGCGACAGTCGCATCTGCCACAGTTCCTCCGAGAGCATAGATCTCTTTCGATACATGAGCACATTGCGGTTCATCTAAGGCGGAGGCCCATGTTTTGAACTTCCCGATGAAGCGTTCCGGTAGAGGTTCCGAGGTGCGACTCAATGAGAGATAAACGATGACAGCAACCGCTATAAGAAGGGCGACACCCCCCGCCATTAACCAAATCCTCTTCCGGGACACTTGGCTCCTGGAGTTGGCTGCAATTTGACGAAGCCTTTCAGTTGGATTTCGAAACGTTCGGTTGAATCGATACCCGCACTAGTTCGTGCTAGTGTTTTAGCCTCACTCGAACCTCAACCTTAGAATCGGAAGTCAACTTCATTGAAATCGAAGAACTGATATTGTCCAATGAGCAACAAACTAATGGCATCAGGAGTGCGATAGAACCCTTAAAGGCTTCAAAAAACATGATTCTCTACTCGCTCTTTCGGAAATGCTTTCCGCTCGTTCACTCCATCGTAAAGCGTACCCTATTCTACGATGAGTTTCGCCAGAAGGTCTTGCAAATCAACAAGTTTCAGTTCATCCAACACATACGGCTCTCTGCCGTTTGAGCTCATTGAGAAGACAATACCTACTGCGTCCCAGAATTCAACCAACAAACGCTCACGGCAAGCAGGAACAGCGACGACAAATGTAATATGATCGTGTGCGCGCTCTGAACTCGACGTAATCGACCACTATTTTCAACTTTTTATATCACCTGCAAACTCTTCATCGATAAATTGGAAACCACTTTTGGCTTGAAGCATAGCAACGATCACGACGCTTCGGGCTATGCTCTTCTACCGAGAATCGACATCTTCCATCAATAAATTAGAGCAAAACGGCATCAGTTCTCACGACATCGCTTAAAAATGGTGATTTGTGAATGAGCGCAGCTTCTTCCAGAAATTAATCTCTCCGCTCTGGAATTCCATCAATGCTTGGGTCGATGTGCTGGATGCCGCCGTCGACGGTCATCTTCAACTTGCTGTCTACTTAAACAAGATACATACAACTCGAGAATTCGCTTATTCGGTCGATACAAATTTAGGATAAGGTCATCGAATTTCATGATGACAAGGAAGCTTGGCCTTTTTTCATTAAGAACTGATAGCGATTGGAACGAGGCCGTCACCTGAAACCTCGATTCCGAGAATAACGTTTGAAGGCCACAATTTTACGATACTCTCAATGTACTCTCCTCTTGAAAAATATCGCGAGCAGGCTGTTGGCGAATGACAGTCAAGTTTTTCCCAGTTTATCTGCTTCATGGGAGAAGAAAGTACGTCTCCTACGCAGAACACCGACGGAGCTCGTTTGATGTTTTATAGTTTCCGAATACGCACCCGAGGAACGCGCTCCAAATGGCGCCTATTTGACATTGACATTCAGAATTAGGGAGCTAATCTGCTTGCTGCCAATTTTTCAGGCCAGGAGGGAAAACGTAGATAATCAACTACGGAGTGCTGATTAGCGAAAAAGAGAATAGCGTGCAGAGTGTACCAAACGCTAGACTCACTCAAATACTTAAGCATGCACGACTCGCATGGGTTACTAACGGAAATGCTTAGTGTGTCCGATACAGCTAAAAAATCTCACCCCCCCCCCCCTCCTAGACGCTGCAACTAGTTTAGTTCTTCGTAAAAAATGAGCAAGAACACATAGAATCGGTGCCAAGGCTTGAATTTTGTTGGCATAGATGCCTTCGATCATCTCCGGAACGGAAAAGATCAATCCTCTCAAGAATTTTCTCGACTTTTCGAAATTGCAGCGAGGGAGGAACGATCATTCATTTCCAGAATAAATGGGCAATATCGATCGCAGAATTCCAGGCTAATCATCATGATCGCAATCGTAATGTCTGAGTATTTCCGAGATTCGAAAACAGTTATCAACGATCACCCAAAGTAGCGGAATAGTCAGAGAACATGAATATTCCGAATTCACAGCATTCATCAAATTATGGAGCTCCTTCAGACCCACTGCCGAGAGAGAAATTTCCGGAATTCTCCAATCAATGCTTGGATCCCCAGGCTCTAAAAACTAGCAATCGAGAAACACAGGGAACTCACTCAAAGAAGGCATTTTTGGCGACGATGATTGCGAGGCTTACAGAGGTGACGATGGAGATTTTCACTGAGAATTCCAAGATCCTCGAGAACGGCCGTATTTTCTCACGCCAGTATCAATGGAAGTTCTGTTCGTAGTCTCGGGCAGAGTTCGATGAAGATGTTGGAAGTGTACTACTCTCCGTGATACAGTAGCAGTTCACGCACTCACACACCGGCACCGAGCAACAACCGCGCGTATGTACTCTCTCGATGGTGTCGAGAGTGGAACAGCTGATGTTGATCAGCGAGAGCATCGACGACACTCGGTGCATCCAGAGTGAGCGAAGCGTCACTCAGAGATGTCTGTTTGCACCGAGTCTGTTTAAACGAATCAGGGTACTTAGCGTGGCGGTCGAGCGGCAGCGGACCTCGGCCAGGCTGCAGTCAGTATTGAAAGACAGTCTCTCTCGATAACCACAGCCGCGGCGACGACAACGCCGATCGTAGCCGCGTGGTCTGTGAATTCGAACAAAACTCTAAGAGCATGACAGCCTCTATGACGACTCCGCCGCGCTTGCCGCGGCTGCCGCTGCGACCGACACATCTGATGGAAAAGCGCCAGCTCCGGAAAGGGCTATTCTGATGCGGATTCGTTTATAGCCGGCCGGCTTTCGTCTTGGAAAATTGGACTCTGCTGATGTCTTTTCATTCTCATACTTCAGTGTCATGACATTACCATCGCGAATATGCGGGTCTCTTGAGCGGAGAAGAAGTATTTTCTTCAAATTTTGGGAGCCCAATGCCACGACATGCGCTCTGTCTCTGAACAACTTGCGCGATTCACTTTCAACATTCAGGTGTTGCGACTGATCTCCTCATGTGGAGTGAATCGAAATATTCTCTCAGCAACATTTTGCCGTCGCCACTCGACGACTCGACCGCAATGTTCAGAAAATCAATCGTGGAAGAGAAGCCAAACATATTTGAATGCATAGTGACCTCAAAGTCGTTCAAATCATCGGAATATACTAAAGTTGTTCAGAATTCGAAATGTTCCGAGAACATGTGACCATATTTACCCTCTCCTCGTAATGATCCCATTATCCGACTAAAATGGAGTTACAGCCGCAGATTCTCCTTGAAAATTCAACTCGGCGTCTCATAGCCATAAAAGGGTATCTGAGAGAGGCGGTCCTGCCGACGAAAGACAATTGGTTCGAAAGATTGACGTCGAATCATCAAAAATCCACTGGCTAGTCCAGTGGCGTGACGGCTGACGGACTGTCATCGATGGGTCTTTCAACGGCTTCTTTGTTTTGTTCTGCTCGAGTTGCTTCACGGCATGATCTCATAAACTTTCCGATGCGCATTCCCTTCCGCGACCACAATGTCCAGTTCCGCGGATCAGTGGCATGGTAGTGATTCTCCTCACGATCTGAAGTAAAGCTCTCAACGAAGCTGCTGAAATGTCATTCGAACCTGCTGGAATTCTCAAGCTGCGGATTCCGACTCTGTTAGGCAACCTCCGAAATGATGATATTCAATGAGGTAGAGAGTTCTTCTTCTGTGTTTAGCTGTCCCAAAATCACGGGATAGACTCGAGGCTCCGAGGGAAGAATTCATTTGTGTCCTACTTCAATTTCAATTGAAATGATTGCAAGAAGTCACCGACCGAGTTTCGAAAAGTTTATTCACAAGCAGTCGAGGTTAAGAGTCTGGCGGAAAGCTCCAGAGTTTCGCATCTGAATGAGTCGCCAGCAGAGCTAGATTCCGGTATGCCAACGCTCGATCAGATTGAAGGCAGTGATATTTCCTCTCTCGGCGAATTCCTCGTTCTTTATGCCGGTTTCGCTCGACAAAAAACCGCTTCGTTCATCGAATATTGATCTTTGAAGCGATACTCCACCTGTTAATGAACTGATATGAACATCATGAATTGAGGAGTGATCGACTTCGGATCCTCGAATCAGTTATAGTCTGTTTCGGATGAGTCGGTGGTTCTGATGTCGTTCGCGTCGGAGCTGTCGTGGCGATTCATTCCGACTAGGTTCCCTTGCTTATCCAAATGAAAGGTTCCGGCGATTTTATACCGAGTTCCGAAGGGATCATCGCTATTCTTTTCCAAGTACTCGCTGATGCGCGAGGCTTGCTCTTTCGAATCATCGTTTGAATTCGTCACTGCTGTGGAAATTCTGCTCCGCTTCGCTTTCTTCGGCCGTTTTCTGATAATTATCCTGGAATCGAAAGAATACTATTGACATCAACTCCGTTGTTCATTTTCCGGGTGCTTGCAATCGCTTAGGAGGGGCTTCCGCCCAAGGGAAAAAAAACAACTCACGGTCTTTCGGAGCTGTCGTCGGCCTCCTCCATTATGATGACGGGTCTCTTTCTTCGCATTCGAATGACGACAGGTCTATCATAAGAAGGTTGTCCGTGGAGGATGATCGGGTACGGTTGCGGGGGAGGACCATATACGGGTCTGGGCTGCCGATAGTAAGGCATCGGATGCGACGGAGCCATATGATTTGTTGGTGTAGGCGATCTATGGATGATATACGTCGGCGGAGAAGAGTATGGCGGGCTTCTATACCGGGCCGGCTGATACGAGGGTCGCTGCCCGCTGCAGAATGCCCACAAAAATATGGGAGCCAACAGTCGCAGCATCTTCGAAAAGAGAAAAAGAATCATGCCTGAAGTTAATGAGCGTTGACTGTGGCGACGGGGAGTTGTGACAAATTCCGACACGGATCCCCGAGCAGCCGTCACACAGACATGACGCAACAACTGCTCGACTACTTTTTGAAGTTCTACCCCGGACTGCAGCTCAGTTTTTCCATAAGCAAAAAATAAGTTTCTCACTAGCTCACGGACAAAACTCGAACTACGCAGATCGATTCCGGAGCACTCTCTAGAAATACTTCCGCGTCAACTTCAACTGTGTCTTTCTGGATCTACCTTACCGATGGAAAAGGGTCTGAATTCAATCGTGGAGAACCAGAGAAGAAAATTCCGGAATGAGAGAAACTTGAAAGCATCTCGGACTCGAAACTCGATTCCGAGATAGATCACCGTCTTCGAAGAATCACATTTCGATCATGGAGCTCTTTCTGTGAAGTCTGACTCATAAGCTTCAAATCAATCCTTTTCTCGTCCTGCGGAACCTTCCAGACCACTCACTGAGGTGCAGCTCTTGGAGGGAGCCATCGAGGTCGAGCAAAATCGTTGCAAAAGATGAACCTATTCGAAATCTAAACTTCCGAGCCAATCTTGATCGTACTTCGAGAGATATTGAACAGCGACCAGACCCTCACGAGAGTGCCGTCTCCGGAACCACGATTTTTCACAGGCCACTTGTACCAGTCATGGGACACCCATATATTTCGGTGTAGAATCGATTTTTTTGCCGAATTTTCCTCCATGCCCCCTCACATTGCTGCACAGCGTGATGGTCGCCATCCTGCATACCCCACCAATTTTTTCACTGACCCGAAATTCGTAATCGAGGTTTTTTGAGCAATTCGCCTGATAAATGATCCACCTACCCTAGAACTTGTTGTACCGGGATCAAAAATCACGAACTTGAACTCCTGTGTAAGGATTTCCGCAAATGACAGACACTCGACGTGTACCTTTCGAGTGCACCTCCATAGATCACGGACTGGCATTGATTCACTCCACAACAAACTCAAACTCCAGGGGAAGCAGTGTACCTGACAGATCCTACTTGATTGCACTCTTGGGATACCGGGAAGGGTCGAAACAGTACTCACCAGGCGTGAACTTGACTCCATAGTCGTCTTTGTTTGAATAGTCTTCGGCTCGTCGGGGCATCGCTGCGCTTCTTCTCTTCCTCTCACTGTCTTCCATGTCGCAAAGGGAGCCGCTGATCTTCGAGAGATTTTTAGCTCCGCGTCGCGTCGCTAGGGTGCTGCTCGCAGCGGCGCGCACCCGAACACGGATTTTTTCCATGTCATTTTTCTTATTGGCTTTACCGTACGAATTTTGAAATGGTTCCGGCTGGCTTTTCGAGCAACAAGATTCACCCGAATTTTTATTGGCTGGATGAAATTTTGGAATTTGGAAGATTCTGCTTGTGTTCAAGTCTCGCTACAACTGGGTTATTCACAGATTGGCTGCATTCATAGTCCTGAGTCGTCGATCATCTCTGTTGTCATTCATGGTTCATTGTATCTAAAACAGGTCAATCTTTCCAGGTCGAGTTTGGATGACAAGAATCGCACCTTGATGGATCAGAAAAACGTTCGATCAAGTTTCTCGAGGGCTTTGGAAGTCACATCGCTAACCCGAAGTTTAGGCGATCATTGATCACGCATGCAGCAATTTGCACATTACGAAAGTTCTTTTGCAGAGAGGTTCATTGTGACGGAAGCACCTGAGAAAATAACCCACTGTCCGATGCCTCATCATCGAAAATTGCCGGTTCCCTATTGGATCGCCTAAGCATCAGGAATCGATCGAGCGTGAGTGAGTCAGGATGACTTTCCAAGATCACCATGCTCTGTTTGGTCACGTTCGCTGTCGCATATCCTACGGCTGAGATTCGTGGGAGAACACTTGCCGCTAGACGAGTACTGTAAAAAAGATCTGAATATCCAATTCCTTAAAGTAGCCCAGAGCTCTTCGGAAACATTCTCGAAGGAATCGTACTTATGAGTACGAAATGCACAACAGCTTTCAGTGCATCTCCACGAGGACACTCGAAATATTTCCGTTTATATTATTCCTTCAACCCTTGGTTGAGACGTTACTTTTCTGACTGGAATGGAAGTTCGAGATGAATAGGAAGGAGAAATATACTCGAGCATTGTTTTCAAAAAGGGAACCGGTTTCCGACTCGTAACAGCCCAGATCGTCAGTCTGGGATCTGACATTTCCTTCAGATGCCACGACCCGTTGCCGTGGACACTATTCTTGTTGTAATTCGTCTGTATGTGATAATTGAGTCAATTGATATGAATTTGATTCAACTCTATTTACACCCTGCTGAATCATTAACACCGCTTGAGCGTTGAGCTCCAAAGCGTCAGTGAAAGGGAGATGAACTCGACAACTATCATCAACTGCTCACGGACGACTCGGGAGTGGCGCTAAAACAAAGACACCAGGACTGAAATAAATTTGGAAAAGCTGTTGTCATGCCGTGAAACATCTGAACACTTTGAGAGCGCCCTTGTTTTCGGCTGTGGAGCGCCAACTCGCAGACAATCTGCTTTATTCTGAGCGACATTCGCGGACAACAATCGCCATTGTGGAACAAAGAGAGAATTCGCGAAGATGCATCCTAGAGCGTTCTATTCGTCGACATCGAGTATTACATGCTTGGCTTCGATCGTCCAGAAAACAGAATGATCATGAGCTGAAACAAAGGAAAAACAAGTAGCTTGAGACTCGATCGTTGAACTTTCGAATGCGGTTGCAATCAGTTCCTGTGAGTCGCTACTAGGTGCCAACTGCGTAAGCGATTGGAATGTCTGTCCGCTGATCCTGATAGAATCCGTGAGAAGAAGATGGAGAGAAGCGAAGTAGATGAAGTTGAAAATGTTGGAAATCTCTCCGCTCGACCGGGTGAGCTTATTCCGATGGGAACTAGGTGCTCGTCGCCCGACGACACACCAGACCGACGTAACTCCACGTAACGAGATTCCGATGGAGAGCGCAGAGTTGCCATTTAGCTTAAGGCTCTGGAAGAACTAGTAAGTGGAGCTGCTACATCACAACATAAGAGTGTTTCCGAACATGCCGTAGTTCTGCCTCTGGGACCTAAGACCTAACACGCCCTGAATTTGAAGAAATCTCATTGGGAGGGAAGCGTAGAGACGGAGGGCTCGAATTTCGATTTTGACCTTGAATATTTGTTGTTCAGAGAAAATTCTCTCACTATGACCGCAAATGAGTCAAACTTCGTAAAAGCTAAGCTTGGTTGCTCACTAGGAAACACCGCCTCCACCGAGGTTCTAACGTTTGATCCCACTGGCGAATAAGTTGCTCAGCCAGAGGGAGCTATCAGCCAGAGTTTGTCAACGGTTGCTCCCTGGCTGCGACACATGGGCATTGGATTCGGGACTTCTTTGAAGACAACCTGAATATTCCTCGCAGATTTTATCACATTTTCGAATTTGAATTCTCCTCAGCTGTCATTATTTTGTCCCGGACACTCGACAAGGACCCCATTGTTGCTACTCGACTTGCCCAGAAAACGTCCCAGTCAGAACAAAGCATAACACTCCATTCAGCATGCCGCTGTGTCGATTGTAATCTGGCGACTAAGCCGCGACCTTGGAGTGTGCTTACTCACGACACGCCAGCAAGGGACGCTGCTTTGGCATACAACAAGGAACCCTCTCGCTGAAGTGAGTTCCCTTTCTCCTTGATGATCGATAGCTGAATTCGCGTTGAGGAGATCTGGAATTAGACTCACAGTGAATTAAGCACTGCAAATGTTCAAGTGCCACCGTGAGCGCCGCGCCAACAGCGAACGTAAGTTCCTCCGATAAGATCACATATTGTATTGTATTTCACAATCTGCGAGCTGAGTCTGTGTAACTTATCTTCTTGGAACAAGAAGACCGATATCGAGAATGCAATATTATCCAGGTGTTCGAGTCCCAACCGAAGACAAACCTGAGCAACAGACGACCATGGGCGCTTTCGACGGATTGAGTTTAGCGGGAAAGGTCGCCGTCATCACTGGTGCGTCTCTTCGGAAACGAATTCCTAAGAGCCTCGTGATACCCACGAAGTATCGGAGATGGATTGTGACCACTTCGTATTTGCAGGCTCGAGTGCTGGCATCGGGACCGCCACCGCCCTCCTGATGGCTCAGCGAGGAGCGAAAATAACCCTTCATGGAAGACGCAAGGAGAAATTGGAAGAAATCGCGAATCAAATCGAGGAGATTTCTGGAACTCGGGTGAGTTCTCCTGGAATCAATGGAAACACTTCGGACTCTCGTAAAACAAACCCAGTTGCTTCTTCGTGGTCAGGGCGTTTGATATTCTCAAACTCTCGATCTAAACGAGAAATTTTCAACAGCCGTACATCGTGGTTGGCGACATTGAAGACTCTCGCGTAAAAGCAGATCTTATCAATGGGACGATCGAACATTTTGGACGGCTCGATATCCTCTGTAACAATGCCGGGTGGATGAAGGTCGGAGGAACCGATCAGACCGAAGTGGACGACTTGCGTACCATGCTGGAGGTTAGAAATGTGCAACTCAGCGTCTAGGCGATATTTACAGAACTTTGTTCTCGAGAAAACTTAAATTTATGAAACTCTCAAAACAAACAGGTCCATGTTGTGGGACCTTTTGAACTGTGCAAACTGGCCATCCCGGAACTCATCAAAAACAAGGGGAACATCATAATGACTTCTGCTATCACTGGCTTGATTGGCTTCCCGTCAATGCTAGCGTACTCCGCCGCGAAAGCCGGCAGCGACAATTTGATGAGAAGTCTCGTCGGAGAGTTGGCTTCCAAGGGAGTGCGCGTCAACTCCGTCAAGTGAGGTTCATCCTGATTCCTGAGCAAAAGATGCTGACTTGACTTCTGTATGGGTGAGCTAGAGCTCCTGTTAATCAACGATTCATTTTGTTTTCCAGCCCTGGTCCCGTAGCTACCGAGCTGCTGCGCAACGAAGAGGAGTTTCTGGCGGCTGTGAGTTCTCGAATGTTCCTCCTTCTTGTTATTATCCATCGTTGTTTGGATTCCCCAAACTCTGTTCAGAGCCAGAAACCTTGACTGCTTCAGCCGAGTCGAATAAGACAATTCCGGCTGCAGAATTCTGCCGTGATGGGTTATTTCGGAATCGACTCTGGAAAACAGAATTAAAGTGAAAGTTGTTTTTCTGGGATTGAAGAAAGTCGTCTCGAAAGTGTGTAAGAGGAACAGAGAAAGAGGATGTCAAGGTCGGTCGTTCATTGAAATCCTTTTCTGGGAGAGAAAGCTCTCTTCACCTGTCCGGAACATCGATTGCGAGGAGAGAATTCTGAAGTCGGTCGGAATTCTCACGAAATACCTATTCCCGGGGGTTCATTCAATCTTCAGCTTTTCTCGGTGTTGGATGAGAATATGTTTTCGCGATTACCTTCTCGCTCTCACATAATTCCTATGTGGACTGACGTTTTCTGATTTTCCTGCAGCTGAGGAATCCCGATCGTCCTCCGCCGACTCCAATGGGGAGATTCGCCACGGCTCACGAGGTTGCCGAGCTGATTTCGTTCCTGGCTTCTGATGCGGCAGCGATGATCACTGGAAACACGCACACTATCGACGGCGGAACGACGGCTTTCATCTCGATGCACTGAGTTGATCGAGACGGCGGTTCTTGAGATTGGAATGATTATCGATTCTTTCCGCCCCTCCAGTTTCAAAGCTCACATTCGCTTTCTGTACTCCTATGGCAATAATAAATCCCAATACACATTTGAAGTTCCAAAGTGAGAGGAGGATTTCCTATCTATGGTTCTCACGGTTCGATTCAAAGTACTCGAAAGCGGAGATCCACAGTAATTACAGAGGAAAGTTCTTGTCGAGCAATCTGTATGGTCCCAGCTCGGGTTAGGTTGCTGGACCTCGGCGACGCGGCTTGATTTAGTGGGTCTCTTGATTGAAGAACAATGAAATCAGCGTGAAACAAAAAGATGTGGTGAATACAATCTCATAATTTTCAAGAGGAAACTTAATCCTTTTGTTCGGATATTACGAAATTTCATCCATTGGTGTCTCCGACGATGTTGTCGCAAGTCACTATGGCTTGCAAGAGTTTCCCAGCCCAGAGGTTCCGTCAGAATAACCACCATAGTCAGTTAGAACGACCAGATAAGTTTTCCAAAAGAATCGACGACGAATCGTTACAAATGGGGACATCGGAAGTCAACTGGAAACCCGGTCGTTGGAGAAGAAGGGAATCTTCCCCCGATATTTATTTTAATCTCCGCTGGAGCGAAGAGGACCTGGTTAGCGGAACTAACAGCTTCACAACCTCAAATGAGGACGATGCGCGGAAATTCAATCCGAGGAAGTCAATTTTCCAAACCACTCTCCCAATCACCTCCCTAAGATGCCTCGAATTTGAATAATGTGCAGTGTCCATCGGATTTTCCCGAAAACTCCGTGCCAACGAAGTTGTTTATGTGTGGCCAGTCCAGAAAACATTTGAATTCGCTCAGTTGGACCGAAACACAACGCTCGAGTCAGCATGCCACTCAGTCGATCGTAATCTAGCGGCTACGCATAGCGACCTTGGGGTGGTCATACTCACGACACGGCGAAAGAGGATGTTGCTTCCACATACAACACGGAGCCCTCTCACCGAAGTGAGTTCCCTTTCTCCCTAATGATCGATGACTCAAGTCGCTCCGAGTAAATCTGAATTCAGACTTGTGGAGAAATAAGAACTGCAAATGTTAAAGTGCTACCGCGAGCGCCGCGCAAACAAACGTATGTCAGAAGTCGTTAGAAATTAAAGATAGGCATCATCTACTACTGGGATGGTATCTGTGCTCCTGTGATATGTTGTCAGAAACATTCGGCTCCGGGTTTCAGAGGACTCTGCTCTCAAGCTAGAATAGTATTGTTGACGATTGTCAAAATCCCTTGTTTGGTTGATTGGAATTAAGAGAACGTTTTCGAACCGCCAAAAGCCGTGATGAATTCTAGAGAACGTGTTACGGCGAGATTTACAAGAAGTTTGACCACCTGAGTACAAGAATGTATCTACGATCCCCGAATCGATCATCGATCCGATTCACTAACAGCAGTGAAGGCTCGCCGCCGGGTCGTTCGCGGAAAATCTATCAGCATTGCATCAATTAGTGTTCCGCTCAGAATCCTTAGAAATGGACATCGACGACATATGATTTGTGATGCACGGTTGATTTGACCCGTCCCCGTACCCATTAGGTATATTCGATTGAACACGGAACGAAACTCAAAATTAGCCGTAAAGTAGCAGCCGGATCGATTAGCTGAACCATCAACGGTTCAGGTCCTGAAATAATCCAGGACACGAGTACACACAATTCAGTGTCTTCGGAGTCGCTCACGGGCTATCATCGCAGGTACTACTCGAGCTCAAAAGTGTCTTGATCCTCAGGTGTGGAAGTTCCTATCGACGACAAGACCGAATCTGAGAAGAACATGGGTGCTTTTGATGGCTTGAGCCTGGAGGGGAAAGTCGCTGTCATCACAGGTAAAATATCCCGTTTGTTACCTTTCAGCTAATCAGTGAAGTCGATCAGAAGCCACAGAATGATCGGGGGCATCGCGCCGTGAAAGTTCGTTTGATCGAATCCCATGGCTGAATCTGTTCGTTGTCTTTCAACATCGGCCTCTAAGACAGGCCTGCCAAGCTAGATTTCATTCCCAGTTAGTTCGATCGAAAGTTCGCTGTAACGGTATTCGTTGTAACGAGCTTTAAATGAATCTCACAGGATCGAGCTCTGGGATCGGGGCGGCCACTGCCTTGCTGATGGCTCAGCGGGGAGCCAAAATCACTATTCACGGAAGACGCAAAGAGAAACTGGAAGAAATCGCGAATCAGATCGAAGAAATTTCTGGCACAAGGGTGAGTACCCCTTGGCTGATCTGATCACTTCGGAGCCCCGATGGAGCTCTTTGTGATGCAATCGAGTTCGTCGAATTTCCCAAGTTTGAAATCAACAACAAAGAAATCTTCAACAGCCTTACATAGTGGAGGGAGACATCGAAGACTCTGCTGTCAAGGCGGATTTGATCAATGGAACCATCGAGAACTTCGGCAGACTCGACATTCTCTGTAACAATGCCGGATGGATGAAAATTGGAGGCACAGATCAGACCGATGTCGATGAATTGCGAACCATGCTCGAGGTAAAATTACTGGAATCAAGGGTATACCCGGCAATCATGCCACATAATCCGAGAAACAATGTGGAATAACGATCAACTCGAAATACCAGGTTCATGTTGTCGGACCTTTCGAGCTGTGCAAACTGGCCATCCCAGAGCTCATCAAAAACAAGGGAAACATCATAATGACTTCGTCCGTGTGCGGCTTGACTGGGTTCCCAATGATGGTTGCCTATTCGGCTGCCAAGGCCGGCTCCGACAATCTAATGAGAAGTCTCGTCGGAGAGTTGGCTTCCAAAGGAGTGCGCGTCAACTCTGTCAAGTGAGCGATTCCGACAGCATTATCTCACTAATGGTGTCTCTGGCTCTTGATAAAGATGTTCATTTGATTTAAGATCGTTACGAGTGAGTTTACATTTCAATGGATCCATTGTTGAAAGTTGGAATTCGTTCGTTGTGTTTCAGCCCTGGCCCTGTAGCTACGGACCTTCTGCGAAATGATGGGGAACTCTTGGCGGCTGTAAGTAATCGAACGCCTAGAACCATGAGTTGGGATCAAGCTTTCCAATCCTCCATTTAATGTCATTTAACTAGCACCAGTTTTGTCAGTGGGCATGAAATAAGCTCGGAGACCTTGAGACTTGCGATGAAATCCTGCAAATTGAGGCCTGACGAAAGTGAAAGTTTTTCTGGCATTCTTCTTTTGTTCAAGAAAAGATCCGAGTGAAGAGAGAGCCAAGGTCGGATGTCTCTTGAGAACCCTTTCCCAAATGTTGAAGAACTCATGATTTCATACTTTGTCGGCTGTTTATCGTGTTCCGTGCACAATCCCTGAGGAAATACATACTCTCGATTCGACAGCTCACGAAATTATTGTCCAATTGTTCCACGCAACTTGTTAAGAAAGGGTTTTCTTGAATATTCCCAAAGGAAGAATGATGAAGATCGTTCCTCATTTCATATTCGAGAAGTTTCTTCTTGGCCGATTATTCTTCCGAACTCCTCATTATTTCATCTCTCAACCATGTTTCTGAAATCCCACAGCTGAGCAATCCCGATAACCCTCCACCCACCCCGGCGGGGAGATTGGCGACGGCTCAGGAGGTCGCTGAGCTGATTTCGTTCCTGGCTTCTGATGCGGCTGCGATGATCACTGGAAACACGCATACTATCGACGGTGGGACCACTGCTTTCATCTCAATGCACTGAGCATTCCCGCGTTACGGAGTCGCGTTATTCAAGAAGGAAAAAATATTTGTTTGTCGAATTTTCGTATTTGGACGGCAAGGAATCCCAATACTCCATGTTTTTTTTTAACATGAACTTTTATTTAATTCGAAACTGAGAAACAATCATATTAAACGTGCTTGCTTGTGGTCTTATCTGACCGAGATACAATCACACGGAGATGTTCTCAGATGGCGACACGTTCCAATGATTTCCTCTTCCCGAGTCCGTCGTTACATTTACTGTAGCTGATCACTACTCCATAGCTTCCCGAAAGAAAATCGAGGTATCCAAAAATCGCACTGAGCGGCTGATTTGGTGAATAAACTCAATTGCATCCCATGATAATACGAACCACTCTTAAGTTGTTAATATTGGGAAAAGTAGAACTCAATTCGATTTGTAATCACGATCGCGAGCCACGGGATACTCGTTGACAGATTGGGGAATTTTAATGTTCCATTGTTTCCCAGCAAGACTTACCCTTGATATACTTGGTGACTTGAATGTGTTGGGTAGAAATCCTCAATTAAGGGGCATTCGAGTAAAAGAAGCCAATGCGAGAAACATTTGAAAATACTTTTCGTGACTGATGGAATCGCGTTTTCATCGTCACACTGCACTCGTGACTTGGTAGTTGATCTTCGCTTCGATCAGTTTCTGCGAAATGATCTCGCCCTACGACTTCTTCACACCATTATCGACTGGGAGACTCGCATGAAAATTCCCGTCACATTGTGTTTCGACTCTTTCCATGATTGACATAAGCCGACGATGACTTCTCTCACGAGTATTCGTCACGAGATCTTGCCAGCTGGTTCCTTGCAGTTGTTCTGTTTGGTCGGGTAGACTTCGAGCTTCGGTGGGTTTCAGATCTTGAGTCTGACTAGGAGTGCTGCGAAATGATGTGGGCTGAACACAAAGTTCATCTGGGTCAAAAATTAGTATTCGGAGTGGTCCAGGGATCACATTTTCATCTTAATTCACCAGAATAGAATCCGATCTTCGTCTCTTCGCTTCCTTCCGATTCGCATGCGTCGGATCAGAGACTATTCTACTCGATATTCAGCTCATTCTATAGCTGACAAGCCGAAGCTCGGGTTCCAGATCCTTTGGACTGGAATAAAAACCAGTGGGTCATCAACTACTGTTGAGTTCAAGATATGTTCAAAACGATACTGTTATCGGAATGTTAGGAATTGGAGCACTGCCAAGATCAAGGAAGCACAACTCGCGTTATGCGGCAGAAGAGTAGTTGTATGGCGTCTGATCAAGATCATGTCTTGGAGCGTGACGGATGTGTCAGTAAATTCCGCTTATGATCATCCTTCAGATGCTTTCTCTTCCCGACTTTTTATAGAGAGCCCTCCCGGGTATGTGGCTTGAAGTTCTTGCACCGGAGCCCTGAAACCAGAGATCAGCTCCTTGACATACGGCGTTTTTTTCATGTGACGCTCCGTAGAGCAGTCCTCGATTTTCCTCACGGACTGAAGCTGCGTTGGAATTGCATATCACTTCTCCGATCAAACTTCGTCAGCGGAACTTTCTTCTTCCTTGTTGCGGCAAACATTACCCAACGATTCTAGAGTGAGGAAAAAACGCGCTCATCTGAATGTTTCCTCTACTGAGACATTCGAGACTATGTATGCGCCGCGCCGCGTCGAATTCAATGTCGAGTCATAATTTTTCCTAGAGAAGCTCCCAGAATGTCGTCCTGATCGAACCTGCGGCGAACCGAGATGAAACGACTGTTTGTTGCTCCAACTTCTCTCCACCATTGCTCCCAAGGCCGGCAATGGCAGCGGAGGCTCTCGCGATGTGACCAGAAAGACCGCATTGACGAGTCTTTCTCGGGAGATCAGTGCCAATCGCTACTTCCACGGAGTTCCCTAGTGAGTGTAAGGGTTCTTCAGCAAGGTTCTTGGGACAACATTTCGAAGGTCTCGGAAGGAACTGTCACTCATTCTTAAATGTAGTAAATCAGTTCTAAATCGAGTTTAAACCCTCAGAATCTTTCGTCTCGACAGCTGGGAAATGGCAGCCTGCGGAACTCTCAATCTAGCCGGCAAGGTTGCCGTGGTAACAGGTCAGTTGATGTGAGAATGGTGTTCGTTTTACGGGCGAGCTTCTCGATCTGATTCCGGGCCGTTAGCGCCTGAAACAACAAACTAGTTCCAAGTGGGATTTTGGGTTGGCATTGTCAATACCATGCCGAAAAGTACCAAACGTTCACTCTTAGGATCGAGCTCGGGTATCGGAGCAGCCGCAGCTATACTTTTGACTCAACGCGGCGCTCGAGTCACGATTCATGGAAGACGTCAAGAGAAGCTCGACGAAGTATCCGCTACGATTGAGCAAATATCTGGCGAGAAGGTGAACTACTCAAAGAATATGTCATTTCTCATCGCTCACTTCCAGGAGTCGCGTTTATTTATTTGCGTCGATCACCGTCCCCCGTGGTGACATATTGCCCGCTAGAAAATTGAAGCGAGAGCTTAGCAGCACTGAGTTTTCGATTTTGTTGCATTGTTCGCAGCCTTTTGTGGTGATCGGCAACGTTGAGGACGAAGACGTTCAAAACAATTTGATTTCGGGAACGATCGAACATTTCGGGAGACTCGACATACTGATCAACAACGCCGGAATATTCTACCTTGGAAATGTCGAAGAGTCGAAGAGAGAGAATCTTCGAGAGATGTTCGAGGTACGATTGCCCATCGTCAGGATGAGACTTCCTTTGGGAATCGAAAGATCCGTGCGCGGAAGTTCATCTCTCCAAACATTCACAGAACCACGTCGTTGCTCCTTTCGAGCTGTGCAGATTGGCCGCTCCTGAATTGATCAAGAACAAAGGGAATATCATCTTTACTTCATCGATCGCAGCTTTTCGAGGAGTGCCGATGGCAGTAGCTTACGCAACTGCGAAGGCTGCGTTGGACAATATGGCACGGTCGATGGCCGGGGATCTCGCTCCAAAGGGTGTTCGAGTTAATATTGTCAGGTATGCTACCACGAGGTCTCAGGTCTCCATTCACACTGATGTCAAATCGGTACTCGCTGGCAGAAATATTCACGGAGTATTTCATTTTATTCTTCAGTCCGGGTCCGGTGAAAACAGATGTCTTTCGGGATACTCCGGAAATCCTAGCCATGGTGAGCTGCTTCCCGCGCTTTTCATGATCCGGATACTCATGATTGAGAAGTTTGAAGGATTTCTGGGGATCTCCATTCTATCTTGCAGGTCCAAGACCAGGCAACTCCCATGGGTCGTATAGCCACTTCGGAAGAAGTTGCCGAATTTATCGCGTTTTTAGCATCGGATTCTGCGTCCATGGTCACCGGGCAGTTCAGTATTGTCGATGGTGGTATGACCGCCATCCTCAAGTGATTACACCAAGAATTTCTCTTGACTTCGAAAAGATCACAGGGAATGAATCAGAAGGGATCCATTTGAACAGATTGCAGAAGGTTCGTCTCAGGAAATCGACCCTGTGACTGATCGTTCAGGACTTTTAAGACTCTTCAGAAGGTCCTGATGCAAAGAACTCAAATGGCCGCGTTATCCCACAAATAAATTTTGGATTTATTCCGTTGATATGTTTTCACTCAGCTCAATTGTTAAAGGTCTGATAGCGTATTACTTCTCAGTCGGCGGCCATAGTAAGTTGAGAATTGGCTGGAGTTCAGCTGAGCAAACATTTCGAAGTTGTTTGAAGTGAATGCAATCCGATTCCAACAGGAACATATAAATTCCAACTCCAACCAGTGCCGACAGGATAAGTTTGTTGACGGAATCAATTCATTGAGTACAATGAGTCCTACAAGGTCGTAATTCATTTGACCGATCGAGCACGAAATTGTTCGAGCGAAAAATCTTTGTTTTAATATGTTGTCCTCGGCCGAAATATGCGATTGACATCAGAATATTTTAGAGAATATTTGTTGCGAGCTGCAGTAGCCCTTCGATGGCCAATGTTACCAGTGAAAGGCTAGAGATTTGCGTCAAATCTCCATCTCTGAGAAAATGATCATTATGGGATTATATAACGAACCGCGTTCTTGAACACACATTTCTTGAACACAGACCCCAACAAAGTTCACGTTTATTTCCGATCTGATTTGTCACCCAGAGAGATTCACAGAATAGTGATACCATCTAGTAACTAAGGAAGAATAGAGGATCTCACATTGATCGGTCACAGAATGAATGAGCAAGTATTTGTGCACCTAATTATCTTGAGTGTCAAAATCATCCACATCATAAAGGATGTGGGCCCCGTGGTCTCAGGAATCCTAGTATGAAGCCGAACGAATTGGGAATAAGTGATAGACGCGGAAATAGTGTTTAAACCTCGCGTCTTGAATCATAGAAAATAGTTTATCAGATCCGACTTCGTATCGATTCCGTGTCGTCGGCAGACAACTATTGTAGTTGTCGATCTTACACTCGTTCTCTAAGATCGTCCTGCGAACTCCGAATCACTGGGCATTTAAAACCTGAGAGACATGAATCAGCTACTTTGAGAGCGGAAATTCTCCAGTTCAGTCCAAAGAATCAGGACGCTGCTAAACATTGAGCACTTAGAGGTTTACTTTGACCCCGAATCTACATATGTTTTCCAGATGGAGAATGGAGACTTCTCCGCTGTCCACGTCGGTGTCTGATCAGGAGAGCTTTCCGTTGGGTTACCACTCGAAAATCAAACTCTCATCGATGACTTTTTCGATTCCTAATCGAGATATTATCCCATGGGTGCTGCCGCAACTGACTCTCGCATCTTTCATTTAAGACTCTTCCACAATTCGCGTTTCAGCACACGTTGGAAGCCGATGTTGATCTAGTGCCTGTTGTTTGGTATTCCCTCTCCGCCAAATGCTCCCAAGGTCGGCAATGTCAAAGACAGAGTCGTCCAGAAAGATCGCTTCGAAACTCATACAGCAGTGTTTGTCTTGAGATTAAGAACAATCGGCGTTTTGGACTCTCTCAAGCGGGAGATCTGTAAGAATTCTCAAATAACCACGTGAGTCATCTATTCTCATTGACAAGTACTAAACGGATCCGATTCGTGTTTTTGGTTTCCTTCAGTATATAGATTGCGGCTCTGAGATCCGGTTTTCACGATGAATGAAAGCTCGACCGGTTGCCGTGAACACAAACGCTTAGCAGCGCTCGATTTCAGAGAACTGAGCTCAAATACAGTGGTTATTCCGAAGAAAACAAGTTGGCGTTGCTTACTTCTGATTCTGATCGCATCTAACTCATCTTCATAGAGGAATGTCAGGGTGCAAGAGTCTCGATCTCACAGGGAAAGTTGCCGTTGTCACAGGTTCGTGTTTTCGAGGTTGAAATTCGTATCAGAATTGACGGACAGATGAGCCAGATTTTGAAAATGAAATTGCATCCACATCGTTACGAATATTTCGTTCATCAAAACATCGACTTGCAGGCTCTAGTTCGGGTATCGGAGCAGCGGCAGCGATACTACTGGCCCAGCGCGGTGCTCAAGTCACCATTCATGGGAGGCGCCAAGAGAAACTCGATGAAGTTTCTGCAACGATGGAAAAACTCTCGGGAAAAAAGGTGACATCGAGTTGAAAAATTGATATAGCCGGGTTTTAGTAATGAGCGATCATTTTTATCCCGAAAAATGCAGCTTTTCGTTTCGCTACATCTAATGCACCCATGATTTTTTCTCCAACATATGCGGCCTCTTCTTTTCTCTGATCGGCGAGGCAGCGGAAGTCTCTCGCGAATTCTTATTTTCTGGTATTTTCCGCAGCCTTTCATGGTGACAGGCGATGTGGAAGACGAGGTCGCTCAGAAGAAGCTGATCTCGGGAACAATTCAGCATTTCGGACGGCTTGACATATTGATCAACAACGCTGGTATATTCTACACCGGAAATTTTGAACAGTCAAACAAAGAGAATCTGCGACAAATGTTCGAGGTACGATATATTCTTGAAACTTCCCGATGCTGTGAACACCACGGGGAGGAACGCCGCGGAACCGAATCTCTCTGGTTAGATCAAGCTCAAGTTGGATCTGATCAGCTCAGTTTGATACGATCCGCTGTATCTTTGCGAAGTAGTAGTAAACTACTAAGATGATTCGACTCTTTGAAGAACCACGTCGTCGCTCCTTTCGAGCTGTGCAAGTTAGCTGCTCCCGAATTGATCAAAAACAAGGGAAACATCATCTTCACTTCATCGATTGGTGCTCTGAGAGGAATTCCATTGGCGCTAGCTTAAGCCACCGCCAAGGCCGCGATGGACAATATGGCCCGATGTATCACGGGGGATCTTGCTCCAAAAGGCGTTCGAGTCAATATCGTAAGGTTTGTTGAGACAAGTTTTCTTTCATTAATTTGAGCTCGATGCATAATCTTCCAAAGACGGAGGAATCAACGAAGCAATATCATCCATTATTCAGCCCTGGCCCCGTGAGAACAGACATCATGCGAAACGCTCCAGAAATTCAAGCTATGGTGAGTTCGTGTCCCAAACTCTAATCAAAAGTACATTTCATATGGAGGAAACATACAATCTCAACTAATTCAACCACCGGAAAAATTGTTGCAGTTCGACAATCCGGCGCTACAAGATCAAATGAATCCTCTGGGTCGCATGGCGACTCCTGAAGAAGTTGCTGAATTCATCGCCTTCTTGGCTTCCGATGCTGCTTCAATGGTGACCGGGCAAACGAGTATTGTCGACGGAGGTAAAACCGCTCTCCTCCATTAGGATATTGCAAAGTTATTTTAAGATACCCAGCCAACTAAGAATGCGCAAACGCTCCTTGTCACGCTCGAAAAATAAAAATGCAAAAAAATCCAGAAAGCACTAGTGTTTCAATAAGAAACCCCTCTCCGATTCAATGAGAATCAGCGAGACGAACGCTGAAAGATTATTGAGGGTCGAACTCGTCAAATAGAGAGCTGACCAACGTAAAGTCATCGATTTGATCGCCCCATCCCTCCATTATTGAATAATACATAGATCTTGAAATATCGGTGAACGCACTGAAACTCCATCGATTGTCCGCGTCTTCTTCGAGGCTGCACTTAAGGTGTGGTAGCGAAAATGTCGATGAAACAATGAGGAGATCATATCATGGGAATCGGATGAGCGGATCAAGTACTGGAAGACGTGAGTTTGAAGACCTCATTTCAGAGATCGTATTTCTCGAGGGAACTTTGTTACAATTGAAGGCTGGATCACCGATGTCGGAGCTGATGAGCCAAATATTTACTCTGGGTGAAGTGATGACCGGTCTTATGGGGTGACGACTAAATCGAGTTTCTACGATGATGCTGCATGCGAAATCGTTCGAAATCGACAAAATCACCGTTCCTACAAGTGTCAGTTTTCGCGCCCTGTTCCCCCACCCTCAATAGAAAACATCCGTTTGTGGTCTCCAAGGCAAAACGAGAACATGGTTTAGGTTGGACCGTGTTTTCAAGTCGGATATCTTTAGGGCATCGATGTTCTCTCAATCACTCCCAGGTGGGTTCAGAACTCAGGCTCGTCTCCTACTTCGAGAGTAGTTCCCAGCATTCATCTTGAACAGGATAGAAATTACGGAAACGATTCCCTAATTATTTGAAGCGTCTTGATTCGGTTTTGAACAACTACCCACCGGCCAATGAAGTCGTGCAAATGTACATGTGGTCCCACCGACGTTGCGCAAGCGTGCAACCGCGTCTTAGAGCACTGAGCTATCACCGCAAAGTGAATTCTGCCTGAGTATCTGAGCTGAATCCCCTCCTGTGTGACGGCGGACATCATCCGCCCATCAAAGGTGAGCTCAACGAGATTGAATTTTTTTTAATCTCTTCAGAACGATCGTCAACTTCGACACTCTGCGGGGATCGAATTACTTCATTAAGATTAGGACCGCAAAGCCTAATGCCACTCAGCGGTTTTTTTAGAGTTGTGTGCGGGGTCCGTGGCACTCGCACCAACAGCATGGGGACCCTGTTTTTCACATACATTGATGAGCGCAGTGTGAGAGCGATCTCGAATGTCTGAATAGAACTCTTTCCAGGAGTCTCTCTCCTCGACTTGCAGCCCCCAACTCTCTTGGATTTAAAATGAGGTGTGGATACCCAACTGATCTCAAACTCACACCAGCCATCCCAGTGTGCACTACCCCTCCGGCGAGTTCAGACTATACCTTCAAGGTTCATCCTTTTCAACGAAACCAAGCCGTAGGTTACCTTAACGTTCGTTTCAGTATCATTCCGAATGAGTCGGACTTCCTTTACCTAAAAGCTCGGCCCAAACTTGAACGAGCAGCAAATAGGAGGTCAACATCAGGGGAATCTTCTCCGTGATCGGAAACTCGGGCAAAACTTCGTTCCTCCTTCGATCCCATCGAATTGACTCTATGGCGCAAGCCCTTGTCTCTGCTTTTCTTCGAAACCGATACTTCCTCAGACGATGGAATGAATACATAGCATTTGATTTTTATCGTTGCAGTATCATAAAGATGAAAACCGTTTCGGAAATCGTCTTTCTTCTGTGCGTTCTGAGCACGACCGGTGCTGTAGCCATGATAGCAAAACCGTAAGTGTGACTGTTGAGTAAGATGGAACCATGGTCGAAAATCGACTGGTTTCTTCAATAGCTCGTCCCGATGATTTCGATTGCAGCGGAGAGCGACTCGCTTCAGTTTTGATCTTCTTGCAGGGAAAGTTTGAGCTGCGAGGAAGGGTTTGAGCTGCGCCCGAACGTGTCTTACAGCGTAAGTTTGACGACTGAGCCGGTTTGGCCAACCTCATGTGCCTTACATTCGAGTTATTAGAGCCGTGAAGGGGGACTGCTCTCGATTGAGGCGTGAAATCGAGAATTTCAAACTGGATATTCGCTTCCAGAGAGCTCACTACGGTTGCGGGGAGGGTGCGATAACTCCCCAACAAACCCCATTTTTCGCTGCTGCAATCACAAACTGCTGCAATAGGCACACCGATTGCTACAGCCAGTGTCAAGTGGGTTTAAACAAAACACTATGCGACCAGAATTTAGGGTAAGATGAGATCTCCCACTCCTCGCTCCGTTGCATTCGCCCATTGATCCTATACTTGCGATTCATCCGGTTTAAGCTAGGTCATTCTGGAAGGGCAGCGGGTCTCACCGCTATTTCGATTTTGCAGGAAATGCTTCGGGAACGCATGCGACATCCACTGGTGTGACCTTGATATGCGGGCACACATCGAGGTCGCTTTGAAAACCAAACTTCGCATAGACTCATACGAAAGAGTCCAGCGTGGTGCCTACCAGTGTGTCAGGAAGCGATCAAAGCGGAATGTTCCGCAGAGCAGAATCGCGTGTCCTCCAATGTGCTAAGTTTATGGCGCCGCGCGCTCTTGTTCATTCTGGCCCCGGATAATAAAACCGCCTGTGTTCTGATCATATCGCTGTTTATTCCATATCCAGAGTCTAGATTCCAGACACGTGAAAAGAGAGTAACATGCGGACTTGACCGTCAAGCATGAAAAACTGTATATCCTCTATCCTCACTTAAAAGAACTCCATCTGTTCGAGGCACCCGAATTGATCCCCGAAGACTGCTAAGTTGATTTTCGAAAGAACTAGGTAACACTATAGATCAGAATCAGTGACACGCACCCGGTTGTCTTAAAATGAAAAACACTGGCCAATGATTTCAGCGGCGACGTCGGGCTGTCGTAGAGAGAGTCCGACTCGGACGGAAGCCTAACACTGACTGTGACTGACTGATGAAGGGTGCAGAAGTATGTTTTTTTGCCTCCGCTCGCGTTGAAGAGAACAACGTCCCCAGCGACCGCTACGACTCGAGTATTTATTTTTTTCAATGAAAAGAACGAATATTTCAGCAGTCACAGTCACCCAACAACCCCGGCAGAAAGAGAAAGAAAGGCGACACTGCCGTAGTTCGCGACACTCAGAATTCGAGGAGTATTGGTCTCTGGAAGACAGTACGCTATGATCGAGCGAGGGTTAAATTCTCGGATTTAAAATTTATGTAGCCGGTCGCCTTGGCATGGGACTGTGACCGTGCTCCCGCGGGATTGAGTTCTGGTGTCAGGGAGTACCTTTGGTATTGCATTATGCGCTAGGTTGTCCGTTGTCCGCTGGGACACTCCGCTCACATAGGCACCGTTTGTTGAAGTTGATTCAACCCGGGCGCGCGAAAAGGGGATCCAATGACCGATTGTCTTGTGGACCAGGACATGTCGGCGACGGCCGCCAAAAACGTGTTCATGCGAGTGATGTTAAACGTTAGATAAGTGAGCACCCCGCGATTTGCATCGATTGGTACACCTTCAGTCAGAGTGGGTTCAAGAGCGGGGTGTAGGCCGCTCATCTAAAAGATAACAGTGTATATCTGGGTGCTTCAACGAAATTCCGCGCGACTTCTTCATCTGGGTCACTAAC
The DNA here is from genome assembly GCA_021527715.1 of Neoseiulus cucumeris. Taxonomy (NCBI): domain Eukaryota; kingdom Metazoa; phylum Arthropoda; class Arachnida; order Mesostigmata; family Phytoseiidae; genus Neoseiulus; species Neoseiulus cucumeris. The sequence goes on from JAJSRV010000015.1 coordinate 495,663, forward strand.
AATTTGCAGGTAGAACTTTGCCAGACTTTCAAGAATATGAAGCGAATATCAGCGAATATCTTTTGTGATCACTCAGGGTGAGACTTGAAACCGCTGTTTGTAGATTCAGCGTATGTTGAACAGCGATCGAATTCAAGCCCATGTGAGGTGATGTTGTGTGGAATTATGAAATTCTCATCAAAAGAGCGTCCCGTTTACGATGAGCTTGCAACTCAACAGGTTGTCAAATGCCTTTAGGGGAGGAGGAAGAGCTATCGCGAAAATTATAAAGCTATTCTTTCGGTATTATTCCACTCTCCCGAAAATCGTCTCGAACACTAAGTCGCGCCGACTTTCCACCACCAACCTCTTCAAGCGAGCTGGCTGTGGTTACTCGTTTCGTGACAGGGAACCAGTACGGGCAATGTAAGTGAGAGGAAATCATTCTCAATACCAGTTGAACAAGATATTAAGGGATACCCGTTAGAGAGATGAGCACACTCTCATTCATCGGCGAATAATCTCATGATTTTATTGGAACCGATAGATGGTCTTCATATGAGATCTTCGCAGATTATCTGCCTGCTCGAGTAAGACAGAATGGCAGCCTTCAAACAGCTGGATCTTGAAGGCAAAGTAGCGGTCATCACCGGTTAGTAAAATGAACAACTTGAATCCTTATCTAACGAAATGGCGGAACTTCTTGGCATCGACGTGGATGCAGATTTGGAGAGAAACTTGAACGACCGGTAGGGGAGCGAGAGAGAAATGTGTTTTTGGCTCGAAACCCTCGTCCTCGTCCTCAAGGATTCTTCTCACGAATCAGGATGAAAGAGCTGAAGAGAATTACTGACGCGGCCTTCTTCTGATACTCAGGCTCTAGCTCTGGAATCGGGGCGGCCACCGCTATCCTTCTGGCTCAACGGGGAGCTCGAGTAACTATTCACGGTCGACGTGAGGACAAACTACAAGAGGTTGCCGAGAAGATCAGAGAGCTGTCTGGAAAGAGTGTGAGCACGATGAGTCTGTGTCGATCATGTTGGCACATTCAGAGGAATAAGTCAGGTTTCAGGATTTTCTTTCATCCGTTCCACCCGTTCAGGCTTACTCCGTCCTCGGAAGCGTCGAGGATCCAGCGGTGCAAAAACTGCTCATCAACGGAACCATCGAACACTTTGGACGACTTGACATTCTTGTAAACAATGCTGGCTATATGCCGGTCGCGACCCTGGAACAAACAGACAAAGAAGGTGTTCGTGCTTTGCTTGAGGTGAGTGAAGGCGAGATGGAATACTCAACGCCCTGGACACGATGGTTTCTAAAACGAAGTGCGCATCCATGTAGAACCACGTCGTTGCTCCGTTTGTCTTGTGCAAGTTAGCATCTGCAGAGCTAATCAAGAACAAGGGAAACATCATCATGACTTCTTCGATTGCGGGGATGAAGGGCAGCGCGATCCTCATCGGTTACAGCGCCGCGAAAGCTGCCATGGATAACCTGATGAGAAGTCTCGCCGGATCTCTTGCCTCCAAGGGAGTTCGCGTCAACTGTGTGAAGTGAGTTTAAATCATAGCCGCGATGCAGGTTGACCCAGAGATAGGAACACCAAAAAACAAGGAAAGGGCTCGTATCGTGACTTCTGGAAATTTTATTTCCAGTCCCGGGCCCGTCGCGACAGACCTCATGCGGGACGACCCCAACGCGTTTGATAAGGTATCGTTCTTGCCACTTCATCCTGTTTGGATTCGAGGTTCAGCCTAGCCTCAATGAATTTTTCACTCACGAGCCTTTCCCCCATCACAGTTCGCAAAAGCAGGTGTTCCCCTGACACCCCTTGGACGTATTGCTGAGTCGAGTGAGATCGCGGAGCTCATCGCTTTCCTTGCCTCAGATGCAGCCTCAATGATCACAGGACAACTGCACGCAATCGAAGGCGGTCGAACCGCTCTCCTTAGCTAGATGACTTATTGTTGGGGAGGAATCGATTGTGATGAAGTCACGGAAGAATTCGTCCAAATAAATGATGTCCATCTGAAAGTGTGATACGCGGACATTTTTCCTGCGAAACTTCTCTGCATTTGAGATTTTCACGCGTGGGCGACCAGAGTTCTGTGGTTCAGCTCTAGTGAAATCGCGAAAAGTTTTGTCCATCGATGATCGATATTATTCGAAAGAGAAAAGGTGAGCTGATCGTGGAAGATGATTCTGACTCATTTGAGAAGTTTCATAGATAAAAACCTAGGAAAGTCAACAACTCGTCTTGTGCTCGAATCCTATGCGTCTACGTGAGCAATCTCGAAGATAGGACAAATAGAGACCTTGAGACACCTAGAAAGCCCGGAACGATACCGAAATTTTGCCAGTCATAGCTCTCCTCTCAAGAAGGATCCCTTTCCCACGCTTTGCGATGGTGGTCTTGATGTTGAAAGAATCGTTTCCCCCGAGATAGCCGCGAAACAATGTAAGTAACTTGTTCGAACTTTTCCAAGCTCCACATCCATCATTGAAATGATCATACTTGATTAGAATGACGAAGAGCGTCATTGTCGATCCGAGAATCGGGGCACCGAAGTTTCCTTCCCTGACCCGAGCGACCGCGAGACGAATATTGTTGTTGAACGAAACATTCAAAAATATCTCCCCCTAGCTAGACAACGATGGCTGAATACCAGCGGCTCAACCTGAAAGGCAAAGTAGCCGTCATCACCGGTGAGTCCAACTTCTTGGTATGCCCACTAGTATCTCAACATACTTCCTCGAATGATTTGGTCACACGCTTCGATTTTTCACGCGTTCTCAGGATCCAGTGCTGGCATCGGTGCTGCAACCGCCATTCTCATGGCTCAGCGAGGGGCTGAAGTTACGATTCACGGTCGAAGGGCAGATAAGTTGCAGCAAGTAGCTGAAAAAATCCTGGAAACCTCCGGAAAAAAGGTTGGCCGCCTGCTGGAAACAAAGTTTTGACACAATCATCAAGAATGAACGAGGGCGAGACGTGATGAGGGAATTTTACATAGTTCTTGTGTGCACGGCCAAGGGATGGGGCTTTGGAATAGAAGGCGTCGTTTTTGATGGTTGTACTGTACATGTATCTCTACGGACGTCACGTCTTATGCGCTCGTGTACGTGGCGGAATATTTCACATTTACTCTGCACCGATAAGTCAAGTTGTCATTACGCATGGAATGCTCGCACTCGAACCAAGACTTGAATGAGAAGGATCGAGTGAATCCCATTTCACGTTCTCTTTTCAGGCTTTCCTCGTATTGGGAAACTGTGAGGACGAAGATGTGCAGTCAAGATTGATAAATGGAACTATTGAACACTTTGGCAGATTGGACATTCTGGTCAACAACGCGGGTTGGATGCAAATAGCGACCTTCGATCAGACAGACGAGAAGGACTTGCGCGCTATGCTTGAGGTCAGTTCTGTAGAAAATTCGGCTTATCTAAAGAAGGATTATCATCTCCAGATATGCGACCAGGCTAACCTGATAAATTCTTTCACCAGAATCACATCGTTGCTCCATTTGCCTTAAGCAAATTGGCAGCATCCGAGTTGATAAGGAACAAGGGAAATATCATCATGACATCTTCGGTTGCTGGTATGATCGGGATACCCCACGTGTTCGCCTACACCGCCGCCAAGGCAGGCATGGACAACTTGATGAGAAGTCTTGCGGGATCTCTAGCTTCGAAAGGAGTCAGAGTCAACGGCATCAAGTCAGTTCCATCCACAATTATTGTCAGTTAAATCAATATGCAATCGATACCATGAGCAAAAAAGGAAATTCCTCTTTTCTTTCGCAGTCCCGGCCCGGTCAAAACTGATCTCTTGAGGGACCACCCGGATATCGTGGCAAAGGTAATTTCACAGCTTTGGCCCCTGGTCGGCTTAGAACCGAGTTCAGCGTGCTTCCGCCTCTCGATTTTTGAATTGTAGATAGAGGATGACTTCTAATGCAACGGCTGGTTCAGAACCAGACAATCTATACCCGTAGCTTGCGGAATACGACGCATGATTTCTCACCGATATGTTGCTGGAATGAACCTCGAGAAACCCTATCCAAATAATAGTCAGGAGTTCACATCAGCTAGAGGCTGAAAAAGGTTCTCGAAATGTGTACTAGCTCTCAAGGTGTAAACAGGACGTCAAATCCGCTGGGACCACTCATGGATTTCTCCGTTAATCTCCCCCGCTCAAAGCCAAACCCCATTCGAGATCATCGATTTTTTCGGCATCGACCGTCTGTAGTCTCTGACTCTTTCACTCCAAATGACTTCGCAGCGCGCTCAACCCGGAGCTCCACCCCGAACCCCTCTCGGACGAGCCGCTGATCCAGAAGAGGTCGCCGAGCTCATCGCTTTCGTCGCATCAGATGCTGCCGCTATGATCACAGGACAACGCCACGTCATCGAAGGAGGTAGAACTGCCTTCTCTACCTAACCGCCTCCAGAAAGCATCATTGGCAATAAACAGATGTATTCTGGATTAGACTATAGACTATTTGATGCTCATCGCTCAAAATCAAGAGATGCGAAAGGAAAACGATCTCTCGTTGATAAAAGACGGAGGCAGCTTTCGTGGAACTTTTCTTTCCTACGCACCTCCAATACTGTGATGAGCGGTCACGCCCCTGTTCAAACCAACGTCTTTACCAAGGAATGACGCCATATGTGGTGGAATGACGCCGGATGTGCTTGTTTTCGTTTCCTATCTATCACTGCAACGGAATCATCCGGAAGAAATCCGAGAATTTTATCACCCTCTCCACTTAGAGGAGCTCCCAGATTATGAGAGAGACTCGCGTTTGCATCAGTTAAAGCACAATAGAAAGGAAATACCGTGAATTCTAACGGTAGCGTTACAATGATTGGAACGAAAGGAAACAATCAATATCGAGACAGTTATTGAGCATACTTTTCTTACAAAAACACAAAAAATACCAAATACCCAATGATTATGTCATTTTCTTCGGCTCGTCACTCTTGGTCTCGGCAGCCGTCGTGATAGGCAAGATGAATGACATCATTTTTGGAACTTCCACGGGTTTCGTTTCCTCTGGATCCGCGATGTTTTTTGATTGTTCTTGGAAGCGCAGAAACCGGTCGAAATAGTTTTGCGAATCACGTAAACAAGATATTGGAAGATACTTGATCGCGATTTCCGATTTCGATGATAACAAACTGCGGAATTGTTCCACCATGAAGTTAAAACGACCCAGAGTTCGCAAAGTATGGCCATGGAGGGAAGTATTTTCGCATGGAAGAGGAGAAGCCGGATTTGCGGCTCGCTGTGTTTAACCGTTCGATCACTCACATGTTTACTTGCTGTTCTGACAGTCCTTTCAACGAGATATTGTTAATGTCCAGCAGAATGTCACCATGAAGCAATGCTTTGTTCTTGTCTTGACCCGTCCACAACACAAATAAACTCATCGAGCGTCTCAAACTATGGACAAAGAAAGGCACTTGACGGGCCACGAGTTCCTTCTGTTTTTTGAACCAAATCTGTTTTTTCGCCCGCAGACGACACACAGCAGGTGGAATTGTGAACAACTTTCTCACATCCGCAAAGGATGCAAGTATTCTGAAAATTGACGCGGAAAGTACTGTGATAGTGACCATTGAATATCGATTCCAGGTTGACTTTGTAACGTTCTCGACGTCTTCTCCATTGACGTGAGAAATGACATCACCAGCGATCAGAGACGAAGTGACCTGAAAGTGGAGATAGTGAAGTGAATCGGAGCAAGTCTCTCTACCTCTCTGAGTGTTCTGGGGTTTTAGAAGCACATAATTTGCCACTGACCTCTGCTAAAGAGCCAGGCTCAATATCGGTGACGAGGGAGTACTTGCGGCCTGATAGACCACGAACCTCTCTACATGTGACGCCGATGGAACCGAAATTAGAGAGCTCGGCTCCCGAACTTCCAATCAGGATATCTTGGGTGTAAACGGTTCTTAGGGGCATGGTCTCAGTGATGCTGCTGAACTTGAAACCGACCCGACGAAGCGGTGGAATGTCTTTGGTGACGTCGTAGGTACTCCCTACCGCGATGCGTTTGTACACCGCTGATATGAAGATCAGAATCGGTGACTCACAGATTGGTTTCCCTGTTGGTACGATCATGTTGAGTTTGGGTCTTCGACATCGAAAAAAAAGAGAGAGCGATGTAATGCACGGCTCGGCACTTGCCATAATACGATTCAACCTTAAGAAGGTCTTTACGTTGAAGACTTTGAACGGAAGCAATCGGAGATAGTCCTACGACATCGACAGACGAGTGAGCTGCGATATCGGCAACTTCGCCTTTCAAGAAAGCATCCGCGTACTTGTCGAGGGGCAACAACGAGCTGCTTTTGCAAAGATCCTCCCACTTGATATTCGAATAAAATGGATGGCCGAAAACTTCGCTGTAACTCAGTGCGCCCAGTCGACAGCGGCGATCTTTCTCAAGAAGTCTCTGTATGATGTTCACAGCAAATCTTCGTAATGATTCATGCTGCTCTTCCTTGTCGTGGATTCGTTCGTGAGAGAGCTTCAGCTTCGCTGCGCAAACCTGTCTCTGGAAACGGAACCCGCAGCTCACTCAGTATCCTCGGCTTCCAACGTGGAAAGCCAAAGCGTCGGAAAAACAAGGAGTTAATCAGAGGAAGATCCACCTTCAACTTATCATCGTTCGCAGATCGGAAGGGCGTTTGCCCAGCCACGATTTTGTGGAGCGTGATTCCGAAAGCCCACAGGTCGACGAGACGTCCGTAAGGAGCCCCGAGGAAAACTTCGGGAGGCATGTATGATAGCGTGCCAGCTTTCTCGCCGTCTCTGAATTCGTCTGAAGTCCGTTTGAAATATTCTCTGAAAAATATCGAATGAACCGTCTCCTGTATTCTCCATCCATGTATTTCGAGAGCTCTGAAGAACCTAGCGAGAGCACGATACGCGCCAAGCACACACGTGGAAACCTACGTTACCACACGGTTAGGGAAGTGAGCGAGACAAAATTTGCTTGTATCAAAATCGATAAGCTTCAAGCGTCCTTGTCGAGTGACAAGCGCGTTACTGGCTTTGATGTCTCTGTGGATGACACCTTGAAGATGAAGATGGGTTATTGCGGCGATGAGTTGCGCAGATATCACGACCGCTTCGGGGAGGCCGAGACCATGCGTCGTGTCCACCACTGCAACATCAAAGAGTCAGGAATCAGATCGAAGGCAGCACTCGCTGAGGCCCGCTGTCCAATGAAATCGAACGACGCATCCATTCCGAACACAGAAGATATTAAACTCGAACGGAATACCGGCGCGACCTTTTTGCAAATCCAAGCCTTTGATGTATTCCATGATTTCTACGGTCGCTTCTTCCAATGAATAAATGCACAAGTACTGCACGATGCACGGATGGCATACAACGGAGGCCACGATTCGGGTTGTTACCGCGTGTTCTAATCGAGAAAAAGCCGATGCAGCCACGAGTTTGACTGAGCAGGGTACTGGATGAGCGTATTTGTTGAAAACGGGTGAATAGAATGCTTTATACACAGAGCCAAAGCCGCCAGCGCCGATAAGGTGTTTCACTTTCAGATCTTTGAGTTTTGGGAGCATCGTCACATCGATCCCTTTCTCGATGTTTTCATTTGGCATGGCCATCACGAGAACACGATCCGCAATCGAAATGTAATCTATGAGAGCGTAATTGCTGAAAGCATTCATATTGGCCGCGAAATCTGAGAGTCCCACGATTACGTTCCTTACTATGAGGCCGAACTGTTGAGCAATGAACCTCTCTTGGTCGTAGATGTACACTACAAGCTCGTAGAGACACGAGACGCACTCCTCCAGAGTGATACAGGTGATTTTCCGATTCGAAAGGGCTTTACGAATGGTTTTGATCCACATCGTCAGCTGCGAACACGCGAACTGAAGGAGCGGAAAGCGATCTTCTGCGAACTCCGGGGTAGTCAACAGAATGCAGTCCAGCACTACTTCTGTTGATCTCACAAGCCGAGGATAGAGCTTGTCCAGCTCTCTGCATGCGCTTTGGATGAGATGGAGGTTTTTCACGCAGCTCGCTTCTTCGATCCCGCGTCGAAACGCCAACGCAAGATAAGTGTGAGCTCTGTGAATACGAAAGTCGTGAAACTCTCTCGCACCTACTGTTATTAATATATACTGGATGAAAAGTGAGCGTCTCTCAATGTTGAAATAACCTACGATATCTTCCCTTTGATTTGGACGGTCGGCAGAGGATCGTCCGTAGCTTGACAATACTGTTCCATCATCTGCTCCGCGACGAACTCCTGTCGAGCGGAAGGACCGAATAGTTCGTCGGGTTTCTTCTTATTGACTCGATTATCCACGACCAGGTGACAGACATTGTCGACAGAGGGAACGATTCGTTTGAGCTGTTTTGCCGTCAACTTAGTCGGTATAATTGTCCGGTTCTCGTTGGCAAGGCTTTTCTCCGAGATTGCGGGTTGGCGATCCACAGAGCTTGTTTCGCTTTTCGTGCTTTCTGCAGTGCTGTCGAAATGACGTTCGTACGGTATCGTTGCTTCTGTAGTTTCCGCATCTTGCTTCGCTGGGGAGACTGGTAAGATTTTCTTCCGTGCTATTGTGTCGCAGATTAAGGATGGCATCTCCACATCGTCGTCGTTCTCAGCTACTCGAACAGAAGGTTTTTTACTTTTCTTGAGCGCCGAGGCGTTTTTCTCGGGATTTTCATCCAATCCTCCCTCAACAAGTTCTCCAACTTCGGCAGCTTCTGGCTTCTGTTCATTTTCTGTCGGAAGCATCACTCCACGATCGCTGATTCGTTTTTTTCGTCAAATTGCGATGCGAGACAAGCCGTTTTGCCTCGATAGAGTGCTCCGAAATTGAGAAAGAAGAGAAATATTTTCGCGAGGAATCGATCTGATCGTCTTCCGGACGAAGAAATCAATCATTGAGCAAAGTGCGATGAGATCGGAGTTGAGCTGAATTGACGACAGTGGTGGAGAGATTTCTGGAAGGGGCCTCCGGTATATTCATATTGATCGAAAAACACGGCCCTGGACAACACAATAGAATGAATACTCGTGTACGATATCGTGAATATCGTTAACGAAGATTTCCCGTACACCGACGCGCCTGTCGTGGGAAAAGTGGATGAGGCGGCCTAGACCCAGAACGGGCGCCGCACGGATGAGTCACCCAAGAGAATAACGATCAGAACAACACATGGCTGATAGAGACAAGTGGCCGACCACCGCGGAAAGAAGAAGAGATTGCGTCACACGAACATTTTCGATGTTCCTCAACGAAAACCACAGAATTCTTGAATCACCTCCATGTATACCATGAAACCGAAATTTTGCCGATTCAGGAACTTCCGTAACACAGAGAGAGCTCTGGAAATTTAATTTTCGGCATTCTGGCCTTAGAATGATGAAATTCATCAGAAGACAAATTATTAGTCACGGAAAAACTTCTCAGTGATGGCGTGCGAAAAGCCGCACGCGTGCTTGATTCATTGTTCTCTTTCTCGAAGTTTTCTGACAAATTTAATCGAGTTCCGTTGTCTGCCTTCCATTCAACTTCCATCTGATCACGGCTCACTCCGTCGGTTACGCAAGCATTCATATTCGTGCCCGGTTACGTGGAAGGGAGCGGAATGTCCCAGCAAATTCTCCGAACACGTCATGTAGCGAACCGCCTTCACAACGGATTACCAGTGGCGTTACTTCCGAAAAACTTGAACTCTCGGCTCACTGGTTGATTGGGTGGCTGATTGTCTAACTGGCCGGATCGCACCGGGTGTCCCAAAGCGAAATAGTGGAGTTGTACGCGTGTTCGCCCCTTTGTGGGTGTCCCCGTATTTAACCGAACGCTATCGTTCGGCTCGACAAAGACATGCCGGCGAAGACCTTGGCAAGAGTCACTTTCCTCTGATTGTTGAGTAGCAGCTTTTTAGGGGGACCTCTTCGGTGAAGTCTCATTCACAATGTTTCTTCTGCACAGTGCGTTTCTTGTGGTGGCGGTGTCGACGCAGTTTGTCCATGGCGCTGGCCAAGATTTCTACGGACCCGGTCTCGGGGGAATGTCATACCACCCGTACCCATCTAGAAGCGCATACATTCCCACCGGAGGATCTTCATCTTTGGGTCCTCTACCGGTGAGGGAACCACTTCACTCGAAGCAGCACCAACCCCTGCTCCACGACTTCCATACCCCTGTGCAAAAAGGTCTTGGACTGCCTCCCCAGTTCCCGCTTAAGGACATTGGCCTCAACGGTGGTTACCCCGGACCTTTAGCTGGACCCGTCAGAGATCTTCCTTTAAACGGTGGTGGATTCGGTGGAGTGCATGACGCGAGAGCCTTCGTGCCTCACGGTGCTCTCGACAGGTTCCATGACCCGATCAGGAACCTTGGACATCACGGTGCTTATGGCGGAGTACGTGATTCGATCAAGAATTTAGGATCTCATGGTGCGTACGGTGGGATACCGCTGAAGAATGTTGGACCTCTCGGTGGATTTGGTGGCGTGGGAGGACAACTGCCTCCGGCTGTCAAAGACATCGACGTGACTGCTGGTCCTGTGCCCAATGCTCTCACTGACAAGAACATCGCGCTCCAAAACTCTGCTGCAGGGACTCTAACGAAGGACAGTCTCCAAGGCGCTCGTTTCGGTGCTTATCCAAACCACATTGGCAAGGATATCGGATACCCAGCGCACGGTTCTTTCAATGGACCTTTCTATCCCAAAGAGCCCCTTGGCGGGTTTTCCGATCAGGGCTACGGTCCCGGTCTCGACAAGACTCTGGGCGGATTCGGTGGACAGGGGATCTCGGAGCCTTTCCTCACCCCAATCGGTCGATTCAGCGGTGGATACGAATACCATCGAGTACCGTTGGCACTTTGTAAGTGAAATCAGAGCGGTGCTGAATAACCTAAGCGATGAGTCGCTCTCAAAAACTATCTTGAGTTACGTCATAGCTGATTCCCAATTATATTCACTTTGTTCATTCATTACAGTGCAGGGCAGCTTCATTGGACATCATTTTGGGACGCCGGTAGTCCATGGAATTGTGAAGGCGGGTGTGCCAGTGTCTCTCGCTAGAGGGTGGTGAAGTGATATACATACCAAGCTCATCGGACGGATGAGCAGCAGCTCAGAACTGTGACTCGCGTGCTGCTCTTGGGCGCACAGGGAATATAAGTGTACATACTCAAAGCTCGTATCTCGTATTTAATAAATAAAACTTCGTCCACAAAATACTTTCGGGTCTTCATTTGACAACGCTCTTACTCCGGAGTCCGGTGAGAAGAGGTGGGGCAAAGCGAATCTTTGTCATAAGAATCCGAATTCTTGTTTTTTTCTGTACATATTAAACGCTATCGACTTCTCATCTTTCATGGAGAATCTTCCATGGTTCAGAGCACATGGGCTTCGCCCATAATGCGATGCTTTGTCAACCGTTGCCGCCTGCCGGAACTTTGCGAATAGTAGAAATTGTCGTCGTCCACTAATGACTCGATTCAGATAGCACAAGGTATCAAAATATATCAGAAACCACCCTTTGAAAGATGGCCTGGACCGACAAAAATACGAAATCATTGGACTCAAATCACTCGACTTGTTCGCCTCAGCACAGGAAACTACCAGTTTCCAGTGCCAATCAAGAGTCAAGGCAAGCGTTATTCGACAAATTGGGATACAGCAATGAGAAAGCTCAACTCCCGTTTGTAATCGAGGTGTTATATCGAAATGTTAGACCGCCTTATAACTTCTGAGGACAACTCGGAACCCAGCCAAGAATGATTCCGAAGTTGCCTTAGAACTCGAGCTCATAGTAACCGAAAGCTTCTTGAATTCCAGGAGAGAAATCGAGCTGAATCCCAATCCAAAGTGAGCATGAGAATGCGAGGCCACTAGAATCCGATTTCTGTTGAACACCACTCGCTATGCTTTTCCTGTTCCATGGGCCGGAAATCCTTCGGTTGGCGAATGCACCGAGACCACGCTATGCTTTCCGCGGTTGCAATCTTCCTCAAGAATCGAGTCCGCCTTGTCATGGGCTTAAAACCTTCGGAACAACCCTTGGGCTATGAGAGCATAATTTCGGTACAGTACAAGTTTCCACAGCTGGATCACTTCAGGGAACGCTCAGCAATGGCGTTCGCTTAGTGTCACGTAATTTTTGTGAGTAAGTAGGCGCGGCAGAATCATTAGAAAGCTTCTTTTTGTAAGCATACAGCGCCGCATCTCCGTCGAAGCGTGACTCGAAGTTGACACAAACTTGTTACGATTTTACGAATGGAACGACACTTGTCGGTAAGCTGAATGGTGTCCGGAGGCGTCGGCTTTTCCCCAAATGATCAACAGACGCTCGTTGAGGCTTTCCCAACATCGGCACGTCTTCAACATTATGAGGAAAGGATGATTCGGTGGATTGATATCAACGGTGCACTGCCTTTGAGGCTTAATGAGGAAGTAGTTCAATAGATCGAACTTTATATACCATAAATCTAGTACAGCACAGGCACTATCGAAGCCGGCGCATCGGTCCGTCCGCAAAGCAGACAAACTTCGTGCAGTGACTTTCGGAGCAACTTATCTGAATCCGTTACCCTTTGGAATGGACGATATATGGTTTACACAGACGCTTTCTTTCAAACATCGTCGCTGTAGCGGAAGCTGTGGGCGATCACCCGATGTGTGCCAGACATTTTCTCGACGGCGGCAAAACTAATTCGCAGACTACGACCCCTCAACCGTGGGTGGAAACGGCGTTCTTGATTATCACGTGAGCGTCTCACTTCACAATGAAGCAACGCGAAAATCGGCTGCTCGGCTCTTTCGACCGTTAGATTGTCTTTCCGGAGAAGCCGTCCGAATACCGATACGTCGATCTAGTCGTAAATGACTCAGCTTGCAAGCCAGAATAAATTCCTGTTGACAATTTGGAACGCGGGTGCACCAAATAGGGACACTGTATCTAAAAGAGACAAGACCTTCAAAGTTACGTGAACTTCATGGGTAGTTCAATCCCTTGTTTTCTGGTTACATACCGAACTTTTCGAAGTCGAATGGCATGCGCCTTGATGATGAACAATAAACATGAAAATGGTGCTTCTGGCACAGGTTCTTTCAATGAAAGTTCCATCATTTCGACACCGAGTTGTTGGGGGAGACCAGATATCTGTTTATTCGCATATATTGCAGAGAAAACCGCTGATTGAGCCGTCGGGTAATTTCCTTGGAGCTACGAAAAAGCGGTTTTCTATCCAATCAGGGGCTTTTTACGTGGTGAGAGCTCGATCTAGTTCAAAGGTTTCCCTCAAAGTCGGTTTGAATTTACTCCATGGCTTACGAGAATTTATCGGGGAAATGAGGAGCTCGATCGAGACAAGAGAGAGGGGTCCTCCAGCGTGCCGTCCCTGAATGGTTCCTTGCGGGCATCTGGCCTAACATTACGAATAGCAGAGATTAAAATTATCAAAGTCAACAAACAGGAGCTCTTATGATTGCAAATTACATATCGATGTTTGGTGGAAACAAGCGAGGCGCAGATTGTTGTTGATGTCACTGTGGTCACCTAATTTCAAACAAAGATTCATTTTATCATTCATTCGAGCATTAATTCCCCTTCATTTGGCGACGGTTAGCTGATATGAGTAGTTTTCGAAGGTCAGTCGTCTGGGTCTCCCTTACCTTCCCCCGAGTCGAGCTCCGGTCAAAACAGTGCGCGCTTCAGGAGCTACCCAATGCAGTCAGCAGCCGCTCGAGGCTTGACGGTCATGCTGCTTTCGTTGATGCCAATGGTGAGAATGAGTTAATCTAGTTTTCTCCGGATGCCGCAAACGCTGTGAGATTACAGTGATTTAAGTGAAAGTTGCAAGTTCATGCGAGATGGATACCTCACGAGAGTGCTCGGTTGTTTTCATCGCAGCTATCGGTCCATGAGTGTGTTGTGAGAAAACAGGTGCACGTGCTGCGAGCCATCAGCTATGATTTTCGAAAAGATCGAAGGGAGCCACAATTAGGATCCTGAAATCAAATAAGTGCGCGAAAATATCGCTTTCCCGCTCGGATCCGGCTAAATTGAAAGTGGTCCCACTGTCGAACAAACTATCAGACTTCTTATACTCTCATGCATTTCGTGTACTGTGAAAGAATTGCATAATGCCGACATAACTAATACAATTATTCAACCAAGACGCAAGGCCGAGAATTGATTCTTTCATCTGCAAGAAAAAACATTCGTAGAAATGAGCCAACAGCCGTATCTGTGACCCCGAAAGCTGTTAGGGAACGGCAGCATCTGATCTCGATGAAGCATTCTGATGAGTCAAGATGAACGACATACTTGAATGATGCGGCGACTTTGGACGCAATTGAACTGTTTGTGGCGGATCGAATTTCGATCCACACCCGCATCGTCGGATCCCTAATTCTAGAATGATTTCCTCATTATGAGATTTCGATTCTATTTTAAATACTGGAGCTTCTTTTCACGATTTCAGTTCTTGGCGACCCTCGCGGGTTCTACACAGGCCGGCAAAGTGTACTTCCCAGACGAGTTGCATCACAGTTCGTCAGTGATCGTCGGTTCGGGATACGGGGTCATGAGTCCGGTGCACGACGAGTCTTTCGAACACTTTCCGGTGGAGGAGTACATTCAGAAGCAGCTAGACGATTATGATTCAGAGCCCGGACTGTTCGCTCCGGCCATGCACAAACCATTCGAACGTGCCACTACGTTGACCGGAAAATACTACATGCCAGAACTCGCCTACGAAAAGGGCGATTCGTTCAATCGAATCTCCCCCGTGCGCTCCTCAAAGCCGTTGAAGTCTCTACCTATCGCCGTTTCGGGAACTTTATTACCCGTCGGGGTTCCGGTATCATTGGGTAGCTTTTATGATTATAAATGAAACTGGTCATCGATCATCCATCATGAGCTTACATTGTCGGATTCAGGGCAGATATTTAAACAAAAGTTCGCCATAAGCGAAGCATAGTGTGAATGCTGCGATCGCATCTACTCAACTCATTTTCACAGTTAAGTATTATAGGATGAAGATGAAAGTTATTTATACATACAGAAATAAAATGATCGTGGAATCCCCAATTTCTGGACTCATTGCTCTGAAGGCTAAAACTCATCCCTAGTTAGGAGACCATGATCATAGACCATGCGCCATTTTCAGAACTCGGTTCATAGCCTACTGCTGATAACGTATTCGGAGGAACTCGTCCCTGAATTGGAATCTCATGACCGAGAGCTCCACTGAGCTGCCACAGAAATTTTCGAGAGCTTTCCCGAATTTATGTCGGCGGAATCTCTTAAGAGTTGAAATCACGCTGACCTTAAGCGAAAAGGTCCGCGCCATCCGCACAAACTTGAAATGAATCCGGGTGGAAGAACGGGAAGGCAAACTTTTGATTCTTTGTTCGCGCCCTTACATCTTTGAAACTTCGTTCCGTGAAGTAGCCGTGAAAGCCTGGTGATGTCGGCGCGGGAGCCTCTGCGGGCAACGAAGTCACGCCTAGAGAACAAGTCTATGTGTGTTCAAGTTGCGCGGCGGCATTCTCGCTGCAAACACCGAACACCTGACTGAGTTTTCCACAACGATTCCATCAAACGAAACAACGTCCATCCGATTCCTGTCCTTCGTAGCATCAACAGCAAAAAAAAACAAGTTTCACAAACACGAGCCTTGTGAACGGAAACTGATTTATTGTTTGAGAGTGCGGCAGAGCTCTGCTGGCTTGAGCGAGCCAATTCGAAAAGTCTTTCTCTGAGATATTCTCTGATGCATCCTGTTTGAACCAGAAGCAGAATAATGCCATCAAATTCGTTTCGTACCTACAATCAACTTGTTAGCCTTGAAGTTGTCAGAAACAAACAAGTGGAAACGCTCCATGCATGAGATCACGAAGGTCGTTGGCACAATGGAATTGGATTAAGGTGGCGTCGGGATGAAATTCGGCTTCGACAAACAGATTTCCGAACTGGAGAACAATGAAGAGGTTTTGTCAACGCCATTGACGGGGATTCGGCTGAGTTTTTCATTTGCCGCTCTTGATTTGACCGAACCCCGGGCCATTTGGGGTTTCTGTCGGCGCCAGCGAAGCGACCAGGCGGTCTCGCTCGATGGCTCTTGGATGATGACTAGCGATGTCGATGACGGAGATAATATTAGATGTAATTACTAACGAAATTCATTACACAATACTCAGACCCCGCTCAAGACAACACTATCAGCACAACTCTGGATGAGTGACTGTCCGCGCCCTGACTCGCCAGAATCGACGTGTCTCGCGTGAGCTATGGGATCAGACAAGTTAACCCCTCATTCGACAGAAAAACAACAAGGTGTTGAGCGGCTTGGCGAGGATCGGGGAACAATTCTTTCGCGCAGGATCACGGCTTTCCTTCGAGGAGAACTCTTGTTTTGGTGAAGCAACAATGTCAACCGTGCGAAAACAGATTTTTCTAGCCAGGGACACGGACCCTGCAGAGGGGGAATGGGGAAAGAACTAAACAGGGGAAAGAAACATCAGAAGGTTCTTTCAGGAAGGCTACGAAACGCTCCACCGATTGAATTTCCTTTCCAACAACAGCCGAGCTAGAAGATCTTAATGAAATGGCCGGTGACTCCCTCTTTGCCATTGCACAGAAACGCTTGCTAACAAGAAAACAGAATCAGCTGAAAAAGAAATCAAGTTTTCTTGAAGCCATTGTGCCACCGAAAAGGAGTTTTCAAGTCTTCCAGAGCCGGAATTGGACGTCAGTTTTAAACAATGGGTCCAACCCAAAAGCGGCCCTGAGGTTCTCTCTGAAAGCTCCTGACACCGGGGTTGCGTGGCTACGAGATGCATTCTTAGGTTGCCATGCTCAGCGAGAAGAACAACAGGAGAGAGATGAGAGTTGTGGATTAACTGCTTGCGCTTCGACATCGGCCTCTTGCACGGCGGCAGCGTTCTCCTGACCACCAAATAATGAAAGAAATTTTGTAAAAACTGGACTCGGCAATGAAGCGGTCAGGCGATTCTGGGAGGCTCATACTGGTGAACTTGAATGTCATTGTTGACCATTCGCCGACTGGGTATCAACTAGAATACTAGAAGCTCCCGTCAGCGAGCATCTTGATTCCGGACACAACTTCTGAAGATCTGACGCCGGAATGCCGCTCTTCGCTCTTTAGGGGCTCCGGTCCTAAGGTGGGAAGTGCCTGATCGAAGATCATGACGAAGTATTGGTGGGTGGTGGTGAATATTTCGAGGCATTCAGGAGTCATTCTGCATTAAAGCAGTTTCCTCCATTGAGTTTCGGGATCATTTCCGAAATACCTCGAAATATTCAAATCCTCATGGGCGGTCCTTGCCGTATTCTGTCGAATACGAGCCCTCCCCCAACTAGATGGCCTACCCTCACCCGCGCAATCGTTAGCGCAAACGGTCCAATTCGATTCAATGAGAACAGGTTGGTGTCCTTATTGAACTCTTTCGTCCTCGTTTATTCTCGAACCACTTATTGTTTTGAGCGAGTTTGTTGTTAAGTCGCTTGTAAGGAAATTCGGAGGGAAACGACAAAAAATTTAAAAACATGCCATCTGAGTATGCACAAACGTTCACTGTGTAAAGTTCCGGTGAATCACAGTAGCTCCCGAGATTTGCCTTCGTTGCACATCACAACTGCGGAAGCTTTCATATCATAGAACATGTGTGGTATAAGAATGACTAGAGGTCAAGTCGAGGTATCGCTGGGAATCGCTCTTGTCGCATGCCAGCGTCCACGGCAACCCCCGATAGCGATGGTTCCTTAGAGGAAGCGGAAGGACTCGAGTAACAACTTCAAAGGGGGTGGGCGGATAAGCGCCCCCCATGTTGAAGAATGGGAAAAATTCACATACTTCAAACTGTGATACCTCAGCGACCATTTGACTTGTTAGAAAGACGAATGAGATGCGTTGGAAAGCTCACTCCTTGAGATTTCGCTATGAATTGACACAATCGCCTACAATTCGTTGTAACGTTAAAGTCAACGGACTTTTCCCTCAGATAGATGGTTGACACACCTCGAACTGGCTCGCCACCTGCGAACTTCACTGACATGTCTTTTCTGACTCCGGAAGCGGGAAATAACTGCTCACACACTTTGCCCATCATACCGCCATGCAAGGCATCGAGGGAAACTCAAGAAGCACTCGTTCTATGAATATCCATGCCTTAACAAAGCAGAAACAAGACGATGTTCTAGCCGTTTTCGCTCGCTGAAAACGATGGTCATCCGAATGAATAAAGAGCGCCATGTTAAGAAATGACACTCGGATAAGCCAGATTACTCTTACTTAGATGACTGTGTGACCACTCGTCGAGCTGGAGCTCGAGAATTCGATCTAATTGTAAGATTGAATGAATTCGCATTGTTGGAGGTAAAGTACTGCTTCGATTTCGTTTATTTTTCTTGTGCAGATTCAGGATAGATCAAGGAACATGTCAGAGGAGGTTGCACGCGGCGAGCCAATTCGAAATGTGCAACCATCTATCTGGGGGCGAAAGTCCATTGGATTCAACGTTACAATGAATTGTGAGAAATTGTGTCAATTCGTACCGGGAGCTCAGGGGCGAGCTTTCCAACGCGACCTCATTCGCCCATCTAACAAGTCACATACATCCGACCCCGTCGCATATATGGTAAATAAATTTCAGTTATTCACAAGTCAAATTGTTGCTGAGATATCACTGTTTGAAGTACGCGAATTTTCCCTATTCTTCACAATGGGGGCGGTTATCAGCCCAACCCCTTTCATCGAGAGTGAGTGTGACGCAATAATGTTCCGGTACATACTGGAGAAAATATCCCAAAAATATGCGCTGAATTGAAAAGCTCTGGTTGCTCTATTGGTAGGTTATCGCCAAGGTTTACCATTAACGGGGTTGAAGTCGATACCATTTTCCATGTTGTTTTTCCACGTTCGCCCTCCTAGGATAGAGAACTTCCCTCTTTGAGCTGCGAAGTTATCGTGCCATGCAATATGCGATGACCTAGCATCGTGTTTTCATTCAGAAATGGACAGCTTTCGTGTAGCTGATCCGTGGCTCACCTCAGCTAGCTAAGGGAACATTTAGAGGTGGAGGGACTCGGCGGGGTTTCTGCTCGCTTCGTAGGAGAACTAGGATTGGCGAAAAGCAGTTTATCTTCTCTTCTAGACATTAGTCAAACGAAGAAGGAGCAAGTTGTCTTAAATACTTTCCGGGAGCACCTGGAGTAGAACGACGTTCCCGTCGCAGCTATTCCTTTATCGGGCATCGTTCCTTATCCATGACCAAATGGACAACTCAGCTTTTTTTTCAAGTCATTATCGAGTTTCACAGTCACCGCATGTCGTAGATCTTTTCAGCAGACCCTTGGGCTACCACATCGTATTCCGGTAGCTGGAAGATGTACCTATCCCTCGCCTCAGTTTGCACCAAGCGCGTATCCATGGGGACGAAGCGGGCATTGGCCCTCTCCCTTCAGGCCTTTTGACTTCATGCTATTTGACTTGGGCCTCCATGAGATAAGACGATTATCCGATCCAAAGTTTATCATTTTGGCACCCTTCGGAGTGCAAAGAACCAGAAGAAAGAAAACAAAAAAAATTAGCCTCCCACCAGAATCATTCCTGGCGACGCGCCTGGTATGCACCATCGCTTATACTAGGCCCTTAAGATACAAACATGTCCCGAGTGGTAATGGACCCTAGTGAGAGATGTAAATATTCCGAGATTATCGCACGGAATGATGAAACTTTGCTTCCCGTCGGGACTCAATAACAATTATGAAATCCCGCGGAATATTTACATCCCCTCACCACCCAATCGGAACGGGACCCCTAAACTCGATGCGGAAGAAGAGGGGGATTGATCTTCATCAGGGATCGTTATTTTCGAGCGGTGGTTGTAGTTCGACCACGGGAGCGGCTCCTCACGGTGATCACCAAAGTGATGCCTGGGGCTGAGTGGATCTGGAGCGGCCCGAAAACATTGGAATACCGGCCCCCTCTAATTACGATTTAGAGTCTCACTGGCTCGCAGAAGTCATTGAGGAAAAAATGAGCTACGTGGAAACGCGTGCATCAACAGTGGCTCCATCCTATCTGGCCGTGCATGGTCCCCGAAGACTTTAATTCGATCAAATGTATCGTCATGATTCGAATTATTGGATTCTTACCTCCACAATTCATATACATATCAGTGCTTCTGGGTTCAGGCGGGGCGAAATTTCGTTCACGCATTTGAAACCATCAAGGCTTAGGCAAAGATTCACTTCCAACATGTCATTCATTTCCCTTCATTTAGCACCGATCGACTGATTTGAGTCGTTTCCGAAGGCCAGTCGTCTCCCTTACCTTCCCCCGAGTCGAGCTCCGGTCAAAACAGTGCGCGCTTCAGGAGCTACCCAATGCAGTCAGCAGCCGCTCGAGGCTTTACGGTCATGCTGCTTTTGTTGATGCCAATGGTGAGAATGAGTTAATCTAGTTTTCTTCAGATGCCGCAAAAGCTCTGAGAGTTCAGGGATTCAAGTGGAAGTTGCGAATTCATGTGAAATGGATATCCCACAGTAGTGCTCGGTTGTTCCCATAGCAAGGATCGATCTATTGGTGCGCCAGGAGCAAAATCATCTGCGGACGCTAACAATCCATCATGATTTTCGAAGTGATTGCTCCCGCCCCTCTAACTGAAAGGGATTGAACTAGCGCAAAGGCATGGAAGAAGCAATACCGAGACAGTTTGTGTTACAATCAGGATCGAATGTTTGAGAGAATGTCGGCTTCTCGGTCAAAGCCAGGTCGGTGAACCATGGACCTACAACTGAACAAACTTCTGGAGAGTTATGATAGCCTCAAATGTTTCTAGTTCAGAAGGATTTCTCAAATATCAGGAAGTAAATCTTACTACTCAGAAAAGTTATGAGCCCGAGCATGATTGCATTGATGAGAGCCAGCTGACAGCCGTAAAGCCACGAGAGGACTACAACGTCTGAACTTTGTGGAGAATATCGATGTTCAGGGATGAAAAACATACTTGAATTTTGACGCGAACATTCGTATATTCGCAGATATTATCAACCCCTTGTCCGCATGGTCGAATCCTAAATTGTAGAATGATTTCCTTATTATCAGATTTCAAATGCTGAATCTTCTTTTCACAATTTCAGTTCGTGGCGACCCTCACGGGTTCTACACAGGCCGCCAAAGTGTACTTTCCAAACGAGTTGCATCACAGTTCCTCTGTGGTCGTCGGTTCCGGATACGGGGTCGTGAGCCCGCTGCACGACGCCTCTTTCGAACACTTTCCGGTGGAGGAGTACATTCAGAAGCAGCTAGACGATTATGATTCAGAGCCCGGACTGTTCGCTCCGGCCATGCACAAACCATTCGAACGTGCCACAACGTTGACCGGAAAATACTACATGCCTGAACTCGCCTACGAAAAGAGCGATTCGTTCGATCGAGTTCCCCGCATTCAATCTCCACAGCCGCTGAAGTCCGAACCCATCGCCGTTTCGGAAACTTTATTGCCAGTGGGGGTACCGGTGTCGTTAGGTAACTTTGATGATTACAAATGATCACTTTGAGCTCACATTGTCGGAAACAAGGTCTTCGCCGCATTCAGAGACAAGTTCGCCATAAGCGAAGTATCGTGCGAATACTTCGATTGCATCCACTCAACTCATTTTCGCAGTAAAATATTATAGGATAGAGATGGGAGTTATTTATATAGAAAATAAAATGGTCGTTGAATTTCTGATTGCCGTGTTCATTCAGTTCTCTCGAAGATTGAGCTCATTATCATCTTTTTTTGATCATACTTTATGCCCTCTCCCGTTTGTCGATGAGCTCCCCACTGAAATCCAGAAAATCGAACCTCATGACTAAAAACTTGACGGAACCGCTTCAGACTCGATGTTTCTGAGAGTTTTCTTAACTTTCCGTCAACCGAAGCAAATAAATGTCGAATTTACGTCGACCTCAAGCGAGAAGGTCCCCGCCATCTGCGCAAACTTAAGATGAATCGTGGTGGAAGAAGGGTAGACAGAATTTTGAAGTGGTGTCTGCGCCCTTACATCATTGGAACTTCGTCCCGTGAAGTAACCGTGAAAGCGTGTGAGTAATGTCGCACCGGGAGTCTCTGCGAGCAATGAAGTTACGCCAAGGGAAGAAGTCTATGTGTGTTCAAGTTGCGCCCGCCGTGGGAACGCCGCCACAACGAGTGGACCGAGTTTTCCACAGCGATTCTATCAAACGAACCGACTTCTACCCGAATGAACTTACTTCGAAGCATCAAGCACGATAAGAAAAAAGATCCACAAACTTGACTTCCAGAGTAAAAATTATTCCATTGCTTTGGATTTCGTCTCTCCTGGCTTGAGCGAGTGAATTCAAGGTTTCATTCACCGAGATAACACTCTGACATATCCTGTATGAGCCGGGAGCGGCATTACTTCATGAAATTCGTTTCGTGCTCACAATAAACTTGTTAGCCTTGAAGCTGTCAGAAACAAACGAGTGGAAACAGTCTATGCATGGGATCACGAAGACACAATGGAATTGAAGAGTCCAGATCCAAAGTGGCACATCTCCGGAATTTCCGATTTTGAGATTCGTGCCGAATCTTGTAGACTCCGAAAGCCCGCATCTTTCAAATTTTTAGATATTTTGGATGTTTTAGATACTTTAGACATTTTAGATATTTTGGATATTTTAGATATTTCAGATATTTTAGAAATTTTAAATATTTAAGATATTTAAGATATATAAGATATTTTAGATATTTTAGATATTTTAGATATTTTAGATATTTTAGATATTTTAGATATTTAAGATATTTTAAATATTTTAGATATTTTAGATATTTTAAATATTTCAGATATTCTATATATTTAGATACTTCGAATTTATAGATGCAATTCGTAGAGCTACACTTCCGACCACAGGGTTTCTCGAAAAACCGAAGAGATCTGGGTGTGCCATTTGGGCGTTTCTGATCGGGAGTCATTGGATCTGGGATCTTCAGTTGAATTAATGTGGCGCCTGGATGAAACTCGGCTTCGACAAACAGATTTCCGAGCTTGAGAAAATGAAGAGGTTCTGTTGACGCCATCCACGGGGAATCGGCTGAGCTTTTCATTTGCCGCTCTTGATTCGACCAAACCCCGGCCGAATTGGGGTTTCTGTCGGCGGCAGCGAAGCGACCAGGCGGTTTCGCTCGATGGCTTTCGGATGATGACTAGCGATGTCGATGACGGAGATAATATTAGATGTAATTGCTAACGAAATTCATTACACAATACTCGAACCCAGCTCAAGACAGCACTATCAGCACAACTTTGGATGAGTGACTGTCCGCGCCCTGACTCGCCAGAATCGACGTGTCTCGCGTGAGCTATGGGATCAGACAAGTTCACCGCTCATTCGACAGAAAAACAACAAGACGTTGTGCCGCTAAGCGAGGATCGGGGAACAATTCTTTCAAGCAGGATCACGGCTTCGCTTCGAGGATAACTCTTGTTCTGGTGGAGCAACAATGTCAACCGTGCGAAAACAGACTTCCAACAGATTTTTCTAGCCGGGGACATCGGCCGTGTAGAGCAGGCGTAGGGAGAAACCCGACGAGAGAAAGAAGCATTGGGAGGTCCTTCAAGGAATGCTACGAAACGCTCTCGTGTGAATTTCAGCCCTAAGAATAGCCGGGCCACAAGATTTCAATGGAATGCCGCGCGGAGACGTCTGTTATGAAAATGTCAAGGAGGTTTCGAGTTTTCCAAAGTCGAATATCACTTCGGCTTGGAGTGAATGAGACAATCCCAGAAGCAGCCCAGAGATTCTCTTTCAAAATACATGCTTCTACTCCCCCACACTGTGCTCTCTCGCTCAGCCGTTAACTTCAGGGCTTCTAGATCGTGACACAGGAACCAGATGATAAAGAGACAGGATGTTTTCTCAGTTTCCTTGAGTATCAAGAATGCCTGGAGACTTGATGATTTTATAATCTGGGTAATTCGAATGTTTATTCAATGATGCCGATGCCTCTCATGCAAACCAGCCACGTTATTTTCCTGCGCTCAACTGGTGACGATGGCTACGAGCAAAGATAAATTGGTTGTCTATTCGCGAATGAATAAATAGATAAACAATGGAGCTATGTGTACATACGACTGGCGTCTGCGGAAATCCAAAACCACACGAGCATCGATTGCCTGGTTCCGAAATTCCGCAAGATTCCGCTGGGTTTTTACAGTACTGACGTTATTTCCTTGAACAATGCAGCTCTACGATTTGGGAGCCGATGCCACAGCCCCGTGCTTAAACAAAACACCGGGTTTGAAAGCAGAGGAAGTTCCCAGGACGCAACACGTGTCAACTTGGCAGATCGACTCTGCACTGTCGTGATCTGTGGTATTTCTCTCTACCGAGAAGTTCAACATCTCTCGATATAAACTTTTTGGAGGTCATCTTTCGCCTGATCCGAGCGTGTATTAATCCGTGCCATGAAATCTTCCAGAGAAACGACAGTTTCCTCGTCCTGTATTGCCGACATTGCTCGATCGCGGGTTTCCAGAATGTCGTTCGTAAGAGAACCGATGGCCAGCCGCATTAACGGAAAGCGGCTAAGTACCTGAAAAGCGGTGTTGGGGTACACGGCCACATATGACATTCATTCGCAAGAACTCTCGTTCCGAATCGTAGTTATGACATTTGGACAAAATACTGTGATTAGCGAAGGAAATCGGTCATGCGATAGCTTAACGACGCAAATCGAGCCGAAATGTCGCCAGTATCGATCTGAGCGATCGCGGGACTCGAGCAGATCAGATTAGAATGAATGCAAAAACTGTCGCTTGGGTAAACAAACTGAATCCGTCAACCACTTACTTCGTGGAAGTCTTCGAAACCAAGCGTGAACACACTGCAGTGGACTTTGGCGCGAACAGTTGCGTTCCGTTTACACGTCATCAGAAGGGCAAGCTCGCCGAAGTATGAGCCGTCTTCAAGAGTTGCGATTAATTCGCCGTTCTGATTTTCTACGGTCACTTTCCCAGACTGGAGGAAGAACATTTTTGTGCCTGTGAAGGTAAATTGATCGAAGTTTCTATCTTTATCAAAGTTCCCGTGTGATTGATGACACCGCTGGACAAGGATCAGGCGACTGAGGCCTCCGAGTCAAACAAACTGGATCGATTTGAGATCCGAGTGCCTCGGTTGGCTTGTTGCAATCAAGCAAAAGGAACGAACAAATAGAAGCTCGTGAAGTAATAGGAAACTTACCAATTGTTCCCTCGCTTACGATTACATCATCCGGCTGATAGAAATCAAACCTCAGTTTTGTAACAAGTTCACTGATGAAAGCCGGCTCTGTGTTCGCAAAAAACGGGACCATCCGAATGGTGGCTTGACAGTTATGGAGCATCACCATCTGAAGGGAACCATCATGAGATTATCCACAAGAGAGATGAATTCTGTTTGTTTTCAGAGGTCCCGGGTGGGCGCATAGCTTCAATCTGAATCTCAGACTGATCGAGTCTTACTTCTCTCAGCGGCTCGGACATCGATTCTAAGATGTCATCCTCGTTGAACACGTGCCCTCGGTACCGCCGTTCGAAGTAATCCCGAACACGGTTACGCAGATCGCGAGGAAATCTTCGAAACGACATGTAGTCCTCGACTTCACGCATCTGCGATCCAATAATCGGATTTTGTCAGAAAACCCAGCTTTCAAGCTTTTGTTCGCTCTATCGTTACCTCTATTGAATCTTTTGAATGTAGCTGGATGAACGGTGACGCTGTCGTTGAAGTCGGTTTCGCGAATGCGTCAGATAGATGGAATTAGGTAATAAAGCCTTCTCCAGAAATGACTTCGCTAACCTTCTGTCTATGAAGCTTCCTTGAAACGTCCGCGTGTTGCCACATGGTTGCTATATTGGCGAGAATGAGTGCGTAACATGATGCACCGGTGAGCATGCCAACCATCGTGAACCACATATCAACCAGTGTTTGAGGCGTGTACGTTCCGTACGATATGCTGAACATTTGCGAAAACGCATTGAAAAGTGACCATTGCCACTGTTCGAACCAAGGTGCATGCTGAAAGATTCGGTGATTTCACCAGGGTTGGAAAACCGTCGTTGCATAACCGTCGGTCATTTCATCCACGATTCGCATCCTCTAGCATTGCTCTTTGCGTTTATGAGTTTCCCATTGTATAAGTGCGGGTGCTCCAGCAGCGTGATTATCGATAAAAGCAAGAGATTACGATAGAATTTCCTCGATCATAACGGCCATCAAAGAATCTCGAAACGAAAGTCGTTTTATAGGAGAGAAACGAGACGTAAAAAGTATCGCGGTAGCGCGCCGTCTGCTGATTCTACTGAACGAGATTCACCTCGGAAGTTCATTTGCACATGTCACTCAAAAAGCGTTCCTCCACCGGAACAATCGATGATTTTTTTACGATCGCATCGCCGAATTCGACGAAAACTGAATAATACACACGAGTGAGTCACACGAGACAGACTACTCACGCGTACTCCTGTGATTGAGATCCAACATTTCGGCGGAAAACCTAGACATGAATTGACGAGGAACTGCAGACAGCCGTTCCAGTGCGCTACCAGAGCCATGAGAAGACTCAAATTGAGTATTCGGATGTAAATCCAAGACGAAGATGTGTAGAAAGATTCCTGACATCTTGAGAGGTAGCGCACGAGACGAAAAATGCGAAGCAGTCTCAGCAGGGCCAGAAACTTGGTTATGTGGACAACTTGTGACATCGATACGTAGTCCGTAACTGGGGATGAGTGAAGCCGCCTGATTTGTAATTTTCGCAGAAAGCAGATCATGATTCGACAATTCGATAGTGGGTCACCAGTGCTTCTGCAAATGCGTTCGTTTCTGCAACTCACCATTCGAAGGTTTCAGGATGAGTATTATGAAGTCGTCCGCCGGAAATGTACTGACAAAATCTACGGCAAACCATGTACGCAAGTAATGGTTGCGGACGAGAACAGGATCCATGGTGACCAATGTTTGAGAATTGTCCTTATCAGTGAAACCTGAGTCAACGAAATGAAATTACGTTCAGTCTGGAATCGCGCCATCCACATCTTTACATTTCGGTTCCACACAGGAGGATGATGGAAATGCCTCATGGAATCTTGGATTATCATCCATGGTCGGCACCGCATTAAAGAGGGAGATCGAACTCACGGATCATGTCTCACCTGTGATAAAGTTGAGACCAATGTCAACGACGAAAATGAAATCCGAGATCAAGTTGAAAACAATAACGTGGGGAGGCTCGAAGCCGCGGAGGTACGCGACGCTTATCGGGATCACAATGAGGTTGACGATGGAAACTATGACGATGACCAGCTCCCAGTACATTCTGTAATTCAGAGGGTATCTCAAATTGGGGATTCGAATTGATTCCCAATTCACTTCCAGATCAAAACCCACTATCCCAAATTCTGGATGTTGAAACATGCCTGAATTTGCTTCGAGGATGGATCATCCATTTGTGGGGCCTCCTTTTCTGCCATTCGAGCAAATCGAGAAGTTGATGAGCTTTCAGTGAGGCTCTGCGCGATTTCGCCGGTTGGAAAAAACTGCGCAGTTGTTTCTGAATGAGACGCTGCTTAATTACGTCTTCTTCGGAAATCAGCGACGCTTTCCTCGATCCGCTCAGCGATGGCGGGCTTGACTGAAACGAACTGCCTTTGTCCATGTTCCCCGGACAAGAACAGCTGTGGTCTGCAATAACGGTAGGGACATTGAAAACCACCGAAGCTGAATTGCGAATCCTCTGATCACTGATTCACACATCTCGATGCCCGCGCACAGGACGATCCACTCACTCACTGTCACCATTCCTTCGCGCACCAGGCGGATGCCATTTTTTGAAAGAACTTCGAAGAACTAAACTGTTTCAACTCACTGAGTCCTTTCCTATTGCAGTCAGGGAGTTCATCTTGTAGCGGATGGTCGATTCCATATTTGCAATAACTCTGCTGAGGTTCGAGTCGCGCGGGA
Source organism: Neoseiulus cucumeris (assembly GCA_021527715.1). Lineage (NCBI taxonomy): Eukaryota > Metazoa > Arthropoda > Arachnida > Mesostigmata > Phytoseiidae > Neoseiulus > Neoseiulus cucumeris. The sequence goes on from JAJSRV010000015.1 coordinate 523,704, forward strand.
AATCTCACGCCGGATTTTGGGTTCGACTCAGCCGAGCTGTCGGACCTGTAGAAGCGCATCTCTGAGCCGTGACTACATCTGATTCAGATTTTGCCGGCTCTGGAGTGTCTTTTGAATGTAATAGCGTTGCATGTCATCGTTGACACAGTTTAAAATCACGAGACAGCACTTGGTGAGAGGAGTCTTGTGAGAGAATTGTGCACTACAAACTTACCGCGGAGAATCGTCACTGTGAGTCCCTATCGAAGTTTGGTCGGGGCCTAGATGCATTTATGGTTCGATGATCCTGTTTCCGTCCTCGGAGTGAAGTCAGGAGTGGCGATTGTCAGTCAAAGTTCCTTAGTGGCCTCGCGACGACGCTGGTAGCGGCTGTGACAGCACCCTCGGGTTTTTCTAAGCAGTAATCCGTTGCCCGGGTACGGAAAGCTGTCTTTATCCAGAGAGGATTTTCGACCTGCTACTCGTAAAGATTACGGCCAGTACTAACAAATTACCGGAGGGCGCCTCGGCACCGAATGTGGTCGAAGGTTGCTTGGTTGCTGACAGGTTGGTCATGGATAGCGTGACGAATTCCAACAGTCTCGAGGCGCCGACCCAGAGCCGATTTCGCCAACGCTCCAGGTCAGCTTCAACTTCGCGGGATCGACTTCTGCTGTCTGGACCGGAGCCGGAATTCCATCAAGGTTTTCGAGAGTTGGTTCGCGTCTGGAGAGCGATCGTCAGATTCTGCGCGGTTTCGAAACTAACTGGAGACTATCCATTTAATGGCGATTCGCTCTACGCAATATTACATTCATGGATCGGTCGGTGTGTCTGCTTGTGAGTCAATCTGTGGGACTGCGTGGCTGCTGGTTCTTTGGAGCGCTTAGATTGTAGTTTATTGTCTGTGGATGGCTTGAGAATTTATGAACCTTCTTATTCCAAGTAGACCTACCTTTGGAAGTTTGTAGCGGGGCTCTGCTGGTTCACTCGACAACTGTTGCCGTTTCCGAAAGAATCCCATACCACAGCAAAGTTCCAGGAAACAAAAGAATTTCATCCTGGACCACCCTCTCAAGAGAAATACCTTGGAGTCAATCTTTGGTTGGAGACACCTGTGGGCGCCAAAAATGGACAGGAATTCTTTTCCAAAACAAGGATCATGACCAACAAGACAAGAATTCTTTATATATTTTGAATTCATTCAGTTTGAGAGTATCTGGAACCCATTGACGCTCTCAGGAACGTGTGTCATCTAGAAACCATCTGGCACCAAACTGGCGGAACAAAACTGGAAGTTACTGAAAAGTCGACACGCTTCGACATGAAGGCACCCAAACTTTAACTCGAGCACCTCGGTCGGATTCTAGGAGCGTCCGGAATTCGAAACAAGAGCGATAGTGAAAGAATCAGCCAAGGCGTCCCTGGAAGAGTCCTTCAATCCTTCAATCCGGACTTTCCCGACTCCTTGAGCGTCCCGCTTTCTCTCAATGTGTAGTAGTTTCAGTGACTTCAAGAAATATTTCCATAATAAATGATCCCCTACAAATCATTCTCCTAGACAGAAATCAGCCAGGACGAAACATACTATTTATGGTCGGTCTCGTTGTTATTTTGATGGCATTCGGGTAACCGGTGGCAGTTATGGCTCTGATTTGGTGAGACTTACGTACGAATGAGAGCGAGACAAAAGAACCATCGCTAATGGTCTTTCAGTGTACCAGGCATAGTATAAAACTGTGATGACTGATCTCAAAAGGCAAAGATTTCACGGTATTCTTGGAACGAGTTTCGATATGCCGGTATTACGCATTAAGCTTTGCAAATAACTGCGAAACCGCGCCTACGGTTAACCGAAGAGCGCACAAGAAACGCGACTGACCGCAAAAAAAGCGGGTAAGCTCAAGAGAAAACCGAGGTTACGGTTACAAGCCACGTTTTCTACGCTGATTGCGGTTTTTTGACCGCGGTCGGAAAACCGCTGCAAAACTCACTATGCATGAGCCACAATTCGTTGTTATTGGCCACGGACGTGCTCGTGCTTGTGGTTCGGCGGACAGAGCATCCAAATGAGAATTGAGCATCACTTCGGAAAATCATCTTGAAACCTGGGATATTGACGCGTCTCATTCTCAAAACGATCATGCGGATACGCATAATTCTTTCCGTTGGTATTCTAGCCAAAATCCTCGCGCGGTTTTTGGAAACAGAAAGCTCCCTTGCTACTCACCGAACTTCCGTGAATAAAGCACGAGAATGATCTAAGCCGTATAAGTGCCCAGCGAATTCTTTAACATCTATGGGCTGGGAGTTGTCCCGTGGCTCTCCAGAACGAATCTCTGATCTCCGATTGGACACGAGATTCTGAACCAGGAAGAAGATCAAATCTTTCCGAAATACGCTACTTAGGATGTTGGGTTGTGAATTGATGTTCCCGATCGTTAGGCTCAAGCGGCAAAGGCCACAACCCTAAATTCTCAGCAATGGGTTCTCGAACCCGTCCGAGCTCGCCTTCCGCAGACCCCCCAATCTCAATGTCCATATTATCCATATGGGGAAACTTCGCAGCGGTGTGGCCTCGTGCCATTCCGAGATGAGCGATTTTGCCGGAAGCAATTTTTTTTCTCTCGCGGAACACCTGCAGGGAGTCGTTTCAACCGCAGAACACTGCGCGGATCATCTATTAGAAATCGTCTTAGTTCAATCTTTGCTTCGTTTTGGAATTGCCATCAGTGATGACGCTAGAATTCTCGAACGTTATTAATGTTCCAACCGCGAACACAGCATTGAACACCTTCGCTTCTATCACGGCTCTAAGGCTTCAAAACAATGATATTTTACAATCGACTGCACACGTTTTGCCCCAGAGCTGCATCCTGATACCTCGCTCAGCGTCGAAGCGATTCCGGAATCTCAGATTAGATGTAGATGTGCAGAGCTAACCCAGCAGCTTCGTCTTTGGTGAACCAGGGCACCGTTCTCAACGATTTCAATAATTTCCCTTATGGCGCGCCATTGGTTTGGCGACATCAAAGGAGCGGATCGTGTTGTGTCTCTATAGTATCGCTTAAGACGTTAGAATGAATCCTGAATCAAACTAGAACTCGAGGACGAGAACGACAGGAATTCGACCACGGTACACCGAAAACTGGCCTGCGGAACACAGTTCGGAAACCGCTGTCCTAGAGAGTTCAGCCCGATGCGGTCCTTACCCCTTCAGTCTTCTGTGTTTGCTGGGGCATGTCGGAAACCCAGCCGACGGAGAACTGCGACCCGGCCTAAGAATAACCTGAAACCTCGATTCAGGAGGAGCATTATAGATAAGAAATAGTTACCGACGCCGGAAGAGTCATCTTCTAATGATCGACCTCACCGCGTCGCACAGCTGAGCCGACCGACCGGCGAGGAAAAACAGCAGCCTATTTCAGGAACAAAAGACTGTCAAAGAAATGAGTCATTCTCTTCGAAACTGGAATAAGAGCTTTTGATGTATCAAGGACAGCTGAAGATCTTCATTTAGACTGCTCGTGGCATTGTGTCTTCGTCAACAACGTCGACAGACGCCCACTTGTCACTTCTGGTAGGCCCCTACACTTCACAGGTTGGGCGAAGGTGCGAGACGACGAGGTGCATGATTCACAACCGAACATAAAAAGCCTCCGTACGGAAGTGTGACTCTGTTGTGAGCGAAGCATCGAAGACGATGTACGTCAGGATTCCGCTTCTGTGCGTGAGTGTGCCAAGAACTCTTCATTCTGAAAGTGCGCAAATCTCAAAGTGCTAAAGACGTTGATTTTGTAACTAAAAGGCATTATTTATTCAACTCCAGATTCTAGTGAGTGCTCTGAGTCTCGCGGCTTGTGAAAGGGATAACTACTGCCCGAGAAGATGCATCCGCGGCGTTCAGCAATTCCCTTTTAGCGAAGTTTGCATCTGTGAGTGTGATTTCAAACGCTGAAATTTGTCGTGTGTGTGGCCGAGAGTTCACGCCAGTTGACCATTGAGCTCTTTGATTCATTCAAGGTCCCGAATATTGTCCTATGTTCTGCTGTATGGGCTACTACTACTTCTCACCAGTGCCCGGAACATGTCCAACAGCGTGTGGATTGAAAAGCCGGCCAATCGAAACAGAGTGTTGCCTTCCGAGCGGTCTGTAATTTCTCGCCGTTATTCCAAATTTCCAGAAGGAGTTGGATGGGAGACAATGCAAAACCATCGCGCTGTTGATTCGATTCTCACGAGCATGAAATTGATATTTGAAAGAATGAATCGATAGAGTCGAACTGACATGTCGATAGAATCTAGCTTTTCTCATATCTCGTGAATTCTACAGGTTTCTCGAACTACCGATGTATCATTGCGCAAAAACGTTGGTTCGATGCCTACACGGACGGCGTTTGGTGGTGGCCATCTATTTTCAACGACTCCTCAGCAACATCAACGAATTCCTTGGTGGACCCTCTAAGATTACAAACGTTATCTCTGGCCAAAGCTACGCAGCGGAGCGCATATGTCGCTAACGCTTCGAATTCCGGAAGTTCGATATCCATCAACAGCATTCCTCTCGCAGCCACATCCGTCAAGTCGAAGAGTGCTCGATGAATGACATTATCCTTCTCTAGAGAAAATACAATCAGTGTCTTGTTTTTACACAAATAAATAATGTATTTATTCCACGTTCCATTGCTTCAAGTTCCGTATCGGAATTTCAATGTACATCGGTTATGTACAGCCATCTACATCGTATTCCATTCTTGCATTTCAATCAGAAACTCGTCCTTAACGTTTCAAATCAGATCCTGTGTTTTTGACGATGCTTCTTTCGGAACTATGCTCCACTGCAGCTGATTGCTTTCAAATCACTAGAATTTCGACTATTTGTATGCATTTTGGTATTTACAGAGCAACGAGCGAAGCTGGGGAAGCACAACAAGGGAACGCCTGTCGTCGATGGCGTTCATGTTGTTGTGGCACCTATTCTAATGAGGGCCGCGGCGTCACCAAACTCCTTCGACATTGAATTTATATTGAAAGCTCAATCGCTGATGCACACCGTGCCGCTTCATGAATTTCTCCAAGTTTGAACGACGTGATTAGTGATTACCCATCTAACACGCGCCAGCCACAATGAAAGTTTCTGCAGTTTGTCTGAACGGTATGAGACGTGGAAACAGGATTACAACCCGAATTCTGAATGCAGAGATTTCTCCGGGCTTCAATGACTTCCGAAGAGCAGTCAGAAATATGCGCCCCTCTGGTGCATACTTCCGAATCGGGCCCTCTTTTCGCCCCGTATTTATTCACGAACGATCTGGTTCGTGATGCTTGCTGATAACGAATGATTGCCTAGATACCTTTCGCGAAAATGATATTTAGCCGCGGAGGGGAGTAGGAGAGAAGATTCGGTGTGGAAGTTTTTGAATGACTGAAGAAAATTGAAAACCCACGACTTTAAAATTTTGGTGGATTCTTCTCGGCAGTTGCGTGTGTTTGATAAGGGATGAACAACATTTCGTGTAGTATTGGTTTGTGTGATCACTGCTTGCGGAGATGATTGTTGGGATGTGTATGAACGACGATTCTATGAAGCGCGGTACTTGGTGACGCCGGACTCGTCGCAGTTACAAAATCAGAAACTGACAAGGAACGTCGCGAGTGGAGAACCCCACTTTTCATTTGAGATTCTGACTCTCGTTTTCCAGTTGCTTAACTGAAGAATTTTCAAGGAAAAGCCATTCTTTGGAGCACGTATATTTTTTTAAAACAGTTCTGTAACAGTTCTGATATGATATAGAAGTGTCTATTGTTCGCGAGCTTGAAATAACGAATTTGGGCTTCGAGACGGGTACTCGAGATGTTCAAAAGAAAGGCGAATTCATCAAAGTTCCGAGGAGGCCATGTTTCTCGGGCCGTCTTGGCCCGCGATCGAGTGAGTGAAACTGTGGAAATTCGCCCGTCTTTCACGTTCGATTGAAATAAAACTGCATCGAATTTCTGCCGTGTTTCAATTACGTGGTGCCGATCGAGGCTCTCCGAGGTAATCAACGACATGTAAAACTGGTATTGGTTCCGATTCGAGACCTAGTAGCTCCAAACATCACAGGTCGACGGTTTCTGATTCTTTCAACAAGGAACGGAGAATAGAAAGAACACCTGCATTGAAGATCGCGGCAACGCGAGCGCGATCTACGAAGAGAGTGGCGAGAGCGTGGAGAGTTCGGCGAGGTCTACAATAATATAACAAAAAGCTGTCAAAGCCAATGGATGGGAAAGTGAGAATTTTAAAGTAGTACAACATTAAGAGACCTGATTTCTGTTTGGCGTACGATGAGAATGGGTCTAGTAGTGGTTCGAGGATGAGCTCCATGCTTTCTTTTCGAGATGAAAATTATTGAGATGATGAAAGGTGGAACATCCGCATTTCGTGTTTCATAATTGTTACCTAGCACTCTACATAGTAGTTACCTTGACGAGCAAATTGTAAAAAATATCACATGAGGCACTGCTGGCAGTATCATCGTAGAGCTAGGGCTTGTTGCTGTTATCACTTGCTTGCTGCGATCGATGTTGAACTCTCATGGTTTCAGGGAGAAACGCAAAGAGAAGTTCGAGTCACGGGTTTCGCGTCAGAATATACGCTTCCGTCGAATCGTCAGACGCAAACGAAATACGATCAGTGTAACAGCGCAAGACGTGCTCGTTCCGATGGTGATCTCACTTTTTGGTGTCACATAGAAGACTGATATTCTCTTGAGGTTGGCGAGAACCACACCTAAAACGCTGTGGTTCGGTTGTTGATCGGTATGCATACGATTCGACCGTTCGGTTGGATAGCACCGTTCGGCGCAACCTTATTCCGCTTATCTGCTTGACCCCGACGGTCTTGAGGTAGCGCCATGTTGATTGTAGGCGATGAGGATGGCAGAGCGGCGGAGGTCGCCGTGGGAGGTGAAGGATGCGAATCATCGCTGCCCTCCATCAGCAATGGTATCGTCGGACTCTTCCCACTGCCGTAATCACTGTTATTGTGCTTGGGTATCGAAGAGCCGGGCTGGCTGTGTCGATGGCTGCCCAAGTTCACCCAGTTCTCTGGTCCACTGTCTTCCGCTTCACCATCTGAGATCACATCATCGGAAATGTAAAGATTGCTCTCTTCGTCTAAATCTGCTGCTCCCATGTCAACCGCGTTTCGTGGGTTCTCTATTAACGACTGTAAGCCTGTTGTGGCGACATGACTCGAAGGTCGTGCGAGTAGCGGTAACGATTCGACCGAGGGAGCTCTGGCTCGTCCGGCAGGTTGCGTTTCCCCTTGCAGCGGACGCACCTTCGTCGAATAATAAGAGAGCTCACGAAAACGGTCGTGCGTGTCGTCTAGAAGCATTTCGACGATATCCACAAATTTCGGTCGAAGCTTGGGGTTGTAGTGCCAGCAGTGCTTCATGATTTCGAACAGTTTGTCCGGACAGTTCTCCGGACGTTCCATTATGTGTCGTGAAATGACCCATCTGAGCACCTGTTCGTGCGACAGGCCCTGGTATGGCATCGTGGCCAATGTGACAATCTCCCAAAGAACGACGCCGTAGCTCCAGACATCGCCTTGAACTGTGAACACCCCGTCCTTGAGCGCCTCCGGGCTCATCCAGCGGACGGGCAGAAGACCTTTGCCACCTTTCTTGTAATAATCTGTCTCGTAAATATCTCGAGTCATACCAAAATCTCCGATTTTCACGGTGAGATCTTCAGCTACCATGCAGTTTCGGGCCGCCAAGTCTCGATGGACGAATTTCAGTGAGCCTAGGTAGGCCATGCCGTCCGCGATTTCAGCAGCCATCTGAAGCACCTGCTGTAGTGTAGGAGGATCTCCCTTTGGTGGTTCGTCTTGGTCAGGCCGATGAGAACGGAGGTACCTCTTCAGGTCCCCGTTTGACATCAGTTCCATAATTACGTACAGAGGTTGATCCTTGCTAACGACTCCGAGGAGTTTTACTACGTGGTAAGAGTCGAAGCTTTTCATTGTTGAAGCTTCCTTGAGAAACTCTTGACGTTCGTGGAACTTCGCGCCTTCTTTCACCGTCTTTACTGCACAGTCGGTTCCTTTGGGGTCGGAACAATTCTTGAGATCAAACACTATTCCTTGCCATACCATGCCGAACGATCCCTGACCCAGTTCGTGCAAGAGTTTGACTTTCTCTCGCGGAACTTCGTATTCGTCTTGTTCGTAAATCTGGCTCATGTACTCAGGATTGATGGACGCGTACTGAACCTTGTCAGGGATTGGCTGGTTGAGCCTGCAAAGGAAAGAGGAGAGTTGAGAATCTGAGGAGGAATCGGCGTCTCAGAAAGTGAGAGTATTAATCATGGCGACTCTGTTGGGATAGGAACGCACCTCTTTCTGAAGTAGAAGAAGACAGCAAGAGCGATCGATACGACGAGCAGTAACATGATGACGATGACTGAGATAATAAGCGACACGTATTTAGCTCCATTTTCTTTAACAAAGAAGCTTTTTGGTTGCGTCCAGTTTCCTGGGCCGCCAACACTGGTAGCACGAACTCTGAACGAGTAATTGCCCGGAGCAAGACCCTTAACATTGTATCCTCCTCCATGTATTTTATAGTCGGTCTGATCCACGCATAAATGATGTTTGGCCATCTGCAATCGTAAATACCGGCATGAGCGACTCCGCCAACTCTGAGCCGTCGTTGGCAGCTTTGATATTGGAAAGGAACGCCCTGGAAAATGAAAAGGAAAGACATCCCCAAGGAGTATAGAAGCATCGATTCCTGGCTTCACTCACCGCGCTGTTGTCCAGATAGTACTCGATATCGTACTTCTGGATGAATGCGTTCGGAGAAGCTGGCGGACTCCATTTGAGTAAGATACCACTCTGACGCAACTCATCAGTCGAGTTGGTGACTTTGTCTACGATTGTGAAACTAGAGAAATCGATATCGTCTGCTTCGGCGAGCTTCAGGGTTCTCTTGAACGCGACCTTTGCCGGGCCGCAACACATTGAAGTGACGTTCGGACCTTCTTTATGAGTTTGCGTGTCACATGTAGATGCATGTGAAGCCGCGACTCCGGATATCGGGTGGCAGGCTCGAACCTGGATATCAGGCGAAATAGTTAGTACAAAGGCTCCGTCGGAAGATCCTTGGATTCCGGGTCATATCGTCGAAGGCAGAAACCCAGCATGAATGAGCCTGTTGCGACTTACCGTGACTATGTACTGACTGAAGTGCCTCAGTTTGCTGATGAATAGCTCAGGCTGTGTGGTCCAGTGGCAAAACTTTATCACTCGTCTATCCTCATCTTCGAGAGAACTGTCACTTGGACAGGCATCGAACCTTTTACTGATTTGATAGTAATAGTCAAGTCCCGTGGCATTCTCGCTGCCGTAGATCCCGGCGCCGAGGGTGCCGTTGCCAATATCATCCTCGTTCTTCAGGACTGCATCGAGATCTCGTTTTGAAATCGGGCGCGTTTCATTGAGACCGATGATAGCGTCCCGTTTCACGAATATCAGATCGTGGATGAGGTCTTCAAAATCTATGGCATCGTGCAAATGTTCTTTGGTGTAAATCTTCTTGGTCGCTATTCCTTCCTCGCATTTACATTTAGAGCAGTCTATGTTTGGTTCTATCGTTGTATTCTTAGTTTCACGGACTGGAACCACTACCTTCACCGGTAGTTCATTGCCTGCGGGTAGGAAGAACGGATTCAGTCATGTTGTCGTGAGCGACCGTCTGTTCATATTGAGGCGAAATTGTGTAGACCAATGGACACTCACCGAATTTCGTAGAGGTGCAGAAATTGGCATCGCTCATAGAAACGGCTGAATCCAACTGAATATCACCGGTGATCAGATAGGCGTTCGCTAGTCCATGAGGTCGAGCCGGAGGTTCCCAACGAACTTTCATTGAATCTGATCCGGTGGGCTCGAGATTGAGATTCTGCGGGGCGCTAGGGATTCCCATGGCCGTTTTGAAGTAGGTTATGTTCGATTTGGCCGTCTTTTCTGATTTTGTGATGACATTCGTTTTCACGTATACCGCATAGCGTTTGTACGGCTGCAGGTCTTCGAGTGTGAAAATCATGTGTTTGTCGTTGGCGCTCGTTGTTGACAAATAAGCATCCTTCGAATTCCAAGGATCCTTTCCGCATGCGTCACGGCCGTAAAATTCGGTGACGTTCGCTGTTTCGTCCTCCCTGTAAAACGAGTTGAATTCTAGCGATTCTCTTCTAGAACACTCAGGGAGTTCGTTATAGAAATATGAATTCGCCGAAATTCTTGTGAGTGAGCAAACTTACATTTCCATGTAGAACACGGTATACGCATAGAGGTATCGGTGGTCGTCCAATTGAGTCATGGTCTCCTCGGGTTTGTCCCACTCGAGTTTGGCGTCGGTCGCGGTTACGTTGAACACTTTCAGAGACAACGGGAAAACGTCGCACGACATACGATCCCCGTTGGTAGCACGGCTTACGTCGTTATCGTGCAGAGTGAGATTGTGGAGGCCGGCTTTGTTTTTCAGCTCAACAATCTTCTGGTAGCAGAGCCTCTCGTTGTGGTAGAAATAAAGCATTCCATTCTTGATAGTGAAGCTACTATTCTGTTTCTCCCTCTCGCCCCAGTCCCAGAACTCTTGCAGGTTCATATTGTCGAGCACCACGAGAGCGTACTTCGTTAGGTGCAGCTGTTTCCCGTGGATGACTCTCAGGTTCTTGAAGAAATTGAAGGAGACAGCTGAAGGAGTGCGAGCGAGGTTCAGGTAGCCCATGATTTCCTCTATGCTCGACAAGTACTTTTCCATTTGTGCATTGACATTGTCTCCGGTTTTGATTTCGATCGTTAGGCTTCCGTTAATGATCGTGCAATCGGCTAGTTTCTCCAACTCCGCAACAGAGTCGACGGTTCTTCTGACCGAACACATCTTCGGGCATCTCGGCTCACATTTCACGCAAACGGTTCGATCAAGCGGACTTTCCATGTAGTTGGGTGGACATTCCGCCAGGCATAAATTGACCGAGCTGTTTGTTGGAGCCTCCACGGCCTTGTTCCTGCGTTGGCCGTTAGGATCGAAATTCTTGCATTCGTCTTTCGTGACGCACCGCCTGCCGTTCAGCTGGAAAAGAAACAGAAGGAACAATGTCAGGACGCTAAACCCAAATAATAGGTTGCCCTGATCCATGACCAAGTATAGGAGGAATCTCCATGACTTGATTAGAACATGGACAGAAACAGATTGTATGCCGTTTCGATCGAGTTCAGAACACTTACCACATAGAGATCAGCTGGACATTTATCCACACATCTGTCATGGAGGAGAAAATCTCGACAAACGAAGCAGCTCTGAGAGTTGTCGGGTTTGTGGCAGCCCCCAATGCACAAATCACTGCACGGAGTCATGTCTTTCATACAGGTCTTGTTCGCAGGCAGTGAGCCACAAGCTGGAAATACATCAACGTGAATTACTGCCCTCTGAAGAAGCGATCGGAAACAGACATCTCAAGATGGAAACCTCTCATCAGTTGCTTCCAGGGATTGCTCTAGCGACCTTGGGGGAAACTCACTTTTCTGGCAATCTTTGTAGCTCCAACACAGGTTCCGATTCTCGACCGGATCCAAGGGACAGTCGTTGTCGCAGCCCGGACACAGGTTTCCGTCTTGATTCTGATCCAGAAGAATTTTCGCACCCGGGCTCTGAACAATTCTGGACCATTTTATGCTCTGGACGTGGCATAACCGCTGGTTCTTCTCTATCCGAACGCCTCCTTGTTGAATTGTGGTTAGGTTTGATAATCCAATCTGGGAAATCGGAACGCGTTGAGCGAAAATGTCAACGTGATAATGTCTCTCGGAACAAGTGCTCGAACAACATCGGAAATCAATGGAATGATCAGAAAACAGAGTCTGCTGAGAAACCTACCGTCGTCATCAATGGATTCTCGTAGATGACCAGCGCATACTTATCGAACAGTTCCAAGCCTCGGATGACCGATAGATTTGGGAAGAGCTTTGTAAGATTCGTGAAGTGCGATCTGAACACGAGTAGATATCCTGTGATCTCACGCAGTTCAGGAAAAGTCATGTTGAGTGTGTCTGAATCATCGGGACGACTTTCGTTCCTGTAGTGCATCACAGCGAGCGTCAACGATCCTTCGATGACGCTGCAGTTTCTCAGATGCGCCAATCGATGCAGCTGAGTTTTGACATGCACCGTAGAGCAAACTGGAATGGAGGAAAAATATATCTTTGTTAGTGAGACCTGACCCAAATTGGTAGTTTCATGCCCCGTCAAGTATCGCTGATAATCTCTCTTCGCCAAATGCTTGCGGTCGATTCGCGAGAAGAGTTCTCTGACTCGCGAGCCTCGAATCCGTCCAACAGATGACCACCGAGTCCGAAGCTTTCTATCGCTCACAACTACTCTGATAGTATTGCGTGGCCAACCACAGGGAGAGGTTTCGAATTTCGTTTTCAGGCTTGCATACGACTCCCCGAGCTCTTTACAAGGTCGGCTGTCTCTGCTCCGGAGCTCTCGTTGCAAAGATATTGGCTCAAAAGCTCTACCACGACTCCTCCAGATGCGGTTAACAATTATGGTGGTTTTTGTCAATGACTCCTAGCTTCTTGATAGCACTACACGTATGAATCTTGAACACGAGCATTTGTTTCCTGATAGCGGTATTTCTATCAGTCGATGCCAGGATCTTCCATAAACCGGTCTTGCGGAGCCTGTTAACAAAGCAACTAGCCAGGCACACGAAAGGACGGACAGACGGACAGGACGACAATAAATTCTCGGCAGGCGGTTCACACTTTTTTTTGTGAAAAAATTTGATGACATGCCACCGCCTGTCGAAATGGGTCAGTAGTGTGAATGGTTGTTTTGATGCGAAAGCGTGTCCCGTTGTTTCGCGCACTCCAACGACTAGTCGTCGGATCGAAATTGAGTGAGATGACAAGTTTTCAGTATCCAAAGCTAATTGTACCGCTCTCGTTTTCTTCGAATGATCGTTCATCCCGAAGTGACACCTCCGCAACATGGGCAGCTGCATGATGCTCGCGCAAAGGACACTGAAGAGCATTCATTCGCCATGTCTAATCCAAGAGGCAATGCAACGCGCATAAGGGAGGGGCAGAGGCACCAAAGCTGATTTCAATCAAAGAGTATCAAACGCTCGAAAATTTCATTTGACCAAGGAGTGGAATACCTAGAGGCAGAAAATTTGACCGATGAATCGAGTTCGAACAGGGATTTGTGACAGAAGAGGATTTTCGCAACAGGTCGCAAAAAACGACGCCTACGACAAACAAGCGTCAAAACAGCAACTTCAAATAAACAGCGATTCATCTCCCGCAGCCCAATCGCTGAATCGGCACGGACGGCAGCTTCGCGAGAATGAGTTTCTAGAGGAGAGAAGAGAATTACTGGAACCGAGATGACTGTTCGCTCTGCTTTGCTTTGCTTTCGATAACAAACAGCAAACAGTTTTAGCTGGGAGCAGTCGACGAGAGTTCCCAAGTCTAACGGAGACCTTGCTCTCAGCCTCTTCCTTGCCCTCGTATTTCATGACGTCATCGATGGCCTTCATTTTATCCATCGGTTTGTTTTCCGCTGCGTAGCGTTCGTATAACTACAAAACAGATCTCGTTTCGTCTTTGGGCTCCCTACAGCTGCCGCTCCCGCTATTGTGGCTATTTACTCCTCGTTCTGACTTCCTATCATGCTGCTGCTGTTACGGCCGATGACGTTTCGATGTGCCGCGAGGGAAGGCTGGAGGAGGAGCTTTCGGGTACACTCGGTTGACATAAGCTGAAAACCCTAGTTCTGAGATGGAAATATGCCACCGACTTCATTTCCTCGGGCTTGCGTGCCGCCTCCGATGCTTGTTAGAGGCTCGGTCGCAGCATTTGACGATATTCTGCGATAATGCGCGAACCATGGAGCTCGATATAAAGTTTCGTCGAAGCCATACAACGCTCCAATGCATCCATCCGTCGACGAGATCCGTTGAGCAAAAATATTGCTCGAGCAATTTTATTCAATGGGTCACACAAGACTTTACGGATTCGATGATGTACGGTGTGGGTAGCGAAAGAAGCCGCTGAAAGCTGATTCGGCTGAGCGAGGCAGATGCACGCTAGAAAGTTGAAGCTCAATGTTCATAGACTTCAGAGACAATTCATTCCATTCACGGTTGCTCAGTTGGTAATCACGACTTTCGTTCAGTTCCTCGTGACAACGTTCGCCTGTCATGAAACGGGACCTCGAACAGGAAACAAACTCTTTTTGTTTTCGTATCGCGGCGCGGCGCAGAAATATCCAAGGTCTCACTATCACAAATGTGTCGGGATGCGGCACGCTTCCAGTAGTTACAATTTTGCAGATCGTGTTCAACGAGTACGCTCGAGTGTTTGAAGATTGGCGGCGCAGATATTCACGGCCACACGGAGAATCGTTGGAAAATGAAGACATCTGTTTTGATTCGTTTGCTGTCGTCGCAATGGTTTTCAAAACTAAGGCAGAACATCGAAACCGCCATCCTCCTTGGAGTGGAATTGCGAATATCGAGATTCTCTCTGAGAAATATATCATTGAGCGCCAACGACAGCAGAAGAAGCTGCGAGGAATGACCTTCTCCTTCGTTTCTTATGCCTCGAAAGACGGAGCGGCGTCGGCTAGAATTTATGGCAACAGCCGCGCGTCGTTTTCGAGAGAGAAAGCAGCGGCGGATGGATGGAAGCAGGCAAACAAGGAAGGAAGGAAGAAAGAAAGGGAGGACTGACGAGCGAATGACCCAGAGATATTGAGGAGGCTATCTTGTTGGAGAACCAACGAGTAGTCTGCGAAATCGCAGCCGAGCACTTCACGGCTCGGACTCTTCTCTCATTGGTGGAGTGTTCGGGCCATGAACCCGATGTCCCCTCGGCCTGAACATCTTGGAAGCCAGAGTTGAACAGAACCCAGGGACACCGATCGACGGCCAAGGCGAAGCCATTCGTGACGGATTAGGGCACGTCTGTTGGAGCGACCTGACAGTATTGCGCAGTTCGGAGAGAACCCTAGGCGATGCGACTGCTCTCGGCGGCTTATTCCAAGGACTAGCCTAATAAACAAAACATTTGAAACGTCGCTCCCTCGGAAACGGCCTCAAGTGCACAGTTTTATCAGATGCTTCCTTCTCTGGATGTGAATCGAATCGATCGGATAACATGGTGAGGAAACAATCATCCTGACCAAGTAGAACGAACGTCACTGAGAAAGCTTGCATCATGATTCGTTGTTTGTGACAACGTGTCACAACTACGTCAGGGCCCATAGTTCACTCGCTCTATAGCAAACTACCTACTCGCTTTCTCGAGCTTCTCCCGAGCATGGATCTTTCGAGAGAAATACTCGGCTGAACTTCCATTCGATTCTGGAATTGAGGGATTTCCACGCTGGAAAGAATTTGGAAGAGCCACTCTATCATCTCGTATAAATTCTGCGCACATGCGACGCGATGACGAACGAACACATCCATTCGACGAGCCTCCTCGTGGAACATGATTAGCAGCAAGCAATCTGATAAATAAAGCGTTTCATAAGGGAGAACATGATCTCAAACAGACACAACGTTTCAAATATGATCCGAAACAATTGATTCCGACACTTTTCCACACAGTCACACTTCGCAAACTGCGACGGTGACCGCGTCAGGACGATGTCGCACGATCCAAACAGCTTGCTCTAAATTTCGGAATTGTATTTCGACCAGGTAATTTTTCAAACTGAGGGATGGGACGCGACAGCGAAAGCGTGGAATTTATTCGAATCGATGTGCATTGGATCGCTGCCGCACAGGTTTTTCTCCAGCTTCCGAATGGGGATCAGAACGAGCGACATGAGTGTCGTCACTTAGCTGACCCATTTGACGACAGCATAGCAGCGAATTCGATGGTTGAAACTTAGGAAGAGCGCCATGGTGACGCCGTTCGGTTGAGCTAAAGAGTTCCGCTCGGCCTAATCCTGTTGTAGCAGCATTGGGAGAAGTTATCTACGAAACTTTTGATTTCGGATAAGTCTTCGCGCGTGAGCCACTCTCGGTGTTTCACCATCGGAGTTCTCAGAGCGCTTGGGAGGTAGAATTTCCTGATGGGAACGAAGTCCCAGTGATTTTTCCACTCATTCGTAACACGGATGTTTGGCCCGTGCGGCGTTCTTTGAGTGTTTGTTTTTCGACTAGAATACGCATATTTTGTAAGTGTGTTTTCAACAGGAAGTTTACGAATCTTCTCTCGTAGATGCACAAGGGGCGCCCATGTCCGTTATGAAAACGAATGACTCCGTGGCAGAACTGGGATCTGCTGTGAGCGAAGCGACCCTCTTCTTGACGATAATAATCGTTTCCTTGCCAAAACATGTCTCAATGACTTTTGCATAATTTCCCATTGCATGAATTCGCGTTCTCGGAGACTTGCTCGCTCGGACCTTGCGGTTCGGGATTGCGGTCCGAGAGATTATGGTCTCCCAACAGCTCAAACGAGAGAGCGAGCGAGCGAGCAGTGATTGGCAGCCGCCTTGGCAACATCTCGAGCACCAATTGAACTCTCGGCTGATATGCAGTCAGCTCGCGCGATCGACCTTGAACTAGAGAGGTGGTGAACGTTTCATGTAAACACATGACCGTAAACTCACTCCTGGCTGACCCAGTGGCTATGACCACGCCGCGATGGACGACAAAAACGTAAACGTAACCAACTTTGTCCGAATCGACAAGGATCGTCGAGAGCTCCGTCTCGTGGGTAACAACAGCAGCAGCTAGACCGCGTCGTACATTCGTGCGCATCTCACACAGCGGGTTCGAACTATGGACCATCTGTATTCGTGTCGAAAGTGTTCCGATTCAGGAACTTTGCCCCAGGTACAGAGGTAACGAAAGAAATCAAGGAGCTCTTCCAGACTGGTGCGATCGATTACATCGTACCGAGCTGATTCATCGTCAGGTGTCGATGGTGGTGGCGCTTCGATCAATGGCCACGTTCTTCTTTCTGTGATAACCATTGAACCGATAAACGAATCTCGTTCGAAGAAATCCTGAGAAGTGTTTGTTCGGCGATTGATTTTTTCTTGCTCCTCCTTCATCCTCTCGAAGGAGGTGAAGCTGTTAACGGTCCAGCTGGAACACTTGTTGACCGGATGACAATATCAGCGCATTCCGATGCTCAAAAAATATGGAAGGATACCTATAATCTAATCGTTCTGAATGAACGAAACCGCTCATTCCTTTCGAATGAGTGAGTAACATTAATGACCAGTACTGCCTCGCTATTGGCGTTGGCTTCACAGGAATGCGGAATCCGTCACGGAAGCTAACGGAGACCTGAGTGACAGCGTTCGCCGTCCACGCATAAAGTTTCACCGCGACTGCTGAACTAGAGCTCATTTCTCGAACCTCCTGAAATTCTGACAAACCGATTCGAACTGGTCTATATCACAACGCAGAGTGCTTATCAGCCATCTAAATCAAGCAGCCAACAAAACAACATCTCGAATCAAGAGATGCTTGCCGCCGCCGCCGGTACCGCTAACGCCGATACCCCGCTTGCCCTGCCGCCGGCCTACTGGTTACGTTCGGTCACGCCAACACAAAGTAACAATCTCTTGGCAACACTGTAACTGTTCTCGCTCAAAAGTATTCGCGGCACCGCCGGCCGTCGGCATCTCCGCCGCCGCCGCCGCCGCCTCCACCACAACATGTAGCGGGATGATCATGTTGCTCTATAAACCAAAGCGATTCCAAACGGTATTAAATCTAACGGCAACCGACTTTCATCGCAAAGCAGACAAGTTCACGGAACCGTTTTCCCGAAATAACGATTTTCGGAGCCTGGCCAGCCTTTTCAGGGCATCGACTCACAGTCGGAAAACAGATCTTGACACGATCCACAGGGAGGAGTGCGGGGAATTCGGCAGAGGAGGGGGAGCCACCTCTTCGTATGGCCTTGGATCAGAGGATTCTAGAGGATGGAAATCGAATAAAGAGAAGTTTCATGGAGTTCGTGTCCGGTCATTCCGTTCGAAACCGGTGAACCAATGGTTTTTTGAGGAGCATGCCAACGGAAGGCGTAGGAGAAGAGAACTACCGTTGAACCCACTGAGAAAGTGATTCTGAACGACGCGGCCGACGTAAGGGTTAGGTCATAACAGAATTACGAGGGCTCGCTTGTTGACCGGCAAGCTTGAGGGTTTGACAAGAGAAGCCTTTCGCGACAAGACTCGCAAGGGGAAGTCTGCAGTAGAAGTCTTGCATAGCGGCGGCGGCGGCGGCGGCGGCGGCAGCAACGTCCTTGAACTTGGCCTTCAGCGTGCGTAAAGGTTAGCGGCGGGGCCAGCTAAGCTTGGTAACTGTGTATCAACAACGTCCCTTGACAAGCTCCTGAAGCACTCTGGGGCTTCTCGGACACGTTCATCTTCCGACGTCGGCCGCTCCGGTTGAGTGTACATGGACGAGAATTGTCAGCTTGCCTCCGGAAACAAGATATTCTTGAGCAGACCCGGTTGTGGCTGACGAGGCGTGGTTTTTGAGTCATTAAAACAGTTCCTCCGATCTGGTCCAAATCGTTGTTTTGTTCCGTTGTTTCATTCGGGAGCGAATCAACGGCCTGTGGAGCTTTGTTCACCGCAGCGAAGCCATCTGCTTCGACGGCCTTGCGGTGAAAGGTTTCGAAGTATTTTGGTGAGCGAAAGTCGGAAAGCATGCCAAGTCTGAATCTACAGCGGTTGTCGTCTGTCGTGCAGCTCTCTGATCGTCAACGAAACCAATCCAGCCGGACATGGATCGCGCATTTCCACCGGGTCCATGCGTGCGTTCCTCCGGCAGCGATACACGACCACCACAAACATCGATAGAGCTTAAAACTGCACTCAGCTTATCACAAACGAATCTACCGAAGTCGTCGATTTTTCTTTTGAAAACTGTTCGACGCTCGACCGGAGCTCTCTCGGCTGGTAGAATCCAACGTCAAGAGCAGGAACAAGAGAGCGATACCACGACGACTAGTTGGGTATCTGGATCGAGACGCGAATCGGGTTACAGGTTCTCGGAAAAAGACGGCCGACCCCGGTGTCGCGATTCCGAATATTGTTGACGACATTTTCCTCAGTGGGTAAACATCACATTGTCCGCTTGATATCTGAAAGCAGTTCAAGGCTTCGGACTAATCGGGAATCTATGTGCTTATTATCGGAGAACGAGGGGAGGAAGAAAACAGGAACGACGTCGACGACGAGAAAGGCCTATAGCAACCAAAGCCAAGCCCACGGGACGATGAATCCGGGTGGGATTCAACTTCATTGGGAGCAACTACAGCATCGTCAACGTCGTAGTCGTCTACATGGTCGTCGTCAGTGGTTGGCTGTGACGATGTCGGAAGCGGCAGCAACGAAGGAAAGCGAGTTCAATATTTGTCGGATATTCGCTGCCGCAGCCAATGCGAGCACATCCATCTGTAAAATGAGACCTCAGCAACAGCAGCAGCCAATAGGTCGACATCCAGTCAGATAGCCCGAGAGCAACCGACAGACAGAGAGACAGACAGACCGCCCGCGCACACTATTTCCTCAGGGAGCTCATCTGGTTAGCAACTACGTCACCCAATGACAACGTCAAAAGCCGCCGTGGCTAAACGGGAGAAGAGAAACGAGAAAAAAAAAACATCGCAATTCGATGGAGCCAACAGCAAAATTCAGCCGCCTGTGGGTCACCCAGCCGCTGCTTACCCAATTAGAAAGTTGGAGGTTTGTGGTCGACGAAGCGCTAGGTCTGGCTTGCGTCTCAAGTTACCTTTTTGAACAAGCTGCGCGTCGACCTCACGTTTCCTTCTTGACAATATCTTCCTACTCGACGGCTTTCTGTTCCCGTCGAGTGAATTTCTCAGCTGCTCGCCTCGTTCAAAGTGCGAATCGAGCACGGTCGAGAGCTTTGGCTGATCCTCGCAGCTGCTCCCTCGACGACGAGTTTCATGCATGGAACTTTTGTCGATGCAAAGATTATGAGAGTTCGTTTCGATCCGAAGACATGGGGTCGTGTCTAGCGAGACATTCACTGCGGGGATTCCGGTCGTGTCCAACTTCCTTCATGTCGTTTCAAAGCTTTTCACCAAGAAGCTCATAAGTCACAGAGGTGACCACCGAAAGCTGTGTTTGCCACAGTCGAACGAACTCATTCACACACACACACACATTCGGTCACGTGCAGCTTTCCATCTCGGCACACGGTGTTTGTGCATATATAGATGTCTGTGTGGATATTTTTATCCCGACGAAAGGGATAGCAACAAGTGACTGGCATAATAGACTTGTAAGAATATCGAAAATCAGCGTTCGGAACGAAAACATCCCGCCATCAAAAGAACTGATGAAAGTCGGCCTGCCGGCCCCAAGGGCTTCTGGACCGGAGCAGAGCCCGACATGAAGCGAGACGTCCTTACTAACTGTCCTCGTTGTTGTTCTATTCTCTCGTTCTTCGTCTTCATTTTCGGGTTGTTCTCTTCTCTCGAGCTTCTCAATGGCAACAATTGTCTTGAGTTACAGGCAGGAAAGGTCTTGAGAGTAAGAGCTGAAGCGGACAGGAGTTTTGACGGAAGCCAAAAAAAACACCTAGGGGAGTTTGGAGGCACAGCCTTGGCATTCCTCGTCACTCCTACTCCACAGTGCCCCGATAGAGGTGAGCGGCTAAAGGTCACACCGATGGATGAATGGATGCTGACAACGAATCCGCGCGGCATGCATCCTCATCAGAAAATAACGTTCCTAACAAAGAACTCCGTTGGATGGGGAGCCTCCGATGTTTTTTCCTCGTTCTTCGGCATAAACACCAACGGGAAGATCTCGGGATGGACTCTCACGCGGACAACACAGGGATAGCTACAATGGATGCGACACTGACTTTCGAAGAATCTGAGACGCCGATATCAGAATACTGTTCGCCCTTCCTGAGGGGCTCACTTAGTCTCGGATTTCGAGTGTTTCCCCGTTCAAGGGCGCGACGACCCTACGCGAGTGGCTCTGGCGACGAACTGTTTCAAATAAGGCCGTGAAACGTTCCTCCCAATATTATATGACACGATATTTATAGAATTTCATAACATAGTGTAAACAGCCGCTAATCACGGAATCTCACCGCCGACCTTGATTGGTAGCTCGCTCCTCCGCTCTGCCCATCTGTCGCTCGGTTCGTCAGTCAGTCAGTTCGCCCGACTTAGCGACCGACCGCCTGTCGGTCGCTCCGTCTTTCGGTCTCCCAGTCTAGAGTTAAATGTCAATCCTCGATCCATCATTCAAAACTATTCTCAGAACGCAAGGTTGTTCAAATGCTATGGAAGTAACTCCGACTGAGTGCTGTGTTTCCGATCCGCGTCCTCTTTCGTACATTTCACAAACTGACCGACTCACATCGTTCGAGTCCCAAAAATTCATTTGCACCTATCTTTACGGGACGACAAGGACGCAGTGACCCAACGTCGAAAGTACAGCAACATTCCTCAACGAATCGGACATTCTCTACGCACGTCAGCGCAATCAACGTCGAAGCGGAAAAACGGTCAACAACCTATTTCGAGCACCTTACGTTCACCCTCGCAACAAAAGCCCGAAGGATCGACGTTCAGTGAACTTGGTCGACCTGTTGATCTCGCCTTTTCACATCGACTTCCCGAGTCGCAGTTCTTGGCTGAAATAAACTGCGAAAACAGCCATCGGAGAGCTGTAACCTCGGATTCGAGTCGAGTCCACTTCCCAAGTTCAGAAACCTACTCGAAAACAGCGCCTACGTAACATCGTCGAGGGAGGCAAATAATCCCAACATGCATAGACGCCTCCGGAGTAGTGGTAAGAAGAGACTTTCCGGTTTTATTGGACAGCGAGAAAGCAGTTGCATTATCACCTGCCAACGGCTGAGAACGCTCGTTAATCACGAGCATCGTTCTCGACGACAATGTCCATTTTCCTGAAAAAAAAACTAAAAGCGTACGAAAGCGTCAACAAACTCTCGACTTTGTGAGCATCGCGAGCCAAAGAGAGGGACCACTTGACACGTCATTCATTAACAGCCGTCTACCGACTCTGTCTCTTCAGCTTTGGCCTTTTCTTCTACTTTCAGCTTCCACTCGCAGCTGATTCGAAAACGTTTTCTTTGGAAATCCCTCATCGTTCCTGCGAAACAGACCCTCCAACGGGCTAAGTGTCAGCGTCAATCGCAAGCCGACAACATCATTAAGGTATTTGTGTCGCGAGCATACTCGTCGCCGACGCCATCGTAGCAATCAACTGCTGCCAAGACGAATGCAGCTGCCGACGGGCGAGATGACGCTTTTCGGAGAAGCGATTCGTCGTGAGAAATTTATCAACCGGAGATACGTTCGTCCGATTCTCGAACAGCGGTAGCAAACCACAGGAAACACACGGGTTGAGATAGTCAAGGAAGGTGAGCCAACACTTTGGTCGAAAAGTGAAAGTAGCTCCTCGTCAAAGATTCAACTTTCAGTGGCACCAGCCAGAGTCCAAACAGGGCAATTTATGACAACATCTGATATTCACGCCAGGAGCAAGCCGGCCAGGCAGGCAGGCAGGCGGCCCGCCCGCCCGCCCGCTCGCCAGCACGGCTGCCTGCCCGCGACGCGCCGCACCGTCGTCTCCAGCCGTTGGAGCGATTCCGATCGGAGCGAGTCCGTCACCTCGCGGCAACCACAACACTTTCACTACCGCTCTCGGCAAAACGAATTTTCATTGAACACCTTCGAGATTCGATGCAGACAATGACTCAGGAGGAGACGATGTCGCCAGTGAGAGGTGAGGAGAGGATTCAGGATTATCGAATGATAGGATAGAGAGTCCATGTCATCGCTGTTCTCCTAGATGGAGAAAGTCGGAGCGAAGTTCTCACAAAACTAGTTTCCGTGGGGCCATTCGTGATCAGAACTAGATCATGGCCTACCCTGGAGAAAAGAAGGCAAGGGGTGTTGACAACGGACGGACGGACGGGTGTCTCTCGAGGTCGTTCAAGCTCAGTTGGAGTTTTTTCTTTCTGCGCGTAATTTGTAAATACTTGAGTGAGGACGATCCGTGTTCCATTATGTAACGTAACGTTGGCCCCCGTTGTGAAGCAGCATCGTTGGTATCGCTGACATGCACGCATCACACGTCAGCCGCCTTTCATCGGAGAAAACTTTTCATTGGATCCTTTGTTTGAGGGCTTTCAGAAAACACTGAGCTCCGTGCGTTATCAGAGGATTGTTCCCCGTGGCGAGCGCACACGCTGTCCGCGTGCAAATATTAGAGCGTGCTTTCGCATTGCTCAAAATCGAATATTTCTCTGATCTCCAGGAATCCAACTGTTCCGCCCCTGTTGTCGTGGAACTGGACCTCGAGCTCATGAAGCTCATTTATTCAAAGAAGGACATTAATTCGTTGTTTCGCTTTGAGAGCGCTGCTGCAAACTGAAATCGTGAAAACGAAGAAGAGGGACAGAACTTACTTTTGTGACCGTCGTGGCCGGTCTCAGAGTATTCGGAATTGACTCCATTGCCAGCAATGCACATTATGAAGAACAACAATGCCAGCGACGATATATCCGTCCGACTTCTGCGCCTGTACCAGAACATTGTCACTAAGCCAGGGTTGTCCTTCGGCTTGAACGCCGTGCCGTTGGGGCACGTTGGTTAGACGAATCTTCACGAGAATTCGTATGTGGGCGCGTATGCCCTGACCGGGAGGGCGGCCCTCAGAACGGGGTCCTCCTGTGTGAGGGGTGATCGCCGTATGCTGCCGTCTGTATTCGCTTCGAATGAGACTGAGACAATGTCTGGGCCCGTTGGAAGTTCCTCCAATCTTCGATCGAACTTTAGAGCAGCCGATGGTGAGAGACTTCTTCTATCCACCGATTCCGAGAACAGCACTCGGGAGGTTTGTCGTTGAAGGTGTTGGTGATTTGGCCGCTACTGTCGTGATTGTTTTTATTATTGGAAAAATTGCTTCTCAAATGTTTGACCGATGTTGTTTCACATTGTAGTTTTCTCGTATGCAGCAACTCGGATCTCCTGTCGCTAGGCACGACGGACATGTTTCTCAGAAAAGCCTATTTGAGAGCATCACCTGGAAAGAAGAAAACAATCACGTTAATCGTCAATACCCACTGCGCTGCTAGAATATTGGAAGGAAACTTTGAGGCAACTCAGTCCGTCGGATTGGCTGAAAAAATGAATCTCTGACGAGTAGCGAGAGCTCTGCGACACGACTGCTCTTCCTGAGCCTCGTGGTGATTTCTAAGGGTTTACGCCTCCGATGGTGAATTTTGTACGTTCTTCGTACGTTCACCCGTCCTGGGATGGATGGATGGATGGATGGATGGATGGATTGATCGACACGAATGTTTACCAATAATTGATCGTAAAAATTTGACTAGCGATCAACTATAAAAGCTCTCGGAGAGAAAGCGAGTGAGGAACGAGGCCAGATAAGAAGGCAGGACTGACGACAGCAGCGAAGACGTCCATAATAACTTGGAGAGTCACAACCCCCCTCAATAAAGACATCGGTTGGAGCTTGTCGCTGATGCTGGTCCCTTGGATGCCTCGTTCACTCAGTTCGACAGCGTCTGAGGTAACCGATGCAGCAGCGAGCTGCCTGTTGAGCGCAAGACTTACGCAACCGTCGCCAGCGTACATCGTCCAACATGACTCCGAAGAAGCTGATTCAGAACAACAGGTCGATGCTGCTATTGCTCACTCACAGGGGAAACCTCTAGCTCGTTTGATAGAGCTTCTGCTGGCTCATCGGTGACCTCGCGGAAGCAGACAAACTTCGCAAGAAAACTCATATCCACATGGAGGAGGGTGCAATGAGAAGATGGACTTCCCACTCATTCCAATCATCATTCAAGATGAGGTCGAACTCTCAAGAGATATTGGAACAACAAACACGTTTTGCGCAGCGGAGGATGTGCTGGAGTCACGGTCGAGTCGATCGATTGCAGTACGAAATAGTCTCATCATGAAGTCTGGAGAAATGCATTATCTCAGGAACAAGATTCGGATGTCATGTGTAGCTAATGTGAAGTGCTATGTTTAGAATCTCTATGCGTTTGCGTTACTCATCAATCATCGCATTCAACCTGTTTGAATCGCTCCGACGTTCGATCAATAATGCATGAGCACACGGTCTCCACGCATGTCGTAGATTCCGTGCTGCAAATTCCCCGGTCTTAGCGGGATCGACACGAAAAGGGAACTATTTTACAATTCGCGCTATGAATGAATGAGCTGAGAATAGTTGTGAGTACATTTGTGGATTTCCCATCGATCCGAACACTCGTACATAGATCGTGGTATAAATCCACTCAAAAACTGCCACTCGATTATCCCTCTGGTGCAGGGCTGACGCGACTCGGAGCGAGGTCCAACGACTCAGGGAATCAATATGGAGCGGTCGAGCAAGATACCGACCAGATTGACATTGCAACCGCAGACGCAAAAGAGAATCGCAGACGAAGCAACAATTATTGTCCTCTCCGATTCGCCAATTAAGAATCTTGTTTCCCCCATGTCGCTCGTATTCTCTACCGATGTTCCCTCGTTTCAGATAAGCGATTCAGAGAATCAGAAGCTCAAACGAAAGAGTAATCTTCGGAGCACGAGTTAGGGGAGCGCGAGTCTTGAGATGCGTTTTGAGAAGATATCACGGGTAATCGGAGAGGGCCGCTTCGCCAGTCGGTCGGTCACTCAGTCAGTCAGGGAGAGGCGGCAGTAGCCAAACAAACGCAAAGAACCAAGTCTAGTGTCATTGCTCTCTTCGCTTTAAAGCTTTGTTATTTGAATGTTAGCTTCGCGCGTGGCAGTTAGCTAGCTCAGACGGTCAACCGAAGGGCCAGCCTACATTCGACGAATTCGTTCGATTCGACAAGAAGCAGCTAGAGTTCTGTTCAAGGAGGACTCCTATGTAATGCCGATGATGAAATAGCAGTCACATCAGTAGCAGCAGTTCTGTTGTAGACATTCACCATCGCGGCTGCCGCCATCCCACAACAATTGTCAGATCCGCCCCCTCGACACCTAACGCAATAACCCGCTGTCATCGATCGCTCGCTCGCTGGCTGCGTGGCTTTGGGTCCGATCTGATCTAAAACGAGAACGAGTTCGCTTTTTCTCATGCCTTCCAGACAGCGATTCTGGAACCAGCATGTTAGCACGAAGGCAAGCAGTCAGGTCTACCGGCTGGCCGGCCGGCACATACATGCATCCAGCCAGCCAGCCGTCAGAGCATCCGACGAGTCGTCCCGCCACTGAGTAGGCGCTCCAGCCGATCATCGTAACAGTCCGACACGTAGGGAAAGGATCACAGAGCCAGTCAGTTGGCCGTCAGTCGCGACCAACTGACTGTCAACTACCATGCGGAACTTTTGTTTTCTTCCTATTTTCCGAGCTCTTGTGCGCGCTCCCTCCCCAACTTCTTGCGTCACGACTTGCGGGGTGTGAGCCTTGCGCCCCACGCTGAAGCCCCTCCACCCAACAGGAATCTTCGTTTCTTTGAGGCCGAGCTGCCTCTCGCGAGTCATGTTCCGATTTTCATCGTCGGCTCAAGTACGACAATTAAGTGCTGGAGCGCTGCGCAACGTTTATTTATCTGATTACATTGCCGCGGCAACCGATGACGAGAAGCAGCACAATCTCGGCTTAGAAATACAGATTACAGCTTTATGGAGACAGAAAGCGAGAGAAATACAACGATGTATAGTGCCCCAGATAACGAGAGGAGAGAAAAGAGACGATCTGTTGTTCCTTTCTGTCTCTTTCACTCTCGGATGCTGTTTCGTGGACGCTTGTCAACGCGGATCCGTGGAATGATCGAGGAAAGAAGAGATCCCGCCAGTAATTATCCTTTCGACAAAACAGCTCACTCAAATGACAGATTCGTGACACACTTGTCACGATCCGATGACTGAGCCTGAGACTGGATGCTTCGATTTAGATCTGATTATCATCCGGGTCAACTTTCGAACTTGGGTCGCCACTTGATTTGAGTTCCAACTAGGATCCATCGGAAATGCTCGAGTGATTTGCACCGAATGCTTCATTCGGTCCTCTCTCGAGAATATCGAGGTTATAAACTCTTAATGATGACCCCAAGGTTATGCAGCCATAACTATCGATAATAATCTCCTACACTACTACTCTTTTGGGCTTCTTCTCCGCTCATACTCCGTTTTTCATTGAAATGAGTTCTCGAGAGCACGCTTCAACGAATGTTTGCCTTCAGTATCGGACTCAGCCGTTTACTCGTCATACACAAAGAGTATGTCGTATCGATCAAATTGGATGACTCGGGTTGTTCGCCAGCCGTCAGGTTTCGTCAACAATGTGCAACGTCTGGCCGCGATGCGATAATCCGTCGAGGGCACGATTACCTACCGTGGACAATTTTATTGTCAGCAAACAGACAAGTCAACGACACCGAGATATACTACTAGCATACGGAGCTTCAATTGATATGTGTAACGAGTATCAAGCAGCAAATATACCAACGCCGTACAGCGGCAACGTGATAAATACCAGTATGTTGATTCAGTATTTTAGACGATTAGGCGCAAATGTCCAGCTTCGCAAACTTTCAAAGGCCATTTATGCGATTTCGAATCAATCGTGTTCGAGAAACGAAATTATCGGACCGCAACCGGCACCGCTCCACAATTCTATCGGTTCGTCACTTCGTTTCATTGCTGATCACTTCGATCCTCTGAAACTGAAGTCAAATACTTCAACATTCATCCGGACAGCCTGTCGAATCGTCTCTGTCCCACTGATATATTCCGGCAACAAATCACGAGCATTTTTGAAGGCTTCGACAATGCGCGCTAGATCATCGCACTGTCGAAAGAAGACATCGAGACCACATCATAGAAGTCGGCTGACATGGCACTTCTCATCGTCTGACTTCGATTTCAAGATGAACAATCGTCAACGATTCAATGAAGCAATTCCCCGTGAGTGGGATGGTATTTGAGAAGGAATATCGAGCCTTCCGGAAAGCTGAGCTCGATGCCGTTGTCGCGGCCGACAAATCTCCCAGAAACACCTTGAGCGCTTGTGAGTGAATGGAGTCGCAGACCGTAATGAGCGTAGAACCAATGTTGTTGTCATAGTGGACGAACGCGGTGAGCCACATCACGCCAACATGGATCCTCGGACGCCGACGCCCGCGGCTATCTCTACAGACAGCAAATCGATAACGAGATTCGGCCAATCCTGAGGCGACCTGACGTTCCAGAAATCCCGACTACATTCGAAACTGAAAGTATGACTCGGCAAGAAATCTCTATTGGAACCGTTTCGCCCCGGTCTTAGTGCTTTGGGAGCTTTGCCAAAAGGCATCTCGAGCATTTTCTTTGGAGAGTACTGCGATACCCTCAGTCGACCAGCGCGCTCACGGAAATTCCACTTGCTTTTGTGCCAGCTCGTTCGTGTTGCCTGGCTAGTTGTGGTAGTCCCTGCTTCCGCCGCCGCCGCCACGACTGAATCTAGTTCAATGGACCAAGTCATCCAGCAGCGGCCACCGCGACGGCAACAACGAACAGGAACACATCACAAGCAGCAGACTCAAGTCACAGGATGATGATGCTGGTGGTCAGCACAATTTCCTTATCTCGGCGCCAGCAGCAGAAGCGGCAGCCTCCGTCGTCGACGACAACAACACCATGGACGACTACGAGACTGGACCGCGATCAAGAAAGCTAGCACGCCAGAGAGAGACCAAAGAAACCTATCTCACCATTTATCTATGTATCTCTCTATCGCGGCAAACGAGAAGAAGCATCGGCAGCGGCGAAAGCATGACAGCATTATAAAAAGGTGCCACCACGAGAAAGAGCTCAAGAAAGCTCGAAACGACGACTTTGCATCACGGGTCGCCAGGCTGTGGTAGGTGTCGTTTGTTGTTTGCTTCTCTGTGAATTTCCATCGAACTCTTTGATCCGAATCACCATTCATGGCGTAGCTCTGAAATCCATCCTCGCGCTTCCGTCTCCTGCTCTTGGTAGAATAGCAGTCGGTCGATTGAGTCGATGGGAGCCGTGAAGTTCACGTTGTGGATCGTTCTAGAGACCATGGCGATTTTGTTCTCGCCGTCGATTCATCCAACCCGGTATTGGATCGATTAACAAGACGTTTGATCTGACATCGAGGAGCTTTCTCGAATGAAAGGAACAAACTGAGGGAGCACTCCGATTTATTCAAATCGCGAGACGATACTTCAGAATGGAGAGTGAAGAACTTTCGGTGCTGGTTTCCCTCGGGAAAGTTGAGAAAGACCGCTACACCAGGGCACAGGAAACGAGAGTTCGAACTTCGAATGGAGAAACTAGCTTTTTACTTCGCGGTATTTATGTTGTCCATATACAGAATAACGCGGTGTAAACAGTCTGGAAGACCTTTGGTGGCCGGTGTCGATGATGGGATGGACAGGAATGACGATGACCTTTCACTCTATGGTATGGGGATGATATGATTAAGTGATCGTGTTTACTAGATATCAATCGTTGGTCATGTATTTATAGTGAGGCTGTTCGGTCACGCTGACGCCCACTCGTCGAATCGGAACATGATTTGAATCATCGGATGCCACTCGCACAACGTCATTCTCTCTGCAGAAAGTTCAGTGCATTGAACGAATCCCCGTATTAGCGACTGCTCGGTGACATAGAGCACGAAGTGTTGACCCAAAGTTCTTCTCAAACAGAAGCGAATGGAAATTGGGAATGCACAGATAAAGTGTGGGTAGGCTGAAATCGATTTGTGGCAGAAAAATCGTTCATTCTTGTGATCCGATATAGAAACAAGCGGCGGAGACTCCCAGTTTCATCCCTGTCTCGGATGGAGAAGAAAGCTTCGAACGATCGGAAGACGGTCGGGAAAATGCAGAATATTCTCATGGAACACATTTGTTTCCCCGAAATAAATGGGATTTCTTTCCTACCATAACTCAACCTCGTTTACACACTTCGTATTTGTCAAGATAGATATTTCGACACGAGTGCTGCCTCCCGCGGGTTCTCCCGATACGTAAAGCAACAGATTATGTGTTCGTTCGAAGTCGGTTCCACTTTTTGCCTTACCCGCCGCTTCAGCATGATTTCACATTCAAATTGATTCCACCGACGGTAACCGATGTTGATGAAGGCGAGGGAAGGCATTCCGATTCTCACCGAAAAACAACAGCGTTAAGGAACGCGAGATGGGAACTCAAGAAAAAACCGCTGCAGTTTCACGTAAAACAACAACAACAACAACGACCAGAGCATCGACCACGAAAGAAGGATAAGCAGACGACAACATGGCCATCAATTCCAAAGCTAATTCTGAATTCGAAGATCTCCGTTTCGTCTAATGCCAGCCAGCAAAGTTATTCCTCTCCATTATTGCCGCAGTCGCGGATGAGAAGCAATTTGAGAGACCGAGTGACAAATCATCATGATCGTAGGGCCATCATTCACTTCTCGGGATCCGTAACCCAGGGGCGGAGAATGGAGAACGGGTTCTCTTCCACGATCGGTGCATTCCAGCGAACTGGGCCCACAAGACAAGAGAATACATTGATTGGAGTTCGTGTGAGAATGCTGTCTAAGACGCGACCTTTCTGGTTAACAAGAAGAGAACAAGAGATCAACGGCTGAGCATGATTTTACTCGTCCTCGAATCGAGCAGCGGATTCATCTGAATTGACGGTCACGGTTGTTCGGCGCGGAGCAACTGGTCGCGAATCCATTATTTGATGGACGCTATCCATTTCGTGGCGCCGTTACTTCTCGTTAGCCCGTAGTACAATGTTGCCACTTCTAAGCTACATACATCGTTGGTCAGCTACCCTACCGGCCAAATGACCTACAGACCAACAAACAGGCTAGTTGGTTCGACCTCACACGCGAGCCTTTCACCTGGCAGAGTGTCCAGCCAGCGACCGGGTGGACCCATCTTCCTCTCCAAGTCCCCAGCGGTAGTCTGAGTACGGACGTATAGATACAGCGAGAAAGACAAACGTTGTATGGACCACCTGACAGACAGAAAGTCGGGCCGGTAGGCGGACGCAGCGAGTCAACTTGGTCATCTGAGCAGGAGCGAAAAGCCCTTCTCACGCGCACAAAGTGCAGCAACAATAACATTCCCACCGAGTTACAAATTAGTCGCTTTGGAAACATCTCTTCATTTCCCCACCGTATCTCGCATGCTTGGATGCAAGTGGGCATCCACTATGCATACCTGGCTGCGAACCACGAGGCAAACCAAGCGAGCGAGCAACGAACAAATCTTCAAATGTAAAAAACGCGCATCCTTTCATTTGCGTATGGAAGCATGGGTGGATGAATGTTGGCGAGCAGACCGGCCAAGGACAGGACATCATCCGTTTCTCACGCACAGCATCACTCGGGACGAGTGACCGGGCCTCCGGTACGGAGTTCGGGCAAGACAACGAAACCGAACGAGAACGACATCAACCCAAAGAACACTCACTGAAAACAAGGGCACCCAAGTTGTTGATGCACGCCGATCGTTGATGAGAGCACGAAAACTTTGCTGTAGAGTCCGATCCGTGAGTTTCGCGCGCGAGTTTCGAATCCACGCGCGGAGTCATCCAACGAAATCCGTCAGGCCGTCAGTCGACGAATCGCCGGCCAGTCGGCACCCCACCCATCGGTCTCAGTTAGCCTTGAGCCTAAACATATCGTTGAGCGTATTGTTCCGCTGCTACTTTCCACAAACTTACACACACGAGCAGCCATGGCTGCAGCAGTCCGCTAGACCACGACGCCGAAGTGAGCTACCGACCGACCTACCGTCCGACCGCCAGCAAGGTAGAAACAGAAAGCGCTCGGTAGAGCAACTTGAGTCGAAGTCCCTCACCGTCGCAGAGACACTTCATCCTCGAAAAGCGTTCCCTCTAGCCTGCTGTTTCTCTCTCAAGAAAAACCATAATGTCGCCGATGGTGTCTTGTTGGTTCTATGCATCCAAGGAGAGCTCCGAGACCAAGGAACAGAAAAATGGATGAAACGAATACGGAAACAGTCAGTTCGAATCGAAGACGATCCATTTATTCCGATTCATCTACAAAACAAAGCGATCGACGCGGACCAAGAGTGGGCGGAGCCACCTGAGAGGGATTTTCCCGCCAGCATCGCAGATCGGTTGTCAAACATGATATCACCCGAAATAATAAAAGGCGCTTTCTAAATAGATACGGCGGCAGTTCGAGGAAGTAGACATAATTCCTCCTCGTGTTCACGATTTTGTCCGACTCTGTGTTCGTTGCATTGAGCGAAGATCCCGGCAAAATCTACGTCCAATTTGAAGATTTATGATCAGACTCGATAAGAAATCAGCTCAGACTACAGTTGGTTAATTCCTCCAGGGAAAATCACGGAGACTAAGCCGCTCTTCCGTTCAGAATCCTCAGAGTCGAAAAACTTTCCTCCTCGAGCCACAGACGGCGGCGGTGATTCGACCGAAGAAAGGGGCCTCGATATCAACCAGAATTCTGATTTATCCATGACATCATCGTCGACAATGCTCTTAATCTCCTTCACGCAGCACATCGACCTTTTCCACATATGGTGCAACAATTATGCTCCTCACTCTTGACACTGTGGCTGACAAGGTACTCTTATGTTCAACAAACAAACTGACCGCCAGATTCTAAAATCTTGAGCGAAAATTCGTGACCCGCTTCTATGAGGTGTGACTGCGACAGCAATCACTGAATGAGTTCGCGAACGGCGAGCCCGTGACTGGACGAGTCTTTGATCCGCACTTGACCTAGAGACAGAGAGAGAACAGAATGAACCTCTATGAGCGTGTCTTCGTGCGTCAACAGAACGACAAGAGCGAAGAACAAGTACATCCTCCGTCAACAACAACGAGACACTCGCGTCTTCCTTTCTGTGAGCTTTCTCTTTCCGACATTTCAGTGGAAGCTTGCCGCTGACTGACGGCTTTCACTCGTCCGATGCTGACAGAGGTAAGACCGACAAAACCTTTCGGAACTTCGCGACAAGGTCCGGCATCGGAAAAACTCAGACCCGCCGACCGTGAAGGAAGCGCTTGACGCGGCTTCATACATAACCGGCATCAGATTATGGAGAAGCCGCTTTCGGACTGTTTCGTTGTTGGTTAACTGACTTGCTGAGTGAGAAACTCGCTAGTTCTTCTAGCCTCGACCGATTTCGACCTCGAACGAAGATGATACAGTGTTGCGCAAGCGAGAGCGTAAACAGTTCTCATCTCGATCAGCTCCCTCCTCGTCGTCCTCCTTGCCTCTCCAGACAACGGATCGACTAACGGATAGAGAGAGAGAGAGAGAGAGGGAGAGATAAAGCAAACGACAACATCACAGGGCCGCGAACGGAAAAGTCGTCAATCCTGTAAACAGCGAATTCATGACGATAGATTCGACTTTTGCGATTTCAACGTTTCGGCTCATTGTCGCCGTCTCAGCGACGCGGCGTTACGACATAAAGGACGCGCTGGTGCGCGATCGTGAATCCATAATGAGTGCCAGCATCTGAACGCGTACTTCCATTCAAGTTTTGTATTGGAATCGAGACGAATAACAACAAGAAGCTCCTTGATTCGAAGTTTGAAACGTAAAGGACGCCACGGGGGAGAGGCATCCAATTACTATATCTTTTGCGACGGCGTGTCATAAAACTTCTACGCGGTAGCAGCGACACCGGCGGCACCAGGGAGCAAGCGGACAAGCCTTTCAGTGAATGAGCAAACGGCACCGTTCATGTCCACGATGGAAATCGAGAAGCCGAATCGACAGCAAAAGCCCAAGCCTCGGCTGCTCGACCAATGGCCAAACACTCAAAGGATACAATTCTTGTTTGACTGACTAACCGACCGACCGACCAGCGAACCGGCTCACCGACAAACAGACCAACCGACACATCGAAGAGAAGACCGATCAGCTAACCGACAAATCGACCGATTGACTGACTGACTGACCAGTTCTCACGGAGAATAGTTTGGTATCGTTCCAGTTCAAGATCAGGAGAATCGCAGGAAAATTAGAAAGCTTCATTATCACTTTGATTGATGACGATATGAATAATCAGCAAGGTGGATATTTTTTTCACTGAAGCACGGAAGGGATGTCAGAACAGATGGATGGATTGACAGATAAATAGATCTATGGACAGCATGTTCGCCTGACCACCGCCTGACCAGTTGAAAGCTCAAACGACGGATTGGAGCAGGCGACGAGGGAGACGTTTGATCGATGGCTCAATCGGAACACAATGGATGCATGGCTGTCGAAGCTGGAACTTGCTCCTTTGCAACAATGTATTCAATCTGTCTGTGAGGGAATTGCGCACTCTCGCTCGC
Organism: Neoseiulus cucumeris; assembly: GCA_021527715.1. Classification (NCBI taxonomy): domain Eukaryota; kingdom Metazoa; phylum Arthropoda; class Arachnida; order Mesostigmata; family Phytoseiidae; genus Neoseiulus; species Neoseiulus cucumeris. Next base: position 558,098 of record JAJSRV010000015.1, read on the forward strand.
TCGCCCGCCCGCTCGCGACAAGCGTCGGACTGTTTAGGCGGGCCATCGCTGAGTGAGTTGGAAATGGACGATTTTGTTTTTAATGCTTGCAGCGAGAGCCGCCACAATCAGGGGCACGAACCGCTGCTGCCGCGCCACCGCCGCCGCAACAGAATGTCTCTTCAGATCTATAAACACAGACGACAAGTGAACAAGCGGCCGAGTATGCAAGCAAGCAAGCCACCCGGGCGAGCATCCAGACTCTGCTAAATAATTCATTGCACACGGTCCGCGTTGATATCGGTTTTTTGAAACGTCAATCCAACTACCGTATTCCTCGTTCTGATCCAGACGTTGACGGCGGAAGCTCGTACGTCGAGCTGTGAAGCGATTCAGGATGTTTTCCTTCGGAGATGTTCGAACCCGAAAACTGTTGTTTCCTGACTCCTTTCCGCGTTCCCTCGGAAGTGAACTCCGTCACAAAACAAAAACTGCTGTGTCCGAATGCGAAGCGAAAGTCATCCTCGCTTCCAAGGTGTTAATTGTTTGTGAAGTCAACGAGCAATGGCAAGACAAAAAAAAAGCAGTAACGGCTTGACAAGCAAACGAACGGGCCAGACATGGCGAGTGTCTAGTCTTCTAGTTTCTTGACTGACTGACTGTGTGGCTAGCTCGCTGGCTGTCTGTGCATGTGATCTAGAAAGGCACACGACAACTGTAAAGTTTGAATGAGTTTGTTTTGACTCGGTGGGTGGAAGCGGATATTCTCAACTGTCGGCCAGACGCATCATGGAAAAGTGAGCCCACAGGCACACCGACATTGCTCTATCGCGATCGTCTCTCCGAAGCCGGTGCTCACCTTGAAACGATATCTCTATCGCATCGACACTGATTTTCATCCATCGGATGTCGATGCCACGGTTCCGAATCTCGCCTAAACAACTCGCTCGACCTCTACTCTTTGTTCTGTCCGTGCGACCTACGTTGAGTGAAGCTCGAAAAACCGAAGTCTCTTTTCCGGTGGATCATTGACTCGTTCCGTTTTGGGACGCTGCATGAATTGATTGAGTTTCTGACGAGGAAATGAATGACGCAAAAGAGTCATTATAGAGTTTGACGACAGCGCGAGTCGTAGACATTTGTTTTTCGTTGGATTTCAGAAACATGAATCGATCCGTGTTGTGGAAACACCGGTCTGACTTTGGGGGGCGTTGCCCTCTGAACATTTCACGCAAGATGACGCTGTAATGCGACTTGATACGAGAAACTCACTTCAAAAACAATGAGGAGTCACCGCGCGCAGATACGAGCTTCTACGAATACGATAATTCTTCCGTCGGTCTTAAGCTTCGCGAAACAAACCTCAATAATCACGACTCGGGAGATCACGAACACCTGTGGCCTCTGTCTTCATATTACTCTTTGCGAGAGCGAAAATAGCGAAAGCTTTGAAGTGAAAAACAACTCCGGACCCTCAATCGGAACCGTGTGACAGCGAAGACACGATCAATATCACTGGCGAAACGAATTGGCGTAAGATGTGTTTGGTTAGCCGTTGATGGAATCGCTGTCTCAGCTTTTTGACGCAACTTCAAATGGACTCTTATTAAACTCTCAGCGCCTCGCCTCGTCCGTTTGTTTGTGTCAGCTTGCTTCATTCCAGCGGACTTATATCCGAACAGACGCAGCTCAAGCTTGGAGTTCCTAAGTTGCACGGACTTACGAGTCTCAGTCTCATCCTGAGATTATATTTGTCAAATTTCGCGAGTCTGTGGTCGTTGTTAACACCGGCAGCAACCGCTACGGCGATGATGGCGTCAGCGGCTGCAGCGATTACGAAGACGGCGTCGACGAACGACATTTTCTGAATCAAACAACAAATAATGCGAACAAGGGTAAGAGACTACGTCGGCAGCGACAGCCACCATACCAGCAACAGCAATGACGGAATAGAAGATCCGAGGCAAAAGAAAACGACGGAGAAATAAAAGAGGAATTGTGCGCGCCAAACTTCTGGGGCGGTTCGCTGCTGCAGCAGCCGCCGCCGTTTTCACTGCCGCTGAAAGAATCAGTCAGAACACAGGATCGCAATGAGACATCTTTTTACTCCAAAACAGTCTGTCTATCCGTGGCGCGGCGAGAACGTTCGACGACGCTCCTCCACACGTCGGTAGAACAACAACGACACCAACAACAGCAGCACCGGGATGCCTCGCTTCCAGGAAATCTATCAACTCGTTGCCATCGTCACCGTTTCTCAACTCTGGTCAATTCATTTGTAAGAATAAATAATCGAACCACATTCGTAAAGGAGAACACCGTTTCATCAGGTTCGCCGTCGGTGTGAGAAAAAATTATGATTCTTCTCCGAACGACCGTGTTGCCAGACAAAAAATCAATTTTCACACCGCTCGGGATCGGGACGGGCCCGCGAAAAGGAAATTTTCGATATTTTGAAAAGTTTTCCGAGAATTCCAAAGCGCGGCATAGGAGATTTACAAAGCCGATGAAGTTTAACTATTGCGAACTGAAATCCGGGATTCACGGCAAGAGTAAGCAGGCCTTGTTTTCGCCGCATTCAAAACATCTTCCGAGGATTTTAGGCTTTCGATCCGGAATGCATAACTCTGCACGAAATGTTTGATGACCAAACGCATAGATTTCTCAGAAACCCCACCCGGTATCGAGAATATCAAAAACGGACAATCCGCGAGAACCTGCAAATCCGACCACGATTCGTGAGGAGCCGTCTCGCCATCTTCAACCAAACTAGGGCAGATCCTCACTCGACGAATCATTCCAAAGTGATTATTTGTTTGTTCTGTCGTCCGATCTTGTCAAAGTTAGAGGGTAGACGTGCTTTTTTGTCGTGATCCGGAGCGATTCCTCAACGAGACGAAGGTGTTCGCAGCCGCTCGCTCGCAATTTCGATCCGCGAAAGCTCAGAAAACGAAAGAAACTCGGTTACAGGTCTCAAGTGAGCCGAACAGGCTTGAAATCAGTTGTTTGCTCGAGAAGACTGTTGAGCCGCACGCCATGAAGTCAAGCACCGTTTCCAAAACATTGTTTTTCTTCGATCGACCAATTCGTTCCCGCGGGATCCATCGTCTACTAATGACCGTGCGTGTTGTGTCCCTTTCTAATTCTCCTCAATGGGACGCGCTGTAGAGCAAGCCGACGGCCATCTCGCCGTGTTGTGACTCGGTGACAACGATTGTGATGATGACAACGGTCGCGGCACCACCAACAAACCTTTAGCAGCAACAGCAGCAGCAGCAGCAGTACCGCTGTTGGACTGATGTCGGACATCTGCTCGGCAGTGTTGCCGGTGCGCCGAAGGCCTCGGTGTCGATGTTGACCTTGTTCGCAAATAACAAATTCAGAGCCAGTCAGCCATCCTGCCAAGCAAGGCACGCTGGCAGCCTGTAGGGAGGCAGGGAGGGAGGCAGGCCGGCAGGCAGGCCGTGAGTCGGCCGGGCAAGAAGCTAGCAGAGCCAACATCCGGCTAAGTATCAAACGGGCAGCACTTAGTTGAGAGTTAGCAACGATGAAGCAATTCGACGAGAACTGCGGATTGCTCCAAGTTGGCAACCTATATGTATAATGAGTTCCCCTCGTCGAGAAAGCGAAAATCGAACCCCATCGTCCACGTAATTGCAGACTAGGTCCGCGAATATTTTCCTCGGGTGGAACGTTCGAACTTCATTCGTTGTTGAGCAATCCGAAAACCCTTCCAAATCATCGACGTATACCGAGCTTATGATCGGCAGCGTCGGAAGTCTGAATTTCGAGTCGTTTCAGCTGTAAGTATAAGAAAGCAAGGGGACCAACGAGCGAGCGAGCGAGCGAGCAAAAAACCTGTCGGACAGCCAACAACTACAAAATAAACCAAGTTTTCGCTGACCTTGGTTACGACCACGATGCCCTTGAATTTCTTCAGTTGGAACTTTCTCTGAAATTCGGAGCCCTTCTCAAGGAAAGAGCTTTCCGAACACCACCCGATGGTAGAACCGATGTTGGCGCAGCCCGGAGCAGAAAGTGAGAGGAGCATCGGAATCAGATGGAGCCTAATTCCGTAATTAGCTCGGAATTGACATTTCAGAGGAGGGACGGGTGTCGAACGCTAACGTTCAATCTACAACCGGCCGGCTGGGCAGTTTGTTGTTTGGCAACATCCATCCATTCGTTCATTCGTTGTCGCCTCCTCCGAACCCGGAGGAGGATTGCTCAACTCGCTGAGAAGGAAGTTGGAGAGTCATCTAGGGGCGAAATGCATTCGTGGGACCGTTCGATCCGGAGGGTTCGCAATTGCTTCACCGACGACTTCAGAGAGGCATTTGTGGGCGAAAAGGACTTCACAGAGGGCATCGAGGGGTGGAAGCAATTTCCGTAGTTAAAGTCCAGGCGTTTAGCGTCATCTTGGTTCCACTTCTAATTCGAATGAACTTGTCGCCTTCGCAAATTTCGCCAATGAATGAAAGACAAGACGTTCCCCTTCGCAGTGATGTCATCACTGAATGGATGAAGCGAACGGTAAATGTGGCCGTCGATCATTCAACCATTTCTATCGAGAGAACATCGAGTCAGGGACTGAATTCATGAACGGAATTTCAAAATCAAGAGCGACGGAATCAATTGAATCGAGTTTCTAAAAGTCTGGAATAATTTCACGCCTTCCTTTCGACCCGCTGACTTGAACAGCTCAACAAATAACTGAGGCTTCTCGTACTCGGGGGCAACGATCTACATATACATATTCCATTCGAGTATTCATCGATGACCGTCCCTCGTCCGTTGACTCCAGAAAGCAGAGAGAGAGAGAGAGAGAGATCACGAGAAATACTAGTTCATTGATGCCTTCGAAGCCCACTGGCGATTGCACATCGGGCCTCGTATGAATGCTGTCCGTCTTTTGATACTTGCTCTTCTGGCTGGCTGTCTGGCTGGCTGGCTGCCTCAATCCCCGTGGTTCTCTGGTCCTGCCTCTCTCGGCCGTCTCTAACCGAAGAGCTTAACCAGAGAGCGTACATATTCATCATTTTTCACACAAGGCAGGCAGGCAAGTAAGCAAGCAAGCAAGCTGCCAGCCGGCCAGTCAGCCGAGCTGCCGGGCGGGCGGGCGATCGGACAAGCGAGCGCATGGACGGACGGACGGGCGAAAAAGCAGACAAGACCACGACTGTCTAGCAGCTCCTCGTGGATCGTTGTGGTCGTCGACCTAGCGAGCCAGCCACCGGACCAACGAACCCCCGACGACGACCCTGTGAGAGCAACAGCCGCACTCTCACACAGCTCGAAGGGAAGGAATTCTGCGCGCTTTCTGGTGTTTGTGATCTTCCTGTATTTGCTTGCCCGGACCGAGCTAGGATCGCGGGGTCGGTGTTCTTTTTCGGAGGAGTCGCTTGGCGCCAAAGTGACACAAGTTATTCGCTCACGCGTTCACTTTCGCCTCTCAAGGAACCCGGGTCCGCTTTTCTCCGAACGAACGCTCTTTACGTGTTAGAGTCTCATTCAGTTTCTGTCTGTCTTGAGAGGGTCAGTTTCAAGGTCCAATCGATGAACAGGCGCTCCAAATGAACGTAATTAGACAGACAAATGAAAGAATCACTGAATGGAGAAATACTCTCTCTGAATTCAACCGACGTGCATATAAAAAAAAAAAGTACAATAACTTCAAGTGTGACAGGTGTAGCAGGAATCGACCAAAGGAAGAATTGACCGCAATGGAGACCGGAGTTCAGATTCAACACGACAACGATCCAACGCGCTGATAGTTTGCGACATCGAAGAAGTTCACAGTTTCCTTCAACTTCTTGGAGTAACTCAATGAAACCAGTTTGGCGAGATTCTTCTCAAATGTCATAATCGAAGGAGAGCCGGGAAGATTTCTTCCTCGAAACCCACTGCCGCGGATTGAACGGTTTGAATGCAGAATGTGTACACGGTCATATACACAATGCTGTCCTCGTCGTCTCTGTCGTGGCCGTCGCCACAACGGACGAACCGGGCAGCCGGTCGGACTTGATCCAAACACCACTACAGAGCAGTGGATGAACTTCCCGTACAACGTTCTTTTTTTTCGTTCCAAATATTCCATGATTCCGTTCAGTCACCGTCGCGAAGAGAGTCTTCTGGTTTCGGCTCTGTTGTCCTGCTGAATTGGCATGGGGGAACAAAGCCTTTCATGTTCCCAAAGATATCCTATACGCTGCGTACACAACTCATATATGGAGTTTTTTATCGCACATCATGGTGGTTCGAATCGATCTGAAGATGTTCTGTTTTGTGTCATGATGATATATGATGTAAGTATTTGTGAACGACGCTCACAGAAGTGCACGGCGCGCCTGCCAGAATTCCTCTCACCTCAGTTGGATTCTCCACCACCCTCGGGTTGACGACTTGCTCGCTTGCAGTTGTTGAACTCTGGACCGATACAGTCGGTCCGTCCGTTCGTTCGTTCGTTCGTTCGTTCGTTCGTTCGTTCGTTCGTTCGCTTGCTCTGTCGGTCGCTATGTGATTCTGCTTCTCCGTTCGTCCGTCGGTTAGGCAACAAGCGAGGTGGCACTTCTTGGTCAGTGGCGATGCTCGGCCGTGCTTACTCGAAATAACGTCCTTAACTAATTGCCAATCCCTAATCAAACCCCTCATTCCACCGGGGCTCGAGGATACTTCTGCTGTTGATTCTAGAGGCCCCCTCCCCCCCCCGTCCGTTTCTGTCTGCAGTTTGCCAGTCAGTCAGTCAGTCAGTCTGTCAGGCTGGCTGGCTGGCTGGCTAGCTGGCTGGGCCATGCTAGTTCAATGCCCTCCCTCCTCGGCGACGCACTACAACGCATTTGCCGGCGAGCGCACAGCGAGCAAACGAACTTCGTTCAGAAACGATTCCTACGCGAGTAGCATCATGTTAGCACCTGACTGCGCGTTGTTTCGTTCGCGAGCAGTCTCCATTCCTTCGGCAACGCTCGCGGATCGAGTTAAAACCTCACCGATCTTTCAGAAAGATTCACGCGAATTTAACGCACTCGACAATTTATTTTGCCGGAAATAGTTTCGGAAAAGGGAACTCTGCCCGCCCTTCATTCCGGAATACAAACGAGAAACGAACTTGATACCCATTTGAGAAAAACAAGCCCTTCTTTCTTTCCGGAGTATTGACGGACCCGAACTCCGTCTCTCCTCAGATTGTTAGCGCCCCGGGAACTCAACTCTTTCGACCAGGATCGAATTCAAATGCGCAGTGGAAACTCCCGGAACGGCGACCCCGCGAGTGTCGAGGCAACAACAAAACTAAGAGATTCAACGAACGAGCCCTGGTGATCAAGTGACACCGGGCCCTCAAAAAACCGCTAGGCCTAAAATTCCGAGCTCGAAGCACATAGAATGGATACTTTGCCGAAAAAAAAACATAACCATCAATAGCGGTTCAGATTCCTCAGTCAGTTCGCAATAACGTTGCGTATACGGCGTAGTAGCTTGAACGTTCATAGCGGCAAATAAAGAGCAGGGTCGGTGCCACACAACAACAAGCTTTAATCCCGGAGCGATCAACAACAAACCCAGTAGCAACAGCCACCAAATAACAACAACAACAACAACAACAACAACAACACAAAAAGATTGGAGCGATTGTCAAGGAGGACGATCAAAGGCAGCAGCAGGAGAAGGAGTACTTAGACGCCACATTCTTACAAGCCTCGGAGTATGTGCCGCGAGCGTGTGGAAGGCATGACTCGATCAAAATAAACAGCTCGGATAGAGCACCCAGGCGTTTACCCTTTGCCTGCTGCCGCCGCGGCCACACATCGCAGTCAAACTTCATCACAGATTGTGAAGAAGCTGAGAGCAAAACAATGCATCTGATGGACAGCAGAGAGACATCGGAAGAGTCGTCGAAACTAACCGTCCGACTCGCAGTAGCTCTAGCAAAGCCAGCGAGAGATCTGGGAGTCAGCCGAAACTCCGAAGCCAAAACAGTACGGCATGACATCCGTGCCTCGACCCGACCTCAGGCCAGCCAGCGATTCCACACACGGACTCGCCAGGAACCATACCCGCTTCAAACATTTCGATGTTTGCCGCAATAAACTTGAGAGGAGCAGCGCGAATTCGCGTATTTTCCTCTGCCTTCTAGGGCCCCCAACTCGGTGGTGGTGGTGGGCCGCTAGTTGTTGTTTTGATGTCGTTTGTTCGAGGAGTCTTTGAACATCTTCTGCCTATCTTACCTCGGCTTGGAGCGCTGCAGAGTCGCTTTCCAGCGTAGACGAACCCAGTTGTTCACTAATGCACTTATTATCCGATACTTATCCGGCACAGTTTCGTCGCAGTAGGTTTAGTCCGAGCTGAGCGAGCTCGATGATCAACTTGCACTTAGGAAACTTGGTTGACTTTAATACGTCACACAGCTCCGCAGTCAGGCCAGAGCCAAAAGTAAAAGACTATCCAGGTTGGTGGCCACTCGGTCGACGATCACTGACGAACGCTTTCAGCAAACCCAGCGAAATCCGCTTAGAAATATGTAAGGAGTCAATCAAACGTTGAACAAACTCTCGTTGAACCTCTATTCGCTGCTTGTGTTTCAGCGAGGACTGTGAATCAGCTTCGCAATGGAGATACTACCAACAAGGGAGAGGGCCACACAATTCATCCATTCGCGGACAAACAAAACAGAAGCGCCATCGGGAGGCCTCTAAGGCGTTGAAACTTGACACGTTCTAAGTGATTCAAATATTCCCGCGAAACCACAGAAGTCGATGCGCTTTTCAGGGAGACACCGTCCGCCGCGCTGCTGCTGGAGATCTCTCCCGTACGATTTCTCGGTCTATCCATGAGCTAATTGGATAAACAAGTCAGGGCACCGATTCTCGCGTTATCTTTTTTGAGTGAAAGATTCTTTATCTACTAATGAAAACTTTTTAATGACTATTTCTTCAGGACAGTTAATCGTTCCTTTGCCCAACGTTGTTGAAATCCAGACTGAAACGTGTTGTGAGCGTCTTGGAGATCGGAAAAAAACACTCGGCCTGCCTCCCGTCTAGTCTCTCTCGGATCCTGGGAGTACCGGAGAATCGAGTTGGCAGGACATGGAACTAGGCTTTGAAAGCAGCCCTTCTGGTGGCCAATCGGCGAGTGGTGTCGAAACGAGTGACTGAGGGAGGGAACGCTTCCGCAGGAATTGGGCGATTCGAGGCTCCTTGAGCTTTTAGATACTTCGCGAACCCAAATTTCGTTTACTACTAGAAGTGGCGAATTTAATCCCTTCCGGTCCAGATTTCAGGTCAGCAATTAATCGTCGTGAAGCACATGAGTGCTCCACAGAGTATTTTTGCGGAATGCTTCTGTAAACTACACCGAGGTTTTGTTCCTGTTTTGTCTTCGGCAGCCAAGTGTAATATTTGATCAGAGTCGCTTCTTCATGAGTACAAGGATCGCGAACGGTTCGCGCTTTTGGAGCGGACGCAAACCTAGAGTTCCAAGGATCAGCGCAGAGCTTCTCGTGGCCTAACATACCGAGCGTGTGTGACTTCCTCCTGATCCCTACTATTTATCCCAACCTATGTGAAGTGAAACGAGGCGATCACAACATGCGGAACCAGAATGGTCAAATGAATCTTATCTTGACTACCAAGCGGGCCCGCTGAAATGATACTTGATGGCGACCATTCCTCTCTGCGTGGATTCTTGAGTTCTTTCTCGGACTGAATGATTGCGGAAATCGCTTCTACGAGCTGATCTCCGACTTGACGGCCTCCTCCGCTGACTGGAAGCCGTCGAAACCATCAGGCTAAACGAAAATCACTGTGAGCGAAATTTGGCTCATGGCTCACGGTTCGGAAGAAGAAACATTGTCCCCGTCAGCCCCGAGAAGGATACACTCCCGCCGGTAAAGCAATGTGCGCCTGTCGATGTGAATCTGCTTTAACGCGAACTTGACGCGTTGTAAACGTCCGCCTCGCCCTGATTCGGGTGCCTCCCGGTGGAGCGTTTAATTATGGTGACGGAAGCTTGGAGAAACATTTTTTGTCAGCATCAGAAAGCAGTACCCATGTGGGACCATCCTCAGAGTTTCTTTGACTACGCTCGGTGACAGAGAACTGGACGCGCGGTCTAGTCTGGACGGACTTCGAGTTCTTCCCATTGAGAAGTGACTCGAGCTCCAGGCTTGAGGATGTTTTGAAATCTGAGATGAGAACTGTCGTACTAAGATCATGGAAGTTCGATCATGTCCCCGCGGGACGCAGCGAAGATTCCAAGGATACGGAGCAACACTGCTGAGGACGATAGGCGTCCACTTCACATTGTCAATCCTCGTGTGCTGAATGAAGTTATTCGGAGAACCCCAAATGAGTCGGAGTTCATCCATTATACGTGGGAACTAACCATGATGCAAAAGTAGATACAGCCAAGATTGCCGACTGATGGCAGGAAAGCGACTGCATTTAGGAATCTCCCGACCGAGGAATACAGCCCCGGCATTAGGTTCAAACATTCCAAAAGTTCACTGCGTTTAAAGAAGCCGTCGAACTTGAGGAAAGTCTTTACGTCGTAAACGTCTGCTGATGTTATTGCGCCTGGAGCGACTTTCGACAGACGCCGCCTGTATCATTTATGAAGAACGGAACACGCGCAGTGCCGGCCAAAAGCCAGTTAATCATGAAGGGTTATCATCGCATTCTCAACCGAGACGGATTGATTGGCGAACTGGTTGAGTTATGTCTTAGTTTTCTTTTTGATGTCTCCGCCAAAGGTGATGAGCCGATTCCCCGTTTCCAGGAATAGTGTTTCTTTTGTTCAAGACGCTTGCGCTTTGTCTACATATACTAGCGCTTTTAGTCTCACTCTGTAGTCAAGCGCTCGGAGCCGTTCTTTGGCCCCACAACTCAAAACAATCACTACGAGGGTAGCCGTTACATACGGGCGGTTGGCTGCATCGGTCGATCAGTTTGTCAAAATAGTTTAGACATCAGATGCTCCGGCGGCTGACCTAATGAGTTTCTGTCGGTGCAGCACACGACACCGTTTCGGTCTCTCACGGCATGGCACTCCTCCAAACAGACTTGCCGAGAGAGTCTAGTTCAACGGGGCGCTCGCGGAGCCGGTAAGAACGAACGGATCGAGAAAAATTGTTTCTGTCGAATGCAACCAAAGGCTTGGTAATAAAACACCGGCAGAGCTCCAGCTCGCTGCTCAACATCGAGCTGTCCACAGCATGAAGGGTTAGCGGGTCAATGTCGGTAGTCAAACAAACTACACGCCACATGACAGAACTCCCACGCACGGATCACAATGGGAGCATTGTCTGACTCTGTCGGAAGTGATACTTCTTCCTAGATCGTTCGCATTTGTTATGCCACTTTGAGTAGTCAGAACAATCTTTAGAAGCCCGGCGATCACCCTTGACGGGAGATTCGAAATTCGGGAATTAATGAGGTCGAAACTGTAGGATGTAACACATTCCTCCCAGGTCTCCGGAGCTTGCTCCTCGTCTGGCGGTTATCTACTATCTTCGATTGTTTGAGAGCGTTCGTTTAAGGCAACTGAAATCACAGTCATTCTGATGACCCAGTGGCGCTCAATTATTGAGCAACTGCAACCCACTTATGCGAAAGAGAACTTTGCTGGATTATTATCATTCGGATCGGCCTTGAATGTGGAGGTTTGAGAAGCGACCCACCCGGAATCCCGAGCATTCGGAACTGCTTTGATGATGCGCATCCTTCTCAGACTCCAGTCACAATTTGACCCGGGAAGCCTGTCCAAGAAGAGAAACCTCAGTGTCGAGCAGTTCTCCTCCCCGTCGGAGAGACTCCAAGAAAAGGGACCTGCTCAACAGAACTGAGTATAGAAAACTTTCGGGTCAGACAATAGTGGCACACGTAAGGTCTAGCATTGACGTAGGCTCAGGATAAATGGGCAACGACAGCTGTCGGACAGACGATATGAATGCTCTAACGACCTTATGCCGCGTTTTTCTCTGGTTTGATGAGATTCTGGAATGATCGTTCGAAAGGAATGTTCTCATCCCAGTTGCGGTTAGTGATTTGTTGCCCGAATGAGCATCCTTGTAACTGAGGTGTCTGGAAAATACTCACTTCCAAACGAGAGGTTCGAAAGGCTAGCCATTCCTGAAGTGCCTGTCGACATGTTGTGGAGACCGAGGTTTCTGACCGAGTTTTCGGAAGAGTCGCATCTTCGCCCCGAGAGCTCGGAATGATGTCGATTCTGAAACGGTGAGGTAGAGTAGTTTTCTCGTAGAATTAAGCTCAATCATGTCGTGTTTTCGGTGAATTTGGAAGAAATATGACCGGTTCGATGTTCATGACTGGTTGGCACCGAACCGAGAGAGTCTTCATCAAGCATTGACAAAATGGCACGGAGATCAACGAAAACAAACAGTTTTTCACTTCCAACACTGTTCACAGGCGAACTGTGAAGTTTTCCCACCGACAGATTATTATCAAACTCAAATCGTAGTGGATCTCGGAGCTGAACGGAAACTTCCACACTCCTAGCATGCATATCTTCAAGAAACTGCTTGGATTCCAAAAAAATACGCAGGGCGTGACTTCCAGACCGCAGTTGGGTGTCTTGCATACGATATTTTGGAAGGTTCCAGCCGTCTATTTCCGAATTCAGAGCATTTAGCTCCTCAGCAGAACGACTCAAGGTTCGCTTGTCTAAATTTGGACCAGAACAGCGATTATTCTGTTGACCTCTTTCATAAGAGATAATAGCATCCTCCGCTTGCAATAACGGTGAGGTAATCGACACGTTGATTCGTTCAAGCTCAACTCGTGCATCCTTGGGAAACGTCCCTCGCTGAAATTCGCGTCCTATTCAGCGTTCAACGACTCACTGAGTTCATCGCAAGATTTGTTGATCATTTGTCTCTCAAAACTTCTACAATGTCAGTGATAGATTATTACGATAGGAATCTGATTTCGTTATTTCCACCCAATGCTTTTCATTCCTGTAGATGATTCTCAAATTGAATGGTGAGATGGCCCGCGTTTCCGAAAAGTTCGAAATACCGGATTTCTAATGGCCACAAAACTTCAGAGAAGAGCCAGATGTTCGAATGATCCAGCTATAATTTATTTCGACACTCAGCAGTTAGTTCATAGAGTTTTTGATGAGCCCCACCGTCCCGACGTCTGTCTCGTCGTATGATCCGCTTCAGTGCATCGAAGAGTGTTTTCGAAAACATTTTCTTTCCCGCGGTCGAGCAATCGTTTTTCAATTTATTACGGTTGGATCAATAGCGAGCTATAATGAATATTTCCTCAACCATCTCAACATCTTGGGTTAGCTCACGTGAAAAAATCTGCTGCGTTACTGCGTGTGATTGCCTGAAATTTGTTATTCCACGTCAATGGAGGCCGATTTCTTCAGGCCACTGAGTATGTCACAAGTTAGTCAAGCATGTCAGTAAAGAAGAAGAGCTTCATAATTGATACCACCTAAAAAGCACCGAAAAGGTATCCCGTCCCTTCGATTCGGCTGATCATGTAGAAGCTCACCTAAAGATGCTTTATCGACTTCATCCTATAATCTTCAGTTTTAGCTCAGCGCAGTCGCCTTCCTCGATGGACCATCACTGCTCTTAAGCTCTGAATGTGATGTCGTTCTTCGACTTGACGTAGCTCGATGCTAGCTAGCGAATCGGTCACTTCATAGCTCACTCTCCTTTTTGAGCCCGAGGGTAGCCGTTTCACCAAGTATTAGAAAACGATATGCGGGAGTAGTCAATCATTCAGCATAGCTCCTCAATAGGAGCTTCCTTAGTTAGCTCAAGCCATAGCCGACAATCGGGGTCTTAGCCGTCACAGCATATCGGCAGCACACAGGAGCCAGACGCAGCTAATGTTGATCTCGTCCTGATATCGACTGACACGGGCTTCAACTACACTCGTTCTTGTCTCGGTAACTATGGTTCTGTTTGGGAGAAAGAGAAACGTTGACTGGCAGACGTCAAATGTGAGAAGAGAGAGGGATTCCTTTGAGCAAACCTCCGAAACGAGACCGACTGGGTAGAATTCGTTCACGTTTCTTCTTGGACCGATTCGAGAAATCCACAGGGACTTCGATTCAGTGGCTTTTCCAGTATTTGCAGATAAGGGGAGGGTGATGCGATACTCCGGAGGTCAGCGATTGTCATCTTCTAGATTCGAGAAGCCAATTTCGGATTGACTTTTAGGTAGAAATAGCCGTCGTTTACTCAGATTCGTCTTCTGATCCTTCTGGACCTAGTTTGTGGATGCACTTTTCCCACACCTGATGTTGACTGGCCCATATTGTAGGCTGATGCATAATTACCCCTTTCAAGGCTCAACAAAATCCGGTGGCTACGAATCATTTTGTATTCCCGTGCATGTCGCTGATTCACGAACTTCTCGTCTCGTCGATCAAGGATTCAATAGTGACTAGTCGCAGGAAGTACAAAAGAGATAAAGCTGGAATATCCAGCGTATAGGAAACTCAAGCTTTCACACTGCCTCTCGGTTTCCTCATGCTGCGACAGGACAACAGAGGCCCGTTGCATGCATGATAGCTCTAGGTTAAGATCACGATTCTGACTCGGAAGATTTTTCCATCGCATCTTTGATGATACCAAAATTCACATCAAGAACCTGGGGAATGCAACACGGAAACAACCTGGCCCGAATGGATTCTAAAGACTCTACAAGTGTCGATCGAGCAAAAGAGCTCAAAGATCACTGGTTTGAAGGGAGGATCTGTACATAAGAAGATATATGATCAAAATTCCTTAAGGTCAAGCCAATGACGCTCTGATTTTTCGTAAAACGAGCGGATTGAATCGATCTTCATATACTCTGATACAGAAAATTGGCCATCAGGAGCTCTTTCTGAATCCACTCAGCCTCGAGAACTTGTTTCTCTCCTTCGGTGAATATTCATTTAGACCTCTGGAGACACATTTATCCCACTTATTTTAATTCAAAAACGTCCGCCCGCAATAGATTTCTAGGGCCTCTTGGTTTTGAATTCTAAAGAAGGATACGCACTCGAACGCTAAGCAACCGCAGGCTTCGCAATCGCGCTACTGGGGTAGAGTCTTCGTTTACAGGCTTATTTGGTTGAGTTGGCAAGTTTCGATTTCATGGTGGAAATGTAGAGCATATCTCATGCCTCTCTTTTCGCTCCTGAAACAGAATTCTCCTCCAATAACATCACGGAACTCGTAACGTGGCTCGGAGACATGATTTTTGTATTTGAGCGAAGGAACTCGACTCAGCCGGCGAAGTTTCGTCGGTCGCTCCGTGAGAAGAAGTTCATTTGTGAAGCCGGAAGTTTCGGCTCCTAACAGATGAAATTTGGTTCTAGTGCTCCCTCCTCTTCCAGATGAAGAACATTTCTCGGAGTTGCGAGGCTGAGCTTCACAGCTCAGAGATCAAGAGGATGCTTCGTGATCGGAGATTTCAGTTGAAGATCATGCTGATATTATCTCATTTGCCGAAGGAAGCTCAGCAAGTATTCCCCGCGGAGACCGCAAGACTCGAGGTCGACTGCATGGCCGACTTCGGAAGCAACTGGAGCCGTCCTCTGCCCGAGATGGATACCATCGAGGAATGAATACTTTGGGAAGAGTCGGGCTCGAAACAGCAATCCACAGATTCCGCTAGGAGACGGAGAGTATGAAGAGACGAAAACCGTACTTCAGTGTTTCTGCTTCGGGGCGAGAGCAGAATTAGATGTCACTCCCTATATAGTTCTAGGTCGGAGTCGTCCGCCGCGGGCTTTTCTCTCCCCTCCGTGGCACGCAGAATGACGTTCGACGGTTGTGGCAGAGAGAACGAGTACCAATCCAAGCCAGCCAAGCATCCATCCAGGTAGCTTCCAGCTAGCGCAGGAGCCAACGATTCAGTCAAATCTAGTAGTCAGGTAGGCACAGGCTGTGCCGGCCGCTACGTCAGTCACATGTTGTGCTGTTGGTGAAAAGTAGGTGAGCACCTGTGTTTGTGTGTGTCTGTGTGAGTGTTCTTTGCGGATAACAAGTGCATTATGAAGTGTCCTTGGTTTAAAATCTCCGACCCGGGCTCCTAATGGGATGATTCGCACACTTCCGCGGAAGCAAATACCTTGAAGGAGACATCATGGCGAGTAAGGTGAGGTTAGGAACATGGAAGCGCTGAGACGCGAGGTCGATACCAAAGCCGCACCAAGGTAGCTGCGGATGAAATTCGCTCCAAATCGGCGACTCTCGTTTCGAAGTGCTTTCTCCCTTCAGTGAAGCGGTCACGGCAAGAACCTCTAAGAAGTTTCTGAGCCACATTTCATGAACGTTTGACGCGGAGCGTTAAGGCTTTCTGAGATCCGATGCAAACAGTCATATTTCGATGAAGTTTGTTGATCTTATAATATAAGTTGGAGATAAGCTGGCATTCGGAATAATACACTGTGACTAGGGAGCGTGATTCGTTCGGCTGGAAAGTTTTCCCAGAATTTCACATTTGGCATCGTCAGCGAGCCGGCACAACATCGCGAAACTTGTCACTGAGGCCGGCGCTAGCCTCGGAGAAATAATTTATATTCTGCGATCGCATTCTTTGTCTCTTTCCATCGTCGGTCCACTCCGAAAGGGAAAGCAGTTTGGAATTTGACGACGAGAACACATTTGAATTTCGCTTCATGCTATCAGAACGCTGTCCTAATCCCAAACTACGGATTATTGTTTACCGCCGGTTCGCATAGTATGGCTGGTAGTGATCGTGGTCCCCAAGTCCGACTGCCAGTGAGACAGTGAACGTTTAGCTACGGGACAGGGCGTAGACTCGACTCATAGGAACGATTTACGACTGGAAACTGTGAGGAATTTCGCAGGAGTGCGACGGTCGTTTGCGGCGCGATTCCGGGCTGCTCCAAATCGAGCCAAATAGACAATGTTTGTTCGGGTACGTGACGCGAAGGCCACGCTTTACAGGTTTCTGGCAGTTTCATGACTAATGTCGGCCCACAGATACAGGTGCTCGGCTATCAGAACAAAGCCCGATCCCGAAGCGACGTCTCAGTACTGCCTCAAAACATTGTTCGACTATCTCAGCACTACATCCTATTCACTCGACCACGCATAGATTCTGAGGAAAATCTATCGAAGAATCCGACGTTAGCGAGCGGATCGATGCAAATATATCAGAATGCAGTCCAGTACATGCATATTCCCATTACAGCGCACGTAACGAACGTTACTCAAGCGTCAATCGAACGGCGGCAATCGAAATGCGACGACGAGGAGGCCGACGTCGACAAAAATCTGCGCAATTTTCTCAAGATCCGTACAGCGCCCGAGGCGTTCCGTCTGAGAAACAGGCGGCTGTTTGACGAAAACGCTCGGCTCAAATATTGTCATCGTTCGAATGTCAAACGGAGCAACATGATATCAAGCTAATTCGCCGCTCTGGATCATCTGATGGGACAATGGTGAGTGTTCTAGTATTCTTCAGAGAACAATCATCATTAGCTGTCGTCATCTCAAGCAGCTCAACCGATTTTCATCGGCGATCTGAAGATTCTCAAGAGATTCTAATAGACTCGGATGATCTGAAACTCAAAGAATGTATGCCCGTCCGATCTCCGCAAAATGTCTGCAAACGCTTTCGACTACCACGCAAGCTCAATTCTTTTCTGCGTTGTGTTGTTGTTCTTTTATCGACTCGAATGGGACTTTCAGCGTGCTCGCGTAACGGCTTTGAGAATGACTGAGACTTTCATATTTTGTGGATATATCGGAAAACTCTGAAACTCGGATGAGGGCGAATTCCAATAACGACCATGTAACGTGATGTCATCCGTAGCATAGATCTGGAGCGTTCTCCCTCCCAGAGAATTGACTTATTTCAGAGAGCTTTTTGTATTTCTTAGAGGATATTACTCATCCGAAGATGTCAATTATTCCGGACGAACTAATCGGACAGTTTATGTGATTGATGCGAGACGCTCTATTCCGTTCATTGCAAAGCATGCAATGTGTTCCGGATAGACCCCATTTTCCGTTAAATGGAAAACGGAAATTCTATAATCTCCTATTATTCCCCTATTAATCCATATTATATGTCCCTTATGGAATTTCCGTTTTCCGTCCTACGGAAAATGGGGTCTAGTTCCGGAGCATAGATGTCCAGGTTCAAGCTGTCCGACGTTTCGAATTCATTCGATCAACGGGAAATAGCTCATCAAGAATCGCTGATTGATTTGATCGATTGAAGAGAATTTCTTGCCATCATGTGGCGAATATATGTACACATGAAACTAAAACGTTGCATGACTTCTCAGACGCCTTCATCAATACCATGTTCTTCGTTTCTAGTCACGGGCGACTTCGTCCACGGATACATGTGCCGAGAATCCCTGTGAGAATGGAGGTACCTGTGATCCCAAAACTAGTGGTTACACTTGCGTTTGCCCCGATGGCTACACAGGAAGGCAATGCGTAGATACGAGTTCACATGACTCCTCTCCGCAGGAGGTAAGTAGTCTTCACAAAATAATGAATTTCCGTTTTCCAGAGAGGCGATGCTGATGTACAATCATTTTCTAGGTGTCTTTGTCAGATTCCCCAGCAGCCCTCATCGCCGGTATTTGTTGAGCGGTTCTGCTGATTATTGGTCTTCTGATAGTAATCTATTTCGTTGTTAAGAAAGCCAAAGAAAAACGCAGACAACACGGTACCTATAGCCCATCTAGGTGAGTTCATCGAATGGGAACCGAATTATACACCGTTTGGGGGCTGTTCTGGCTGGAGAATGATGGAGAAGAGAAAGATATAGCTTCTACCAGTCGTGAGCCACGCCATTCACCGTTTTCAATGCATTTCCAGGGAGGAACAAACTGGACGCCGAATCGAATTAAACCATGTTCTGAAGCCCCCTCCTATCGAGCGTCTGATCTAGGCTACACTTGTAACAATGGAGCGAATGAGAATTACTGCCCTGCATTGGAACCGCCAAGGACTGACTCGCATTAGGGAGTCATCAAGCTGGAAAGTTGGATTCGAATGTGATTGTCGGCCCATACGGGCTCTCAAACGATCTAGTCATGTTTCGGAAGGTCGTTGGTTAGGAGTGTTCTCCCCAAATGCCCAATGTTGTCTTATACCTATTGTTGTTCAACGGATTTTAGGGCTTATCAGTGCTCTCTGATTCGACATTAAAGTTTTTCTACGTGTCCTATTCTTGTTAGAAGCTACCACGTTTCCTCAAGAATGTATTGCTCAACATCTGGACCGTCAATCCATGTTTTTGGAATGTTACAATACAACAAATCAATCGATGATCATCAGCGACCGAGAACGCCAGATTTTACCCTTATGAATGTAAAAACGCGACGAAAGGCTTACATGGTTCATGTTCACAACTCTCATCACAACATAATGTAACTTGATGAGGTCTCGTTGACAACAGATCTCAGGAATTCTTCGTCAGGAAGCATCGAAATCCACCGTGACTCGTGTACAGAAAATTATACGGTTTTTATTTTAAAGCTCAATAAATCCAATGAGAAGAACAAATATAAAGAGACTGTCATTATTGATCTCCGATCGAAGTTATTACACATTCCACAACTTTTAGCGAAACGGAAATCGAATGCGAATGCGGATTGCGGAACATTGATCTTTATTGATTTCAATCAACTAACTGATGTTTTTCCAGCAGTTCACCCGTTAACGTACAAATCAACATATTTAACAATCTCCCTCCGCACCTCAGCTCGTTCCAAGAAAATCACATCGATCCCAGAAATCAGTATTTGTGTTTGATGATTTTCTTGAGTGAAGTCCTCAACGCCTGTTGCTTGTCCCTAAAACTTCGTTTCACCTTGGACCTCGCTTTGTGTTTGATCATGTTATAGGACTTGGTTTTGCGTTTCTGCTTATTGCTCAGCGAAGCGTACTCGGCTTTCTTCTGTTTGTACCTGCAATCAAGTCAGAGGCGTGCTTTACTGAAAGGCTTCGTATCATTGACTTTTTTTTTCGAGCACTCGTTAAACGACCCCCATCCCGATCATGAGACCAGCCCCGTGGCGACCCTCGCAACTGAGGAAAGCATAGATCACAACGCAATCGGAATATACAGCAACCGTGATTCGTGCGAATAACTCACCCGCCATATTTTTCGCGCCCTTCTCTTCCAGCTTGAATCGACGCCATTCGAGCAGCCTTGTCGTTTTTGAGATTTTTCGACAGTTTCTCAATGTCTCGGAGAGCAACAGTTTCTTTGCGGAGTGTTGAGTCAACTAATAAACTCGATTCGGGATCAACGGTCTCCTCGGTGGCAGCACCAGTTTTCTTCTTCAGGAATCTGCAAACGAAGATTATTTCTAACTCTCGGAAACTTTTCCAGCTGAAGTTTTTGAAATTGTCGGATGTACACCCTGCTCCCATGTGATCTAGGGCCTTGGAATTCGAATCGAAACGACCATCAAATCTTGTAAACAAACCTTCGAGGGAGTGCCGCGTTGACCTTCTTCGCCAACTGTGCAGCTCTGACCTTCTGGAATTCCTTCTGCGAGAGGATTCTCGTTGATGAAATCATTTTGGCTTTCTCCCTGCGTTCTTCGAGACTCAAAACAGGCTTGTTTCCGTCGCCCTCTTTGTTTTCAATCTCCTTCTGATCATCGTCATCATCCTCTATTTCTTCATCTTCCTCTTCAGCATCTTCATCAATCTCCGATCCATCGTCATCGTCCTCGTCATCCTCATCCTGGTCCATCGGATGACCATAGGCTTCGTCCTCACTGTGACTCACATCAACCTACAGGACGATGATCACGACTTATCACACCTCGTTTCCAATCCAAAAGTGCCTTGAATTTCATCAATGAAGTGTGATTAACTTTCTGACTCACCCACTCCCCGTCATCGCTATCCTGAGCGTTTTCGTCTTCCGACTCATCTTCATCGTTGCCGGAATCTTCATTGAGAACTTCGGCTCCGGACACGAAGTCTGCAGCGACAGTTTGACCATACTTTTTCATATGGATCGTCTCTTGTTGCTCAGCAGTTGGTCTTGCTCGGTACTTCTTCTTTAGCAGCTCCGGATTGACCTGAGAGTTTCATGATTCGCTTTCGATGTTAGTGAGAAACGAACAATTGGAAATCAGAGCAAGCGACGTCTGCTTAAAACTCAGTGTCGCATACAGCTCCTCGTCGGATTTGAGAAAAACGAACCTGTCTGTAAAGGGCGACGATACTCCGGGCGGCCGTGCTAACGTTCTTGTCCCGGAAACCTCGATACATGACGAGATCCTGCAGCAAATCTTCACTGATCGCCAGAGGGGCGCGAGAACATATTTCTCGGATAGCGTTTAGACCTACAGTCATCACCTGGCGAAGAGAAATGCGATTCTTAATCCCTGAACTGTTGTACGCGGTTAGATGACAATTTACTTCTTTCACCATACGCATTTGATGCCCCCGATCATTGTTTCGTTATGTCAGAAAAAGGAAGCTAACCTCGACCGAATTCCGCTCACTGACGAAGTTGTTAGCCACAGCTTTGACAACCGGCTCGAGTGTATCTGGTGGGACCAGCTCGTGACACGCTTGAGCAGCGTATTGTAGCAGTTTTGTCACTTCTCTTTGATGTGGTTGGACATATCTGTTCGGCGAAGAGGAACAAACTTTGTGAGACGTCATATTAGATGATTTTTCTCAGTTCTCGTCGTGCTAATCGATCGAAACATCTCACGAACCTCAATATGATGGGATAGAAATTAAACACCATCAGCTGATGAACTCCAATCAGTCTCGAAATCAGATTGAGAATCATCAGTTTGACCTCGAATCTTTCATTCAACTTCTCCAATCTGTGGAAAAAATGCGATGAGATTGATATTTTTCTCGTAAGATGAGACTATGGACAGAACTCATCCAGAGAAGGGTCAGCTAAAAGAGAGCTATCAAACTATGACCCAACTTCACAAACTCTCTCAGGGAACTCTGATGCTGTACCTCTTGAGCAGCTTTTCGGCCATTGTCTGCGGATCATGTATCAAGTGAAGCGCGGAAAAGTTAAAACTCGGGGCTTTATCCGATTTTTTAGCTTTCTTTGCTTTATTCTTGATATTCTCCAGCCAGCGCTGTCGCTTCCTTGATTTCTTATTGATCTTGTGGGTCATCAGAGCGTCTTTCAGATCGGGGGTGTCAGAATCGCTGTCTGAGTCGGAATCGTTCTGTTGTGTTTCTTCATCACAGCCTGAAAAACGAGGTTGCAGTGTGGAAGACGCTTATAGCCTCTTCCGATTCGATCGAAGTTCACAGCGAGAACGAAACTTACCCAGGAAGAACTTGACAGCGGTCGCCATCACCTTCACTTCGGGATGAAAGCATGCGGTTGCTATGACATTGACGGTTTTCGCATCGTTCCACACCTGTTTCTGATAGAGGGCAACAACGCAATCCAAGGACTGCTTCGCAGCCTGTGTATCACTGTCCTAAACATGAAGTTCGAGAATCGCGTTAGAAACTTCTTCCAGCAGAAACGAGATTAATTGTCAATCAATCCTACCACCGGATCGAGTACTTGGGATGCAAATATGACTGAAAGATTCGAATTCTTGGTGTACCTTCAACACAGTGAACATGAAGTTCTGCAAAGTGTTGTTCAACTTCGTTGACTTCGTCTTCTGATTCGTGTTTTTAATATCGGCGATGATGTGTTGTTTGAGAAATTCTCGTAAATTCTTGTCGAATTTCACTCTGAACATGCCAAAGAAGAGTTCCAGTAGCGGTAACGGTTCTAGGAGACCCTTATTCCGCATCATGATCAGCGCTCGACAGACGCAAAGCCTGAAGAAATAAAGAACGACTTAATTTAGCAGCTTCCAACATTAATTCGGGCACACTGATATAAATTTTTCTCGTTCGTTCAGTGATCTGAAATTCAGATGACACTCACCGCGTGTCAGCAGTCAGAACATGGGCCTGGCTTTTCAACAGTTCCATGCAATCCTGAACGAATTGGTCTTTGAAATCGTAATGTTTGCAAACGTTGGCAAGGAACATGATAAGCTCCTCGAACTTCTCGGACGTGTATTCCGAGGGCTGTGCGTACAGTGTACGGTAATGCGAATATTGCTGTCGAACCTGCAAAAGAACCCAAGATTTTAGTATGATTCACGGTCGAAGTCATCGATCGGCTTTCCCGCAGAGGTCTCCGTCAGTCTGTCTGGGCGAACCCGCGAAGGCGACTGCGACGAATTCGGAGACAGTGTCAAGCGCTGGATTCTCTTCATCAGGACCGCGTAAGGATCCGACTTTTCTAGATTTTCGGTGAGCCATTGTTGGAAGCTCGAGAACAATACGAGTGGACATTCATTAATTTAAGCAAAGAATGCAGCGCAGTGGAACGAAACACTTCAATATACCAGTTGTGGAAACCGGACCTACCTCATCCTTGTAAGACGGTGGATCCCGCTTGACGAGATTCTGCAACTGCGGCAATGAATGTGCCAACTGATTATTGTGACGAGACTTCATCTCAACGAGATGAGCCTCTTCGACTCGTACAGTTTTCACCACTTGGAACACGGCTTCTTCGATTTAAAATCAAAGACCATGTGCGCGAATCGAAACCACTGAGGAACCTGTTGACAAACTTATTTTCGCTAAATATTTTCCCTTGAATCTTGGCGAATTTCCGGTGAACAAGCGAGTCCCTTCAGAGAAGGAGATAAAATCATATGCATGCGATAATTCGCGGTTTTCCGAAGAGCAGCGTGACCCGTGCATTCGGAAGCCTGCGGGCCTCTCTGAGCTCGAAGCCGCATCGAGCGTCTGCGATCATTGCTTAGAGTTTCGGTCGCAGAAAGGTCGATCTGCTGACTGCCCGATAGAACGGTGTTCGTGCACGAGTCTCTAGTCTCACTACCGATCCAAAAAAACATCCGTCGGACATGGCTGGCATCCAGGAGCTCGCTAGAATATGGTGAGTTATTCCCAAATGCTGATCAGGTCCATGGGAGCTCTATGAGTCGTTCGACAGATTCATTCTCAGCATCAGGGTTGCCCTTCTGCGACGAGCGCATTTCGAAAAGATGTAAACAGAGGGAACTTTCCAATTATAGGTCTCGATCAGCCATGGCATACGGAGCAACGGGAGGCCTTCTTCTAGCCTACATGTGCAACTGGAAAGATGTACTCCAATACGTGCCCATCTACAATCTGAAGTATAAGACAGAAGATGAGAAGTGAGTGAGCCTCGAAAACGGAGTGATCGGACTGAGCATCTTCAATGAATGATTCTCTAGATTCATTCAAACCTAGGGGGAATTC
Organism: Neoseiulus cucumeris; assembly: GCA_021527715.1. Classification (NCBI taxonomy): domain Eukaryota; kingdom Metazoa; phylum Arthropoda; class Arachnida; order Mesostigmata; family Phytoseiidae; genus Neoseiulus; species Neoseiulus cucumeris. The sequence continues at coordinate 582,363 of JAJSRV010000015.1, forward strand.
CTCGGATTCCTAGGCCTTCGTGTTTTATTCTTGTTGTGATTCAACATCGATGTCTCAAGAGCCAGTGGATGGTCAGATATCTGTGGCTGATTTCTGAAGAATGTTACTTAAGTTTGTGAGAACTACATCGCTCCTCCGTTCGCTGTGTATTCTTATCGTCTCTCCACCTTTGCAGGTAATTTCCCGATGTTTGATGGATAGGATCTTAAGTTGATTGAATAAAATATTATGTGATCGGGTGATCTTCGAGTTATGTTTCTGCTTGCGGAGAAAGTAGCTTTGCGGGAGTCAATCTGAGAAAGAGGCTCAGGTATCGGAGAATAAATTCGGATTGATGAAGGAGTCTTCATCACACTCGAGGTCGTCGAATCTGGAATCAGAACGATTTTCAAAAATCGATCCAGAATGCGACCGCCCGTGGATCCGGACACAGTCAAGGAAGACGCAATCGCAACTTACGATAGGAGATTGAATGCGTTTGCAGGAACCTCTGACATCTCCACGCCAGCGCGGCAGAATATTCCGGCCAAGCTTGTGGTCGACCACAAATGGCGGTACTGCTCTGAAAATCAAGCGCTATTCAGACGAGTTCGGTCCCTCCGCGAGATTTGAATGAGCAATCGAGGGAACTTCTAGATAACGAACCGTCATTGAAGTTTGCTCGGGGTCCTTTGTGAGAAACGAATAGTCTGTCTCCGTACAGCACTTTCTGGAACTGGCTGGCTATAATTTCCCCAAATGTGGGTCCCACTGACCCTGGTTGGAGAGGTTTTTCGCAGACGCCGCCAACGTAGAGATCCACAGCTTTGACGTTCCTGAAATTTCAATCTCAGGTTACGTCTAAAACTGTCTCTCTCACTATAGATCGAAACCATCATTTGTGCGTTGAAATGCTTTTATCAATATCTGTGATTACACGATGATGGGTCCAAAGATGCGAAAAGTTCAATGAAGTGAATTTCGGCCCCATAGAATCATAAGCTCCAGGTTTCTAGGAGGGCCGACGCCTATACCAGATTTCTACCTGTAAAGATCAGGCACGGTTCTCAAACACGATTGGCGCCATATCGAATTCAGTTGAGACCATTCCGTGAGAGGAACTTTCCGGAATAAGCTGAAGTATGCGTGGTACGACTCAAGACCGTGATCTCTGCCTCGGTGGATGTTGAATGCGGGAAGATCGAAGCCGAATGTTTCGTTTGCAGAGCGATACAGGAAGTTCGTTATTCCGCTGACGAAACTCGGTCCTATTGGTTTTCCTGTGCCGAGATATCGAGTAAGTTCCTGAGTTCACCTGCAGTCGATGCCGCGCCTTCGAAAGCGAACGAGAAAGTTTGTGTGCGGTCGCTCGTCCCATCAATGCCCTCTTCAAATATTTGAGAAATTACCATTCTCATAGAAAAGCCCTTGTATGAGATTTTCCACCGTGAACTCTCCCTCCACGTCGTAAAAACGAGGAATGGAGCTGAATGCGTCTCTCGTTGGCACGCTGAAGAGTCGTCGGGGAAAATCTTTGTCGACGAATCCGAAAACGTCCCTTATCATGGAATGACCGAATCTGTGACAGACACCCTCCTGATCATTGTTTCTCCCGAAAATCTCTCGTTCTTAGACAATGGTGCAAGACAAGATTTCGAACGATTCAAGTATTGCTTCGCTAGAGCATATTCACCGGAAAGCAGCTGTTGAAAACTCGTTCGTGAGTTGTGGATGGATCTTCAAATTATAGACTGTTCTCGTCGAGATATCCAGTTTGAATTTTTGGAGTAAGTTCCGACCAAGTATCGACGGCAACCATTCCCGGAAAACCACAAGTTGGAACTGCGCGATCAGAACTCTTCGAGAAGTGTCGTAGAGTCGGTACGCGGACCAAGTCGGGAACGCCGGTCGGAAGCTCGAGACTAACTCGTTGTGATAGCGGAAGAAGATCGTTGACCACGCGGCGATACCGATCTGAAAAAGGACCAACCGTCTTCATACCACTCCAAACTAAGTGATTCCGAGACGAGTCATTCCGCCAACAAACCTGCTGATTGACGCGAACATCTCCTCCGGCGAAACAAGGCCTGCCCGGCTCGCTGCAGCTGTCTACTGTGACATTTTTGGGAGGCAGCAGCAACGGAGATCCGGTGTCTGAACGCGGGATCTGTCCTCGCAGTCTACCTGAGATTTGCGAGGCTTGGAGCGTCAGTTCTAAGCAGAAACTCAATCGTTTAGACTTTCGCGTTCAACCTTGATAATCATCAGAACTGTGGACTCTTTTCAGGACTGACTTCCCTTACCGCTCGCATCACTCATTTTGAGTCCGGCCGCTTGATCGGTTGACAAACCGTAGATGTGCGAAAGATCGATGAAAGGCGTGGCGGCATTCAACTGTTCCCTGGGTCCAAGCTTGCACGATGGACAGGGCATCGAACGCACGAAATTCAGGCAACGGCTTCTCATGCTTTCGACAGGATCTTGTGCTGGGACCTTTATCGGATTACACTGTGAGATCCTGATGGACGAGTTGCAGCATTCCGGCGGCTGACCTGCTCGGAAGGAACATTTTCTGTCAAGCAAGAATCCAGCGCTGATAGGCCAGCAACCGCGGGGCGTCCAGATCGAATTGAATTTTGTCTCAGGAAGTGACAAACGATTCTAAGTTTTTCTCTCTCTCAGAGCCACCTTAACCAGCTTTGGGTAACGTCTTACCATTCACTGTAGTCGTGGGAGTCAAAGTTAAATCGTGTGCAATGAATTGACCGAAAGCCATACGATTCAGAGACCAGACCAGGTCTCGGTACCAATCATCGGCATGGAGGACTGTCGTCGACACGAAACGTGGATTCGGCAGGCTGTTATTGAAGGATGTCGTCCGCAAATCCTCAACGCCTGTGGGCCAAAATTTTTGGAGTCGAAGGACCAAAAGTGGAAATTCAGTGTTCAGGAGAAGATGTCGGCAAGGAAGGATATCAACGAGCCAGACTGACCGTCTTCATACACAGCTCGCAGAATGCGGCGAGAACAAGTGTTTGTCCGCCCCCAGTGGGGGCGTTCAAGGTTGTTGCAACTCCCATCAAAGGAGTAAAGTTTCGAGTTTGCACACTGAAGTCTGGCTTTCATGAGATTCCGGCATTGATTCACAGCTCTCAGGAAGCTCGTACTCGAAGAGTCTTGAACTTGCTCGACTTGTGCCACTGGAATCGAGTTGCTGAAATGGTTGTCACAGATGAGAAAGAATGCCACCATGCCCCGAGTCACTGATCCCGCGTCCAGAAATTCAGATACCGTGTTTTCTAAGATTTTCTAGTGATCCGGTCTCGAATGAGAAACAATATCACTCGGGGACCTTTTTGAGAGAATCGATGTGACGGCACAGAAAAATCCGGATTGACTATCCAACTCCTCTGGAACGTTGGCGCGAGTTGTCGTTTGATGTAGTAGAGATGGTCCCTGGAAATGGCGTTCCCCTTCTCACTCCACTGACAGAAGATCAAAGCAATGAGCCGGGCACACTCAAGAATACCGCAACATCGAAACTTATTCCCTGTCTCTATCATAAGCTATGCGATGATGAATACTAACCTGCCGAACGAAATACCCACGGGAAAAAGCCGCTTGTTTTCGGGAGTTTTCCTCGCGCACGATCGAATCGGCCAGCTTGCACGCGACTTCGAGGTTCTGAGCTCTTAACTCCAGAAGCGACGCACGTTGTATCCAGGTTAGTACTACTGCAAACAGGAGGAAAATATAAGATCCCATTTGTAACTCAATCGGAGGACTCTCGGAGCGCCGGTGGCGCACCGGAGACAATCTGGATTGTAAACTGATGGCCATAAGATAAGAACCAGAAATCCAGGCGACTGACCTCACGACAGTGCGCCGTCAGAGCAACGAGCTACTCTGGGTGTTGATTTCTGTCTGATCGAGTTCTGTGGAGGCAGCAAAGGTCTTCGCTTATTTTCCGCGATGTTCTCTCTTCTCTTGATAAATGAGCATAACCGTCCGTCGCTCACAAGTTTGCCCGTATGAAACTTCTAGCGAGTCAACTTTGGTATTTAAATTGATTTCAGCGCATGATGTTTTCGTGCTCGTGGAAATTCTTCCAGGAGATGTCTCGCTCCTAGAAACGTCGCGAGTACTCCTACATTCCTGACTGTCTGGCTAGGAAGCGAAACTTTCGAAGAAGGCCGAACGCCACGGTTGGGAGCTTTGGATGTTTTTGAATTGGCTTTGTACGAGGTTTCAGTTGGTTTACGAATCGTGATCTTGAACCATTTATCAAACTCTAATTGAGCATCGCTAATTGTTTGACGACGTCTTCATCGATTGACTTAGCCATATAGTGGCGCGATAGAATGATTCGAATTTGAGATAAGGGTCTGGGAGTCCAATGAAGGTTTCGTCTCGCTTCGAAGCTTCCATTGTATTTTTTCCTCCCAAACGAGCTGCGAAGGCTTTCGTATCTAAGCTGAGTGAACACGAATCTACCTGTTTGCTGTTACAAATCCTCGTGGTTCTCGTTAACGTCTTGAGATCGTTCTCATCTCAAGTCACTATATTCAAAACTCGGAAACCGCATCGAGGTTCGAGGTCAATTTATACTGTCAGATCCGGAACCTGACCTTCAGACAACAATTGGAACTTCAAATCCCACAGAAGATCTAAGTGAGAATACTGTCTCCATTCGTCTACCTATTATTGATCGAAAATGTTTTGTGCAACTCTTTGGCGAGGAATTTTTCGGTTTGCCATCAACTACGTCAAAAACCACTGGCATCAGATACCATGGTTCAAAATCGCTGTGTTCTTGGCCTGTATCGTGATGTTTTTCATTCAATTCATCAACATCTATAGCCACTACAAGGACTTCAACTTTGCAATCTCGGTCGAGGAAGAGTATCGGGAGAATATCGTTTTCCCTGGAGTGACCATTTGTCTCGACGCCTGGTGAGGCTCCACACGAATTCATGTTCGTGAAAGGCCTATACAAGTTTTATTCCAAATCGCATCCTGAAACTGATGGTGAGAGGAAAAATTCCAGGATGGATACGGTGAGAACTTGCGCGTTCACGAACGACAGATGCTCTCGCCAAGACATGGTAAGTCCCGAGACGCGAGGTCCGGCCTCAAGACCGAGGAACTCGATTCATAACATTGAAATCAATCGAAAATCCTCAGACGTATTCCATTGGACTCTATTATGTCCAAACCAACCCGGAACTCCGGAAATTCGGCGCTTATCCTCCCGGAGACTTGTTTGATTGTACAATGAAACATCCGAGTTGTCAATCTTTCAAGTGTAAGAACGCGTGAGTTTTTCGTTCTCTCCTCTGTCCAAATGACCTCATCTAGGGTGATTGCATGCGCGAACAATGAAGTTGAATCATCTGCGTACCAATAAAGAGCGAACAATGCTTGGTGCTTGGAGAAAGTGCCTGCAATGAACTCCTTTCAGGATGCGGGCAACTTATTTCCGCATGCCTTCTCAACTCTGCTACACTGTCGACGTTAATCAGTACCAAAATGACGTCGTTTCAAAGTGTGCCTTCCCCTGGATGTACGGTGAGTAAGTTGCCGCTTGTTTGGAGAGTTCTTTTCTCCCGGAAGCGAAAGGAGCTATGTAGGTTGAGAGTGAATCACGCGACATTGTTCTCCCACCAGAACTCGAATTGAAGTACAAAGTAAACCGGAGCCGAGTTATAACCTTCATGCCGACGAATGCGTTCCCTCTTGTGGTTCATCCCCCGAACACGGCTCCTCCGGACCGTCTCACCGCGATAACAATACAGCCGGGAATGGTTTTTGAGGTGGCCATGAAACAGGTCAGCTCCGCATTCATAGATGCACGCGAGGCAGCGTGAACTCTCGTCGAAAAAGGAGTTTGATCAAAGACTTTTTACTTTCCAGCAACGCGTTCGTCGATTGAAAGCGCCCTACAAATCAAGATGTGTTGACTACGGGGCGCTTGGATACAAACAAGAATTCGGAGGATACCTGAACTTTGATGTGAGGCAGAGAGTCGAATTACTTACATGGAACAGTTCCCATTCATAGCAGAGGATCGAGGCCGACTCTATCCGATGCAAATTCAAATCATGCACGATATCATTCCCAGTTATGCCTCCAAAACTGCAGTATGCACCTCGAACTAAAGAAATGCGGTTGTATCCGATCGACTCACGAGTACTCGGGACACCAGCGGTTTCCATTGTGTAACTTCACTTACGGTGACAGCTGCGGGCATAGGATGTACGCGAATAACACCTACAAGATCTGTGAGAAATCGTGCGGAATGCCTTGCGAGTGAGTATGTCGGGAGACTTTAGGCTGAACTCATGGTCCCCTCGGTTTGCGATCCCAAGATTTCTATTGGAAAATCAGTTGAGCCTCTCGGAATTCAACGCTGTCAAATCACTCCGGCCAGAGCATGCTCAGGTACCGAGTCTATCCAGTCTAGAGCCCCTCGAGCTGGTTTTGAGGGGCATGAAACATGGAAAGGAAATAACATGTTTCATTGTTGATTTGCCACCGTAAAGAGTTCGAATCGCGTGGAAATCTATCTGCCTTGAGGTCCTCAAGAACTTGTGTTTCCTTATTATCCTTATTTCCTCCGAGTTTTTCTTACGAAGATTTTCTGCATTCCAGGCAGATATCATACGATCTCAAATTAGTGAGCCTTGGTGTAGAACGCGGATCGTTGAAGGAGAGGAAGTGAGTACGTTGGAGGACGCCTATGGCAGGGAGCGTTCCGAATCGATTCCTAGAGAAGAAGTCGAAACTGCTCGAACTCGATGTAATTAATTCACAATCTCTCACAGGGACAAGTTCACATTGAGGTTGAGCTTCGGATCGGATGCCGAGGAAGTCACCAAATACGTCCCGGCTTTCACGGTACTGTTTTTCATGAGCAAGAGAACACTCCTTTAAGCGTTCGGACTCTTAACGCGAGGTCAAAAAAGAATTGAAGCGTAAACTGATCGCGAAATATCGATTTAAGTACACAGAAGTCTTAGCTTACATCGGCGCTTACATGGGAACCTGGATCGGTATTGCATACTTAGATACACTCCTGGGTATGGAGAGATGGTATGCTCACAATAAGCGCACCGTGAAGCATTCGATGAAAGCTTACGTCGGAATTCTGGTTGCGTTAGTATCTGGTTGAACTCGAATCAGTATTTCAGAGAGTGATCATAATCTATAATGAAAATAACATTGCATGACTCCTAATTGTATTTTCAGACCGACCCCTGAGCCGATTACAGATGCAGACCTGGGAGCAACGGAAGATGTTAAACATAGCGAAATATCTCAGTAGAAATGTCGAAGAACATGAAAAGTGTTCCACCCACATTCGAATAAACTCATCCGAGCATCGATCAAACTCAATCATGACTTCTGATTCGTCAAGGGAAATCTTCCATCGAATCATATAATACATCTTCGTAGCAATATCCAATATAAGTTGCATCCGTGAATGTGCTGCTTCATCGGTCGGTGATTTCTCACAAGGCCGATGCTCGAGGGAACATTCCTCCGAAGGATATCTTTGCTTGTGGTGCCTTGGTCAAAATACATATACATATCTCTGCTGAGAGAAGTTTTAACCTCGCGATATCCTCATTCCCTCTTCCAATGACGGGGCTCGGGCGGAAAGCCCTTCTCAAAAGTCGATGCAATCGCTTTCCGAAGTGCTCTTGTCGCTCGAATTGGTCCTTCATCAGAGGATTCGGCTCAAATATTCGGGACGGTCATGGAAATTAGCAGTAGGTACTGAAAAGCCATCAGGGATCGGAGCTCCGTGTGTCGTTGCTTGATTCATCGAATAAATTACCATCCTCCAGTCAACGAGCAATTGAGGTCAAACTATCTGTCCCACAGAAGCTTCTACACCATTCAATCGACTCCCTAGACGCTCTTTGCACGTTGACGAGACGATTCAGTACGACGAGGGCCAACCATTGAAGAAAAGAAAAATCTCCCCGAAGTTATTTAGTATTCCAGCTCATCGTCGCAGGCCGTGGTTCCTGCTGCTGGTCGGACGGACGGAACTCTTTCGTCCCTGAAGGTCTGCTGCCGCTTGCCAAGCTTGACGAGAGCGCCTGACTTCCAGGTCCTCTCCAACAGTTTCCCTCTCGCTTCTCACTCCGAGCTTTAGGGTAAGACTCGCTGGAGGAGCAGCGTCTTTTTCAATCGAGAGACATCAACAATTGGGGAGCAGTCCCACCACATTAGCCTAGAAATGGAGGCTGTAGGGGGTACGATTTGCCTCTAACCGCCTTTTTAGGGACCTGGTCCGGCAGTAGGTTGAGCAGGACAGCTTATAGATTGCTCACGAAGCTACGATGTCGAGCGACAGTGAAACCGAGCTGCTCAAGGAGTCCCGGGAGTACGTCTCTGAGGTAAGGTCCCACATCAAGTTTGTCGCCGTCATGTACACTCCGTCACACACCATCCGAGCTTTTGCTTCCGGACTAGTGCGCTCTTTGAACCGAGTTCAAGAACCAAAACTGCAACGGCAGAAATCTTAGAGAATCGAATTCATCCAGATTGGGCAAGCACACCTGTTGTGTTGATGAATGAAGGAGCGAGTGCGTTTTTCTTTTCGATAACTACGAGCGCCCGTTTGAAGAGTTGCCAATTGAATGAATTACAGCCACAGAAGGCGCTTTCGCCCACGTCTGCCGTGCCCCCAAGTTCGAATACAAAGCCGCCCGGATCCCCGCATATCGGCGGACATCACACTACAAATCAGGACGACTCGTGCATCGAGTCATGTTTCCTCAAGGTACGCCTGAAACACTTCCAATTCACCATCGGTATCTAGAAAAGTGTCGGTCGCGGAGACAAGGAATCTTTTGGAACTTATTCAGTTCTCGGATGCAAATCTCAGTTCTCCCTAAATAGAGGATACTTCGAGAAGAGAGCTCACTCTGTTCTCCTGAGTGGATTCAAGCAACGCTGACGTAGATCATTGATTTCGTTTCCGATGCGATGGCAATCAATGTCCATTTTGCAGATGGAGAAGTTGATCCAGGAGATGCAGCACCCCGAGTTGGGGGTTCCAGTCCGGTCGCAAAAACTTTTTCTCACGTCAATCCCGTGCGCTTTCGTTGGATACGATGTGGTCGAATGGATCATGGATAATTTAGACATCGAAGATCAGAGCGGACCGGTGGCACAGGAAGCTCTTCAACTCGCGAATCTGCTCTGTCAGCACGGATATTTCTTCCCAGTTGGCGAGAACGCTAAAACCTACACGATCAAGGACGACTCAACACTGTATAGGTAGGCGATACCACGTGAAATATGGCACGCCTAATCGATAGCTTCTCACCTTTTCACTAAGCGGCACGGCTCAGAGCTTCACAATTGAAATCTGTTCGAGCGAACCTCGCTGTTGAAGTCTGTTGTTTTCCCAGATTTCAGGCTTCAGAATATTGGCCGTCACGCAATAATCCTGACAATACGGAGTATGCGCTGTATCTCCTCAAAAGGACTCTCAAAAACAAACCCAAGGGGTCTCTCGAAGACTACGAGGTGGAGGCACTGCAGAGAATGAAAAAGCTTCTTGCCAATAAGTGGGATACCATCTGCCAACTCGCCGAAGAACAAATAGCGTGAGTGGGCTGAAGCAATTTTGCATCCGTTCTTCAAAAGAGACATCCTAGAATCCAACCGAAGAAGCCGCAGTTAATTTGAGTTTGTCTATTTTGGTCTGGAAACGAAGCCAGCGATCGCAGACTCTCCCGAATCTGATGCCCTTCCTCCATTCGCGCTATGCGGAGCTCCGAATAAGAACTCCTATCAATCATTTAGTGAGATAATCAGAACCTTTCCCGAGACGGGCAAGTCTTCTCGATGGGAGACATTCAAAACGGCAGATCCGATTCTGAAAATAGATCAAGTGTGCGCGTAAACAGAAAGTTGAGCTCGGGCTTCTAATCGAAATCTCATGACGGGCTCGCAGCTCTGAACAAAATATTTCTAGAAAGCGCCGAGTATCACCATGCATATGTGATTTCAGACAATCTAAGGACAAGAAGAAACCGGACAAGGTGATTTCGTCTTCCCAAGAAAGAGCCTACTGGCGAATCCATCGACCCCCACCAGGAACGGTTTCCTGTTTGGAACGTTGTCCGGTTCCGAGTCGACGAGGTCCGAGGAAGAAAACATGCGAACAGTTGAAACGACAGGTTAGTATCCCATGCCGGAACCTTCTCAACCGCCGGTGAAACCGCAGCACATTGAACTACTCAATCGATACGGAAGAAATCGCTGGATGACATCGGAAATTTATCTCTCTCCAGATCAAGATTCTCAAGAGCAGTATATCACGTAGTCGTGCCAAAAGCACTCTGTGGCAGCGATGTGAAGACTACAAGGAATTCGACGCATTTCTTTGCACTCCGTTACCTTCGAACCCGTGGGTAACAGATGACCAGCAATTCTGGATCGTTGAGAGCGACACGTAAGTCCGCTTCCTTTGTTGGAGTACCGAGAAAGCTTGCTGAGACTCGGCCCCCACCTAATTCGCGAGGGAGCAAACGAGTAGTTCCCATCTCCATCATTTCAGGACGGATACTTTCACTGAGAGGAGACTTCGACGATGGACTTTGTCACTGGAAGAATTGCTCTCTGATCCACGAGGGTTCAAAGAATTCGAAACTTACCTCGGCTTAGAGTACTCCCATGAGAACATTCTGTTCTGGAAAGCCGTGCAAGATCTGAAACGAGGATCTCATTCTACAGTGCCTCAAAAAGTTGCCGCCATTCACAGGTAGGCTCCTTTCCAATGTGTCTGTTGACAAACAGACCGGATAGTAACAGAGATTGGAGCTATTCTAATATTTCAATTCACTCCGAACAGCGAATTTCTGGCATCGGGTGCTCCATGCGAAGTGAACCTCGACTCAGCGACGATGGAGATCACCCTGGAATCGATGAAGAAGCCCACGCGTTATACTTTCGAAAATGCTCAACAACACGTGTATACGCTAATGCAAACCGATATTTATCCCCGATTCCTTCGAAGCGATCACTTCCGTAACCTGATGGTGAAGGCATCGCTGCTTCAGGTGAGGCCACTACTCCAAGGAATTGGAAACAATACGTCCCTCTGAAGAAGATCAGAGTCACTCGTGGAGAACGGGGATCAAAAGATCGAACTGCCCTGGCGGACGACCTCCTGTTCTCACACAAGGTTCTTCCGCAGATCCAAAGCCAACGCAAGCGGTTCTTCAACTTTGGAACCTCGGCCCGGAAGAACCCCAACACCCGCGCGCCGAGAGCTTTGGCGTGTGGAACTGAAGCAAGACCTTCGACTCCACAAGGACATTTGCCGAACGCCGGTATATTGTATGGCCAGACGAGCAGGATGTGCGCCGCAATTACAGAACCGGCTCAACAGGCTCCCGCTAGAAGACTCTCGGGTATGACATCGATGATGGATTTGAGAGATCTCTTTCCATTTCATTTTGATGGGGGAAAATGGACATCCCCGCTTTCCTTACGTGGTTGAATGTTATTTGATGTCGTTGTCTCTGCACCTGTATTGCACCAAACGGATTTATGGACGTGGCACGATCACCACCAGATGGTTACTCTTTTTCGACAGGGTTACTTGCAGGAAGTACCTGCGACCTTCGGGAGTCCATCAAGCGTCGGAACAGCAGCCGCAACAAAAGATTGGCTAGCAGCGGATCCAAAACGGATCTCATCTCTGACGATGACTCTATGAGTGTGGCAAGCCAATTCAGTGGACGACACTCCTTAAGCACCAGTGACCTGCAAACCCTCACAGCTCCCAACAGTGCTTCGAATGAAATGTTCGACACGGACGAAAGCATCAAACACGAGGTTCGCCACACGAGTCCGCAGACAGCTTTCTGATTTTTTCGAATTCCGAAGTCTCCCAAATTCGCTCGATGACTTCGGGACTTTTCAAACTCTTTCTTCCCTCACAGGGTAAACCTCTGAGCGCAAAACACACTCCCATCCCGAAAAGGGCGACCACCAACAGCACTAGCGACGCAGAGCTGGATTCATCCGTGGCCGCAACTTCTCCCCAAGCGGGCCTGACACCGGACGAGGCGCTTTCCCCTTCATCCGCCGCATCTCCAGGCGAAACTGACGCCGAGGATGCTCAGCCAACCACGTAATCATCCTTTTCAGACGAATATGAAGTGATTGATCTCTCAACATACATGTTGACGTTGGATCACATGTGCTGTTGACCTAGGGCGTGCTCTGTATTTCTTTTCGTGGAGGCCAAATCCATGTTGACAATGTTCCGTGGGTGGGAGGGGGGCAAGAAACGATGATGATGACCGTCAACATGGGACTGGGCCCTATGGGTTGGAAAAAATTTCGGGGGCTGTCCATGGCCCCATTGCCTCCCTGGGCACGCTGCTGCTGTTGATTGCTTCAAAGCTTTCTCGGCGTTCGAAGTGAGTGCTATTTTACTCGTTACAATGCCAACGCTCTTTTCCGGCCAAAAATGTGTACTGTCGAAATCGACTGTTCTGTCCATTTTGGCCAAGCTTGACGCAATATTTTCCCTGTCCCTCTCCTCGGTCCTATCCGAGGCTGATCGAAGATTTTCGTCTGTCGCTTGATCACCTTCCTTTCATCCTCAAGGAGGATAATTCGCTGAATCTAGCCTATTCCCAGAAGCTGTCAATGCTTTCCCCGCGGCATTTTGCTTCTTGGATTGCATGACAACTCGCTCTAGACTTTCATTATGGCCGCAGTGATAATTTACTCGAATCAGATACTCGGTACCAACTGAAAGCACGTTCTCCCAAGCCTGCCAGTTACTTGCGTGGCGGACCGAATTTTCAAAAGGGTGTTTTCTATGTTTCTTTGGCGATGCTAGAACTCATATGAATGATGGTTCTCTCGGAAGTGTCGGAGTGTCGACTTCCGACCAAAACTAAGGGACATTCGCCATCCGACGGTGGCTGATTAACATGACAGCTAACGACCGAATAGTTTGCATGTTTCATGATCTAATGTGATTCACAGTCATATGATCGTTGTTGTTGTTAAAAGTTTTGAGCCATCAATTTGTCTTGGACATTCCGAATGTCCCATATTCTCAATCGATTATTGTATTTGAGAAGCTCAAGAACATTTTTCAGTCTAGGTGGTAATAGGATGCTGATTGACAGCGTTCAAGTGGAGTAATACTGATTAGCAGAATCCTGAAAGCATTCTGAGAGGGCGAACGAAGAAAGGTGGTGTGACGTGACACTCGTTCGATATATGTACGTCGATGATTTCTCCGACTATATTAGTTTTTACTATGAATCAGAACAATTCAATGTTCACTTACTCTACAGATCACGTGAGCTCGGAACTTAAGACTTCTAAGACAGATGGGAGACAGCAGCAACGTTTGAAATCGGGAGGAGATGCATCTCAATTTTCAGCGGATCATGTGATATTTTCTAATATTGGTGTTTTTGAAGACCATATGGGGCTCTTTCAAATATGTAGGATCTCGCCTATTATATGGCTTAAGGTTATTGTTCTGCTTCCACTAGAACTTCGGATTCACTGATCGAATCTCATTCGAATAGTTGCCTCCCCCTTCTGATGCTCTCTGTCTCGATTCCTAAGTCATGCAAATAGAATTCTCTAGCTTTCGTGAGTCTATGTCTATGTGAGATGAACTGAGACTCACGCCCATTGTTGGAGTCGTTTCTCTTATACTTGACATTTTGAAGGATGACACTGTCGTCGATTCTACAAAGTGTTTTCGAATTCTGACTCATTGGTGCCAATACTCAGAATCCACACGAGCTGTATACACTTCGATGATGGAGCGAATTGTAGAAACTACATATTTTGTTACTTGGACGTTCCACTGAATGATTGAATGAACAATCCATCGATGCTTTGGTTGAATACTGATCAATATGTGATGTTGTTCCAATGCATTCTACGCAACAGCTCAGTTAAGAGTATTTCAAAGCTGAGACTCATTTCGCCTGAAATAAGGTACTGTTTAGGCTCATTCAAATTCATGCCTCTCGTCTCAAAAGTACGACGCTACTCACTTGGAAAAACCCCACGCGCGATCGATATTCGAACAAAACTGGAATTCCTGAACGTCATTGAGACTTAGGAGAAAGCAGTTGCGATTAGTGTCAAGCTTTGTGATGCTCTAAAATTGAAATAACTGCAGATTCCGCCCCACGAATCGACCGAGACCTTGAATTTGATTCTCCATACTTCTATTCGTGTTCCTCTTCGTTAAACTTCAACATAGAAAGCGTCGCCTATATTGCATCTCGCGTGGAGTCTTGAGACTCCCAGCTCATTCGAGACAGCTCATTATGTTTTGTGACTTGAAGTTCATGCTTCAGATTTTCTCATTCAGAGCGAAGAACACAAGCGGATATTCTGTCAATAAAGGTTAAGTTAAGTAGAATTTATTCTCCACTTGTGAATACCAAGCTCATGCCCAGCTGAGCGGAGCTGTATATTTTAGCAGGGTACCTTGACATGCCGTAAGAAATGGGGCCGAGCACTTCACCTAATTTAGAGTGCGCTTCTCTCGGCGAAGAATATCTGTAGGTAAATATTCATGATAATAAACCTATATATATATAAATACATATATATAAATGGATGAAGAAATGGACATGTAACTTACTTGAATTCCTCCTTCTTCACGATTCTATGCGCTGAATCATGACACGCTACTCCTCAAGAGAATGAAAAATAAAAGCTAGAATTGTGTAGAATAGATATATTTGTAAGAGCAGTGAAAATTCGGAAAATGAGCTGTATAAATTCAGTGATTTTGGTTCAAACTACGAGTTCTAGATCTCGATGACTTGATTCGTTGCAGTCATTTGTCGATGTTGAAGCGAACCCACTTGTTATCGAATTTTTCTCTAGTTTTGTGATCGTTATGCCACCGATACTCTGTGGACACGCCAGAAGCAGAATCTCCGTGATTTTTTTCAAAATGATCAGCCGGAGTTACCTGTCGCCAATGTCGAAATTCATATTGAACGTTGTGAGCGGCAGTCGTAATCAGTCGTGTTGAATACGGAAACGCTGGCACTGTATTCGCTTAATGGAGTGGAAAACGCTGCGGCTACGGGGAATTGCTTACAACAATGTTTATCGAGAGGATGGCAGTCTTGAATAAATGGAGAACTTGACTAATTTTGATCGTCCACGATAAGATTCATCATTAACTTGGTAATATCACGTAGGACCAACGGCTCTGGAGAGAGAAGTTGTTTGGCTCTTCAAAGCACGCGATTTGAGATTCGTTTCGGCTCTGGAAGTACATTCGCAACTCTGCTTCACCTGCTGGAAAGTCGATATCCGGTGCCATGTGCTCTTGCAAGGACAGCCCTCTCAGGTCGTGGGAATTCATGAACTGCTACCGCAAAAGATCTCCCGGATAATCATAATCGGCTCATGGTAATCCGATTATTATCGATCGACTTAAGGACCAGACGAGCGGAGACTCCTTGCCGAGATACCTATGTAAGTGCAAGGCTTTGATCCAGTGATTATTGGGCTTCATTAGCCCCCTGAGTCGATTGCGGTTCCCCTTCCGGAAGCAAAGGGGATCAATCACTCGTGGCAAGGAGGTTGTCTGTATAAATAACCAAGCTGTGCGGAATTCCTTGCATGAGAGTTGGTGAGATTGCGTGCATCACGAATCACGATTAGGGTTGTGTCGCCGCACTTGATTTTTCGGGACATCGGGTCTCGTTGAAATTCCGGTTTTTCGGGCTTCCTTTCTCGAGAGATGTGGAGTCAAATTTGAAGGCCGGTTATCCCAAGCAAGCACAGGTTGCGAAAAAAAAACACGGGGAACACTTTCGGCACCACCTGGAGGGAGGGTAAAACAACAAGGTGTTTCCATGATGAGATCATTATTTTCGAGGATGTCTGGTTGAAATGTCAGCGAAGCCGTCATCGAAACAGTTTTCTTTGAGATGCGCTCTTTCCGAGAAGAACCCGAAAAATCTATTTCAGGACCAAACTTTACAAGACCAACCATCGGATTCTGATGGAGCTTGCTGAACGAACCTTCGACCTCCTAGAACAGCGGTGGCCAGCGGTGGTCCGCGGGAGCATTTTCGTGAGTTGTGGGGAATTGGGAACTTCACATGAGTTTGACAGAACCGCTGAACTATCTACTACAATGGTCCACCCGGAATGGAATTGCTTCAAAATCCGATATCCGTTCGATTGGTGCGATTGATTCAGCCGTTCCGTAGGGAGGAATGTAGGTTCCCAAAGCAAGCAGAAGAGCGCCTGAATTCAGTGTAGAAGTATAACGTATCACCAAGCTCAGTTTCTAAACCCGTGGTCAGATTATTCGGTGACAAAATCGAATCTGCGTGAAGAAATCATATTCGATTAAAGATCACGAATCATCAACCTCAAAAATCATTCCAACACATCTTATAACGTGACGTCTTTTTCAGTTGTTCGTGAGATTCCTCATCGCAGAATTGGAGAGGTTGGCCAGCATTGTCACGGAAGATATCAAAATAGACTGTCGCCGTCCTTTCTGCTTGATGTCTCGGAGAAAAGTTTCAAATGGGGGGCGGGGGTAGCTAGCGGGAACAAGAGCGTATCGCAAAGGGATAGATGTTCGCATCTGAGATTCGCTACAGTATACGGCGTGTTTATGGGAGAAGGTGACAACACAATTCCAGCACTGTTTTGTCGGCAGGGAAACCATCATCCCAGTAGCGAGCCTCGTGAACTGGGCGGAAATCTCACACACCCAGGAGCCGTTTCGATATGATGTCTATCCTCGGTTCGTACGACAAGCGAAGTTCAGAGCTCAAATACGCATCGTCTCAATTTGTGTGCATTCATTGCTACACGTTACTTGAACGGGTGAATGTTGACCTATCTTCCCGAGACTCTAATAGTTACTCAGAGTACCAAATCCGATCGACTTGAGAACTTATCAATTTTGAAAGTTTTAACCACGTAGTGTGTTCTCTGCAAGTTCCCTTGGGACCTTGCGATCGTTCTCGACTGGCTAGGACTTTAGAATCGAATCCTTTGCTTTCTGAGACGGTTTTTGTGACGGAGTCCCACAAACGTCTGAATTCATTCATCGAGCCGAGGTTTGCCGCTGAAATATCGATGGGGCTGAACGACCAATCGAGACACCTGGTCCCTGCCGTACCAGCCCAAAAGAGGTAAAAACAAAATTCATGAAGTGTTCGGAAGTGGGATGATGTCTGACACCGTTGAACGCCGCCGAGGTCATTGACGGGTCGAGAGCTGTCTGCTCTGCTTCCATCTCCAGATCTGATTCAATCTGATCATCCATAATAGACATTGTTCTTGTCGCGTTTGCCGGTTGCCTCTGCACAGTGCATCACACTCAAGGAGTGATGTTTTTCAAGCTCGTAGTATTGGCCGTGTTGTCTTTCGGCATTGAATCCGCCAACATTACGTCTTCTAAAAGTTGGGTTACGGTGTCTCCTCCTAATTCCACCGCTGGACTCGTTCGATGGGATGTGGATATACTTGAATTCACATCCAACGACGATCAGATACCGTATACGTAACCCAGCTTCCTATTGCAGATGATTACTGGAGCCGATACCTCGAAATGATATTCCAGCATTCGCCCTTCAGCCCACTGAGTACCATCCCCCTTCATCTTCTCCATGTGACACGTATCAGGCAGAAGTGCAATGAGTGTCAGAAAAAATGCGCCACACTGCACTGCGTTGGCGCAGCCTGTGGTGCAAAGAGAGCACTTTGCAACTGCTCAATGTGTCAGGAAGTACTTTCGTACTATTCGTCCGAACGCTTGGCAAGTAACCTGGGGCACGCATCGCATCACGTTGGAACATGCACTCCAAACTCTTGCTACACCGACTGTAAAGAAGCCAAATGCAAAGACTCTTGGTGCGTATTCGGGAAGTGTCTCTGTCTCTTCTGTTGAAAAACTACAGAGCTCTCCTGTCGTCGCGATAGAACAAAGCGCAGGGCAAGGCTTAAGACGGGACGCTCGCTTCTGGGGAGGAGAACAACATTTGTTTGATGCGGAATCATTGGATCATCGTGCTGGAGCTGGAATTGTCCGATCCGCATGTCTCTAGATTTTTTGAAATGCTGCTTCTTTCGAGGAACAACATAGTTGTCATTATATTTCCTTCAATAAATGTGTCCTCTCATATTGCTGTACTCGTTTATCTTGAAGTTCATTGATTCTTGGGGAACGTAGAAGAATGACAACGAGGAGTCGAAACCTAAACGTGTGGATCCATCAGAACGAAGGGCACGACACAAGTGGTCAGTGTCATCCGGGCAAATTTGACTCTCCGACGTCATAGGTTTAGGGGAAGTCCATGGTGCCAATTGATCAAAACGGTATTTGATTCGGAGGAAATCGACCAGGTATCGATCTGTTGTCACGTGTTGCGCGTACGGCATGAGCGTCACGTGCTTCCCCGCCCGCTTGCCGTAAGCCACACCCGCGGCCTCCAATTGGCGGAGTAAACTGCTCCTGCGCAACTTTCCCGCGCGAATCTTCCTCGGGCAGGCAGGAACTCGGGACTCGTTCAGATCTTCAGTGAGCCGTAAGCTGTCATAAAGTGTTGAAGTGCACTCCACGTGGGAGCATGACCGTGTCTTCAGAGTTGTGCTTCGTTTCAGGCCGTGAGTTCCGTGATCTCTCATCAATTATTGTGTAACAAATTCTAGAGCGGTGGTTTCCGAAAATCGCTTGCAGGATGTTGTCTGTAGATATCACCTAATCATAACGCGGTCTCTCATAGTATATCTTGGATGATTAGCAAGCAACTCCCAGCGGGGCGGTCCCTCGTTAGTTCAGGAAGTACAAGTTCAACTAACGGCGTCTTTTGAGAGAAAAGGAGGATGGGGAGAACCAGAAAAATACCCTACGTAGACTCGTATTGAAGAAGGCATCGGGAACTTCCTCGGACCCGCGGACGAAATCAGTTTAATCGAGTTTTCCGATTTTGATTGGTCGAGCCAGCCTACAGCTGGAGTAGAGGAGGCTCGCGGCCTGGTGTCGATGATCGAAATGCTTACGGGGCGATGGTTACAGAGGCTAGAAAAGCAGAGGCATTCACGGAAATCAGAGTGTACTCTTGCACATTAATCTTTGAAGCGTTCACTCTGTACGTAGGATGAGATTTATCGCCTTCAACTTACGACGTAAGCCCACTTTGGAATTTTCCCTCCGGAGAGCATCTCTCGAGACGCTTGAAGCGATGGATAGCAGAGCTTTGAGCGGTAACGCTCTAGGTTTGCTCAGTGGATTCGCTTTGAATGGTCAAGAGCGCAAATTATGGCATCCACGGTGATCCTGAGCCATGCAAGTGATGATACCAACCAGGCCTCTCCATGAGATCTGAGCTTAAGGCCGAAAGAATTCGAGCTCGTTCGACAGTGTCGAAGGGGAGAAGTCTATTGAGGAATTATTTCTTGTACGAAGCATGGAAGTATTCACATACTCTCATTTCTCGCATAGAAATCGAAACGCATCGAAAAGCGGCGCCGCTGGTGAAATATGTTCGACTCTGTTGATGTCTTTTAGGAAGTATCAGTCGCCGGCAGACCCCATTCCTCCACCCCAGGGTTTCCCTAGAGTGCCATGTCATTATGGACTACCCGATACATTACCTACACAAGAGAGCTTGCCAGCCAGGTCATACATTACACTCCAGCCTACAGTCCGGGCAGAATAATAATAATATCTAATTCAAATATTTCAAATATCGGCTCCCTCTCCGCTCCTGTGTAACACTGGCGATGCAGAGCACGTCATCAGCCTCATCAGGAACCTACCACCAGGGTGGAGAGAATCGGGCACATGGACAACACAAACGCTTGAGGCGATTATAAAACCGGCAGCAGTCACTCGGAACAACTCCGACCTGTAGATCATCTTTTACAATGATCGGCGCATGTCTTCTCGTTTCTATAGACTCCACTCAATGCAGTCGGAACTCCAGGTCACGTATTATTATTTTCGCTTTCAATTCACGAAAGAAACGGATTCACTCTCGATTCTGAATTTGTGGTGCTGATCGTCAAATATGGAGCGATGTTGCCGAGAAGTACTGGAAGGAGGACGTCTGCCTTCTGTTCCCAAGGTGGCGTTCCCTCAGAGGTTCAGATCCCTGCCCACTGTCCGCTTATTCTTCGGATGATCAAGAACCGTGCAACAAACATTTTGCAATGCATCCTCATGCATGCGGCAAAACTAAGCGATATGGGGTTTCCGGTTGATAGAAGAATGAGATTTACGTGGTCCACTCACCTCAGATTTGGCGTTAGCTCAGCGAGAACTCGAGGCTGTGCTTCCTTGTCATCACGACATGATACGCGTCATCGGCCTGCAGAGTGAAATCAAGGTGATCTGGTGTTGTCAGGTTATGACTCTTCAAAATCAAGTTCGCGTCTGGTTGGACATCGCTCTTCGCTTTGATGAGAGTCGATTGCCGTCCATCTAGGTCGTCCTCAAGAATTCTAAAAGGATGTGCGTCCTCGCTTCGGGATACGAACGGTGTCGAACTTGCAAAACCCGGAAGATCCCACCTGGAATCCGGATCCTCGACTTGGAAATTGATACTCTGGGCCGAGACTGTTCGTTCCTGTTCAACTTGGTCAGGTTGCTCTTCCAGCCCGAGTTTTCCTCCTTGAACGGCATCGAGACTTCTAGACGGGAGACGAATGGTCCCCGTAGTACCGATTCATGTTCAGAGATTGTGTGTTTCACATCAACCCCACTCGGAGACCTTGGCGTCCCCCCCCTGGCCCCGCTTCTGGTGGTGAGGTTTGGGAACAACCATCTCGGTATAAGAGATGGTTGTTCGGAAAAACCATTCCGGCCCATTGCCGAATCTGGCGGAGGGTGACACTTTTCATAACCGGCCGATGTCTTTCATTAAGAGAAACTAGATCGACAATGCTAAGTGTTTCGCCGTTCTCTTTCGCCCATGGATCGGAATGTGCCCTCGCGACGCCCAATCAGACCGGGGTATGAATCATCGACGATCAGAGTCGAACTATCACATCAAGTTTTCGCCCGGAAGTTGATTGTGGATCCTTCCATCATTCGAAGTGGTCTCCCAGAGATATGACCAAATGCTTGTTCGTCCCATGCTTCTTATGAGGCATGCCCAACATATGAAGTCGTGAGACTCTGTACGGATGTTGTGAGGCTTCGCGATGTTTGTTCAGGGTTCGTGTCTTGCACGCTTTCTGCGAGCCTCTAGCATTTTTCGGTTCGCCTGCGGCTTTCGCAGCAAGGCGCCAATCCCTGCACAGAGAGTCAAGGCGGCGCGCAGCTGCGGTCGCGCCCGGCAGTTTCCTCATCGAGCGATCGATGCTTCTTCGGTTGTTCTTCTTTTTAGGAAAATTTTGAAGAGCGATCCGAGGCGCCGGCTCAGCCGCAACGAACAGCGTCGTGCAAATGATTTGCATTTCTCTCAATAAAGCTCCAACTTCATCCGACTCGAGGATAATATTTTCAGCAAATAACCGAAGCCGTCGCCGCGGCCGCCACCACCAACATTGGGTTTCCAAGTGCTCCAAGAGGAGGCGTCAGTTTGGCCGCGGCCACGAGCGTCAAGAAAGTCCTGGAGGAGCAGGAAACTTTCACAAAATAAAATGGAGGGTTCAAGGATTTCTTGCTCTTCAGAACGGAAGAGACGATATGCCTGGCCGGGACCGGTAAGAGGCGATGCTCCAAATGTTTTTACGACTGGACTGCTCTCAAATCACGTTTAAAACATACTCTCGGCCCATCAAATCGGCACCGCACACCCAACCAGAGTGGAAATCGAACGGCGATGCCCATCGGTAAATCCTGGCGAGCTCCTGTTTAGCCGATAATTTCTGTTTCGAACGTCAGAATCGTTGAGTGATCGGAGAATACTTTTTTTGTTGGAAAACCCTGGCGTAGGCCAACCCCGCCACGGAGGTGAGTCGCGGTTTGCGCTCATTCGGTCGGAGTCCATGGCCGCAGCGCAGCTAAGTGTCCCGTGTCTCTGAGGAACAGTTGTCCTTAATTTGGTTATTCATCAACGAACTTTGTCTACGACTGTTTCTGCTGAAAAGTAAAGTACGTTTGAGTGGCTGCGTAGGTGGACGGTCGCTTGCGAAGCGGGAGGATCTGAATACGCACACCGTGGAACAAGGGAAAAACGTTCCTCTCTTTTTTCCCTCAACGACAGCAGATTTCTCCCATGGGACAGCTAATTCCAAGTCTCTGAACGAAAATTGCTCGGGAATGATGACTTTCAACTACTTCTGAGACTGCATCATCCACGCCTACCTCGCAAGAGATGGCGGAAACTCGATGCCTCCTCAATCTCATAAGAACTTTTCCCCACCAAACTTTGAAGCAGAGTTGCAAAGTTGTTCATCCTGAATTTGAATCAGAGACGTGAGCTAGGGAAGTCACGTTGAAGCTGTCGAATCTAACTCCTGGCTCTACTTAAAAACATTATTCATACCTCAACGCATCTCATAGTGCGTCAACCACCTTGCTTGTTCCAAGTTTTTTCGCCACGGTCAATTGTTTCACGACCGATTCGTCGTGGCAGGCAGTTCGCAGCGTTCTCAGAGCTCACCGAATGAAACTAAGAAACTCAAGAACGCCATCGGAAATGGGGGAAAACTTTATTTTGAACTTTGAATACAGTTCGGACGATCTGCGGGGCGAAACTCGAATCGGTGGTGGCGGGGATTTAGCAGCACGAAAAAAAAAGTTGATTTTCAAACGCGTACGTGATATTGAGAAAACAAGCACGTTTTTGCTTTGTGCAGTTTCTGGCCCAGTGCCGCTGCCCCTTTCGTCCCATGGCTTCCTCTCACGGATACCCTCCGGTGTTCCGCTTTCCCCATCAGGGCTCGCGAGATCGTCCGCTTCGACCAGACACCCTTGCCCAAAAAGTTCCGTCTTGCCATAACTGGCATTAGGGGTCATATATAGCTTTGTAACTTTGCTCTCCTGGCCGGCTTCGTAGCATTAGCATGGCCTCATAAACGAACGATACTCTTCCGCCTGCATAAGACTTAAGGCAGTTGCTCGCCCGATTTCCCCGTTTCGCCCTCCCGTGCCAAATCGAGTTAGGAAGGATTGAACGAGTGAAGGCGATCTCACTGGCCAGCACGCTCACACAAACGGCTACGCGGCCACAGGCAAGGTAGCAGCATATTCATACGTGAGAGAAACAGCAACGGGGACCCAACTGCACACAGATCTGATTATAACCCTACATACTACAACTACCGCGTCTGTGGCCGATGCCACTGTGGACCGGGGTCGGTCAGAACAGCGGAATAAGATGACGAAATAGTAGATGTTAATAAATGACATCTCGAACCAGAAAAACCACTTCACGGATCTAGCTTAGGGGAACAAGCTGAGGAGAAGAACCTCTTTAGACTTCATCGATTTCTCGCGTTGTTCTGCTGCCGCTTGAAAGAAGCCGAGAGAGATGCAGTCAGTCACCTATGCAGCCAAACCCCTCCCGTTACTGTTGCTGCGCTGTTGTTCGTGGCCGTTGTAGCGGTGGTCCCGTTCTCGTTGTTCTTCGTCTTGGTTCTCCTTCTCCCAATAAAAGCGTTCATACATTCTTGATCAACTCAATCACTGCTACAAAAACCCATCCCGTTGCTGTCGACGGCTCCCTCTCGAAGCGGATCTTCTCTCGTCTAAGCTCTCCATTTTCTTGCATGTCAACAACGACTCTCGAACGACGCGCCACAGACAACGACGGCAGCAGCCTCGACGGATCGGAACTCTCCAACCGACGACTTTTGAGCTTTCTGACTCGCAACTCCTCTTTGGCCTCTCGCTTCGAGCAAACATCTGTTGACACCGACCGCAAATCGCCGGAGTCAACTGCTTCAGAAGTGGTGACAGTTCGCCCGCCGTCGCTGGATGAACATAGCAGTGTTTTCGCTTTCGGCAGCATGCAAGGGATGAAACATAAAATACAGCTCTCCGATCACCAGTCAGGCGAAATTGGATTGACTCGCTTCGCTCATATTCTCGACCTTGTTTTCGAATGTTGCTCCAATCTGATCGTTTCCTCCGGTTTTTGAGTCTAAGGCTTCGACGATGCTCGAGTGGGGTGGAATTCCCTTATTGGCGCTTGAAGTGTTGCACAGCAGGAACACGTTGTCGCCAGCGTCATATTCCACAGTTTGCCCAAAAGGATTGTGACGTCGGATAACAAGGGGGAAGCGGCGCGACCGCGACCCACTGACTGCTCACGCTGTTACCGCAGATCCGAGGCAGCTTGTAGACGCGGCATTTGGTTCCCTGGCAAACACGATTTGTGTCGCAATGTTCTGTTGTCTAATGAAACAGCGGGACGTCTGTGTCTCGCTATCTCTTCCAGGGTGTCCCGCTCGCTCCGGGAAGAGCGGACGTTGCCCTGCCAATCCTGTTGCCTTTCTAATTAAACAACCAACTACAAGGAGACGCAGTGAAAAGACATCCCGTCTGTCACCGAGTCATCGAGTTCGGTGTCACCCGTCGACTTCAAGATACTGTGAAGCTGCCGTGAGCGTTGTGCCGCTGGACGGAAGCGATGCTCTTCTCGACACTGGCCGGTCAAGCTTTTTCGAGCGCTGGCTCTGTGTACTAAATTGAACGAGGGTCATTCACGGGAGAACAGAATGTGAAAGGGTGTCAACTCGATGATTGCGTCTGTGTCCTCGCGCTTTTCTTGAAAATGTGGCGATTTCCTCGAGAATCTGTTCCAATCATCTGCATCGTAATGAGGCCGACGAGGCAAACTGCACAATTGCTCACTCGCCCCGCGTCGCTTGCCAAGGCAGCTGTCGCTGTTCGTTTTCTCCCATTAGATTCAAAGGCGGACGGTCGAGCGCGAACTCCCTTTCAGACTAAATTAAAACCACTGCCGAGGAGGGTCCAGGGGTGGACATGGACCAGACAATGGAACCGAGCAGCTAGCGCCCGAGCCAGCGGAGTAGAGTGAGATGGCAAGCCAGCAAGCTAGCCGGCAGGCAGGCAGGCAAGCAAGGGAGCTCCAGGGGGGAGACAGCCTCTTGGGTAAAGGCCAACGGGGTGACAGTTGAGTGGTAATTATCCACCCACGACTCGAGGGGATACAAGTGAACACGACGCCGGGTCGACTCAGCCCCCCCCAGATGTTACAAAGCTTTGTCAAACGACTCTGCAATGCATCGAAGCCCCCAGGGCCTGCTGTTGAGCCGAGGACACCGGTCTTATTGATAATGTGTTGACCACTCCGACCCCACTCCGAACATCTGAGGTTTCGGTGAGCGGTAAAACAACACAAAAACCCAGAATCACCCCAGAACCCAGTTGTTCAGCCGTTGAATGTCTGTTTGTTGAGCCATTCAAAGTCTGTAACTTGGGAGCTCTATTAAACCACAACAGTTTCGCGAGTTGCGGCAGGCCCGCAAAGTTTCGAGCGGAAGCGGGAGGAAATTTTACTTTTACTGAGTGAGATTTTCATCGATGCATTCGGAGTGGAGAAGACTGACGGTAGAATGAGTTAGGAGAGCTCTGAAGGAACGTCATGATCAGACGCACGCAACTCCTCTTTGACAGATGCGAAGAGTCGATGCCGGTAAGACAAATGACGATAACGCTCTGGGTTTGGATTCTATTTTGTCAATTAAAAGTTTCGTCCAACCCGAGATTGGGTGAGCAGCGTTAATCCATATCATTCTCTTGCCGCCCTAGAGTTGCTGAAGGGAAGAGAAATTGTTTCTTCGTCGGAGGTTTCAAATGCTCTCTCGGCTGAATGTGCGATTGAGCGCGGCGCGCCGATCTATATCGCGGCATTAGTCGCATCGTCGATATACAGCAGCACACCCACACATTAGCAAGTTATACCTTCGTCTACAATCGAATTATAACCGACGTGAATGAATGTGTTTCCTGTGCGTCTGCATTCGAGACAAGCGGCATAGACTGATGAGATGTACATTGGCCGTCTTCGGTTCTTCAGCTAATGCATGTCGACGGCCATTCCACGCCAAGAACTCGACAGAGCCGCGCCGCGCCGAGAAACCCCGAAATCCCCTCAGCGGGAATGCCTTCTCGGTCAGACTCGCCACCTCCAAACCATCAGCCGCGAATTCAGTGAATCTCCTCGACCACATTCGATATTTTCGCTCGAAGTGTGCTCTGACCGTGCGATTCCGGTTCGCGGTTCAGATCCGAGGGTTGACACGAGAAACCGAACTCCCGCTCGGTAGATACTCCCCATGGCCACTAACAGACATCAAATAGTGAGCAAGCGTAAGCGAATTTGCACACGTATCCTTTGTGGAACGTCTTGTGCTACCACGGCTGGCACTGCGAACCCTACTGCCACTGCTGCTTCTGCATCAAGGCCTGTTCTCCTTGAGGAGCTCGAAGGCAAGGAAGCGGCGCCGAGCTTATCTATTATGATGATAGAGCCATATATAACACTACTTGTTGTATCTGCTTACCCGTTCTCGCCGAGACGAGAAACTACTGGGAACACCAACGAGAGGGCATACAACAAGAAGAACCATGGTGGGGGACGACGCCAGACAGCGAAACTGTGGTGAGGATACCCCTAAGGCAAATCAGATTACAGGAAGCCTAGACCAGAACAGAGTCGTCCATCGAAGATGACACCTTGGCTATTTCTTCTTTCCGAGATGACCTCTTCAGATGACTTGCCCTGAGTCATGCAGCTGTCTGCCTCGCGTTCGCCGGTGTCGTTCGGCTTCGCTACCTTTGGGCTCGGAACCGAGTCGCCAGCCGCCCCACCAGCCCTGGGGCCACACCTTCCACTCAAGCTGTTACGCTCTGACTTGCTCTTTGTCAACGAGGCTGGCCATTTGAGGTTTATCTCCTTTTCGTTAGAGTTAAAGATGTTGATACCCGTCCCGAGGTCCACCCGATCCGGCGGCGCGGCGGCCAGCCAGGCCATAAAGTAGTTCTGTTATTGAAGAAAGACGTTGTACCCTGGAGGTATGTGCACATTAAGGTAGCCGAGACGGCTACACAACCCGCGCGCCGTGGCTTGTGGTTGCTTGCCGACTTTCCTTGTGGTCGGGGGGTAATACCCTATCTGTATGCCTGAGCGTCTCGCGGGCCAAACGACCCAAGGGCCGCAGCCGCCGACGCCGCTACGGCCTCATTCAGCGGGGTAAAGGCGGCCCACTCCAAATAGATACATTTTGCAGCTTATAAAATTACAGCTATTCGAGCCGACGAGAGGGGACTCTCGCACTTCACGAAGATAAACAGAGAGCCCCGAAGGGATGAATGGCGGAAAAAGCGCGTCCTCTTAGCGGCCCTTCGTCTGTTTCTGCTTGACCGGCTCATCCGGAAACCCAGGACACCATCCTGCGAGGATATTCCGCAAATTTCATTAAAACATCGTTCACATATTTCTCCGCGCCGGGCTGGCTATAGCGCCATATTTGTGCTTCCTCGCGAATCTGGAACAATCACTCCGAGGCGTTCTGTTTCTGTCCGTTTCATCGAAGCTCGGGATCTCAAAAACGAATTTGAACTAAACGGTATCTGTTATCGTCCACGCCAGCAGGCGCACCGCTTTGATCCACTCAAATTTGACACGAGTCTCGTTTTCCCGCGCGGCCGCATGGGAGCTAGCCACCCTTGAGGAATCGGCAACTTTCACCACCTTTACCACTGCCCCGGGAGCTCGGCATTTGCGAAGGATTGGGATGAACGCGGGAACGAGCGAATGAGGAGGAAGGGATAGGGACGTCGAGAAAGGAACAGTGAGGAGTGGGAAAAGTGCAAAACAGATGATTTGTTTCCTTGAAGCGTGAGATAAAGAATGGGCGAGAAATGGAGAGCGACTGAAAGAAACGAGAATAGGACTCCAGCCAACCATCTGAGCAGTGTGCTCCGCTTGCTCGCTGGGAGTCGGCGAGCTTTCGAAAAGGCTAAATGATTTCCCTGTAGACCTACCGCACTTTTAGCATAAGTCCGCGATAAATAAGTATAGGAATAACTTTCATTCGCCTACATCTGCCGCCCCGTGTCCAGCTGTTCCCTCGCAATGTCAGAAGACAAAGCTTTGTGTCACGTTGAGCGGTTCACGCTACATCTCCGAGAAAATTCGTGTCGAGCATTGAAAAAAAAAAGGAGTTTTCTGTTTTGTTTGAGGAGAGAGAACAGAAAAAGCTGCGAAGTTCGCCATTTTTCCGCGTTTCCTTGTTTCTCTTTTGAGAGAAGGCCCCTTGAAAGGCGATTTTCACTTCGGAAGACTGATTCAGAGAGATCGGAAGATTAACATTTTCGTCGAATTCTTGAAGGACTCTCGCATCCTCCAACGGCAGAGGCAAACGTTTGAAGAGAAAATTCTAGAAAGTTCTTCGGTGAGGAAAGCAAAGATACTGTCAAACGTGAACAGGCGTAGCGTCACGTCCCTGCAATGGACTGCTTCGATCTTCCGGTGATTGGAGGTGACTGGCGAACTGGCAAGAAGCCTCAAAACTAGCGGAACGAACGGTCGGTCTCTCGGTCGATGGGCGAGAAGCAGGCAGCCAGGCAAATGAAAACTGTTTGATTTCATCGTCTTCACCGTCGCCGCCATACTGAATTTGGAACACATCCTCCTTAAAATGTTATTAACTTGTTCCCTTCTCGTCGATCGAAACGGATTGCAAAGTTTTTACTGCTCAGGAGTGGAGCACTGCCTAACTTCAAGATTCGAAACTCTCTCTTCCGAAGCCCATCACAGACCTGCCGTTCACCGCTTATACCGTAAGGTGGCGCGTACGTCGGTCACGAAATCACGCCATCCGTCCTTACTCATAGCGGGCGTTCAGCCGAAAGGCCATTAGAGAGAGATTGGAGGTAGAAGAAAATCTCGGACGCTCCGAGTTTCTAGGAAATCCTCGCGATAGGTCTCAAGTTTGTTTTTGGTAGAATCCTAGGACTCGAAAACACCCAAACCCGCTCCGGAGACACCAGCAATGACGCTCAATTTCCCTCTATTCCAGTCATTGTCGCCGTTCTGGTTGCAGTGGAAATCTGCGATGCTCGTACCAGGATCTCGGTAAGGAAGCTGTGCTTCTTCCCTTCCATTGAATTCTCGTCTTCGGTTATTCGGAACCTAGCTTTCTTCTGCTCAAGCGGAATCCTGTGTTTGTCTCTCGTTCGCGGTACGGTCGAAGGGTGCCGTCTGATGCGCTTCGTCTGTGATTCTTTCTCGTGCCAACTTTGAACTGCCTAGAAGTCAGTGCGGGAAATTCGAAACACATTTGCGCCCTCACGTTCAGGGACATTACGACGCTAAGCAAAGCCGCTTTATAATAACTTCATCCCTCCAAGCCGACTTTGCAAATGCCTCGCCCCACGCCGACGCCGAACTAGTCTGCCGTCCCGGACACGGTCGGGCTGCCCTCATTGAACTACCCGATTTCCCTCCCTTCCTCCCTCCCGGCCGGCCCGGAGCAGATCTCATCTGTTCAATCAAAGCTTTGTCACGATCTCACGCTGTGTCTGATTCTCCCTCCACCTTCTTAGTGGCTAAAGAAATTTTAAGTCTGTATCCGTCCTGAGGTTTTGAGGATTCCTATAGTGCTCTTGCCGGCTCTATCACTTGGGCGAATATGGTCACAGGTCCGCAAACTTTAGGATTTCAATCTGGAGAGAGAAAATCCAGTGATTGGACACGGACTCGCCGAATCATTCGCGAGAGGCGGTTGCCGCACCGCGTCTCCACAAACTTTGAAGTTCCTCTTGAGGGCAAGCCTTCGTTTATAAGACTCTCTTGAGCAGACAGGAATCAATCATTGGGAATGATTTCAAACCTTCACAACTGAGGCTTCTCCTAGGTGAACACACACTACAGAGTTCGTCCCGTGAATCACGGGCAGCATTTTCTGCGATACCGAAGGCCGCCACGTTCGCTGGAAGAAGATGAGCCGCGGAGACCGAACATTTCCTTGGATTTGGAGTACCTTGATTACGACAACGGCAACGAAATTCTCAGCAATCAGAGTAAGTATCTTCATTTACAATATTCCATCGCGGCCTCTCCCAGGAAAGTTAGATTTCAGGTGTATTCTGGGCCACCAAATTTACAGAACACCATCTTACTTTGAATAAAGTGTAATTATTGCGAATCCCAGAGGAGCCGTACACGCACCAGCCCGTTGTGCTAGAACAAGAAGACCCCCAATTCGCCGAGCCAATTCCGAGTGTCACGGTGGCCGCTGGCAAAACAGCTGAACTGAAATGTATCATCGAAAATCTCGGAAACTATACGGTTAGTTGAATAACGACAACTCCCCCACGGAGAGGGAAGGATGCACAAAGCTCACTATCTCCCGTATCCTCAGGTCGCGTGGTTGAATGTAGACAAACAGACTTTATTGGCTGTTCACACGCACGTGATCTCGAACCAGGACCGTGTTCGGGTGAGCCACAGCGGGCATCGCGAATTTTCGCTCTTGGTTGAAAACGTTCGGCCGGAGGACTCGGGCTATTACATGTGTCAGGTGAACACTAGGCCAATGAAGAATCAAGTCGGATTTTTGAATGTTGTCGGTGAGTCAAACTCGGGAGGACAACAACATGAAAGTCTTCATCGCAAACTTTCCTTGCTTGTGTAGCGCATGGATATTTGAAACTCGGATCTCTTTCAACAGTCGCGCCATATTTCCTGGAAAGTGTTGGCTACAACATTACTGTTAGAGAGAACGACAACGCCATTCTGCGCTGCCATGCCGGTGGGAATCCGCAGCCGAAGATCACGTGGCGGAGGGAAGACTCTCAGGTAAACCAATGGCCTGCGAGCAACATCGAAAACGATGAACCGATGACGGCCACTTCCTGTTGATTGTAACGAAATTCATTCACAGGTTTTCAAATTGGAAAGACGACACAAAGCCACAACATATGTGGGTTCTGAGCTCCATCTTCGTGGTGTCAGTCGAAAAGATATGGGCGTTTACATCTGTTTAGCTTCCAATGGGGTCCCGTCGTCAATAAGTCGCAGAATACACCTGGAAGTCATATGTAAGAATGCAATCGTATCAGAATATGACTCCGAATGAGTCGCCGTGTCCGCTCAATGAGATCGGTCCTTATTTTGCAGTTCCACCGTTGATCAGAGTGCCTCATCAACTCGTCCACGCATCCTTGGGGGACAATGTAATCTTGGAATGCCATGTGGAGGCGTCCCCGATCGCTGAGCCTGTTTGGCTTCATCGGAGTCAACGTTTGGGCTCCGATCACAAATACCACACGTCCAACAGTCAAGAAGATTTGCGAACGACGATGAGACTGCGCGTGAAAATCACACATCGAAGTGATTTTGGCATGTATCGCTGCACAGCGCAAAACAGCATTGGCCATACGGAGGCTAAAATTACACTCGTCGGTAAGGCAGAAGCTCATTTGGATTCTCACGGTCTTTCTTTAGTCCGTTCTCCATGGACTCAGCGAGGGATCACGGGTCGTAAATATCAGCGAACATGCGATTTTTTCCATCTTTCAGAACGACGTCCTACTTCGATGCCGACTACAACTACTGTAAAACCCACAAAAGCACCACGAAAACCGAGTAGGAGACCTCAACAGTCGCCGTCCCCGCCGACCACGCCCCTCATGTATTGGATCACTACGAAAGGACCCGTACTCGTCAGCATTTTCGACATAAATAAAGGCAATATCTCTACTCTGTGGAATCGGAACAAAGCACGGGGTAAAATTGGAATCATTTTGTTGAATGGCCTGATCACATTCGCCGCACGAAACAAAAATGCTGTGAACGAAGGCTGACCGGGCCGATACATTTTCATTGCAGAGTCTTCGAGTGTGGCTGCTGGTGCTGTCATAAATCCCAGTCCAGGCATGCATTTACTCCTAGCGGAATTGTTGATAGTCCGCTTGATCGTCGAGCGATGCAGCTTATGAAAGCGCCGGCCCAAGGCCCGCCGGGGTTCGACCATCGAGGGCCATGTTGACTTTAGCTCACTGTAGTAGAATGTTTGAGACGCCTCAGTACAATACAAAAACCTAGTTGGATGAAGCGCGAGCTAGCAGCTGATGTCGATCGGTTGGCTATTTCTGACGCGTGAAACCATCGCCGGCACACCAGCCAAATCGACTTCAATAACTAAGCATTGCAACAAAAAGAACCTTGTACATTACGGTTTCATTATTATTAAACGATGACTTTCATACGAGAATCGTTCTCATTCATTGACATTTTTGAGCATAGAAAGGCAGATCTTCTAGGGATTCTCTTAAGTCTTGGCCCGGATAATCACAATCTGAGTCTGAAATGCAGCGAGACAATGAAGCTCCTTCCCGGAATAGCATCGGAGCCCCCTCAACTTGCACAGTGCCCTATAACACACACAAATGAGCTCTCCAGCTCGCAGGAGGAGCTCACGTGTTTCCAACGCAAGTTCACAGGCCCCGAGTAAGAGCTCACGGGCTCCAAGGAGGAGTTCTCAGGACTCCCGGAGGAGCTCACAGGCATCCAGGCGAGCCTCACGAGCTCCTGAATCGATAGCTTACACTACAAATATCGGGGCTCGGCCCGCAAACCACAGAGAATCTCCCGAATGTTGGAAAAAGTTACAAGTGTTCCTCTTTGGTCAGAAACTTCCTGGAAAGAACGCTAAGAAGCAAGCGGTCGCTGTCGACATCGATGAGCCTGTAGATGTTGAGGCCATCGCCGCCCCAGCAGCACCACAATCGGTCTTGGAAATTCCGAGCACCAACGTCCAAACGATGAGGATTTGTAAAAATCCTCGAGAAATTAGGCTAGACAGCAGAGTTTGTTCATGTTGCCCGGTGACATGATACCTGCTGCGAACTCTTTCCTTAACCGATTTGACTTCGTTTGTTGTTTCTGTTTTAATGTAAGAGCTTGGAAGTAGTACTCAAGCACTAATTTTCGGAATAAATTTCCGGTGGAAACCAATCCCAAAGAATAACGATCTCAGAATCCTCGTCCCAGATGCGATTCTCTTCCCTTACATTCTATCAGTTCGTTTTCTTCTCGAAAAATAACATCAAGCGGAGGCTTTCGGAAGACATCTCGGAGCCATTGTGGTACGTACGTCTGTAGCACCTGAGAGCTACTTCGATTCGTCAGCGAAAGAAGACTGGGAAATCATAACAGGCGATCGGTTGTTAAACAAGAATAACAGTTTCTTTCTGACGAGGTGGCCGGTATACTTCAAATTTCGCAGCGATGCACCGAGAAACTACGTACAGGCAAACGATGAGCACGAGGAAAAATATTTTATCGTCTTCCATGTCGTCTCCGTAAGGATCCAATGGTCTTTTCGTTGAAGTGGATTCTCCTGTCGGAATGGATTCCGTCGTCTCCGGTGTTTGCGAAGTCCCATGCCGCTCCCCGGCAAGTGATCGATTGAATCCACTCAGGAGACTCAATAATATCAAAGTTTTTCTCTGTAAAAAAACGACATTCACGGTAAAAAGACACGGCGGATATCGGAGTATGATAGAATGAGTCTGAACGGGCGTTCTCAAGTTAGATTGCTGGACTCGGCGAGCTCCACAGCGCACTCGTTCTATCAGGTATTCGTCGATTCCAGTACGAATGTACGGGAGATTCACTGATCAGAGCAATGTGGAGCCTGTTCCCACCCTTGGAGAACTGCCACCAAGCGTCAAGTGTTGACATTCGTCTCCTCTCTCTATCAAATCAAGAACAAACTTGTTCCGAATATTTCGCATCGCATCACGAGTGCAAATGATACAATCACAGATATCCCTTCCGAGGCACTGAAAAAGAGTGCATCCGGCTATCTCGGAGCCCTCATCGTTGTCTCAATCACTGCAAGTCCAGAAACTGTCATCAGAAACCCATCACCGTGTTTCCTGCATGGCTACAAACACATCGGTTCATCAATATCAGACACTCATAACAACCGTGATGGAACTCGCTGTCTGATTCGTGTGATCAGTGATCTTGCTATGCGCTACTCCTCCAGATGTCATAATCTTCGAGGCCCGGAGCTATAGCTTACCTCGACTGGTCGAATGCTTCATCAATTATTATCGCAGACCCGATTTGGCGAAAGAACTTTCATCTGATCACGAAGTTTTCGAGGACAAAATTAGTCTCATGTCGGACAGACGGGCAATGCATTCGCTTTTCCACCGAACAAGGAATCAACTTTAGGACTTTCGGAGAAAAATTTTGACCGAAAAACGTTACGTCGGGCTGCACTGAGAACAGCGATTCCGAAATCCGGTTTCACTACACGTACACGCACTGGACGCACAGAATCACAAACTTAAACGTAGATCAGAGTCCCGAGAGTCGATGCTACTTGTCTTACCATTTGCTGGACTGAAGTACTCGGTATTTCTTCTCGGAGGCACCAGCGAACGTCTTGTCTTTTGACCCGAAAGCGTTGGAATCGCAACAAATCGGATAAGAGGGTGGAATCCGCTTTGACCTTCTGAATAATATTTTCGTTCTGATGAAGAGCACGTCTCCAGAAAATGCTTCAGCCGAAAGAAAACCTGCCATCGCTGGCCAGGACTTTCTCAAACAATAATCTGTCGATCTATTGAATTCTCAAGTTTTGCGGTTGAGCATCACCGCCGGAGGTGTCTCTTTGTTACGATCATTGTTTTCAACGGTGGGAAAACATTTAACGTCGTTTGAGCGTGAGACATTCAGTTCATTCGTCTCCGTCCTGTATAGAAGAGCGACCCCGAACTTCGCCATTTGTATTACGATTCAGAATCAGCAGCTGAACATGATACTGCTTCAATCGATGGAGGACGGACGCGTTGTGAACTGTCATTCGTCCAAGTAAATATATGTACAAGAATGGGATTTACGTAGGACGTAATAAGAGGGATAGAAATCGGTTAACAGTCCATTGGAATGGATATTTGATCGAAACGATTATAGTACGGTTATTTCAATTGAGTCATGTCCGGAATTCTAATTCGACCGCTTTACGATGTTTATCGTGTCTGTTTCTGGACCTAATATGTAATTCCTGGGCATCGAACAAATCATTGTTTCTCCTCATCCGAGTGATTCATTGTTTGATCGTGATCATTGCCAATCAGTGTAAAAGTGACTGAATGTCAACCTCCTACGGACTATCGTGAGAATTCAATGGACTATCGTAACAATGTAATCACACAGATAGATGAATAGTTATTAACGAGAATGCCGTCTGTGACTCCCACCGAACGGCCAGCAGCTGTTTGACACAGTTTTTGTCGCTTCGATATGCTGTTGTTCTACCTTCAGGGATTCTTTTCTTCTCTCGCCTTCTCCGTCTTCACAATCGGCGTCGAAGTCTTTCTGGAGGTGCGCCGGAGTTTCAGAAATATCAAACTTTTTGGCGACGGAACCCTCGTTCTTCGGCGAGAATACTTTTGGAACAGCAGCTCTGAGGCAAGAAAGAAAACGGCTTTTCCCTCTCTGCGAGCGCTAACTTCGGAACTGGTTCGCACTTCGGGGAGGGTGCGGCGAAACGCGGCTTCCACCATTCACGTGGAGCCCGTTTCCGAGGCTCGAGCCTCTATCTCGTGGAGATCGGATGAATCCTTGAGTGAGAATGCCACACTCTGACAGCGAATGAAAGATTCGTGGATGAATTGTCGGCCCTGCCACAGTCCGGGAGGACCATCCGCAAAAAGACGAATCCGACTCACGACCCACTGTCGCCGCGTTTCGCTGGAGCCTCTATCGGTGGCGGGTCACGGCGCATGCCAGAATCAGAAGCACTCCCTGACTCCCTTGCTTGCCATGTTTGTTTTGAACAGGTTTCAACACACGACCACCTGAAGTAGGAGGCTGAGATCGTGTGCTCGGAAGTGCACAGAGTGAGGTTCGGCTTACCTAGGGAACGTGACAAGTGTTTTTATTTCGTCTCTGTTCCACATTGGAGTAGTCGTCCGACTGTGTTGGCATTGTCGTCGTGGAGATGTCTTGGACTGTCAGAAATTCTTGGTGAGTCACGGATAATTTACGGTGTGAAAAAACTAGATAAGTCGGGAAGTTGTGTAATTTTCGATAGAATTGAGAATCGCCGGAAAGATTCCTTTCGAGAAGTTCGAGGACCGTGAAAACGATCCGCTGGAAATTCTGTCACCGGGCGATAAAACGAGACTCGTTAGGTAGCGGTTGAGAGAAATTTACGATCGTTCCATGTGACAACCCGATACTGTTTTCGGGTGTCGAATCTCCGCGGTGTCGTCCGCCGCGGCCACCGGATCTCTGTCAGATCGTCGTCCAGACTATAGAAAGCGTAGAATCATTGGAAGGAAACCAGATCTGTTGTCGCCGGGCATTTCTCTTTTCTTGAAAAAGAAATCATCCGTTTTTCTTGATGCTGCACGCAGCCAAAGCGGAGTTTGCAGAAGATTTTGAACAAGCGGGTCGTGTTGCGTCGTTCTGGATTCTGCCTCTTTTTTTTCTCTCGCTATATCTGGCTTCTAATGCTCACTGTCCTCCTCCATTGACGATAAAAAGTTCTGTTTTTCGAGAACAAATGATAGATTCCCCATCTGCTTGACGTAAGATGTGAACGATCGTTGAGACATGAGCGAGAATCGCGGACTTGAGTGCCGGCGAAAACAGACAAGGACTCCCATTGGGTTCCAACATTTCCGATCCAGATTGGGCTTTACGTTCTTTGGGCTTGCAACGAATATCACGAGCTTTGATCGATTCTCGGCGTTCGATTCGCGCGAAAGATGTTCCCAGCACTTTATTCGCTTACTTCTAGTGGATTTTGTCGGAATCCGACCAATGCGAACATTGAGAGATCCGATGAGAGCCGGTTTTAAACCACGCAAATTCCATTCCGTTTCTGGTTTGATAGAAAACCTGGAAAACTTTTAACAATGCTAGCGTTTCGCGTGACGATGTTTTTTTTTCGAGTCAACTACTCTCACTCGGTCCGCGCTGAATGTGTTCGGAAAAAATTGAGTCTTCATCACATCAGCGTCCTGGTGCCAAGCTATCTTACGGGAACATTTCGTCGGCGTTTGATGACATTTTCACGCCACGTTAAATTCACGGCTTCACCGAGTTCCTTCTTCCAAATTTTTCTCTTCGAGTCTTCATGAGGTGCTTCTTGCACGTCCGGAAAGACGTCAGAAGATCTTCGTTTGAGGAAATCTCTATCAACCGAAAAATCCGTTCTCTAGTCTGAACAGATCATGTGTGAAGCCGTGGAGCACTATCCGACCTCCGTATCGGTCATGGAATCGTCGAATCCTGTCGCTCTGTCTCACGAGCGCTCCCTGAATCGATAAAATGGAACAGTCAAGCACTGGGTCATACATTCCGACTTCAGATTCCCCCGTTAATTGAGAATTCTGCATCAGCTGACCAGATCCAGTTGCTTGATGTCACGGGAGGTGTTCGGTCGAAGGTTCACATAGAACGAGTCGTCGTCAAAGGGGTCGCTCACAGGTCGTGAGATATTTTGAAATCTGATTTGCGCAAATGCAAAGAAAAAACATCCGATTTGTGTCCAGTAAAACATCATCAAGTCATTAGTTCTGGTTCTGCATGCGTGGCTCAGGCTTTGGGAAAAAAACGTTCAAATTGGATGTGCCAACACCGCTGTGTTGGTTTGTCGTCTTCTGACCACAGATCGTTACGTCGTCATCGCGACGTTAAGATGTCCTAATGGCCGGGCGAGGAGCGTCCGTCCAGTCTTCCCCCGCCACCACACCGTTGCAAATTTCAACCAACCACGCGTTTTCGACAGGTCCATTCTATCGAAAGGATGCAAACATTCCCCGTTCATCGTAGTATTGTGAGCTGGACTTTGCTGGAATTGTCTTTGTGCGATTGAACGACTGCTCGGTGATCGTGTTTTGAAGAGTTCCTCGTTTCCATTCGATCGAAGCGCTCAGTTGAAGTTTGAGGGAAAAGTGCAAACTTCACTCTGTACACTTCGGGAAGATGGTTCGTTCCGGTGGGAAAGAAACCGTGATCCAGTTGAAACAGGTAAAGACCGTGTCTTGATGCTGGGAACACTCGCATGATATCTGCAGTCCCTCACGGTCCGCAAAAGAACATCGAAAAGATGACAGCGGGAAGAACTGTGGTTTCCTGAGCGAACCTTAGTTTCTCAAGACAGTTTCGGGAAGAGATTGGAACTAGAAATGTTCTTAATTCTTTGAATGGATGCAAATGTCGTGTCGAGGGCCGAGCGTGTTTTCCACTGCGAGGTGTTAGCCGCGGATAATCTGAAAAGAAATCCAAGGGAAAAAGTGGGCCGTCAGATCAAGAAGAATGCTGCGAAACATTTTGAGAACTTCATCCTTAATTAGCTGCGGAGCTAGATCATCCCGCTCACGCCATCCAGAAACAGCCGGGACGAACAAAAGTTCAGGGAAAAGTGGAGAAATTAAGAGGGACGGAGGAAAACAACAAAATAGGGAATCCTGCATACCCTGGTCTTGTTTGTTAACAATGAAGAGAAGATAACGCTCGTAACTAGAGCGGACGAGATGGTTTTTGAAAAAATTTCCTTATGGAGACATCTTTATTATCGACTCGTGGAAAGAAGTTGTTTCATTTACCCCGTAGCCGATCGAGAATCGAGATTTACATAAATGGCCCGGTTCGAGGGAACTCTATCGTAAATCATGACCGATCGCCGAACAGTGGAGCTTGGTCAGCTCTAGTTTTGAAGTTTGATATTTTAGGCAACCTTCTCCTAAATCCGTTATTTTGGGGATAAATCGCAGGTTCGAGACGCCGTTCTGGTTTGCGATCGTTGTCGATTATGATGATGATGCACTACAGGTAGTTTGAAGGCTTTACGGCCTTTATCGAAGCCACGAATCTCCTAAGGGACCGGTGTCGCCGCTGCGCTTGTCGCATTGTCTGCGAAGGGACACGTTTGTCGTAAGGACGGCTTAGACGGCTCAAAGCGCGTTCCGTATCGTCTTGCTCCCCGAAAAACCATCTTCTCGTGGATCCTCAGTGTAGCTTTCTGACTGTTTTCGACTTACGACCGAACATTCAAGTGAACGAACAGCGGAATCACTATTCTTCTTTATGGTGTTAGAATGACGGTCTGACTAACCGATGAAGGATACGGCGGAGCTTTCATTCAGCAACGGCGGAGAATCTGGAGCCGATGACATCCTGCTGAAAAGTGTGTTCCTTCATGCTCTCCCGGTTCGCGAGTTTCATTTGTTGACACCGCCAATCGAACGCTTATTGACGAAGCTAAGCGTTCGACTGTTTGCTTACGATCGAGCATCCGCTGCTCGTAGTCAGCTGATTATCGTTTAGGATTGTCGAAAACTTCCAGAATACGCTCGCAGTGAGACTTCTCCCGTGAAGCGTGAAGCCATCAAGCAGGAAGCCAAACAGGCGAGCAAGCAAGCGAACCAGTAAGCAAAGACTGCAATGACTTCCACTTTTGGAAGGTCGGCAAATCAGGTACTTCGTCATGGAACAACGCCTAGCTAGTGGGACGAATCGTTTTTTTTCGCCAGACGGCACCTGAGTGTATTCCGCCGATCTTCCGGCCATACGGTTGACGTTGAACGTTCAAAACAACAAAAGGACACAAGCTGGAAACTATGTAATAGATGGACCCACGTTCACCACGTTGACTTCTTCCGATCGAATTTATTTAGCCACCGTGGGTTGATTGCATGGTCTTCGCAGATCGATTTCCTAGTACGAAAATAGTTCGTAAAATTACGCTTCCTGGACTGCTATTCATGAAATCTTCGGATGGTGGCAGACGGCACTGCTCTTAATTGAACTGCGGGATGGAAGAAAAATTGCATGTTACGCATCCGATCACTTGAGAACGATTGAAACTTTCGGACAGCACTGTTCGGCATCGATGCAGAGAATGAGTTTGGTTTCTGTGACCAACTTCAAGTAGATCTAGTGCTTAAAATGTTAAGCTGCTGGCCAAGGTCACGGACTAATCCGGTTTGTCAAGGTGGGGTCTTCTGATCGATGGTACCATTTGTGACCCGTGCCGAGGGAACGAGAATCCAAACTTGACAGCTAGGGTCTTCAATTAATTGACAACCGGAGAATTCAGAGAACACAGTCAACCCCGCTGAGTTTTCTTTTCTTGAGGGATCAAGGCGATAGTTCTGCGTAGCGTAGGCAGCAACGGC
Source organism: Neoseiulus cucumeris (assembly GCA_021527715.1). Lineage (NCBI taxonomy): Eukaryota > Metazoa > Arthropoda > Arachnida > Mesostigmata > Phytoseiidae > Neoseiulus > Neoseiulus cucumeris. Next base: position 622,492 of record JAJSRV010000015.1, read on the forward strand.
ATTCTAGTCCACGGAGAGTGTTTAAATGCTGGTCACGTCACCTGATTATCATTCCAATACAACAGCTACAAACACCGTTACCGAAATTGCATGCAATGCCCGTGTCTCGACCGATAAGTTTATTTTCGCTTCCGAGATGCGATTCCCAGGCCGAATAGCTCGCGGTCGGCATTTATAGATCGCAATTGGACGGACGACACGTGACAGCACGCCTCGTAATGACTGTCCGTTCAGCTGCCATTGATCTCCCGATAGGCTTGCTGTTTTGTCACTCTTTCGGCCAGCCTCCATCGTAAGACTCATCTTCGCACTCCTAGCAAAGGAATCGAAAGCTCAGAATCTCATGCAGAGTTTCTTTCTCATTTCAGAGCCGCACGGGGACGATTCGCGCCTCGGTGGTGAACGGATCAACCATTCAGAAAAGGCCGGCTCTCACAAATTCCGGAGGATCTGAACCAAACAGATCCATGTCGGATTTCGAGCGGGTCCGCAAAAACCTGGAGAGGGGGAAGCTCTATGAAGATCCGGAATTCCCGGCTGTTCAGAGCACGGTCTTCTATCATCAAACTCCACCGTTCCAGTTCTCCTGGAAGCGCCCGCACGTAAGTTTTCAGGAACTTCTGGAAGAATTAGATTCAGTTTGGATGAAAATGCTCGGAGCGGATGTCTGCGAATGAATTGAGTCAAGTGGGACCGTACGGTACGTGGTCGGAATTTTCTGGGTCACTTTGAGAATATGGGTGGCTTCGGAAACCAAGACACAACCGGACCACACGACGGACCATTGAGCCAATTTCTTGCCATTAAGTTACGAAGCTGACCAAAAGAATTCCGCCTCCGTCCTCGAATTCATCAAACGAAAGAAGGATGCCATTCTAAAACACTGTCTGGTCTGTTCCCGATAGGAAATATGCTCGAACCCGGAGTTCGTCGTAGATGGACCGTCTCTGTTCGATTTGACCCCTGGGAAGTTGGGGGACAAGTGGCTCGTATCCTGTCTGGGCATTTTGGCGACCTGTCGGTGAGCATCTAATAGGCTAGGGCTCCGGTCCCGATTCCTGGTCTAGTTGGTGATGTTCTGAGTTTTTGAACTTGTCCGAATGTTTGCAGGGCTCTCTTCTATCGAGTGGTTCCCGCGGATCAAGGTTTCACCGAAGAGGACGAGTATTGCGGGATATTCCGCTTCCGGATATGGTGGGCCGGAGACTGGAAAGAAGTCTTGATTGACGATCGGCTCCCGACATTCAACGGCAAACTCGTTTTCATCCACAGTCACGGCTCGACGTCGGAAAACCATTTCTGGCCAGCTCTGCTCGAGAAAGCCTATGCCAAGTGAGTGCTATTTCAATCGAATGGCTGTCAACAACTTCATTCCAAGTTTCGATTGTGATTGCGGCATCCACGGTCCATCTCATCTGATGGGTAAACTGAAATCACAGATTATTTCTCGGAATCGATGACAAGATGACGGCGATCTGAATTTTCGCTCATGGAACGCTTCTGAAAGTTTGAGTCGAGAATCGGGTATTGTTATTATCATTACAAACAGACGAAGGAAAATAAAACGAAGTAACAAGACAGTTGATGGCCGGTCGGCTGACAAACAGCGTATCGCGATGATGATTACGATGCAGGACGCTCGGCTAGTTGCGTTAAGAAACGTGAGAAATTTTCTCCGCTTCGCTTTATCGACTCCTCTTCCAATTTGGTTTTGGTGTCTTCGTTTGCGAACCATGAAACCTTGCGATCGTAGCGGACGTCGATTCCATTCGCTTGAGCCTCAAAAAATTGTTATCAGTCTTCAAACGCTTCCCGCACCGCGGCGAACGCACATATTGATTCATCCATTGTGTTGAAAAGAAGAAATCTTCGATTAAAATACTTCTCAACTTCTACGACGTCGGTTGCGAACAGTATCTGGAATCTGTCGGCGCCATTTCGCTCGACTTCGCTGAGAACTCCCCGCTATGATTTCTGTTCGCGTTCGCGAGCTCATCGACGGCCTTTTCGCCACTGCTTTTGAGTGAACTGTGATAAATAGATGTGTGTATACCGAGAACGCTTGCTATAAGAACTGCGATAAGGACACTTATGGAAGTGATTACTGAGACATCATCAGCCCGGTAGCCAAAGACGTGGAAACATCTGCAACAGACGTCGATTTCGTTCCCGCCACAATTACATGCGGCTGTCTTCTTTCAATCTTCGTCGGGCTGGCCCAGCAGAGCGATGAAACCACGATTCCATTTGGAATTTTCTAGCTTTCAGCTCGCAGAACGCCTTCGACGTCAACTTGTGCTCATGACATTCATCCAAATCCAAAAGCAGGAATGTGGGTGTGGATGAAAACGATCGCTTCTTTTTCTTCTCATTATTCAGCTGCCGTTGCTTTTAGATGGATTCCTCTAGATATATATATATATATCAGTAAAAATTTCCCTGCGAGTTGATCTCGCCCGAAACGTCTCTGAGAATAAATCGAGCGGAGACGCGTGGTAAGATGACGCAAGTCACATCTTTGACTTGACCATTCGAAAACGATTAGGACTACGATTGGAAGTTTGGACGTCTCTTGCCTCTTTGAGATCAGGAATGGTCCGTTTTGCCGCTGAAAACTTTTTGACCGAATGTCAACGTTCACTCCACCACTAAGCCGATCCCGCGCGAGTGGCATGCCTTTCTAACGCCTTCTTCACTGACTCTACGACGGTTGTTCGTCTTCAAATCTATCCATCTGCATGTTTTTCGACGACGACGCGACGCCTTCGCGCGGTTTCACACAAACTGAATATTAGTCAACGAAGGCAACGCCTACACCGAGGGCGTCGCAGTTAACGCAACAGCCTAACATGACGACGGAAACGCACAAATCATGTGCACGCTGTTTGTACATATGTAAGAATCGGAAGGAAGTTTTCGAACACTCACGCATCTGTTCCAGCTCCACATTGGTCGTAGAGGACAGCTTGAAATGAATTCTGTTGCAGTGTTAGGCACCTATGGCGACGTCCGACGTGATTAACATGCAATCGAGTAACCAATGCTGATTTCTCCTGTAGGATGTACGGATCATACGAAGCTCTCAAATACGGGAACTCCATGGATGGCTTGTCTGATCTGACCGGGGGCGTCACCGAGGGATTGACGATCGAATTATCATCCACCTTGAATTATTTGCTCACACGAACCAGTATAGTCACAGCGCTAGTGGTGCCTCCAGTCACTAACGGGGTGAGTCGTAGAATATGCAGAAAGTTCGGGAGGCTCGGATGGAGTGACTCTCAAAAGATGAGAAATCGAAAAGCTCCGTCGATCTCAATGTCCCCTCTTCCGCCGCAGACAGCACCGAAACAAGCGCCGAACGAACGATTAGCCAACGGAATCTCTGTCGGCGTCAACTACCGGATCTCTCAGTACTGCGAGATGGTGACTTCTCGGGGCGATCAAATCCGGCTCGTTCGAATGAGGTCGCCGGTAGCTTCGGCTTTCGTTAAGAATTGCCTCGAGTTTGAGAAGCTGCCAAAAGACGATCAGCACCGGGCGCTCGCAGGTAAAATGCTTGCCGACGGCGAATTCTACATGACGTTCGAAGAAGTGTCCACTTCGTTCACCACCTTCGAAGTCGTCCATCTTGACGCCGAAACGTCTCGAGATGAGCCATCTCTCAAGGGGAGGATACCTTGGCAGGTGCGTTTGTTTTCCGCGGTACACTCCAATTATTCGATTCGGCTCAACCGAAAGCCTCATGCAACACCGAACTAATGAGTGAAACAGGAGTCACTTGAATGAGGAAAGAAATAATTTCGATTCTCGGCAGGTGAAACTCGCGAAGGAGCGCTGGCAGCGCGGTGTCAGCGGTGGTGGATGTCGGAACAATACAGATACATTCCATATGAATCCACAAATAATGCTCTCTGTCCAAGACAGCGAGAGCGTGGTGATTTCATTGTGCCAAGACGCCGTCATCGAGCCCAAGGTGAGGGATTTACCTCTGGATGAAATTGTCGTTCAGAGCGTGTCCTCCGCGCGGGAGAGCTTCTAAATCCAGATCCTGATGTTATCCCCAATACGAAAGTTCTCTTTTGACCTTAGGTTATTGGATTTACGGTGTACCACTGTCAGAAAGCGGTTCAAGAACCTCTCGCAAAAACTTATTTCAAAGAGGTGAAATCGCTACTCAGCTCGCATTACTCAAATTACAAACAGGTCAGTAGCTACTGGGACGAAATCCCTTCAGAAGTAATTATGATGTCACCATTTGGTGTTTGACGTGGTTGCATCTTCAGGTGTGTGTCCGGTGCCCTTTGGAGCAGGGACATTATGTGATAATTCCCACAACATTTGAACCCGGCGAGGAGGCGCTCTTCACGTTGAGAGTTTTCTCTGAGAAGCCGACCAAGCTCAAGTAAGAATTTACTGAAACGATATTCAACGCGACTTGAGGTGAAACTTTGTTGAAATCAACCAAGAACAAACAATCGAAATGACATCACATTTCTGGGATTCCGGCAGGTATATCGAATACCCCGTAAGCTGCACAAGATCTCCATTCAAGAAGATTCAGCCACAAATGGAATCATCACTGGCCACCTACGAGCAGGTCTTCCTGCAGATGGCGGATGAACACAAGTGTGTCAACGCTTTTGACCTTCAAGAAATCCTCGAAACCTGTTTGCCAAACGGTCAGTAAACCAAGGAAAAGCATTTTCTTCTGACTTGCTGTCAATCTCAATCTCGATTTTGGCTTTTGACAGCTATATGACTTCAAGATGTTCTTCGCGAGATGTTCTGCCGTCCGTGAACGGGTTTGGCTCTTTTTGCAGATTATGTGAAAAGCTGTGCCACAATGGAAGTATGTCGCCAGGTGGTTCTCGCCATGGACAACACTGGACTCGGTCGTCTCCGATTTCAGGATTACAAGCAATTCATCTGCTCACTGAAATGGTGGCAGACCGTGTTCAAAGCCTACACGAAAGGAACAGTCGGTGTTTTGCGGGCGGACCGTCTGAAGGAGGCGCTCGAAGACATCGGTGAGTTATGAATTCCGGGCAAATTCATCGCGTGGATTGCTCACGAAATCCTCTTCCACCCAAATATGGCGGATCGATATCTTAAGTCATTTCTCTTCTCCGTCTTCACAGGTTTCAAACTCAATGCCGATGTCCTTTCGTTGCTGGTGCTCCGATACATGCGCAAAGATGGCACGTTACGATTCGGTGACTTCGTAGCATGTGTTCTTCATCTAGCGGCCGCATTCGGTGAGACTGGAACGCATATCATCTGAGTCGACGGAATTATCGCGATTCATATTTCCCTCACAACATGTGAAATTCATCCGTCCATCACTCACAGGAGTTTTTCTTGTAGGTTCTTTTGAGAAGAAGGACCCCCTCCAGAACGGCTTGGTGAAACTAACATTACAAGAGGTAAATTACTTTCGATTCCGTGGCACGAAGTCGAAACCATTCAGAGGTAGCAATGAGCGCGAGTAGCCTTCAAGGAATTCCGAGCCTTAGTCATCGATCATCATTATCTGGCGAACTATTGACCAACATGAAATTCATTTCAGTGGTTGCGAGCGTGTTTACCCTGCTAGCGAAGACGATCGACAACACCATGTTACCACAGAAGTTACGCTATTTATGAACAAAGGACTAAAAATCGGTTGAGCCGGAACGAGGCATGAGATTTATTGACCAGTCGAGTGCTCGGCTGCCGTGTCAATTTACAACGACTCTTTTTCTGTAAATATCTCGGGTTCAGTCAAGTGTCAAAGTCTACTAATAAACTCAATGTACATACTAGCCCGCTTTCAATCCACGAGCTCAGTTCCTGCCGGTAATGCTCTCCTAGATCTAGGTGAACTGTGATTCTCAGCGAAACAAAGGCTATCGCTCTGTTCCTTAGGCGGGAACAGAGCTCAGGAGTTAAAACCCCGAGAGAACGACGAGATTCAGCGCCAAAGACCAGGAAGTTTCGAGTGGTTTGCGGCGGTTTGAAGGAAACAGCTCTCATTCCACGTAATAGTCAAACGCCATTCTCTGGTTCCGATTTTTGGGTAATTTTCCATTTCAGGGTTCTTTGTTCATCTTCTATCCATCTGATCCGCGCGACTTTTCAGTGCTCTCAAACTTTTGGGATGGAAGCGTGTACAAAGAGAGCGAGAGGTTCAAGATATTCAACTAGATTTATTTACACCATGTGTACACGAGCAAGAGAAGACGTTTTACCATCCGCTGTTCTGTTGCTGAGCGGCCCATCCATTGTTCTGCTGCTGAGGAGCCCAGCCGTTGTTCTGTTGTTGGGGAGCGTGCTGGATCTGAGCGGTCTTGATTTCCTTCACGACGAGAACCTTAGCCTGTTGGGCAGAGCCTCCTCCGCTCTTGGACAGGATCTTTCCTCCTTGATCGATGGTACGAACCTGGTGGATGGTCTTGATGACGTGAGTGGGTCCAGCAACGGTCAGGGAGCCTCCCGTGCTTCCACCATGTCCGCCTTGCTGCTTAATGATCAGAATCTTCTGCTCCTGCTGGGGTTGTTGCTGTTGCTGCCATCCAGAGGATTGTTGCTGTTCCCAGCCAGAAGATTGTTGTTGTTGCTGCCAGCCTCCAGAGGATCCTCCGGAGAATCCGGCGTGGGCGACGGCGATGCAGACAGCGATGACGACCTGAGTACGAAACACGTTAGGAATATCCAGTGAGGACTCATTCTGCTCAGGCGAATGGAGAGAACTCCCGGACTGGGATTCGACTGTGGAATACTCACGAAGATCTTCATGTTGAACGATAAGATTCGATGCATTGGTTAATGTGAACACTGCTTATATTTGTACATCGTGGAAGGGAGAAGAATCAGGGGAGGACTGACCACTACGGCAAGGTCATTCAAGGTGACCTCGGGGTGCCAGGCTTCGCGATTGAACACTGGTCATCGTAATTGTTTTGGCATTACTGACGGTTCATGGGTTCAGGATGATGATGACGATGTTGATGAACACTGAAGATGACCCGGGGCTTCTGTGGTATCGCATCCAATCAAAAGCATCATTCATCGCACTGATCAGTGGTAATCCTGGCATCTTCGATAATCCAAAGACTGGGTAGCGCAGGGTGTCTGAAACTCCGAAGGGATGGGTAGGCGATCACAATAGAAGATCCAGGATCGAATCCGACGCGAACTAACTCTCCTCAATTCTTCTGTGGAAACAACAGGAGGTATCCTCCTTCGGTTCGCCGATACATCAGAGCAAGAACTACCAGGGAACTTTGAGGGGACACTCATCGATAATCCAAAATCGTGGAAGGATCTGCCATCCTTGATGCTCCTCGGATTTGAAATCAAATCTGAGCCTTTCTTTTACTTCCTCCCGAATAATAATTCAAGATATTCAAGCGCGCGGATACTGACATTCTCCAAAACCGGTGATAAACGGAGCAGCATTAAAGCGCTCGACTTGGAAGCGAGTAATAATTTTCGTCCAATCGTTAAAATTCGAAAACCCTTCTCTGCCGAAACGAATAAATCAGAAAACAGCAGTGTTTTGTTGTCGAATTTCAATCAGTACGTACCGCTTGAAAGTTTTCGGCCGCATTGGAAGCCGAAATCACTCAACGAATTTGTTCATCTTCTGCCATCGTGAAAAAATCAATGACCCTTCCTGGGGTCAGCACGGTCGCGTGATGTTGCTGTCCTCGAACTTCACAGTTCGGCAGAACGCAAAATAACTATAACCCGGACTTCGGATAAGCTCCTTAGTAACGAAACGTGCGAAAAAGCTTATGATGCCCCCTCTTTGCGTCGGAAATCTGTCAAAGTTCGTTGACGAGAACTTCAATTTTACAGCGCATCCTTCCATTTGGAATTGAACAGATATGTAGACCGAACCGAACAGCAGAGATTGAGAACCCGAAATATTCGTCGACCGTGTGCTGATCAAGGAGAACATTGGACGATGATTAAAACCGAGAAAAATCATATCGGGGAACCCAGTCGGATTGTAATTGAATTTATTAAAAAAATAGCGTCCGTAATGTGTACTTCGAGCAAATGAAATGAAATTATCGTTTCCTAATCTGCATTCTAAAGTACCGTCGCGGACTACAGTGATCCTGCTCGGCCAGAAAAACTTGCCCTCGTAAATCATCTGTTGATTTCAAACGAACAGGATTAGCGTCTTTCTAATCGGTTGAACTGAATCCCCGGAGGTTCAGTTCTGTTTCAGGTCCAATCAAACAGGAAATCGATACGTAAAGTATCTTCCTGCGCCTGGAGTCTCACGAGATTAGGAGGAACAACGAGGCAAATCCATGATAGTTGTGGAACGAAGCTCGTACGTGTCCTCTGGCTCCTCGATGCGAAAACCGTGGAGGAATCGATCTTTTTCGACTGAATTCGGAAGTTTATTGAGGAACAATGATGACTGTTGATGTTATGTACAGGGTTCCGTGATGTATGAAACGAATCAATGGAGATGAAGCCTCAGTGCCATCCGGCCGAAGCAGCAACACCTTGTGGCCAGCCCTGAGCTCCGTGGCTGACTTGAGCGGAGCCGACAGATTTCACGACGAGGATTTTCGCTTGTTGCGCTCCAGCTGATTTGTGAATGATCTTTCCTCCCTGATCGACGGTCCTCACTTGGTGGATGGTCTTGATAACGTGTGTGGGTCCAGCGACAGTGAGAGAGCCACCGACGTTTCCATGTTGTTGTTGCTGTTTGACAATGATGATTTTCTTCTCAGGTTCTGGCTGAGGAGCCGGGGCCCATCCGGCGGAGGGAGCTTCCCATCCCGAGGACACTGGAGCGGCGGCAGCTTCCCAACCGCCCGAGGCTGGAGCCGAAGCCTCCCATCCGGAAGAGACGGCAGTTGGTGCCTCCCAGCCAGACGAAGCAGGGGCTTCCCAACCAGCTGATGCAGATGGCGCCTCCCAGCCTGAAGCAGCGGATGACGCGTCCCAGCCACCTGATGCTGGGGAAGAAGCAGCTTCCCAGCCGCTAGAGGACGCGGCGTTCCATCCCGAAGCCTCCGAGGAGATGATCCCGGCGTTGGCGACCGCCGCGAAGCAGAGAACGGAAACAACCTGTGGGAGCTTCGTTTAGAAAATGATATAAAGAACATCATCCTTTCGGACCAGAAGACAAGATTTGAGATTTCTCTTCAGGGATCAAGGAACTATAATGCTCTCAGATCAATCTCTTCGAGGGCTTATCCTTGACTATCCGAGCGGAGGTTGCGGAGCTCATGGTTTGAGGCGGGTGTTTGTAACCGCACCATTGAAACTCACAAAGGTGTTCATTGTACGATGAAGCGATGGTGATTGTGATGTTTGTGGAGCGGGGTTCGAAGTCTTATACCGGCGAGGTGTTGCAATCGGCATCTGGCGAATCCGAATCTGGTCAACAACTTTCGCCGGCCGGAATCTAGATTAAACACCCGTCAAGCTCAGAATACCATGAGAGGTCAGATGCGCGCAATCAAACGTGTGTTCGTGATAAAGCAGAAAATCCTCAGTCACATCTTGCGACAAATCTCATATGTACACGATAAGCCACATGGAATACCGTTCCGGTTTTCGCATTCGGCCGTCGATATTCGGTCCATTTCGGGAATTTGAATCCAATCTTCTCACTCTGTCGTATGTCTCTTCGACACTTCGCGAAATACTTAGTTCTGTTTTGAAAGATAATCTTCGATCTTGAATTTCATCCGTACATTTTCGCCGAAAGCTGAACGGCTTATCCGTCGTTCACCGCGCCGCCGCGCGATGTTGAACAATCGTGGCAGCGACAACAACACACACGGCGACCAAACAATTGTGAATCCTAATCCGGTGTAACCGAGGAGAAATCATCTAGGCTAACAAAAACGCTCCAAGAAAAGCGATTACTAGTGATGGAATAGCGGATTTCTCTAACGAAACGGGGAAAACGTAACGAGCCCCGACAAAATTTTTGTTCGTGATTTTTCTCGGGAATTGGATTCAACGCAACGACAGAGTGATTGGTCCGAGCCAGCCAGGATTAGTGATTGGGATGTGTTTACAAAGCTGAGGTCAACAATCCGTCAACTGATGAGACAGGACGACAACTGACGCTAATTTCGTAGATGCAATACCTCTAAGCTAAGAGATGAACGTGATGTATCAATCTGGAAGGGAGCCGCGCTTCAATCACTATTTCAGGACGAGGATTCGGAAACATGAAAATGCCGAACTAGAACTCCCCTAAGACTGACAAATTGAGCCTTCAAACCAATCGACTCACGTACGAATAATACGCGACAGCTGAACACGAGTGATTTACGAGTACATACAGCGCCCGGATGTCGCTTGATTGACTCGTCGCGAAACGGCTCGGGGGCACTTCAAAGATATTTGCCCGCTGAGATTTGCGCATGGGAACATCTTGTTCACAATACGGTCGGGGAACTTGTTCGCGCTACGTCAGATGTATGTAGATTTCGGCCTGCAGCCAACCAACCACTGTTGGTTGGCTGCAGATTTTCCCATCAGTTTCTGTTCGCCGATTTCTCCGATGATTCGTTGATTTCACGCTTCGGTCACTCGTCCGGCAGAGATGGATATTGGGCAAAACCATGGGCTTTCACCACGATAACTTCAAAATATTGACTGAATTTCTTAATAGCTCGTTTGTCATCCATTGAGAGAGGTTTTTGACTCCTATTCTACGTGCACTGATTTTCGCTTCAATGGTCAGCATATTAATCACATCGAAACTTCACGTGATCAAAACGCCAACCAGTTTCAAGTTCGAAAATGGTTTCCGCGAGCGAGGAACTGAGAATCCGTGCGCCCAATACGAGTACCTGTTATATGCTCAAGTTTTTCTGCGCGAGTCTGGAGGCCGCTTCCGGCTAGCGAGTTTCCACAATCAGTATTCTCTCGATAATCGATGTTTCAGCGACATCACCAGAGCGCAAAAACTTTGATTCAAATCGTCTATTGAAGTATGCACCCGATTTGTGAACTCATCGCAACAGGGACATATTGAGATGTGGGCGCTCGCGAAGTTGAATGCCTACACGCTCGTAAATCAAGCTTAAGAGATAGGTAGCTTGTTCCACTCAGATACGTTGTACCAGTATCTGACTTCTTCTAACTGCTGGTTCTTATCGGTGGTCCTGTTATTTAAATTATGTCTCGCATCGAAGGGGTGAAGGTCGCGTATCTCTGACGAGGAAGCTGACGCCGGTGATGTCACCGTAGCTTTCACATTCCCATGTTCGGCGTTTCATGCCTCGATATTGCGGTTTTTCGGTTATGTTTTCTGTTTTCAATGGTTGGCCCTTCTCACATTATTCGCACAATATAAGACGAAGGATAGTCGAACACCTGATGGAGCGGGATACTGAAGTTCATTTCTATGCACAACAACTGTCAGTCTCCAGACAAAGTCACTCAAATCGCATGCCATATGGCGTCCTGTGGCGAGACGAGAAATCGTGAACACGAGAGGGACAAATATCGATGAAATTATTTCCGAATCATTCACGAGAAGTAAAGAGGGAAGTCAATCAGCCGTTGGGACGACACACCGAATTCCATTATCCATCTTCAGGCCTTTGATGAGTCGTTGCTGCACCAGAGCTTGTTCTACAGCTGGCTCCGCCATCATTCCTCTGGTGCTAAGAACTGCAGGACCGGATTAGATGAGAACTTTCCTTTTCTGCGCATCTTTCGCATATATTGGGGCTCTACACGTTTTCATCGAGCGTTTCCTCAATCTGGGCAGCCACCGAAACGAGCATATCCTGGTAACGTTCTTGAAAAGCCCATCTCATCCTTCGCTGGGCTTGAGCGGCGCCTACATACATTCCACTAGATTCGGTTTCCTGAATTAACAAAAAAATCCGGTTCAATTGCGCATTTGAATCTTCTCAGAAAATGAGAAAAACGGATGTTTGAGAATGATCGGCGATCGTTTGTCCGTCTTGGTGAATGTTAATGCAACACAAACCATCTCACCATGTCAATGGAGCATCGAAGATTCCACAAGAACGTGATACCGAAAGGAAATCCACTGAAGGCCTTCCGATCCGAAGGAATGTACGGTCGCTCTTGGTCGCAAATGAAGCACTCCAACAGAAGACATTTCCAATGACAAATACAAATCCACACCGAAACTGCTCTCGTCGAAGAAAGTATTTCGGGTCGAATTCCCACAAAGGCGAATTCGGAATCACAATTCTCTTACTCCCTGTTTCGACACTGAAAACTCCAAGGAATTTCTAAGACATCAAGTCCTTTAAGAATGCGACCCGCCATGATTCGCGTTCGTTCCAAGAACGAATATTTTCTACGATGATCTAGTTCACTCCAGATAAATCGTCAACCATGGAGTTGTAGCGAATCGACGAATGAACGCATTAGGATTTCGAATCCAGAGAATTTGGAGTCAGTCATTTTCTTTCGCGGTTACCTCAGCGATTGCGGTGATCCCGAGAATCCTCACTGGAGATCGAGGGAAGGAGGGAGCGAATGCAGAAAATGTTGATGACGGCGGCGTGACGCACTGTGCCGAGCGGGCTGCGACCGGATCGGCATCCCTGGCTCATGGCGATCCACTCCTCTAGCACTTCAAGAGTTGTCCTCAATAACCCCAGGGCTTCTAGCTGGCTCCCTGTGGCTGTCTATTGAAACTTCAGGAAATTCATATATTGGTTTTGCAGACCGTTAGGAATTAATCCTGATCTTTGGCGGCAGTAAAACAAGCTGCTTCGACTTATTTTTGAATTTTCACGAGCAAGACGGCTGAATAATCGATTCTCATCAAGATCCTCATTATATTCTTCGTATTAGCAATTACCCTAAGTGGGTTCTAAGCAAGGATTTCCGAATAAAAGTGCGAGTTTCGATTGTCTCCGTATCAGTCGCACGCATTCCCTTCAGCATGATGAGATCCTCAGTAAGTTGTTGAGTCTTAGGATAGAATTGATTTCTGCAAATCCTCGGAGCTGAGACGACAAAGGTCTACGGTTTCTGTCTCAACAGGTGATTTTTGCTGCGTTCGTCACCTGCGTACGAGCGGGAATACTCGAGCAGCCCGCATCCGTCGCCGGCTGGAGCCAGCCGACAACTTCCCAGGGTTGGCCACAAAAGACCGCTGTTGATGGACGGATTCTACCCGAGCATGAGAAAGAAATCTCAATCATCAAACAACAACTCGGAATGAAAGAAGGCCTCTCCCTCACTCTGAGTGGTCCCAGTCATCTGGTTCAAACTGTTCACAAAGTTCGCACCATCGATCAAGGAGGGAAGATCCTCGTGAAGACTCGAGACTTCAGTTTTGAGAACGAGAAAGACAAATCCGTGATTGTCGATCACATGCCAGGTTTTCCTCAGAGACCCATAGAGGCTGCAAGATTCCTGAGTTACGATGTTGCTTCTCAAGCGCTGAAGCACCCTCTGACCTCTGGAAGTCACGAGCACATAATGCTACCTTCAGTTCAAAAGGAGATTTCAGCGTCTCGAATATACGACGTGTCGACAGCTCCTCAAGTTCGGAAATACTTTGTGGCTCCTCAGATTTATAAGTTTGCTGTAGTCAAGCAGGTCCCAAGAGCCATCAATGTGCCTCAATTTTTCAAAACCAATCCCCAAGTTTCATTTCCCCAAGTTAACAATCATTTCTTGGTGCCTCAAGCCGTCTCCACGTCCCCGATCCCCCATGTCCACAAGCACATTGTGATCTCGGCGGAGAACAAACTCACGTTTGTCCCCAAAGTTCACACAGAGGCTTTAAATCCTGCGATCCATGGCCACTTGGGTCGGATGATGCACGATGGCCTCATTATGCCTCAAATGAATAACCGTCACGTCATTCATCAGATGCAGAAACACGCTTGGCTCCCTCAGCCCCAAAACTTCGTTATTCCCCCCCGATTCCAGGCTCACAAGTGGCATTAGTCGCGATAAGTCGCCGTATTGAGTCGGACGTGTATCTTACAATTAGATGTTAATAGCCTGTTCAACGAATCTCGAAGAATGTTCATGCTGCACTCGTGTTCCACAGTATTTCTCTCCTTAGATGTTATCTGTTTATAATTCATGCGATTCTCTATTTCATTGTAAAATAAAACTCCAACTCCGTGACAACCGGTCGTTCTTTGATTCTGCTGAGCGAAGATCATGAAAGGGAGCATCGCACCTCTCTGGAACATTGGGCAATATTTCTCCCTGTGGGTCCCTCGTTGTCTTGATACCAATGGCAGATCCTCGAGCATGATACTCCGGAACTGCAGCTCGGTGAGCTAAGAATAGTTTGAGATAGGTATTGCATTGCAACACTATACAGTGGAATCCCGTTACAACGAATTCCTCGAAACAACGAAAAATATTCGCGTGCCCTTTTGGCCAGCCTGCCACAGCGACTGATAGAAGAATACTCTCGTTATAACGAATTTTCGTTACAACGAACGGATTTCGCCGGTCCCATGGGGTTCGATGTATCGAGGTTTAACTGTATATTGGATAATTTGACCAGCTTCAACTCCGACTCATCTAGATACATTATTACCAAACTGTTAGGAATTGAAAAAGTGACGACTGTCCGAACCCGGAGAATGTTTGCCGCGAAACTTTCGGAAAATATGTATCTCGTTTATTATCATCTTCGTATCCCAGTAGCTAGTTGCTTGAACTTACCGCTTGCCCCCGACATCTTATCCAGAACATCAATAATTTACTATGGCAATGAGAAAATGCGCTAGTGGTTCAACCCGCGCTGACAGTTGTAGCATGCCATCGATGAAATCACACGACAGACTCTGTTGTTACAAGGAAAAAAGTAGAATATGGAGTCCAGTCGAGGAGGAACGTTTCTATCGTCTTGGTCAGAAGAAACACTCACAATCAGGCTCTCGGTGAACACAAGTAGGGAAAATCTAATCCATTCTCAGAACTTTTCGGAGAAACCTCTAAGGATGAAAGACCGCACACGAATTCTTCAGCGGTTTGTTTATTACAATTCATCAGGTCATTTCTCTTACTTGTGCATGATTTAACATCCCATTGAACAGATCACCAGTATCCTCCGACATTCCAGTCTAAGGGACCCCAGTCAGCATTTCCTCCGAAATTCGATGGATAACCTGCCGAGTAAGCTCCACCGAATCCTCCGAAGTTTCCTCCTCCATAATGGTTGATTGTCGCATAGCTGTACCGAGGCGGCGCTCTCGAATATCCACTGTGAGCGAGTCCTTTCACCCACTTATGGAACAGATATCCACCGATGAGGTACGCACCGAGTTTCTTTTTCACAGCCAGAGTCGTTCCTATGGTGAGCGCTAGAATCACCAAAGTCGAAAAACCAAGCACCAGAAAACTTTTTCGCATGTTTTAGCTTCTGAACTCCACTGGTGTTCCAACGTACACACTGGTGGGACAGTCGTCCCAACAACAGATACTTATAGCTTTTTTGTTTTTGATAGGAGAGGAGTCATTGGTATCTAGAAAACACTTACGCAACAACTTAAAATTTTCACAGCAGTAACCTCAGGAATCTTTCGGACCGCTATTGTCTCGTTTTCGACAGCGAATGAGACGACTGTTGAATACGGTCCAGCGGCTATGTGACCGAGAAGGGGCCCGGCAGTTATTCGTATAGTATTGTCACAGCGGTCCACTAATCTAGCATACACATCTGCTGAAAACCGTTTCAAGGCAAAACGAAGAACAATAAATGATGCGGTCGATCTTCGCATTCAGAAAAATGACAAAAAAAAAACAAATTACCAAGAACGCTTCGACTGCGTCTTCGGTGGTGGCATGGATGTTTCTACAGAATTCGAGCTCATCCAATACTTTCTATCACTTCAAATTTCTTTTTAGATTCTCAGAATGGAAATTAATCGAAGTTCCTCCTTGATCGAAACGTCAGTCTGGTTGCCTATTACTGAGCATTGTGAAATCAAGACAATTTTCTCAATTGACGGATCATTCTTCAAACCGATGTAACGATTCCACTTGAGAATATACGAATTGATAATTTCAAAACGGATAATACTTTCTGTGGAGGTTTCTGGGGGAATCGAAGCGACTTTGGTCCTGAGTTGATGAAACAAACGGGTACAAAACTTGTCGAGAAGGAACACGAGTCGCACAGAATCATCTGCATCGGTATCTGAAGCTCCAATCTGGAATAGTTGTCGGTTCCAGTGGTCCTCTGGTCTTGGCTTTACTGCTATTTCGAAAAATCTGACGCGGGACCGTCGACACGACAATACAAGGTAGCAGATAGTCGCGAGATTTTATCGCTGAAATGTGGACGCCTGAAAGATTCCAAGATCACATATTCTGACGAAAAACGGCATTTTGGCGGCGCTTGGTCCAAGGAGCTGGTTCGGATAGTTGAGATCGTCACAGAAACGCCCTCTTTGGTCGACCCCATCACGAGATGGGTTTGCTGTCGAAGCTAAGGCAATGAGAAGTCGAGTATAGCAAGATTGCTCAATGTGTTCTTGAATCTTTGAGTATTACATTCTTCTCACGAATATCCATTCTAACCACGCTCAAGTATCCGCGTCTGATTTCGTCACGTTTCAGAGATTCGAGAAGGACGAATGAAAATATCGTGTTGGTCACAGAGCTCCGATCCCTTTGTGGCCGCTCCCGTATGCACGATTCGTCATGTTCTGATGAAATAATTCGGAAACCGCGGGAAGAACATCTGCATTCCATCGAAACGGTGAACGGATCCCCGGAAGATTGTCGTTGGTCGCTGTGAGCCTTGTTGAAGTTTTCAGTGCACTCCAATGTCGTCTTTTCGAAGGAGAACTGACTCCTCGGATTTTGAAACGGGTTTATCTCCTCTATTTCCACTGCATCTCATCCCAGTACTAGAATTCTCGCCACAGAGAATACTGATCCTTACCACGCAGGTATGCCATCGATTGACTGAATGCAAACTTGAGTTCCCGCCCTAAATTCCCAGGTCTTATCAGAAGCATGATTCCCGTGACCAGGATCGGGTCTCTAATTCAGCGAGACAAGGAAGTTCATCATGACGACGCGGGAAATCAGGTCATCCTTCTACGACTTCTTGCTTGGACACCTTTCCTCGTTCCGCAAACCACCGTTGACGAACGAGAATGGTCGGCGGGAGTCCTCCCAGCAGAACCAAACCAATCATATCATGCACGATATTCATCATAATTTCCATCGCACGTACGATACGGAGTCAAGGAACTTGCAACTCAGCAACTTGTAAAGAAGTCGCGGATGTCTACGACAAAACGGTGAATCTGAGCATGCGCCCCTGTTCAGACTTCTTCACGTTTGTGTGCTCAGGATGGCTTGAAAACGCTCAAAAAAAGTTGGGACTCTCGACAAAGAGACATCAAACCGGAACATTCGAATTACTCGACCGCGCAATCACAATTATTCTACTGCATCAACTGAAGCGACTTCGCGGTCAGACGGAGAAAGCATCGTCGTATGGATTTCGCGAATCTGAGCTTCAGCCTACACTGTTCTTCAAGAGTTGTCTTGGTTCCCTCAATGGAACTGATTTGCGACTGAGCGTCTTGACTCTACGGAAGTTTTTCCACGAAATCGATCTCCCTTTTTTCGATGAGCAAGCGGAACCGAAACAAACGGCTTTCTCAGTTCTGATGAAACTTGCGATGCAGTTCGACATCAATCCAATTTTCGAGGTTTTATTTGGACCAGACAAATTAGGACTGCGGAAAGCACACGATATCATGCAATCGGAAGGGAGTACAGTCCCCTTCAGAGAGACTATTCTGCTATGGAAGGCCGAGCTACTCAAACGAAGTCGAATTACTGCCAATGACCTGGAAATCATTCGAAAATTCGCTCCAATACTTGAAGCCTTCGAGATTCGCGTTAGTAAGGAAACCTTATTGAGATTGGGACGAAACTTCATCGCGATTGACACTGGCATGCAGAGTATCTTCTTGCAGTCGATGACTTACGTGACCTTACCGCTCAGCAAACATTCTACGCAATTGAACACTACATATTTCGACCTATTCGTTAAATACATGGGGAATATGGGCAGACTTAAAAAAACTCATAGCTTAAGGGTGAATCTCCGCTTCTTCGAGCCGCTTGTACACGTGACCACGGATTTTTTTTACTCACAAATGTTCAACGACTTCCTCGCTCTTTATCTTCTGCAATCGGATTTCATGATACTGATCGGCAAAACCAGGTGTGCTTACTCGGTGGACTGCGGAAACGAAATTGATAGTGAGCCTATGAAGTTCTGTTCGACTCTGGTGAGTGGTCACTTCAATTGAAAAGAAGTTCAACATCGGCTGTTTTTGCTCGTCAACTGCTCTTCATTCACTCGTCTATATTGCTACACTCTCTGGCCTTCCCAACTTGAAAAACACTGTCTTCGCAGACAAGGAAATCTTTCCAATGGTCCACAGCAGCGATGGTCGCTCGTGCTACCCATACAGAATACACAGTGAGGGTTGCAAGATATTTTTTCGCATTGTTCAAATGATTGTTCGCAAAGGTAAGTAAGACTTATCCGTTCATTGCTGGTGAGAGAGGAGCGGAAGCCAGAATTATTTGAACGCATTCACGAATCGATAAGATAACGAATCTTCCAGCGAGTGATCGAGGTTCCGGAGTTGGATCATCAGACACAACTTTTTGTCCTCGAGTATTTGATGAATGTTCGGGCTCGAGGCGTAGACCCGGAAGCTCTTGATAGGTTCGAAACCACAGAGCTGGGATTCACGGTGTCGCCGTATGACCTGGTACACAACATGATTGAAGTGAAAAGAGCAAAGCGAGCGATGAGCTTGGCTCGAATCGGCTATCCGTTCCATAGGAACAGGACTGTAGACGTCGTGAGTGATCCAGAGTTCACCACCATTGATTTTCCGTGGTATAAGTCAATTTCTGACGACGCTAGACGATCTCTAAAACTTAATTCCTTCATTCTTCAGTCAGCTGACTACTTATTCCTCCCCTCATCGGCCGATGTTTATCTGCCGGCAACTTTTCTGGAGTTCCCATTCATGGTAGAAGGGCTCCCAGTCTGGAGCTTCCTCGGTTCGTTTGGATGGATTGTCGGTCATGAGCTTGGACACGCTCTCGTGGAGTCCTTCAAGAAATTCGCCGTAAATTCAACTTCATCAATACAACCTCTCACAACGTTTTATTACACGACATATAGGGTGAGACTCTTCACACATTTTCCAATCCACGATCGGTTTCTTGGGGAAAGCTACGCAACATGTCTGATGTCTCAAGAATCTACAGGGAATACTTTTTCTTGCAGGCTGCAATCGAATGCTACAGAGTACTTTTCGATGGGCCCCTGGACGTCGCTATGGATATGTCGGACGAGTACCTTGATGAAACCATAGCGGACCACTTCTCTCTGAAAATATCATACGATGCTCTAAAGTGGTACATGACCAAGAATCAGCTCCAGGAGCTGCCCACAAAATCAAACTTTTCGATTGAGAAACGCTACTTCATCAGCTGGGCCTACGCACAATGTTATGCCACTACCTCTTTATCTTGGTACCAACTCCATTCACATCCACCGAGATTCCAACGAGTAAAACAAGGTCTTTCCAATTTTCGGCCATTCGCCTCAGTTTTAGAATGTTCGACGGATGATCCTTTGGTGTCGAAGACTCGCTGTGATTTATTATAATCAACTCAATACGACGATTGTAGTGTTTCACGAGGCTTGTTCGATATAAATGATTTATATGACAGTCTGCGGTTCGTTCTCAGTCATTTGATGGCGTGTTTCTTGTCCGGGATAAGAGTCCACTCGCATTGGCCCTGGCTAGAAGTTTCTGTCAAGTAACAACATATTTGTTCATATAACCAGAACCAAAACGTCGCAAATCCATTTTACCCAAAATCGAGATTACCTATTACTCTATCGACTAGATCTCGACTGTCCGCACATTTTTGGTTTTTTGAAAAAAAAAATCTCTATGGGAAATAATATGGCGGAAAAAAATCCAGAACCAAAACGTCGCAACTCCACCCTAGACTTGCTCGTTTCTGGAACTTCTCGATTGAGGCTTCGATGTCTATCCCCTGGAATCGAGAGCTCTCTACGGATCTGAAATATTGGGGCAATATCAACAAGATCCTATCGGTTAGATTTTCTCCGACAGGTTTTCGCGGTTTTCTCGAAAAGTAGAAAATTGGACTTGCGACGTTTTGGTTCTGGGCTCTTCATATGTAGTCCGGAACCATCTGTCTAGAAAAACTGCACGAGTAGGACACACCATCACATAATCGCTGGTGTCTGATTCGGTCAATGACCATCGTGTTGGAGGTTCCAACTTGGAACCAGTCTCTTCGTTCTCTCTCCAGGAGACAAAGTCGCGTAGAAGTAAAAATGGGACTGGGATGCTTTGGCGCGAGGAATTCAACGATTTGATCATCAGAGGAGAAGCGCTTCCACAAGTTGAGTGCGTGCATTGCTGGGAAGCTCATGAAAGAAGGGAAGCTGCGTAATATATCGAACATTTTCCCGAAAAAATCAGTCGCCTGACTCTCAATAGGGTCAGGACGAAGAAAATCAGAACAACGACAACAAAATTACTCGGCAAGGCACGCTGTTCGTCTATATATTCCTCAAAGGGCCCGGAAAGTAGCGATGGATTGGAGGATTTACTATGTCACTGTTAACCACTCGCAATTCGTTTTCGGAACGTAATTAAAGAAGAAGCCCCTCTGATCTTATGGCATCGTGAACACTCATTCGCTGCATTCAGTTTATTGAACATATCTCTATCGTAATATCTACCAAAATATGTCACATCTTTGGAGAACGTACACATTCATCCATTCATTCTGTGAGAGAAACCATAGAACTGATTCCTTCAGTTTTGAACCCGGAGAAATAACATCGTGAATGATGAGAGCATCCCATTACTTAATCGATGAAATGGCTGGGAGCGTCAAACAAACTTTTGAATGTTTTCATTTGTTCTGCCGTGTTTTTTCGATCCCTCGACATACTCCGATCGAACGCCGAGTCTTTCTTGAGGAATTGTTCCAAAGATTCCGCTCCGGTTTTAGTTGAAGCGCCCCGCTCACGGCCTGTGTCGAAAACCTCTTCCTCACTCGTATGCTGGGTCGGAGATTTTTCCCAATCAGCTGCAGAGTGCAACCATCCGTCGTACGATACCGGCTGGTGCCAACTCGCAGATGTTTCGTGGCCTTGCCATGTCGCAGAATGTGGATCCTGTTGCCAATCTTCTCCAATGTTCTTGCGCTGCCAGTCTTCTCCGACATTCTTCCGCTGCCAATCCTCTGCAGACTTGCTTCTCTGCACCGTGTGATGTCGCAATCGAGATCCCTCGGACGAGCTTTCTCGTTGTGTCGTTTCAGAAGGAGATGTCCGCCGTTGCCAAGGTTTGAGTTGAGAATTTTGCGGACGTTGATTCAGTGAGGTTCCGTCATTAGTACCTCGTGAGTCGACCTCTGAGAAAGATTTCCCACGCCATTCATCAGGAGATCCATGAAGATGTGCGTCCTCGGAAAACGTGAACTTCTCCGACGACGCGGGAAGAACTTTGCCTGGTTTCATGTTAGCAGAAGTCGAGCTTTCGCGTTTTCCTGAATCATGATCTTGAGTGTACCAACCTGTGTGAACAGTTTGCTGTTGACCAAAATCAAAGGATCCCCGCTGATGCCAACGTGGCGTGGGTTCTTCGTGCGCTTTTGATCCTTCCGAGAAAGTCGAAGACTTCGACAACATCTCAGGTGATTGGCCGTGCTTCACCTCGAAATTCACTCCATGGCTCTCCCAACCTCCAAATGTCGAATCGTGATGAGCATCATCGAAACGCGACGCACTCTTCATGGTTTCGGAAAAACCTTTCGGCTTCCAACCTCCAGAAAAGCCATGTTGATTGCTCGCAGTGAGAGGAGACTGATCATGGTATTCTTGTGGAGGGAGTCGATGATGCTGGTCCTCGAAAGTCGAATGCTGCTCCCATGTTTGTGGAGCAGGCTGATGAGGCCAGACCAAGGAGAAAGAGTCTTTCTGAATTTCAGCTTGCACCGAAATCAAATAGAGAGCGGAGAGCACCTGGTAAAGAAAATCTCGGTTATAACCCATGATATCCCGATGAGACTCAAGTTTGCTATTTTCATACTCACGAGGACTCTCATGTTAACTGTGCAGCGTCTGGATCTTCTCGGAACGATCAGCCGATAAGTCTTATATTGACTCCGTCGCTCGAACAGATAAGTGGCGAGAGTAAAACCATTGTAATACGACACTAAATACCAATTGGGAACTTTTTGATCTGAGCCGTCTTCAAGTGAACGGGTCACACTAAACTAGGAGCGGAAGGAATTATACCGCGACTAGAAGAATACATTTCAACGAGGAAGTCAGTAGGCGCCTAGTGCAAGTGACTTTTAGCACAATGCGCTTGGCTATACCGTTTTATGATTCGGCCCCAAAATCATGGGAAAAGAACGGAAGGATGTTCTCTTCATTGATTGAGGGGGATATAATTTGAATCACTTCCACATCGATTCGGTTGAATCTGGCTTCTCGTTTGCAGGCGATCCTTCCCTCTCAATTTAGGAGTGAGCACCGAGGAATCAAGTGTCGATAAAAGTCGTCTCGTTTCGCTTGTATTCCGTTATTCCCAGAGCAACGAGGGCAACATGGTGACAGCGGTAAGTGGCCCTGTATTCGTGTGAGTGACATCGACGTTCTCGAAAATCGATTGAGTCGGAAGAGTGCTGACTTGTCTCTTGGATTCCAGATTGTTATCGCCCTGTTCACCATTATGGCTCGAGTCGGATCAGCCCAGAATTTCTTCCCTCAAGACTGGAATCTCGGAGTGGAAACCAAAGGCTGGCCGAATCCCATGGCCGCCGATCCTTGGAACTATCAGATGACTCCTCGGTGGTGGAGACTGCGACTTCCCTTCCGGAGCAGGCATGACCGAGGAGCCTCTGATCATCGACAGAACCGCGCCTTTTTAGGTGATCACCTCGCCGCATTCGAGCATCGGAACCGATTCCGTTTCTTCAACAGACTCGGGAAGCAGCGTCCGAGAAATTTCGGCAGTATTCTAGAACAGACATTTCTTGGAGCCAACGGTTTCGATCAGCAAGGACAGCTTGATTGGAAGTCTGCCGGATTGATGAGACCTGATTCACAGGGCTTGGAACAATAATTCGATGAAAACGGTGGGTTCCTGGACTTGAAGTTGCGCGAAGGCGGTACACCGTTCTGACGATCATTCTCGTGCCACCGGAGGAACGAATCACTTGGCTGAGAAGGAAACCTGAAGTCGAGCGCACAGTTTGCACTTTGTGATGGTTGAATGAAGTCGTAACAGATCCCAACAACTACAACTTCATCTACAGACATTGATAGGGAACAAATGATTCGCGCAGAGAGCTGGTCCTGGATTCTGATTCTTCCTGAAGTTGAAGTTTCAAGAATGGGTTCTGAATGTGCTCAAGTTCAAGCTAATGTGCAGGATCTTCAGTGATATTTCGATTTGAATCCTTATGAAGCACTCTGCAGAACGTGGATTATGGAAATGAGCTAGTTTTGGATAGGGAATGTCGATGTGAATAAATGCTTTCGCCCGAAGACCCGTCTCATGCGAGGCTGATCTCTTATGGAAATGAACGTCGAGCCTCATTCTTCATTTTGAACTAGAAAAACGCCTCAAGATCTCCGGCAGAAATCTATGAGTGAGGAACTTGAATAAATGCAGAAGCTGTAGATAAATGTACCGAATCCATGATTGAAATTCACTCAAAATCACCATGTCGGAGCGTCGTGGGGATGGAACAGATCAACTGACACGCACAGGCGGGGAACTTTTACCAAATCGAACGAAACACTCGATCGACTTGAAATCGCCCGCATCGTGCATGAAGCTTTACCTCGTTGGACATCAGTGGATAGTGATGACAACAGGCAGACAACGGCAACTGCTGTGGAAGCGGAGGACGTCACCGAGATAATGTTGAAACATTCGGAGTTTTTTATTTACACTTTCTACAGTTTCTCATGGGCGAGGAGTTATCTACCATCCGCCGCTTTGCTGAGCCCATCCGTTGTTCTGCTGTTGAGGGGCCCATCCGCTTTGCTGTTGAGGAGCGTGTTGGATCTGGGCGGTTTTCACTTCCTTGACAACGAGAATCTTGGCCTGACCTCCTGAAGATCCGCCGCTCTTGGAAAGGATCCTTCCTCCTTGGTCGATGGTGCGAACCTTATGGATGGTTTTGATAACGTGGGTTGGTCCGGCCACTGTCAGGGATCCCCCGGAGCCACCGTGTCCTCCTTGCTGCTTGATGATGATGATTTTCTGCTGTTGTTGAGGCTGTTCCTGCTGCCATCCCGACGAGGCTTGCTGCTCCCATCCAGATGAAGCTTGCTGCTGCCATCCCCCAGAGGATGATCCACCGAAGATGCCGGCCTGGGACACGGCCACACAAACGGCGAGAACGATCTGTGTAAAGAATCGAGTGAACTTTTGACGAATTCATTCATATCTTTCTTGACTCTCTTTCTCTGCTGGTCACTCCAGATACTTACAAAGATCTTCATGTTGGTCGATAGCGAATCACTGATTCCGAAGATTCACGTTACGCATCTTTTATGCTGCGAGCCGCCGCTGCAGAAGCCGCAACGGGCGATCGTGAGGTTAAGGGCAAGCGTCCGTTTCTCCCGCGGATCGCGCGCCAGTTGTTCTCCCACAGACAGAAGAGGAGGTTCGATCCTGTTGCATAATTGTTCATCGCGTCATTTTCGGATGAACCAGTTCTGTATCCCGTGAGAATGCCATCGAAGCTTACAGAAATATAAAGATGTCACTTTGTCTTAAAGCTTTATCTCACCGAAAGAACGAGTTCTTCAACCTGGGAAAACTTGGTGCTGGTGGCGGCCCGGTCAAGTGAATAGAGTCCAGAGAAAGGCATACTTTCTCTTTGCTGCTTTTGCGGAGGACAGTGAAAGAAACACAGTGGAAGCTCGTTACAACGAACCCGCGGGACCGGCGAAATCCGTTCGTTGTGACCGAAGTTGTTCTAGTTCAAGTACAGTTGATTGGGGTTACTCTGCACATGAGAAGATACATTTCAAGGCGTCAAGGTTCGGACACAGGTTAGGTCAGCAGATGATGAGCTCAGACTGTGTGTTCTCACGGTCCGGTCTCCAAGGATGGTTCCAGTCTCGTGAAGAAATAGAGCAGAAACTGTTCCATTTGTTGATCCATTATTCAACTCCTGCTGGGATCTAGCCTTCGACAGAGGTATGCATTAATGGTTTGTGTGGTTGTTGCCGACGTCAGTGATCATCGTGATACAGATCCTTCGACGGACGGATAGTCAAACGAAAAATGTTCGAATCAATGGTTGCAATGCTCGGGCGCACGAGCGCGCGCGCCAATAAAGCCCTGTTTTTGGACTGCCGCTGATAAAACTAATCATCATGAAGATAGAGATGACCTCTGACATGTGGATCGATAGATGGATCTAATCCGCCATCACTAACACGTGCCGATGGTCGAAAACATCGACAAATACTGAAGTTAAGCTCTCGCGAAGGCAACAGAGAAAGCAAAATTCGCCATGATTTCACTGTCGTGCACAACAAGATCTGACGGACAATTCCAGATCAATTATTCTTGCTCAGAAGCCGACCGTTCTCGTCTTCGTTTGTTGATCTAATTCATCAGATTCCCTTCTGAAGTCACGTTTGACACCGAATCCATCATTCCGCTTGTTTCCAGCGCAATATCGATCGTCCCCGAACTCGGCTCATTTCATTTGTTTTGACTCAATCGTTTCTGTGGTTCAAGCGGTCACTGAACCGCTTGCGATAGACCGAAATTGATCAACGCTTTTGAGAAATACCCCACGAGTCCTGATTGCCAACGTGTTTCCCGTCGTCTGACCTCGAGCTTGTGGGAAATGTTGCACTTCAATTTTTGATTCCGACGGAATCGAGTTTTCCGGAGTTCTTTCTGGAAACTCCCGATGCTTCGCTCTCTAGTGAAAGTCGCGCGAAGCTTCAGGCCGGTTTCCTCCACGGTAAAAAGCATTCCTTATGAGACAATCACGTTCAAGCTTTCAGTCTCTGTTCAAGTAAACGAAAGGATATCCGAGAATTCTTGAGTTTTTCCCATTATAACGGTACCTGAAACCTCTTGAAGACAACCAACTTTGAGAGGAGAGCTCGGTTCACAACGATTCCGAAGGCCATCACAGAACTTGAGTCTCGATCGATTTCGATGGGAGCACAGATCGCCATAGTGTGTTCCTTTCAAGTTTGTCTGAAAGGAATTCTCGCGAGCCTTGAGTAGAAACCCTGACTTCAACCGCAATCTCGCAGAAAGATTCCGACATTTATGTGATCGCTGTTCTTTCGAAAGACGAGGCCGAACGTTTTTTCTCGACGCAGAAAATTCTGTTGTCGGATCGGCTGGAACGTTATCACTCTATCCAGCTCAGCTCTGAGGATAGTGGCTCTCGACCTTTGTGAAAAGATGGTGCTCTTTGAAACAGCGCAGCGAACTCCCAGAAGTGCCGTCTTGCCCGAATGGGGAAGCCCGAGCCTGTTTTCTAACCATATAGCTGACAGTTCCATGGAGCTTTTTTATGGGATCGTCAGTGACTTAATGCAAGAATGTTACTTCATAAACATCTTCTGATCCTGTGGATATGTTCACCTTCCGTGGGAACCAGAGGTCGGACGCAATGAATCCTATCCTCATGTGTACAAGTCGAACTGGCGAACCACGTCTTCCACCTCAAAGGTTGATACTAATGAAGCTTTTCGGTGCACTTTCTTCCCCAACTACCTCATCCGATCTGCCGCGACATAGACAGATTCGCAGTCCGGCTGCAGACCAGTCTTCGACTGAATGAGACTGGTCTTGAGAATACGCTACATGGATACAAATTCCTCGTGATCCGCAACAGACACTTGAGCGGTTCTGCATATCAAACCCGTTGGAGTTTGCCAGCTTACGCTCGATAATTCCGGTCGATGATCGAGCTTCGTATATTCATCGATGACCCATTAAACCGTTTTGTTCGAGCTCAGTCTTGATCGTATCGCGTCCCGAATCCATTGGACTTAATTCTTGATGAGAAATAGATTCACTGAGCCGTGTTCCGCAGATTTCAACTGTCTCGCTGTTTTCAGTGTACACGTCATTGCGAGCGAAAGGACATTAATTCTGTGACCGCATGTTATTCAGATCAAAACATGGCGCGCTGTTTCTCGATCGACTGATGTACACGTGCTCTCATCTGAACTCCTCTTAGATGCAGCCCACATTTGCGTCAGGTGATTTGGGCGTCGGGCCATTTAACAACGGCTCTCTTTCTTTCATTGCGCCTGGTGCCGCCTCAATGTCCCACAGCCCAAATATCCCTTCGCAAGAATGGGGTGCAACCCATCAGTCTCGTACGCTCTCTACGAAATCGTTCGCGAGAGAAGATGCTGAAAATTCATGCTTCGGTCCCCCTAGTATGATAAGTAAACGGCGACGACAAAGATCAACACACTGTCACATGGATGTAGCGTAAACTGAGATGGAGTCGATCCCGCCCATCTCTTCTACCTCGTCATTCTTCTTTTGAAGGAGGCTGCTGTTATTCAATCAATCAATCAATCAATCAATCAATAACTCCTTTATTCCTCATGAAAGGGTGTATCTGTATTATGTGCCTTCTCGGTAATCAAAGGAGGCTTGGGACTTTACCTGAGCGCGTGTGGTTAAGGGTTTATGCTGCATCTCTTGGCTCGAACATAAGGTCCCGCATCTGGAGGGACCGGAAATCCCGGGGAACTTACTTTCATGCTGCCCGGCGTCCCTTTCTGGATCGGAAGACTATAGACGATCACAAACATTAAAATATGGAAGGACAGAATGGCGGGGACATGGCCTCTTGCATATCAGATTCATCAAGACTCGGAAAACTGCATGCACCCAGTTAAGTTTAAGTTCGAGCGCGAGAGCCGCTGCTGTTTACACTGATTGTGAAGAATAAAGTAATCGTGGTCAATCTCCATTTCCAACATTATTGCTGCTTCTCCAGATGACCGGATCCAAGTTCGATGGTGACTCGTCTGTCATACTCGTGGGTCGAAAACAGGAAGAACTCAGCGTTTTAAACTGCGAAGTTTTCAATGCCGGCTCGCAACGGAAAATTGAGCGAAACGGCTAGCAGAAATTCACCTTTCGCTACGACCTGCTCTTGCTATTCTGGGAACGGAATGCTCGTGGAAAGGTTGTTCGGAAAGTATTCTACTTCGACTCGGTCAGTTCCCTCCCGTTAATTTCAGGAAGCAATTTCATGATAAAGTCTACACTGTTTTGAGTGGAAAGCTACTATTTTGCATTTTGCTCGAGTTTCTGGAGCTGTCACGACTTCTGAATCAAGGGCACTCTGATCGGGCACGTTATTTGTGCTGGATCTGATTTCCAGTCAAATGTCACCACGAGAAAACTTTTTACGTTGATCAACGTCGATGGCCTGATGATTATCGTCGAATGGTTTCCCTAAGCTCAGCAGATTAACACACTTTCCCGCCAATAGAGAAGCGGAGATGAACTCGAAATTCGGAACAGTGCTCATAGTGAATCATTTAAACGAGCGAAATGCTGCACATCGTTCTCGCGGGCCTGGTTCTGCTGCTGGTGCATCTAGCATGGTTAGTTCCGCGTCCGAAATACTAGGCTTACGACTATGAAGTGCCTCCATGATCCTCACCAAATGCGCGTCCCCATGTGCAGTAGCTGACGCGCACCGGAGTGCATACAGTGTTTGATTCATATGCAGGCGTCGCTACAAACTGTTCCAAAAGCTCTGGGATGCGGGACACGTTGGACCTCGGGGCAACATATTGTCTGGGAGCTACTTCGAAATAAAGCGCCACGGGAGTCACGTCCTGTTCGGTAAGTGGTTCCGAGAGTACAACTCCGATAACATCGGAGTCTACTACGGGTCTCAGCCATTCATCGTGTCAAGGGACCTCGACCTAGCGAAGCAGATCATCATTAAGGATTTCCAGAAGTTCAGGAACCGAGCGGTGAGTAGTTCACAAGATTCTGCGGTGAATTTAAGGATCTCAAGGAAAAAGGGCTGGTTCAATTCTGTCCGGATTTCTCATGCTGACGACTCTCCGTTCCCAGCAAAGCAGTCGATTGGAAGCTTCGCATCCTGTGATCGGAACTCATTTGATTTTCGCCGCCGACGAGCGATGGAAACGAACTCGGAATTTTATGACGCCAAGTTTCAGCACCGTCAACATGCGAGAGGTTCGAAGAAGAGACTAGAAACTAATTTTTCTCGATCGAAATCCGGTGGCTTGACAAGCTGATTGAGGAAGGATGATGATGAAATAGAAGTGACCGGATACTTTAATCTGTTTTTCTGCGCGAGTTGCGCAGATTCGAATCGGAGATAGTTGTTATAGATGAGGAAAACGGGTTGGACATGTGGAGGATGTTGTTGTCTACAGAT
Source organism: Neoseiulus cucumeris (assembly GCA_021527715.1). Lineage (NCBI taxonomy): Eukaryota > Metazoa > Arthropoda > Arachnida > Mesostigmata > Phytoseiidae > Neoseiulus > Neoseiulus cucumeris. Next base: position 651,985 of record JAJSRV010000015.1, read on the forward strand.
CGATCTTTACAGATGTATTTTCGCTTGACCAAGTGCGCCGACGTTTTTATGGAGAACCTTGAAGTGGCTCCAGAGGGAGCAATCGAATTCTATCCTTTGGTGCGTCGTCTCACTCTCGACAACATTTCTCGGGCAGCTTTCAGCATCTCGACCGATGTACAGAGAGACGCCTTCGGCTCGGTACCGAAGTTTCAAGCTGCTGCCGAGCTTGCCATAGATCATTGGGGATCACTTTGGTTGAGTCCGATCATTCGTAAGTGGAAGTCGGCCCTTCCCCCGCCAATATTCCGCTCGAAATAAGTTTTAAGCTAAAGAAAGACTTGGAAAAAAGGAGAACTGAAAAGTTTCGAGTTCTTCAGAATCCGCGAAGCCTTTGGGAAGGTTTTTATTCCGGAAACTCCGAGCCGCAGGACTCGTTGAGCACCCGCAAGATCCCATGATCCAGTACATGGAACACTTCATAAAACTCAGGAATTCTTCACCGAGAGTAATTGCAGAAATCTGACTCTAAATGATTGCTCGGAGACCGATTCGTTCGTCGTTCGCTTTGACTCAACATTATCATTGGATTTTCTTCCCCACAGGAGGGTGCTTGGGTAGATTTCATGCAGAACATAATCAACGCTGGAAAAGGCGGAACGATGGACTCAAGGACATTCCATAAAAATCTTGGTTTCGAACTCACGGAGAACGAAGTTACCGGAAGCTGCCTTCTATTCTTTCTCGCAGCGTGAGTTTGAACTCTCTCCGATGGAAAGTTCTCTTTTGATATTTGAGCGGTTTCGATTTCGGGGACGCGAGTCAATCCCATTTGGTGCTGCTGTAGATCATGACACAAAAGCGAAAATTTCAGTTTCGAAACCACGAGCTCGGCTCTGAGTCTCCTCATCTATATCCTCGCACAAGAACCAGAAATTCAGAAGCGCCTTCGCCGCGATCTCATCAAATCCCTGAATGAGGCTGAAGACGGACTAAACTACGACTTCGTGATGAACCATCGATACCTCGATATGATTGTCAACGAAGGTCTCAGACTCTATCCTACGGCAAATGGGTAAACTTCACATTTGAATTGAAAAACCAGAGCAAACTCGAGTATTTGAAGAATGGTTTCAAGAACAATCGAATTAATTCGGCCAAACTGCTCAGGTTCTTGAGCCGTGAAGCTACAGAGGATTATGAGTACAAAGACGTCAAGATACCGGCCGGCGTAGGCGTACTTTTCCCAGCGTACGACATTCACCGGGATCCTCGAAACTTCCCGGATCCTGAGAAGTTCGATCCAGAGCGTTTCAGTCCAGAACGAAAGGTATTGCACACATTTCATTTCCGATTGTTCGTCTCTGGAATAATACTTCTTACAATAAGACACTGACATTCTAAAGTTGTAGAGCACCGCTCAAAACTTTATAAATTCCGGTATTTCTCCCGATACTGCTCCGACAGTAAATCTGATGAGAAAGTGATCATTTCAGGGACAGATTCCCTCCATGGCGTTTCTGCCCTTCGGGGAAGGTCAACGTTCGTGCGTCGGGAACCGATTCGCGCTGATGCAAATGAAGTTGCTGGTCGCTAGACTGGCGCTCAAATACGATATCAGTCTTGACGCTAAGAAAACCGGAACCCCTCTGAAAATGATTAACAGAGCTTTTGTACTTCTCCAGCCGGACGAAGAAATTCGTATCAAACTCTCTCCAGTACGAAACGACACTGCTTCCGTCGGACGATTCACTTAGACGTCATGAACGCCTCGTTCGCGACACATCCTCCGACAATGAGCGGAAACTCTACAATTCGTTTCGCGACTTCTCCCGCCCGACTAGCGATTCCTGTGGCAGTTACGCGAGATTAATGAAAAAAGTTGAGAATTGGGTTTCATTGATTCTGGAAATTCGATATAGAAACGTCAGAAGTCTGACGTAAATAAAGAGCTATCGCTAGCGGGTTTTGTTCGCGAGTTCTGCTGGTGGCCGTGAAAGAAACTTGGCCGAATCAATTTTTTTCTAGGCTCTTCCGAAAGAATTACTGACTAAATAATAATTACTGAAAACCATGAAACTTTTGGTTTCCCGATTCGATTGAATTTATGATTTCGGTGGGAGATCTTTGATGCAAATTCCGTTTTACTGAAGAGAGTGCTTGCTGACAGAGTGTCGACATTCCGGGGTTCTTTACCAGTGGTTTGAACTTGTTGAAAGATCAAGTAGGAAATGACGAAAGCCCCATTGGAAAAGTAAATAGTTGGTCTTTAGAAAGCGATACACATTCAATTCGGTGAGAGTTGCCCAACTCGCTGCGTCACCTGAGGTGTACGACCATTATTGCAGATGAAGGCAATCGAGAGGGAGACGCTGAGAGTAATTCTTCTCATCACGAACGGTTTTAGTTACCCTTATCAAGCGATCGATGTCGCAGACAGCAAGAGCTGAAGATCAAAGAGTCTGACACTTCGCTGTGTGCATGGACAACAGTTTTCATATCAGAAATATTGTTAGGCTTCCGGATTTTACTTTTCGCGGAACATTTAACATGACCTCTGGTTTGGAATTGAAAAAAAAAACTACTCTTGAAAAATTCAGGGTTAGAAACGCAAAATATGATTGTTGAAAAAAAAAAGGCATCAAGAACAGAATAATGCTGAGTTCTGAGCTTTCTTCGATGATGAATGAGCGAGAATTCAAATGCAACAGCTTCCTTTCAGAGTGAAATCAGGAACTCTTTTGACTCGGTTCGCTCGTTCGATGGGCTTCTGCGAACCCCGCCTGACGCCTATTCGTAAAGTGTTTGCCAAATATCAGCGGGAATATAAATCCACAATCAAAACGAATGAATAATCGGGGGGCGAAACAAGACAAGAGTTGACCCGCGTTGAGGAACGGTACTGACAAGTGTGGAATTCACATTTTGTTTTCTGCAATATTAGTTTCTCAATATTTTCCTCGTTCATATCGTTCAGCATGCCATATGCTTCTATGGAAGCGAGCAAACCCATCGGAACGGAGCGGATTAAGATATAGTTGAGCGACTTTTTTTTGTCCGCGAGGCGAATCCTAACGCAATCTTGTTATAGGGGTCCACTAGCGTCGTTGGTAATGAAGCCGCTATTCCAAAACTGTCTCAATATCCATTTAATTGATTACTGAATGTGATGTAACCCACTGAATGAATGCTTCGTTAGAGAGTCGAATAATAATCAGGGAGCAAACACTCATCAGAAGTATATCTGGGCGAGAATCTTACTAAAAGGTATAGTGGTTGACTCTATTCGGTCAACATTTTTGTAAGTAAAGGCTCAAAGTGTTCCAGGTCGTGAAGTGATTCACTTTTATTTTTATTTCAAAGACCGAACATACTGTAACCTACTTATCATCTTATGAGCAGTGCCTGGTGAAGTGACTGGGAGTTCTCGAGAACGGTTCTCCACCATTCCTTACGGATGACTAACTTTTGTCAAAACAACCTTCAAACTCATTGCGATCTCAGAATCGTCGACACGTACCTACGCCTGACTTCCTTTTTCGTTATCGAAATGATCGCGAGCTCGGAGAAGCACACAACTGCCAGCACTAATAGAGCGTTCCGCTCCTGTAGTGATTGTCAAGCGGATGCTCCCTTTGCTTCCTTTAATTTATTTGTGTTTTCCGAGCTTGCTGCTTCTTATTTACATCCAGAAAGAAATCCGGCCCTAGCCGCTGACCGAGTACTTCTGTCATAGAGCATACTGTCTCAATGAGTGAACACTATCGAAAAATTCCCAACAAGTTCCCGACATGTATATTTCCATAATTCTATCGAATTCTCTCAGCAAAGACCCGCTTTGATGAGCAGAAAAACGCTGGCGACCACAAACAGAGTATTGCTTTGAGTGAAGAACGCTCCGTTTTTGTATCGGTTTTCAACGCGTTTCCGATAATTCGTCTTTGAAGTGTTCTTGGACTTCTTGGTTGGTTTTGGCGGAGCCTTCTTGATGGGTCCGAAACCGATGGACGGTTTTTTCGTCGTCGACGTAGTCGATGTCAGCGATTCTTTCCTGAAAATAGTAGAAGGGAAAACTTTAGATATACGAGCTGTCAAAATGACAATGCCAACACTCGCCCGCTTACCCCACAAGAACCCTTAAGCACAGCTCGGATTCGTGGCCGCGCCGTTGCAAGCAGGGTCAGCTCCAAGGCAGAAAGCGACGCGTAGTCTTATAGTAAGCAAAGAAACGTTCTTTTTTTTACAGAGCAAACCGTGGACGGCGCTCGAGTGATGGTGCAATTGATTGCTCGAATAGTCGGACGATTTGTTACAAAAATGAGAAGAATGAACGTTCAGAATCATTGAAAGCCGAACGACCCAACTCGACCACAGCTGTCCGAAACTCACTTTCTGATTAGGTACGGTCTCCATAGCTCGCATTTGTCTTTCTTCGGGCCGTCGGATGAACGCGTGAAGTTATTTGGCGCTAAATTCACGTATTCTTGGTTCTTCTCGGTGTACAGCGGCCAATCGGCGTTCGAGTCCGGGATCGTGGGTTTCCTGAAAATAGAGACGGAGTGAGAAGAAGGAGATTTACATTCAAGCCTCGAGTCTTTCATCGAGCTCTTCGTGGATTTAACTACTCGTCTTCAAACGAACCGCTCCCAATTTAGGCTAAATTCGCGTATCATCAAATGATCTTCAGGCGGATCGATTAATCGGAGGAGAGTTTGCGTATTCGCGCGGCCTAAAAATAGCGATGAAATACGTGCTGACAATGTGCGCGCATAGTAGAACAAATCGATGAATATAAGATTTTCGATAAGAGAATTCATGTCATCATTGCTTTATCCGATTGAATGGATGATGCTGCATCCAACGTCTGGAAGACCATGAAGGCCATCGCACCGGCTAAGCTAGGAATCGTATCTCGCTATTGGATCGGGTTGCGCTTGCTTGCGGCAAGCTTGAGCGCTCCGTTCCACAAGTGCGAGCTAAATGCTCCAACGTTGATGACAGTTGTTCTTGTCTAGCCAGCCTTCGCTCAGAAAAATCCAAGCACTTCTAGGAGTGAGTTTGACAGCTCATTCGAGTTCAGTATCGTCTGGCACGGCCCGGTACGGTCAAGGCTCGGAAAGCTTCACGGTTCGTTGATGGGCAAGGCTGTACGATGTGTGCTTGGGTTCTTCGATTCGATCATTCATCAAATGGAAAAACCTAATGACGATGTTATGAACTACTGCAGAACTGTTTGTATCTTGACCCAGTTGTTGCCACCTTTGCAAAACGATCGAGATAATCAAACGGTCTGGAAGTAACGAAAATATTCGAACTGCTTGACGATTACGATTATTGCTGCTTTAGATGATCAAAATTATTATCGAACTGGGTAACAAAATGAAATTTCCGTTATGCAGAGCTGATTGCAGTTCCGAGCAGCGATCTTCCAGCAATCGTCTTTGGAAAATCGAGCGCTCCCGCTGATCGGCGTGACAAGGAGCCATGAAAAACGGTGAACGATTCTTACGCAGTACCATTCATGCAACAGCATGAAAGGGAATTTTTCAACACGATACGTGGCTGTTGTCGTTGTTGTTGTTGTTGTTGTGATTGTGGGCCACAGAGCTGAATGTGGTGCAGCGGAATAGTGAGCAGATACTCGTGTCTTGCAGACACTTGGTGACTTCGTGCGCGTCCATTCGCTCAGAAGGATCGGTTTTGCTTCGCGACTAGCGCTCAGATTCTTCGGGCCAAGGTTGAGCAGCTCTATCGGAGCTGGCGCAGAATTTTTGGGCGGTCGAAATATTATCAAGACAATTTGAACGAGGGGTTGGATCCCCTCGTTCTGTCAGTCGAAGTTACGATGACTTCGTCAGAGACTTTGTCGCTATCGAGAAGAGAGGACCGAGGCCCCGACCCCTCGACCACTGATCTTGTACCCCAGAGGAAACGAGACTTATACAGTCCCTGGTGCGAGACAATGGATGTGACTCTTGAAGACAAGTTCGGAAGCTCTCACAGTCTTCGGAACTGTTTTGTGTGAAGTCTTCGACAATAAACACTGGAGGCCTTGGCGCTTCGCTGACGTGCTAGCGGTGAAGGCAACTCATTGTTGCTATCGGATGAGCGGTGATATTTGGAGGGGAAAGTAGACACAGAATAAAAACGAAAGAAACGGGAAAAATTCTCACAACCAAAAAAGCAAAATCCCAATATCCTTAACCTCTCTTCACGAAACAAACACCAGAAAACTTTGCGTCCACATTGTTCGGAATTGGTTTGAGGCGGCTCTTTTACTAACACAAAAGCAATTATTCGCTCGGTGAGCGCAACCTGTCGCAGTGGTTCTCTTTCGGAAGTTTTCTTCTCGGACTTCGAAACCGCATAGTTCAAACCTCGGAGTCATTTCGAACACCGACAAGGCAAAAAATCCGTTGAGTGAGAGTGTTATAGAAACTTTGAAACAGGCTACAGGTTCGGCAGAAGTGGAACTCGGTTCGTCGAACATGGTTCCAGGGCCCAGTGCGGATGCCAAACAGTTTTCTCATTTCACTTCTCAGAGCTCAAAACATAGAACGCCGTCGTGAAGCCGACCGCGTCTCCCGATCCGCATGCACTGGAGACGGTAATCGATGCCTGACTTGATGGTTTCGGAATTCGCCGGCTGATATAAACATGTGTCAACGGGACGTGCTATCGATGCCGGGGTTCTGCTTGATCAGTTTGTGGGCCATCTTAATCAGCGCGACCTTCGCGTTGTTCGAGATGTTTCGTAAGTTGCTTGACTTGCTGGCTACTTGGCAGTTCCCGAAATATACGGGAACGTTAATTTCCTACGTCCTTGGACTAGCGTGCTGTTGCGGCAAACCGGGGTCGGTATCCGAACAACGGCGATTTCGCTTCTGGAAGACGCTTATTCAATAAACCACAGGGCGCGCAACCGACGAAGTCAAGCTAATCGCTTATCGTGTTTCCTGTGCTTGACGAATTCGAATCGAAGCTCGTCAACAAAACGAAACGGAAAAAGCGAGAGAAATAACCATGAAAACAATGATGCTTTATATTTTGGAGAAGAAAGGAACCGCCCACCTCACTCCGAGTGGTGATTTTCACGACGATTTTCATCGAAATGATACGTTTTGCCAACGTCGAAAATGATTGATTCGAAGCGAGAAGAAGCTCCTCAAAAGATTGGATTTTCTAAACCCGCTCTTGACTCGTTCGGTTCCGACCTTAACCGAACGTAGTCCTTGAATGTTTGTGTACAGTACGGCCGACCACTCGGCTCAACGGTTCTTTCGTTCCTAACAATTATGGCCGTGCTAATAATTCAGTGTCGGCCATCGCTGGTAACACGAAACGGACCGTGTTCCGTCATGACTACTAAACCCCACAATCTTCGATAAAAAAAAACCGCCACTGTCTTGACCGTTACGCGTAATTGCGGCGATCGCTTTTATAGAAAAGAACCCGAAATTTTTTGTGATTTTTGTCGAGCCTGATCGCCAATTAGACTTCAAACAGAAAACTCGACATAGACACCACCTTTCTGCATGGACGAGAACGAAAAGCGCGAAAATAGAAGGGCGCGAACACTTTTTCGATTGCTGTGAAGCACGCTCGAATATTGATTCCCTCTTCAGACAGAAATGATGGGTAGAGCCAAGGTCTGAGCCCCAAGAGTGGACAAACGGACCCACGCATTCAAACACGAAGTTCAAGCGCCAGCACGAAACAAGGCCCGGGAGCGAGCAAAGAAAATAAGTAAGAAAGCATGTTTGCCACCAAGCAACCAGATGACCGACGAGCGGCTGAACGCGCGACCACACGTAGCTTTCGTATTGCCTAATAGACGTCACCAGCGCTATGGCAAAAGGCTCTGAACAGCCAGCGACCGACTATCCGCCAGCAAGCGAAGTCCGCCCGCCGCAGCGCTGGTTCGCGATCCAACGATTCTGACGTAACGGTCCACAACACATAGCGGGCAACCACCACCGGCGCCGCCGCTGGGACTTCTACTATTGCGATTACGGTGACCGCGGGCAGTTTCTCCCCGCATTTTCAGCAGCATCGATTTCTCCCAACGGAGCGAATGCTTTTCTGTGCGTGTATCGCCGCCGCACCGTAACACCGTGCAACAACCACGGTTTTCCGACGAGCAACAAGATCCCAAGGCGGGAGAAGTTCTCAGCCCCCACTTTGGGTGTCATTTCAGATTTTCGCCTTCCGCGCCTCCCGCCACACTGACAGAATCGTTCGACAAACACTTTCAGTTGAGAACTTGAAGTTTGATTTCAACGGATCATCCAATTTGTTGGACTAGGTTACAATGGGAACTTCTCCACTCACCCTGTTTTGATGAAATCCCCGAGCATTTTGACCAACTGTTTGGAGAACTTGATTTCCTCATTTGTGAACTTGTGCGTTCTGAACCATTCTGGAGTATTGTTGTACCGTGGATCGGCGAGATTAGCTTCGTGTGTCAGCATTGATCCGATCATGTACGGCAAATCCGTTGTGTGCACAACTCCCATCCAGTCGGGCCAGAGTTTCAACGACGGTCGATGAGTGAATTGATAGCGATAAACAGGATGCTTTCGTTTCGCCAAGAATTGTCCGAACAGATTCGTTGGACACGTGAAAACGGCGTCGCCGTACGTCTGACCGATCAGGTTGTAGGTAGTTTCCTCTGGATAGCTGTCAATCGAGTTCTCGAAGTATTGGTCAAAGTTGTGATAGATGGCACCCCATGGCGCATCGAAAAATCTCGGGTAGATCGACGACGGCACTATTTTGAACTGTGTTTTGGCAATATCGCCTTGAGCGAGTAGATTCTGGAGTGGATAGTTGATGAACAGTGTGCCTTCGTCGGGAACAGTACCCATGAACACCTCTTCTCCGTTGAAAACTTTGACATCTTCAGGCATCAGCGGATGAATCGGAATGAAGTCGTCGTTGTAGATGGGCAAGAACATGTCGGCCAGATGTCCAAGGTGTGACACGCCTTCGATGATTGAGCTAGCACTAGCATTCCTGATGCACTCCATGGTCTGGTTGTATTTATCCTCGCTGAATATTCCGTAAGAGCAATTGGTAAGACCGATCAGGGTGTGGAAGCGAGAGATTTCATTCTTCATCTGGAAGGTGATCAGAGACAAGGCGGTTCCCGACTCGAAAATGGTCCGTTTGAAGAGTCCCTTCGAGAGAGGTGAGTACATGTGGAGGCCGACCGAGAAAGCTCCGGAACTCTGACCGAACAGCGTTATAGCATCGGGGTCTCCACCGAAAACTTCGGCGTTCTGTTTGATCCACTTGAGAGCCATGAGTTGATCGTAGAAACCTTCGTTGCCCGGCGCATCGCTGTGATGAGTACTGAGGAAGCCGAAAACTCCCACTCGGTAGTTGAACGACACAAACAGAACATCATTCAATGCGGAGAAAGGAAGTCCGTCGTTGTAGAACAAACTCGAATCTCCAAATTGGAAGGCACCTCCATAAATGTACACTAAAACCGCTTTTTTCGCAGCACCACCATGAGGTTTCCAGACGTTTACCGTCAAGCAATCTTCGCTGGAGTCGGAGTAATCCACAGTTACGTTCTGGCCGTGAATGTACGTAGCATGGAAACAAGCTTTCGAGAAATCCTTCGTCATCATGAGCGAGCTCCAGGGTTCGACCGACACCGGTTTTCTGAAGCGCAAGTCTCCAAGCGGTGGTTTGGCATAGGGAATCCCGAGGAAAGCTTCAACTTTATTGCCATCGAACTCAAGTACTTTGCCCTGGATAGGTCCAGTCGACGTACGGAGCACCTCTGTATCCTCGGCGAAGACGCCTAACAGAAGCGCCCCAGCTACCACGGCACTTGTCAGACGCATTTCGATCACTGCGACGAAGTGCGGGTTGTGGGCTCAGGCCCGCGTTTGCCCCTTTCTCGTAGTCGGGGACTTCTCACGACCAGCAATGAACAGGCAGCAAGTCGGGGAGTCGACTTCAATGTCACCGGAAAGGGAAAGCTTCATCGCGCGCAACTGGATAAAACAGACTGACAACGTCAGCCCCACATAGGTCTTCCACCGGTACGAATAGTGTGTGTCATGTATTTCGAATGGACCTGACTGCTATCCCTCGCCCGAAACTTCAAAGTCATGGGTTCTGCATGTTGAATGTTCGCAGGGGAGCCACGACTTGAGAAGAAGTTTTGAAAGTCTGCTGTTGCCTCACAGAACTCATATGAGCTTCAACACATACCATAACAGCGACGACTTTGCGGTGGTGACTACCTGATGTAATGCATTCAGAATGTTAGATTACGGCGCAGAGTGGGCAAATGGAAGCGCCGCGATTGGACTATGTTCTGATTCGCAAGAAAATTGAGACCTCATCCACAAACTGAATCGATGTTCAAGATTAGCAGCGCTGTTATGTTCGATGATCCGAACGAAGTCCTTGTGCTTCATGAGAACTTATCAGAGCGAATATCACCGACGATGTCGTGTTTGATTTCTCATGTTGACTGGAAGAGAGTACTTCTCCATATAAGACTTCTGAGGAAAATATTTGAGAGATCGTTGTCAGTGGCTGACATGATACTTCTCGCAATTTGAAGCGTCCGCATTTGAGGTCGAAGCCACGCTCGGAAAGGTCACCCGATGCGCACCGAAATGCGATGATGAATTGATACACGATTGATCGACTCACGTAAGGGTTCAGATCGATGAGCTCCTTTCGTCTACAGGACAGGGAAGACAATCAATTTTCTCATCGGAGCTCCTGGGGTAGTTTTCCGTACATAGAGAGACCGATTCATGTCTACATGTTGCCGCCCATCGGCCTCTAACGGAAGCTGCAGTATCCCTATCGATCGTCGATTCGTCGTCGGGAATGCAGAAAGACTTCTGGTGATCTGTTGCCGACTCAGATATCTCAAATGAATTGAGTGCAAGAAGTAGCCAATAGTTTTGAGCATTGTTTCGATCTCATCTGAACCATGGATTCGATTCATGACTCCGGATTGAAATCATAGCTCAGAATAACTCCTTCCGAGGAATCATTGGCTCATTATTTTCCTGAGGTTTTTCTTGGAATGGCTCAATGCAGCCCAATGAGGACGTGCAGATTTCGCAGTGATTCTTACACGTCGTTTTCAAGTGGTCTCCGTAATTTTTATCTGGAACCGGATGAGCGCTCAATTTCGAGCACAAGTTTTTTTCTCAAATATGGTTAGATATTCGAGAATATCTTGAAGAAGAATGAGGAGCAATGCCTCAATTGGCTTCCGAGCGTGGAAACTCGACTTGGCGAAAACATCCGTCACTCACGGCAAATTCGACGGTGAAGAGAATCCGCAACATAGAGACGATCGTATCGAGCAGTTCTCACGCACGAATCCACCTAAAATAGAGAGATATGGAACTTTTTCGCTGAGTCGATCCTGGGTACGATTATATGACGGACTATATGTACGGAATGTTGCCTATTACAACCAGATGCGTACGCGAGACTGAGAGGGGAATTAGAAAACGTTGTTTCGTACCATTTCAAGGTGTTCAAGGTGAGGTAATTTGGGTGCGTCATTTCGGATTCATTTGTGTATAGCACCGGAATCCGTCCTTTTTTCGTCACTCGAAGCGATTCCAATTTTACTGCGAACCAGATTCCTTGGCGGCTCTTCGCATTCAAGTTATTTATACAGATTTCTCGATTTCGCAGGGAGTGTTGATATGTTCTCCGAAATCAGAACGAGGCGGAAATTGAGGGAAGGGCGGCTCCTTCCCTAGATTTGCAAACCTTCATGAAGACGCGAATCCGAATCGGTCCTTACAAACTTTTTGGAGGAAATCGTGGGACAGGAAACGGGAGCATAGATGGTGGAGTATCATCAAATTGGACCCATGGTATCGGAAAAAACGCCTTCGCATTAAAAACAGGAAATCTCAAGCTCTTTCCCCCATGCTGGCAATGACAATAAGAGTATTGAGATCCGGCTTTGATTCTTGCTATGGCTGTTATGGTCACGACACAGCTGCGACCGCATCAACAAGCCGTGCAGGGGAAAGGTTCGTTTGTTTTCCTTATGGGGCGTCTCGAAAATGAATCATCACAAAAGATGAAACGATCTCCACTATTCAATTCATTACTGAAAGCGGTCGAATGACATACATATGTGCAAGGAACTCGATATTCACAGGGATGAAAAACGAACAGCATCATTTTTTCTGCTGGAAAAAACGGAATACGCACCATGGAAGTATTTTTCATCAACCCGGCACGTTCAGCAGCGAATTTGGGTTCTGAGTTGAAGCCTCGATCTGAAGGGGCTCAGCGCAATTTGAGCACCGCAAAGAGGTTCATTTTGAGTTAGCCTTCTCAGTCATTGTCCGCTCCCCTCCACCACAAATTAAATTGATATTCTGGTGCCCAAAAGACGAAGTTTGGTCTTGCCGAATGCTCCATGGCTGCTCACATCCCGAATTCTAAATGGAGACACTGACTATTGAACTGGCGGGTGAAGTGGCTGAGTTGGCGACCGCCAATGCTTGTTTCGAGCCCCACCTCCACGACTTTCAGTCAGACTCGCTTGGCGAAGCGAACTATCGATTCGAACTCGGATTCCAGCTCTCAAATCCGTCTTGAGAAAGGAGATAGGGAGCCCAGTCTCGAATCAGCCCAATACTGACGAGCGAGGGAATGAAGGCGCACGTGAGACCTCAATTTTGAGTCTGCTTCCATTGAAATAAGTTGATCCGATCGTTGGGTACATCTGTGTGAATAGACTCATCGATCATTCTTTGGTACACTCCTTTTCGTTGGATTCACTGCCTAGGATCCATAGGGTACTTTGCTGCGAGGTTAAAGTCCGCGAGATCAGGTTGTCAGTTGGTGCTGCGCGCGTTGGTTATTTCGTCGTTCTCCACGATCAAGCTGACGTATCCTAAGTGCGACAGGCTCAATGTGGTAACTCGGACTGGTCGAACGTAACCATTTTTTTCCCGTAGGTTTCTTCCCCACCGGTAGCTCTTTACGAAGTTCGAGCTTGCGGGGTAAACCGAAGTTGTGAGTCCGAGGGCGGCGGCGGATTTCCCATAAGGCTGGCTGGGCTATGGCCTCTTTCCGATGGACGGCGAATTCTTCCCATGCTCTCCTGAGAGGAGTTTTTAGTTCCACGGTATCTCCCATCATTTTATCGGCACTCGTCAACACTAAAAAGCGATGGAAGAAGGATAGTATACTCAAAACGAGAGATTGTCAGCAACCAGGAAATGTGCCTGTGTCCGTGCATTTGGCAACAAATGAAGGCTGAAGGCTGAACAGAGTTTTCGCTCTCGCTCCCGAGCTATTCCGGTTCGTCCCAAGGAGAAAATCAAAAATGAAATCCAATCGTCTGGAAACTATCCGCTCCTCGTCATGATAAGCATTGTATATGATATTGAGAGTGGGAGTGCAGTGAATCGGATGAAACTTGAGGAAAAATTCCGGGTTCGTGGCGTTTTACGTCTAACCAGCGCAAAAACACCCCGAAATTCCGTTTTGACCCGCTTCGGCTCGGATCGACAATTTTTCCTGAGTTATTAGAAGACATCTGAGAGTATGCATTGCATCAGTGACCCGAGCCCGAGACTCTGTTCAGGTGTGGTCAAGAAACTACAGGTTGAAGTTGCGCAAGCCTCTCGTGAGGCGAATATTGATTATCATCGAGTCCCGAAGCCGTTCTTCAAAGGGGTAAGCTACCAAACGGACGGCCTCCTTCATTTGAATTGCAATGCCAGAGAAAGACGCCATCGATCTCAAGCGTGATCCTGGACGGCATCAAGGCCTCTTGGAATTTTCCAGCGTTGTCAAAGCAGCTTGCACATTTCAGCGGCGTCACCAGCTCAGGATCTCCACTTGTCGATCTTTTTTCCGAAAATATGGCAGATGGACAGATGGCAGTTGTCGATCACTTGCCACTCTCCCGCGACCGGAGAACTCCACGGAGTAGATCAAGATAAGATCTGATACCACAGAGGAAATCCCTGGCTTCATACTCTTCGGCGAATCAAGACAAGAGTTCGATGGCAATCGCAATCATGGACTCCGAAAATTCCGCACTATGAATGGACATCGATATCTCACAGATGCTTAGTGGGTTCGGAAAATTGCGGAGCTTCAGAGGATATAGCTTCTATCTAGTTACGCCACTGATGCATTTAATTTCAAGCATGCAGCTGACAGGCATCGCGGAATTGCGGTTGAAATTCCCGTGACACAATCGTGTTTCAGGAGTGATTCCCAATAATTATCGCGATATCAAGCAGACCGGACATTTAACTAGTCGAATAGCCAGCAGAACACTTGACTAAAAAAAAGTCGAAGCGGTGCCCGGACTGTGCTCATCCTCTGAGCAAAGATCATCGTCATCACTGTTTTCATGTCCCCGCTGACAAAATTATTTTTTGTTATTTCCCTGGGCCTGTTCTTTTTGTAACGGAATTTCCACAAATGTTCCCTTGAATTCCGTACCCACAATGAAGCTCTCAATTTGAGAATACGCTGTTCCTTCAAAGCCGATTTCATCTCTTGATGCGGACTGTGCTCCTCCGTCGCCCCACACACCACAGCAGCAGCAGCGGCGGCTGAGAGGAGGCAGTCGAAAGCCGGTCACTGTGAGCCGTCATATAGTGCTGCTGGTGTTTGCTGGCTGCTGCCTCCGTAAGCACCACCAGCCCTATATGATAGTTGCCAAGTTGAGTGTGTTCGTGGCCCAGTCTAGGAGTATCAAATTGAATCGTCGCCCCCGACCCCTCCTCGATTTATATCTGTTTTGTAACTTCGACGAGTGCTTAGACGTACGAAATCAAAACAAGATGGCGACTACTATGCCGCTATATCATTGATCAGCTGTGAGTGAATCCTGGCCTGATGTTGACTGTTTTCCGCAATAGTTCCGAGTGCATAGACGCCAGGGGCCCGCAGCTGGTTGAGATGCGCGGCAAGCGTCTGGCGGAGTGGACTCCGTCTCACCATGATCAAGAGCCGAACCCAAAAAACTCTCGGCTTGTTGAAGATTTTGATGACAAGGATGTCGACGATGCCGTAGTCTACGACGAAGAAACACATTTGAAAGACGCTCTCGAGCATTGCCGACATTTCTTAGCGTTTCGAACACCTCAGCGAGTAGGTCGGGACTTCTTCGACGTTGGCTGTGTGCAATTGGCTCAAAAGCTCCTCGGGAAGCATTTGGTGCGCAGGCTGAAAGATGGACGGATACTCCGAGCGAAGATCGTTGAAACCGAATCTTATCTGGGCGGTGAGGACAAGGCAAGTCACAGCTTTAACGGGAGGAGAACTGAACGCAACGAGCCCATGTACATGGAACCAGGAACTGCGTACGTCTACCTGACCTACGGTATGTACTATTGCTTCAACATATCCTCGAAAGGCGACGGAGCCGCCGTACTACTGCGATCGGCTAAACCATTGAGCGGCGTCGAAGATATCCGAAGTCTTCGAGGGAGCAAGCTGAAGGATGGTGGTAGAAAATTACGTCCATCGCAGTTGCTGAACGGACCGTCGAAGCTTTGCACAGGGATGGCTATCAACAAAGAAGCAATGAACAAGGAGTTCGTTCCGAGCAGTGAGCTTCTTTGGATCGAGAACAGTCAGGATATTGTTTCTGCTGAGCACATCGTCACGTCGAAGCGTGTTGGAATCGACTCAGTTCCCAAAGAATGGGCTGAACAACCTCTCCGATTTTATATTCTTGAAGATGCGACTTTTGTTAGTGTGCGGGACCGAGCTGCCGAGCAGGCCTTGTGATATTTTCTTAGATCCACGTCGGTATCATCGCGAGTGCCAGTTACAAACGTGAAACTCCTCCAGTCCTGCAGCAGCAGCAGCAGCAGAAGCCACAGCGACGATGCCAGCGGCAGCAGCAGGAGCGTTGGCGGTGAAGGTGGCACCAGCGAGCACCGACCGGCGTCTCCATGAGCAGCTCTGAAACAGGGTTTAGAACATTTCTTCCCGCCGCATGACATTCACAACAACTCCTCTTCTCTCGACGGCGGTCTTAGCTGCAGTTTCAAACACCGTCTGGCTCCAACATCTAGTCAGAATATCCGACAACTCATGGAGGAAACAAATGTGATTCTGCCGAGAGGCATTCATCAATGTGTTGATATATAGGGAGGTATCATGCCTCCTCTGCGACGACTTTACACTGGAGGGATAACGGTCATCATGAGAGACGACGATACTTCACTGTCGGAACGAGCAACTGACAATCTGACGTTCGTCGTCAGATATTCCTCCGTTATTTCCCTTGCCTCGGGCATCATCGACGACGACGACGCCGCCGATGAGACCCCATGCCTATTGCAATACGGAAATTGTCCGCAGAACCTTGTATAAAAAAGATGCAACGGACTTCCGAATGTCGATGCCACCAATGCAGGCGCAATTATTTACTGTAAATAACTATGAAGCGAAAGGTAATCGCATTGAATAAAGCTTTTGCGATGAAATTTCCAATTTCTTCTCTTTATTGGTAACGAGCCGCTCGGGTCACGGAACGAGGAATGGAACTGAGGCTCCTCCCGTGACGAGGCAGATCCCATCGATCTGATGGAATGTTGCGAGGGATTAAAAACTGCAATCACAATGATGATACATGGAAGTGTCATCAAAAAGTGAGCTCAGATATCGTCCGTTGAGGAGAAAACGCTAAGCTGCCGGACCGAACGGCAACGGGGCGATACGATCAGTGGTGGAAGGTAAAGAATATCTCTCAAAAACTTGACTGAGCTTGGCCAAACCGTCGATTGACGAAGTCGGGCCTTGGCAACTGTGACAATAAAGTTGCCTCGCTGTGGGAACTCGTATCGGCGTGGCGTGACACAGAGAGCGTCCGTTCGAACTCTCTCACGCAATGAAGGGTTGCTCACTGGAAAATCGAGTCTGGATACGGAAACGTCCAATGTCAGAGAACTGTCCGGAAATCTTTTCAAAATGGCTGTTGTCTGCCAAAATGTCGAACTTGAGCGTAATGGTTTGTAATTAGAGAATTTGTGTTTCCTTTTGATATCTTCAACGAGACGGACGGACTGGACGGACTGTGCTTTCTAGGTTGTCTGATTCTAAAAGGCGTGAATATGTGCGTTGCTCAGGGCCAGATTTATGGACTTCTGGGGCCGTCTGGCTGTGGGAAAACCTCGCTGTTAAAATGTATCCTGGGAGATCTCGTGGCAGACTCTGGCACAGTGTCGGTTATGGGTCTCAACCCGGGTCGGCAGGCGAACAGGAAAGTCGGGTAAGACTTCTAGAAACTAAATCATGGGATCACGTAGCAGTCGACGGGTTTGACCAACGTTCTCCGAATCCAGTGATCAGAATACGTCTGACACGGAGGGTGAATTCGGATAGAAGCGTCGAGATGCCTTGATTTCCGAAATCTGAGAACATCTCCAGGAATTCCCGTTCCATAAAATTTATCTGCGGTAGCGCAGGTACATGCCCCAAGAAGAAGCTCTGTGCGACTTGTTCTCGGTTCGGGAAACATTCCTGTACTTTGGGAAAATCTACGGCATGCCCGAGGAGGAAATGCACAACAGGATGAGATTCCTTAGCAAGCTCCTTGGTCTCAATGTGCACGACAGGGTAAGTGGAGCTTCTTCATACAGACAGATAGAATCCGGAGCGAATGGCGCCGCCGCTATTCAGGGGTTCGTCAAATCTTGGCCTGAACGATTCCTGTTTTCAATCAGGTTCGACACATGAGTGGAGGCCAGAAACGACGTCTCTCGTTAGCCGTTTGCATTCTACATGCACCCCCGATACTCATCCTGGATGAACCCACCGTGGGCGTTGATCCCCTCCTTAGCCACGACATCTGGAACTACCTGAGAACTTTAACCGATGAGTTCGGCACCACAGTGATCGTCACGACTCATTACATCGAAGAAGCATCCAGTGCTGATATGGTTTGTGATTTTCTGGTGTTTTAGGTGGACTTGCTTCATGCGACGATCACCGACCCGTGCGTTTGTCTGTTGTCAGGCAATATGCTACCTTCGAATAGACCATATTCACTCACTGAGCTTAGAAACACGACTCACCTACACAGGTAGCGCTGATGCGCGACGGAAGGATTCTAGTCGAAAACAATCCGAAGAAACTGATCGAGAGTTACGCGGTAGAAACGCTCGAGGAAGTCCTTCTCGAAGTTTGCCTGAATCCTGACGATGTCGAAAATCACGTCATTGCCGCTGGTAACCCAAGTACTTCCTCGACCACACCCTGTCCAGATGCGTTGGTTGTGGACCGATGCTGTATGTTCACATCGTTGAGACGGATCAAGACGCTTCTATTCAAAGAGAGGTTCGACTATTTTTGACTTCCGACACAAAGCTATGAACTTGTTCAACTTTGATGGAAGCTAAATGGAAAACAGATCGAACTGAAGACTGCTTTTTCCAGATGCTCTTTCGCTCGGCATCCCGGAACGATTCTGTACAAATGCGTTTTCCCCCTGATAACTTTGAGTTTCTTTTTCTACACGATGGAGTGTGACCTTCCGGATTTGCCGGTCGCTGTTGTCGATGAAGAACAAACATCCCGCTCCTGGCTCCTCAGCGAGCTCCTCGATACACAGGATAACATAAATGTAGTCTATATGAATCAATCGGAAGCGGAGAGAAGCTTAAAGGACCTCAGCATCAACGCGGTGCTTACTCTGAAGAGAAACTTTTCAAAAACCTGGAATTCAACTCTGCGAATCGATCCCATCAACCCGTACTTCAGGTGGGAGAGTGAAAGTCTCTTGCAAACCTGATCTGATCTCATATATAGACCGTTCAATACAGAGTCGGCCCTAGGGGAGGCAACGGGGCCGATCGCCCCGGGCCCAGAATGGCGCATCCGAGGGGACGCCCTTCTGGTGTGACAGCCGACTGCCGGCTCGGAAAAAGCGCCCCTACCGGAAAGTCGCTAAGCGGACGTTATCGTTTCCACGCCCGACTTCTCTAATTGAAGAGCCGAGATTCAAAAAGGCACCTGTCCACTATCTTCAATCTCGAGATTTTTGCAGAATATTATGTTGTAGGGAGGGGCTCACCGAACGTTCGCCTCGGGCGCCCAACGACCTGGGGCCGGCCCTGGTCCCAAATGTTTATGTTTCCAAATCCAACAGACTCAATCAAATTCCTCGTTGCAGAAGCACTGTGGAGAGAGCCATCCTAGAGACTCACTTCAACCCGGTGATCAGCACCATCAATTTCGCTCCGCTTCTGAGAGCCAAATACCTCTATGGCAATGTCGGTGACAAATTGTACAAGAGCGTATATCATCGCGTCGTAGCTCAGCTCAGTTTCGGGCCTTCGATGCTAGCTTCAGTGACTCATGTCTTCGTGAGTGCTCATGATGACTTCATTCATCGGAGCAAAGTGGCAGGTAAGGGAAAAGAATCAACTCGAGAAACCTGAGACAAACCGATTTCGAGTGATTCTGGGGATGCTCGGATTATGTTTTCCGGAACGTTTCAGGATGCCATGCGTCGGAACTCATCCTATCCTTCTTCATCTCTCAAGGAGTTCTGGTGTTGATCCAAACTTTCCTTCTTGTCGTTTATCTTTTCTTCAAAGTTGCCGTCGATATCAGTTTCATTTCATGGCTCCTCATCTACTCGCTCCTCGCTGGAGTTGGATTCTCAGGCATGTGCTACATACTCCTCCAGCTACTTGAGCGGATCACTTTTTCATATCAACTTTCTTCGAACTTTCACGATCGGGGATGAAATTTTGCGTGCCACGAAGCGCCACTCTGCGCTCGGTCTAACAGCCTTATGCATAAATTCCAGGAATATCTTTATCGCTACTCGTCTGTTCGGAGTGCTCAGTGTTCACCTCGGCGCTCTACATGGCACTTCTACTGAATATGGTCACTTTCGTCATGTGTGGCGAGATTTGGCCTCGGGAGGGCATGCCAATTTTTCTTAGAGACTACGTTGCTCCTCTCTGGCCGGTCAGTTATCCAGCAGACGCGATGGGAGTCATTTTGTACAGGGACCGACTCTTTGAAGACCGCCTCGTTCAACTCGGCCTCGAAGCCGTGGCTGCCTGGGTTGTTTTGCCCATAGCGATCTTGATACTCATCAGCTCTTGTCGGAAAAACAGCGTCTTCTAAGCTCCCGCGAATCTTGCGCTCATTTTGAAGCTCGCCGACAAAATCTTTCTACTGGCGTGGTTTGTTGTCATGGTGGAGACCATCACGTGAATAAAGAGGTGTTTTTTTTCTCAAAAGGTTTCACGCTTTATTTGGTTTTCTCTTTGCATTGAGATTCTCTCGGAAGATCCTATCACTAAACTAAAGGACCATTGGCGTCAGTCGCGTAGATATTGTACAACAAGGTTCCCCATACCGTGATTTCTAACCTGATTCTTTAAATTATTCACGCACTGTTTCTCCGTCACCAGCAATCGAGTCGCGAGTCGCTCCAGAGCGACCCGCGAACATAACAGACCACCAAACTCGATTGCGTCCCACGTGCGACGTAACAGAAACAAAGTGGGAATGAACCGAGACCCGTTCTCCTGTTTCCGAACTCAAAGACACGCCCATTCGGTGATGGAAGAACAAAGACAGCGAGGCTAGATACTGAAACGCTGACTCAGTGTTTCGAATACAAATTACAAGAAATGATCACCGCTGAGAGTTCAGAAACAAAGAGTGCAGCATGGTATCGTGCTTGTTCGACATTGATCTCGCGCTAGCAGCTGAAACATCGCGTGTATTTCGAGTGACTGGATAGCAACATCAATAAATACAGAAGCTTTTTCCTCGCATCCAAAGATTCGAGTCTCGACTCCATTATCATCGCGATCTACCAGCGGGTTTCGCTGCTCCTAATTGATTCGATCTGCTTAAAAACATAACCTTCCGTCAAGATGAGGTGTGGTGAGTTAGCGCCGATATCATCTTGTCGCGTGAAGTTTGACACGCATCTGTTCGGCCAACCTGCTGTCCGAGGTCATTTGCCTTATTATCAACTGCAGGGAGTGAGGCAAGGACTTCGTACTCAGCTTGTTCTCAATGACTGCGTCAAGACAAAGCGTTTTCAACGTGGGACTGAAATCGAGCACGTACAGATCGTCGTGATCAGTCAGGAGATCCGTTTGATCCTGCAAGAAGGAACCTCACACTCAGACGCCAATCTTTGATCAATATTCGTATCATGACGATGACCTGTTAGCAAGTGCAGCACATCGCTCTCGTCTTGTCCAGCATCGGTCCTAGATTGAGAGTCAATCGCAACTCACCGTCAGGGCTTTTTCACGCCTGAGATATTCAATCTTCTCGACCTCAGTCATTGGTGACGTTCCTCCGAATATGAATAATCGGCTTCCGACGATTATGGAAACATGTCGTCGTCGAGCTCTTGGCGGTCCCGTACGTCCTACGTTAATGGGGAATTCCCGCCAAACTTCAGTTTCTGTGGGAGCGGAAACACGATTAGGCTTCAGGTTTTCACTAAGACGTTCGAAATCAGCGTTTTTTTATGACGAAGATACTCAATGAAATCACGAAGAGCAAACTCACTGGGATTGAAGCAGAACATATTCCCATAATGCAGCTTTTTGTTGCTTTCGTAGCCGCCGAAGATGTACATTTCTCCGTTGTATACGAAAGCAGAATGACTGCGTCGTCCCGGAGGAATATCACCACGGTCCTCAGGGTAGCACCAATGAAGAGTCTCGGTATCGAAGTACGCCAATCGGTTACAGTAGATGTCCTTATCAGAATGGTACGGGCCCTGAAGATCTCCTCGTCCCCCGAACACGTACATACGCGTGCCAATCGCACACGCCGCATGGAAATCGCGGTGAGATGGAGGAGTTCCTCTCGATTCCACGTAGGTCCAGACGAAGGTATTCAAATCCAGCGCGAAAATGTCGTTCGAAAAACAGTTTTCGACCTCTTCGAAACCTCCGAACACGTAAATTGTGTTTCCGATGAGGCACGCTGTGTGGCCGTCTCGAGCCCCCGGAATGCATCCGGTTGTGGGAATAAAGCTCCATCTGTTGGTGGCTGAAAGACAGAAGGTGTCGAAATTATTGCTCACGTCGACATTGAGGACGGACCAACGAAAATCCTAATTTGATGCCTCTGGCCATGAGAATGATAAGATAAGAAACTCCAGAAGTTCCACTTACTTGTGTCGAATCTGTAGAGCTTGTTACAGGCTCCTTTGTCATTCCTTCCTCCAAAGAGATAAACATGTTGGTGGTGGGCCACAACCGCATGACCGTACCTGTACATCGGAGTGGAACAGATCAGTTGAAAGCCAGGTTGCTGTAGTCAACACTTCCATCGGAGAAGATAAGTTTGTTGGTGCTGATAGGTAGGCCTTGCAGAGGTTTTCAACCGCGAAAACCGCAACCTTTCGCGGTTTCGAAACCGCATACCGAAAAGCATCGGTATAAATCGACGCACAGAGAGTGCGGCAAGTCGAGGGAAGAGGAAAGAGCTCAAGCGAAACAATATCTTGTGAGCTCCTAAACGGTGATCCATTCAATTTGTGTTCATTGAAGTCGTATTGCAACTTGAAGCATTGCAATACCACTTGACGAGATCGACCAATCTTCATAATACGATTGCGGTTTTTGCGGTTTATAACCCCGCTTTTCAAATTTAGAATTTTCGGTTGACCACAAACCGCGGTTTTCGTGTATCGCGGTTCTCAGCAAGGCCTACTGATAGAGCGTTATCGCAATACTCACCTCATAAAAGGCACATTCTTCGAGAATTTGTCCGGTGACTCGACAGCTCGCCATTGGAGAGTACCCGTGTGCAGTTTGAAAACATCAATGGGTTGTGGCTCAAAGTATTCGCCTCCAGTGCGAAACCCTCCGAAGGCGAATATTGTGTTGCCGACCAGAACAGCCGAATGATTCACGCGCTTTAGTCCACCCTTGATATGCGCAATCCATTTGTAGCCCGCTCGTTGAAGCTGCAATTAGGAATGTTTTTAGACGAAACCCAACAACGCGTCGTTGACTCATGGGAGACCTGCGATAAGACTCTAAGCCCCCACCCACTCGGCAACCAGACTGTGAATAAGTCTGTGAATTCTTCCATTGACGCTTCTAGTGGGATCACGGCGGAGACGCCGGTTTCTGTTTTGGAAAAATCGAGCCTTGGATCCGCGGTGGTTCGGATGATTTCCGAATCTGTGTCTATGCATTGACCGTGAACATGATTTGAGGGACAACCTTTCTCATCGTTTCCGGGCAGAATCGTCCGAATCGATGACGAAGAGAAGCACGTCAAGAATCACGAACTCAGCGTTGGTAGCGAGAAAGAGCGCGTCGTGAGTGTCCTTGAGCTCATTGTTCCATTTCACTTTTGTTTCATATTAGGGCCAAACCCTGACTGAGATTGCACTTTGAACTCCTGATAATTAATTCGGTCTTCATGGCGCCGACTTTATTCGCACTTCTAGATACACGACAGCTGAGCTGTCGCCGCGTGGCGTCTGGATTGCGACAGGAATGCATTCGCTGTCTTCTCAGCTTCCTTCCATTGAGGGCAATCGAGCGCATGGCCCGGTTCCGGACTCGCGACTTTCGTTCCGATTCTGTCCTCCGTACTCGAGAGACGGAAACCATTCCAGTTGGTTTCGGAGGGACAACAGTCTCCAGGTTTCATGACCGGGAACAGTTTCAACTGACCGCGGGAGTAAATGATCGAAGCATGCATCTCCTGCTACCTTATTCCGCAATTAACAGAATCTTCCTATCTTGTCGGATTATAATCGTCAGCGGCCGTTATTTTTCCCTGATGGGAGAATCGTAAGCATATCATAAGGCGAATCACGTGACAGGGACCGTAATTCGGAACAGTTTCCAAAGAATAATCAGTTATGTTGGGTCAACCTTTTTATTGGACAGAGAACGAATGATAAGAACACGAGAGGAAAACAGCGGCAGATGAAGAATGTCTTTTGAAATAGCACCATAGCTAGCCACACTAAAGAGGCAGCGACTATGTTCGATTCCAGAAATTGCAGAAAGATCGTTTCAATCCAAGAATCTTTTTCGAAACCGGGAAACGCCGGTCTCGCGCGCGAGGAACTGTAAGCCTCTGCAGTACGACACCGGGTGAGAATGTAGTAAATCATGAGGTGGATTAGGGAACGGATGAGGCATAGCTGATTTCATCTCCTGTTGTGAGCTGTAGACTTCGAGCGAATCTCTCGAGTTCAAAATCGCGCAAGGAACAAGCATTCCGTTGGAATCGAGAGCGCCATAGTCATTGATTGTAAGCGAGACAATTTCTGAGAATCTCCATGCTTACACTGGAGAACTTCCCGATCAAAAAGGAGTGAACTCCCTAGGCTGCATGGCGATGTGTATTTTAAACATGGACGGACCCCGAGCGGACTCACTATAAAATATCGAGTACCATTTTCGAGTTCGTTACTTGAGAAGGTTGATTGTAAAATCCGTTCAGCGAATTCCAATCCACCTTGATGTCATCAGATGTCATATATTGGCGCCTCTTTGAATCAAATATGAGGAATTAACCCTCGAACCGGAGTCCATACTCCCTTCTTTGGATGATTCGAGAACATTGCGGGCTTCCCCCACAGCTGCCAGGACTGCGAATAGTTTCGGGGAGCCTTCTCGCTCAATCGAGAAACTCCGGACAAAGACCGGTCAAGAAGTTCGTGGCTACATCGAGAGCTAACCGAAGGAAAAACCTCAAATGGAAACTACATCTTATGACCGTGCACCCCACGCGGCGGAAGCTTGACTCGACTGTGGGCAGTTTCCGCCATCAGAAAGATGCGGTAAACGATGACAGCGTCAACAACTCCATCGATGAAACGATCTTTCTAGAAAGCCACAATCACCTGACGATGGACCACGCGTTCAATAACCATGGACAGATGAGATTCTGAGAGCACTGATGAGTATCAGAACTTCATTTAGCCAAGAGTGATTCGATGAAAAGAGTCGATGGTCAGCATCCAGCTGGGAACTTGAGGAAAGTAATGATTCGAGGAAAATCGATCGGAAGAGACCTCATTCTGCTTGCCAGCTCTTCGGTATTTTTATGACAGGCGTTGTCCACAAGCTCCCCGGAGAATTCTCCGAGACCGGCGGCCGAGCTCTAGGTCAGTGAATCGCTTGCTTGGTTGCTTCGTCAGCGTGAGAGCAGCATATGCATTATTGTTTCTTGTCTCGTTTGGAAGCGGCGGCACCGCTTCGCGCAGAAGGGTCTCCCTTATACACAGCGAGTGAAAACAGCATGGATAGCGTCGATGGAACGAAGTTCTAAAAAGAAGTGATCGGAACTCACACGAAGAGCGTCTCTGACAAGCAGAACGATCCAGTTCGGCCTGTCAGCGCGGAAGGACACGTTTTTGCGCAGTAACATGCCGCTGCCGCCATGAACACCGTAAACAAGGCTCACTCACCGCAAACTACGACTAGCACGATTCAACTTTGAGTTTCTGTTCACAAAATGGAGAGCACTTGCCTGTGGTTTCTTTGTGCTCTCATGCCGGAGCTGGCTCAGATCAGGGAGACGAAAGATTGGGCCTATTTCACCCATGGTTGTTACATGCCGGACCGATATTCAGCAAACCGTCCGCGCAGCCGACTCAGTCAGCGTGCACACCCGAAGGGCGATTGTCACGTTACGTTGAGAAGTGTTGAAATCGACTCGATGAACACTCGTGGACACGGAATGACGAGTTTCTCGAACAGTACTAGAGGCGCTTTTTCTAGATCGCCAGTCGCAGCGCTTTGCCTGTTTGTCTGGCTGGCTGAGTGCCTTCCTGCAGCTGCCTCTCCTTTACTGCTGCGGAGTGTGGCCGTGCGTATGAGGGTGTGAGTGTGTGTTTGGGTGTATGTGTATGTGTGCCTGTCTCTACTACAGCCCTCTCTTTCTCTACGGCTGAGTTAGAAGCGCCGGTAGCGGCGGCAGCAGCAGCAGCAGCGAGGCGGACGACGAAGCGGCCGGGATGCCCTTTCCACTGGGTGTGAGTTGTTTCGGTGTTTCATTGTGCTCCAAGAACAGACGATGGCGCGCTCTTTTGAATACCAACGCATCTGTGAGTTTGGATAGCTTCCGATTCTCCAGAAGCTGACAACACCTCGTCTCCGTCACCGAATGAAATATGGCCCCCTGCTTGATCACCGCCCAATCGAGGTCTCCCGACGAATTATTCGTCCGTCGGAAACGGCGGTCACATGACGGAACCTCGTTCAGACGAACGCAACAGGATCATCGTCGATGCGGCAGTCGCGGCTCGCGCAGCGCTACATCCGGCGGTGACCACTTCACGTTGAGGTGGCAGCTCAGACCGGAGCCAAAACAACGTCAACATGGAATCATAGGCCGTTGGTTCTCTGCGATTGGCTCTGTTTTCGGACCTACTCCCTGTTCTGAACACACACGACGACAGATTCGACAGCGGCGGCGACGATGAGGAAGACGACGTCGACGGCGGTATAAACAACAAGCTGATTGTCATTGGAACAGTGGTGAAACGAATGTTTTCGTTTCGAGCGCAAGAGTAGTAGAAGCTGTTGTTCCCGAAAGCAGCATGTGTGCTCATGTGAGGCTCTATGTACTCTCTCCAACAGCACCGACAGCGGCTGCTGCGGCAGTGATCGAAAATTACAGCCAGAGAGCTGCTGCTTACGGCTGGCTAACCGGTACTGGTAGAGCGGCACCAAGGAGGAGCAACGCTGACCGGACACCGGGCCTCTGAGGACCACTGCTGTTCGTTTCCAGAACTCCCGACAGCCGTGGCGTTAGTCGTCTGATGAATTCCCGGAGACTTTCCAAACGTTTTCTTCGAATCATCATGACTTAGTGAATAGCGGTTTTGGAGTTGAGCGTCAAGCACTGAGACGGAATTCGAACATCATGGCGAGGACTCTGGCCTTCATGAAACTTTTCAGTGCCCTGCTCTATGGAGCAGTGTCGTTCCTCATCATGGTAGTCAACAAGATCGTGCTCACTTCCTACTCGTTTCCAAGCCCAATGTTCCTCGGACTCGGTCAGATGTTGACAGCGATTTTAGTGCTGCTTGTACTCAGGTAAGTTCGAACTCGTGGTCTCTGAAATTGTTGACCTTTCAGTGCGGAAAGGGAGATTTCCCGTCGAGTTTTGCACGAGAAGAAGCAATCCAGTCGAGAGAATGTAAAACTTTGAAATGACACAGCAGCTGACATTGTCCGCCGGATATTTGGTGTCGGGTGCTGTCAAAAAACTACTGGTGTAAGCAGTCTGCCGTTCAGTGAGCACGCTATTTCTGTGTCGACGATTGTTCGAAGTAATTACGTAACTCATGACGACGAAATCACCCGATGGACCTCCATAGCACTAGGAGCGGTGAGAAATCCCAAAAATGAATCAAACGATCTCAATCCGTTGGAGTTTAGCTTCGAAGCAAAACTGCGTTGCTGTTAGAGAATGAGAAAACTTGTAGAGATTAACAGGTTTTCTGTGGGACTTGATCCGTCATTCTCACACGAATTCATTGGTGCAGTTTCTAGATTCAGCCACAAACCGGCGCTCAATTTGCTTGGGATTATATATGAGATTTCTGTGTGTGTGAGTTCGATATCCGAGCGTGATTATCCGCGAGAGTTGCCATGGAAACTTATCGGAATTTCATTCCAGGGATTTCGGAGTCGTTGATTTTCCCGCGCCGTCAGCGAGAGTGCTCCGCAAAGTGTTCCCTCTTCCAATTTTCTAAGTCGGCAACCTAGTCTCGGGATTCATCGGGACGAAACGCCTCAGTCTACCGATGTTCACCGTTATGAGACGGTTCTCCATCCTGATGACGTTATTTGGAGAGTATTATATCCTCAAATTCATCGCTCCACCGGCCATAGTTATGTCGGTGATCGCAATGGTAGCAGGCGCCGTCATAGCCGCCGTCGAGGATCTGGCATTCGACCTCGAGGGATATTCATCTGTGTTGCTCAACGATTTCTTCACCGCCGCCAACGGAGTGTACACAAGAAAGAAACTAGATGCCAAGGATTTAGGAAAATATGGTTTGCTGTTCTACAATGCGCTTGTTATGATTTTGCCGCTGTTTGCGATAGCTTCGTGGACGGGCGATCTCCGAAATAGTTTACTTTTCGAGAAATGGAACGATCCCATTTTCGTAACGTACTTCGTTTCGTCTTGTTTCATGGGTTTCGCTCTGATGTATAGCACCCTCCTATGTACCGCATATAATTCAGCACTCACGACAACAATTGTTGGATGCCTGAAGAACATCATGGTTACTTACATCGGCATGCACATAGGAGGCGACTACATATTCAGCTGGACAAACTTCCTCGGTTTGAACATCTCGATGGCGGGTAGTTTAGCATATTCGTACTTTACTTTCATTCGGCGGAGCGAAAGTAAAGCCCGAACGCCCGAAAAGCAGGTCGTGGACGAGCCTCTAGAACTTAAGGTCCAAGTCGAGTCTGACAAAGTAGCACTGATAGCGAATCCAGCCAACTGAAGTTGTCGCTATGTCGAACCCACATTGTTAAGCCCTACTCAGTATTTATTGAACAAAGGTTTATCTAATTTAACGAGTTTAAGGAGTATATCGTCGTATCCGGAGTCGATTTGCGAGGAATTCAGCTCAGCATGTAACACACCTTATGAACTCGAGCAAATGACTGTCGCATGGACGAGTGGAGCGTGTATGACAGGAGTTTAGAGGTTCGATTGTTGACCATAATGATGAGCTCGAAATCGACGGCGAATGTCATATCAAAATGAGTTTTTCTTCTGACTTCGTTGTTGAAGAGCAGGAGGCTTTGAGTCGTTTACACGATGAATAAAACAAACAGATTGTGATGAATTCATTCATATCTATCCCTAACGGTTTTTCAGCCATCAGAACCTTCAAAATCGTCGGTGACGATTGCACATTGTTGACAGTCCTCAACAGAGATCATACAGCATCGGAACACAGTGGAAGAGAGTTCTAGTTTGTCAACTTATTTACGGTATTGCATAATTTTGCATTCCAATTCGACCTCGAAACTCATGCTGTAAGGATGAATCATGATTTGCATCGCGTCCGCATAGCTCGCCTCGATTCGTTATTTTGTCGCTTCAGTGTTCATCCGCAATCCTGGAGTAAAGTTTCCTTCTTGGTCTCACATGGCAAATGAGGCCTAGAATAGGATTTCATAGAACTGAACTCTACGTTCATATCGCTTCGAGGGAGCAATGGCATTTGGAATTTCATGAACACCACGCAAGAGATTTTCCATTGCACGCATTCGAACAGCGTATACGGCAGTGAGACTCCGAGAATAAATGTGATGAATGACTGCTCGGTTGTCAACGGAATTCACCGAAAATCATCCTCCGTAAAAATTCTGAGAAGTCCTCTCGGTCGCTAACCCCAAATCATGTCGCGCAACTTTCTCGTTTTCTGGCAAACAACCAACATTGAATTCAGATCCAGCGGGAGATCCAAGGATGGGTTCTCACGACTAGACAGTATGCATTTTTTTTTCAGTGAAGCGACGCCATGACTTTTGAACCGAAGCCAGTTGCGATATCTCGAGATGAACTTCTCCAGGGCAAGCATCCCTTCGAAGAACCTACACCGTCAGCTCGCCAACCGGCACAGAAAAACTGACAAGTACAGCCCCATGTGGAACTCAGTGACCATTAAGTGAATTATAGCAATCACTTAACGATCCGTCAAGGTAGATGAACACTCACCTCGACTTGTTTCTCGCTGTTAGAATCTTGTTCTTCTGTATCTCCATCCATCGATTCATCTCCGACAGCGGTTGGCACAAGCACGTCTCGAAGAATCCGAGATATGTACTCCATGTACTTCATTCCTGTGGACTCTCAGAGGCGATTAGATCCCTTGAATCACGATGAACAGGGTTCGAGGATTTTCAAGCACTTGAAACTTTCACTTGACGCTTGGATGAAACGGAGACACGAGTTGAGCATCCCTCTCTCCCTGTTTGACATGGAATGGGGATCATTGTACGACGTGCTCGATTATTTGCGATTGCACACGACAATTGATACAACCGTCACGGGTGTTCGCGTGAAGGGAAGACCGATCATCGCATCATATTGACACTGAGTTGCACCGGCGGCGCCCTGGGGGGCTTCATTTTGCTCGCGAACTCAAAGCGCATCTCTTGCGCTGGTACCGCTGTGAACCACTCATTCGTCCGCTCACAGAATCTATCCGAGTACTCACCACCGATCCCGACGACACTGAAAACACTGATGCCACCACCCGTTTGTCGGTTGTTCACTTGTGATGAGTATCGCGCTCCGGCACCGCCGCAAAAGACGCCATGTATTTCGAACCGTTTGGACGTCTGGCGCGCTTGGCGAGACTCACCACCGCTTCAGGAAGACCTTCCAAGGCCAAAGACCCAGAAGCGCCCAGAAATGTGGAGTTAATCGACGAACGCCGCACAACCGCATCTGAGTTACATAAAGCTACGCGATAATCCTCTGACGATCAAGGAAAATCAATTTGTGTCATTTTAAACAAATGCGCTTCCTCGCATCGCTCGCCTTCCTTTTGTTGATCGCAGATCTGTTCGATTTGCGCTACAAAACAGAAAACCTTCTAAAAAAACTTCCGACCGTAGAATTTTGAGGAGGCGTTGTGACCGCCCCGAAACCCGGATACTCTGACAGATCTTCGATAGCCTCCAAAAAATATTTCAGAGACGGATGCAAACGACATGACAGCAATGTCAAACAGAATCACCATTCGTCCGTTGAGTTTCTGGCGGCTCGGCTTCTGACTATCGGAACATACGAAAATAAAGCAAGGCGTAATATATTCAAGCTCCGGTGTCAACACTCCGGGTTCGTTCAGAACAACCTTCCCACCGACACAAGGAGCCAGACATCGATCGCCCGTGACAATACTTTTCTGGAGGTCAAGAAGGTTTCTGAAAAGAATCGAATGCCGAGCACATGAATCGATGGATTTGTTTCTCTTGATTCATTACGCATGATTACGAGGCTGATATCGAGCGTGTTTGTATTTTCAGTTTACCGCATGTCCGCGGTCTTATCTTCCGGCGGAAGTAGAGAAGTGAGCGTTATCGCCATCCCAGTCAGTCGTCAATGTGTCAACTAGAGTTTGCTCCTTCAGTGAAAAGAGGAACAGAGGCTTCCGTTCCGAAAGAACGGTCGGAGAGAAATGTATCGTCGAGCCCAGAACGAACGGAAATATCAACTCACAACGTGGAATGGAAAATATTACCGACGATTATCGCTGCTCTGAAACAGAGACGCCTAATGAGGCCTCATTTGCGATCAGATTCCCCTTGAAGAACAGATGACAACACCCGCATCTTCTTCCTTTGCGTAAACTCTGCCTTTTCACTCGCAGTGTTGATCCGGAGACATTGCTTCCGCTCGAGGCTTGAGTAGCTCGTAACAGTGGCGTAGAAAAAATTCATCCCAATATAGAGTTCTTTGCTCTGGACCATGGAAGTAAGAGCATTGCACTAAGATTCGCCGATTTTCCGGAGCACGGGAAGCTTGTTCCAGAGCTCATTAGCGATGGACGTCGACGGAGCCGCTGTTTGGAAGATATGTTACGTTTCACCGTGGATATGAAACGCCACGTGTTTTTTGGTATATCAAAGCCAGAACATTTCCGAATCAGTTAAGATTAAGCTGAATTGCGGAATTCGGAGCGACACTATCTCATGGCATTTTATTCTTGCGGTCAGCAGTCGCCACTGATTTCGCTTGATTTCGCGTTTTTCGATGATTGGCAGTCCTGCAACCGCAGCTGAGAAACCGTCACGAGCGACTTTCTGTCCTGAAAAAAAGAAATTCAGTTTTCGCTTCGAAAACATGAGAGAATATTTCTACGCTTGGGAGACTCTCAATCCGAGTTTCGAGGTTTTTCCCAGTAAGCCTAGTAGAAAGGTAGCAAGGGCAAGCAAGAGGCGAGATCGCTCTCAGGATACACCACAAGGACTTTTGAGTGAAATATCTGACGCTCGATTCGATGAAGTTGTCCATCCTGCATTCTTTGTCAGATGGCGATGGCCATCATCAGGCAGCTCAGATGGCTGACCGCATTGTCAAGCTGTTGCGAGGAAATGACGCGTTGGATTCTGAACCTCTGTGGTTGCCGAAAATTTGCGTCGTGAGGCGCCAGCAGTAAGCTTCTGCACGACTCAGCTTCGGAGATAGAGCAAGAATCAACTGAAGTTCGTGACCCATGAACTTTCGTTGCAGCGTTATAAACCTTCAATGATTCCGGCACTCTCAATGTGCCACATTTCTCCGAGATTTCCTTCCTGCCTGTAAATGATAGAGCGTTCCGAACCTTCGGTTTCACTAGCCAGTACTATAGATGATGCACCGTTAAAACTCGAATTGGAAGCAAGTGGCGCGAGCAAGGTTCAATATGGAACTCTGGTCTGAAGGTCTTGCTGAGGACGACTTCAGAGAGAAGAGATTTATTTCTCGTGAATCGAGCGTTCTTAACAAGTTTACGGAGCTCTGCGCGAGTCATCGAAGGAAAGGACCTAGCGTACCTCCGAGAGAATCGATGATGGGGTTCCTTTCTTGATTCGAGCGCTAACGTGGTCAGATACGGTTCATCTGGTTTACTTGACCGCTGCTAATGCCGTCCCACCAGGTCGACGAGAAAAACGAAAAACTTCACAAACGTTTCCTCTTTCGACACAACCTCGACCGATCGCTTCCGTCTCCCGAACAGGGCCACAGCTTGAGCGTCCATTCTGCAGTTAGTGGTTCATGGCCACTTCCAAGCTCTGAATGAGTGGTCATGAGGGAAACTTGAATCTAGCGAGAGGGTTAACGCTGAACTGAGGCCGAGATTCCATAGACCGCAATACAAACTCGAGCTTCTCAAATTTCGTAGAGTTCTCATGTATCATGAGAGAACACTCAGGATTCAGACAGGCTCAGCTCCAACCGGGAGTTTCAGGATTCTGGAGAACATTGATGGTGATATTGACCGGGCTGCTCGAATTGCTGCAGATGATCGAGCCGAGATTCTAAAAAAACTCGAGTTCAACCGCTCGCGTCTCATTGGACAGAAATCCCGAAAAATATGCGGATGTTATAAGTCTGTCGACCGCTTCATCGAGCGCGGAACGCTCCGCGAGGAGAACGCGATCCACGAACCCAAATAAGAGGAAGCAATTTGGCCGCAAAATCAGAATTTGTTTCTGTTCTTCATGGGCAAGCGCGGAAATGATGTGTTTCCTTCGTCGAATTCAGTGGTGGATGTCCCAGCTCAACTCTTATCCAGATCAGATGACAGCGAGCCCAGTATTCTTGTACTTGATTTTCCTCGACTACCAAATCAACTTCACGTACAGGCAATCAGCTGGCAGCACAATACGGGGGGCCGTCGTCCTGAAAACAATCCCAATATTGGTGATCCCACAGCGGATTCACAAGATTTCGCCCCAGCAGTGGGTTCATGTGGGAGAGGCTAAGTTGAACTCCTGAACGAAGTTTTAAATGGGACTCTTTACCCAATCTTCAGCAGTTCCCGAAAAAATCAAGAAGCCTGATCTAGGGAGAAATACAGTGCTACCTCGATTAAATCAACCAATTGATGTCAAAGTTGATATAATCGAGAGAGCATCACAGAGAGCCACGAAGTGGGTCATGTGGGATCGCACTGGGCCGAAGAGTGGGCCACACTGAGGAAACACAGTGGGTTACACAGTGGGTCGCACAGTGGGTTAGGTGGGCGTCATATCGGGTCACAAGAGGTAATATAATCCGGGGCGAAATACATGGGGGTTGATATAAACGAGGTTGATATAATCGAGGTAGCACAGTACTACAAGCATATTGAAACATAGCCCGTTATTCAATCGTTCGATGCAGGTGATGGCCCTAACCGATAGCCCTAGAATCGATGGGGGAAGCGGATTCGAGAAAAATATACCTCTCCTGGTTCAAATGGGCGATTCCCCCTTCCTTGAAAGGACAAGCAACTCACTTCCTGCTCCATTGAAAATGTTGCCTCGTTCTATATCGAATCACGCGGAGGGGCAATAGAAGCGTGGATCGATGTGGTCGAGCGATCCCTGATTGAAAGTCGTCGATAGCAAACTATCATTTCGCTGTTGACGGATTTCAGAAAACGGACTCGTGGTTTCAAAAGAGCGCGCGACAGCCACCCCAATGAACGCATTCGTATCTGAGAGCCTCCTTCGCCGCTGCTGCTGCCACCATTATGACCAGGCGCCACCATCCCTTCACAGTCGCCGCGGCAGCAAGGCAGCAGCCATAATAACACAATAAGGAGGAAGAAGTAGTTGCATCCGTACGTCGCACTTGACTCCGACCAAAAGTTTAATTTTTTTTTGAACGAACGTTGAGTTCGAGTTTGATCCGTCGAGATTTTTCTATGATACCAGAATAAACTCGGCTCGCTGTGATCTTCAGTCTGTTTTTAAGTGACCGTTTGTTGATTGGAAGTCGGCAGTTCTCAAAGACGGAGCAGCTGCCGTCTGTGCGACGACCTACAGCCAATTGATCAAGTATCTCATCTTGATTACGTCTAGTTGGGGTTTGAGAACGAAGACGACGGACGGAGACGATCATCTCATACTCCCCGTTTCGGGCAGCTCTACCGTATGTTATAGTTTCATTCGTTTCTAGATATACTTGCTGCGAGACGCTATCTCGTCGTATAGGTAGCAACCATCGTCTAGTTTAGGGTCACCGAGATTGCTGTTGTTTTCGTGGCTGAGGCTGTTGTTGTTTCGTCGCGCTTGGTCTAGCATTCATAGAAGCTGAGTTCCGAGGCTGCGGTTGCCCTCAGTATTCCTTTCCGAAATTGGCTTCGTCGACTGCATAGGCAAGAGCCACAGCGGCCAGCTGGTCGAAGCCGTTCAAGGAGGCCTCAGATGATTTGACGATTCGCGAAGAAGCACACATGCCCCAGCTCGATTCTGATGCGATATTGAAGCTCGTGACCTTTCTCTGGAAATAGGCGGCTCTTTCCGTAATATGATCCCGTGTGAGAATATTCTCGTGCTTCGCCCAACTTCGATGATTCCGTCATTCGGGATTCGCTGCAAAACTGACGCGCATTCTTCGAACTCGTTCGTTGCCCACGACGGACGAGTTCGTTAATCTCGAAATCCTGTTTTTCGACCGCTCACACGCAGAAATCTTCGAAAATTCACGACTGCTTGTGTGAATTCACTTGTTCCAACAGTTGGTTGCGAGATTGCGCACGCACACCGCTGCCACTGGCAACAAACAGCAATACATCCTCATTAAGGATGACGTCGTGTCGCAAAGCCGTCCTGCTGACTGTGCTCATCGCTCACCGGTTGCCAACGTTTTGATTTACAGAATTACCAGACATTCAGCAAGCGAGAAATCAAGCATATCCGTTCAGCGTTGAGACAGCCCATCAGCCATGAGCGTCAATCAATACAAAGGAACCCTCGTTGAAATTGATTGTTCTGTTTTGGGGGTCTACCAGGGCATCATCCAGGCGGTCAACGAGGATGACCAATCAGTCAGCATCTCGAAAGCCTCCAAAAATGGAAAAAAATTGCTCTATCCTGATGTCGTCATCGCGTAAGTGATACCGCCAGTCTGTGCAACCTTTGCATATTGAATTCTATCGATGGAAGACCTGCAAATTTTCAGTTCGGTGCTCTCATTGATCTTTTTTTCTTGTTACAGGGCTGCCGACATCGCTGATATCAGATTTCTCAACAAACTCTCGGTGTCGCCTATTCTCAAGGAGAGGAATCAGTCGAACGGGAGTCGAACTCCACCGAAAACTCCCAAATTGGACAAAGAACCACAAAAACAGAGAACAAGAACGTTTTCGAGTTCGCTGAGCACCTCACGAGCTCACAGAGATAAAGAGTGTTTCGGTATTGACAGTGACCAGGTTTCGCTGCAAGAGGATTTCGACTTCGAGAAGAATCTTGAACTGTTCAACAAGGAGAAAGTTTTCGCTGAAATTAACAAGTCGTGTGATCCGAATGTGGTGCGCCTCGCTGATTGCAATATTCGCAAAGAGAAGAAATACCGACATGACGAAAACGTTCTCACCAATTCCGACAAGATCGTGCAACGAGAGGAGAAACGATCTGTTATGTTCTCTGTCGGTGAGTACAGTCCTCTAACGTCCATCAAGTCCTGGCCAAATTCTGTGGTGATTGACGATTCCGTTCCCTTCGACTTAAGCCTCATTGTATGCTCTTTGGATAACTGAATCAATTCTTTCCTCGCTTTTGATTCCAGTCCCGTCTGGCACTAAAGTTCCCGCTGTGACCCGGTCCGCTCGCGACAAGATTCTCCAAGAAGCCACGAAATTGGGAATTTCGAGTGACTCGCTCCGCGAGGCGATGTCGAGAGACATTTGCAGCGTGATTCTCCAACAGAACAATCGGAACTCAGTTGTATTCGTTCTCTCACCCGAAAAGCTGTCTGGACCAATGAACATCTCTTTGTGGTAAGGATCCTCTTCGTTGAGGACAGAAACTCAGAAATATTATTTTTCATCCGGAGATTTCTGATGATCCATACTTGTTCACTTCCATACTTGTTCACTTTCCATACTTGTTCATGGCTGAAATGTAGCTCTGGAACTGAATGAAGACCGACTTCGTTTCGATTTCAGCGGCATCACGGCTGCTCGACAACTCGCTGGAAAAGTGAAAAACGTGTACATAATGACGGACCGCATGGTTAGAGATGACGACGTCGTGTTCCGATCCGAACTCGAACTCTGTGAAATGGCTGGCGTTAAAATCGTGGACGGTTCGAAGTTGTTGAATATCCCGGTGGACCTAGTTGTGGGCTGTACTCTGCATCCCTATCTGGACCAGTGCGCCAAATGGCCATCAACGAGTGTTTTCCTCGTGGATCCTCCGTTCTATTCGGCGAATCTTGCCAACTTTGTTCTATTCCCACTCCTACCGCTTCTTTCCTCCGTCCCGGTCGAAAACGACGCCAAGTGCAAGATGTACATTGGAGATCTCGGAATCCCCGCGAAACTCTACGAGAAAGTCTACGTCGCCGCCGACGGTCTCTATCCTCAGGATGGTTTTGTCGCAAGAATCAGACGCGCCTAGAACACATCGAGCCGGTATCTGCCGGTACTATTACGGCGCGTTCGCGTCAAGCGACTTTCAGCGAGTCTGAACCGCAGCTAGGTAGACAAACGACGGAGTAAGGGAGGTGATGATCTCCGGAGAAGGACATAGTTATTCCTACCATTACTATTATTATTACTATCATCGTCATCACAAGAGCGGTTTTCTGAGGGAAAGGGATCTCAAATTCAAAAATTAGGGAGAAACTATCTGATCCATGATACCGAGATTGAAATGAGTTCAGACCCGACAAACTCTTCGCGGGCATAACCGAGGTTCCTCGAATGCGAGAAGTTTTTCTCGAAGTCCAAGGGGTTCAGAGCAGAGTTAGTCAACTCAAGGAGGGATAAGGGAGGGGAAGTAATCGACGAACATTCAAACCGCTATTGAGTTCGCCTGGGCTAGGCGTCCGTTAAAGGAATTCCGCGTTTTTTTCTCCTCGAGTAGCCATCGATTTTCACGACAAACCACGAAATTTCTCGACTCAGTTCTTGAAGTTCCTCGAACACGATTTGACTCTTATGGATAACAACATAGTTGCATAGAACCATTGAAGAAGAGTGATATGATCGATCAATCGGCGAGTGAGTGATAGGTTGATTGATACTATTTGCACGAAACGCTGAACGAGTTTGCAGGTCGTCACTTTTGTGGCGATTCGTGGCTGAAATTCGGAAAAAGTTCCGCTTGTAAATCATGTAAAGGCTCTCTGTATAAAAGATCATTTATCTAGATAGATTTACTCTCCAGACTGGAAAACAAAGAGGAACTATGCGGCTCTGGCGTTGTACCTGATCAAGGCCCGCAAATTGAATCAACGATTGGGTGTATAGTCACCCAAGAAGTGAAGCCACTCTTTACAAAGTCGAAGAAACGATATATTGAGACTCGAAGTCGACAACGATGAAAAAAGTCCTTTACATTGGCGGAAATGTTAGAAATGGGACGAAACGGGAACCGGAAGCATCCTGTGCTTTCGGACAGAAGAATCCTGTTCTGAAACATGAAAACTTTGAATTGCGCTTTCGATGCGCCGACGATACACGACCTCAGCACAAGCACAAGGATTCAACCCAGTCAGTCAAATATTTAGCAGCTCCTATCTTTGAGTTGAATCATTCGGAACAGTCGAAAGCGATTCCTGTCGACAGACTGACAAAACCGACGACTTGGTTGGTCAACTCTATATCAGTCAGTCGATGTGTTTATCAGCGACAAAACCTATAGCGTGTTTTTTGGTGTGAATCCTGGAAGAATTTTCCGTGCGAAATTTCGAGAAAAGATCAGAGTTATGAAAGCGCGACCCACAGGAGAACGATGCTCCGTCGCAGTCGATCCAAGGAGTCATTCAAATTATCTAATATCGTGAGAGTAGATTTATTTTAGACAGCGTGTCCAATGCGGGTACTCACTCATATCCTTTGGAGTTACCAGGGAAAAATCTTCCCCAATGTCATCTCACTCTGAATCATCTCAACTGACGCTTCTGGTTAGGAATTCAATCAGGCGCAGTTGAGAAGCGTGATTCGCTGGTGTCTCTATGGCACTCTTTTCCTTTACAACATCCCATCTTCTCGGATGTGAAGATTCGGAACAAACGTAAGAAGCCGGAAGACAGCTTTGCGCGTTGATTACAACCCACAGAGCGCCTGGCGCTGTTGTACCTAATATTTACCCAAAATTACATTGTCTTCAATATTGGCGCTGGAAGGGGACTCTCCTCGAGGTTCTTCCCTTCTCCGAAGGAGCTATTCGCCTCGAAAAGAATTGAATCATCAACGTCGTTCTCACTAATCGATATGTTCAAATGAGGTTGAGCCCCCTTCCAGGGTACGGACTTCCGGAAAGTTGGGAGGTTACAACGAACGTACCTTAAAATTAATCGTTAACCTTCAGAAGGAAGAAAGAAGAAATTTCACATCAGGTTCAGTAAGATTCTGGCCGCACCAGGCACTGGTTTGCTGGCCCTCTGTCGTACAGTTTCTGTTGTTAGCTTCGCCGAAAATTTATCCCTCAAAATTGTGAAAGCTTCGGTTTGATCAGGAGCCGGATCTCCATCTAAAATTGGCCCTTTCAATCTTTCTGTTACTCGAATAAACGAAATTCAAATCTGAATAAATGGAGTGCTCTTTGATTGGGGACACGTCCCTGCAATACCTCAAAGCAATCTTCTGCGGTCATTCGTTCCAGTTTTGTCTGTCACTGAGAAATTAGACTTCTGATGTTTGTTCCAACTTATAGAGCCCGAGTACGAGCACGTTCAGAGTTCTTGAATCTTGAACGCAGTCTTTCTTGGAAACGTGAAACTGGAAAAATGTTTTTGGGATTTATCGCTTTTCAAAGTCTGTCATCTATCGTTTGACAACTCAGAGTTGCGTCTCCTTAGAAATTTCTTTTTTACTCAAATATCCATGGAAGCTTTTTATGTAACAATACTCGATTCCATCAAATGTATATATGTTCATCAGTTTAATTCTATTTGTCGATCACTTGATTTGTCTCATAAGCAGTCGGCCTCAACTATGTACATGGTGCGACTACAACAGAGTTAGGATGCAGCGAAATTTTAAACTGCGAACATCGTTAACGAATCGCATGATACAACAAATGCCTTTTTTTCGTTCACGTGACGATGTCAGGAAAGTCTCTTCAGTATAAGGACTCATTACAACGAACGAAGTCGGCTGTCCCAAGAAGCTCGTCGCAGCGAGAGCTTTTACACGGTACTCAATCATTTACATCAAGCAGTCAGAGAAGGAATCGGGGAACCCACTTATGAGAGATTTGGATAGAGAATATTCCCGCGCATTAGATACAGATTCTGGTTTCCCTTCTCTTCAAAACCCCGCATTAGAAATCCGTCTACAGGAAATCGTTTCCATTTTCCCGAGCAGTCTCTTATGAGTTGGTTCAACTGTAAATCCTATACGGCAAAGCATATCGAACATTCGAGGCTCATTCACAGCAGATCACATGATTTTTCGTCCAATCGGTCGACCAACGATGCACCTAATCAGACTGGGACGACACTTTCATCCAACCTGACACAATATAAACAACATAGTTCTACCGTGTTCCTCCTGATAGAAGGCAATAGCGAACGAAATGCAAGAAACATGGAACGAAGAGCCGCTTTGGGAAAGGCATCACTCCTCTGACCACAAATTTCTTCCAGGGAATGAGTCCACATCCCAAGAGCGGCTCTCTAGGGTTTCCGGATATTAAAGTAGGGGTCTGTTTCCCTTTGAAAATGTCTTTCTTGATAGCCTTATAGCTTTGACCCTGTTTTTTCGATTTTGGTGATGCCCTTTATTTGGAGAAAGACGGTAGAGAGAAAGGCGAGGAATTGGCTAGAGCTCGTCATGAAAGAGTTCCTGATCATCTTCCAGGATGATGGTCTCGTGCACTTCTACGTGCACGACGTTTTCCTCGCTGTCACCGCGGTGTTCCTCCCTCATCTTGAAGGTCATCCGACTGATATGCACAACGAGATCCTCAGTGGAGTCTCCGATTCCTTCATGTCCAAGGTTCAGTGGCTGAAATTCATCGTTCGTTTCTCGATATATCTGCGTTTCTCACTTCGATATTGCTCCAAATACTTTCGTGGTTCATGATTCTCTCATTTACCGATCTAGGCAACTGTGACCTGACGTGTTCTTTGGCCCAAGAACAGAAGTCTAGGTATGATTCTCCGTACGAAAACTCGCAGCAGAAGATAAAATACCACCAGTGCTGATCCATATTTCACCGAAAACCAAAGCCATGCCGAGGGAATCAATAGACCGCCTTCGCTCAGATTCCTGTCATGCTGTACAAGAGGGAGAAATGTCAATTAATTCCATCGTTTCGCCACCCATAGGAAGTTGCAGGCAATTCGGCAAGTTAATGCAAGGTCAAGATTTCTTTCTGCACTCACCACCGGATCACGTTTGACGAGTACGTCTCCGTTCGGAAGAAGATGATCATCATCCAATCTTTGGATTATCTTCACAGGAGGCGGCAACAAGTTCAAATCCACCGACAGTAATTTCTGCGGCTTGTAAACTTCACTGGGTGCAGATGAGTTCACTACGACAGGTACACTGAAGTTGAGGGCTCGACATTCCGTCGGACGTAGTTGGCCCGCGGAACCTCTCACTTTCGAGTATTTGTGCAAGTTATTCCCTGGAAGACGAATGCATTGAGAGAAGTCCAGATACGGTTTAACATGCACTCTACCTTATTTCCCGCTCTGGAGAACTCACCTTTCATTCGCAGCGCGCTCTGTCGGCTGTTGATATCATTTTCTTTAGAGCGGACTTCTTTCCTGTTGAAAATTGGCGGAGCCTGGCCCGTCGTGCTCCACTGTAGGAATGCGTTCAGGAGCCAGAAGCATTCTTTCTTGAGGTGTGCAGAGTCCAAGCAGTTCGAATCGCCGTAAATCGCTAATCGACCCGCCTTACGTTCGTCGATTTTTATCTGGAGAATTCCCGCTATGACAGCTTCCTGAGCTTTTTTCACAGCCGAGTTCGCTCCCTCTCCTTCGATGATTTCGAGGCCTTGGTCGTTGAGTTTTTTCGAAATCGTGAGCATATCTTTCGGGAAAGTTGAGATCTCGGTGCCTGATGCGTAGTACATGTCGTGTTTGCCGAGCTTGAAATCTCCTTCGAAAACTCCGTCACCGAGCGTGATGTTCCACAGAGCCAAGAGCTCGTTCAACGCCGGCACGTTGCTCCCGCCAGTGTCAGGCAACCACCACTGCCTCGTGTTTTCGTCGTAGAAACGAACTTTTTGCATAACAGTACTGTTGTACCAGTCTGCGAATAACACGATGTTCAGCTGCTCATCACGCACCGCGTTATTGATCTTGAGAATTTCTTCCTCGAAAAACTCTTCTTCCGGATCGACAATCAAGAGGACAGCGTAGTTCTTTGCATCGAAACACGTGTACGGCTCACCGAGAACTTCAACGTAGTACCCGGTGTTTCGTAAATGAGTGTAGAGCTCCTTGAAATTCGTGTGGATATGATCACCGTGCCAATCGAGGGGATCGTTTTTCATCTTCAAGTTGTCTCTAGGGAAGTATCCTGGAGGATAGCGAAGATTATGGAACTGGTCCCAAAGTATTCGTTTATGTCGAGGAGGCGTTGGTATCACGCGGACTTTGATTGGCAACTCGACAACCGATGTACGCGGTTTGTCGCTGCCTTTCTCAGGCGGACTTTCAACGGTGACGCTGACGAAGCCCTGAGCCACGCCTTCAAACTGAGCGCCTTTCTCGTTGACGACGATGTGCAGGGCAAGATAACCACTCCAAGGCCAGATGACTTCGCTATAGGTCATCGAGATGTTGAGCATATGACCATTTTGAAGAAGATAGGGTTTCCACACCGGTGGGTCCACGAATCGACCGCTCACTCCCATACCGTTGAGTACAGTGACGTTCACAATAACTGGCAGACCGCTGTGGTACAGAGGCTGAGTGCAATAGGGCCACATGTACGGGCATTCTGTGAAGTCGATGTATGAAGGACTCACTGTTGCCTGCGGAGTATACGCCCGGAGTGCTTGATAGGCTTCGATCAAGTTCAGCTTGCCCCATCCATGCTCAAACATATTCGGTCCAGAGAGTCTTCTCGCCGAAGATAACAACGCCTGTTTCATCGATGCCGGGTTCACGAGAGGGAAAAGATCCAGAACACCCGACAAAAGCAGAGTCACGGCTCCGGCAACAACCGGTGAGGCGACCGAAGTTCCGGACAAGGACCTGCAACCTCCGTTGATGGCAGAGCCGTATACCGTGCTACCGTAGGTGACAAGATCCGGCTTGAGCCTTCCGTAGCCGCCCGGAAGCTCCCACGTGGTCATGCCGCGAGACGAGAACTTCGCGATTTCGTTCTCGAAATTTATACCGCCGACTCCGATGACATCCATCTGATCCGCGGGGTTGTTCAAGGTTCCATACAAAGGTCCATCATTCCCGATTGCACTGAAAATATTTTCAATGGAAACCGAATGAGAGAAAAGAACGCACTTCGGTAAGATCTGGCAACATTTAATCGAAGCAGACGAGAACTTTCGAAAAAAAGAGCAGAAAAAGTACCTGATCATGATGATCCCGTTGGCAGTGAGTTCCCAGACTTTGTCCACGAACGGTTTATCCATGAAGTCGGGACCTCCGATGGACAGGTTCAGAACGTTCATTTTCTTCAATATCGCATAGTTGAATGCATCGAGGAACCACGAAGTGTACGAGACCTGATTGTTGGTGAACACGCGAAAAACGTGGAGCTCGGCTTCAGGCGCGAATCCCATACATTCAGGATGCGAAGAGGCGATGACACCAGCCACGAAAGTTCCTGAAGTTTGGGTTTGGTTTTAGAACACACCCAAAATTCGACTATATGAGGTTCAAATTATTCTTTTAGACGGCCATCTTCATTTCAGAAGAGGATCTCATCACGCTTACCGTGACCAAGTCCATCTTCCGTAGTATTTTCATTCGTCCAGTCGGTTCTCTCGTAAATTTGCTTGAAATGCGGATGGCTCTTCGCGAGTCCCGTGTCGAATACTGCCACGCGGACGCCCTTGCCACGCACGCCTGTGATTTGAAGCACGATTGTTAGATAACTTTGAAATCCTGATTTCATTAAAAAAAATTGACTGCGATGGAATCGAATCGAGCTATCTTCGGCCACTCTCACGAAGTCTCCGTTCTCAAACTCACCGAGCTCCCAAAGTGTGTCAGCTTGTAAAACTCGAGTCACCTGCTTGGTATTGATGACGCGGAGGAGTTTTCTAGTTTTATGAGCTTCCC
Source organism: Neoseiulus cucumeris (assembly GCA_021527715.1). NCBI lineage: Eukaryota > Metazoa > Arthropoda > Arachnida > Mesostigmata > Phytoseiidae > Neoseiulus > Neoseiulus cucumeris. The sequence goes on from JAJSRV010000015.1 coordinate 695,884, forward strand.
CGACGAGATCCATGAAAACTTCCGGACTGTGATATGATTTCGAAGCTTGCTTTTTGTTTTTTTTCGGTGACACATTTCTCTTCTCGTTTTTAGGCCCGGATGAATTGATGGATGCGTTCTGTACATTGCTGTCTTCGGACTCTGTGGAATTTATGACGGAGAAAAGCCGGCGGACGCTTTTGTGGTGGCCCACGTACTTGACTTCTGGGTGATCTTGCAACGGACTCAAATCGCCATCGTAGCGAATCACTTCAAAGTCGCTGGCAATGTCGCGGAACTTGGTTCGAGGCAAAATTTCGAATTGATCCTGTATGCCAGCTCGAATGTACCGTTGTCTAGTGCCAGGCAAGAGATAGTGCTTGAAATGAACGATATATTCATCGGGAATCGTGGCAATGGTGAACGTCACCCGGACCTCAGCCTGGGTGAGGTGGAGCAGCACCAAGAAACTGCTCCACACGAGGGCAGGTATCTGAAATGAAAAATCGATGTAGAGATTAGAAATCACTCGAGACACGGATCGCTTCAAGAATGGATTCCCATCCATTTTCTTTGCTCCACGAAAGCTCACCCGCTCTGAAACGTGAGTCTTGAAACTCTTTGACTTTGCGATCGAAACTCAAAAGCCTGCTCCTAAGGATTCGATGAGCTGTTTCAACTATTCGACAAAAACCAGCCGGTATTATAGACGAAACGACAGACAGCCAGATGCACAATGCCTCTGATCATTCGGGCCAAGGTTCCGTCTGACAGCAATATCCGTACAAGAGCGGCTCTACGACGGCTTCTGTCTTTCATGGGCTCGCGAATCTTGTTTGGCTCTTTCGAATTGTCGTCACAGGAACTCTAGGATAGGACGGCGAAGCAGTAACGAAGACATCTTATGGAGAACCTCGTTCACCCACCGAGCTCATGACAGCACGGCAATGAACTACAAAGCGTGTTCCGTGTGAATTCAGAACGACTGAGTCGCTCGTAGAATGTCACTCGAATAGAACGCCTCATCCTGCGCACTTTCATTGTCGAAGAAGTACGAGCAAACCTCAATGACGAGAAAAAGGCGCCTCGCCTCTACGGTATCCTAATGATCGAGCGCGATAGTACGCCACTTTCGAGAGGCTCTTTATGTGCACTGACGACGTCGAAAGTTTTCTGGGGAATCGTGAATGACAGCAAAACGACTTACCATTGAAGTGGTTCACATGCTTTCCGTTTCAAAACAGGGTCGAGAGCATCCTGATTCTGGATAGAGGGCCGTGTCTGATTTAGTATTTACACTGGACACTCAAGTACTCAGGTTTCTCGTTCCTCAGCTGCTCGGTGCTCTCTCTCGGGGTCAGGTTCCGTCTCGGCGCTCCTTTTACGCGAGCCTGAGCAAAGGAGCAATCTCAACCATGTACTGCACATCACCTGAGTTGCGTTCCCAGAACTGATACCGCTAGAGAGATCCGGCATCTGACCCCAAACCATGATCTCAACCCCAGAAATCGATCAATAGATTCAAAATATCCGACTGGACCGCTGGCTGCTCTGCTGCATCTAGCCTAGACCGACTAAGTTCTTGTTTTTATCGTCTCTTTCCTCCGGAACACACCGCACACCGACAAAAGCACCGAAAGCTCGCGTTGGAGCAAGGAGGTTTTCCTTCTTTGAGTATTGTCAGAAGCTTATTCTGATAACTTCGTTTCGAAGCTCGAGGCGACGGAATGGGGTCGAAGTATGTTCCGCTCGTCGAGCGGTTCCCGAAGTGTTATCAGCGGTTTTTGGAGGAGCTGAAGCGACCGCGCGGCCGAGTGATGTGTGAAGGACCCACAGAGAAATATTGGTATGACGCCACTCAACGAATGATTTTCAAATCACCAGATGCTCGAATTCCCACCATCTTCCTGCCTGAAAGTCAGCGTGGAATCTGGGGTGGCGAGGAAGCAGTTAAAGGCTTTCGAAAAAGGAAGGAAAGCAAAAAAACCATACCTACGATGTGGATTCCCCATGTCTATAAGTCGATATACTACTCGGAAATTCTTGACAAATATCTTCAGGTGAGGCTCGTCCACAGAAAGCAATGGGAAACAATATAGATTCGATTAGATGATGATTTATTCAACGTGAAAAGTCAGCTCGCTAAGGTAATGCTCTCCCTGCAGATTGAGGTGACGGAGCATGCTCGAAGGCTGATCGATGACGCTTTCGGACTGGACAGCTACATTCTCAAAACGCCCGTTCAGGACCTCAATTCGCAGATGGCTTTGGATTTACGGAGGAAACTGTTGCTAGCTCTCGCACGCAAGGAAGTTCATCCAGAAAACGCAGAAAAGCGAGAAGAGATTCTCAAGAAATATGCCGAGTTTATCATACCCGAGGAAGAAGCAGAGTGGATCGGATTGAGTATGAGAGAAGCCACTTGGAAGCTGCTGGAACAGGAACAAGAAGCCAGAGGCACCCCAAGGAAAGCAGAACTGAGAGCTAAGCTCATCGAGTCACTTAAGCAGCAAGCCGCTGCGAAATCAGCGGCTCTTGAGTGAAACATACGGTAAATAGGAATAAAGACGATTTGTAATCTTCCACAAGATGATTTTATAGACGCGCGCCTCGGCGGAACTATCACAGTAGAACAGTCAATTCTCCGGATTGGATTTTGAGGTCCACGAAATTCTGGAGCTGTTCTCGAATGCTTTCGCAAGTTTCCGACCAGCTTTCCGGTGCCAGACGGATGAGCGTTCTCAGAAGAATTGTACACGACCTGGGATCGACTAGAACGACTTTTCTGAGCGCTTCCAGCCAAGCAGTGACGTCTTCGTTCGATGGTGCTTTGCTGATGGTGAGCCACTCCCTTAGCAGCTTGTTCATGTGGAATAGTTTTTTTGGTCCGAAGGAGATTCTCTGAAAAGAACTTTAATACATTATCCCCCAATTATTTCTACCATGTTGTCTTCCTGTGCTCGGGTATACTGAAGATATGGCAAGAATGCGTAACTTACCTCGGTTGGGACGTCAGGCTGTTTCTCCGGCGCAGATTCGGGCGTGTTCAAAGCTGACGCTTGATCCCCCTTCACAGGCACAATGATTTCTCCTCTTAATTCTTTACCGAACTCTAGAACTCTCCTGATATCGAGCTGACCTTTGGTGGAAGTCTTCTTAAACTGCTGGATTGTACGCTTCCCCTTAGCTTTTTTTACTTGTTTCGACGATTGGAAAGGTCTCTTTAGTGCTTCTCTCGAGACGGGCGGTGGTTCGTCGGGTTCTAAGATCCTGATATCTTCCGAGTCATCTTCACTGGAAAGAATGTAAACTTCCAGGTCTTCCATTTTCGGGATGGCTTCGTCTGCAGCAGCAGTAGCTCTTTCGTCTTCTTTGATTAGAGCGGAAGGAACTTCAGCACGAGCGCTCTTGTCCAAAAATGCGTCGAGTTTGGTGATCTTGGGAACGTTTTTGAGGGAGGTGAACTTGGACAACGTGATTCCCATTCCTCGAATGTCTTTCACGGGGGGATTCAACTTTTCGAATAGACTCCAAACGCACTTTGTGATGGCGTCTTTGCACGAAGTAGGCACCTTAAACGACTCCGACAATGCCATCTGATTGCATCTGCCGCATCCCAAGTACTTCATCGTTTCTTCAGGTGCATCCGGACGTCTGACGAGCACCCTGAATCTGAGATTCTCAGCCGCCGAATTCGCGTTCAGCAGTCGTTTATGGATTTCAGCCGAAAGTTCTTCCAGACAGTTCTTAACTTCTGAAACTTCCTTGAACCGCATACCGTAATTGATTTCCACTGAGATATTTTTTCGTTGCACCTCAATAGCGTCCTTAATTTTACGGGTACAAATACCCCGGGAGAGCTCCACTATTTTCACTGCCTGATTGGCGCCGAATAGTTCTCTCAGCTCAGACAGTTTGACTCTCTGAAGTTCAAGGCAAGTAGTCACCCCCAGTTCCCGTAGCTTCTCCTCTGTTGAGCCGCCGACCCCGGGTATATCAGAGACTTTTTTGTCGGACATGAACTCGGCAACTTCCTCTTGTCTAATGAAGCATAATCCGTCAGGTTTGACCTTTTTCGTAGCGAGTCTCGCAATCAGCAAATTCGGACCCATTCCCACGGTACAAGTGCAGCCGCTGGCGTCTAAAATAGTCTGCTTGAGATACCGACCAATGGCTTCGGGAGTGCATTGAGTTTCTTGGATGACATCCGTGACATCGGCATAAAGTTCATCCACGCTCTGTGCTTCGATGTTCAGCGTCAACGAAGCAACTGAATCGTAGAGACACTTGGATACTTCTTCAAAGCCTTCAAAGTCATATGGCAACACAATCAAGTCAGGACATAAGGCTTGCGCCATGCCCAAGAACATGCTCGCATGTATGCCGAATTGTCTGGCAGCGTAATTGACACAAGAAATCTCTGCTGTGGAGGCATCTTGCCAACTCCAGCTCCGATAGTCTGTCAAATCAAGATTAGGATCCTGATTCTTGCGTTTCGCTTTCTGATTGCTACAAATTGCCACAGGTTTGTCCTTGAGTTCGGGTCGGTTTCTAACGGCGACTGAAGCGAAGAAACAATCCATATCGATGTGCAGGAAAACCGGTGAATCCGAAACTTCTTCGTGTTGACTGTCCCTTGTCAAAGAGCTCTTCCCAGTGAACTTGTGATCAGGATTTTCCTTCAATGTTTTGAGATATTCCTGCATTTTAACTTTCATTGTCGCTATGAACGACAAGCGACTTTTCTTGAAGAATTTCTCGACAAATCCAGCATCAGAAGCTGTCCTAGGCTCTTCCTTCTTTGCTTCACTCTTCAGCTCAGCGATTTCGACGCTGGTGTCCTTACCAATCACGAGATAGGAAATGGTCGGACAATTCGCCGCATCCGCCGAACCCGAAGGGACTTCAGTTTGTATATCAAAGACAGTTCTCTTCTTTTCAAGGTAATAATCCGCAACGGGTAGTCGATGTCCGAAATTGATTGAATCCACTATCCAGGCGGGTCTAACCGCATATTTCAACCAGTCCGCTTTCTTGGCTTTGGAGAGATTGCAGCAGATAACATAATGGTTTGTGCCCCGTTGAAAATAGTTAAAATAGTGTCCACCATGGATGCCGATGAGGCGTCGAAGCTCATCCGATGAGGGTTGCGTGTAACCATTCACGTGAATAGCGACACCTGAGAGACGAGAATCAGAAATCGTTTAGATAATCTGGTCACTTTCATCCAGAAATTCCAATGCTCCAAATCCAATAACCACCATATCAAACAAATCTCGATTACCGATTCATGGAAGAGAGGAAAAACGAGAGACTTTCCCTGGAGACGATGCCAAAGAACAGGAGCTCTCGCACTGAATCACTCATCTGCGAGTTCACTGCGAGCTCCTTTGTTCTTCAAAGCGACGTTTCCGACGGGCACAGCATCGGACTCACCCTTGAAGATATCACTCTTCTGTTCGAACTGCTTGGAATCAGCCTGGAATTGCATTTCCAGCTTCTGTATTTTCGCTGCCATGTAGCCATCGGGCCAAGCCTCATCCGCCGACCTCATCCGGTGGTTGCCCCTTCCGCGAGACATCACTAGACCAACTTCGATGATCTATGTACACGTGAATCGAGTCCGATGGATCAGAATAAATTTAATCGACCACACGAGGCTTCAGGAAACTCAAGACAAAAGACTCCTATCCCGGAGGAGATGCAAGTCTACAAGTCCGATCTTGTTCCCGCGCTTCCAAACCAGCTGATTGCCTGGGAACAGCTCACACAGGTCTAGGCATGATCAACACCTTTTCAGGTTTCATCCACCTTGAAATTGATTCAGAATACAGAGCACCACGATACGCCAGCTTGGAATCATGATGACAATCGTCAAGTACAGAACTACATCGCGCCTCCGCATCAGTGTACGGAAAAATTGTCTACATTCATTGTTTTGACTCTCGCCCCGAAGTTCGTCTGCTCCGATGTCAACACTTCACGGCCAGTGCGGTTCTACAATAGAAGTCAGTGCTGTTTCGAGATAAAGAGCTTTAATCAAGAGTGTTAGTTTTTTTGGTGAGTCCCCGCATCGATTGCGGAACCTGCAAAGAGTTCTGGGTTTATCCAGTCTGGTCAGCTACTTTTCTATTCTCGTATCTCCTCCGACTGATTGTGAGCTCGTCGTAAGTTTTCCGATCCCGATTCCGAATTCCATGACTGAAGTAGATAGTGGAGCCAGTTTATTGCAATTCCGTGAACCTTGGCATGAGAGTTTGATGAACGTGAAACAGGGGCCCTCTAAGGTTCTTAGCTTAGCACACGCTGTCATTTGCGGGAAGTATGCTGACAGTGGAACTTTCAGAACGATGGAGAGGGATCCGGGAACCGAGTCGCTTGATGATTTGTTCAAATTCGGCTTCAAAGCCATCAGAGACCTCGAGGATATGAATCCCACGGACGCAAAGTACGCTCAGACGGTAGTCGAAGCTATCCGCAGGTTGGAGGAGTGCACGACCTTTGTACGTATTTATACTGCGCGCATGATCGTGTTCATGGTGGCCTGTCTGTACAGTGACACTATTTCTACGCTTCGATTCCAAATGATGATCATCTTGAAAATCTTTTCTCAGGTGAATCAGTTGAATTTATTTAGCGTCAATGAGAAAGTTGACGAGATTGCAACACCGGTACTGAAGTTCCTCTTGCTGCCGGCGTTTCTATCGGCCTTGGTGACCCGAAAACGGGATGACAGACTCTTGCTTCTTGAGCAGAGTGAGGTCTACCTTGAAGATTTCCTCAAGTAAGTTGCAAATAGGTGTTACTTATCATATTCTTAACGAACGCCTTCTTTAATCGAAATATTGAACTAGAATGAAGGAAACGACTCTTGTAAGTTATAAGAATCGTTCTCTACGGCTCGGCACATGTCATGGTCATCATCTCATCCTGGTGTTTCGAAGAGCGTATTCGAGTAGCGAACGCATTCCTCATTCGAGGGTTGACTGTATTCTGCAGAATGAATCATGCTCGTCTGTTTTCACAGACGATGTACAGAGTACGGCTTGACGACTTGGACCAAAAAGAAACCTGCTGACGGTGAGATCAAGAGATCCCTCGAGCAGGCAGCCAGGGATAGGAATGCGAAAATCAACAGGTAATTGCTTCCCACGTCGATCTTCGCTCCATGAATCGTTCCACTAAGCAAACGGATCCGTTTACGAGAGGCTCGTTTGGTAAAGAATTCCGGTCATTAGAGACCGATTCAGCTCCGGTAAAATCCCATAGTGAAGAACTGCTACATACATAGGTGGAGATGGCATATGACCGGACGCGTCCTCGTCCGGCCGGCTTGTCCGGTTTTCGGAGAAATGCCCAGTTTGGGGCGACGAAAGCTCCCGATCAAGGAAAGCCTGTTTTGAAACACTTTCCGAAACGGAAGCTGAACCGCTGCAGTACTTTGACGTTCACAAGGGAGACTCTAATACGGGGAGCTTCCATATGAGAGACAGTGATCCCGATCCCTTCGCCACAGAGCCCCATTTTTTTTCATGAAGGAGTCGGAAAATCAAACTTCTACGGAAACGAGCACGTGAGGAGCATGAGGCCTGTGAGGGTCACTACAAGCACATACTGCTTCGGTTTCAGAGTGAAAGTTTGATTTTATGAACCATCGTCTTGTCCAAGCAGCCTAGGTGAATAGAAGACTAGGTGAATGAGCGCGAGACTCCACAGAGGACCTAGGTAATCTTGCATTACATTCAACATCAGGACATGATGTTTCGAGGAATATTTTACGCAGGAATCCTAGGGAACATTATCCGGAATGAAGCGGATTCGACTATATGTGGATCACCTTCCTTCTTAATCCAGCATTTCAACGCGCTGTGTGTTTACTTGACGATCGTCGTCGATTCCAGATATAAGGAGCAGCAGAGACTCGAGAGTTCCCTCCTCGAAATAGAGAAGAAGATCGAAGTGGGTTCAGCTCAAGATGACGAAGTTCGTGAATACTACCTTAATCTCATCGCCTACTGGTGCCAAAAAGCTGTTGATGACTTGGATTTGGTCGATCAAGAGAAGCAGGTTCTACAGTTCATGAGGAGTAAACCTAAGAAAACTGAGGATGAGGAGACGGTGAAACGGAAGCCTTTCAAGCCCTTCATCATCACGAAATCGGCCGAACAGAAGAAGGTAGAGTGTCAGTTCGATGAACGTTAATGAGAAGTGAGACACGGAAACAGTCGCTAGGTTTCCGCATCGAGAGGAAACGAAACAAATCCTGATCCTTCCCTTACTCCGTTTTCTGCTCTCAGGTATTCGGTGCCGGTTATCCATCACTGCCTATACTCAGCGTTGATGAATTTTACGAACAGAAGTATGGCAAAGATGGGAAAGGCGGAGCAGAAGGCAGCGGTCATTGCCCGTAAGTGAAGTTATCGGAGATGCATCCCCTCCGAGAGTTGGTCAATTTTTGTGGAAATATGTCTCCAACATTATTCATAGAACTGAGTTCCAAAAACATTCGTACCTTCTCCCCCGGCAGAGGTGGACACAGTCTCCAGAGATGGGCCGAGGATCCTGACGCCAACCAGAACGAGCTTGAGCAGGAAGCTGAAGAGCAGGAGGACAAAATCGCGAATGACGACTCTGATGAGCTGGCTCGCAAGAGAGCGTGGGACGATTGGAAGGACGAGCATCGGAGAGGAGAAGGCAACCGGAAGAACATGGGCTAAGATTGACCAATTGTATTTAAGCTTGTTTTGAGATGAATGCAAATTTTCTCTCCCTGGGTGATGTATCATTTCACGGAGCTCCTGTAAACAATACACGACTTGTTGCTTCTCCAACTCACTTAGGACTTCTTGATTTTTCTCTAGCATTTCAATGGGGTGTAGGCTTTAAGTCAAGATGGGTTCTCAGGAGACCTCGGAGAGCTACGGAACCCTGACATCTTTCCGACGAGCATATGATGCCCATGAAGTTCGTGGAGCATCATAATGAAGAAGAGAGAGATGAGATCCTGCTTTGCACAACTCTCTGCATCCTTGGTTTCCGAGAGCTCTGCATTGAATTATCGGGTTTCTTGACTGTTTCTTTGATATCGCAACATCCCACAGGCGACAATCGTTCTCCGAAGGTCCTGCTGGGAACCGGGTCAGAGAACGAACTCTCGAGAGAGTGAGCTTGCCGGAAAACTAAGGGAGCGAAAAGCAACTTGTCAGACGACGAATCCCGCGAATGACGAATAAGTAACTTTCAAGTTCCGTGGACTTAAACTCCGGTTATGGTTCATACCGGAACAACTCAAGCGGATATCGTACACCGGACTCAAAGTAGATACAGTCAACACTCCATGATTCAAAATACCATAACTCAGATCTCGGACAGAATGTTGGTGGTTTCATCGTTATTACGACCATAGGCTCAGAGGCGCGATGTCATGTTCTTTTCGCTGGACACTCTATATGATTGGGATAGACAGCTTCCTCGGATCATCATTCTGGTGTTCGTAAAGCTTAATGAGCTCCGGTGCGAGCGATTGTTGTTTCTGAGATAGCGATCATAATGGGCCAAATGGGCGACATCGCCCCTTATCACAGAAAGTGTGCTCGATATGTATTTTACTCTATCTCCGACCAGTTTCCCACCGACAGAACTGGACTCAGAAGTGTCCAGGGAAGAAGGAGAATCTAATCCAGGAAAACAAATTCGGTGGAAAGACTCATCGGAAAGTTTCAAGAAGCGTCAAGGTCGATTCGTAAGATATTGCGCAGCAAAGCATCTGCTCTTCTCTACCTTCGCTGAAATCGTATTCGTGAGCTTCAAGGTGAGAAATGCTCATTCCCTATTTCCCGGAATCATTTCCCAAACTGAGGTTTTTGGAAGTCCTGGAAAACTTCAAAACTTTGCCTCACCTCAGCAAACCAGATCGACGTAGAATCCTGTAAGTTTGTCCCCTGTAAGCCACAGGTCCCAAGCTCAGCATAGTGCATCAGTGAACCAGAACCCCCTCTCTGTATTTATTTCGGCGAGGAAAACACTTTTCCGGGATGAATACGACCATAATTCGATGTTACAAAAGAGTCGAGGGATCGAGCTGCAAGCACAAATACAGTGTAGAACAGCTCAGGGTGGCCATGGACGACGGGCTGAAGCTAAAAGTTCCTATCAAGAGAGCTGAGGCATTACACTGCATTCTTTGCGCCACTCTATGCGGAATACGTGCGATAGATGCGTCAAGCTCCTCTGGGAACTGACAGGTCTAATTTCTAGAAACTTCAGGCCCCGATAATTTTCCTTGTAATGTCCCCTCGTTTCGAATAAAGTTGTCCTCGGAGGTTGGAAATTAGGTTTTCTGTTTCCTAGAATCCTTGTTGAGTTATTGTGGTACGAAACTCGATGGGAAATAACGCTAGATTGGACTCGCCGAATTCGTGGGCCAAAACTGATCGTTTTTTTGGTCGTAAGGAAGATGGTCTAGGAGTCGGGATGGAGTCGTGTGTTTTTTGGAAATGAAATCACGTTCAAAGACTCTTCTCCCTTGAATTTTGCTGGGAAAACATGCAAAATAAGATGGGTCTCAGTGCCGTTGACGGTGGTTTCCCGCGAGAGCTTTTCGGAACATCGAGGTTCTCTCCTAGCCGCTCGAGCTCACTCCGACCTTGGATCTTCAGCATCAGGCAGCTGATGAAATTCCGTTCCGTAGGAGAAGACATCGTCGAACGCCCGCTCAAGGGGTCGATTGAAGAGGTTTTCAACGAACTAAATCATGCGAAAGTGATTACTCGCAGCGGTTAGAATACATCAATGACAACTTAGTTGATTTTTATTTATTTGTTGATTCAGTTTTGTTGTTTTGAATTGGTTTTTGGGTATTTTCGTGTTTGTTGGTAGGTTTTGTAGGTTGGTTTGTTGAGACAAGAGTAGATTATGTTGAATAGGTGTCCACTACAGAAACTATACGACCTCAGTTCCGAGGCGGGGTGCTCTCTTTGTACAGATGGAGATCCCTAGCTGCACATGGCGACCACTTTCGCTCGCGGTTCATCCATATCAGAGCAGCTAGAGATGAGGGAACATTGAAGAACAGATACATTTGGCGTCTGTCCAAACTGCCGAGAGTGTGAGAGGGGTGAAGAGAGCTCGTGAGAGGAACGCGCTATTCTCAAAACTTTTCACACCTCTCAAGCATCCGCATCATCCGAGAAACGGCTATCTCGCCTTGGGAACAAGACAGCTCTCGACACCGATCAGCGTCCCTTTGCGATCCATGGTAGCGACGTGAATCTGCTCCGGCCGGACTGACGCGCACATCCAGAAAACAAAATAAATACAATTCTATATTCTCTTATCATCGTCGTCGACTCGATATTGAGTTTTTCTCGTGTCATCGCCTCCATCTTTTCAGGCTTTCTCCCGGAGTCGAATCTATTGAGACTTGCCTCATTATTTAACCGTCTCTTCAGTGACTTCCAAAGATCGAAAATGTTTCCATGCCATCGCTTGGTGCCCAGAGACAATCGATTCCGTTCTACTGAGAAAAATTGGGGAGATCAGTCCGCGACGTGACACTCGCCTCGCTTCACTCGGGTGCCGGCGTGTTTGTCTGTTTGTCCTCTCCGAAGGAAGGTGTCATTGTCTGAGGAATGCTAAGCATTTTAGAAAATTTTCATCCCACCTCATTGAGCAGCGTCTGTTTCGGGACTTCTGACGTAGACTTAGCGCAAGACTCAGGTTCAAGTGACTAAAGAAGTTTTGAAAACAATGAGGACTCGACTCGAGATTTGGACGCCTCCCTTCGAATGGATTTGCTTCTGACTTCGGTCAGACGCTCGATCCAGATTGATCACCGTCCGCGCGTCGTACAATGCACGTTGTCCTTCGAACCGTTCTCAATCTCCTGTGTTCATTGATCTCGGTTTCTCATGTCGGAGTCTGTTCGTCTGTCTGTTCATCTGTTCGTTTTCTCTTTTTTTTTCGTGTTTATCGGCTTGTTTGTCTGTTTTAATTTTTGTTTCAGGCACTGTGAGTGAAAAGAAAGGTGATACTCACGCGCGCCGACCACATTATCGTCATTAACGCCGATAACGGATAAAAGCAGCGGACGCGAGTCACACATACAAAAACACATGAACATCATTTTGCTCATTCCGTCTATTTGTATATCGTAAAGTATGTATACCAATGGCGTTCCCACCACGACGAGCGGTCTCGCTTCCGTCATGGTCGACATCCTCGGCGAAATCATTCTCGTCATAATCAGCTCTATTTTCATAATGATCACCATCGTATTTATGATAATCAATATCGCTATCATTGACATTCATGATAAACTCTATCAACATCATCATCACTCCCATTTCAATCGTGTTCTCAACTCCATCATCGGTATAATAACCAGTATCATGATCATTCCACGATATTGATGTCGCACATATCATCATAATCAGCATATTTAATCATCCGTGTTATTACAATCAACTATTGGTAGAGTCGTCGACTCATTGCAAAATATATTAACTATGCATGTATATTAATAATAATCATGTCATCATCATCATCGTCGTTCTTTCTCAGTACGTTCATTGATTTTTCACTTATCGACACTGACGTTATCGTATCGTCATGTCAGAGTGATAAGTGATAATAATATCAATAACTATTATTATCTTACTTAAAGGTAAACCTGGTTACGTGGAGTGACAGACGACACGATTATCATCGGTTCATCAGGAGAACGACAAATATTTGAGAGAAAAACGAGACAAACCATCGAGGGCAATCGTTCTTTTTTCATTCTCCGAATGTCGGAATCGAGAAGCGTTCTGCTGATAACCATGATAACGATCGCAGGTGATGAACGGCTGATGATACACAAGTGGCGCACATAGCGTGTTGGAAAAAGCCATGTGAGACTTGTTTTCCCCTGGAAGAGTTGTCTCTTGACCAACGAACAGTGTGCAGATGGATGCGACCGGGTTTCGGATGCGTGAGAGCGACACAGCGGAGAGATCGGCAGACTTCAACGCGCTCAGGGCGAGTAAGATATGTCTAGATGTAAGGCAGCGAATTATCCAGCGTTCAGACACAGACAATTCACAGAACAGCCAATACAGCAATCAATTCGTCAATCGACTTCCAATCGAAACTTTCGTCGCTTCACTCAAAATCGTCAGTATTCATGATGGGTACGGCGGTGAATCTCAGTTCTATCGGATTTGTTCGCGTAATCATGATTGTTGGTTCTGTCTTTGGTGTTGTGTATAACATTCGAGTGTGACGATTGTTTTCGAGGTTCTCAGTTACTTGGAGCGAATCGAGATAAGGTCGAGTTGAGAGTTAGATAGATAGGGTGGAAGAAGTAGTGATGTCTGTTTTGTACTGGTGAAAGTGGCGAAAATCGTACTCGACAACGATATTCTCTCTACTCTTACAATTGTCATCATGATCGTGATCAACGTTAACTCGTCGATCGCGATAGTCTTTCAGGTTATCATGGTAATCTCCGTAAAGTGTAAAGCTATCGACCGAGGCCTGCCTGCAGAAGAACAAGGAGGAGAAGAAGTGACTTTGATGTCGGACACTGTATCGTTGTCCGTATGGTCGGTTCAAATGTGTGCAACAGTGTAAAAAGACTTCCACTTCATCCGAAGGGCATCGCTTCGATGGATGAATGAGTGGATGCTGAATGTGATTCACAAAGTTCGAGTTTAGAGGCGCGAAGAGGAAATTCCAGCCTTTTCAAGACACGCTAAGGGTTTGTTATAAAAGCCCTAAATAGATCTGTGAGTCTATCCAAGGACTGCTTCTTCAACTCTTCCTAACGATCTAGTTAAATTGTCGGCTTGAAAGTCGGTGTTTGTGTGGTGTTCGGTTAAAAAATAGATCTGATCTAATTTCATGTGGTCATTACTTCAATCTAGAGAACACCCTGCTCTCTCACACCTTTCTCTTCTGTCTGCTCTATCTCTGAGCCTTCGCTCCGGACGTCCATCGGTGTTCTGTTGTAGAGTATAGATGTCATTACTGTTTTCTAGTGTTTTTCATCCCGTCCCGTGTTGTTGCTCCCTCGTAATCTTAGCCCCTCGGCCAGTTTCTCCAAAGACCGGTTTGTCTCGGACACTCAAAACGTCGACTCGCCGAACTCCAAGTTCAGGTTCGCGTTACTTATTTTTGGAAGTGGGTCATCTCAATCGATTGTGAGAGGTGGAAATCGGCTTAAACCGCGAGTCTCACGGTAACGAGGCAAGAAGATTTCAGAGAAGACTGGATTCCGGAAGCGCTTTTCCCTTTTGTGAGGATCAACGCTCGTTGACGAAGAGCATGACCAATACCCGTCTCCATTCGTTCAAATATGGGAACGGGCCTCTCAGGGATACTCACTGTCGAGTTCTCGATCGCCACACTCGTTTTCATAACTTTACGATGTTCGTTCCCGTCGCCGTCGTCACCGTCGCCATGAAGTCCGCGAATGTTCGCTCATCGGGGGAATAGCTCGCATCGAAACCTGTTTTGTCTTACTATTCATTCGGTAGAATGACGGTCACATGGGAGGAAATATGGTGGCAGACATTGCACGAAAGAGAAATTTCTTGGCCCTTGAAGTGAGGGCCATCGTGTGTTTTGGTTTGTTTTCTTGCCGCGGCTCCGTTCTCGATAGAATCATCATTGTTGAGGGTTTCGTCGGATAGTCGAACTGCTCGCTTTAATGTTCCTGTTGTGGTGTGTTTGTCCGTGTGTCGAAAGTCTAGGGCCTATAAGTAGTTAGTCTAGCGTCTCACTATCGGCCGACTAGTCCTCGTACGTCCGGTACGATTCAGTAAATGATTTCACGGCCACGTTGACGCCTTGGGTTGATTATTTTCTTCGACATGGTCCGAGTTTTGGGACACCAAGTGGGGGGTACGAGGATGGGCCGGGAAGAGGGCGAAACCCTCAGCGAAAAGCCATCCCTCGACCTGGTGAAACTCTCTCCTCAGGTTGACCGCAGGCAAGCGGATTCACGCACAACGAGAGAGATTGAGAGCTTGTAAGCGGCATCATTACGACTAAGTCATCAACAATACATATATATTAAAGTACAGGTACACAGGTGTATGAAACACTCATGAAAATATATTCTATGTTTTTTGTTTCTCGCTTTCGCTAGAATATCATCATCATCATCGTCGTCATCATCTCAATAGTCATTGCCGTCCTCGTTATAATGTGTATAATAATAAGATGTTCCATCGACATTTGACTTTTACAGACAGAAACTCCGTCCTCGACAGCAGCGCCGATAACAATCGAGCGGATTTGGGACCATTCCACAGAGAGAGATTTTTGTCACGAACGAATGAACGAGGCATCGAACCTTTGGTATTCGCATTCGAGTCCGTAATCCTCATTGACGCCATCGCTATCATGACCAGGTCGTCGTTCTTGTCTTCAAGTTGTTCGTCACGACCGTTTGCTTCTGTCGGTGTATCGTCGATTAGCAAAATAAAGAAAGAGAGGGTCAGGAGGAGGCAGAGAAGAGACGTATATCTCCCAACAGACTCGGTACAGCCTAGCTCAGCTTGAAAACTCCGTGTCACGTGGAGTTGGATTTGCTCGTTAAAAACTTGATTTCTATGTCGGTCAGTCAGTTTTGATTGATCATGAGGATATCAATCTCAATGTCGACATTGATAAAGTCTTGGATTTTCTTTTCTTGGTTCTTCTGTTCACCGAATTGTTGGCCAAACCGGCACGTGGAGTGCCACCGCAAAATATGTACTCTATACAGGGTGTGTCGGCACGGTGCGCTATACAGGCTGTCCATTACGTCAGCGTCAGTGCGCTAGATCGAGATCAGACCAAAAACAAGACCAACGACAGACCGAGCGACCCCCGAATTTGATTTCAACCAATCCAGGTGGCGAAACTTGAGTGCCTTCCAACAGAATCTCTTCGCGTCAGTTTTTCTTTCCTCGTTTCTCAATGGCCACTCCCGTCTCAGTGACGAAACTGAAACGTTGGCGTTTCTCGCATGTGTTTGTGTCTGTGTGTTTGTCTGAGTGAATGTGAATGTATGTAGGTAAAAAGATGCTTTGGCTTTTTCGTCGGGGCGCTATTGTCTGTGTGGACGCGGCTTCGGATGGCGTTCTTCTAGCGGACACCGATTGAGCTATTTAAGTGGTTGTTTAAATGTTTCTCCTCATCAGTCACCATTCTTATATTATCTGCCATTCTGTACACAAAATATTGGTCCTCATTAAGTCGCCGCTGTAGGCCAAGACTCGGCTGTGAGACGTCCTTTCTTGAAAGGTGGCACGGACGTCGAGTCGACCGAACCTCCAGAATAATCCGTTGCTCCTTGATGAACCGATCTGGAGAGAACAGAGATGATGTAGAGGCTGAAACCCAATGTCTCCGTTCCGGGGGAAGTACGATACACACGAATCGAAACACTCGAACCCATATGAGCTCACCTAGGCGGGGATATAGGTTCCGACTTGATTCGCATATTCGGAGATAATGGTGGTTCTGGAGATCCTGATGCGCTGTTGAGATGGTGGCTCTGGAGTGGACTCGTGTCTAAATGTCCTCCTTGGGCAGACCAGCCGTGCAAAAGACTGCCGTTGAAGCCCGTCGCAGATAGTGCTGATATGTCTGAACTAATCGGGAAATCGCCTGCAATCAAGGGAAATCGAATTTCGCAACGAAAGTCATGCTAGAAACGGCCGCGGGATCTGAAGAGCGCCATAAGCTGCAAGCGTAGGATGCGAACCGAAATCAAAGTTAATGGAGATGGGAAAGAGGAAAGGGGAAAAGGAAGGTTCTCTTGTCTCTAGTCTTGAAAAAAACTAGAGTAATCATGGACTCATTGTTGGATACTTGGAATAGATTGATTAGAAGGTGATGAGTAGGATGAAGAAGCAAGCGAAAGCCCGTACCAGAGAAATACGTACTAGAAGATAGGCCCGAGAACGCACCGGAATAACTCGACAACGCCGAGAGACCGTTAGGTGCTGTTACCGAAAGGACGGGGGTGGCGATTGCGTTACTGCGAACCATATTGGCACTCTGTGAAAGATATATCTGGCCACCCGCCGATTCCATAGTCGGTTGTGGGTTAGGTGACGGCGAGTTCTGCGGAGGGACCATGACGCGCAGGTTCTTGCACTGCGGGGATCTCGGCTTGGGAGACACCGCCTGGGAAACGGATCCAGGCTGGCCAGCCAGACTGCTTCCCCCGCTGCTGCCTGGAGAGGTCGCGCGTTGATACGCACTTAGACCGTTTTCGCCGCCGGCTGCAAATCATAGAAGAAGACTGATTGTTCGATTCTCTGCATGTCTATCTCATGCTCGACCAAGAATGCAGCGATACTCTGTCACTAACGAGCACATACGGGCCGGTCATCGATCCGTCCGAATGGGATTGACGATCACAAACAGAAGCTTATATCATCAAGATGGGAACGATCAGATTAGTGGGAAAACTAGAGGACGGGAAATTGTTCGCCTTTGAGCTACATGCAGGTGGTTCTCACATTGCGTAGTGGAAGTGGGCGTGCGGGGAGTGGTCGCGGGACGTTGGCGGTTTACGTTGACTGGATTCGTGCCGCTTAACCTACCTCCTGTAGAGCTGGGCCTTGGACTAATGCTGCTCTGAGACATCTGAGTCGGAGACGGCTGCATCAAGGAGTCTTGCGAATACATATTCAGTGGGCCGTTGCTCACCGTTAACGATTGTCCGTGAAACGGAGACGTGGAATCCTGCAAAAAACGACCCACGCTGTCTGAGATCTTTGGACTGCGACGGACGGTCAGCGAGAGGGAGGAAGTGAGTGCATAAAAGCTGGGGAGCCCTCGAAAAATGTTCGGATAGTAGATGTAAACTTCGAATTCATCCGTGTCCATACCCGAACTCCGTTATGTTGCTGTGCCGTCGCGGTCGCGTTGCGTTGCATCATGATCTCGAAGTCTTCACTAAGCTTAGGATAGGCTGGGCTGAGCTTGTTGGCATTGTTGGTCTCTAGAGGACGCGCCGGCATTGTATAACCTACGTCATCGTCGGGTTCAGGGCTCTCGCAGCACGTGGAGTTTCCCTTGTGGTCCTTCTTATTGAGAGCCTGGAAAAATCGAAAAATGAACACGCGACGTGACTTTTTGGCTCGTTCGAGCAGAGTGACTGCCGGATGCGCTTCTCCCAAGTCTGAACATTGAGTTCGTCGTCCAATGCATGCGTGTGGGCCCGAAAAAATGATTGGATGCTGGTTTTCTCGCGCATCCGTGGAGTCGACCGAAGTTCTCGACGTCCAAACAGTGATTCACGTGGTCGAGATTAGGGGCCAAACTGTTCAAAGTCCAAACATTGCAACCAGTGGTACTTACATTCGATGCAGGAAGTTTCAATAACTTTGTCGGAATAAATTTTGCATAGGATTGGAGCAATGCTTCGTTCCGAGTTGAACAGACTATCGAGGTAGTACGGCACACTGCTTTAAACGGTCGCGGAAAAGGTCACGCTCTGACGCAAGAATCGATTTTCGGATCACTCTCCAATTTAGGCGACAGAGACTTTTATTCAACAGCGCACTAGTCGAGCAATTAATGAGCATGAGACGTATAGCTATTAAAAGCCGATTCGCAACAGTTCAATTTTAACGGAGCAAACTTTTTTCTCGGATTTCTCCCCTCAGACACGATTTCGCTTCACAAGCCCTGCGTGTTTTGCACCGAGATCGGGGCATGGCTGATTCGAGACAAGTCGTACGCCGCATAGTTTACATGATTCTCAACAAACATGAGTCGGATCTTACCTCGACAATGTCATTGTTGGTTCTGCTCTCGTGAGGTTCGTTATATTCCGTGTACTTGAGGAGAACTTTGTCCATGTCCGTGGACGCATACTGGAATAGCCTGTTGGTCGAGTTGAAAATAATGAGCGCGATTTCGCAATCGCATAATACGCTGAGTTCGTACGCTTTCTTCATCAGACCGAACTTGCGTTTCGTGAACGTCACCTGAAAACAGGGAAGAACAACATCAGATCCCGGCTTCCTCAACGACAGTAGATTCGAGATCGGGAAATGTTCGTCATCTCACCTGACGGTTTCGTTCGTCGGAAATGCGAGAAATCTGAATTTTCTTCCGCCCCATTTTCTTAGCAAGATTAGAGGACGCTGGAGGCCGAGAAGTTCCTTGGGTTCCTTCGTGGGTCGGGGCTCCTAGATAAGCCGCTGCCCCGTTCGTGGGGTTGTTTGCCTGAGAGAGGCTACTGCTTCCGGCACCGCATTCTGAAAAGTAGAAAGAAAATTGTCTTAAAAAGGTCGCGCCGAGTTCTCTAAGAGCTTCCTATTCGTTCCACGCGTCGTCTCCAGATCCGATACAGTGCAATAGTGTCAAATCACCAGGTTGCCAAGTCACCGAATTCGTCGAATAGCCATCGACGGTCGGTCGGTTGGATTCGAATCTTTGTAGGGGCTCTCGGGTTTGAATAGCCATCGAAGGACTTGATTCAAACTCCCATACCCTGACCACCAGCGCGGGTTACGCCAAGTGCGTCTAATTGGAATAGCGTTTTCGATATTGTTCGTGAAGAATCATGTGTTCACGAAAGAAGAGTTACATAGTTTCAACGCTTCACACACACTTATGGACCGAGCATCGCTCGACGGCTCGTAAACAATTTCAACAAGCTTCAAACAATGGACCTCGTTCAGTCTAATTATCATTTTCCTCCTTCTTCATCAACATCATTGTAGTCGTAATGTGTTTGTCTGAAATGTTCGCTTAAGTTTGCTCAGATAGCGGGGCTTCAAAGACGGTAGACAAGAGAAACGAAAACAAAAATGATGAAAGCAGGGGCGGCAAGGGGACGGGTAGAAGATGAAATTGCGGAACTTCAGATATCGTAATTGAGCTCTTTCCCATGTCGGCGGCGGCGGCGGCGGCGGCGACGACGTTGCCGAACAAATGGTCGCTGCGCCGGGAATGAGACGACGACGGTCTCTGATGAGAGAGATGATCTACCTGCTGCTGTTTGTACCGCCGCTGAAAAGCTCTCGACACGAACAACGCAAGAGCTTGTTGAGCCCGGCGTAAGAATTTCATTTCAAGAGTCTCATTAGAGGGAGGAAACTGCGTTGGATTCCAACAATGTCGAACAGAACGCTGCGACCTTGCCAAGCAGTTCCACAAATTCCACTTCGAACATCAATAGATCACCGGCCAGCAGGAGCCGGAACGTCTGACAGAGACGTCAACATTCCGGTTCGAGCTCGAACGAGAGCGATGAAAACCCAAACTTGTCTTAATGATGTCTCCGTAGCCGTCATCCAAGTCGTTTTCTAAACTGATGAGTCTGTAGTCATGTTCGGAGGAAACTCCCGCAAAAATAATTCTTGATTGAATCGATGGAACTCGAATCCGCGCACGAGGAATTCATATTCAGCATAAACATCGATGCAATTCAACTTCACCGACATTCCTGATTCAGAAGAGTTCTCTATAATGAGTCGAATGCTCTTTCACGACTGGAGTGCTCCTCTTGGATCGACGATAGGAATTCCCTCGGAAGGAAAAAAAACAACAGAAAATGGCGATCGCCCACGAATCTGCCGTTGAAGCTGAGGTTTCCAAGACACAAAAACACTGAAATGGATCAGCGGCGACAGACTCGGTGGGGAGCTCGGATTCGACAGAGTAAATTGTCCACGGAGATTAAATTTCCATCTCAGGGGGGTCGACAACGTTTCATTAAGCGTGATTGCGATGAAAAACAGCCGGCTGCTGTAACGACGACGTCGCGGACCATGGAGCATCTCGGTTGATCGCGAGACGAGCACGATGAGCGGCTGGTAATCCACCCAGTATCTTCGAGAAGTCCTGTCAGTCAGCGGCAAGGTTTGTTTCGGTTTCGTGTACGCGCTCCTCAAAACTCGGAATGTGGCACAGTTTTTCGAGAAATTCCCTCTGCTTAATGGAAAGAGCTACAGCAGCTGTGTGACCTCGAAGCATCGCCCGCCGCCGCGCCGGTTCAGTCGTCGAGCAGCTATGTTCCGCTTAAGCCTTCTTGCCTGCAGGCTTGCTCGCCCGCCCGCTCTACGCACGTTTTCGTATGAATTTCAAGTCCGTACAGCTCTGTGGGTTGGAGGACGTTTCGTCGTCAACATGCCTCGTTTATCAGACCGCCCATCTATCGAGCTTCTTTCCCCATATGCCCACACGGCTTGCTACCGAACGAAAGAACACGCAAGTCGCCAACATTCAAAGATTTCTGTCCGATGATGAGCTCACTTTCGGTTCCATCGAACTTCTACTCTCGAAACTTCAGATGCAGTGAAGGAATTCGATTAGGTTTCACGGAACTTTCGAAGTTCCAGTCCAGCTCAGTAGCGTCCCAGTCTCCTCGAGAGCCAGGATCTCAGGAATCAGGGCGGATTACTTTGTCTCCAGGTGGAAGTCTCACAGTGGCGGTAGGTAGCTCGAAGTTCTTTCGCAGCTTTTACGCTAGAACGACTTTCTCCGAGCGATACAGAGCCAAGCACTCTCGAGTAGTTGTCGTGAACGACGACAAAAAGCCCGACGACAATGACAACAGAAAGTTCCGAACTAGGGCCTCTCTGCTCCGGTGTTCGGACGCTTCGACCCAATACGCATGGGCCCCTCTCATTGGTTTCCTGAGAACTGTCTCTACTCACTCTGCGATATCCTTCTAGCAAGTCACTGATGGACACAAACTGGCTGAGTGAGTCGCGTGCCGTTGTCGGCCGCGCACTCTTTGTGATGGCGCGGCCAAACTGGTCCGTTCTGACCACCGGCAGAGTTTAGGTAAATGAAACGTCGGACGCGGACGCGGAGAAGAAAACATTCAGCAAAACCACATGTCGGCGATGGAAACGTGACTGGAGTCTTTGGCCTCGTAATAGTGAAGAGAGTTCCTCTGACTGAACTGAGCGAGCGATCGCGGAAGACGGAGAATTGAGCTCTCGTTATGTCAACGGCATTCTCCGTGCGATGAATTCTATTCTCTCTCTCTCTCTCTCTCTCTCGAGACAGAGAGACTCCTGTCTGAATCGTCCATCGTTTCGATTTCATTTCATTCCGGCTCAAATACAATTCATGAGCGTCCACTGACATTGAAGTAGTGGCTCCAGCGTGAAGCCAAACGACGGCCGTCAGCGATGAGAAACTCGCTGGAAACAGCATGGTCAATGTAACAAACGAAAGGAGAAATAAAAAAAAGCGATCGAGAAAGACGGAGGAAAACAACGGTTGATGTGCCGGAGCCGCGCAAGGCGATAATGTTCGTCCGTGCGTCCGATAGTCAGTTTGCGTTTGTTTGTGTTCGTGTGGGGTCAATGTAATTCAGCTCGGGCAGATGGAAATTGTCGCCGTCCCCTCCGGCACAGAGCGATCACTTTGAAAATGCCCCAATGTCCCCTCAATGAGTTCGTTCTCGGTGAAAGAATAGAAACCAACGGCAAGACTCCGGTCATGCTCGCACGACTCGCTGCTCGGTAGGCGACCGGTGTCGGAAATTTCCCGACTCCGTGAGGGGAAACGACGAGAGTTTTACACAGACGTGCAGACACAGGGACAGAGATTCTAGAATGAGACAAACAGACGAACGGATCGTCGCCGGCGACGACGAACGAAACCTACGACCAGCCTGGATAGAACTGACAGAAAGAGATTCAGAACGAACAGCTGCCACTGGTTCATCTGGATTTCTACGCGCGCTGTCGGTTATCAATTTGTGAATCTTACTCAAATCGATCGAAACGGGTCCGTCCACGAGTTGTAGGTAGTCCGTTCGTTGCTCGAGCGAAAAACAGTGTGAAAGCGAACCACCGACCAGCTTTCGGATCGAGACTCCTAGGACGAGAACAGGAGACGGACGGGTGAGAATGAAGTCCGGTCGCCACCGCTGCGGTCGACGATGATCTCGTGAGGTTTTTCATCAACACCACCGCCAACAACCACCGCGGATAGTTCGTACCCGGAGTCATCTAATGGACGAACAGACACTTGATGTGTGTTCTAGTTGGCCATCCGTCCAGCCAGCAGATCAACCGACCGTTCGGTTCATCGGTCCGTCTGTCTGTATGTCCATTCATTCGTCGGGTGTTCGAGCCAGTCCAGCAGGACATTTAGGGAGCTAGCTCAGACGGGAGTGCGCTGGTTCGTCGTTCTCCTGGTTCTGGTAGTTCGGACCGAGTCGCCAAAAACCCTTCTTTGGTCAATTCAAGATTTCATCCATCAATCATGTAGGATTCGAAGGCAGAACTGTTTTCCCCTCAATCGATTTCATGCCTGTGGACTCCATCGCTTATCGGACGAGGAATTTCATCAAAAAAAAAAACGGATTTTGATCGTCGAAGGCTAAACCTCAAATGGGACTGAATGATTCCCGAATCGAACGATGCTGGAAAAACCGAGAGAAAAGCTCAACCTCGGAGTTTCTCCGATTCGAATCTCACATTTGAATTCAGATCAACCTGCAGTGGCGTCTCGTTCCGAAGTAGAAGTGACCTATTGAAGATTTTCACACTCTTGTCAAACAGTCATGGCGGGCAAGGCTAGCGGGCTTTCTTTTTGAGACGACTGTGATAACGTCGTGTTTGTCGCGATGGCGACGACGACGACGACGGAAAAGAAGAAGTCATCAGAGCACCCATTGAAGCGTTATCATCATCGAGGCGAAGACTTGAAAAGCTTCGTTTCTTACCTGACTGACTGACTGACTGCTAAGTGCCCCTTCACCCCCACTGGCTTTCCAATGCTCTCACTTTAGCGGCTACATTCACCGGCCAGTCATCATCGCCATCATCGGCAACGACGGCAATGACACTATAGGGAGCCGTGGGCAAGAGTCTTTTCATTGTGGAAGTTGAAAGTTGAACTTCTATAAGTCGTCGTCGTCGTCTTCTTCTCAAGTCCAAGCAGGCTGTGACCAACCGTTAGCTAGCCGACCCTTCAACTAGCCGGGCCACCAAGACAAGCGACTCCGGTGGTGGGCAGTCGTCCGCAAACTTCATCGCTGACGGCTTTTCTAACTCCGCGTTGTCTGTCCGTCGGTCTCCCCGCCTGCATGCCCTATCTTTTGTTTCGAAGCAAGGCGGTGGACTATCAATGTCTTCTGGATAAGCTTCGAATGGACGAAAGTCGAATAGACTCGCTTACTGCTCGAGCACCTTGCCAACCGACAGCGTTCGGATGGCTGGAAGTTCATTGCTCAAGGGCCGTGCACGCTTGATGGGGATTTCGGTTCAGTCGATCGCCATTCATCGAAATCGCCTGCGCTTCCCCATAAGAACTATATGGAACGTTTCCGGAACTGATCTCGAGCTCCGAAATACGGGGCACATCATGAGCATCGGGCCGATAGTTGTGTGGAATCGCTTCAAACAAGTTTACGAGATCTTTGGGAGAGATTCAGAGGCCAGAGACAAATGAAGTTTGCACACGTAAACGCAGGGAGATCGACCTGACGGAAGCCGAGATTGAGGACGATTGACGTTCTTGTGGCCTGAATATCTGTCGCTTCCATCGCTTCCATATCTCCGAAGGTGCGCTTCGGAGATTTCGGCCTAAGTACGTCTCTGCGATTCAGTCCATTGGGTTTTCGATCTGTGGCCTCCTTGCTTCTCTTCCCTTCATGGTCGGAGTCGAACGAGTGATGATGCTTGCCGCAATCATTGAACACTATCGATTCGGTTTGCTCGATCGACCGACCGACCGATCGTTCATCTGTGCCCTAACTACACAGATCCATCGAACGTCTTTGGCCTCGAACGCACCAACGGTCAAGAGGGCAACTGTCCGCAATGAACAGTGATCTCTCCGAGGTCTCGCTCTTCATTTGAGATCGATTTTTTCCTCAAATTGTATAATGGCCGCGTCAAAGCCCGCGCTTATGTAGAGTGTCTTACGTAAAGAGCGATGCGCGCTGATAACTTACTCAACCGGCCCTATTGGCGGCAATGACAACCTTTCCGTATCCATCCGACCGACTTCTAGAGCTTCCCACACAACATGATCTCGATCATATCTGCGTTGCCGAGGAATTCTCGCTCGAGCCGCACAACGTCGATCGTCGTCGTCATCTGCGACGCTGTTGCTCCGTGAGCAGTGGCGGCTACCACCACCGTTGTCCTTGCACTCGTCGTTGCCGTCCTGACAAAGAGGATTACGATTTGTACGATGACGACGATTGCAACGATCTGTCGGAGGATTTCCAAACATAAATTAAATACCTCCAAATACTCATTCTGATTGCCCGAAGAGCTCCCATGTCTTTGAGTCCGGTATTTGTTAACGAATCGAAGCAAGAGATACGAACCTAGACGACAGCCGAGTATGTTGATGGGTGAGTTCTTTTCGTAAGTGAACAACCCATGAATCTCAGTCGTTTCCAGACTATGGGGAAAAAGATGAACGAGAATGAAGCGGAAGCCACTTCAAGGTTTTTTTGTCCAATTATTTAGTGAGGACGCCCTCAGTCGGCTCCCGGCCCCGTTCCGTTCTAGATGGCTTGGTAATCGTTGAATCGCATATCTTAATCGCTAACTTCATTTGCTCGGCCGGGATGGATCGTGCGGCAAGTTTTTCGATCGCCTGTTCGAGAGTCGGGCCCGAATACTGTCGTCCCGCGACGAGCGGGACGAAAAGGAAGCGAGCCACTCTTTCCTAATCGAGCAATGGAATCCCTGCCAAATGCAGACAACCTTGCCCGTTTGATACAGTGAGCTAATTACCGCACACTGTTCCGAGTACATCGAGATGAGAAAGTGGGATCCGATCGAGCGCCGTAAGCGATCAGAGTAGCTGCGTCTGAACACCTATCAGAATCCAATAAGTTTTCCTTCAAATAATCTCGGGCTCTCGCGCCTAATTTGGATCCGCCCTGTTTGGCTTCCGCACTGACCGCGAGTATCCCCGATAGGAAGTGCATGATTAACAGTCACTACCTATGACCGAATTGAAAGTGAAACGGTCACCTTTGAAAGTGGGTAGGCCGAGAGAGGGCGCAATCGATCGAAGAGTTCATCCTGATCTGTCTTGAATCGCGCGGCCCACGCGGATCGCGCTCTCAAAAGCGGCCTAGTCCGCATTAGGTCAAAACAGTGGGAAATCCAAGCCATTAACGAGTCATTAGCGTCGGCTGTTTGCGAGGTTAACCTCCGATGGTCGCAAAAGCTTCGCCATCCCGTTGGATACCTGGTGGCGGTTGACTCAAACGAACTCCGAGGACGGCAGCGAAAAAAGCTCTTCGACAAACGGCGTGAACACCAGCCCGGATCGAGCGACCAAACAACTAACGCAGGCGAACGATTGGCCAACCAGAAGTTTGGTCTGACCGGCGGCTAGTTAAAAGGGGGTTCCCAAAACGATTCCCCAAACCCCCCAAGTCAAGATGGACGACATTCGCCCTCCTTCCGCCGACTTCTCTCCCCCTTGAAACGAGGCCGACTCTTTTTTTTCCCGATCAGATATCGAAATCGAGAAAAGAAAATGTTCGAGAACGCAGTTCCCAGCCCTGCCTTGGCTTCGCCATCCACGGTCAGAAACGTTCTGCTCTTGCTCAATTCGAGCTCCCAATTCCGCACACGCTGCCGGATCAGATTTGTATGTTAGATGGGTCATCTCAGGAATGGACTGAATACACACAACCCCTAGAAATGTCACAAGATATCCATTCGAAAGCTACAAAAGTATCAAAAAGAACTCTTTGCCAAGTCGTTGATGCCTTACAAGCGCATTGAGGTTGGAGTGAGTGGTCGACGACCGGGGAGAACCTCGAGTTCAGAGTGAGTGATGCTGAAAGTTGTCTGGCAGAAATCACTCCACACAGACGAAAGAAAAGAGATGGCAGCGAGCCTTCCGACATCTGTGATTGCAATTAGAAAAACTCGTCTTTATTCCCGTTGATGCAACTCGTTGCTGCGTTCGTGTTCGCGCGTGTATTCTTCGAATCGCAATAGCTCGATTTCGTAAGAATCTATCCGCTGCCGCTGCTGTTGCACTCCAATCCAGGACGTTGTTGTTGTTGTTGTTGAGGTCGATGTCGTTCTAGCCTGTGTGTTCGCTTACTCAGTCAAACGATTCAAAACGCTCTGCTCGTCGGGGAGCTTGGGACTGCAGCATCACTAACAGCAATGCCAATGGCAGGATCCGGTGGCGAAGCCTAAAAAAACGTCGCCTCTCTGACCCTGTGCTACGAGCACCACAGCCGCCATCTCGACAACTACCTTCCAGCACCGTCACCACTATCATCATCATCATCATCATCGCCACTACGACGACGCCGACGACTGGTGGTGCTGATACTCGCTGAGCCGTAGAGGTGAATGACGAAGGTACTCTTTGCTTGCTTGCTTGCTTGCTCGCTCGGAAACCCGCCTCCCCACGGCTGCTGCCACTTGGAAGGTGATCCATTCATGAGAGCGCCGACCGGAAGGTCTCCAGATGTGCAGCTCATCCTCCACGCAGCTTAGCTGTAAGCTGGAACTCTAGCTACACGCTCTTCAGGACGATCGAGCGGCCGGTTGGGCGAGTGAGTAGGCGACCGAGCGGCCTAGTCAGCCGACAACTGAGTAGAGTCATTCAACAATCCAGGTGAGCTGCGGAGCCCAAGCGAACAAAGCGTGTCTTTCGTTTCCACGACGAGATCAGGAGCCTTGGCACAGCTCGTTCCGTTCATTGTTTTGAATGTTCCACGAACTCTGACCCTAACAGAACGTTTTCCACTCACGGATCAACCGCGTATTTTGCGGCAGATATTGCCAATGTGAGAGAGGAATACGCAAATCGCTCATGGAAGCCGAGAACTGGAATTCCCAGATTCTAAACCGATCTCGTCGACTTCTCCCGAAACGCGACATTGCTCTCTCAGAACCTCACGGTCCGCGTTCAAATCATGAGCAGCTGTCGCTCAAGCCTCAAATCGGAAGCGTTACGATCAAATCGTCGAATCATCGGTCAGGGAGCCTATCCGTATCGTCCGCAGGCATGTTACCGTTGTTCGAAGCCCCTCGAGAGACCATAATAATCGAATCCCTTGATCGCAAAAAGGTCAGACGTGTACGAACGGATGCAAACTTCTAAATTCTCTTGCGAGTCTCCAGCTCCAAAGTGAGGCTGTCCGATAGCAGACATTGTGGTTTCCCGATTGCTGTTATAGCGAGGGACGATCGATGCTCGAGTTTGAGTTCATTACGTAAATTGGCCCTCAGAACAAGGTCGAGTCGCTCCCCTTAACTGAAATTGCTTCAGCCCCATAAGGTCCGATGATAACGGTAGTGGTAACATCTTGCCTCGCGGCCTGTCTTGTCCAGCCTCGTGTAAGCGATTCGTCGATTTGATGACGAGTGTTTGCTCAAGACCTCGGACGATTTTTGAAAGTCTTTTTCGATATCGCAGTCCACGAAAATGTACTCGAAAAGCTGCCTTCAGGCAATGGTCTCATTCATCCAGAGGTTCGCACCTCGTGTCGGGCATTCTGCGAGGAAGAAATGCAAACCTTGTTCTCCATTTAGGCAGAAAATCCTCCGAGACCTTTCCATGCAAGAGGAGAATGATGGAAACAGCGCCAAAGCTCGAAATGGTATGCGAGCAACGCGTTTCTCCTTCGAAGCGGTCGCGTGTTTTGGTCATTGGTAGCAACCGCAGTCCTCGCGAGAGTTTGAGTGGATCGTGAACATTTGCTAAACGAAGCTCGGTGTGAAGTCTGAACGTTGTTCAATCAACGATCCGATGATGGAGCTCCGACTCCGAGCGAATGCTGGCCACTCGAAAATGTTTTCACGCATCAATGCCTATGTGATGGTGATAAACCTTGTCGGGGTTGCACTCGCGCCGCCTCTCAGCGATGTTGATAGCGATGGCGACACGAACGACGACGACGACGACAGCCACAACCACAACGTCGGCAACGATGACAAAGTCCCCTTGAAATGAATGCCCTCGGAGACCTGTGTGAAGCTCACAGCTTGTGATACACTTCGCTAACGGCCATGGCAAATCGATGGGGGCGGACCCTGAGTGCGTTCTTACTTTTGAAGGGAAATGAGTGAGCACTGGACGAACAACTCTAGACAAACTGACGATCTGACTGTCTGACGGACGGACGGACGGACGGACGGAGAGGCGTGGTGTTCGCAAGGCCTCGGCCATGCTTCTGACAGCTGACTTCTCTCGATTCTGTTTTTCCCTGCTCGATATCTTTTCCTCGCGAAGTTCGAAATCAGCTCCGAGCACATGTGATTCTCGAGTGCTTTTTATCCGCATTGCTTCAACCGTTTTCATTTCTCACGATCTCGCGAAGTTTCTGATTTCGCTTGTGACGGTTCCAAAAATACACATAAATATCACCTCGTATCATCGTGTACTCTGTTTTCGTCGTTCTATATTTCACCGTTCTCTGCGCGCGGTGTCTCGCTCAAGCCAGCCTCGCTGTTCAGGTATTCGTCGCCAAGTGCTAATCGTTAATGAGAATCTTTCTCTCTGAGGTCAATTCTTCATCAAGACTCTGTAGCCCACTGAACTAGATAGCGTCTCTGGCAGACTCAGAACTCCGAGTTGTCGACCATCCGGCCAAACAGGCAAAGCAGGTAGCTAAGCAAGTAAATAAGCGACGAGACCGACCGACCGACTGACAGACTGGCTAACTCGCTCGCTTGCTTGCAGACTGATAGGCTCGGTGGTGAGCGCACATTTCGGGTGTTACATTCTTTCGTAAGGTGTACGATGTTTATGTGTCGTTGTCCGTAGTTGAGATGAAGTACCGACCGACCGACCGACCGACCGACACCAGGATCTATGTAGAAGCGGAATCGTCTCTTCATTGTCTTGAATGCAGAATCAATCACCGCAGTTCCAGCGGCAACGAAAGAAAAATGCCACCATGCGTCACGATTCACGATCTGCGTCACAGACAGCCTTGCTTTGGGGCCCTGCTCGGCACTCGGGCTCTAGCCGAGCAGCCAGGCAGGGTGCACACGCACTCATACCGACCGACCAACCAGCCATCTGAGCGATCGACAGACAGACAGACCGACGCGACGCCCGGACAGACGGACCGACGAAACGCAACCCGCATAGAGGACAAACTTGCCGGTTCGTAGGTATCAGATATGAGAGCAACGCCGATGACAAAGCATATTATGCCCACTGTAAATCTTCAGTGTTTTCGATGGAGGTTGCGAAGGTGGCAAACTGACAACTCTTATCCGATCGGGTGACTTTCGATGAAAAGCCTCAAGAGGCTCTGCGGACAAAACTTCGTTTATCATCGGCGCCGGTCGCCATCGGTCACGTGTTCCCACATCTGAGATTCATGGAGTCTCTTCGTTCCTTGTTCGTATGCTACCTACCTACCTATATGTGTTTCTTGTCGTTTTTTTTTCTGACGTGAGTATACGATCGATATTTGCGACCCACACGTTCAATACCCCAGACAACAGCCAGGAATGTCAACGAATGTTCTTCTCCCGACGCAACGTTCTCGGTTATTTCCGTACCAGAACTCTATAATCGTCGAAGTTCCGCGTTTCTTTGAAAGTTCCACTATGAGCTCGCTTAGATAAACTCAAGGTATTTGGTTGCGGACATATCTTGATTCTGTTCCAAGTGTTGAATTTGGAGCCATGGTTCCCGGAGACTCAAAAATTTGTGTCAACTCCAGGCTTGGTAAGCTCAGAATGAAATTTTGATCGCTTCAATGTGCAACTTCTCGCGGGGCTTCGATTTTCCTGTGAAGCTATCGCTTTTCCAACAAAAGAGTCATTGCTGTTTTGAATTGAATTCGCTCGCCAAAGTGGGAAGGCAATGCAAAATCCTCTTTTCTTTTCCTCTTCGGATGACAGGCGAAAAACCAAAACAAAAACAACATCAAAATTATTTACGTGATACCGTGTTCCGCAAGCTTCCGCTCTGCTCCGCAAAATTCCTTTGCTCGCGAGCCAGTCAGTCAGTCAGTCAGCCAAGGGGCAAGAATGCGAGACGAATACAGCGGGAAGACTGACCGAGCCGAACATCTAACCGTGTACACCACCCGCCCACCCACGAGTCAATGGTGATTACTACCGCGCCATGGTCATGATTATGATCGTGATTGACCAGCAAAAATCGAGTGGGCCGTTGCAAACGGACACTCAGCGGTCACCGCTCGAGCTGCTACGGTTCTATGCGCAAGGAATGTCTACTCACAAACCATTCCAGAGTCTGAACCCGAGTCGCGGATTGGAGGAGCAAGAACGAGCGATCGTCCGATCGGTTCTTGGGATGAAAACCAGTTTTGAGGACCGAGCATCAAAGTCCAACACCGAAGCCGCTGAGTTATCTCATGCTCTCGCACTGTTGTGATGTCGAATTCACGATTTTGAACAAGCGAGAATCGTCGCAAAAAACATCGTTCTCTTGGAATTCGTCACGGGGAGAGAATAATAATTTAGCAATCTCGATCAGCCTCGTTGGCTCTGTGATTCTAAGGTGAGCTGTGAAGCGCACTTGATTCACAAAAGAGGACCAACATTATGATAGCTCGCGGCGCTAACTAGTCGCTCGCCTAACCCGCTCGTGGCCATTCGCGGCGCTGTGTGAAAAGTACACAATGCTCGAAGAAGCAAGCCAACTCGACTGGGCAGCACTTGAAGCTCTTGCTAGTTAATTCGGTTCTGATAAGTTCGACATTCAATTCGAGCAGGGTCGGTCATCAAATGAGAAGCGAGTTTCGAAGTGGAGGGGGAGACGCAATGAATTCCCACGCTATTCTGGGCTTTCGACAGCTCCCAAACTGAAGCATGAATTGGTGTCTCTTGCAAATTGCGGTTCTTTGGCACCACTCCCGAGAATCCTGTGCGCTCGATCCGACCAATGGGGCGCAGTCTATCATTCACCCGACTCCATCTTCTGCTGTGTCTCATCCTTTTCCTCGCTCTCTTCCTGATATCGTCCCGGTCCGCGCCCCTCTGCTAAAACACACCATCGTGTCGCCTGTCTTTGCCTTTCGCCACAACTCCTGTACCGTGTCCAGATCGCTCGCTTCGAATCCTTGCACCGGGGCTCCCCCCAAACGCTACCTCCCTCCTCCCCAAAGTCAATGAAGTACAGGACGAAGTTTCCTTTTTAGCTGAGGAAATGGAAAGCCACTGGAAGGAAGGCTTGACTCATTCTCGGCGTTCTAATTATCAAGCGAGCGAGCGAGCGAGCAGCCAGGCCGACAAGCCTGATTCAGCCCGACCGGGCGGGT
Organism: Neoseiulus cucumeris; assembly: GCA_021527715.1. Classification (NCBI taxonomy): domain Eukaryota; kingdom Metazoa; phylum Arthropoda; class Arachnida; order Mesostigmata; family Phytoseiidae; genus Neoseiulus; species Neoseiulus cucumeris. The sequence continues at coordinate 728,072 of JAJSRV010000015.1, forward strand.
GGGCAGGCAGGCAGGCAGAGCTTAAGGAGTTTGCTAGGCAAACATCCCCGCTTCAAAGGCAGCAACACCATCAGTGCGGCGGCGACAGCAGCAGCCATGACGACGACGACGACAACAACGTCAGCAGCCGCAGCACCGGCTCGCTTGAGAGCTTACCAACGAGCTACGAGTCGCGTTCTCAAGACGACTCAATTCCGAAACTAGCTCCCTATCTCTCTTTCATCGCCGTCGCTCTCTCGGATCTCCTACTCCACCTCGGAAGGACGTCCTATTGACTTCTTCCTTCTCAAATACTGTTTTTCTCCCCCTCCATGTTTGAGGACTTTCAGTTTCTTTGACAAAATTCACTTTCGTCAGAACGCCGCTGGTGACGGTCGTTCTCTTTTGCTCTTCGCGTCCGTTGCTGAAATTCTCTATGAACGACTTCCAGTTATTGGAATCGAACTCCTAGAAGACAAACTGCCGCCCGGCGGTAAGGATCGATCAGGACGGACAAGCAGATTGCGTGGCACTCGGTGGTGAACTCGATCATCCTCGTCGTGAAATGTGAGCACGCAGTCTTCCATGGGAGCCGCGCTGTACCTTCCTCGACTCTCGAACAATGCTGATTGATAATGCTGCAATTCACCCTGCTCTCGAGATTCGTTCGAACCCGTTTGTTGCTCGACCGGCGATCGCTCTACCCGAAGCGGTGGCTGCGCTTGTTGCAAGGGACACGATACGACGACCACTCAGAGGAAACAGGCTCAATTCTGGGCCCGCACGTTTTCAACGGTGGCCGCAGATATGGAAGCGCGCTCATTCTCTTTTTCCGTTGACTAGTCCGCCATCCGCTAAGTGAACCACCAGAGCAGCTTGGCTCGCAAGCAACCGAACTGGCTAGCTGGATGGCTGACTGACTAAAAGATCCCCTAAGCCCTAACGAGATAAGGCTGTTTGGCGCCTGAGAAACTTTTAAGTCTCTGCGTCGCGCTGTTGTTCAGTTGGTATTTAACTAAATTTCGTTCCTGGAAGAAAAAATGTCGAGAAGAAGAAAAAAGCAGAGAAAAACTTCCATTTGCTGTCTGCCCCCAACTTCACCCCTCGCTTCCTTGCGAGCCCTCGAACAAGCTTCACGATGGCGACAAACCCGATTCGGAAGCCAGGCAGCCGCTTTGCCAGCCGAGCGAGCGGCGACCGGCCGGAAGGTCAAACGCACACAAGTTATCTGAATCAAGTGACGAGCGAGTGTCGAATGTCAACTGACTGTTAGCAGACGAGCATTGGATTAAACATTGCCTCTTTTTCATTCTTTCTTTCTTTCTTTCTTCCCAGGAGTGAAGCCCGCACTGAACGAAAACTGCGGAGCGAGCGTGGACGACGTGGAATCACGATTGGAAACGGCTTTATCGTTCCGTTTCAGATTATCTTCCAACGCTCCTTGAGATAAGTGCTGCCGGTGACAGACTGAGGTTGCCTCCGTCACGGCGCTGATTTGCGTTTTGGTGTCCAAAATGATCCAGTCCGCTAGCTGTCTTCCAGGCGATCGATTCTGTAAAAGTTTTTCTCCTTCCTCCAAAACTCGGGTATACGGATATGGTCCACGAGAGTTCCAAGCTGATTGTGAGTGTTGGGTCGCGGAGCCCCCGGGTGCCGCACTGGAGAACTCCGTCGTACACGTTCCCCCTTATCAGAAACGAGTGCGATAACGCAATCTGCCAGATAGAGCTGAAAACCGACAATTGGGCGGTGTTCGGGCAGTCGGCGAACGACTCAGCGACTGAATCTTCCGTTAGGCTTAACCAGCAGCGGCTAAATGCTTGATAGTTGTTTACGTCACATAGAATAAGAAAGTATCGCGATGTCAAAACGATGTTTTCGCTACCAAAACCGCGGAATTACTGCTGGTGGATGCAATCATGCGCAGGTTACGGCGGGAGCTGGTGGACTTGAGATTTCAGTGGTTGTCTCCGATCATTCCGTTCACTTGAACAGTCAGAATGTTGACGAGTGGAACTGTAAAACTTTCGCAACGTTTCCCAACGAGTTTCAAGAGTCGTATCGTTCATTCCTTCAAGGCGTTCGATAAGATTCGACCTTTGGGGATGGGGCATGGGGATTATCCAATTTTCAGTTGACTCTCCCCTTTCCGCATGAAGTTCACATGACATGTGGCGTTCGAAAAGACCAGGGGCTGTTGATGATACTATGCAGCTATTCTCCCACAGCGGAGTGAGAACACACGACTTTCTTATATTGCTTGGTTTTCTTTTCACATCATGATGTTTGCCAACCCCGCACACCCTCGCTGGCGGTCGGTCGGTCGGTCGCTCGCTCGGGCAAGCGGTCGTTGGACCTTCTTGGCCAAAGAAGTGGTCGGCTATTCGCTTGCCTGCTTGGTTAGCTTGCTAGATGATTCGTTGGTGGGGCGAGCGTCGCGTCGGCCGCGATAATAATTCGCTATCTTTTCCGAATCACCTGATCCACCACCGGCTCTGAGGCCTAGCAATGCTCGCGAACCGACCGATGGGTTCCCAACGAAAACGAACCAAAGCAAGCTGGTCGGCAGACAGGCGACGTGTTTCGGCAGCAACAACAACAGCAAGGAGAAAATGCCCCCGTTATCGCTTCCGTTAGGAATTAGCGGTCGATGACCGTCAGAGCGAGCGTTCAATGGCGCCGCGTCTTCACGTCTTTGACTGCCGCCGTTGCAGTTGAACAACTTGATTCTTGCGCTTTCGCTTTCGATGCTAGCCCGGAGCCTTGACTCCCCGGACACTCATCGGCTTCAGTCAGCCAGGCGGTCGCGCAGACAAACACCTGAATCCACTCGCTGCCAATCGCCGTTTGTTGATGCTACCTGTTGTCATCGCGGAGATCTCTGTTCGCGTTTGAAGTCGCTGCCGCAGCTTCTGCTACAAGTTGTCGGCTTTTGTTGCTGTGCGTCGACATCGGTTTCCGCACTTGTTGTAGCAACTTCACAACATTCGTAATTGTTGCAACTCCTGATCTTCATCCGCGTTGACGAATCGCATCTGTTTGTAAACCCAATCATATCTCGAAGTTACTGATTGTAGCCGCTCTTCTCCTCCGCCTAAATAACAAATACCACCGTGTTGAGTTGACGGAACGAGAATGCAGAAGCTGCTTAGCACGCTAAACGGACATCGGTGAACTCATTCGATGGAACGATATGAGCTCGCTCGGTTTTGCTTGTTCATCGACTTGCATTTCTGCTCCAACGATTCCTTACACGAAGACTTCGAAAAACTTAACACCCGGATTCACGGTGCTTGAAGTTGTTGCAAGCGCTAGCATTTCACTCCATCCAAGTAGGTACTTACCTGCAAAGAAAGATAAGGTTTTGGTCAAGTTCACCACTTCTTAGACGGCTCTTTGGAAATGGCCAACTAACCGGGAGGAAAAAAATTCGATTCGTGGATGTTATCGACCGTCTTAATGAGCGAACATTCTCCTTGAGTTAGAATATATAAGTTCTATATATCGGTTCTTTTTGTTTGATTCCGTCAAAGTGGGCGGAAGAATAACACGAGCGGGAGCGAATCTAAGCTGTTGATTACTATTATTTTGTTTTGCCTCTTCCAGACATCCGATAAAAGTATCAATCCATCCATCCATCCAACCTGCATCGATTCGTCTTTCTGCTTGTCGATCGAAACGTTGTTTGCAATGTTCGCAAACAAGATAGTTCTGCTTCCGGCTGGTGTGGACCGCTTCGAACGAAGCTCACCCGTTTCTCCTTTTTTGTTTGTTCGTTTGTTTGGACTCACTCGCGCCAACAAACTCGTTATACAATTTGATGGTGATTCCAGTCCGGAGACTTGTTCGTTGGTCCATGATGGAATTGAGGGAGTTTATCGATTCTCAAGTGTATCTTCCTATGATGTAGTTCCGATCTCCAACCACACTCTCCCTACAAGACCAGTGCGGAGCAACAACAGCTGATACTAATCTCGAAACACCACTTCGAGCTCATGTTGTTATTGATTGTTTCCAATGAAAGAATGCCGGATGAAAACGTAAACAAAAAATAGAAACGCCACGACGGTAGGCCATGGAGCCATCCAAGTTGTGGCCAAACAACGAACCGAAAGGTGAAGCACAAACCGCGTCCCCCTGCAGGTACTGCTCACGAGCTGCTGGGACCGGCATTGAATGAAAACAGCTGAACGCGCGACGACAACGAACCGCAAGAAGCGCCGAAGAATCTTGTTGCGCGTTTTCCGTCAACAACGTGACGAAGTTGAAGTAATGCTCGATGAGCAACTCTCCAGCCTGACAACCAAACAGCCCTCAGAGCAGTCTATCAATGAGTCGTTGTATCGACGGACGAACGGAACAGAGCACGACAGTCGTCAATGACATAGCCGCAAGCAGCTCCGGCAGAAGCTGCAGCGTGGCCGCGAAGAAACGACTGTGCAGTTCAGCGTTGGAAGTGAAGCGTCAACTGTTACTGCAGAGGCAACAGCACCAGCAATCGCCACTCATCCGACTAGAAAGAAAAAACGAAGTAAAAGTAGCGTTTCCAGCTCTTGCGGTACTTCAAGCCGTCGTCGCTGGTCTAGCAAAAGTAATAACACTGGACGAAGGCGACGGGGCCGAAACACATTTGAATAGGAACTTTTGCTGCATGCCTGCCTCAGTGACCGAACGACTGTCTGATTGTGAGTGACCAGTTGGTTTCTTGCTGCTTGGTTAGCCGTCTCACTGGTTCGTTCGAACGGCTAGTAGCGGCGGCGGCGTCGGGCAAAGGATCGCTCGAGATGTTAACAGCTGAAGGCAACGAGAAGTTCAGGTCGCGCAAATAGTTATGTAACTTTTCGGAAACGATGCGTGCGAGCTCCGAGTTTCACGCACGGATTGAGCTTTCAGGGCCAAGGCGAGCGAGCGAGCGAGCAAACGGAACCATAACAAAGGAGCCAACCAGCTAGTCATCTCAGCGCTCACTACCGCGTGTTGGTGATTGTTGTTATTGAGCGTCATTAATGTGCACTCATTATTCTATCATCAACGTAACAGCTTGGATTCCCACGGCAGACGGCCAAAGTCGAACTTCATATCTACAATTCATTCTGCTGTCTGAACTCCGTCTGTTCTCCTGGACCTCGATGCTCAGTGATTATGATTCGTCCTTCGGATCTCAGAACCCTCCCAGAAGCGGATGAGAGAAATCTACAAAGGCAACCGGCTAGTTCCGCATTTGGGTCGACATAGTGGAGAAATCTCCGGCTGTCAACGTAAAAAGCAAGCACTTCCATATCTGGCGTTCGTCGTGGTGGTGAGAGGAGCTGAGCGTTGTCACTGCTCGTTATCGGAGCCGAGGTTGGGCTGGAGACTGAAGAACAAATCATCATTCAATACGCTGTCTCTCCGAACAACACGATAGCTACCGTAGTTGACGTTCTACTGGCAAACGTGCGTGACCTCGAACAGAATCAAGGTCGGCATTATCAAGCCCCATATTGTTGAGTACACGTGTACGTCCGACAATGGGCCTAACGGCCGACTGGTGGTCGTCGGGACGGCCATAGTGGCGCTCACAGCCACCACTGTCGTCTGCGCGAATTCTCCGAATAGGACGAACTCTACCCCCTTCATCCCTCACGACGGGAAGAATGGAGGCACTCGGTCAGAGCTCGGCTCGCCCAGGGTCTATGGAGAGGTTCTCGTCGGACAAATGACAAAAATCGAAATTGGTGTCTCTCAAAGCAATCCTCTCCTCGGGAATTTCGAAGACGACCAGTTTTCCAGGACGTTCTTATATTCTGGACGTCTCTCTTCCTCCGCAATCATTGGATTGAGTCTAGCGAAGGCCGAAGAGCGAGGTTCGGTTTGAGCGATTTAATCGAAATGGGATTTTGCGAAATCTCGTCAAGAACTCGGCGAAACAGCTTTCCAGGCCCTTCTACATAGGGAACGATTGCGCAGAGGGGAAAGCGATGATAACGCTAAAGATGATTTTGTCGATGATGAATGGGGAGTATAAAACGACGAAGGCGACTCTAGGTGCGTCACTGAATATGACGCTGACGTGCGCGCGCCACCGAGGCTGTTTTGTGTTGAATATGAACATCTAGTTTCATGCATGAATTAGTTGATGAGTCGCACTCTCGAAGAAATGTTTTAGTTTCGTAGTCCACGCAGCGGAATCCACAAAACGCGCCCATCAACTTTGTGTTCGATAAAATCTGGGTGGAAACACCTCACCAATTAACTTCATAACGGGTCCGTCGATGGATAGTTATTCCGCTAAATCGATCGATCGATCGATTGCCGTGAGATAGCACCTTCACTCCATGGTGGAGAAAAAGAGCTCAATACGATTACATCAGCGATGCGACTGCCTCAGATAAAAGAGATCTGACCGAGTGACTTGATGACATTGTGTGTCATCTGACGTGCGTAGCTCGCCGAGTTCTCCGAAGCCAAGGCCGCCGAAGGCTTGCCAAGCAGGCCGCGAACGGACGGACCGACCCTCGTGGGTGGAGTAGCTCCGGATTAAGGTTGTTCTAAGCACCTGGAATCTCCCTTGCTCGTTCTCTCGGTCGGTCCGTCGTTTTCCTCGGGTCTGCCGGCTTGCCTACTTCGCTACGAGCTCGCTTCGTCCGGCGGATTTCTTGGCACATTTCAGACAGACGGATTACAATCGAACCTCACCAGTCCACCTACAAGCAATGTTGGTGCAAATCATCGTCGTCATCAGCTCGAAGTCATTGTCGATATGTGGGCCAAACAACTGGAAACTTCACGAGCCAGCGAATGAGTCCTTGAGATTTGGCCGAGCTTGGAGGTTTTCGATACCTCTTGGTTCCGCGTGTCTGACTCCTAGCTCCGAGGACGAGGAAAAGTCTCACAACCTTTCGAGCAGTGCCTTGGCCCAGCTCCCGTTTTCCATGAAACTTCCCGTTCAGGCATCAGGACCATACCAGGACGGCAAACCCGGTATGGAGAACCATTGGTCGGGTTTCTTTATTACTTTCATCCAATTCAGTAATAATTGGCGGAATTTCCGTGAAACTATTTCCTGGAGATGGGTACTTCCGGTAGTTTATTGACAAGCTCGGGAACCTCATTGCTAACGACCGTAGCTCTGATCTCTAAGTTGAGGTAGAACAAGTCAACTGGATGAGTGAGGTCGAAACTGACATTGTGCGCCAGTTCCGAGTCACCACCACTTGTTGGCCTTATCGTCGTCGTCGTTGTTGTTGACGCTACAGCGGGATCCGTGAAAGCGATGAAGAACGCAAAGAACGAAGACGAAACCGTCGACGACGACTATGAAAGAGAAGAAGCCAAAAGACGCTGCTGCTGCTGCTGCCGCTGTTTCGCTCGCCGAAAGACGAGCTGTTTTTCTGACCAACGGGCCAAGACGCGCTTCCTGAAGCCACGCTTCCGGTCTGACCGTTATATCACCGTTAGATAACCGTGCTTCAGCATCGGCGGCGGCGGCTGCAAGAACTTCAGCCATTGCCGCCGTCGCCGAAAAACGTTGCCGAAGCGAAAGCAGACAAGCCAGCTGATCACCCAGCGGCCGACCGGTCGGGCCGTCGTCGGTTGCCCGACGTCTCCTTTCCGCCGGCGTAAATATCAACAATGCCCAAACGTATTCATATGTTGCGATCGACAACGTTGTTGCTGATGTGAGCATGTAATAGCGCGCGCGTAACCAACGCATTAGCAGAACGGAAAGAAAATAACGTTATGGGAACAAGCATCTGAACGAAATCAAGCTGAGGGATCGCGATGTAATTTGACCGGTTTACCACACGTGACCGTCACGTTCATGGCATCAACTGCATCGAGAGACGAACACTCTCGATTCCAAAGCAGGCGTGCCAAACGTGTCAACTTGAGGAACGAGCTCACGCGGCACCATCGGAAGGGGAACGTCCGCTGAGCTCACATACTTTTCCTGTTACGAAACGATCGGAAAAAAAGCTGGCGTTAAATAAAGCTGACTGCGATGCCCGAACCCGGCGAGCGTGTCCGATCCCCAACCCGCTGCGATTCGCTGATGGTGCCGGTCAGGCGGCCACATTCATTTACGTAAAAGAGAAGTTATTCAGACCAAACGTGAACGAGAATCGCACGAGAAAGTGGATTGCAATTGGCGTCTTAGGAATGGTCTTCAACTCAGAACGGGTGAGCGATTCCGGAGAATCGCAAGGGCACGCCAGCAGCGGCTGAATTGAGTTCGAACAATGTCGGCTATCGGAATGCCGAGTATTTCTGTTTTGTCGCAGACTGTGGGTGGAATTGAAACGCAAGGAGAAGATGTCGGAGAACAGAAACTGTAGAGGTAGAGAAATACGGACATGGTAACGGGTAAACAAGAGGAGTTCAACAATGAATCGTCTCTTTTTCTCTCTCTCTCTCTCTCTCTGAGTGCCATTATTTTCCTGTTTTGCCCCGTTTTTGTGTTTTCCGCCGTCTCGGTAAACATATTTCTCGAAACTTCGATTCCCATCTCCTAGGATACAATTCTTGAAGTCCCTCATAGACAACGTCGTCGTCGTGAGCCTCCTCTGTTGTCTCCGTTCTCTAGTAGAACGAAATGCGCAAACGTCGGAAGCTCAAATTCGCGATACCTGTCCGCCGGTTTGTACATTTGTCCGGAGTACAGAGATGCGTATGTCGTCTCCGTTTCAAGTTTCACGTTCACTTCGCGGCCGCAGACCTTGAGCTCGGAGCTCTCGCTCAAGGTCCCCCATGAGCAACGAACAAGAAGCCGCTTATGGGGACAGAGGGGGAAAGGACGCAACGTGCAAGAAAAGCGGAAGCAATTCACGTGTGTGTAAGAAAAAAACAACTCCAAATGCCCGCGGCACGCTTACGCTCAAATTTCCGAGTCCTTAACTTCGTTCCAAGAACATTGGCGTGCTCCAGCACACCTCAACCGAAACCATGTTACCGTTCGAGCGGTTTCTTTTTCCCCGAGACGGACTCCATCCATCGAATGGGAAAACGGATCATCGAAGGAAAGCTTTGTTCTACTCAGTCGGCCACTTCATATTTCGATACAAGTTCTGCTTTCCATGCATGACGTCAATGCCGCCGCTAACCAGTCTCGCTATTTCTCTTCTCCTTTCAATACATTCACACAACTTTTTCGCTCTCCCCCTCTCGAAATGTATTTTTCTCTCTCGGTCTCTCCTCGAAAGGACGTTGCCAAAGTTGACAATGCGCGGAAAATCTAGACCATACAAATGGAAAGCCGCTTAACCGAACAGCTGTGAGTTTTGGTAGACGTGTTGCTAGGTTTTTGAATTCGATTTCCTCGTGCGAAGTTTCCCATTCGGAGCGTTCTTTTTTTCTTCCGCTTCTTTTCCCAGTCCATCCTTCCGTTTTCTGCATTCGGCATGTCGTCTCGTCAGAGAATACAGGAATTGGATTCGAAAGACCGCTGGATGAAAAAATCGAAAACTTCTTCTGAAAGCTGCTCCGAATTCACTCGTAATGAGGAACAGCCTTGAAAACCTCTATAACACGAAGAATCCGAAGTAAATTCGAACATTCTGCCAAAACAGTGAGGCTTTTACTATGGAGAAAGAGTTGAAACGAGAACGGAGAAAGAGAAAAGAATCCGTTCGCTGGACGCTCATGACGTGTAATTGAAATTATGGAAATAGTCGAACGCGATCGTTACAAAGCGACGAAGTCACCAAAATCGTTTCAGCCGGAAACGCACGTGTCATTAGTGAGCTTTTCGATAGCCCAAATGCTCCGTCGTTCCACACGCTGTAAGATGCGGCGATCGCTTTTATCACTTTGTTGAGTAGATGAATTGAGACGCAGACAGATCGATATCACATAGAGATAGGGGGTGGGTGATAAAAGTGAGCTGGGGCAAGCTAGCATCGTCGTCGACGTCGCACCGGTAACGCTATTACATTACATCATGGTTACGAAACTCCAATTTGCGACTCGCACGGAAGACCCTTAACGGAAATCGCTGACGTTCTCGAATATACGGCTCGTTTTCTAACAGATTCTGTCGCTTCGAGCTCACTGTTTACGCTTGTGCAAATCTTCTCGTTTCGATTCTGCAAAGCAGCTCATGGGTATCGTCGAAAAGCCCGCTCGAAGATCTCATGATGGATTTCAGTAAGGAACGGGAAATCTCCTTTGCTCTTCGTTCCCTCCGTACAACATCTCGGAAAATTTTCCCGAGAGCTCTTCTAGCTTCGACCGTTAGCAAATTCTGGCTCGTCTGGGATAAGACGGGACGAGGTCGATTTGCGCTAATCACATTTCATCGCAAAATGCCAACTTGTTCCGCACAAAGTGCCCAGCGACAGAGGTGCTCCGACGAACGGGGATTTTCCGCACGACGTTTTTTCCATGACGGAGGCAGGTAGGTACGTCGGCGGTTGCTCGGCTCCAGGACGACAATCAGCTCTTCGGAGGAAGAATATCTCACGCTGAGCATTCTGAGCGAAGCGGCGCGAGTCGACACCAAAAATTCAATTCACTTATCCATTAGTGAGTTTGACTCGAAACTAATGCATTATTGTGGCTGATAAGCCGTCGCCTAGATTCATTGGAAACCAGTGAGCTTGGAAGCGTGCAAGTTGTGTCATCTTGAAACAGATTGACACGATGATTGCCTAACGACCGCGTGCGAATGAAGCCGGAGATCTATTAAGCTCACAATAAGAGCCGACGAAAAATAGATCCGGATTCCGTTATGTAAAGCTTCGAGTTTTTTTCTTCTAACAAACCGATATCGGAGCCAGCGAAGCGAGATCGTTATTCGAGGAATGATTTCCGAAACAAAAAATGTCGATCCTTCATCGATTGATTCTGTTTCCGATCGAATAGTAGTCTCGAGAAATCAGAACCGAATCAGGAAGGCTTTCTGCTCGCACTGCCTAATTAATGAATTAATGAATGAATTAACTTTGGTTTATTAATATGGCCGTTGCGCGTTCCGCATGAATGAATGAATGAATGAATGAAAAATTGAGCCGGCAGACCATAAGAATCCAATTGGCCGCATCGATGTTTCCAGGTGGCTCTACTCCAGCAACGAGAACTCTCAGTCGGTAGTAGAGCGGTTGTCGTAGTCGAAAGGACAACTCTGAAGAAGGAGAAGAAGAGACAACCCGACATCGTGCCGTGATGCTTCAGCTCTCTTAAGGGAGTCAGTAAAACTCTCTCACATGCGACACAGATGACTTTGGAAGGAAGCTGCCGCTAGTACGGCTGCTGGCTTTGGAACACCTTTGGGGCCTCCGGAACGACCCGTGAATGACTACAGCAGCTCTAGAGACAGGGACATCGGCGCACCTAAACACTACCACACCGCCGGCGACGGCGACGTCAACAACAACGCCACAAAGAAAGGAATAGACTAACTCCCTACCTATCTTACCCTAAGAAGAAGTCTCTTCCGATCTCGCTTACTCGCTCGCTTGCTGCAGGACCGACCACGAGGTAATTCGAGTTTCTTATGGAGGCATGACAATGTTTGCTGCACTACGATGCTCTCGTGCAGCTGGAACTATTCATAATCTCACAACAAATCAAATGGATTCATTCGTTGGATGGGCATTTGTTGCTAATGAAACTCGGGGTGGAAATTCTCACCAACTCATTAGTCCGTGTTTTCGAGCCGCGGACTTTTGCCCGACTCCTCGCTGGCTATCTGACCAGACAGCGATCGAACAAGAAGGTTCTCGCCGGTCTCGGCGGCGGGGTTCGAGCCCTCCTGGGTGAAGAGGGCTTTTGTCTTGGACGTGATACACGCAGAGTGTGTTGAGATTCCCATGGCACTTCACGCACTTTCGTGAACCCTCTCTCGACACACACACTGGCACAAAGTTCCAAAAGCTGGCAGCATTCGACGAGCGGCCCCCGACGGTATTTTTGGAGATGCTTTGCCGTGGGGTGCAAATTTCCTAAATTTAGAGCTGGACCTTACACGCGGCCTCTCTACTGAGAACGAGCTCATGTCAAGCCTACCCACGATGCAAAGTGGGGAAAAGCAAACGCACGCTCGCGGTGCTCCGATCGCGCGATCGTTGTTTCTGTTCCCGCAATAAATAATAATCATCGAGAGAGAAGTCGTTCCATGTTTACGTACTGTGCATGCAGTGCACGAGGCATCGACACGCTCGTGCTCGTCACGTTGAGTATCGCTTCGAGCGTTTCGAAGACTCCTTTGACGGATGGATTCGCATCCAAAGTTCTTGACTCGAACCCAAGTCAACATTTGAAAACATTCGCGACAACTTCAGGTTCTGAAGTTGCGGACCTTTCCTCTGTCGGTTTCGGAACATCGCCAAAAGAGCGATTTGGAAAATTCGAGGTAAAGTTCACTGCCCAACAGTTTAACAAATTCCCAAAGTGATTGACCCTCGTGCAAGTCTGATATTGAAACAGCTGAGAGTTCAATGTCGAGTGCGCGGTGAAAGAGCGGGCGGCAGACCAGTTGGCTGGCCGACTTGCTAGAAAAAGCCCTCAAAATCTATTTCCGTAGGAGAGAAGCAGGCGTCTAATAATACTTTCGTAACGCCGTCGACAACAACATGAACACAGCTCTTCTTTTTCTAAAAATACAAACTTACGATTCGAGCGGAGTGTTGACCGACCGACTGACTGACTAACTGACGATTTCTCGAGCACTTCGGTGATTTGTTTGTTCGGTTGTCTCTCGACTAGATGCTAACCAGCCTTCCAGGCCTTGACTAGAAAACAAGCGATCTTCAAGCTAAGCACGTTTTCACAGCCAGTTCAAATTCCATCGTTGTCGCGGTAACCATTCGGTTCACGTTCAGGTAACACGCATGCATGCACGCACGCACGCTTGCACGCGGGCGAGCTAGCGACACTCTCTGGTGGTGTCGTTGAGTTCGGCCGAAGGGCCGCCTTCTCTGATGGCCGGCGGCTGCTCTTCTCACTGGCTGCTTCGGCCGACTAGCCGGGCCTTCCGAAAATATCCTCACAATCTCAGCTATTGCCACTGCAGAACGAACAGCAACAGCACTGCTCGTATAGATATGCGTTTGTATGTTGCGGCGGCGGCGGCGGCGAGTGAGTTGTCTGAAGCCGCTCACACTCGCGCACACATACCTACCGACAGAGAGATGAACGGACCGAGCGACCGACCGACCAGCAGACTTCGCTTCGAAGACCGATCGGGGCTGTTGGCCACCAGATTAGTGTCGAGTAGAAGAGAGTTAGGCTAGGCCAGAGCTACCAGCAAGCAAGGCGGCCTGTCTTCGTGATGAAGCAGCCGGCGGCGCGAGCGCACTGAACAAGACGACTCTGCCACGGAAATTCGCCCTCCGGAACAGCAGCTTGTGCGATCAAAGTAGTCTTTATCCTACTGGTTACAGTAGTCGACCGGGCAGTACCACTAGTTGAAAAGGTAGTGGTTGTCGTGGTGGCCAGACAGGGCCAGACTCTTCTCGTTCTCAGTCCGTTGCGAGACTCGAGACCAGCGCACCACGATGAGAAGAGAGAGGATGCCAACCTTTAACAGCAACTCGACGCCCTCTATCGGAGAGTGTGCGTGATCTCGCGCACTCGTCCGTCAACAACAGAAACGAGACCAACAAGCACGACGACTTCCAGTATGGGATCGTGTCCACGCTCAGAGAACTCAAGGATTTGCGCGGTGGTAGAGATCGCTTCCGAAGGACTCAATGCATAATAGACCTCAACAGGTGATATCGAAACGCGGTAACGACGACCAACGGAGCAAACGGGAATTCTCGATAAGCGCAAGGTCATCATCGAACCACAGTCACTTGGAAGCCACTTCAAGAAGTCTGTCACGTGATCGATGGCGAGCCAAGAGGCTTTTTTTCTTTTTGTCTACACGCGGAGTATTCGGGTTTAGCTGATATTTGACTTACTTCGTTGATGTAACGTTCCTCAATCGCATACGAGGGGGGATGATGATGATGACGGCGGCGGCGAGGAGGGGGAGGGGCGACGATGTCGAGGACGTTGTCGAAGAGGATGAAGAACTTCTACAACAGCGTCACGTCAGAGGACACGCACACAGATAAGCGCACGAACAAATATCAGATAATCGAGGGGCAAACAGAGAACAATGAAGTCACTGAGACACCACGACGATGACAACAACCACGTCCACCACCACCACCACCTTTACCACAAGCTGACGTTATACACCACTTTCTTTATCTTCCTTTCTGCTCTCTGCTCTCTAACGGTCTTGGAGAACGGGGGGCATTTCCTTCTCGCTACAGAGCGCTTGAGTTTGTTTGGTAGAACTCGTTGCTCGAAGAGTTGACGACGACGATGATGACAACAACAACGACGACGACGAGGAGGGTACGAATCACGAACTAACGCAGGAAGCAACGGCAACCACGAAACGAAATCGAAAGCGAACCCGGGCCGGGAAACCAGTGGCCGCTGGCAGAGCAGCTGCGGCCGCGGCGGGAAAGGGTCCGAACTTCTCCAGATGCTGAACAAAAAACACACCACACACGCTCACTGCTTCTTCTCCTCGCACTACAACAACGTTCACCCGCCGTTCATCCGCGATTCATCCGGTGTTCACTTTCGTCCATGCCCCTAACTTGCAAGAGCTGCCCGCTTGTCCGGCCGCTGACTTTCGACCTATGGCTGCCGCTTGGGGTCTGCGCGGACCTCCCCGAGGAGAATCCTGAAAATCGTCTTCGATATTCTCGCGGCTCCGTTTGGAACTTCGCGGGTCTCGCGGAGAGTGATTTGCGGGAGCGGTGTAGCCGGTGGAGCTGTTGCCGACGCTCGTCTCGTGCACTCGATCCGAAGCCGGCTTCAACTCTTGGGAATGAAGGCGGGGTTTTCGGGAGGTGTGGCTTCAGTGTCTGCTCTTCGCTCTTCGAGGGTTGGAACTCGGCACCTCAACCAGCCAACCAACCAACTAACCAAGCTGGCTAGCTGATTGCTTGCCAGCTTGATCGTTTGCTGCTCAGCTGCTTCTTGTTGTTTGCCTTCTCTTCTCTTGCTCGACACCGGAGGATTCCTTGCGATCGGCGGCCATTGCCCCGCGGTCATTTGGAAATCAGAGTTTTCCTCCTCGAAAAATCAATCGATCAATGAATCAATCTACCCTTTCTTGTCGTGTTGGAGGAGCTCAGCACGTGTGGCTGAGTTTACAGAATTCACGTGTCTCGAGCGTTGCGAGAGGAAATGGGGTGATCGGCGAGCTCACTCGTCGAGTCTCAGTTCAAACTAATCTTTGATTTGACTCGAATTCTCGAGGATATCGATCCCGTCAAGACTCCCGTGAACGCATCCCGATCTTGGGGAGGGCATGCATTCATCAGACCGGGTTTCCTTCGGTTCCTCGAGAGTCAGTGAGTGCAGTGATACTTATGAGCCACACTCCGGTGGCGAAACGACTCATCGAGCTAATCTCAAGGCTGTCTGAAGCGATTTGCCAAAGCTACCCTCTGTTGACGCGGTTTAGAGACCAACCGCAGCCGGCCAACGCAGCCCAGCGAGCGAACATCAAGAAGAGTTGTGTGAGAAGTCTGCAGTGAGTATAACTCAACACGACAAACCACATGAACCTTGCTCGTGCCCAACGAAGAATTCTTCTCTTTGCGGTTCGGCTGGTCGCGGAATTCACGGCTCCACGCGAAAATACGAGCTCGAGGAAAGAGATGTTCTTCGGGGGAACTTTTCCCGAAAAGGAACTTCATCGATTCCGGACGACGAAGTTGAGACGCGTGCCATCGAGAGCTCTCGTTGCCAGTTGGTAGAGAGTGGTCTCGAGTTCGCCGATCGACGACCGATTGTCTGAAAGTCCGTCAGAGGAACAGACCAACGGACGCCACATGGAGTCAGACCACATAGAGTCGAAGGTCCGCGTCGCTTTCCAGATTCCCCGGAAAGCGTCCGATTACGCTGCGGATCATCGGCTCCGAACTGCCGCCGTGGTCGTCTCCCGTCCAGCAGTGGATAGAACTGATATTGACACTTATCGGATGTTTGTGAATCATTCAGAGTGCTCGATTTCCCCGATAAACGACTCGCACGGGTCATCGAGGCATCAGTATTTTTGATGTGACGGTTCGCTCAGTTTTCCATAAAGTCATTCGGTATTCTCTGTTCATCAGCAACTGAATGCATCTGATCTGATATCCTCTTCTGATTTTTGGGTCTTCGATTGTTCGTTGACACTGTGTGCTTGGAATTTGCAAAGATTCGATTTTGTTGATTAGCGAGTGATCGTTGTCGCTCGCATTTCGTGATTCTATCCGTGAGAGTCGATTCATTTTCCGTCGATTGTTCATCGATTAAGATATTCATATCCTTTGCGTCAGTTCGTGATTGATTCATTGCTCCTCTTCCAGTTCATTATCGCAGCATTCATTCTCCTCGAAGTTTCGATTCATTTATACACTGTTGATCATTGATTCGCCGCAGCTGTTGAATTATTCACCACGGAGCCCTTTAAATGCTTCGGTCGTCGAGTAACCGAATGCACGGAAATAAGACCGAATTAAAACAATGCCTCGGAGCGGTATTCACCGTTGTGGCAGAAGACATTCAATTTGTCGTTACCTGAGGGAATCGCAAGATTTCAAGATCCAGCCGAGAGCTTCCATCGATCGATCGCTCGCTACGGGAACCAGGGTCGCTCGCAAGCGGCCAGACAAGCCACGAACATTACGAGCCGGGAATCGGCAGAAACTGCACGAGTCGTGCGCATGCAGTAGGAGCACGAGCGAGGAATGAGGAGGTCGAGTACGGCAGTCACGTCTTCACACGTCAAGGAGAAACACCGAAGAAAAGTCAGTCACGTGTAGCATCTCGCAGGGGTTCCACGGAGCTCGGTCCTTAGTTCACAGATCGGGAAAACGCACGAAAAGCGCTTTTCTTCCGTCAAGAATGTTATTATTAGACTCTGAGCGCCGGTCATGTGCAAGGATGGGTTTTCGGGAGAAAAATTTGAAAATACATGCGACCGATCCGGCTGAATCGTGTTATAAACGAGACGACCATCTGCCAACACGAAATCCATCGGGAACATGACAATTCTCTAAATTTACGATCAAATCTCTGAGCGCGTTACTCTCAGTTAGCGTCCTTTGATCATGTCGAAGTGTCGCAGTAGTTGTAGTAAATCAGGCTAATGAGTGAATTACGAAATTAGCGGAAAGCTCCTTGAGAAACGATGCTGACACAAAGAGAGGTTGAATGATCATCACTCTAAGCACGCGAGACTGTGGTTCGACAATAGCCGTGAATCAAAGTTTGACAGCGGAACGTCCGACATGGCCTGAACTAGTGCTCGCGGCCAGTGCGGCACTGGAGGCGGTGGACAGCTTGAGGTTGTGACATATCGCATAAATTACTTAGAAATAGAAGAAAAAATCCGTCTCAACCACGAAAAGATCTCTCGGATCGTCTCTTGGATTCTATTTTTCGTCAGGTTCACCGATCCAGTTACGAAAGTGGTAACCGTCATCGATCGACAGCTCGTTCGTTCAGTCCGACCATCCGGTCGTTTTCCTGACTGAGCTTCCGACCACTCATCACATTATTCAGCAGTGTATTTCCCATTTGTCGATAAGCTAATGGTTTGCTCCGTGACTTTGTTCGTGAATTCGCTCGTCGGCCCCGTCGACGAGAAAGCATTAATTGGCTTGATCGAAGCTTTCCTCCAGTGTGTTCTGTTGAACACTTCAGCAACTCCGTCTTGTATGGTAAAATAGTTCCAATGATTCTGCAATTACTCCATTATCAAATTATTATTCAGCTAGTCATTTAACTGGTTCATCAATCAATCAATCAATCAATCAATCAATCAATCAATTCAGTCAGTCTCGATCTCAATCAAATGATTTCTTGAGGGCTTTCAACGGCGGTCGATGGATTGATGGAAAACATTGTTCAGCAATTCGTCAAGGAGCGAAATCGATCGCGAATTTTACTCGATAATTTCCAAGGCTAATCATATCACGACATTTGGCATCTGATTTACGAGGCTCCTCGTTTCAGAGTCCTTATCTCGAAAGACTCAGTAGTTTGATTTAATAGTTTTCCGAGACATGGATTCATTGTTCATCTCGACGAAACGACTCATCCGTCAATCAGTCCCTGCCGGCCTTAAGGAGGTTCCAAGGGAACGCTCACAGGTCAAGACAACAATGTCGCTGCCAACATCGCCACCGCACGTGTTCGCCGCCGTACTCCTTCTCGAGTCCGGCACGGCGGCCTCGTGATCCACGTTTGTTGCTGCTGCTGCTGCTGATGGCAACAACGACTCTCCAGTAGACACAAGTCAAGCAGCTCGCTAGCTTTGACTGCCCGCTCGCCTGTCCGGCTGTCGACCAAGCGCGTCGGCCGAGAATGCTCGACACTGTTGTTACCACCTCTGGTGTGCTTGGAGGAAATATGTTGGTAAAGACCAAGGAGACGCTTGGCGTGCGGCCAACTCCGCAGACAAACTCCACTCGGTTATCTCGATTCCAGCGCACGAATCCGAACGAAATCATCGTTGTGGTCGTAGTCGCCTTTCTTTTTTTCCGCCGATCTCGTCCGCAGCGACTTGTTTCCTCATATCAGTCAAACATTTTAGAGCACACTACCGTACGTTCATCGGCGATTTGGTTCGTCTTTCTTGAAAGCACCCAATAGATTACGTGCCCATTCGTAACGACGACAAATAAATCATCATGACCGTAAGACGTTGGCTACGAAGAACAGGGAGTACACGCACACATTGGAGAAGCACCGACGGCCATTGCATAACAGGGCGCGCTAACCATCGAATCGGCTTTCTGTTTATCTCGGAGACAGGTGAACAGGTCTATTTCAAGTGCAGCTAGCGATTTCAAGGCTACTACAAAACGGACCTAGATATATCGGGTGGGTAACAACGCTAAACAGGGGAACATCATCGCTATATTTAGCTGACGACAACCTGTAGCAGCGACAAGAAGGCCGATTGAGGAGAAATTATATTTAGTTTTTACTATCGCATAGTTCTGAATTCACAGTCAAACACCGTGGAGATGTCAAAGCCGCTGCCGAAAGTGACAGAGGTTAGCGGCAGAAGGGGAGGAGAGAAACGAGCCGAGAAACAACGGAGCGATCCTCCAGACTTTCTGAGAGGAAAACGTTCAATGTCGCAGCAAGTTATAACATGTGGTTATCTCTATACCTCGAGCTCGCAGACAGAAAAACCAAAAAGATCAACGCCTGAAACTTTCGCGCTGAAAATTGAACTCCGATGGTTAAAACAAGGGAAACCTCTTCGACCAAAGATCACTCTGATTAGCATGGCGTGGTAATGTATCGAAGAGAGCACGCGACACAGCTGATTCTGTTCACAATCGAAACCGAAGAGACCGTCGTAGCGGATAATGAGCGCGATTCCAAATGAAGCGCAGCTTTGGAGTTGTTTCCTCATCTCTCATGTTCAGATTATATCGGGCGTGTAAGTGTAAGCGTAAAATATGCAAGTGAAAAGCGAATCAACTGAGCGCGGCACGGAAGAATCTGAAGAAAGAAACGAATATCGAAGCGGACTCGGGACTCCTGAAAAAAATATTCAAATGACTGTTGCTCCATGGTTACAGGTGGTCGGAACCGCAACAGGGTATTCTATCTTGGGTCTCAGTGGAACACATGTATCATTCAACTTGAAAACGAAAGACTGGAAGAGCTTAGCAGTCAGCCAACCAGCCAGTCAGCGAGAGAGCGAGCCAGCCGAGTTAGCAAGAAACACATGCGGAACATGTGTACAAAACTTTTGCAGGATTTTTGCTGGCGTTAGGAGCTCCCGAGATCAGTGGTATTATATCACAGGTTAACACAGGTGAAACCAAACTTAGAAGTCCTCGAGTCAGGTCTGAACTCGACGTTCTGGAGATAGAAACCATAGCTCTCATTCTGAAACGAAAATGCTCAACTGGAAAGAGGCGAGCCCTGCATTTCTCTAAAATAAGTCCATTCCCAAAGAAAGTGGATTATGTTCCTAACACAGGATCACGCGACGGACTGATATGTGATGCCACAGTGATGTGATGTGCCAAGGACACATCACCATATTGCGGTAACGGACGATGATGATGGCGGTGGCGATAATCCTAGAAGAGGGCTTCGACCTCAATTCCGCCGTAAAGCGTTAATCATTGGTCGCTGCAGCCTCCATCCGTAGGTTTCTGTTCGGTTCGAGATTGTTTCTTGTATCTAATGTCGAATCGTTTGTATCTGATGTGTGCCTGTTTGTTAGATGTTTGCGTGCTTTGGTTGCAGGAGTCGCATGCCCTCATCCGTGGAGAACAGGCAGCAAGCCAACATGAGTGAGCGAGCGAGCGAGTTCGTCCGACTGAGAGTGCGTGTGGGCATCTTCATCTGTATCATATCTTATCTTCGTCCCCAGCAATGAGACATATCGCCAACGGTATCGCGATCTCTCCAGTCTGCTCGTGATCTCGACAGTGGTGGCAGCAGGATTGCCGCATTGCTGCCGACCTTCCACGGAGCGAATAGACGTCCGCTTGTCCACGCGCTCGTCGGTTCGTCAAACCGGCAGTCAGTCAGTCAGTTAGCCTGCATTGAGCCAACAAGCAAAGCTCACTGTTATGCTAGCTGTGAAGTCAACAAATCTGCCATTCGACAGACCGTCGTGCATCCAGACCTATCTCACAGCATCTATCAATCCGAGAAGATAGAGCCAATCATCGAACCTCTCTCGCACCCACACTACACGGGGAGTCGATAAGAGAAGTTTCCTCAGAATTTAAAGTTATTCGATGAATTGAGCTGTACATAACCTGGTGATTAGAACGAGTCAAGAACTTTGCTGTGATTTGTTCTATTAGGCGAAAGCTAGTTCCGAAGAGTTGATTGCGAGCGTGGAATCTAGTTCAAGTCATTATTTGTGGAGGTCTGATTCTCGACCTCGTAAATAATCCAAGTGATGAGCGGGCGGAAACTTCGATGCCCTCGAGAAGCTGCCTCCGTATACGCATGAGCTCCATCTTACAGAAGGTTTTCTTTGGAATTCGGTTCGGAACTCGGAGAACTATTTGAATCAGTTCCTTGAATTTCAACATTCATTCTCCCACTTTTCATTGGCTCAATTGCCGGTGATTATCTCGAGAAGGTATTGTCAAAACCATTCCCAGAACCCGTCTTAATGCGCTTCTTGAAAATCGTAAACAAAACATCGTGGTTTCGTACGCTGAAGAGTCTGTCCGTGTTTTGACACCTTGGCCCGTCGCGCGGGATCCGCCGGAAATTCTGAGCAGAATCAAGCAGAAAGACGAGAGTGCGAAACTGACTGAATTTTCATCAAGCTCGACAGATATGGAGACCGGAGGATACGGAAACTGTGCAAGAAGTTCGAATCAAGTCGCTGTATTGTGACCAATAGCTGCAACGCAAGACACACGGACAGATAGGGCCGGAATCCGAGGAAGCGGAGAATGCGACCTTGATTTCAGTTAAAGCTTACCGTTTGTCCTTCGTACGAGCAGATCCTGAATCCGGGTCACCTCACGAAGGTCACACCAGTCATGCATCTACCACAAAAAGCAAACCCAACACAAACACTCGCACTTAGTTAATCGGCTCGACAGTCATTTGGACGCTCACTCGCACGTTCGCAGGCCCGCTCGTTTAGCGCGTGAGTCCGTCCGTGTTCACGTCCAGTTTTCTCTCTGCGTGTCTATATTCCTCCTCGTAGCAGCAGCCGGCTTCCAGGTGTCTAATCAATCGATCACTCAAATGCTCGACCGGACTGACGACAGTGGTGAGATCGCAATGAGGAACCGATGAACGACGCTCGAAGAACACTCAGCCGTGCAGCATTGCGCAAAAGCGCAGCGCGTCGGTCAGTCAGTCCGTCAGCCTGTCTGTCTATCCGTTTCTCAGTCAGTCAGTCAGCAAGGCCGCCACTCTGTCCGTCAGTCAGTCAGTCAGTCAGTCAGTCAGTCAGTCAGTCAGTCACACAGTGGTAAGTTCGTTCGACAACTTCTAGGCAGACGAGCAATGGGCAGTTCTTGGCGGCAGCGACTCTGGACAGCAAGGCACGCAGGCTGGCGGTCGGGCGGGCAGCACTAAACTCCTGTCTCGCAGTCGCACATCATCGTCATCGTCGTCGTTGCAGTCGAGTACGTCGAGCAGCAGCGCTGTTTACGCGCCAGACGGCGCCTGCGCGAGATTGCCGACGTCACCGAGAGCCACCGGCGACGACGACGACAACGACTTTGACGACGACGACGGCGACAGCTACAAGAACCACCACCATCACCGACGGCGGCAGGAGCAGCAACGGCGCGGCGGCTGCACGACAGCAGCTTCTATGGGAGGACGAGCGAGCGACGATGGCCGTCTTTGACTTTGGTGTCTTGCCCTCTACAAAAAACTCCCGAGCAACATCGAACTGTGAAGTTGGAGGGTGTCCTCGAGCTTTATTCGATGTCGGAAGGGACGACACGAGACCTGCGCAGTAGCGATTCTTTGATGAAGACCATTGTCGAGCATCGTGAGGGGAATTCCCATTTCCGAGACCAAATTCGTCATCCATTATTCCCATACTGTCGGGTGCACCTTCGCTCCGACGGAATCGCGGCTGCCTCGTTTCGAAGCGTCCGCTCCCACGTCCCAACTGAAAATCTCTCCGTCCGTCCCTCCTTCCTCCGATTGGTTCGTGGCAATCCGGTCGGTCTTCTTCCCGCTGCTGAATGTGGAATTTTTCCACAGAGTGGTCACCCAAACGGTTTTCCGGAAAGTTCCTAGCCTTTACGCTCTCCTCTGCTTCCGCGAAAGACCGGCCTGGCTGAGCGAAGTCCATCTTCCGAGAGACACCCACTGATCAAGGAGGCAGAGAGAGATCGTCGCGCTGAGCAAGAGATGGAGTCACGTCTGGACCATTCGAAAGAAGTGCTTTCCATCACTTCCTTTCCAGGTATCTCCGATATTTGAACACCATCGCTCCTAGTCCAGGGCAGTCTCCAATGTCTAACAATCGCGCGTTTGCCGCTCCCGCTCCTCTCCCAGTGGAGATGGTTAATTATTCTCCAATGGAAAAATCTCTTCCCGGAACCGGCGCAATTCGATGACAAGTGAGACCAACGAACCGACGACATGCGATCAGACACAGAACTGGAAGGTTTCCGAGAGCAACGGAGAACCTCGAGGAACTGCGGACCAACAGCAAATCTTCAACGGAGGAGTTGTTATCCACGTGATAAGCTGATCGGAGGGGGGAGGGGGAGGGGGCGACTCGTTTCGTGAAACCGTCTTACGGCGCAGCTTGGGTTGGAGACGTGCGCACCACGTCGCTATCGATTTCCTTCCTCTTCTGACGTCATTTGGTCGGATCCGTTAGCTCATCAACCATTGGTAGCCTGACGGTGAACGTCACGAATTATTCCGTCTTTGAGAGAGAGAGAGAGAGAGAGAGAGAGAGAGAGAGAGATCGAAATTCCTGATCGATCGCGTTTTGGTCTTCCGCTGAAAAACTCAACGAGGTGCCCACCATCGGTGACTGAAACGTTGCGAGCTAAAGCCACTCGGTCGCTTCCTGGCCCGCTTGTTAGCTTAGTGGTCATTCGACATCGCTCTGGAATGAGTTCTGGGTAACGGAGAGCCGAGAGTTTTCTTTGTTTCATCGAGGACCGTCGTCGACAACTGCACGAATTCTAAACCACGCTCCATTGTACGAACTATTCTACTTTGACAACCTTTGTGATCGGGCACATATCCGAGGTATAAAAAAACAACAGAGGAAGACACTAGTTAGGGATTCGAGTTGCGTGCGTTCTTTCATCTGACAATCGTCAACAGCGGCAGCAGCAACAGTATCGATTCGAAAGGGTTGAGGGTAAAGTACTGCCCTGCTGTCGTCAGCCTCGTCGCAAACCTCGGTCGTTCTTTCGAACTGACGAAACAACATTTCGTTTTTCGAATCGGGTGAAGTTCTCGACGATTGAATGACCGCCCGCCTGACCGAATGATTGATGATGGATCTGTTGAGAACTCTCCGCAGGATAATAATAGCACCGCGGTCTGGGAGAGCGCAACAAAGAGAATCAGTGCCAAAAATATCTGACTTCAAATTTAATATGGACCGATAGCGCCGAAAGCTTCTCGATATGAAGCCTTTGCGGCCTTGTTGGCTATTTACCGATCGACTGTGTATACCCACCGACAGAATGTGGACAGTGAGCTCTCTCGTAATCCGCAGCCGCGAAGGGTGCTCTCGTAAACAATATGGCCGGCTCGTTGATGGACCCACGACTGACCGACCGACCGACCAACTGACGGAGCAGACTCACTTTGAGTAGGCAGACATATTGCGCCACTGATTGTTACTGGTGACAATGCGGACCAGTTGAGAATCGTCAATACGGCCGCTCTTGGAAGCCTTTGCTAAGCCTCGCGCGGCATCGCTTCGTGATTGCCACCTGCAGCCGCCGCTCTCGGGTTTATTTGTTCTTGGTCCATTGTGTACCGTTGCTGCCAGTTCTGGGATAACTGGAGCTTCCCAAAAGTGAACTCGTGACTGCGGGGGAACAACCGCAGGCTTAAACCCCGGCTTTCCATACCTGTGATAACTCAGCAGACGCCGCCCCGAAAGACTCTAAACCCCGGAGTCTAGATTCCAGGCGGTGGATCGATTCCGAACGATCGGCGGCCTGCAAATGAATTGCTACAAGTGACCGCATCGAGGACGTCATCATACCCGCTCGGAATGAGTTCATCCATGAGATCCTGTCGACTTTTTTCTTCAAAATCTGGTGTTATTCCTCTTCAGGATTCGATCGAATCGAAATAGCCCGCTGCGGACTGACGAGTTGACGTCAGCAGCTCTTCCATGAGGACGATATCACGAATGGTTTATTCAGCCAATGATTGCTGTCTGTCGTCCGCAGTGGCGCTTCGCGTGCGATTAAATACCTGAAGCGACAACAACGACGGCGACGACGCAGGTGTACGGTACAGGCATGTTTCACGAAACAGCTAAGGCCCTGCAGCTGCTATTCCTGTATCTTGCGTCGTGCTTGCCAACCCAGAACATTGGCTGCTGCTCCCTTGCCCGCCGCTTGTCTGCTTGGGCTGTCGCCTGATAGCGGAAGACCAAGAATCGTTAACACCTTCTGCATCCTCTCATTCGCCGGTCGATCAAATGCAGGAACCGGTGGTTCATCTCGGTAAAAATACTCTGCGCCGCCGCCGCCACCCCTCCCCCTACTTGCCTCTAGCAGGCAAGCAAGCAAGCGAACGAACGAGGTGGCGGGGAGGCAAGGCGAGCGAGCGGAAGAACGAGCAAACAGCCACGATTTGTTGTTCGCCGTCATCATCATCACTAAGCGTTTGCTTTATCGTTCCCTAATCGTTACCAACAGCACCAGGACACGATGCTTCAGCGTCTTGAGATTGTTTTGCACGTCCTGATGAGCCTCAGTTGTCTGCTGGTCGTCCTGAGGCCCACCTACTGCACGATCTCTCGCTTGCCTGTGGGGCGTCCTGAATGCTCGACTGCCCTCGTTTGATTCGAATCGAATCTCAGAGCATGGCAAGTCGACATTTCTCCCCGAGTGTGGCAAGCTGGCAAACAAGCAAGTGACCGAGCCGCCGGATAGCGAGCAACGTACACAAGCTTCCTAATTGCAAGCTCACACGGAGCAAGAAACAAGCCGAGTTGTTGCAGAGAACCCACTTACCCACACGACAACAGGTTAATTACATTTTAATGATATGTCCGTCCCCGAACGCCCACCCACCCGCTCAAGCGCCTGCCCGCCCGGCGCGGCGGTCGGCCGCCCACCTGCGCTTCCTCCAACGCATCCGAGAGCCAAACAGTACCAACGACCGAAACTACCTCCAGGATAACGGATCGGGTCACGGCTGCCGGTGAGGGGGGAGCGGCGAAGGAAGGAAGTTGGAACGGATCAGGACAGGGGAACCAGGAAGATGCAAGTGGGCTTTGCAGGAAGGTACCTGAGGTTCCTTCCTTGCATCTGATTTGCGTCCCTCGGGGCGGATAAGTCCAGGGGCGGATCTCAGGACGACATGGGGAGGGGGGGAGAACAGCGGGGAGGATGGGGGAGGCGATGGAGCGATCGAGGCGTGGCTGGTAATCGTCAGATGTAATTATCATAGCGGATATCAATGCTGGATTATCGGATTCCAATCGAAGTGAGTCCGTCCGTGCAGTCCCAGTGAATGACGTTGATACCCAGTTAGCTACCTGGCCGGATAGTTAGCTAGCAAGCTGGCAGCGATGTGCCATGTTGTCTAACAAGCTATTGGACAAATTTGCATCTCAGAGCAGCTTGCAGTCGTTCGCTTGACTTGCTGGTTGGGTGGGTGGCTGGTTGTCCTCCGGGTGAGACGTGTCTAGCATTTATTTGACTTGGTTATCTATCCATTCAGCCAGCCATCAGTCTCTTAGCCCATCCTGTTTCATCTGTAGCTCCAAGTATCGTTCCTGAGTTTCATCCAAACCCCCTCACCAGGGGGAGGCTCTTGGGTCGAGTTGTCCCTCGGGCAGCTCTTGCCACCCCACTGAAGTACAATGTCGGAAAGCAAGCATGTCGGTCAACTTGTTGGTGCCTCGACAAAGGAGCTCAGGTGACCTTCCTCCACAGGTGCATGCATTTCGACTTTTTGCGAGTCTTTCCTTTGTCCTCAACTGCGTTCCAGTCCCCCTTCTTCCCCCAAACGCCCCCCCCTCCCTCTACTGCTCTGGATCGGGATAACCTTGCGCTCACGAGGACTTGGTTAGCTGGTTTGCATTTCGTCCGGTTGAAAAGTAAAGCCCTACCTGCCTCCTGCGTGCCCGCTCGCTCGCTCAGTCAGTCAGTCAGAGAGCAGGAACTCAGCAACGACGACGACAACAACCGTCCGATATTGCATGTAATCCAGGGACGCTGCACCGTCCTCGTCCCCGCCATGCGCCCCGTTGTACGAGACACACTCGACTGAGCACGACGAGAGCAGCGACTGGACTGCGGCTCCCCCTGTTTGCAGAGCTGTGACAGAGACGGTTCAAGAACAATTTCTAATTTCCAAATCGACCATCCGACCGAACTATCGCTGTCGCTCGTTAAATCACGACCCTGTAAGACGAACAAGCATCCCATCTTATCTCCGTAATTATAGCGTTTATTATCTTTCTTATCTCTTCATTGTACTTTGAGAGGAACTTCCTAGTCTCGACGACGCCATAGCATCCGATGCGGAATCAGCCGACTCGGTTGTCTGTCGAATTAAGGAGATAGGGTCCCTTCGATTTCCATGATTGCTGTCTGAGAGAGATCAACGATTTCAGAATTTCTTCTCAAACTGAAGAATTGCAGCATTTTTCTCGCGTTCCCGGCGGTCTTACGTCTGATCGACGATCGGGCTCACAACTTCGTTCGATGCACATCGACAGAGGAATCGTCTAATTGCCAGTCGATTCGAACAGCCCGCTGCTGGGTTTTGAGTTTAATCAAGAGCAGGGCAAAATATTGATGCGCACCCCCCTCCCCCTTTTACCCCCAGCTGCCCCTCCCCTCTCCAATTTCGATCGACGGCGTTTGAAGGACGGGCCCGACGAGGGTCTCAGATGTCGTCCAAACAAATTTTATTCTCCTTGATGTCCTTGCGAATAGGACATGAGTTCGGCCGCACTGATCAGGGTGACCGACTCTGATCTTTGGAGATTTCCTTCTGAATCGAGCGACTGGTTAAGTATGCAAGTCGCAGCACCGTACTACCCGCGTTAGATGTAGCGGTCGAAGTTCTTCCATATTCGGATTCAAACCACCGCGGTGGTTTGAGAATAGTCTAGTTGACGAAAGAGTCCAAAGTTCGAGAGCGATGTCGGTCAGCATCAGGTCAGCAGAACCACGACACGAGGTCGAATGCGGCTTTGTTAACGCGAAACTAGCTTTGCTCGATCATTCGTATCCAATGGCAAGACAATCCAGGGGTTCTTGTCGACGATTCGATGCGCGTCCTCGTACTGAGAGATCGTCCAACAAAGTCCAGGGGACCTTGCGTGAGTTTTCTCAGTCTTCAATTTCGGAGTACTCAATAATGTTTCAGAGTCGTTCGAAAGACGACACATTGTACCTGCACTTGACATCGCGAAAGATTGATAGAGAGCAGCCGGGAGATAATGATGAAGTAAGAGAGAGACTTTGATGGAGGTTACAGGGGGAGGGAGCACGGCAACGAAAGGTATGATGTCACAAGGCAGCGTGTCGTTCGGTGATTAAGTCTTAATCCTCTGTAGCGGCTCTTCGATCCGCGACCATCGGACCCACGGACCGACGAAGCGAAGCATCCAGGATGGCCGGCGCGACGCAGCGATCGGCCGAAGGACTCCGTGACTCCCTGTTTTCTCGCCATTTTTTGTCTGCCTTCGAAAAGTTCCATTGGAATCTTATCTTCATCAGGTTGTTTGGTCCGAATAGATCATTCCATCGAAATTCGGGTCGATTGGATACTTTCACTCTTTCATCCAAACCTTACAACTTGTACATGACGAAACGCGATCTTCCCGAAGAGTTTCCGAGTAAACAGAAGCAAATTCAGAATAGAGCTTGAAAAGGATTTGGCAAACAAGTTACATCTGATTTCGAAGCCTGCGTGCAAACTCTCGGACACGAGAGAGGGCGAGAAAGTTTCTCGACCAAGTGCTCGACTTGTTAATTCATAATGCCTCGGTGAGCAGGCATCGCAAACCCGCTCGTTCCCCGAATTTTCCCTCAGTTGGAATGCCGCGTGCTTGCGTGCCCACCCACCCTACCGACCGTTTGCTTTCCTTGGTCTCTCATCCATCTATCCTTGCCTTGCTACCTTCGCCAGTCCGTTCGTCCGTCCGTCGGTCACTCATCTCCACCGTAGCCCCTCAGACAGAAGGGATTGCACGACCGGTCGACCGACCGACCCACTGACTGACTGAGTGGATGACTGCTTCACTGCCCGAACTGCTCGAGGTGTGATGTTGATTGCAGAAGAGAGGAATTACGCTCGTAAGCACATTGCTGGCCGCTGGGTGGACGAACGAACAACCGAACGGTTGGAGCGACGGACTGACGGATGAAACCGGCGGAAGGCTTCACAGACGAAGCGGATGGCGGAGGAAGCAAGCGAGGACAGCGAGACGGCCGAACGGACAGACAGATAGAGCGTGCTCAGAGGTGAGCTAAACAGGTTACTCGCGAAAGTGTTCGCCGTCGGCAATCGTCACCACATCTGTCTGTCCGTCCTCCGGTCCTGGCAACGTTGCATCGGGACGTCGTCCATCAGTCACTTACTCACTCACCCGTGCGAGCGAGCGAGCGAGCGAGCGAGCGGACAGAGGGTCACTCACTCACTCACTCAGTCAGTGAATGACGTCGTCGGACACGCATTCTCTCAATCAACGTTCATGAAATTTTGACGTCACTTCCAGCAGCACTATGCAGTCGACTTATTGTTCGAGCTCACTTCCATCTTCGCTTTTTCGCTGCTTGCCTGGCGTGCCTTCCTGTCTGAGTGTCTTCGCTCTGCGTGGTATTGAATCTCATGACGTACAAAGGCAAATGAAGTCACAGCTACATCAAGTAGCTTCGCAACTTGCACTCGGGACTCCTCCTCGCGGGATGAAAGCGCGTGCTTAGAAGCTTGCGACTCCTTGAAAGGACTTCATGTCGCAGCTGTTGTCTCTCCGATTCGACGCTGTAAAGGAAGATTATCCACCGTAGCTTCCGAGACCCTGTCCTCTAGATGAAATATCGGAATCCGCCGGGAAAAACAGCCGAAACTCCCTAAATGGAAGCAGTCGGGTGCCAGCGCTAAGTTAGATAGTTAGCGGGTCAGCTACGCTGTGGTATTCCGCCAGCCTTCAACTAGGTAGGTAGGCGGGTTCGCTGGCTTGCAAACGGGCGCGTACATCCAAAAGTCGTTCGTAGGTTCGTATAATCAAATCTCGTTCAATCTTCTGAAGTCAAGAGCACACCTTTCGCGACCACCTGAGTGCCGGTGAGCTTGCTCGCTCGCTTGCTTACTTGCTTACACGATCGCCGGCTGCTTCGCTCGCTTTAGGGCCCGCCAACTCCTTAAGCAGTCGCCGGGCCCGCCAACCAGCCAATCAACCCAACAACCTGAGCAAGCGAGTAACAAAATAGCCGGTGCAGCATATCAAGATATTGCTCAAATCGTCGCATTGGACCCCCGTTCACTTCGTCAACCCGTTTCCGAGAACTCCAATCGAAATTCCCAGAGGTGTTGTTCCTGGTTCTGACGCAAGAGCGTTCATGAGTCCACGTTTCTCGATCGAGTCGTTTCTGGGATTCCTCGCGACTTCGTCAGTCGTCTAAGTCGCTAATCCGGATTCTCTCGCACTCTTTCCCAACCATGCACGCTTGTTAGTAGCAGTTCCCAGCGGTGGGAGTAATGTAGTGCTGCGTAGGTAACTAAGCAGTCGTCCGAATAGGTGCTCCGTCTTCTCGCCTGTCAGGTTAAGAGACTCGAGCAACTGCCACCGCGGCCGCCGCCGACACCTCCACTACTACCTCCGCGACCGCGGGGCGACGGCCTCAATTATCAGTCATATCGAATCGCGAGCACACTAGTTAACTTCGAGAGCAACCTGGCGCTCGCATTTTGCTCTCGTTTCTACAACGACACTTCGAGCAAGTCTCCATCCTTTGGGGTCGGAGGAAAATCTTTCTCGTCGTGAGCCCGAGGCGAGTGTTCAGCGGATTCCGAGGCGAATTCACTGAAAACTTCGAGGGAATTCGATCTTCCTCGAATGTCGTCAATGAAGACGCCGGGCCTACATTCCTAGATTCAATGAAAATTGGAATCTGCAAAGTCCAAGTCTTTCGGGAGCACGATCACCCATGATTTTTTCTCAATGAGTTTCGAATTCGAAGCCGTGAGACAATGCGGGCTTGGCGGAAATCAGTTCCGGGCTCGTTCCTTAAAGAACTTGCTGGTGTGCCGCTCATCGTTGTCGGTTGACGTCAGAACGCGAGAGCTCCGCTGCCGATGTTGCTGTCGCCGTCGTTAACGCAGCTCGGGTTTCCATCCAACAAAGAGAAATTGAGGAAACAGAGAAAGAAAAAACGTTGAAACTTCAGATAGACGCATATCGACGAACTAAAGCCACGCGGCCGAGAACGGAGAATATGGCCGCGGATAGAAACGTCGACCAAGATGAAAACCACCACGGAACTCACAATCAGATCTTTGTTCGTCTAAGAGAAAACTCCGATCACGAGTTGGCCACGACGCGTGCCACGGGGACCGGACGGAAGACGAAGCTACGGCCTTGACACGCTGAGGTCTCCAAGGAGGCCGTATGAAGAATGCCGCCGTTCGCTGATCTGTTTTCACTCTGACTGTGCTTCCTCGCTGCATGATTCCTCGTCGTCGTAGTCGTTGTTTTCGCGTGCGTCGATCGAGCTCTCGTTCCTAAAAGTTGTCATTCGGATATCCGCCGTATCCTGTTGTTGGGAGCGTGCTTTCTCCAGTTGTTGAATGCTCCAAGAAATTGAAAACCACTGAATGCGGTTTCTGATCTGAATGGAGATGAATTAACCTGATCCCATTGAGGATAAAATCGAAGAATCGTCTCAAAGAATGCGGGACGAAACAGAAGAAGGATGAACCTGATGCTTCCAGATCACTCAGAGTGACTCCCTGATTACTGTTTCTGTCGGGATTTTCCTTTCGCTTGCCGCCCACGAGCTGTCAAGATTCGTCCCCTTTGTACGTCCCTCTGATTCATTTCCCGCCTCGAGTTCACAAAGATTTTCTTATCGGCTTCCCGTTCTCCCTCCCTTTTGATGATTTCCAAGCAACATGCATCGCATCTTCAACGGTCTTCTCAAATCAACGTTTTTGACGTTTCCATGAAAGCTCTTGCCTCTCCCGTGGGCGAATCCGCCGGTTGGAATGCTCTTCGGAAATGCAGTCCTCTCCCTTGTTTCCCGATCGAGGTCTAGCCCTTCACCGGCTCGGGAGAGTCTTCAGGCGAGAGAAGTTATGTACGCGTCAATACTCTCGATTCATCGTGATGTCTTCGATTTGTTATAGGAGATTTCGCGTCATGTTGTCACTGCATTTGTTGCTCGGTCATCGTTGTTGTTGTTGTTGTTGTTGTTTAGAGTTCGCTAATTGGAAAACAGTTACCGGGATAGGCGACCAGCGAGCTATCCGCTGCAGTTGACACAGCGTAAGGCATTTATTTCGTTATGTAGCCACGCTACCTCGCCCCCCCCCCCTTCTCCCCTCGCTCACCAGATAGCGGCTTCTCTTAATGTTCCTTCTGTCGTGTTTGTGTGAGGTCGTCGAAGCGAGTTCTTACTCGTTCGCCCATCGGCCGCCCGACCGCTGGCTCGACAGTAGTTAACACTTCTTAGAGTGTCGGACAAAAAGTGTCATAACTCTGCTGCCAGCGCCATCGGTCGACCTGCACAACGCGCACACTGGGTACTTGGAGCGGAGCTGGACCGACCGATGCCGCGCACGAGTTTTCCCCCACATTCTGTATCAGATCGGATCCTCTGCCGCCTAAGCTTGAGTTTCACCGTCGTTGGAGACTTGAAGAACGCGTTCTTCCGTCCTTAGATCTCGCTCACGGCTGCACCTCTCCTCAGGATCACAGCGATTACGATGTTCAGAGCTCGTATTGACCTCGTAGCAACTGGTCTTCGAGCTTCCACAGCTGCGATCTCGAGGTTCGCGTTGGCAGCATGCGATGCAACGAATCGGTGCTCCAGATAGGTATCGGAAGGGAATCGAAAGAATCGGGCGAGGAGAAACAAGCGAACGGGGACAGCGGGATGGCCAGGCCATTAGTGAGTTGGTTTTTAAGTTTTCTACCATGATGACAGGGGCATCTAGCCGACTCCATTTTTAGAAGACGCTCGCCATCATCCAGTAATTAGCAATCCCTTTTCCCTCGCTCTACGAGCCCTCTGGCCGCCCCTCATCTATATTTGGGCGCAAATTTTTGCACCACTCAACTCGAAGCTTATGAGCTGTTTGTCCGAGTTCCTTGAACTGAATTCTCACCAAACTCAAAGGAGGAAAAACAATTCGAAACGACGAAGAGAGAATTCTAAGATTACAACATTCGCCAATCAGTCTCCTTGTTTCGCTTCGAATCCAAGCTCCGGAATCGTTCTAGATCTCGTCTCCACGTCAGACTCATCAAAGTGGGTCAAAGAAACGGCACGAAAATCCGTTCAGTAAGCGTTCGATAGAAGGAGCGAGCTATTTTTGTGGCTGTTGCTCTTTTCGTACGTCTTGAATTTGAAGTTGGGAACTTCGATCCGGCGCTACCTCGTGCGTCCTTTCGGTCGCTCACGCCAAGGACACTCGTTTGAGTTCTTGTTGACAGACGGCGACATCCACTTTTGACAGATGACGACGATTCGGCCGCGGAACAAATCGCCTCCGACACTCCGGATATCTTCAGTGTAATCCTCTCTTGCTAATGACAATCGATTGGGCAATTCCTTTCAAATAGAGCATGTCTGTCTTATCGTCGTCGCATTGCCAGCCTCACCGTACGGGGGAGGGAAACTTCGTTTGCAAGAGACTTTTTAGTTTCGAACGCAACACTATCATCCGAGACCGGCGGTGATTTGCGTCGGACACATCGGAGAACGTTCAGTTCACCGAAGAAATATTCTGCGCGAATTACCGATTCCCTGGCGGGCACGACGGCTCCACGCGCCGACGTTATTCCGCCGCTGACAGAAGGATAACATCAGAGAACTTTGCGGCACAAAGAGGGGAGAGCCGCTCGGAGGAAAGCTTGAAAGATGAGAACTCGGAAATTCTGCCATTATCATGGAAAACAATGACGTTCAAATATTTCATACGAATCCGCTTGCTCTCTGGTCAGTCGAGGCTGTTCCTACCTTTGCTCTCACTCTCGGTTTCTTGTTTTTTCTCTCGATCGTTTGGCTTACGCGTTCGTGAAATCTTCGGAATGAAGTGAGTACCCGATGGAGAAAAGGGAAATACTGCCGGGAACGAGCTGTACCGACAGAAGATGAATTCCGCGTTGTCAGGCTTTCCAGAGCTAGAATGGAAAAAGCTTCCTTGATCCTTGAAAGATCTCAAGGCTTTTGCGGATGAGGCCGAATACGTAAGCCTCGAAGGCCGGATCTATCCGAATGTTGTGAATGCATCGGTTAGGGATTTCCAATAAGGTTCCAACTAGTATTGCTGCTGGCCTCTATCAATATACCAGTTCACCTATCTATCAACTTCCAAAGCGAGTTCTCGAAAAACAAAGTTCAAGTGAACTTCTTCGGAGCTCTCGACTGTTCGAACTTCTCTTCGAACTCGATCCCGCACTGAAAGAGTCTCGACGGAATTCGAGAACCTTAGAGCGATCGGAAACGCCGACTCGATCGCGCACGGATGTCAAAACGACTCGAAGATGACTTCGTGCCGAGTCTGTCGCAAGTCACCATTCATGTCCTTTACGCCATTCCTCTTTGAATTCGAGTATTTATCCAGAATGCAGCCTCAATTTTCCGAGGTTGTCTTTCTAACCGCCTAGACGAGTAGAAGAAGAGGGTTCGTTCCGAACAGGCGTCAAGGCGAGTCAAGGACAAGAGCCCGTCGTTACAACATAACGCAAATTCGGGACCCTCTTGGCTAAAGGTTCACACCTGTTTGAGACGAGCGACGTGCATATCGAATGCATTTTGCGTTCTCTCTCAGAGTGTCCCTTGTTTATGAATTGCACATCTTCCCAGAATGCCTTCCGTCCTTTGTCAGCAAGTCTCGCTCGCTCAGTGAAGAATACCTTAATCGCCGAACCTCGACATCGCCAGAGAAGACACAAGACGCCGTCCCATTCATCTCGGGACACGGGAGTTATTCTCCAAGGTTTGCAACATTCCGGGGGAATCCCAGACTTGAAAATTAATTTTGTAGCGGAAGTGATCGGTTCTCCCTTCCCGTAGCGACCTTGATTACTTAAGCGTATTAGAGCATTCCTTTCTTATCATGATCGCTCCTCCATGCCTACAAACATTGTCACCATCGAGATCCTTGTCATTGCTTTCGGAATTGAGGTCTTCCTATTCAATGAATTTGATGAAACTCACATCGCTTTCCAAGGTTATTTTGAAATCTTTAGGGATGAGCATCGTTGTACGCCTGCATCGTGCATTGTGTTGCTTCTCTAAAGATTATCCGCGGGTTTCGGAGAGAGGATGTTCTGAGACGGCGGCGAAAAGCAGCTTTGACTGCTCACTCAGTGAGTTCAACGAAGACGCGAAGACGTCGTCGTCAATACGGTAGCGACCAGATCTGATGGTGAGTGAGGAGACGACTCGGGAGAAATATGGAGCGTTCAATTTTTCCACCGGGACTAGGCGGTGTCAACCGAGATTCGAACTTGAACAGCGCAGTCTCTTGAGAGATACAGATCGAGCGTTCTGCATTATTTCTACTTCTCCGTTCGCCGAAGGAAAGTCTCGAAGTCTCCGGCATCCTTCATGGAAATCAGTTGCTGCCGAACGGAAATCCAAAGCTACAGAAGCGCTCTGAAGAGCCAGAATATGTTGAGCAAAAAGAATGCAAAGAGTTCTTGACAGACGATTGAGGAGGAGGGTACGGGAAAGTATCGAGGAGAAGGATCTCAAAAACCTGCCGGGAGCGTTCCTGTTTTTCCGTCCGGCGCAAGGGCACACGAGAAGCTATGCTACTTCCAGGTAGGAATTCACAAGAGACCAGATCCACCTATCTCAGCGGCGTTCTGGGACCCCCTCCAGAATTAAGTGAGTTCCGATGTGATGTCTCCGGAGTTGTTTCCGTACAGGCGGGAAACAATTCTCATTATCCTCAGCTCACGGACCGGAATCAAACTGACAAGCGCGATTGGACGATGACTGTCCGAGCGAGCAGAACACAAAGTTGTCCGAGCGGCCTAACTTACATACAAGGCTCACGCCTGGAATCATTTGCCCTCTGCGTCATGCTCTGACATGAACATGAAATCGTTCTTCAAATCAGTCGCATTTCGTAAGCCGCGCTCCAAGAGATTTGCATCCGTCGCATCGATCGAAAGATTGTTTCTCCCTGAGATATCATAAGGAATGAACATGAGCGCAGTAGTATATATAGAATCCTCGTGAAAACCATTCCCAGAGATCATTCGAATGCAGCGGGAGAAAGAATCCGAGAACACAGAGTAAACGGAAGACAAAAACGACGTCAACCGCATTGATCGTCCTGTGACGTCTCCTCATCAGGAAACGTGGCAAACCTTCCCAGGTCTGAATCAGAAACGCCACTCGAACGGGTGAAGGTGCCGGGCTACTAAACAGTCGACGGCAATATAAATATCAATGGCGGCCTTCTCATTCGATGTATTTTTACCATTTCTAAATTTATCTACTTCCTTTATATTTAGCTGTCGCGCGACTAGGGCACGCGGTCGGCTCATTGCCCCGGCTAACCGAATGGTTTTCTCACTTCGACGCTGAACTTCACGCCTTCACTACGAGACAGCCGGCACGATCCACAATGAGGTTGTCGATCCTAGCGAATTCGGAGCGTTCCTCTTCCGTTTCCCGGACCTTCGCCTGAGAAATCCCTTTCGCTATACCAGCTCTGCCCCTATTTCGTCTTCTCGTTCCCTTTCCAGAAATCGGTCGGACCTGCTGCGTCAAGCATCAGAGTTCCCTCATCGATTCCGAAGAACTTTAATTGCGAAATCCGCGCGACGCTCTTCGAATTTCGGAGCGCACTCCACCAAGTCCAGCTCCTTTGCTCCGAGTCTCGGGATTCAGGTCACAGACAGTCCCTCGCCGCAGGTCTTCCCGGGAGCCGATGAGATTAATTAGTCAGAAAAACAACAGGGACCGACTGAAAGAACAAACTACGAGCAACAACAATGACAACAACAGCTTCTACAACTACACTTACACCTACACCTACTACAACAACGGAAATGTCTTCAGTGGCAATGATATTGACGAACAGCACGTTGTAAAATGGTGAATGCAGGATATGAGGACAAGCAGGAACTTTGACGGCGGAACAGGAATTCGCTCGTCGCTTGTCAATATTGTCGCAGACCCCGAACCTTCGACGTAAACAAGCGTATGTTGCTCGACAGCTTAAAATCCATAATTCAGCCGTGTTCGAATGTAGGATCGACGAAGGGGATCAGAATCGCTCGAACGAGCTCTTTTGAGGACGACGTCGCTCGCGATGACGAGCACAGTCGGACTCCTCGAAAAACACAGCCCATAACCATGCTGCTGTATAAATCATATAAGAGACAGGTGTTTTCAAGAGTCCGGATAGGGAAACGTAATGCGAGTCGCTAGAGTTACGGAGTTGTAGCCTTGATGAGCCAATCGTGTTACGTCACCGAAAGGAGGGAAAATCTGGCCGACGTGCCAATTACCAAGCGCTGATTGAATTTTCTCATAACAGTTCTTGATACGACGACACCGATGACGAATTCGGCGCCGGCTGACGCTAAAAAGCAGACGACGACGATGACGACAATGCCGGACCTTGTCGTATCCCTGTCGTACAGGCAGGGAAAATCGTTCCAAGGAGGATTCCAAGAGCTGCCGACAGGAGCAACCAGTGTCTGTCTCATCGTCGTCGACGTCACGCAGACCACGCAGGAGGCATGAGTCGTCCCCGGTTGCTGACGGAACTAGATGACGGATTGTACCTAAACAAAACTCACCTCAAATCCGGTCGAACAAGGTTGACACCGTCCTGTTCCCTGGGTACAGGGTCGTCAAGTCACTGAGACGTAACAGCGAGAACAACTAGAAGAACAACGAGTACCAATGTGAACTGAACGATTATCGTTGAGTTTGTTCGAAAAGATGCCGACGAATGTCGAAGACGAACTTTGTCACCGAGTGGCAAGTCAACGATCACTTCGTGAGAGCAGGTCTCACACGCTGAATAGAGGATGCCACTGCTTCTAGTGGTCGACTCTGTGCCTGTCTGTTTGTCAGGCTGCCTGGTCGGTTGCTTGCCTGCCTGCCTGCCTGCTTGCTTGCTAGCCAGCCAGCAAGGTAAGATAGCCAGCCACCGTGCTCACACACGGAGAGGTTTTCGCGCGCATGCGTCTCTTGTGAAGGCCACCAGGCCCCCTCCAGAGCGACCTCGAGCTCATGGCGCCCCCTAGCGAGGAGGCCGACCTGGAGTACGGCCCGACCGAACACATCAACCGAACCAATGCTACCAAGGGCAGCCGCCGCGCCCGCCCGCCAGCCAGCCACCGACACGGCAGAAGCAAAACGGAATGTAGACTCCGACGGGACAAACGGCGGCCCCGCTGGTCTTCAACGCAAGCTCGCTGAGGGATCAACGTCTTTGCCGCAACGTAAAACCACGAACGCTATCGTTTTGGAAGACTTCTGCGCGAGAATCAACAGGGAATCCGTGGAAGAATCGGGTCATATAACAAACAATATCCCCAACGACAGAAGG
Source organism: Neoseiulus cucumeris (assembly GCA_021527715.1). Lineage (NCBI taxonomy): Eukaryota > Metazoa > Arthropoda > Arachnida > Mesostigmata > Phytoseiidae > Neoseiulus > Neoseiulus cucumeris. Next base: position 766,484 of record JAJSRV010000015.1, read on the forward strand.
CTCTTCCCTCTCCATTTTGACACCTGTAGCCTAGCGTAGGTTGTACATCATATACCTTCCCCCGCATAGATTGCAGATGGAAAACGAACGCAGACGCGAACCGGATTCGGTTTTCTCTCATCAAACATTGTAAAAAATACATCAGAGCGACTCAAACGTCCAAATCGAGTTGACACGCTCGAGCATTTCAAAGAAGAGTCAACAGACGATTCTCTATGCGGTAAAAACTATGCTGCTCCCATGGCTACTGCAGCGACCGATCTCTCTGTGGAGTGTGGTGAGCTCGATTGCCTATCGTCTCAAAAGCTGCCTACCTCCTCGTGCATAAGTTATCTGTGATAACTTCCTCGAATTTTGAAGAATCCTCAACGATGTCGGCAAAAGACCGTTATGAGCAGCAGGTTTTCTTGAAGAGATAGTGTGCATTGGATGCTGGTGCACAGGAAAGGGAGAATATTTTCCTCCGATGGTTCCCTCAGAATCCCCCCCTCAACAAAACTAACGACGGTGAAAAATGATGGATTTGGATTGATGAATTGAAGAGCCCGGGTCCAAAGTGGCACGTTTCCACTTTCTCGTTTCGGAGATTTCTGCAGAATCCTGTATATCTCGACGGTACACATCCATGAGTGAAAGAAATAAAATGATTCGAGCACCTCATTTTCAGCTATCCAACAAAGAAAAAATTCTCCCGGGTGCGAGAGTTTAGATTTCAGATTTCAAGGTCCAATACGTCACTTCTCCATCACGTCGATCCCTGATTTCCGACGAAAATTTTTCGCAGTTCTCTCGAATAAGTCAATAATGGTATGGACGGAGATCTGAACTTTACAACAAGCCTTGATCCCATCGAGCTTGCAGATGAATAATTGAAAGAAACGAGCAAGTTCAAAGTCAAGGGTTCAGACCACGCGTGATCGATTTCCCACGTGTTCCGTTGAATATTTATTCTCACCTCATTTTTCCAAAATAGTTATCGGTAGAGGCTTTGAAAGGAATTTCGGAAAGAGCTTTCAATTGCCTTGCGTTCCGCAACTTGAGTGATATTTGATATTTTTTTCCCACAGAGAAAACTCTAGCATCGAATGTACGGAAACAGTGACACACGCTACCACGCTCAAACATCAGAAGTTTTGTTTGAGATGATTGTTTTTTTGTTTTTCACCCTCCATTACGCCGCTAGAGTTCGGCGTCGAAAATATTGTACAAATAAAAAATAAGATCGGAGGAACGAATTACAGCAGCAATTACGGAAGTTTTGGACAAAGTGTGTGTGTGTGTGTTTTCGGGAAACGACAGAAGGAACCAACCGACCGATTGACGGACAGACAGAGACGGACAGACGTCGGAGAAGACCCATTCAGCTTCCTTAGTACCTTCGGAACTCGTTTAAGGAGATCCGTTTTTCTTTAATGTAGATGTTCAGATCCTATCGAGATCGTCTGAAGTCACCTGCGGCTCCGTGATTCAATCGGCGGCCGAGAAATGTTTACCGAGGAGCTTGAGCATCCCAAACATGCGAACTCGCTTCTGGCCGAACACGTTTTGCAACTGTTCGTCGAGAATCGCGTATTGTCGGTTTTTCGGATCCAAAAGGTCTCTCTCTTTGACTACGGCGTACATTTTTTTCACAACCTCGTTTCTAGCCATGAGTTCCTCTCCCATGACCTCAGAGAGTTCGGGAGACAGCTTGAGTTTCTTCAGATATCCTGTGGCTTTGCCTTTGCCACCGCCGCCACCTCCACCACCGCCGCCGGATTTGCGAGCCTTAGCGCTTCCGTTCGATGCCCTCTTCTTCTTTTTCTTGCGATCGTCTTCCTGCGAAAAGAGAAAACGCGTCGTTTGAGATTGTGGCATAAATCCCGAATTGAAACTCGATTCACGAATGAGATACCGAATCTCTGTCATGTTCATGCTTACCGAATCATCCTCGTCAGTGGGATCGTCAGATTCTTCCTCGGAATCCGAACCCCTGGATTTCTTCTTCTTCGGAGCAGGTTTTCGCGGTGGCGGCTTTCGTTTCTTCGGCTTCTCCTCTTCAGAGTAGTTGTCGCCAGAATCATCCTCGGGGTCGTCGTCCTCTTCTTCAGAATCCTTCTTTTCGTCTCCTTCGAGCTCGGTCAAGACCTCCATGACGACTTTGTCGATTTCATGCTTGCGACTGCTGAAGTCACAGTCGAATTTATCGTTCAGATGCGATCGCACTTTTTTCGAGGATGCCGATGAAAGGTCGGCTCCTTTGAGGAATTCTGGAAGAAATCGTCCGCGGTTAGATGTTGATCGAATTCGTACAACGAGAGAGCTTTACGAGGAGACGGAGAACTCCGCGTTCGTTCTGGCTGAACAATGAGAGCGTGAGAATCGGTGGAATGAGACCCTCTCGAAAGACATCGCTGACTGCCAGTTCGCGGACGACGATGCCGCAGATTGCTGAGCAACAGGTGCGCGATTTTAAAGTTTCACAATCAATCGCAAAAGAGCAATAGTGATTTCTGTGATTCGAATCGGTGGCGGAGAACGAGCATCCAATCGGAGTCGTTCTCGAGACCACTTTACAACAAATACCATATACTCGCCCCTCATGACAGCTCTCACAAATTACAACCTCAGTAGGTTCTCTCAACCTCCGGAACCAAGTTCCGCGAGATCCCCATCTCGCTCCGACAAAGTGAGTCCGAAGTTCCGAAATCTTTGAAATTCAACGAAATTGACTCTCAATGATACAGAAGACGATGAGGCAGATTCCTGGAGGCCCGTCCCCTCGGTTATTCAGTTCTTTTGGAGTCCGTTGTCTGCGACCAACGAATCATAATGCAATCTCGAGCAAATAGACGAAGAAGAGAATTCTGTTCGCCAAAAACTGCTCGAAGGCGGCGTCGAAATTCCGAGAAAAGTGCCAATGCCTAGCTCCAGAAAACTGTTTCTCAAAACTTGCACTCCATGTATTGACATTCGGTTCTGAGAAAAAGTGTGAAAGCATTTGGATAGAATTCGATCCAAATATTTCGAGAGTTCGAGGCATTCGATAAGCAATGGTGCAAATTTAGGACCTTTTCCGCAGAATCCCGGAAGTGATCCGCATGAGTGATGCGAACTCTTTTCCAGAGAACATCATCAATCATTTTCCGTTTTTTGACCCGTTGGGGTTCTGCGCGCTGTGTCATTAATAATAAGCGATATGTGTACAATAACTTCTTAAGGTTTACTTCATGGAACCACGCTCTTGCAGAGGAGCACTCGACATAATATCGGATTAGGGACAGCGAAATACTCCACTAAAAACTCGGTGTCGAACGCCAATTGAATTTCGAGTATTTCGACCATATCAATGCAAGTGCAGCATTCTCGTGGCTGAAATGGAGTCAGAGCTCTCGAAAACACGGGGCCTTGCACCACGAGGTGGAGGCATCGCTATCTTGTTCGAAGACTCGTCGTTACTCCAAAGCGACTCAAAACAAATCTCGCTCACTTGTGTCTATCAGGTTCGAGAGTAACGCACCCTCTTCAGCTGAGGTGGCAAGGTAAGCGGACAACAGACATTCATAGTTCCCGATCAGCGATTGAGAATCGTTACTTGAACTCCGATTTCTCTATTCGTCAAAGTAGGTGCAATTGCCAACAATCAGGAATCATGTGGGCAATCATCAGTGAGGGCACACCTCGCAGACAAGCTAAGGGAGCCCCATCTGTTGTGATTTTTCGCGAGAGACTTATCTCCACAGACATGCTACCTGACACTGGTGGAAGCCTCGGTGTCTCGTGTCGCTGTTCGACGACAAATAGCTTACGGATAAACAAATGTGTAAGTGCATGTTATAGACAAGAATCCTCCCTAGCTATTGGCAATAACCGTGCAGCGGGCGAGAGCGGCAAGTTGACGAAAATAAACTTCTTTCACCTCGATAGAGACCACAGAGCGCAGGGAAAGCGGTGACATAGTAGAAAGCCGTAGTCGCAGCGGCAGCGACAACAACAACGAAAACAGTGGAAAGACTGGCGTTGGAAGCGCTAACCTTGACACGCTGCGACTTGGATCACCTTACGGTCATTTGTCTAGCTCCATTCGCTCCAGTCTGGAATATTCATTCCCAATAGCGGTCTTCCGAGCGGCAAGCCGATTCGAGGGTCACTGGGGGAGCTTTTCATTGGTATTTCACTTTAAATGAGACCTTGATGAAGAATTTCGGTGTCTCTCTGATGGTGAGACTTCAGTAGACCGCTCGCAGCTCCAAAGATCTCGGGAAGCAATTCAGGGATCGATCTCTGAACTGAAACGCGTGAGATTTCCTCGGAACGATGAATCGTGGCCACAAAAGAATAAAATGAATAATTATTCCTGTGTGGGAAACCGAATCCAGGGATCTCGTCTCTGAGATTCGAATGGAATCCAGCTGAAAGATCCTCTTAATTCTTGCCTCGCACAAAGACAGCACGATTCGGTTAAAAAGTTACCAACAGCCGGCAGCGGCAACCTGCGGTCAAGCTTAGGGAGGGAGAGTCGAACAATGTTTCGACGCCGTCTCTTCGCTTGTCAGGCTCTCCGCTTGGCGGAGTGATACATTCTATCGACGCAACGAAATCCGCACCGAAATAAAATTACACAGTTTCTGCACGCTGAATCGAGAGCGGTCCCGTCAGAGCTTTCCCGACGATCTCTCGGCAAGAATGACGACAGACTCAAACCACCGCACCTTAACAAGGCTTCAGAGTGGGATCCGTAACAGATCAAAGTGGTCAACTCCACTTAATCAGACTGACACTGACCTAGGAAATCCACAAGCCATAAGCAGCGCGATGCAAACACTGAACGCATCCAACGTCGTCATATTGAAAGAACGTTGGACTTTTATCCACGCCATTGCCAGAACGGGCACCCCCGGCTACTGAGCTTGGCGACTCCTGGCGAAAGTACGCTCAGTTCGAGCTCCTCCTGGTGCCTATGCATCGACGGCCGTGTTGTCAATCGTCCTCGGCATAAAAAGGTCGAAGATCACGATAGAATATTGCACAAACCTTTGATTTCCTCGCGGAGGGTCTCGATCGCGGTGTCAGCCATGTTGTTTGCAGTAGCAAGCCGCCGTTCTCCTCTGTTTTGTGTTGGTGCTTACAGACGAGCGAAACAAACCGAACCACCGCCGCCGCCGCCGCCCACGTAGCAGACGACATGTAGCCGAAGCTTACCGCGGGCAGAGAGGAGCACTGATGGTGAGAGAAAAACAGATGCGGTCGCTTTGATGCCCCACATTTATTCGATTCAGCGACCCTTGGGTGATTCTCAACCACCGCTGTGTGAATGGTGCTTTACTTTTGACCTCGAATGTATCGGGCTTGTTACGAGAGCGCGCAGTTCCAGAGGAGAATCCGAACGAGAAGTCCACAGTTTTTACATTGGAGAAAATTCTTGAAATTTTTTTCTGAAGGAGAAGATTCTCATGACTAACTAGCTCGGAATAGTTAATTCCGATCAGCTTCATCAAGATGTTGGTCGGCAACAGCGAGGAAACCGGATCGGAGTCGTGGCAGGGTGCCACATGGGCTTTGATCTTCGGTTTCTCTTTTCGTGGGCGAGGCTACAGAGGACACCCCGTGGGTCAGCGGATCGCCGTATTTCGTAGATACGTCTCAAGAATCTGTTCAATCCGCTATTCGGGCTGTCGTCACGGGAGAAAATGAAACGCTGAGAATCATCGATCCTTCGGCCACTGGATCCGACTCAGGCGAATCCAGTCACCTCTCTGGGTATGCGTGTCTGTGAATATTGCCAAATATTTTCAGGTCATATCCGATTTCCAGGATTGTTCACCCTCAGCCTCTCCCTCGTTACAATGTGATCTAAATTTCTTCACGTTGTTTTTCCGTTTCCGATTCCCGGATAGTCTCATGCGCTTCCCGTCGGCCGCTGGAAAATCGATTCCCTGCCTCTAACTGGGCTCCCCGGTTTGGATAACGCATAGAATATAAGCTTCGTTTTCTGAACTGAGTTTCAATTCTCGTCCGACTGCACTTCGTGAGTCCTTTCGTTCGATGTTCAGTGCCACCTTTGAGTTCTCTGATTCGGAAAAGTTCTATCGACCTCAATGAAGATCAACGATTGTTTCAGTGAATTGCATCAAGGAAGAAAGCGGTGAATGTGAAATGTGCCTGAAAACCTCTTCGTGGGCAGGGTGAATCCGTTTATTCAGTCCTCAAAGAATTTTCGAAATATAGCTCGGTGCGGTCAACTCGCAATCCAATCTCCGGCACCGTATCGGCACCGTGAGAGCGGGGCATGGTAGAAAACTTCATCCCGGACCCGGACACTCTCGGACTTCCATCCAAGGAGGGAGGCAACGCACAAGAACACAAGATTTCCGTCAGGGATTTGGACCACGGAATTTCTAGACTATTCCACAAGAGAAAAATCCGCTCGGAATTTCAAATCAGTTAAGAGTGCGCTGCGATAGAAGGGGTGGCAGTCGTAAAAACATCTCTCTTGGTAGACTTTCTGCCGATACCCAGCACCCCATAGAACGTCGGGGAAATCCACAGAACGGATATCATTATCGATTCTGACTTGGAACCGTCTCATCAAGGCCTCCGTCGCTCGCGTTGGTGAGAATGATTAAGTCTGGTTGGCACCGTCACGACTCCAAGCTGACATTTATTGCTACCACTAACAATGACAGCATGTATTTAGGACTTGACTCCTGGCTTCACAGATGACATGACTTTTCACAAATGAATTTCTTATGGAAGAACGATTGATGGCGTTGTTAGGCTTTGCTGGCGTAACCAAATCTCCTCGGATCGTTCTTGTTGTCCAGAGAAACCTGACCAACACTAGCGATTATTCCGGAGAGCGCCAGATACTTCGGAGAGATTATTTTGGCGGGTTCGTTGAGGTGCACAGCAGGGTCGTAGGGTTTGTGTTCATCTGGCGCGTATTCTACACCTTGAGCTCCGATCGAGGGAGGAGTTCTCAAACGCACCGCAGATATCAACGGGCTGTCACTTTGAACGTAGGCTGCTGCAGAGGGAATCGCACTGGGAACAGTTTTCGGTTTGAGGATGAACGAGCGAGCGAAAATTGCGTTCTCTGAAGATAAGGCGAACAAAGGAGTTCTATCGACACCGGCAGCCGTATACGTTGGAATTCCTTTCACATAGGGAGCCGAAACACGCACTTGTAGCACAGGAGAAGACTTCGTCACTTCGCCGACGGCTGTACCGATTGGTATTCCGTCGAAATATCCATTGAATCGGGGATTGTAATCAACACCGTTGAAATAAGATGCGTCGCTAGCATCTGGAAGCGGAATCGAAGTAGCCGTTGCTAACGTCGCAGCGACACACGACAGAAACGACAGCATTTTGTTCAGAAAGTGTCCCCCCCCTTTGCGCGGCTCTTTATATCGATGAGGAGAGATCTGGTCTTTCAGTTGTCCCACTGTCGCTCTTCCAAGGCTCGCACAGCATGGCTGAGGTCCAAGCGGGATTATTTTGTGTTTCGTTCTCGACGTGCGCCGAACGCGTGGAAATCAAGATCCAACCAACACTGAGATTTACTAAATGTCTACTAATCAGTGGGCGTCATTCCGTATTTCTCGTTTCTGGGCGTTAGTCATTGTATTCAAAGCGGAGCTGCTCACGAGAATTCCTGGTCGCGTTCAGACGGCTTCGGAAGACATCGTATAACTAAGTGGAGCCTCAATAAAAGATTTCTACATCGATGAAAGAGATCCCCAGGCCGGTTATGGCATGTTGGAGACTCTGATTTCTAGAACGTCAACGCCATGCGTATCACCGCACCCGGTACACATGAAAACGATGCATTGTTATCGAATGACGAACGGATACCAAAAGCGTGAGTTCAAAAGTTATTTTGAGGGAACTGATGTTGGAAGTAGACCTCATGTGCATGACTGAAGAACTCATATACGGAAGTTCACGAATATTCGAATTTCTGGAGGTGAATATTCCGATTGCTCCATCCGTCGGATTTAGTCGCTGTACGTCTTGAAGACGGAAGGGAGTTGGGAGCAGAAATTTATCTTCGGGTTGGGTACGTGCTGCATGTACAGGATCGAGTCAGCTGATCAGAAATTCGGTATACGTCACGACCAGCGTGTTTGCATGTTTAGAACACTGCGCTCAGGGTCGCCACAGATCGTTATCCCTTTTCGCAACGTTATCGATACTGAATAATTAATTGGTATCTCGAAAGATTCTGCCTCCGGCTCTGTCGCCATTAGACGTCGATTTTGGGAGCTCATATAATGGGAGAAATTCTCAAATCATCGAAATCATATTTCGAATGGAGCCGCGGGTCTCCCCCAGGTTTCGGGTTCCAGAAAGTGCAGCGGACATAACAAACGTTCGGTGTGGGTGTTTATCTGATATATGATATATGATATATGATATATGATATATGATATATGATATATGATATATGATATATGATATATGATATATGATATATGATATATGATATATGATATATGATATATGATCAAGGTTCCCTCGTCTTCTGGGGTGGGTCTGCCGCGAATTCGGTCGGAGTTTCGAGGAGATCGGGTACACTGCGGAGGAAACGACTTCACTGTAGCGACTCCGTCGGGAACTCGGGAGAAACATGTAGGTACCTAGTTTTCAGTGTAACTTCTCTCTCTCTGAAACCCTGGTGATTACACTCCGTGTAGATCCCGAGAGACTTTCGCCACATCGGGTGCAGGTTTCTGGCGATCAAGTAATAATTGATAGGATGCCATGGACTTATCTTCAGGCATTTTGAGGGTCCTGCGTTCTTCAGTTCCCAGTAACAATACGCCTAACTTCTTCATGATTCGCAACGAACGAATAGGGTGAACAAACAAATAAATCTAACTCTGGTGGCTCAGTTTCTAATTTACGGTTGCTCACCGCCTCCACAGAATTTCCGCAAGGGCAAAGCGTGACGAGGTCAGCGCTCGTCACGGTGGGTCCGAAAGTTGGAATCGACATGCAAACAGAACGTGAAACAATGGCTATCTATAGAATCTATACTCCTTCGTTTGTCATCCAATTTTTTATCTTATTCGTGTTTGTAGGTTCCGGACGAGCGAGTCGGGTGCGTATTCTTCCTATTAGTGTTTTTTTTTTCAAGTTTCTCCGCCTCCCTGACTCGAGAAGCAAGTGACTGCAAGCAGTCGAATCCTCGAGTTTTTGCCCGAAGCGAAGCACGCCGCCCACGGCAGCCCAAAGAGGCGGCCATGAGGCGACAATTTTATCAGAACGCTAAAAAATCACTTTCATCCGTGAAGTTTTCTATACTATTCTACCTGAAAATTCCCTCCTGGTCTCGAGTTTGAAGAAGTCGACGAGGATCTCTTCGTACATCCCATTAGCACCTGTCGGCCAAGAGAACATTCAATTCCTTCGATCCTGTACGAGATCGTCTCTGCTGCGATGGCAATGAGTGCGAGGTAGAAATTCTGTTAATGCATGAATCCTGCGGGTTGAACTTCATACACTCATAACTTCGCTTCTAGAGGGCGCGAGAGGGTCATGTAGTGCTCAAAACGCACTGGAGAAGAATCTCGGATCCCCACTTGGCCAACTGTCCAAGTGAGAGAACTCTTTTGAGACCCGCCACAGGATTCACAGCGCCTAAATACGTGCACTCCTGTTTCGGAAAAAAAAAATTGTGTACAGCCTCAGATTCCTTCGATAGAGCGAATCTCGGAAGGGAGCTGAGAAATCGTTCGGACTTACACCTTAAAAACCACCCACGGCGCACCACATCGAAGCTTCGCAGTTGAGAGTGTCATCGGTGCATCGAATGTTTTTTTCAACACCAGGTCTTCCATATTCGAGTCCCTGGTTCTTCATGAGACCATTGTCTGCATCGATCAATCAGTAAAGGTCTGGTGGATAGCGGAGGCGTGATGAATTCTCGCCGCACTCTAAACAGCGACTGAACAGAAAGCCACAATAAGCAGTTCCACTGAGCTCCGCTTCATGCGTTAATGAATGAAATTACGATGGATGAAACTACGTTATTGAATATCTCGTAGCATGAACCACAAATATGTCGGATGTGATGGAGAAAGTGCCATCGTAAATCCTTTTGACAAAAGTTGGTGTCAATCCCATTTCGTTGCATACTATCGGCATCCCAATGTTTTTTTTTTCCAGAGAAATCTCATCCAAGTTCCGTACCATCAGTATCACCGAGGGGTCAGATAGATGTTCTTTTCTATTTCAACAACCTCACGGTTTTCATTGCAATCAATGGAACTTTCTCCAGTAATTTAACAACATCCGATGAGATTCCGTCTTTAGTTGAAGCCTGCTGATTTTGTGCGCCTTGGCGTAGCTCCGTTGAGCTCTTCGGAAAGCTCCAAGAAGTCGGGAACATATAGAAGGTTCTTGCCCCCGGTGCCCTTGCGCCCTTATTGCCACTTTTCTAATGCACCACACCGTAATGGAACGGGGCTCGAGCCTATCCAAGTATCGGAAGGAAAAGAACCATGGCGAGGTTTAGACGCCTCCACTCGGTGTAAGAAATCAGTAGCATCCGTTGGGCAACCGCACCCTCTGCATATGAAGCTCCGTTAACAATCACGATCGACCGCCTCATAACCCATGGTAGACAATCGATGGCAGTTCCAATCAGCACTTGCTTAAATTTCGATTCCAGATTTCGAAAATTCAATTTTTGCAAAGAAGAACTTCAAACTTTCGAAATTTCAAAATCAGAAAATTAGACAGGACTCCACGCTGAATCAGATAGCTCTGTCGGCGGAAGACGGAATGTTTTTCATCAAGTGACATCTGTAGAGTTAAACGATCGTCGAATGAAGCATGCTGTTTCATTACTTCTAGAGATTATTCGCGCTTTTGATAGAGACGAAAAAGTTATAGTTATAAAACTAGTTTCTGGAAGTTCAGGCAATAATCATTTCGCACCTCCATGAATCAATATGAATTGATGAATATTTGGTAAAATAGGTCTTGATTATTCCAGCCCATGACTTCATTGTCGATGTGACAGCCAGAAGCCGAGCTCAAGTCAGTTCCGGGGGAGATTCCAGAGAGACAAAAGTGTGAATGGTCATGTTCTGGAGCCCTGAAGCACCTGAATGTAAGAGTTTCCCCGTGGATGGGAATTTGGTTATCAAGATTACTTTGGGAACGATTCCCATGGATTCCATTCCCTTCGAGTGGACGTCAAGTAGATCTCCAGGCTCGGACCAACCAAGCCGCAAGTGACGGATTGCTTGACGCGACGTGTAGCCAAGACTAGATTTAAGAATGCACCGATAAAATCAGCTCTTGAATACCTTCTCGACTTTTGTGAGTGTATCACAGCGATCATCTTCGGCTTCAATCTTTCTAACAAACCATCACGGGAGCTTATCCAGATGAATTGAATATCGGATGACATCAGTAGCATCCTCCGATCGGTCATTGACTAGAAGGGTACCGTTGAGTCTCGAAATCCGAAGTTCCACTAGATTTAAAACTTTGTGTAACCCCCATTCACCGTCCTGAGGCTAACATTTGGTGAAGGAGCCGCTACCACCGTCCGAAAGCCGTTCAACCGTTTGCTGGCCTTGAGCGTTCCGACCACACGTCCCTTTCCGCAGACAGTCGTTGTTGTGTCAGTCGGCACAGTTGTGTGGCAAGACAGGCTGTCTAATGCCACCCTAAGTTCAGCGTTTCGTGACCAGCTGTGGCGAAAATCCGCGGAACTGCACGGTGAGTGTTCCTGTTTTTTGAAGTATCGATTTTCAGCAGCCTAGGGTAGGTGGTCCTCGAGAGTGAGAGAGTTCAGGGATCAGAGTTATCTTACGAAGCCCTTTGCTCCTACGGCTCATAACGCACTGTTCACGATCGGTGTCGCTGACAGTATTTTCCTCGATCTGCATTGAGAAGGCTCCATGAACTTCATTCGAGATTGGAATCTGCTTCTGTAGTCGGTTCAGTTCACCTGGAATACATTCGAGATTTTAGCTAGCTTGCGCTCGACGACTGTGACCGAATGTTTTCCCACTTCCGCTGCAGCTTCTTTCATCTGTTATAGATTGGAGTTTCAGATACCCAGTGTTTGTCAAGCACACTCACGAGCCTGTAGGTGTCGGTCCACCTTGGGATATTAAGCTGCGCACAGATGTTTCTTCGCTGATTTCGAATTTTCCTCGATTGTTTTCGCCTCGGTCGAAGTGATTGTTTTCCTCTTGAATTCATTTCGAGGCTCCTAACGATCTGTTCCTATCGGAAGAATGAAATATCTGCCACAAGCGATTGGCTTGCTGAATGACGCGCTTCTATCAGCTACTACATGTCACCCTATAATGTAGGACTGCGTCTGTAATTCGACACTTTTTTGATAGCACTTTGTTGAATGGGCGCATATCGACGTACCAGATTATTTTACGCTTCGCGAGCCAGCGTATCACAGAAGCAACGGGAATGAACATTCAAGCAATAAAGCGAAATAATTGTGATACCGGTCACTTTCGGAGCGCAAGGACGATATCGACAGATTACAACATGCTACTGAAGTTGCGCGGTTGATTGCAGCAACTAGATTCGAGTTTTTCGATTCTAATTTGACCGATGTGATTTTCCTCCATGGTGAGACTCAACATGCGGTCAAGTTCATTGACGACTGCAGAATCATTTGAAGCGGAGAGATTTGCCTGAGGAGGAAGAAGCCGGTCCGCCGGATTTCGAGTCGCCGAACAAGTGAGTCATTCACAAAGCAACGTGTCGCTTCGCGAAGCACTGTGCATCGTGGGCAGCGCGGCGAAGCTCGTTCTCTCCCAGGAGCGGAAGCAATATCTTTCGGGACTCAGAAGCGGCGAACGTTGATATCACAAGGTGCTCAAGAATCGTGAATTAAAACCTTTTGTGAGACTCTTCGGAAAGAGAGACGATCCAGTGTGTACAATTTCGTTCCTGCAAGCACTCCGCGCGACCAAGGTAAACTTTCGGCAGAATTTGAGCGCGCCGAAGACTACGAGACATAGAGAGCCTTTCGTCAACATCTCTGAGTCTGTCCCTCGCTCGCTCTACGAGTCCTGATGGAAAACCTCATGATTGAGTTTTTCCTTTCGGTATTCTAGAAAAGCGCGGATCTTTGGGCTCTTGGGAAGACACGTTCGGTTCAGTCTCAGAAAAAATTCGCGGCCATCTTCGGAATCGGTCGGGTGGCTATAAGAGAAGTATCTCGGTGCTTCTTAGAGATGAATCACTCTACGAACAATCAATTGCTCCGAGGTTGTCAGAAACAAGTCGTTCAGAGCTGAGATTCCGGAGACGGCAGGGCAAACAAAGCCTCTTTGTGGAGCTCTGTGGACAATTTCAATTTACCTCTGCCAGTCTACATTTGGATGCGCCTGGCAGCTGGCTAGCCCGACTCAAGCTATGACAATAACTCCCGTAGAAGTCAAAGTTGGTGAATGTAATCTCAAATTCGTGAATATTCTTCTGACCGCAGGCAATGCGGTGGCATTGATGTCATCGTCATAGAAGCACCTCACGACTACACGGCAGTCGCTCGATCAACAGGGTCTACGCATACAAACCATCCTCGCTATTTGCGTAAATCACGTTCTATAGACGGGATTCCGGTGCTCAATCACGATGATCGCAGCTCCCATGTTTCTGGTGACCATCCTGGCTATGTTTGCTTTAATCCTCATCGTTGATGCCACCTTCAATTTGCGTAAGTTTACTCGATTTCTTTGGAAATAAAATTAGATGTACACTCTGGAATCTGAGTAGACGCGTCCAGGCGGATAGGTTTGCACTTCGAGACATTCGTAGTCGTGCAATTCTGTGTGTAGTCTTATGGTTCAGACATATCTCTCCGGATCTTTCCGCAGCAGCCCAGAATACCTGATCCCTAACTTCCGCCGATAGCGTTCCCTCCTCAAAAAGATATTCGATTTCAGCGTACTCTCTTGAGGAGAAAATGGTCCGAAGAACATCGCACCCTCGCAGAGTGAGGAGCAGAACTAACTCTCTGCCGACTCAGAAACACCTCGACTTTATCTAGATTGTTGCTCAATATGCCAATGCATCTGTGATAAATACTGTACATTCTCAGCGCGGCAGTGAAGTTTCATGCCGTCATCGGTTCCTCCAATGTAATAATCAACTTTTGCGACCACTCACACAAACTTGTTATGAGTGATCGGAGCGAGATTTTATCATTGACTGTGTCTAGTGTTGTAGTTGTTGGACCAGAACAATCGGTATTTCAAACACTTGAGTAAATGCGGTCGGTAGCAGTAGGAGTTATCGAAGGAAATGTTGTGCCGTGGGCACTCAAGACCGTCTGCAAATAATAAACTCGTTGAGAGTCGTGTACTTTTTCCTCTTAATTGGCTTTCTCTATCCGCGTATGAGGCTGACTACGACTTCATCGTCGGAGGAATTTTCACGGAAAATTTCACAAATCAACTCGAACCTATTCGTTGCGATTGGTATGTCCCTGCTTGTCCTGAAGTTCAAGGGAAGTTCGAACAGAAATCTATTTTACTTGACAGGGTATAAGTAGCACACGGTATCTCAAAAATTAATTTTATTCCTCAAAGGCCCAAACTATGCTGCTGTTTCTCGACAGTGGAACCAGTAGACGACTGAGCTCCATTATGTTTTGGCGATACATCCAGTGGATTTGAGACGGAAACAAACCGTACCTGCAATTCGGAAGGAGTCTTATAGTCGAACAGGAAGCCTCCGACTTCCTCGATCGAACTCGCTCGGACAAGCGAGAACTTCCCTAAATCAATCATTCAGTCTCCCTCTGCAATTATACTCCTCAAATGAGTTCGATCGTGAGGATAAACAGGAAACTGAAACTAGGTTCCTTACTTTCCGTCGATGAGTACTCGGGCGGGTTTCCTGTACATGCCCAGGAGACGGATCTTGTGAATTACCAAGTTGTAGAAAGGGGCGAAAAGGTGACATTTGCCGGACACCACAGTCAATGAGAGAGCCGTCTATAATTTTTGAAGTGAGTCAGACGAAGTAAACAGAGCCGTAGAGCACTGAGCAGAGCGGATATTCATCAATTCATCCATTAATTCTTGTGGAATTGATGGGGGATGGATGGATAGTGCTTGACCATAGGGGCTCTTTGCTCGAGAACCGTTAATGAAATTCTGTTGAATATACGAAAATTAATTACCTTGTTGGCAACGATGTTCATCACTATGTAGTCGCCTCGTTCGAATGAATCTGAAACAGAACAGAATGTACCCCTTGAGTATCCTGTGAAGTTCCTGATCGAATCTAAACGAGTCGAATCCTGGTAAGAGGGTCAGGAAAGAACAGCGATCGACCCTCGCTTCTATCTGATTTCCCCTACGCCAGGAAACGCTCTCCGTCGAACAGCCTTCAAATCCAGCTCTACACATCCGACAATCTTGGATTATGACAAACTGATCTACAGACCTAAAGTTTCTCCATCATCCCAATAAAGCTGACCTTCAGAGCCGTAGGTCTCGTTGTAGGCAACAATCAACGAGAGCGGATTTTTACGGCTGAAATGCACAGTGGAAACCAACGTTAAGGATTGGGACCTCGCGGCTGTCGAAGAGATCATTTTCGATCCATATTGAGAGCTCTTTCCTTGCACATACTCAAAATTCTGTGATTGGCTCTTCCAATTGATCAAATGATGCAAAAGAGAGTATCGAATGACAAATCGAGAAACAGAGGGGTGATCGTGCATTGTGGCGAACTTCATGGAGATTAGAGGGCTTTGATTCTTGGGTAAAGTTCTCGCGAAGAATATCGGAATGTTCAAGAATACTCGAACAATTTTGATGTCTTGGATATTTACGTACCTGAGATGAGTGTTCAGGGCCGGATTCTGGAGCGGGATCACTTTGCCACCTCGCACGTGGGCAACCAAAGGTTTCTCAACGGAGTAGAGGGGCACAGGAACCTGAATATAGGAGCCGCTTGTCGAAACGCGCTCTCCACTGAAGAAGTCGTACCAAATTCCGGGAGGTAGGTAGACTTCTTTCGATACCTGATACTGGAATCCGATTCGTATTGAAGATTAGTTCAGTTGAATGATCGCCATAACGTGATACTCGGAAAAAAGAGGTGTTTCAATTTCCGACTAGAGGAGCGGCTCGATCGAGAATATCTCACAGTCCCTCACCAGGTATAGCGCTGGACTGAACATCAGGGCATCACCCCACATCAATTGCTCTTCACATTTGATGGAATTCCGATCTTCGGGGAAGCTGGAAAGTTCATTCCTTCATTGATTCCTGGTATGGATCCAACTGTGCATGGAATTATGCATTGCTGGGTTACGCTTACTTGAATGACAGAGGCCGGATGACACTTCCCCCGAAAGCGTGGCTCTTGTAGAACAGGGTGTACAGAAACGGGATCAATTGGTATCGGAGGCGTATAATTTCCCGTACGGCTTTCGAGAAGTCTGCTCCATATGTCGGCGGATCCTGAGACTGAAAGTGGAAGACCATTCACGATCAGAAAGCATGCTAGCGCCTGACTGGACGACACACATCGACTCGGAAATCGAACAGTATGTATATCTGTCGACCACTTTGAAGATTATGAGGGAAATCTATTATTCGACTCACCGCAGCCTCGTCCGCGTTGTGATTACGCATTAGGGGTAGAATGGCTCCGAGTTGAGTCCATCTGTAGCAGAGTTCCTGGGGGGAATCTTCAAAATGCCCGCAAACGTCCCCCCCGACCAGCGGAACGCCAAATATGTTCATTTCCAAGGCTGCTCGCAATGTCCAACTGCTCATTAGAGATTGATTTTTAGGTTCATCCGTGATGATCGGTCGATAGAAATCAGGAAAGTTTGATGGACTTGCTCGATGATCGAATCGTCCAAGAACTGACCGCATGTCTCTCCACGAGGAACTGTCGAGCTCATCGAACCAGTGACCTGCGTACCGTCCGGTTCCCAGGGATGTGCTCCGTGATACGATGAGAGGACGAGTGCCGTTCAAAACTGTCTTCATAGCGTTGTAGAAAGCCATGGCGCTGGAAAGTTTCAGATTTATCGTCTCGCATCTCGGTGAATAGGGTACCTGCAGTGGAACAGCTCTAATATGGGAACGAGAATCTCAACTACTTCGTCTTAGTATCTCAATCACCTAAAATGCCCGTAGACGTTGTGCACATTATAATGCTTCATGGAATGTCCTTTGTAATTGTGATTCGAATCCATGCACAAGGTTCCATCGAAGAGGAAACTGCCTCGCAAGGCTGGAATCGGAAGTTTTCAGTGAGCGTAAGAATCGGAATGACCGGAGAAATTAATGAACTCTCGATCGAGCTTCCCACCGTAATCGAGAACTGATCCATGAAAAGGCAGAGAGAAATTACCGGGTTTGTAGTGAGGGAAGTTCAGGTTGTCGTTGATGCATTCGGTTTCAACAAAAGATTTATTCGTGAAATCCACAGGTTCATTGTTAGTCTGCAATAGCAGGAATGTGGTGAGGAATACTTTTGAAGCTTCCATCCCGTTCGTGAACTTGTTCAAAAGATTCTTGTCTCACCAGAAAAATCCCATCGAAAGCCAACTTCATCCTGTAAACTTCAAGTTCGTCTGCCAGCCACTTCCAAGAGGCCTCATTCAAGAAGTCGGGGTATCCCACTTCACCTGCCCAAGAAAGTCCTTTGACAGTTCCTTCGAATGAATCGCGCACGAGGATTTTACGTTTGAATGCATTGGTGAAGGATGAATGTTGCAAAGATAACGCTGGCTCAATCGTGATGAGAATTCGATAATCTCTCTTCCGAAGGTCTTCGAGCACGGCTGGGAGATCCTTGAAGCTACCTGGCGGAATCGGGAGAAAACTTTCGGTGAACATTCGGTGGAATCACTTCGAGGATGATCACAGTCTGACCTGGAATCATATGTGCGTTCGTTTCAAGTTCAGACTAGCCGTCTTTAGGTTGGATCCCGATTCTGAGAGTCTACTTCGCTAGAATAAGGGGGAAGCCACACCATTTGTTTGTAAATTAAAGCTCTTATGTTGCCCTCGGATGTCGAGATCTAAGGAGAGACCGTCTTGCGGGATCGAGTGTTTCCTCATGGCCTCCTGTTGAGTTTGTATGTAGTAATCACTTTTGAAGCCCCATCTGTGGAAGGGAAGAATCAATGGATTGTCCTCGTTCGATACCGACCGTGTATTCAGCTCCGGAATCGGAATCAAACCAGGAATTAGTTGAACTCAATTTCAGGATCGAATCGACCGCCAAATTCTCGAGTCGAAAAATCCATGTACGAAAACATGCAAACAAAAGCAATATCCAACGAACCCCAGAACTTTGCGATTCTCTCTAGGGATGCGTGAAAATGCGAAATGATGCGTGAAAATATACGAGCCAAGCCGGATTTCATGCAGATTCTTGCACATACTGACCATACACCAAGAATAATGCATGATTTTTCTTAGGTGTTAGTGTCAACTAGAAGTGGCTGAGCTTGTCACAAACAAACCTTCCAAGGTGATATCCGAGAGCCCAGCACGGCGGCAGAAAAGGTCGTCCAATGAACGAGTGGTATTGTCGAAGTACTTCTTCGGGAGATGGTCCCATGAATATGTAGAAGTCAAGAATCCCTCCAATCACTCTGAAGGTCAGCGAAGGAGCAGGTTGCGCATGGACCTCTGAAACCGTTTACTTTCGCGTTATTTATCATCACTGGAGAATTCGATAGGGATGAAAAATGTTCCGCACCGACATACGTCATTACCCATTGGACTGCTATTCATTAACAAGACCCCGTGAGCGTTTCCATCGTTTTCGATGACCATGTAGAAAGGGTGAAACCCATGTCTATTCCCATGCATCCCCTGAAATGGAGAAGAGATCCGCTCAGGCTCAAAGTCGATCTGACTTCAGTTCTCGTTGGCGATCTGTGGATCGGTGTTCCCTGATTGTTGGGTAGAAACAAAACATACGTTTGGTGGATACGTTTCAGCGTTGAACAGAGGATAGGTTTTGTAGTTGAGATCCATTTTGACGCCTGCTTTCATGTGCTCGCCTATACCGTAAACGTTGTGCGATGGAAGGAGCGTAGTGATCTGTGACAAAGATGAGACTCAGCTTAAGAAAAACTAGCTTCTTGACTCGATGCACGTTCAGAAGCCACCGAATGACTCAATTGACAGTCTATCGAGACGACAGTCCGATCGCTTCCAGAGTGTCTAATTACTTCTATAAATTGTCCTGAGAAGATCAGCGCCCCGACCGAAGTGTCGAAAACCGTCGTCCCGGTCGCGGATCTCCGAATTATGATGTCCTGCGAAACGATAAATTTCAATTATGATCATAATCATTAAGATCATCATCGTCGTATTCGCTACGACGCGTAGCGTATTCTGTTCGGAGCTTCAATAGACTGCGTGTGGCCGAGCGGCCGAAAGACAGGCTGATCGGCGGCCGCAAAACTCCGCCTTGAATCGCTTGCGACCCGCGGTCAATAATCATTTTTCGGTGTTCGACATGACGGATGGCCCGCCAATCGAGAATCCGTTTAGCCTTCGACGATCTTTCGATCGATATGATCTAAATTCACATCGAATTATCGATAATAATAATAACAACTTATCAGCGGCATCCGTCGTTAGCCTGAAAACGCATCAGCCGCCAACATCAATTACTGCACACGAGGCACCCGTTGGCGCAACGCACATTTTAATTTCGAACACCCTCCCAGGGAACGCAGAAGCCAGCAACGAGTAAACGAAATGAAGAAAAACGTCTTACTTGTTTGTCGCTGAACGGGAAAATTTTGTTGTACGACACAGCATATGCCTCCATCGAGGCGTTTGAATTTTCTTGATGAACCGGCAACGATGCAAAAGGCACTTCAGCTCTCTCGTCTTTGGGATCGGAAATCTGAAGAATCGATGTTGGTTCGATCAATATCATCGATTTCTAATCCGAAAACGACCGAATGGAAGAGATCTTCCCCGCTGGAAGAAAGTCACCTTGATTCGCAATCGATCAGATGTTTGATGCTCGATGCGGAGTGTGACAAATGCTGCTTCGTCCCCATACCTCATGGGAGACTCATCCTTATCTAAAATATACTCGTATCCTCTGGTGCACACGGGGTTCGGGCCCGAGAAATGGCGATAACCCTTATTCGTGGGCAAAAAGCAAGACGAGACCTGTTGGAGTAGAAGTCAGTTTAGAGATCGCATTCACTCCGATGCCTTGCGTCCCACCGACATCAAACTCTGGACCCGACCGGTTGACTAAATTGTTCTGTAATAACCGGACTAACCCGCGCGTTCGTGGACTCTCTGTAACAGCAACCTCTCGCCAGGCAGTCCTGCTTGGAAACTTCGCCTTTCCTGTCAGGATAACAGTCATATCTACGGAAGTCCTCGAAAAAGGATTTGGGACACGCCTTCTTCCAAGGAGTTCGGAGTTTGCGTTCGCCTAGCGGCGTAAAATCGATCTCACTCAGGTATCTGTGGAGAGAAATGCGTGAACATTCTCCTTGGACTCTGTTTACGAGAATTAGTCTTTTCAGGGAAAAGATAGAACTAGCCTCCACCGGGGAGGGAAGGAGGTTCTGCGTTCGATTCCTGCCAATATTACAAAATTAATGAAACGCAACCGTACTTTCTCAACACCGCGTAGTACACGGGAACACACACTGCCACTAAAGCCAAGATGAGGGCAATGGAGCCGATGATACCGTTGTAGAGACGACGATCCCTGTGAAATTCACTTGAGTTTAGACATAATTGTGGATCTTAAAAATCTTAAAAAAGCTTCAAATTCTCTGTGGAGAGGAAAAACTCCGCTAACTTCACTTGACTCCGAAATCTTCTGCGTCTCCGGATGCGTCCCGTAGATTTGAGACTCTGCCTGCTGTTCCAGCGCACGAGGACTTCACCATTGTAGCAACGACCGAGCGGTATCGGGTTTTCCGTATCTCCGGCCAATCTCTCATTTTCCATCGTCGAATAACTCGGTGTCTGCGGAACATATTTTTGGTGACTCAGGGGCTCTTGACTTGATGAGCGATCTTTCCGATCAACATTCCTCTTGGACGGCTGATTAATAACATCGAGAAGCGGAATTCTAAAGCAAACAGACCTCACCTTCCTCGATGCGCGTGAAGAAGAAACTCGTCAAGAAACACCTCGCAAACACATCCAGCACGGGTCTTCAATTCGCCTGGCAGCGCTTTTCAAAACGAACATGGAACCGATCGGTTCATCGGTTGTTTTCTCGAGAACTGATCAAGATTGAGAGGAGGTCAGTTGAAATAGCAGTGGGCGAATTCTGAAGAGAATTTCGACTCGTCAATTTCCCATAATCGCCAGAAATTTAGGAGTGGTATCGCTAAAAACATAGTGTGTCTGTTGGCTCCTATTTATTTCTCGTTCGTACGTTCCGAGTCACCAAGGTTCAATCCAGGAATCGTGCGCATAATGAAACCTTACATAATGACGACATTTTTTCGTCGACTTCGGCTCATGTTTGAGCTTGAGAGAAGGTCATGCCATGACAAGGTATTTTCCATGAGCACGACTCGTTACAGTTTCTGTCTATCACCACTTTCTGCCTTTGAATTATTAGCTCTGCAAGAAATTAATACGAGGAACCGCCCTTTTTCATGAAGTTTTTTCCCCCATACATTTCATCCTTCGACCGAAACCTCGCGAAGAGAAAATCGATATGACGACAGCTTCGCCGACGAATTGTTTCGTTTCCGCATCATAAATAGGTTGATCCAACGCACCTGGCTTACCTGATTCTAGAATAAATAATAGAAAATGACATCGAGCGGTGAAAGTAGCAAAAGGATACGCGCACGTTGCGAGGATCGTTTCGTTTTTCGAATGTTAGGTCACTTTCCTCCGACGGCTCGCAAATTTTGACCTCATCGGAACAGGCCTTCGACTCTTATCAATCCATGGATTCCACTCGGAAACCTCGACGAAGAGCTCTTCGGAAACTTCGTGAAGACAGTCTCGAGATACAACCAGAGCCTTGGTTCGACCGCCGCGACTGCGAAAGCGAGCGGCGCGGCGCCAGCGTTTCGAACCAGTTTGGGTATCACCTGCCCAAATCGTGAGGTCGAGGCGGAAACCCAGGCCCTAAAGGCCCCATCCGGATAAAGAACGCTCTTTGGCTGAATTCTGTTAGAAACAATCAGAAAATCTGATCGGCTTTGAATCAAATTTTCTGCGAATGTTTGAGTGATGAATAGCCCGGCTAGCCTAGCCTGATTCAGCTCGGGCTGTATTAGCAGGGCGGTGGTCCGTCCAATTCATCATTTTAGATGCGAAACGTAAACTTCCATTGAAAATATGAGCGAATCCGTCGAAAGCGTTTCAACAGCTCCAGTTTTATTTTCTTGACGCACAAGGTTTCCACCAGAGGTGTTAAACTGAAGCTGTTGCTCAAGTGGAACTGGCAGAGGATCGGAATACGCGGAATGCCTTGGATCTGGGATTTTGATTACACGAACAAACGTTGAATGATAATATTCCGCGTCAAGAAGAAGAAGAGAAATGGTTCGCGGAAAATGTGTCCCCACCGAAGCTGGCGTCAGAATCGTTTCGTTGTTAAACGCAGTCAGTCGCAGGGGGAGAGCTCGAAGAAGCGCAAAGTAATGAAAATGTCATTAATCGTTTAGAGCACTTGTGCTGCAATATTTGGGAATCAACAATAAACTTGCTTCTCTCAATTGTATGAAACATTGGCATTGGGATATTCGGCATCGAACAATAGCTCACGGTTAGCGTCGTCCGAGTTTCACACGCGCGGCCGACACAAACTATAACTCACCGTATTTGCTTAAGAGATAGCAGATAAGCTTGCATTCAAGTCCATCCACGAAGAGTTCAGATAGCAGCTCTTTCTAAGTCACCATTGAAGGAATCATCGGAGCTTCACTTGTTTGCTGACTGACCAACAAAACAGCAAACTGACACTCACGGACTGACCAACCAACCAGCCCTGCGACGCAGCAGCTAACGGCTCACACAACACATTGTCCAACGGTTTGACGTCCGACCGCAGTGCCGTTATTTAGGTGTATGAACAACAGACAACGAAGAGGATGATGCACCTGCCTCGGTGTCTGTCCGTCCGTCCGTTCGAATGTCTGTCGGTGTTTCCCGTCGATATGTCCGTGGGAGGATCGTGGGTTTTTCGTGGTGGGCAAGGAGAGCCACTTCAGAACCATTGGATATGGACTTAATTGAACCATAACACTGAGGGGCACTCGCCCAAACACAACGGAGTTCGCTGACGACGCCGGATGTATTCACGACAAAGGAAAAAGCACACCCAAGAAAAATTGACTCGATTAGCCGTGCCTCGAAAACTGCCTGACAGGAGCAACTTCGCCTCAAATTTCTATATCGATGCTAAGATTTGAATTCATTTTCGAGGCATCGAGAGCGTAATGGGCTTTTCGTGGATTTCTCGCCGTCAGTGGAGCTGAAAAATGTGTTGCGATCTCATGTTTTCCGGAATGTTCAATGACTCGAAAACACTTCAGGCTGCCGCGCTGTCACTTTCGAAGAAAAATGTGAGGCGGAAAGAGGTTATCCTTCCACCCGAATGAAAGTTGAGTGAAACGACCCCAGAAACCGAGCTGGTCGAATATGACATATGACTCTGTAATATGCATTCAGGAACAAAGGTTTCCGCGTTCTATCCGCTGTGACGAACTCAATCACAACACCGATGTTCGAACCGATTCGTGCAGAGCTGAAAAACAACTCTCCAAAGTTCCGCTTGGTGGAAGACAACGCACGGCTCTTTCAATTAGTTCCTTGCTGTAATAAATTGGAGCAATATTGGTACGCCAGGACGGCCTCCGTGAAAAATCGATTTCTTGGAAGGCTGTAGGAATAATCGAAGAAACATGTTCCTGCTTTGTTGATTCAGATTATATGGGTGTTTTCGATGTGTCGATTTTTCTTGCTAATCCGGGAAAATCTCCAATTTTTTTATCTCCGAACCCGAATTCAACTTCTCATCTGCGGCCAGAATTAATGAAACGAGAATCACCTTTTGAAGTATTTCTGGGTGGAGCTTCGGATTCTTATGGCCAGCGATCCGAAATCATTCTATATCTCACACCTGAACTCCACCAGAGGAGCATCCACGTCTTGTACATATAAAGATTCTCGAGGATCCCACCAGGTCCCCCAAGCTGAACTCTTAAAGTGTTTTCCAGGATCTACTTCGATCGACCTGTGCGCCTGCTGTTTCAAATCAACTTGGAGCTCCAAGCACGTCATTGGTTTCTCCAAAATTTTTCAGAAAACTGCTGGTCGCTCTCGCGAACAACAACAGAAACAAAAACTTACGAAAGGGGAAAATTTACCAAAACACCACGATCGGTGGAGAACGTCGTTCGCAGCGATGGCGGTGACGACATCTCTCCAGCCAGAGAGGCGAGCAAGATTCAAGGCGCAAGAAAGCCATAGTACAGATTTTATGATTGTGTCTGACTTGCAACGAAATTGTTGATTCCTAGCAGTAAAGACTAGTTCTTGCTGAAGAATTGCCCGTTCCACTTGTTCGATTTTTACTCGAAGCTAACAAGCGAACCGTACGTAACAAATCTGAATCGAAACGTCAGCTTATTAACTCGATTTCGATGTGCCTTCGCGTGTCAATTTTGTTGTGGTTTATTTAGATGTTCGCGGTGACGGTTGCCAATGCGGGTCTAATCTCTGGCTGATGGAGCCCTTAAATCTTGTCTTCGAAAAGATCGATATCTTCAGCTGTCAGATGGAGTGAAATTTCGGAAAATTACGAATCGAATCTAACCTCCAATTTCGTTTATGCTGGCTGAAGATTCCCATGAAACTTGGGCCCTCAATCGAGGGGAGAAGACTCTGCTCGGATAAATGTTTGGCTTCGTACGCGTCCAGCATCGTCATTGCCGATCGGGATCCGATGAATGATCGCTGTGGCTCTTAAACACGGCTGTTTCAGAGAGCTCAATCTTCGGAAACGAATGCGTAAGAATGGGATTAGCTGAAGACTGATGGCAATTTCATTAGATGAGGCGGTCTGGTCCGATCGGACGCAAGGTTCCGTTGGCGGCTGTCAGGAATCTGAATGATCCTCAGCGGTGGCGACGGCACGGCCGAGGTCGCATCAAATTCAGCTACGCCCTTTCTATACTGTGGAAGCCCTACGATGCTTTGGGGCTCCCTTTTCGTGTGGATGTTCTGCTCGAAAAGTCCATCGGAAAACATTCTGCTGAGCTTGCAATCCATTCAATGCGCCAAAGAATTCACGACGATATGGAATGGTCGGAAAATTCTTGCGAATTCGTTTCGCTTCGCCATGAGTGACATCGTGACTTTGAACGCTCAACTTTGTGACAAATCCATGAGGCTTCTGTGAGAACTTGTGGGCTGTTGATGGTTTGTTTTTTATTGGTGGGAATTTTCCTCTTGGAGCGCGACGATATCAACACTAGGGTTTGCGACAGAAACTCGGTGACTCTTCCACGGCATATTTCCAGAGGCTTCATCCATCCGTTCATCGAACAGTCACCTAATCGAGTTTGACGCTTTTCTCGTCCGAAAACGATACTCGTGGAATTGCGAGAATCGAGCTGTTGCTTCCTCCCGAAACGGCCGATCTCAACGATCCGTGCGATTTGATTATGTTAAGTAATAATAAACTTGAACAGTTGGACGAGCACGAACAGAGTCTTACAGAGCACGAGCAGTCGACCACCAGAATAGTACAAAGCTTTTGAAGATAGGCGGATATTACGGATTTAGAAGTTCCTTGAGTCGGATGGGACGCGCCGCATCGCTGCGAGAGTCCTTCAGATGGCAGCGATTCGTCAGTTTGCGGACAGCGATGTTCGACTGGCCAAGCATATTTCATTCGTCGTTCAATTATACAGGCCGACACTGCCAGAATCACTATGCAAAGGAACAATGTGATTGCTATTCCTATTCAATCTCCTATCGTATCGGTGAAAAGCTCTCGTTCTAAGCCGTACGTCAAGCAGCAGCGTGATGCTGCCGGTCGACCCTTGTAGCGGAACATTCATTGCCTGTGTTACCGGTCTAGACTTGGACCTTAACAAAAGTTCGCAGATAGAATCAAATCGGTGTAGTCTTCAATTCACCTGCGAGCGGTTTTTCCAGCGAACAATGCCAAGTTAAGCTTTGCCTAATTGGGATGCGGTTAAAAAACTTATCAGCTGGAGCCGAGCCGGAACACCACCAGAAAGTGAGCGAGGAGCCTTTCGCTAAGGAGCTTCCGCGGACCTTCTGCCTCCGAAGACAAAGGTAGAAATGAATCGCTTGGCGGTCGAGGTTTCCCGTGTGTCCAGCGTTGACAGTGTCGATTCCGCCGCTCAGAAACCTCATCCTTCGGTCGGGGGAACTTTGCGTGCGATGTCGACAAAAGGAGCTTCACTCTTTAGTCTGCGAAGAATGTCTCATGAAATTTCCTTAATTGGTCGCTGCTCGATCGAGGGTACCCACGTCGCGTCGTCTGAAGTTGATCGGTGCCGCGATAATGAGAATAATGTCATCATTACAAGATGTTTGACTCAGCTGTTGGGCAGCGAAGAGAACATTTCAATTATTCCGCGTTCGAGAAAAACACTGACGATGGGCGCTTCGGATTAAATCGGACTGAACGAATACGAATAACCCCGGGGCCATAAATGACCACCATCAGTCTGTGCTTGATCCGTTGGCTGGACGTTTTGTTGCTCGGACGTTCGTGATCGCGACTTCCACCACACTATTTCCGCGGCCTCTAATTTGACAAGAGCGATGTTACACGTTCTTCCAGTATATCGACATGAACAACAACAGTGATGTCGACGTCGATTAAAGGCCGCTCTGGATTTCCAATTTCCATTCAATCATTTCACCCCAGAATGGCATCGGCTCCTGCGTTCGTGGGAGAAACTTCGCGGCCATTCGAAAGAATCCAATATTGAAATTTTCGGTGGGACAGTTCCAAACGTTTCGCCAGGAAACCGCTGAACTTAACGAAAACGTTGACCTGAGTTTGCAACGCGGCTGGAAGACTCGGAACCCGATTTTTCGTCGAAGTAGAATCAGAACTATTTCCTCACTCGTCATTCCGGCATCACCGGAGTCTAGCTCTTCTTTGCTTGTCAGCATCACACGTTGTCAGAGAAAATCTGGGAGCAATTCAAAAACAGCGACAGCGAAAATAGCTGTCGAGCAAATGATACGTCCGATCGGCCTGTCTCTTGTAACACTTGAGAATGAGCAGAAGGAAGAAATTCAATAATTCGATTGAAATCCAGTTACGATTACTATCCACTGTTGTTAACGTTGACACTGGAGCTGTCGGATCACTTGCCGCTAGTTTTGTTGGAGCTGTCGCTGTTTTTGAGCCAGAATACGGAACGATCAAGTGCAGACAATCCAACGGCAAACCCCTGACATTTCCACCCTGAATTACTGACATTTGGCCAATTAAGCGAGACCTCGACCGCTGACTTATTGGACCAATTCATCACGAGCGATCCGGCCGATGATTGCATCTTAAAAGCAAGCCTTAAGAAGCGAAGCATTACATGGACCACACAGGAACCAACTTGTTCCCTAAGGGCGAAAACGGCTCACAATCAAGACGGTGTTTTCATTCATGTCAAACTTTCGATTGATCGAATGTGACTCTTTTCAGACATGCGCTCGTAGCCAGAGGTGTCATCTATTACTGGTTCGTCAAAGCGTCCGGTGCCATCTGCTGCGCAACATGGAGAGCTTCTCACGGACGAATACGAAACCAAATATCATTCGATAGTCGGACAAGAAAGCGGTCCCACTAACGAGGAAATCTGTTTTGGATCAAAACTAAAAAACTAAAAACATGTTTTTTCTTCGCCTAGTTTCCAGTCGGAGGCCTCTAAAGGAAACTTCCTTCAACCCTCCGAGAAGTAATGTTACCAGCCGGCAGTGTGACGGCTTTTTGACACCTGACAAGATAATGAACGCGTCTCCCGGTTCCTTGAAGTCATAGCGCTCGTGCTAGTTTTAACCAGCACGCGAGGCGGCTACTTGAAATACAAACTATTTCATCTGTCGTCTCGTCTCACATAATTACAGAGGGCATCCAATCGGCATTGTCCTGTCATGCGAGAGTCCTCACAGTTTCGCGGGTCAAGTTGACGGATGAGCTGTTTTGAATGTTCTGTCCGAAACAGAGAACCTCCCCGTTGTAACAACGATGAAACAATCTTAGTTTTGCCACTTTTTTTGCTGTGAAAACTCGAAGAGAAGAGCCTCAAAATGCAATCGATTGGCGGATTCAAGATATGGTTTGAAATAGGCAGAAATTATTGGACGAGCCGTAATTTTTGCACTGCTGACGATGGACCTCGGAACGAACTGATCGATAACGGAACGTGTCCCATCCATGATGATCTACGACGCCGAAATACTTGAACAAGTTTTCAATTTTGAATTTTCGAAATTTACTATCAGGGTATCCCGTGACAGTTCGAAGGCAAGCTCCCCAGGGGAAGAGAGGGAAGGCAAGCCATCGAGGAGTACAGTATGAGGTGAAAGGAACCACCGAATAGAGTCAAGGAAGAGAGACAGTGATCACTAGAGCTAAGAAGTCCAGGCATCAATCTATTTCGAATTTCTATCTATCCATATATAGATGGATCGACAGATAAATGATTCCTGATTGTTTCAACCCGCATTCTAATTAGTCGAATATCATCGATATTATCGCCCCTTGATCAATTTATCCATGGAATGATGAATACGGGATGCAGATGATTTGTTCTGAAAACTCTGTTGGAAGGAAAGAGCCCCCTTTCCAAATTACTGATGAAAACTCGTCGAGTGAAGGGTCCGATTGCTATCAACAGGAGGAATATGATTCATGAGATGGTTCGAAGCAGCCAGATCGGATTAGCTGTCACGTTTGCTCTGATGACAATGAACCTTGGAACGAACTGCTCGATAAAGGAGTGTATTCCATCCATCCGTGATAGTTCACGCCGCCCGAACACTTGACCATCATTCAAAGTTTCAAAGTTTTCGATGAAGGGATACAACGCACGTTCCTTTGGAAACAAAGAAAGAGAGAAGATCATCAATCTCGACGACCCCGATGTACAACCCCGATGTTGAAACAAGGTACGAAACCTGTCGAAGCGAGTAATGGCCAAAGAAGAGAGACAGTTATGGGTGTACAGTGAATATATATTTTATCTACAATGGCATCACAGATCTCAATGTCTTTTTCCGAAAACGAAAGGCTCGTAGAATGCTGTTTGAGGTACTTCCCAGTGCGGTCTGAAGTAGCCGCCACGGATCGTCCGAAGAGCTTCTTGGTGGTAAACTTTAGGTCCAGATGTCCGGCCGAAGTCCCCGAATGAGTTCTTGCCGTAGAGACGACGATCACCTTTGAAGTAAAGAGGCGGCGCGGTTTCGATGGTGTTTTCGTCCAATGAGAATACGGGTCTGTTGTCAAACGCCGGAATGGCTACCAGCCGGTAAGGGACGGATGGTTGAACCGCCAGATCTTCAAAAAATGATTTCTTCGCGAAGACAATGGGTCTCCCAGTTGGCCCCTGATAGCGATTGATGTTCTGGTGGGGTGCCGCGGTTGCGAAGACCGCGAGCAGCGGAACGGCCTGTCAAGTAAATATCAAGTGAACTATTGAAAGCGTCTGTCTGAAGTTGCTTAACTTCTAAACTAAAGTTGGAGTCGTCGTCTTCGAAGTAGCTGGCAAAGAGTGGACATTCGGAGTTGCCCAAGAGCATCCACAGGTGTCAGCGAGAAATGGAAAGAAAACCACCGGCAATAAGCTAACGATGCCACTTGGTTGGAGGATGTCAGGGATGTTGGCAAACAACGATCTTGACAATCGACTCATTCGAACGGAGCGTTGCCCGATTCATCGGAAGGCTTAGCAGAACGGGAACTTGAACTCAGTCAATGAGAAAATTTCAACTCCGCACAAAACTCATTCACTGCACGCCGGACGATATCCTGTAGAGCACCACATGGAACACGCACAGATTTCGTAATCCTTTTATAATCGCCTCACAGACGACTGCACTTCGAATGAGTAACTGGTTCCGAGTGAGTCGTGAGAAGCGTGACTGGAAATTTCAAGTGCACACAAAAATTGCTTCTACAGTGATTTGAGACGTTCACCGTCTAAGGTCTAAGACACCGCCACCTACCAGAAGTGCGAGCATGGTTGCTTGTGGTGCAAGCAAGCAGCGAATGGCCACTGTCTCCAGGGCCCAGCGCAAAGCAAGAGAGATCGCTGTAGGAGGCGCAGTGGCGAGAAGGCGCCGCACAAACCATACGGGAGTGCCTGGCCGGTTGGTTCTCCTTTCTATTGGGACCATTACACCAGAAGAGTCCCAAGGTCTTCGTTTCATCTCCATCAGCAGTGTGAACTGAAAACTGAGCAGGGTGTGCATGGGCTTTCCATAAATGATTTTCTCTAAAGAGGCTCGTCGACTTCATCAACACGTCCATTATCTGTTTTCTTGATTCTGATAGAATCTCCGATGCGTGCAGATCCGCCGCTTCGTCTTCGAGCTGGAAGTGTCCCTGGTAGACTCATTCACTCAGACAGGCGGGCGATGCGAAAATTCTCACTGCGGGTGGCATCGAAAAATGAAGTAGCCATTCACAGCTCCGTCGATTGATTCGTCCACTCGCTCGATTATATCAGAGCAATTAATAAACCTGTCCGAAGTAAAAAGAGTTGTCGTCGTGCCGACCGTGCCGTGTCACTGAGCGAAGATTCGCAGCCCGAGAATTGCAACAGCGGCACAACACAAGCGTACAGTGTACACAGAATGCACTATTACACTGAACTACAAAGGGTTCCGCGAACGAGCTGAGGTCAGCTGCGATCAAACCGATCATGAGCGGCATCGCCAGCTGATAGTAGCGTCAATGTCCGAATCCTGGACACGGACGAACTGGAATCGAGAACGATGACCTGACTTTTCACAGCTCTGGACGCGACGTCCTAGAAGACAATGTTAGCACACCGTGAGATAAATGCTATGCGTGCTCACAAAAGCGCGAACCACTGTGCGAGTCGCTCCATGGGCTTCATGACGGCTTTGCATCATTTATGAACTCTTGCTACCAATTTTTCAGCATTGCAGGTAGCGCTCAATAGTGGGTTGCGGTCCGTTTGGATCGGACAATCTCCGACTGAAATCGAAAACTTCTTCCGACTCCAACAGTGAATCGAGAAGAAGTCGATAATTGAAAGAAACAGTATAAGCTGGAACACTGTTGGCGGGGCTACATCCAGAAGGACATGCGTAACGCGGAGATAAACGGACAAGTAGCATTAGAGGGCTGACATCTTGCTGACACGAAAAATATCGCTGGGAGAAATCGATTTTTCAAGTCGCGGTCGACCTGTGGCGGGGCGTCGCTAATCGATCCATGAAGGGGACCAACATTGTTTGACGCTTAATTAATTAGGATCACTTTAAATCCCGCCTTTGAGCTATCCGATCCGGCCGCAGACAGACCCGCCAGGTTGGACGATCGACACCGACACGCCCATTCTGTTTGTCATTCGCTACTTCCAATCTGCGGCCACTTTGTCGATTGTTTCTTCATTTCCCCCCGGCTGAGATAATGAATCCGTTTAGCCATCTATTTTTCATTCTTAATCCAACGGAAAAACAGATACTTTGCTCATCAATCACACCAGTGTCATAAAAAAACACACGACGGGTCAAAGGTGACGTGTGAGGACAACGGAGTGTTTACTGCGAACGTTAACGAGCGCTCGAAAAGGAGCAGACGCTCCTTTGAAACGAGGGGATCCGGATTCTCGCAACGGAAACAACAAGGACGGCCATTGTTTGAGAACAGTCGCTCGATTTTACTATCTGAATTCGATCTTACGACGAATAAATATCGTTCGGTGGTTCTTTGTTCGGTATCTACTGTTACGGCGAACGATGACAGCGCTTGTTTGCGCGCGAAAAAAAAGCTTCGGTGGCTTCTGACCGAGATTATTCTGAAATCGGAGTCAGCCGAGGGGAAATTGAAATTTCTGAAGCAGAATAATTTGCTTTAGCAGAAAATGTCTACCCGATCGCGCGGCATTTGATGATTTCATAGAAATGGACTTCAACGCGACGACGTATTTTGTTTGCTCAATGAAGCTGCAACGAGCAGCCTTGATTCCGAATTTCTGTCATTCGAAACGCTTTTCAACAGGCTCCGACAACATCATTGACAGCCACGACACAATAATCGACAACAACGAACATTTGCGGCTTCCAAGATTCGGAAGTTCCCTCGCGTCATAATGTGCACCCTCGGCAGGAGCCACAGAATCGCGAATCATAGTCACAGTTTATCGTTGTAGAATTTTGTTTCAGATTGATTCAACCGGGGGTTTAGAAGTGATATTTGGAAGTTTTCTCGGCGAACGCAGAAGGCGCCCTGAAGAATTCGCAAAGGACCACTGCGTTTGGACAATGTCGACTTTCAACACCACAATATGAGAAGCAATCGCCATTCAATGCGCTCCAATAATTATTATATCAACGAGATAAGAAAGAAACGCAGGCGTTTCCCGTCGTCTTCGGGAGCGGGTTTCATTCGACGCTCAGCAGAGAAAGCTCTCGGGGAAGCTCTTCTAAAATTGTGACGTTTCCATGGCTTACATTCACTTTTAACGTGGTTCTCTTTATTCAATTTGAAACGATTGCAAACTCGAAACTCCGCTCTTTTCAACACTTTTTGCAAACCTCCCCCTCCTCGAAATCATGTCGGAAGGGCGATATGGGCAGTATACCGATCAGGAGATGCTTCTTGCAGCTTTTCTTTATGAGCAGCGACACCTGATCCAATGGTGAGGAAGTGAGTGATCGAACAGATTTCAACTCGGTATCCCGGATTATGTAAACAAACGAGAAGTGTACCTGCTCGAATGTGTGGAATCGCGTCGTCCTCTGTCCATTGACTGAAAACAGCACATCTCCAACATAGAGCTTCTTCGGGTCGCCCAGTATTTTCAAATTTTCGTCAACGCTGAAAAGATATTTGGGAACTTTAAACTTCAACGAAACGGAACCAAAACCACCTCCCCTGGGAAAATGACATCAGCTTTTCCCGAAGGCAACCAGTTCCTCTGCACAAGAGTTGGGGCGAACAACCCGTTATTTTGAAACAACCCCGCACCAGGTTGGTGCTTCACGATCGCGGACAAACTAAACGTCCGACCGTATCGGTTGGTCCTGGGGCAAGGCTTCCCCTGATTATGATTCTGCAGCGCATGACATTTTCCGCAGCTGAAAGTTTTTCACAGAGCTTCCCTTCCTGGCCAGTCAGGAACTGTCTGGAAAGATGTCTCCAATGTCGACCAAACAAGACACCGACTGTCTAAGTGACCGGTCCGGCGGCCGGCCGGCGTCCCAATTTGACTT
The DNA here is from genome assembly GCA_021527715.1 of Neoseiulus cucumeris. Taxonomy (NCBI): domain Eukaryota; kingdom Metazoa; phylum Arthropoda; class Arachnida; order Mesostigmata; family Phytoseiidae; genus Neoseiulus; species Neoseiulus cucumeris. The sequence goes on from JAJSRV010000015.1 coordinate 799,915, forward strand.
CTGGTGCAAGGTGAAATCTTCTTCACAAAGACAAAGTGTCAGAAAAATATTCTGTCTTCGTCTGTCAAACTCGCGAAAACGGTTCAGACAATGCGAAGCACGCCACCGTCGGATCATCCCGCGGCACGACAAGATCGCACGGGCTGCCACCCCCTTCATCACGAAGTCTTTTGGCACGCTCACTGGGGGCTATAGGGTGAACATTGCATCCAGAATCCTTTCCCACGTTTTTCTCAGCGCTGATTTTTGCTTCTGCTGAAATCCTTCTGTTCCCTAACAGGTTTGCCGCATCAGAGAACTTCATCGGGGACTACGTGGACGACGATCGTATCTGGTTTCTTCATTCTGTCGAAGAGATCAAAGCTCTAGAAATCAAATGAAAAGTTCTCACGATGTGATTAGATGGATGGCGTATGTCGAATACTCGTCGCTGTAGAGAAAAGTTCGAATCTTGAAGCCGGATTTGTCTTGCAGGGGTGAGGTCTTGCACTGAATTTTTAAAAACTCTTCTGATGTGTCGGTCAATCCGAAGAATGAGAAAATCTGCGAAAACTCAAATGTGAGAAAAGCTCCACCAGAACAACAATCACACTTCAATCAATCAACAGAAAAACAGTTCTCTGTCTGGGAAAGTCAATTTTTCAAACTTTCCAACTTGGACAGAGTAAAACCAATAATGAAAAGGATCGTTTGTTGAGAATATTTTTTTTCCCAGCCAATTTCGGCTGTGATTCATGGATCTAAAGACAACAAAGGAGGAGCGTTTATGGTTCTGTTACGCCCAAACGACTCTTCTATGTCGGCTTTTAAGCAAAATATATGATCGTGGTATAAATAAATGTACGGCGCCAAAACTTCTTTTCTGCTTCTCTCATCGGTCAGCGGCAGTGGCTCTCCTTAGTTTGCGCGTGCGTGAGTCGTATTTGTGTGAACGAAGGAATCGAGCGCCACCCGGACGAACCGATCGATCGATGAACGAATGGACCACCGCCGAAAAACGGCCTTCGGAACAGGGCTCACAATCAAGTGAGCCTATTTAGAATATCGTACACATCCAAAACAGATGAAACCGCTGCGAGTGATAGAGCGCCAAAGAATCGCGGAGGGTCCTGAATCACCAACCCAATAATAACTACAACAACAACAACAACAGCGCGAAGGGAGAGGCCGATCGGGGAGAAACGGTGTCTTGTTCGCTCAAAACAGAAGATCTTAATCGACCGCAGGCAAGTAACTCCGATCCATGACGGAAAGAGAAAAGCGTCATTAGTCAAAATCAAAGATTTTTGCTTTTCCTGTACAATCCCATCCCCAACCATCAATCAGTCGCGCATTTAAAGAATCATTAGAAACCCAGAACTGAAGACCAAACCGATTGCATTTCTGTTGGAACCGGTAGTCGAACAGAAGTCGATTCAGATCGTAGAGGGCGCAAAATGAAAAACCCAGTCCGAAGCTGAGCTCAACTGATGAGAATTCGATCGTTCGAGAGGGTCATTGTCCTCTGGAGTTTGCGTGTCTTGTTTGCTTACCAAAACTCGTTTACCAAAATGAATATTTCAAAGATCCAAAATTGTAGACACGACTCACGTCTTTGTTTAGTTGAACGAGCCTGAAGGGGTTCTTCAAAACCACTGTGAGACAGAGCTTCCCTGCATCGCGTATGTCTTGACGAACGTGATGCTCGTTGTCCATCGAAACCTGCAAAGAATACACCCGTGGGGATCGCGTATTTTCAGACCTATGAGTCCATCTGAGAGCGCTTCCATTTGGTGAAGCTATCGACTGCACCGGCATTTTGGTTGAAAAGCATTCTTGACCTCCAACAATCGTGGAATGTCACCATTAACGTGGTGCTGTTGATCGTGAATTAAAAAGAGCGTGCAAGATCCCCGTGGGCACCCCTATGATATTTGTCGGCCTGGGTGCTGATAACGCTTCATGGAGGAGCAGCATTTTTATGGATTTTGTCGTTGTAAAGTGATAAAGGCTCGCTTTATCCAATCCGGCCGTCAGTGGATTTCCGCTATCTTGATGCCGTTGGTCGTCGACGAATTTTGATGAGGCCATCAACAGAATGAACAGACGCATAAACATCCGACAGCACCCATTGCTCTAATAACAAACATTTGTGAAGATAATAATATCAATACGGAGCACGTGCAATTCCTACGTACCCTAACCCTGTTGACAGCGAAGATCATGTCTCCCAGGAGCAAACCCGCTGCCGACGCTGCGGACTTGGGTTTGATGTCGTGAACGAAACCCAATGCGCCGAACTCGCCTTCCATGACTTTGATATAGAAGCCGAACTTCGGCATGCAGGTCGAGGGCTCTTTCACGAGATTCAACTCCATGAGTACAGCGTGCTGACTTACATCAGAAGACTTCATCAAGGTCTTATGGCTCTTGCACATGGCTCGTGACGGGTTCTGGTTGGAACTGTGGAGCAAAACATGGTGAATTACTGTTATGATATCGGAAGGCTCGCTTCGCGATTCACGGCACCCTACGAGTGTACGAGATTACTAGTCTTGTTTGGTCGGAACTCATTTCTGACCGATATGTTCACGGTTAGTACTTGAAAACCGTGAGATCCTGAGCGAAAATTATAGCCAGCACAACATTGCTACGATTCACTTCAAGAATAAATTACACCCCACAAATAAGCAGAATGATGCTGGAGTTCTTCGCGCTTCTAGAGAACATATTCAAAACTAAGGTCAGTTATTCAAAATCGCCGCTGTATTCCTTGGTTTTCTTGGGCGGCTTGCCGCACACAACAAATGCCAGAAAGCATCAGACCGAAAACAGATGTTGCCGAAACGGACGGAGATCGACTGTCACATCAAGCGGCAGATCTTCTGGCAACGATGCTTGGAGACGCAGCCCTTGGACAACGTGAACGGCCGAAAATAACGGATGTGACAGAGCACGAGCCAGCGAGAACATTTGTTGCTTTGGATCAATCGGAATCGATTCTCTCACTCGACCACGCGCAACCAATCAATCAACGATCACTGATGATAGGATAGGACAAGCAGTGAACAAGAGAACGAGACTTGGGTCCCAGAATATGTCGAACTCAATTCTTCTCATTTCTTCCCCGAGCGACCAGGAGGAGGGAAAAGTAGAAAACAAAAACTGAATCAACGAAATACAGTTTTGATTGATGATGCGGAGCATCGCCTGGACGAGAGAGAAAAGAGAAACACGCGCACAATGCATCGTCAAACAAGAAAAATGACCGTGTCGTAACTTTGATCGGATCGATGCCAATCTCTTTTGTCCGAAACGGTCATTGTCAATACATGTAACTGCTCCAGCAGTGATTCACTGCAGAAGAGACAAAACGCTGTCCAAGCAATCACGGCAACTCACTTATCAAGACCCGCCGTGGCGGGCGACCCGCTGACGTTGTTGAGAGCGTTGATCATCTGAAGACTTAGTTTCAAGTTTGGCTCCTCACAACGGCATGCGAGTTTTTCTGTGTACTGAAGAAGTTCTTCCTCCAATATCTTCTCGGGTTTCGGAGCATCGAGGTCGCGTTCTTCAGCAACCAAGCCCGCGAACGCTCGAGACACGTAGGTGAGCACGATCTTCGAGGGCTTTTCGGCATCCACACAATCCTCTGCCGGATCCCTCCAACATTAGACACAAGGCTCACGGAGAAACTCTGCTCAAAATAGAAATCGAAATAGTAGTCTCACCCAATGAGAGCAGCTTCTTCTCTTTTTTGGCTTTTCTGCTCGTCTTGGCGGTGACCGTCTCCGCGACGTAAAACTCTTTCGGCATTTCAGCGAAAGTCTCCGACCCATCGCTTTTGGCGAGCGCTTCGAAATCGACGTCTGCGAGAACGAGGTTGTCAAAAATTGTGAGTAATGAATTCGGTGGGCATTCCGTGCTGTTTCAGATTCCTAAATCGTGAAGTTTAGCGACGGAAAGATCCCGTTCCTCATCCATGTACCAAATATCATTGACGTTAATTGAAATCTTCAGTGTCAGCGCGAAAATGAAAGATCGAGAGATTCAAAGGTCATTGAAAGCCCATTAAAAACTCGGAGCCGACGAAGGTGGCAGCAGCGAGCGGCATCAGTAATTTCAATAGAGCCGTTATCCGAACGCGAACGAACGTCAAAACAGCAAAGATAAATGGCTGCGATTGCTCGTCTCGGGACCAAACGAACCTTTGAAGTAATCGTGATGTCTCAATTCTGCGTAAGATCCGCTACCAAGCCTTCTCTGGGGATCTTTTTCAAGCAGGCCGATAATGAAAACTTTGCAATCTCGACCGACAGCGGGTTGCTCAGGCCAATCGGGATCGTCGTGAAGAATTTTCTTCCTTAACTCGAGGTCTTGTCCGCGGAAAGGCAGTTTGCCGGTTGACAGTTTGAAGACGACGCACCCTGGAAATCAGAAATTCTGCACCTCGAAGAATGGAGGCGTGGCGAATTTTCGCGTGCTCCACAACGGGAAGCATAAATATCTGCTCGAGAAAATCAATTGCTCACCGATCGCCCACCAATCGAGGGATCTTCCGTAGTGGTGTCTCGTAATAGCCTCGGGACTTCTGTAAGCCAGAGTTCCGGCTTTTTCTTTGTCCGAGAATTCGTTGGCAGTCCGTTGAAAATAGCACTTCATCAAACGAGCCCTAACGTTGTGGGCAAGGCACACCTACGAACGGTATAAAACACTCGTGGCTCGTCGCGAACAATGAGCTGTTATATTGTTTCAGACATTTTCGACAGATAAGTTTCGGGTAGCACGGTGAAATATTGGGCTCGAAAGCGCATAGGTTCACTGTGCAAGAGAAAAATCAGAGTTTCCGTGTCGTGAGTGGACAGTTAGAAATTTTCTCCGGCAGAGAATGTTGGCGATTCGTTCAGAAACGCATCAGCTTATCTCCACATAAGCGCGCGCGTGGAACGAAATGAAACGATCGCATCTCAAACCACTTACCTTCGCGGTGTCGAAGTCGATAAGTTTCAAGAAACCTTTGGCGTTCACGAGAATGTTCGCTGTTTTCATATCACGATGTATGAATCCTGCAAGCAAATCAAAATATGGAAAGAAACTGTATGCTGATCATCGGATATGAGTCAACCATCAGCTAGCTGCTCGGTTCGTGGAGTTGAGGAATTCGACAAAAAAAAAAAAGACGCCGTGACGAAACCCAAAATGACCATTTCTCTTGTTCTGCTATCAGAAAAGACGCATCACGGCGCAAGTGAACATCGTTTGAAGCTCTGAATGAAATGGGAAGTTTGTCAAAGTTGCCAGATGATTCCACATGAATACGACTCGCATTTCCTTTGAGAACTTCAAGGTTCGGGAGAATATTCTTTCGTGGCCAATTCTTAAACCACGAAGATTCGAGAGTCGATTCTTCAGAACGCCTCGCTAAGCATAACCTGCAGACGAGTCTTCTCCTCAAAGTTGGGGAGAAGCGATTTCCTTCTTCTTGGGGCAAACTCGCTGCACCCACGGGTTGACTCTCCCCATCTCAACAGTAACCAGCCGCCCCGCACAGTGTTCGTCCACCTACTGCCGCCCAGAAGACAGGGGGCGGGGCGTGGTACAGTTAACAACTGTTTAGCGCTTCGACAGACCGGCAATCTTGTCGTGTGACGCGCTGACACACACACACACAAACGTTGTTATTATTGCTCAACTTATGTTAATGGTCTGATCGACTTCAGTATCGGTTGATGGCTTCGACGCTGGCTGTTGACGATCGATGTAACAGGAGCAGCTCGTGAAAGATGCCAACATTTCGTCAATCAAACAGCTCAGTCTCATGTCTTCTGCACGAGAGGAAAGACGAGCGCAAGGTGCTCTGATGGACGTCAAATTGACAGTTCTCGACGGTATCTAGAGTGGGGTGGCTCACGAAAAGAACGGAAGGCCGTTCGCCCGCCTGCAGAATCGTGCATTCGACCAGCGAGGAAGCGGGCGAACGACAAACGAAGCAGCAGACCGACGGACCGACTTACTGACGGACACTGCAAATGGCAATGAAACACTACAGAGCGTCGCTTCGTCTATGGGCTAGGCCTGTCACGGCAATTGCTGAATTTAATTCCTTCTCGGTGGCATTGAAAACCACAGTGATTAGATCGATGGATCGATCTGTCCGTTCGCTCGCTCGAAGAATGACGAAATTATTTCGTCCATTTCTCTAACAACAAACACTCTGTACAGGCGTACCGTGAAGATGAAGATACTCAAGCGCGATGTATAACTGAGCGGCCACACCGCGCACGGTGTCGGGCTCAAGTTTCCGCGAGAGCTTGATTAGTTGATTGAGATCAACACCTTTCACGTATTCCATTAAAGTGATGTGAGCGTTCTGGCACTGGAATACGGCGTAATACTGTACGATGAATACACACCGGGTCACGCATGCCACCAGCTGGAAGGAGAAGGTAGATTTATTGGAGCAATCAGGAGAAGAACGGCGATGAAAATACGCCACAAGAAACCGAGGGACATTCCCCCATTGTATTTCCCACCGTATAGTTACACTAATTATTGTCATGATTAGCGGTCAAAGAGAGAGGGAAACATAATTTCGGTACTCCTGTCAACAGAATTCGGCGGACCGAATGAAGATGGCAATTAACGGAAACTTGGAATCTAATTGTCGTTACAGATTGTATCGACGACAGAAGAAATAAAGCATATCCTTGAGTTTGATGTGTTTCCGCGACGTCTCGCTGAATTACTGAGACACAGCGCACTGTGTTCGGATATCTGAACTCTGAAGGAAACTTCTAGGAGACTATACGAACACGAAAGTTTCTCCACAAATGCATCCGAAGAAGAATATTCTATTTGGGTCTGGCGCGAAGATCTCGTTCTTCCTTAATCGGATTCCTCGTATCTCCATATGACATCGTTACCAAGATAAGCTGACGGCTTTTTTCTTCGACTTGAAACAAAAGCCGTTGTACGGGATGCCATCGAAAAGACTCGCGATGCGAAAATAGAAACTTCATTTTCGGTCCATCCTGTTACGCTTCGATAACCTTGAGCTTCATGCTCCTCGTTCTCGAGCGTTCCAATAATCGGTGTCAGTTTCGATCGAAACTAAGATTCCGGCGATGCACTTGTGTGTCTACGAACATTAACTTGAACCCTTGGGGATGTTCATTTTCGTAACGGGATGTAATTGCATCCAATTTCGGCTGATTCAATTGGAGGTCGCGAAGTTCATCACCCAAGTTGCACTTCGCTCTTTTCAGTTCAAGTGATCAGGAGATTGTTATCAACTGCCCTTCATTCGTTTGATGCGCTTTCGACGGAAGAATGCATCGCATTCAATGATAGGTTCACAGAACTTTTTTGTCGGGGGACTCTGGGATTGGCCAAGAGAGGGCCACTGTCGTCGATCGGAATGAAACATTCTGTTGAACGCCTCGCTGCCCTAATCATAATTCTACGTTGCGAAATCGAGGACTGAAGAACAGTAATTGATAGCCTGCATCGGCTGTCTGTTGAACTCGTGTTCGAAGTGTATTTGTGGCACAGCTTTATCCGTGACGGAGACATTTCCAGTGTTATTCCCGAACACTTGGTGAGAAAACTTCATGGATAACGATTGGACACAAATTGAGAGAACGCTCACAATGAGGAACCGTGACGAATCGGCAAATGTACTGAATTCTGACAGTGAACTGATTGCTTCGACTAAATTGGTCGTAAATTCACAGAGACGAAAGAAATGATCTCATTCACGATTCTGGACGTCTAAGGGAGGCAGACAGACTGTCGAGAAAACGAGAGCAGAAGGAATCCGGGATGAGAGGATTACGGATTCTTCGAGCGCGATGATCAAGCGCACTTTTCGAATATCCGAATTACCTCAATCGGTTTCGGAAATTTACCCTATCTCCACTGAAGGTGCCCACGGGCTCCTCGGCGAAATATTTTTACACTCGAGGTTGAAGAGGAACGGATCAAAAATTGAGAATAAATAAGGGTAGTGTTTCACCTTGTCCGCGCAGGCATGACGCAGCAGCTGAAACTTTTCCAGAGGAACCACCTTGATGCACAACTCGAATTCTTTCGGAAGGTAGCGCCCAAGGTAAGTGCGGCCAAACCCCCCTTGACCGATCAATCTATCGTCTCTTAGAGACTCCATGGATGGAATGAACTCGGTCGCGTCCCATTCGTCAAGCCTGAACTGGAAAGTCAATCCAGGTAAGGACGGATACGTCATCATGAGAAAATTTCCAAATGAAGGGAAAACTACGAACTTTTTCCGCTGCAGCTTCCATGTGATCGGCCAAGCGGTTCCAGTCTATGATATCTGGCTTATCGTCCTCTCTTTCTTCTGCCAGATCCGCCAAAATGCTGACGAACGTATAAAGCTTTCCAGCCATCCACGACCCAGCCGTCGGGCTGTGATTGAGGACTCGTAGATGTAAGAGAACCAAATTCTCTGTCAACGATCCCATGTTGTCAAAGTCCGTCTTAGAGGGAGAAAAAGAATTCAGTAAGGTTTGACCAGATCCGAGGGATCAGAGCTCTTCCTCTTCAAATGAGAGAACCTTGTCTTTGTGGATATCACGAAGCAAAAGCTGAGTTGTCAGAAGGATTTGCTCTCTGCAGAAGAACTGTATGGGAACCATATCCTCGGGAGACTCTTTTTTCAAATCGGTGAAAAGAGTTCTCAGAAGCATTGCCGAGCCTTCGCGCGACGTGTCCTCCACCGGGAGCTTCTCCAATACCCGAGTGGGCGAAGAGCTACGAAGGTAAGAGACATCGCTGCTGCAGGGGTCGAAGAATCCATTTAAGTTTCAGAGTCAGTAGTGCGCGTGGATCTGACTAGAAAAGACGTCAGGGCGCCATTCGATCACGATGATCAACAAGTGCGATCACAAGTCACGGAGACTTTTCCCCTCTTCTCAAATACTCTGGCGATCACGTGTCTGAACCGATCGAGCGTTTTTGGTAGTTCACTTGAAAATTCTTACATTTCTGTTTGCTTGGAATTTTTCAGTCGGCTCGACATCGTTATTATCAGACACTTCTTTCCGCCTATGTATTCACGATGATGTAAATGGACTCGCGAATCGACTGACAATGAATGAGAAATGAACTGGCGATATAATACGAAACGCGAGAAAGAACTCCCAGACTTTTGCCCCCAATGTCAATCTATAGGTGGCTACTCCGTAGGCAACGGGAGCACGATCCACCCTGGAAATATGTTAACTCATCTGGTCTAGTCGGTGATCGGCCCGTTCATCAACACGTTTCGTGTCCGCTTTCGAAGAGCGCGACTTCTTCACAGCGAACATGTGTTGAAGCCATTTGAGCATCATTTCAGAGTTATTGCGACAACTCTAGTCTCAATGGTCTCTGAATTATTGAAGTTTTCATGGAGGAGCTCCCCAAAAGTGTTTCTCAACTGATCTCCTCTAGTGAGAATCACTCGTGAGAAACTCGGGTTTCAGCTTCCCGATCCACACGAACATCTAATCGATTCGGAATGCCCTCTGTTTTTCCTCAGTCCGTTTTTCAAGTTCTCGATTTCCTCGATCGACACCATGGAGCAACGTGAGTTCCAAACGCCCAAAACGTGCTCGTGAACCCACAAATCTTTCGCAGCGTTAATGGGAGTGTTTTTCCAGAAATAATCTGTTCCTTCAAGAGCGACTTCCAGTGTACGAACGCCACGGCCCGCCATGATACCTCTCGACCAGCTGTAGAAGAACATGTTATTGCAGAACGAATACGCAGGAGAAGACTCCTCTTCCGTGATGCAGGAGGATGTCTCCCATGATTGGCTCCCCAAGTCGACCTATATGGGAAGCTGGAAACTCATCTACCCGTTTGACTTGAATACAATTCCATCCAAGAAGAGAATAAGGCATAGATCAAAACGTCAAGTTGGATCGGCATCACGTCGTCTTGAAATGTGAATTATCATGTTCTGAAAACACCTCTGAAGTGGCCCTTGATTCGAGATTTGAGCTGATCTTGCTTCAGCCACGGTGCTTTGTTTGTTCATCGAGGCTGGCAGGTAGCAACGGCAGCAAACTCCTGCACACTCCTCTGAATTAGTTCTAAAATGAAATCGATCCAAAGTGGGCTGGAACTCGGAACTACGAGCACACGGTGTGGATGAGCTATGGGTGACCTTCTTTTCTGACAGGCCAAACTCGTGCAGGCGGACTTCGCCCGGCACAAGTTAGAGAAAACTACGAAATGTAAATGTTAAAACAGGGATTTCCGACCTGAATTTCATGCTTCGATTTCATGGATCGAGGGGAAGATTCGTTCCTTCCAGGTTATCAATGGCAGCCTTATTTTCGCAATTTCTTTGCGGAGGTATCACGGCAGAAACAACCATCTGTAAAATTTTCTGTGGCGGCCCAGGCAGAACGATGAATCTTGCGTGTTCAAAAAAGGTTCGCAGTCTAGAGGGGGGCGGCTCATGTGGGCTGGTTTGGAGGGGGGGGATGACACAGGACATAATCAGCCATTTCTGATATTTGATTGATCTTTCTAGACTCGTGGCGAAGAAACAATTTTTCTTGATCAAAAATTCAGCAAATCAACGCCGAGCTATTGGACCGTATACGATTTCGTGTAGCACCCGTGAATTGTGAAACGAATATTGGTCGATTTTGATTCATATTGCATCGAGCATTCGACTCGTCGAGGGAGCAATGGAACCGCGGGATAGCAGAACAAGTCCATGAGAGTTTCTTTCAGGGGGTTCAGTGATACGACGGCGATATGAACATTCTTTGCCACGACGAGACAATTCAGCTTTCGTAGCAGCAGATATCAGTGTTCAACAAAATTCATGCTATATTTATTCATCAGACTCTGCAGCTCAAGGATAGACAACTAGACGAACGCCGCATTGCAACTGGAAGTCGTCCGGTAAATCACACCTCCAAACTGCTCCTGGTGGACTGCGTCACGAACTCTCGGGATTGATTTCTTCGCATTCACTCCTACTGTAACGAGCATCTGCAATCGGAACGATTCGGAGAAAGTTAGAAAAAGCTTCCAGTAACTACAACTTCACAAATCGCGGAACCAAAGCATCGCTAGAATGAATTACGAAAACAGAAAAGTCCCCAATGGATCCGCAAGGAGAGGCCGGGGAGCCGAGGATTGGGTTCTTCATTGAATATGGGCTCACAGATTACAATGTTTCGGTTGCTGTAGGATACGGTGCCGTTCTCCCCGAAGCACCATGTAGACCTTACGAAAAACTTCCTGAAAGTGAACGGGTCCATACAAGAGAGGAGAAAAACTATCTGCATGAGCTGCTCACCATCAAGTTGCCTTCGCAGACGACCCCCCTTCTGTCATTTGTTCTGCCTCAAGCTTCTTTTTCGCTTTGATTTCCTCGATGATCGGCAAATAGATGTAAATGGAACTTCCTATAGCGAGAGCGAAACCCAGGAGCACTGTTCCGCGCGGAAGGGTCAGAATATTCCTCATGAAGTTCGACATCTGGAAAATGCGGGGTTCTGGGGGTTTCCGATGTTTAAGGAAAAGCGACCGGGGAGATTCATTTCCGCTCTCGCGAATCTGAGATATGAATAATCCTCACCTACACTGCTATTCAGTGGGGGCGATCGCCGCGGTCGCAAGCTGACCGGGGACCCTTCGCGCACTTGAAAACAAAACTTGTTTACCTCTATGGGTTCTAGCAGACAAAACTGTCAGATATAAACAAACGGTACCTTTAAAAATCCATCCATTCGCGAAAGCTGGGGACAGCCCTCCTATACAATAGTCGAACCTCGATTACTTGAATGTACCATCGCTTCCAACAGCGGCGAGAATTCTCATCCCACAATGAAACCTGTTCGGAAAGAGTGCCCATCACCCCCTGAGACTTGAGAACATTGAGTTGGCGGCAGGCTTTATCAAAGAAGAGTTTCTCCCTCAAAGGCGTCAAAAAATTCCCAAATGCTGGCGCACATCACCAAAATCTGACAGGAACTTTCATTTCCGAGTAACATTCAACGTCGTCCCAAACAGAAATCAAGCTGACGTGAGCTACGACATCGACTCGCTCAAAACCAAATAGACGTCGCGTCATGAGAACTAGAGTCGGGTTAGAGCAAAATGGAACTACGACTTGGGAAATAATTTGTTTGCGAGTATATCTTCTCGATGAGAGAATCTTGATCACGTCAGGCTCGTCGACTCGGAAACGCCTGTTTTTATACATGACGTCTGATTTTCCTGTTCGCGCAGTTTCGCGCGCTCATAGGGGCAAACAGTCTTCACAAGTTTCGTGCGTTTTAGCAGACGACACTGCAGCGATCGAATCATTGGAATTTATGAAGGCACGCGGCAAAATCACGCTGCCTTCTCAAAGTCTCACTGAATCATTGACCTAATGCTTCGACGGGAGAGACGAGATTCATCCACCGAGCGAATCTGATCGACAAAACCTCCCTCGAATCATTCCAAGGTCCAGAGCTTATCTTCTCGAGGCCGAATTCTGAGAGCCTACCAGTTGTTCGCAGCGCTGATCCGCTCCACCGTCTTTCGGGAACACCACAGAGCACTGGAAGTGACTTGGAGCAGAGCCGCTGGTTGTTACTTCGATTCCGTCGTCAGCCTGTGTGTGTTTCGACAACACCTAAATCGCAGAAGCAAGTGATCGAGACAAGCTTCGGCTTAGACCGTGGTGACATCGTCAGCCATGGAAAAAGCAGGAACTTCCGACCCTGCTTCGGCACCTCCGATTGGGCTAGGAGCAAGTCAACCACCCCTTTACCCACAAATGCCGCCCATGGATCCACCACCGCCTTATACCCCTGCGCCTGGGTTCGTGAATGCCCCGCCACAAGCAGCTCCGCAAGTTCCCGGGTATGGAGTGCCACCCCCTCCCAGAGTCGACAGTGAGTACAAAATGAAACTTGGAGACATGTGATCACATAATGGTGCTTGAGGGGCTCAAGATGTTCCTCCCAGCGGAATGTCGCACTTACAATCAGTGAATCAGTTCAAATCGGTCTTGAAGACCGAAGATAAAAGTGCGATCTCCAGCGACGAATGATGACTCGACTTTCTGACGAAATCCAATGGTCGACAAGGGGACTAGTCGTACATCGACGATTCCACTTCTATCGATTTCAATCATTCCCATGCATCCAGTACGAATGTATTCAACTGTGATTGGCCTTCGTCTCGAACTCGATTTGAATTATCGATTTGTTTTCTTGTTTCAGTACACGTCGTTCATGCGCGTATGGGACCGCACTCTCAGCAAGTTACGTGTGGTAGATGCGGAGCTTTGATCATGACAGGTTAGTGACTCATTCCGATGCTTCTTTGTGCATATGAAGACACCTGCTGTTTCGTCATTTCGACAATTCGTGGAGCTTTGCCGTGACAGTGCTCTCGAATTTCCGCCGCATGCTATTAGATAGCGGAAGCTGCCGCAGCTATGTAATCATTGCGCAATCAATTGTGAGAACGATTCGTCTAAAATTTAGATGAGGTCCCAGACTGATCTAGATTCTTGTTTTGATCACCAACACTTTGGCTTCATTTCAGAAACGAATATACGCCCGGGTCTCCTGACGTATCTACTGTGTTCGGCGCTCATCCTACTCGGTTGTGTTTGGGGTTGTTGCTTGATTCCATGCTGCATTCCTGAATGTCAGGATGTTGACCATCGTTGCCCCTCGTGCTCTGCTCATCTTGGAGCCTTTAAACGTTTATGACAGATCGGTCCATCGGGCTTCGTCACCTACCCTGTTACAGAGGTTACTCATCGCGCGATGACATCGAATGGCGCACAGTAGACAAATTTTCCACGGGTAGTTGTCAACGCTAAAAAAAAATATCTAATCGGGTAATTCCACGGCTTGAAGTCGCAAGGAAAAGCTTTTTCTCTACTTGTTGCTTGGTTCGGTTTCGATCTTGGTTCACGAGGGTCTCTGTCCCTCGTATAAGTTGAAGATGACGCATCGTTGCGATTTTCATCCGGCGCCACGTGTTCATCTGCACTCTTGCACTCTCAAACGCTGGGAAACGAATCCTCAGCTTTGCTATTGACGGGCAGGATCTGTAGATTGTATTTTCAGAATACAAAACCTCCTTCTACCTCTTTTTGTGCTCAAGGTCATTCAATTTGAATGCGTGTTATGCACGCGTAGGGACATTATTAAGAAAATTCGATCCAACCTCTTAGGGCTGTTGCGAAACAGCCTCTTGATTTGTTGCGAGACAGATGTGATGACCCTTCATCACGATTCGCCTTTGCTGTTGGAAACGTCAGCCGTTGACTGAACGGAATTGAGTCTCTGAGAAAATATGTGAACTCGAGGTGATCTAATCTCCTCGGACCAAGATAACTGAATCTGATTTGTCTCTTTCGGGGAGTGCGCTTGAACATTCCAGATTCTCATATTTTATCGTTCACCGAATGTTGAATCGACCATCTTATCAGAAGCTCCGTCCCGAGAACGAGGACCTGAGACTCGATGTACTTCAATATTACGTCATTAGGATCTGTTATCCTATCACGGTGAAGATATGGATTTTCGAGCGTTTCCCTTTTCTCTTCGGCATCAATGCACGAGATCGTGATTTTTGTAAAGTAATAAAGTTGAAATATAAAATGGCAAACGCATAAAACTTTTATTCAACAAACTAACCGCTACTACAGATTAGCTCAACGAGCGATCTAGTCGGGCTGCTATGGCTTCCAGAAAGTCCATCGTATTCAGGAAGTGTGAGTCCTGAACATTCTTGAGACCATGTATACAAATAGCTAAATCTTTAGTCATCTCACCATTCTCCACACACTCCACACAGGCTTTCTCCAACGATTCGCAGAATTTCTTTAAATCGTCGTTATTGTCCAACTTGGCCCGGTGTAGGAGTCCTCTCGTCCAGGCGAAAATGGAAGCGATCGGATTCGTACTCGTCGGCTTACCTTGCTGGTGCATCCGGTAATGTCGCGTCACAGTACCATGGGCAGCTTCGGACTCGATGGTTTTACCGTCGGGACAGACCAAAATCGACGTCATCAAACCAAGCGAACCGAAGCCCTGAGCGATGATGTCACTCTGAACATCGCCGTCATAGTTTTTACAAGCCCATACGAAGCCACCAGACGATTTAAGCATTTGGGCAACCTGATCATCGATCAAACGGTGCTCATACCAAATTTTACGCTTCTCGAAGTCCGACTTGTAATTCTTATCGTATATTTCTTGGAAGATGTCTTTGAATCTACCGTCGTACTTTTTAAGAATTGTGTTCTTCGTGCTGAGATACAGAGGCCAGTTCTTCATGAGGGCATACTGGAAACAGGAGTGCGCGAAGCCATTGATAGACTCATCCGTATTATACATACTCAATCCTACGCCACGATTTCTGAAGTTGAAAACGACTGAGCGCTGCTCTGGGGAGCCGTCGGCAGGCGTGAATACCATCTCGAATCTTCCCGGTTTCTCGAAAACTTGGTCCGTTGCCTTGTACTGATCTCCAAATGCATGACGGCCGATGACTATTGGCTGCTTCCAACCCGGAACGAGGCGAGGAATATTGGAGCACAAAATTGGCTCTCTGAATACCGTGCCGCCCAGGATATTACGAATGGTACCGTTAGGACTCGGGTACATTCGTTTCAGATCGAATTCTTTCACGCGGTCTTCATCTGGAGTTATTGTGGCGCATTTGATGCCGACATTGTACTTCAGTATCGCGTTTGCAGCATCGATTGTGACCTGAAATGTGTTGAATTTGTACCGCGATTAAAAATTGCGCACCGATTCGGATGATTGGCAGGGAAAGAGGTTTCAGAAATCCCCTTATCGTTGTGCGAGGTTGCGCTATAGAAGACGGCGCCAGAGGAGATTGGAGGGAGAAAGTCTAAGGTCCTCTTCGAGATAATCTATCAAGGATTGAATCGACTCTAGACACTTCGGCGCCCGCCGTTTGTCACGCGCGAACATTAACAACCGGCTGCATGATTCGAAGACCGAAGACTCACCTGATCGTTCGTCTCGTCTCTGTAGGGCAAACCGAGGTCGTAGTATTTGCAATCGACATTAACGTAAGGGAAAATGAGTCGATCTTTGATGAACTCCCAAATTATTCTCGTCATTTCATCACCATCCAATTCAACCACAGGCTTGGAAACTTCCACTCTCCTAGCCAAGCCGACATTGCGGGTTCCCAAACGGGAGAACTGAGTGAGAGGCCTCAGAATTCGTGACATCCTTCGTCGATCTGGGAGCTCTCCCGATCCCTGTTTTTGAAGGAGTCTTTCTCTTAGTCTCGCCTGCTTTGGTCCTTGTGCAGTGCTCTCTGGTGTGTGTTTTGCCGGTGCTGACGGCTGCCTTGTTGACAAAACGCGCGTGGTTACTTGTGTGGTACGCGATAGTATCACCCGCGTTTCTCTTCGAAGATTCAAAAAAAATTGGAAGCAGAGATGTTTCCGGAAAACCATATTCACTGCGCCATAATGAGCAGTCAAGATCTTCATTCTTACGTGTGGGATGTTGAAAAATTGCATCAAGAAAGCAGAACTCGGATAGCTGCTGCTGCTGAGGATTTTATTGGGTGTTTCAAATGTGCGAGCAGGTAGACTCAGTAAACGACTCTTCAGCGAAAGAAACCTAAAACGATCGCTCTCAGGAAGATGTCGATAGTTTCGAAGAAAATGAGGAACGAGTATCCTACGAACATTCCCATGTAACCGCCGACAAGATTCACTAGTTGAACAAAGCTCACTGTTGGAACCTCGGTTGTAATTTCTTTGCTGAGCGACTTGAAGTAGATGACAACACGACTGTACAAGATCGAAGAGTTCTTCGGAGTGTGTTTCTCCCAGCCACTCACGGAGACTTGAGTGGAATAAGCTGTTTCGTGGCAAGGGAGCGTGCAAGAATCAAGAGACAATTCGCGGGCGAGGGTCCGACAGCACGTTTCCGCCTCGGCATTCAGGGAACAAAGCGCATCGGTGTCCAGGAAGTCGCTTTTGACTCTAGCTTCGGGCCTGAAATCACACCGGCCGAAGAAGTTCAACGCATATTCAACTTTCAGGCAGATTTGAGAAGCGTAAGCTCCGAAAGTGTCGCCATAGTCATCGTCGAAATCTTGTCGGCATTCCGTAACGTAGGGCGCCGGAAGTCGATGAGAGATACGCGCAGTGAGTCCGATGGCGGTCGTGGTCTCCTCGTTCACGTAAACAGCGTTTGAGTTGGCGTCAGGCATCGTTCCCGGATAGTGAATTATCACGAGGTAACCCGAATTCTTCGTGGATTTCAAAACCTCTTTCCTATCGCTACGAAGCACTAAACTCAATCCCCCGTCGATGGTGGGGGCGCCGCGGACCAATACGATCTCCTCCGGATATTCTTCATTGCAGAACAGGCAGAAACATTGACCGTACCTCGGAAAGGAAACGAATTTCTGCTGGAACCAGTTCTTATCGCACGGTCGGCCTTTGAAGAAGCAATTCGAAAGCTGCTCTTCTAGAGTATAAACAGAAGATTCCGCTATTTCTTGAAAAACACGGTCTTCGTAGGAGTTCATGAATCGCCCGGCGAACAATACCTTCTTTTCGATATTGCACAATTCGCCCGTGTAGTTGAGGTTTTCCTCAGCGCAGAAGACGGATTTCTTGAATCCAGCGACGTTGCAAATCGTGATCGAAGGCATGAAGATTCCTTCCTCCGAGAGATCCTTGACGTGTGTTATGGTACTCACTTTGTGTTGCCAGTAGTCTACGGACGCATACCAGAACATATAAAGGGTCATGATGAACATGCTGAAGTACACCAAAGACTTGTACGTCAGCTCCGTCCAAGATTCTCCCACAAAGAGAGCTGACATTCCAGTTGTGCTGTCCTTGATGAGCCAGATAAGATTTTTCAGAAATCCGCGTGTTGGAGTGGCTTTGAAGGCAGTCAAGTATTTTAGTTTCACTTTTCGGCCTCCAGGTGCCATATTTGGTCGGTGAGGTCTCATGTTCACAGGCGTATGAAACGGTTGTGTTATCGTCGGCAACCTTTTTGTGCTACGTAACGCGAATCAATGCTAATGACGCCAACGATTCCTTAGACTAAGAGCTTAGCGAGTTTAGGCTCCCTATTGCGTGTCGCCCACTCTTAAGAATTTACCCCATGAAATCCTTCTCTTTCCCAAACTCACCGAGTCGGAAAAGTTCCCGAGATTCATCTTTTTGACTTTGTGAAATATCATCGGAATATCTGAATGGCTGGCGAACGAATCGGTCTACATAAACAACGCGATATGCGGAAATCGGCGACGAGTACCTGAAGTGAAGTTGAGCCGCCTCTGGGTGATCTAAAGGAAAAGACGGAGCTCTATTCGACAGCTTCCCCCACACACTCAAATTCTTTTTATTTTTTGAGCACCTTTGTCATCCTGTCAGAACACCTGCCTGCTTCCTCATTCGATCTTCTAGGAACTCCACAGTTTCTCTATATTTTTGCTCTCGCTTGTGTACCCTTACAATTCTCTTCTTGAATTCATCCTTGACCTGATTATGAATTTTCTCCAAGAGTTCAATTTTCTTCATTAATCTATGAATCTCAAGCTTTAGTTGATCGTTCTCCTCCTCTTGCTTCTTCCGCAGTTCTTCCTCCACTTTGAATCTCTCCTCCGAGAGACGGTCGCTCTCTTTCTTCAACTCGGCCATGGATCTATGTATTCGTTTTGTTTCGTCTTTCAGGTCATTCAAAGCCTCCTCAGCGTCACTCAATTTCTTCAAGAGCCTCTTGTTCTCATCGCACTTCTCGCCGTACATCTGCTCTAGAAGCTCTCGTTTCACTTTTTCGTCAAGAAACTCTCGACGCCTGTCCATGACTTCCTGCAAAGTGCTCTCGCGGAACATTTTATCTTCTTTGAGTCGCTGATCTCGTTCGATTCGCTCGTTTTCGAGAACCTTCTGTAACTTCTCAGCCAGCTCATCGCGTTCCCGGGTCACTCGATTCGTTTCCTCCTTCAGGAGCTCAACTTTCTCCTGGGACAACGTTAGCTGGCAGCGAATGTCATTGAGTTGAGCTTCAAGTTGCAATTTGATTTTCTCCACCTTGGACGTCACCCATCGTTCTTTCTCATTCCGATTTTCCGAGAGTTTGATCTGGAGTTGAGCAACAGTTTTCTGGAGATCTTGCAGATGGCTGAGCATCGTATTACGTTCGGTTACCGCGAGTTCTGCAGTGTGAATCGTACTCTCAGCATGCTGCAACGCTTGTGACAGCTGGGCCTCCAGCTGTTCGCTTCGCTCTTTCAGGCGTTCGACGTTTGTCTCGAGCTCTTGGCACCGAGATTTACGTTTCTCGAGATGGCTTTCTTGCAACTCAGATTTGGATATTAGATTCTGATGCGATGATTCCAAATCATTGTATTGCCGTTGAAGGTTCTCCATTGCACGTAAGATATCACCGACTTTCATCTGATTATCGTCCACGGTTGTTCGGCCGTCCTTGAGCAATCTCCAAGTCAGCTGATGCACAGATGACGACGCGTTACGAAGCTCCTTCTGTGTCAACAGCAGTTGTCGCTCTAGCGAATCCACTTTCACAACATGTTCCTCACGGAGTTTGAGCACGGCGGCCTCGAAATCCTCAGGTGACACAAAGTCCGCCCATGCTTTCAAGTCAGCGTCCATTCGGGACATTTCTTCCATTGTGCTTTCGAAAAGACTCATGGCTTTGTTTCTGGCCTCTAGAGCACGGTCTCGCTCTTCTTGAAGAGTGGCCAGCACTTCAGCGTTACCGGAGTTTCTGCATTCTTCGATCGAATTCAATCGCACACGAACTTGATGCTTGAGCTCAGTGAACAACCATTTGTTCTCATTGACCACTTTTTCTACCTCCATTCTGCACTCTGATAACTCTTCTTTCAGCAAATGCAGCTCTTTAGGAGCGTTGTCCAGAAAGTTTCTCATGTCCTGAGATAACTCTCAACTTTTCGTTGACATCTTGGGGCTTACTTTGTCTCGGGCAGAGAACTGGCGAAGCTGAGGGGGATCACTGTCTGATTCTATTCACATAAATGCGCCAACTCGGATCACAACCCCACCGGCAATCTATTTGTTTCGATGTGTTCCCATGGAGACGGCCGGCTCTTCCCTCGACCCACGGTCGGAATCGGACAAGGCTAGTGCCGATTTAGTCAATTAACCCAAGAGTATGAGCCGATGATACTCGGAAAGCAGACGTATCGTCGCGGAGCACCGTTATTACATGTCCACCCGTATTATACAAATCAGATGACATTGATTGGTGGACTCGAGGTGACGGGCTGCCACTATGAGAGCGTGGGATCGGGAACCGTGGATGTCGTGCAATATTTGTGGCAACACTGAATAAAAATCCCAAATCATTCCTTGGCGACCGGGAAAGACCGTTTCTGTACGACGCTCGGTCTCGCTGTTGCGAGAACTTTATGATTGTTGCTCTTCCGACCCCACCTTTTCCGTTTTCTACTTGTACACTTGAGTTGGCTGGCTAGACGGGCCCCACTTTGAAATCTGTTTCGCTCAATGCCTTCGCTTTTTCAATCGTGCGATCCTTTTGTTCGGAAGCACTGCGTGTCGCACGAGCTGAACAGGACTGGGCTGTGGTCGCTTCAAGACTGTTTCCTGAGGTCAAACAACGTCGTTTCCTGACGTCGTCGATAGCGCTTCGAAGATGAGAATACCAACCTGAAACTTTGAAATGGCGCTTCAGCATCGAAATCGTTCATGATTCCCGGTTACGGTGTCAGGCCGCCTGGAAGGCAAACTAGTGCGCGGAGAGATCTTTCGACGTCTTTGGAAACCCGATATTTTGCTTTCAGGAATCTCGTTTGTCTAATTTTCGCGCATCAGACGTCGGATTCTCGAAAGTGATTTTGTTCGGAAAAGATCAGTCAACGACGCGGAGGGCTGACCGCAACTTTGTCGTCTAGTCTAATGCGTTTCGCCAAAACACTTTAGTGTTTGGTGTCGAAAAAACACATCAAGCTTGTTGTCAAAAGCAATACTCCGACGGCTTTCCACATTTCCGTCGTTCGGCTGACACCTCCATTGCTTAAGTTGTAATGCTGTCCGTTTGCTCGGTCGGAATTCCTTCTCGCTCACGAGTGGGGCGTGCGTCTGGAGACCCGCCTTCACCGAAGTCGACAGCAGCATCTTCACGCGGCTTTATTTCATTCAGATCACTCGGTCTGAATACGTGACGAACAATGTTCCTCTTCGACGTTGAAACCTCCCACTCCAGGCTCTGTTGCTAGTGCTTGCTTCTAGATGTGTTGAAAGTAGATCTCTTCTTCTTTGAACTTTGAGTGGACTTCAGATGGAGGTGAAGAGCATGGAGGTTCCGATCCCTGCAGGAAAAGAGGAGGTCGGAGGAGAGCAACCGCGCTCAATGAAGCTCTCATCGCTACCCAACAGGGTTCGAGTCCTTCCACCAGGACCTGTAGGGAGTGAGTTCGACCCTGGCAGAGATTGTAGCTTGAATCCGAGTGACATTCAGGCGAGTTTCGATGAGCTCAATCTAGTAGCTCTCCCACATTGGCAACCCCCGTCGTCGCCTGTGAAACGACCGAACAAAAACATCGTTTGGAATTGGAAACCGAGAGAGGGCTATGTGTACCCTGAAACGACCGATGATGCGCTTCAAATCATCCCAGGTGAGAATCTCCGACAAGAAAGATCGATATGCGAGGCGTCTGTCAGAGGATTTATTCGCGCCGCCAGTCAGTTCAAGACAGAGCTGATTCAGATCGGGTTTCGACAAGAATCTCCGTGTTTGCTCGAAAACTGCGAGAAGTGTCGCTATGATGGCCGATGCTGTGGAATTGTCGCGCTCAGAACGAATTGTTCGTGAGCAACTATCATGTTGACTTCCTGAAACAAATACCAGATCATAAGTTCAGCGAAGTCCGAAGAAAAAGTCATGTATCGCAACACGGAATGACATTTGAAGTTCTCACAGTCTGTGCCCATTCTTGGAGAAATCGACCAGTTGAATGACAAAGGGGAGGGGTTCTCGTCGGAAAAAGTTCAGAGCCGGACGGGCGCGACAACGCTTGTCCGAAAAAAACTAACACTTCCACTCCCTGACGTTTCATGCCGAACCGTTGCTTTTCCGAAGGCGAAGAGCGTGCGAACGACTCAAAAATTTCGTCAACAAGATTAGAACCAGGGAAACAAACTTCGTTGAACCTCCATTCGACTGCGATCTTTTATTAATTAGAGTTCGGCTGGAGCTCAGATACTGATCGTAAGGATATGAATACATACATGGGCTCTTTCATTATAAATCTCCGCCCTGCCCTTATGGCTTGTTTGAACATTGGGGAATTGTTAGGACGATCACCATGATCCTAAAGCTCCCCTCACGATCGTGTTGGAGTAGTCTCGCCTTCCCCCTAACCTACTCAAAAATTAGCCCGTCCACTACGATCGCATACCTTCCAATGAGATCTCAGATTTCATGAAACGAGTCCCAATAGTAGTAGTACCGGCTGAGGAATCGTTGGTATAATGTTCGATTCGAGCATACCCAATCCCGGGAGAGTACGACTTCTCGAACCGATTTGAGGTTCTGTTTAGAACATCAAAGCTAAGTGATCGAAGTCGAAATTTCCATCCTGGACAAGGGTGTGTCTTTTCAGACCTATGTTTATCCAAACCTAGGCTTTATACCCGCTCTTCTCGATGGAAGCGAATCACTGGAACAATCATTCGTTCTTTCCTCTCGTGGCCTGAAGCACACCGAGCAAAAACTTATTGAACTATGTGAGATGAAGGATGGGGAAAGTCAAATACCCGTGATAGAATGCGCCTTCAGTGAGATCGACAACGTGTTGTTTCAAAATTATAGCGGGAACGCCACCCGCCATCTATTTTGTTGACTAGTCCACCCCACCATCGCCACCAACACCAGCAATGGCTTCAGACCATTATCGTAACAAAACATGAGATTCCTTTCAAGTGGTTGGCGACGGCCATTCGGGATCCTTTATGCTCCTCATTCAGAAGTCTTTCATTGCATAGTCGGCAAAGAGCTCTTCTTCAGTTGACCTAGTAACGGAGTGATGGTAGTGGTGGTTCTGCTATCACTCCTCTGGCGGCTTCAGAAGCTTGCTTTGCGAGTTTGGCGCACACTCTTCTTTCACGAACAACACAATACGTCTCGTTTGTAATGAATCGGATCAGAGCACCGCTGGCAGGCCATCTTGACTCTTGATGTCAACTGATTCTTAACTAGACCAGGAAATGTACTTTTCAGAACCCGTCCGTCATTGAATTCACTTTCCGCGAAAGTTGTCCGATTGTGATTAATAACTCCTCAGAACTTTCGTGAGATATTCCTCGAGATCCGCAAGCCTTTGGTGTTGAAATTCAAAGGGAAAGAAAGGTCCACGAATTCAGTTTCCTCTTTGACATTCATTGCAGAACTCGCATCTCCACCAGCAAGGCCTCCGAGGGGACTGCAGAGGCCGGTTCCTGGCCGATCGACAGTGGCTTTTCGACCTCAGAGACCACCGCCAATCGCCAGTGACCATCTGTTCAGTTCGCTCAATTTTCCGACTCAAACCGACGTAACTTTCAGTGTGAGTCTTGTGCGAGGAGCAGGGTTTACACCTAGAAGTTTATATCTGAATCTGATATCCACCGAGTCTCAGCGTCCGTAATGAAAATTCTCATCGCAGCTGCCGATGGAAAGATCAAACTTGACGCTTCTGCACGAGTCGTCGATATATGAGCCCTCGTCCACGGGACCAGCGATGAAATCGTTATCGAAACATCCGGACGCTGCTCCCGACCTCAACGAAGTCAGTCTATCAACCTGCGAGAAGCAAGAAGCAGAAGCGAACTGCTTATGTTGCTGTTTCACAACGTTCTGTCTAGTCATGTCGATTATATTACTCACGGCGTCAGCCGTCCTAGCCATTATACACGGAGGTGAGTCTCTTCCGAGAGCGCTGGGGATTTCCAAGATCCCGGTGCCAGAACAACGAATGCACAACTCTCTAGAAAACCGACAGATCTACATATTATTCAAATTTTAAAAAATTCTGACACTGGAAGAGACTCCACACGAATGATCATCGCCTCACCAATCGGTCATCATTGGGAATTACATTTCTAATCGTCAAGAAATCTCAGCTGAAGTTTACAGAAGGAAAATTGCAACTCTGGATCCAGACACATTCTTTTACACATTGCCTGGAACGATCACGGAGAGTGCGAGCTCTTCGCGTGTGGCGGTCATTGCTCCATCCTGTGAGCCCTTCATAATAGAGCCGTGTATCCCTTATGTGAAGTACAATCATACAGGTGAGCGCCTTTTGTCTGAGGGACTTCCGCGGGCTTAGTTAGAAGTGAATACCCACAAAAGCGAATTCTGTCTTCGCCCGCACGACAGCTTCCCTTGACTTCTGAACTGAGACTACGGCTTCAATGAATTAGGGTTCCCGAATCTCGTCGGACACAACACATCGAAAGATCTCGACAAGGATTTGAAATTGTTCCGGGAGGTCATGGACGGCGAATGCTACGCTCTGGCGTCAAGCCTTATCTGCAATCTCCTACAACCAGAATGCAACCCCATCACTCAACAAAAGGTGAAGAGTTCTTTACTTCTAGTGTCTGGCAATTTTTTCAATGGAGTTCGATGGTTTCCAGGAGTCGTCTGAATGCATTCATGCGTTCGAATATTGGAGACTTTTCCGATCGATTCCATTCGCAGATCAACCCTCCGTGTCGCAGCTTTTGTGAATACTTCCTCCACAAATGCGATTCGTCGATTCCTGAGAAGATTCGCCCAAGGATCAACTGCTACCGATTGCGCACTGAACAATGCGTCGATAGACCACGTGAGAATTTCATCTCCGTTCATCTTTCCGAAGTTATCGAAGATTCTATGGCGAAACGATTTGCGCTTTGGACTGTGACTAGCCCCTGAGTCACAAAACAAGAACACAAACAACGACATGATCCCCTGTACACATGGGAGAATCTCCACCGCTTGCTCGCAAACGTCAACGATTCTAAGAGACAGCACCACATGATTCGAATAAGCACAGCTGATCATGAAGTCCCTTTGTCTTTTGCAGCTTGCTCAGAGGAGTTACGAGCACTGAAAGAGGACAGCAGAATCTGCGATGGAAACATCGATTGTGAGGACCGCACAGATGAAGCCGACTGCCCCACTGAACCACCAACGCTTAACACAACCACAGGTGAATACCGAGATGTCAGATTTCGGAGAATTATGGGACAGTTTCCGCCTAACCGTTGAAACATATCAATGTACGCACTTGAATAGCGATTAAGTTGTTACCGTTTCGCAGGAGAGAAAAACTCAAGATGGTACGCCTCGACTGATCCTTTCCGATAGCGAGGGAGTGGACTCGATTGTCGTCAGATGCCTCGACGACCCGGCTTCAATTTGTTCGCTGATGCTGGGAAGTTCTTAATGGAAGGCACGAAATAAGAAAATACAACTAAACTCGAACCATGTTGTCAGTTTTGCGATTTTTCCTTTATAAAGAGAATGTTCGCATCGTTCAGTAAGAAGAACTTCTTCCGTGAAACATAGGTACGATTTTCGGAAGATTTCCAAGTTGACTGCCGTGAAGTTGATTCTCCAATGAACGTCTAGGGGCTTGCCAACAACGAAAATGAGACTCCGATTCTTCCAAGTGCCCCGCCCTCTCCCCCAGTAAATTTCAATGCAGTTTCATTCAAGTGGACAAGTTCTCATTTCCGGTAATGTTAGATATGGGTAGGCAGAAACGTCGCAGCAATAGGCCCATGAAGTCCTCTTGTTGTAAAACAATCAAGAAATCGAATAGACAGACATCCCTAAGTGTACAATGGAACTTTAATGAACATTTGTCTTCTTTGATCCAGTTTTCTCTAATCATCTAAGATATAATGAGGATGCCATTCCGAAGAATCATAAGGATTCCACCTTCTGATTCTTACGTATGAATTACTGAGGAAGATTGATCAGTGTGTTCTGTCCATGCGGCAAATAGGCAACATTACGTGCGCGACTAAGTTGTGCTGCAATATCTTCGGCGGCTTCGAGACGTCGGAGTTCTACCAAAGCGTCGCCAGCCTCGGCGAAGGCCTTTGCCAGCAGCGTAGCTGCCTGAGAGTCTCCTTCAGCTGAGATGATGGCGGCTTTCTTTTGCTGTTCAGCTTTCTCGACCAAAAATCTGGCTCTTTCCGCCTCTTGTTGTGCAACTTGTTTCAACTCTACAGCCTGCGTGAATTCCCGACCGAACGTCAGATGTGTGATGGAGATGTCATCGAGGATCAGTCCGAACTGAGTGGCACGCTCGACCAACTCCTCGGAAACTCTCTGACTGACGAGCTCTCGCTGAGTGATCATCTCAGATGCGTCGAATTGGGCGACGACCGCCTTGAGAACTTCCGTGGTGATCGATGGCAGAACCCTCTCGTCGTAGTCAATGCCCAAAGTTGAGAAAATCTTCGGCAATGAGTCAGCGGACGGCCTGAACAGAATACGCAGTGTGATGTTGACGTTTTGAAGATCCTTGGAGCCGGTGATGACAGGAACGTTCCTGGGCTGACTCCTCACATCGTAGATGATCGGCTTCTGAACCCAAGGAATCAGAAAATGAGTTCCTTCTCCGACGACGACGTTCTTGACTCCCGCGAAGCGATCGAAGATTACAGCTCGATGGCCACCATCCACTGCAAAATCGAGAAACGTCAAACTTTAAAGAGACCGTGCTCGACGGGTATCTGGAATAACTCTGATGGGGCCGAGACTTCTTCGTCGGAAGATTTACTCCAGTGCATGGAGAACGCATGGATAGCTTACCGTTGTACAGGGCGCTGTTGACAACTCCACCCGCTACGGCCATTCCCAAGCCGAGCTTTCCTAGCATGTTGAATATTTGAGATGCAGCCATTTTGCTCTGGAATGGAGAAGCCCGTCCATTAGTGCGCGTCCTGGCCAACTCCAGGTACACCCTGCGGGGAAGTCTGCAGGTAGGGTCCGGAATAGCCGGTATCCGGACGGAATGAGAAACCACCTAAATCTCGAAATTCGGAACTCCCAAGAAATCCCATATATTCCCGTTGATGATCTCACTAGAAACTAGACTATTGGAAAGGATCTGATGCAACAACAGGCCATGCGCGAATCCTTTCCAAGGTTAAACACGAGGACTTTTCCAAATCAACACAGTTCTTCAATCTGGAGTTTGCAACGACTGACTCGGAAACCAGTAGATGAGCTCAACAGTCAGGTTGGAGCTGAACTCGTTCCTCAGGAAAACTTTGAACTTCCTCCGAGTTCCTACACGTGGATACGCGCACAACACTCCCCGAGACAAGTCGCCGGCATCGTTTTGTAAGTCCACCAACCCACTGACTTAACGAACAAACTCACGGTGACGAAGTGCAAACGGAAGCTGGATGAACCCTAAACGAAAATCAAAACTCGACAAAAACTATTATCGATAGTTATTCAGGCAGTCACGGTTTCAGGTGACCGGCTCTTCTCACGATAGCGTTAACTTTGCTTACGTTTCAAAATGGGGGCGCTGCGATCGCTCCACAACGGGCGTAGTCGGTGGCACAAGATTTTGAACTTGCAATCCCAAAACCCTGAACAGCGTTCATTCGAAGCAAGTGGCTAACGTTTTCTGTACGAAATCAGATGTTGGGAAGGAGTTTCGCGGTGGAAAAAGTTGTGCGCACCGTGCCATGAAAACTTAGCGGAAGTCAAACCCATAGTTTATCTTCTTCTCTCCCTAAACGAACGGAGAGTCGAACCGCCGATACACGTCATGTGGTTGTTGATCGAGAGTATCCTATTCTCCTGTAAACTCCAGAGAACTGTAAAGTCTCTAATTGGTTAGCATGCCAAGTGCGTGGTGACGACTGGAACATCGTATTGTTGTCCTACTAGGTCGGACAAGCTACTTAGTCAACGACTATGCCAATGAAAAACGCTGACAAAGACAAGCTTCTCCGAAACTATGAACTTTCGTGGCTTCAGAAAACCGCTATGCGGATTCTGGCTCAGGGCCGAATCCCTCGACATGTTGCTCTGATCATGGACGGAAACCGAAGGTACGCCAAACAGCTCAACCAGAAAACCATTGATGGTCACAACAAAGGCTTCGGGAAGCTGTCCGAAGTTCTCTACTGGTGCCGAGAACTAGGAGTCACTGAAGTGACGGTGTATGCCTTCTCGATAGAAAACTTCAAGCGCACGAAAGAGGAAGTCGACGCCCTCCTGAATTTGGCTGAGGAAAAATTCCGAGGTCTGCTGGACGACCACGAGACTTTGACCGAGCACCAGGTATGCATTCGAATCCTGGGCAACACATCATATCTGCCGGTGTCTCTACAACAGTTATGCGCGGAGCTTATGCTCAGAACGAGAGAACATCAGAAGTGTTTCGTGAATATTGCTTTGAGTTATACGGCTCGTGAGGAGATGTGCACTGCCATCGAGGACCTTCTCGCTGCCGCAAATGAGGGTGTTGTGAAGCCTAGGAACTTCAATGAAGCTCTGCTCTCGTCAGCGATGTATTCCAAAGACAGCCCCGACCCCGACCTCTTGATACGAACCTCCGGTGAAGTTCGATTATCAGACTTCCTACTCTGGCAGACTGGATTAACAGTCGTAGAGTTCATTCCAGAACTGTGGCCAAAGTTGACTGTATGGCAGTTTCTAAGCGCCATCCTACACTATCAATGGCAAGCGGGCCGAATCGCCCATTGCTGGCAACTCAACGCAACCGAAAATATTATCATTGAGGAAGATTTCGAGAAATTCATTGCGAAAAGGAGATTACAAAAACTGAGAGATGCATCCTTAGGCAATGTGGAACAGAAGCCGATTGAAGACATACAGTGATTTGTACAAATGATATGCACGGTCCGAGATGTCACGGCTCCCGGTCACTAATTTATTATGAAGAGAGCAGGAAAACGAATAAAGATTTATTTTAAGAAACTATTTATATGTTCAGTCCAAGAAATCGAATAAGCTGTCTCTTCCTTTCGAACACATCAGTGAAGAGATTGTTTCAATTGCCGATCAAACGGTGATAGATAGATCGCTCAGAGCCTAGATGTGTGTTTTTCTTTTCTCCGACGTGAGATCTGATCCTTGAGCAAATCGGCTCTCGTTCCGATCGGCCGTATTCACGTTAAAAGAAATTCGCTCCAAATCTGCCGGTCACGGTCTGCGTGTACTTTGAACGAGCCTTCCCGCACGCACGCTTACTCGATTCCATACTTTCTCTTATGCTCCTTCAGCTTCGAGTTTTAGTTATCCGTGGGTCAAAAGAGCTTTCCGTGGCTCCACTCGCACGAAAGTCAGAACTGCTTGGGACGCTATGTGGCGGGCCGACGTTATCGAATCGGATACACTATCCTCAAAATACACACTGAACTGATAAGCGACAACACTGACATGAATCCACTGTCTCTTCACCCTCAATTCTTTCTTCTTTATTCAAATCATAATCCAGAGAGCATGCTCAAGAGGCCACACGATCTCTGTACCAGGAGTCTATTTATTGGACTCGACCGAAGAAACGATTCAAGTCATGTGAGCTTTCTCTTTCCAGTAGGATTTCGCATCGGTAGAATTAGACCGGAAAGAGAATTGAAGTTCTATAGAGTCACTGTCAAAATCGGACATCGCTTCAGATGCCACAGGAAAAGTAGCTAGCAATCGGATTTCGCAAAACAGCAGATTTTTCAATCTTTTCAACCTGACGGGTGTTTCCGCTGAATTTTCGGCTTCTCTCAGAAAAAGCTGGATGGAGAAAACAAACCGAGAATGACCGATGACGAATATGGCAATTACTCACATCTGCAGCAGGTCGGCACGAATTCGAACTGCGATACTAAATTCCCTGTCTTGACAGAGACTTTCGACTTGAGAGTTTCTTGAGTAGCGTTATAAATTTCTCCCAAATTGCACATCTGTCATGCATGTTCGGAGCTTAACTAATCAATTGTATTTTGCGGGTTCGTTTCTCGTGTAATTTATGAAGCCCAAAAGCAGTGTCCGAGAGAATTGCACAATTATTCAAAGGTAGCAGCTTGGACACGTAGCCTAAGCCCTCCTCTCCGTCGATGCTAACAGACAACGCGGACAGGTCAGGCGACAAGCATCGATGACGTCAAAGGAGTCGTTCGCCGTGATATTGGTAGCGGTCCAGCTCTTGATTAACCGTGAAATCTTTCACACTGGAGGAGATTTCCTGCTCACAATTTCATGCCGAAGAGCTGCTAGAAAATGTCACACGTGTCCTATCGAGCACTTGCAGCTTGCCTGCAAATAACGACCTTTTCTACTACCTGCTCAGCATGGAACTGAGTCCGAACTTTGGTGGATCAGATGGCGGAAAATCGTGTACCTACATGGGAATCGCGTTTAATTGCGAATCCGCAGCGTTTAATGAAAAGATTGCAGATTTCGTTACCCACAAAATAATTTATTTTCATATAACAGATGATACGAGATTATCATGAGCCGGCGGAAAACTCGTCAAGTAAATAAATTTTTCCTCCCATGTTCCCGGTTGTGTAGCTCTGTGAATTGAACGAAATATTACGAGGGAACTGCATACTTGAAGAGCAGCGTTCTTCAGATTCCAGATTCCGATTCCGATTCCAGATTCCAGACTTAGGATTCCGGACGATCCCGATTAGGAAAACTCACCTGATAGTAGACAACGTCCGGAGTCGAAGCGTTGGGCGTCCATTGCAATGTAGCCGTTGCCCTATCGTCGCAATCGAGTCTGAGCTGATTTCGATATTTAGGGAATGTAGGGAAACTATCTGCCTGTCTTGGTTCCGTGCTGTTGTAAACCCAGGCACAGAGCCGGCCGACTGGAACGAAATCGAGTTGAGGTTATTCTGTTCCAATTCGATGTTATTACCAAGGAGCCCAAGTGGGAGTTTGATCATTAGGAACGGGGATTGCATAACCGTATAATCGATGTGAATACGTCAAATCCGAGGAATGCAAAGTTTCAATTTGGAACACAGCCCCTCTAGAACTCCGTACCTGCAGAGGCTTGCGGCTTGCCTTGCCGATTGAAAGCTACGCCCGCGTAAATTTTAGCGTCCTTCTGCTCCACTTCGGTCAATTGAGCAAAACCTCCGTATGGCGAGTCCGTGATGTACAGAGGATGGTAATATCGACCGTTGTGGGGGTTATCTCCGCCTTCAACTCTGAAAGTGTAGGTGCGACCTCTTTTGAGGTAGAGGGTTGGCACCAGTAGACCGTTGATGTACCAAGATACTCCCGGAGATGGTAGACCTGCGAAATTGTAAAAAATTCTTTCAAAAAAATGTCTCGAACTTGAAAACTGCTCTTCTTCCCATGTACGTCTGAAGAACTGACTAGTTTGGCCTATCGTCCACATCGGGTATTCAAACGTCACCTGTGATTCCGGAGTATCCTCTCGAGCCCCCAGCTGGACCCACTCTCGCGATGAATTGCGTCACAGTGTTCCCAACAATTTTGAAGGGGCCCCAGGGCGCTTCGCTCGATTTTTGAGGCGGCCATCCTTTGATGAAATCTTCACAAGTATCCACTTTAGTTTTCGAGCCGAAATGAACGAAAACATCTCCTCTAGGATAAATGTGATGGAAAAGCGGTTCTTTCTTGTGATTCAGTCTTCCGATCGCCCATGCGATGGCCATAGGTTTAGAGAGATCGAAAGCTCGATCACCCGCATCATCTGCAAACAACGGAGATCTGGAGTTCGTCCCGAATGATTTATCGCACGCTCTGTATTCGGAGTTCGGGCAGGTCCTTACCGATCGGGAGAACGTCTCGACGGAATATGATCGTTGTCATCCCATCTTTCTTACTGAACGTCAAAATCTGATACGAGTTCACGCCGCCCACCAGAATATCGGGACACACTCCTTGGTAGCTGCTGAGCACCTTCGAGCATGGAAAGATGCCCCCGATCTTGTGGTCCACGACATGACCATAGGGACCATCTACGAAGGCTACAGCGACGTCGGCGTTCAACATCTGCGTGTGGGTCGAGTTTTCATCGCCCGACGGCCCGATGGCGAAGTACTCATCATCCGCTGGAATGAAAAGTCAATCGTCACTCTACATCGAAGTTCACTACGGATAGTCATGAAATCAATCGAGTAGGGAACGAAACTCACCGATCGGACCAGTAAGTTCAAATGTCATTGAACTTCCCTGTATCTCCCAACGGAGCTGCAGGTTTGAATGGAGCTGTTCACAATTTTGCAATCGAGATTCATGACGCTGGAATCCGAAAGGAAATTAGGAGTCGGCTAACTATCAGTGAAATGCAAGGGAGCACAGCATAGAACATTTTATATTAAGTAAAGTTTGGATGAGGTTCATGGCGGAGAGGCAAAATCAACTCACGTAGGTTTCCAATTGACTTGGTGGAATATCGTCACCGTGAGGAATTTGAACCGATCCATAATTGATGGAGAGCTTTGCATCCCATATCGAGAACCAATCGATATCAAAGACGGTGGTTTTACCCGGCAGAACTAAGGTGATCGTATCACCCTTGTAGCGTCGGATGGGGTTGAGGCTGGAGGATTTCGAAAAACGACTGATGAGTCAGTATTCCTCAACAACAAACCCTGAGCAGGAATCGGGACGGGTTGAACCGTCGAACCACAAGACATCCATCATCGAAACCATGATCGTTAAACTTACTAGCCCTGCTCATCGGGAATCTTATAACCAGCACTGCTCGGTTGAGCTCCCTGGCCGACCCAGAAATAAGTATCTGTTTGTAGTCGAGAAGAGGAAGGAAAAACAAAAATAAGTTAAACGACCCTACGTGAGTGCTTCAAGTTGAATATTCATGATGGGAAGAAACGATAGCGGACGAACCATTATTCTCGCCGCCAAAGTGAAAATGAGGCACCAAAATAGTTTTTGTATCCATGATAACCACGGTTCCCGACTTGACACCACCTCCTTGGCGCGTCAGCTCCGAAAGTTTCCGGGGTGCCGGAGGCTCGAAGCCGTCGGGTAAGAAAATGTCTCCGTAATTCTCGTGGTCGCGCAAATTCCAGATTGCGAGCCATTTGATTGATGTGATTTTTCGCTTGTCCGGCAAACGAATATAAATGTCTTTGTCGGTATACGGTTCTAGAACGTTGGTCCTGAAAAGAAAATCGTTGTGTTTCACTTTCCAAAACCAGAAATATATTCCACGACGGCGGATGAACGGCTTCTGGAACTTTCTCACGAAGTGGAAACGAACTTACTTTCCTTCTTCGTCTGGTACGATGAAACCAACGTTACTGGGCCGCACCGAGGAGCCGGCCCAGAAAAACGCGTCTTGGCCTAAACCATCGTAGTAGAATCCTTTGATCAAAAGTGTGTATTCATCCACAGCATAGACGGACCCGGTTACTTGATGCGAGTATGTGTTTATCCGACCAATGTATAGACCCTGATGTTTTTCGATTGCTGCCCATGTTGTAGTCCCTGGGAACGTGAAGAAAATCGATGTAGGTTTTCCTATTAATCAAATTCTCTCCGGATTCCAGGAGAGAAAACATCATCGGGGCTCGGAGAACTGTCGTTACGAGTCTTAAGTTATGATGGAGCTCGGAAAAAAACCGTCGAAATCTTTTACGTTTCTCATGCTAGGTCCGACGACCTTCTCTTCGCACACTTGTGACTTCGAACGGCCTTGTCAACCCGTAATGATTTACGTCATTGGCTAACGGACAGAGACACTTCCCCCGACGTCAGAATCAGTTCACACGGAACAACAACACCACTCCACCAAACTCGATATTTTTGATTTCGCGTGAATTATTCCCTTTATTGCGCTGCAGAAATAAAGATAGAGGACCACGAAGACGAAGCCCACATCGGCCGAGATATCATCAAGGAAAAAATGTTTCGAGAAACCATCTTATCTCACTATACTGCGCACTGTCCATATGGAAGTCAATGCGGTATTCACGCAAGTGAAGCCTCATAGGGACATCGTTAGTCCCCTATCTACTCGTGTTTCTTTCAAAGCGTCAAAAACACATGAGCCATACGGCTACAATGCAGAAGCTCACCTGAAAGAATGAAGATCAGGGCACAGATGAGGAAGCTCTTTCGTGGCCCCATACGTTCGGCGCGGACAACTGAGCACCGTAACAGCGGTGCCTTCACTAAAAGGGGAGGGTTTGTCTGTGAAAGCAAGGGAAGTAAGCGAAACTGGCGGCCAGGAATTCGGATCGCAACATTTCCAATCGCGACAGTACATTCAGACGATGCTGCTCGCGTTGTCAGCTCCCAACGAGGGATAAGCGGCGAAGGACGCGGTTCGAATCAGCGGATGAAATTTGCACGCGGTTCTGCATCCCTGAAA
Source organism: Neoseiulus cucumeris (assembly GCA_021527715.1). Lineage (NCBI taxonomy): Eukaryota > Metazoa > Arthropoda > Arachnida > Mesostigmata > Phytoseiidae > Neoseiulus > Neoseiulus cucumeris. Next base: position 834,292 of record JAJSRV010000015.1, read on the forward strand.
TGAAATTCGCAGAACGCAGGGAAGGGCATCAACCTCAGAATTTTCAAGAGCTGAATGCCGATGGGACCGATCTACTCAGAGTTGTGCCTAAAGCCGAAAATGTTGTCGTGTTGAACCTCTGCTTAACTTTCGGCGGATTTTGCATTCTTGAGATGATGGACGATCGATTGTTTTCGAGAACCAGGTTTTCATTAACGAAACGAGCGGTTCGAAAAATGTTGGGGCGGCTGATGAATCTTACGTAGAGTTTCGTATTCGTTCGCTGAAACTCAGCTCGAGTTCGATCCCATATTTCGAAGATCAGTCGAATCAGACCGAATAGCAATGGAGCAGGTTTCGATGCCCGAAGGGCTGGATGGCGACAGCTCTGTGAAGTTTTGATTCGACCAAGACAACAATCAGCACTTGTAATCATAACTTTGATTCCTTTGAGCCCAAATATTCCGTGTGGAGCAGGGACAAGCAAGCTTTGCGTTCTGTGGCTTCGGGTCGTTTCGACGTATCCATGGAAGTTGAAGATTCGATTGTTCCGATTGGGAATCACGACGAAAGCTGTCAGGTTCCTGAAAGGAAACGACCATGGAAACTGAGCTTAGCTTCTTCGTTGGAATCTTCGTATTTATTCTGATGCTGATGAACGTGTATCCTCATTCTGGAGAGCGCCACACGGAAGTGATGACTGAAAGTAGTCTGAATACTTCGGATGATTGGATCCTTTTCTCGCGTCGGGCCCGTGGGCCTGATTGCGCTCACCGGCCAAGAAGGCTTGTTCTTCCCCCAATGATTCTGAGAGTACACCACGAATAACGAAGTGGGAGCATGTCCCGCTCCTCGACATCCAGCGAGTTTAGCCCAAAGGATGGCTTCGAGATCGCTTTCAAGCATTTCCCCGAGTCTCAGATGGCTCAACTGTACGCTCAGAGAAGCGACGGGCGTTTCTGTGATGCGGTCATAACTTGTACCGACGGTGAAATCAAGGCTCACAGGTACAGCGTGGCCTCATCGAGCGGCCAACTGTTCGGATGAGAGCGAGTTTTCTTCCAAGGAACTTCGATGAGCCTATTTTCAGATGCATTCTGGCGACACTGTGTGCTCGCGATTTCTCGAAACCGGTGACAGTACCTGTGAAGACCGAGGCAGTCAGAAGATTAGCCAATTTGTGCTACACGGGTTACTTGAAAGTCAATGTCGAAAACCTAGAGCAAGACATCAAAGTTGCCAAGGCCCTCGAGTGTGAATTCCTTCTGAATGCTGTGCAGAAATGGGTGACGGAAAACGTAAAACAGGTTCGTAAGACGCAACTAAATGCAGGTATCCGAGTCGCACTGCTGCCACTGATTCTCGACACTGCCTGGACAAGAAATCTCTCGAATCTCTAGGTTATGATGACTGAGAAGATCCTGCAGGACCTAGACGCTGACACTGTTAGAGGCTGTCTCGGTCGAATCAAGTACATGAATGAAAATTGGCAAGATTTCCTAGTACAATGGGCTGGATCGAACCCACAGCGCAAAAAAGATCTGGCCAGTCTTCGAAAGAAAGTGGAGAAACTCGCTTTTGTGTCCATTTACCGATTCGTCGTTGTAGGTGGGAAGGCCATGAAGTACGATGGTACCATCGTGGTCGATGAAAATTGGCCAATTGTTCAGAACGATAGAATCATAATCGTCGATAGCAAGAAGAAAAAAAGAGTGAATATAGCCCGAGATGGAACAATATCTCTCTACGTTGGAGATAAGCTCAAGATGACTCACTCTCACAAGGCGATCGGCATCCACGAGTCCGTTCGACCTATTATCCTCTGGCTAAACGATGGTTCTCTGCTCAAAGTGGTCGACAAAGCCGACCCATTTGAGGATCTTGGAAACGAAGAAAAAGATTTATACCAAGGTGCTGCTTGGAAGAAACCGCCGCTTGACAACGCCTGCGCAGACCTCTATCTGGTTCAAGATTCCGGTGCCGTTCTGCACTATCCCGGTCATGGAACTTGTTTTCTGTCCCAGAGGATCTCCACAGGTTACCAGGCGTGGAACGCTATACCTTGCAGTGACGTCCATTACGCCTTTTCTGACGGCAGAAGGTTATTGCTCGTGAGCCGGGACGTCCACACGTACACCATTGTCAGAGGGGATACATTCCAGACGCTCAGCCATGTACGGCTCATGCAGATTTTTCCTATGTGCTCGATCGTTTCCTTTTGTTCGTCTTTCGGACCGAAATTTCGGTCTTGCGTAGCGCTTTCTCTCATTGAGCTCTACATCCACAGATGATACGAGGAGGTCCGCGGCAGTCTCCGTTTGTGGTGCCATCTTTATGTCAAGGTGACAGCATCGTGGTGGCAATTATAGATCTCGAGAGAAGCCCGAAAACATTTTATTTTGTGCAGTATGAAGGTGGACGAAGTCGTGTTTTATCCGAATCATTCGAAGCTTCTCCTGAAGCACAATTTTCAGTTATGTGAACTATTTTACGCTCGCAACAATAAACCTGAACTCATCAATGATGCTTGATAAGAGTGCTTGAATAGAACCCCGCATCCTCTGAGCTCGGTTAAACCATCTTCGGTCTAATCGATGTCGTCCTCAATCAGATCGTTGACAACTTGGAGATATTCAAAGCATGAGCCATTGACCACTTGGGGGCGCAAGCTTTAATCGAGCGACCTTTTGCGAAATTCGAATGATTGAGATCGGTGCCTCCAGCAGGCGGCACCTCCTCCTCATTTATTTTGTCGCATCAGGTGCATCACGACGGCAGCTCGAAAGCCCGCGCAAATTTTCTGATCTGGACCGACACGCACTTCAGAAGCAGGCTCGGTCTTGGATATCATCAACTGCAGAACCACTTGCGGTGTTCCCAGGAGTACAGCATGATTCCTTGCAAAGAACTTGGAACGATTGGACGCCTTCAATTGTAGCCAATGAAGCAATAACGGGAAGCGAGGTCACACGTTCAAAAAGTTGGCATCCAAGTATGATCATGGGCGCAGAGGCGAACGAGGACTCCGAGACCCCGAGCGGAGGAACCATTGAACACATTTCTCATGGTGCAGGTGAATACGCTTTTCATCTCTATGAGTCTTATTCTAAGTCAGAGCTTCCGGGAATGGTGCCCCGTGGAACCCCTGGAGCTCTGCGTTGAAAAGAAATGTTAAAGAAGCAGTGATCCTAGTCCTTGTCATCGTTATCGAATCAACGACGTCATTCCAACCTGACCCTTTTCGTTCTCCAGGTACTTCACGATATGGAAACTTCCACAATTACTACGAATTCAACCCGACAGACAAGAGACTGAGATTGTTGACACTCGATTGGGTCCTCCCTCTGAGCGATCGCAGAAACCTCACAGCCATGGACATCGGCTGCAACTCCGGCGAACTGACCGTCGAACTCTTTTCGAATTTGAAGCTTTTGGAAAAACCCTTGAGAATCCTCGGTTTCGATATCGACCCGGCGCTCATAGAGAAAGCGCGGAAATGGGTTTCCTCTCAAGAAATGAACGCAGTGAAATTCGAAACAATTGATATCATGAACGAGGAGCATCGACGCCGATTGGAGGAATTCGCTGGTCATTTCGACGTAGCGTTTTGCTTCGCTGTCACGATGTGGATTCACCTGAATCACGGGGATGACGGCTTGAAGGCGTTACTCAAGTACGTCACTTCTAAATGTGATTTTCTGGTTGTTGAACCTCAAACATGGAAATGTTATCGCAACGCATCGAGACGGATGCGTAAAGAGAAGAAGACGTTGTTCCAGGACATAGATAAACTTTGTTGGAAGAGTGACATTCTTGAAAAAATTGATGAGTTCATTCAGAATGATTGTGGCATGCGAATAGAGCGGAAGTTCGGGGTAACTCCGTGGGGCCGACCCATAACAATGTACAGGGCTCGAATGCCGCGAATAAAAATACCGAGCTGAGACGATTTCTGAGAAAACGAGGGCCTTATCACTTCGGGATTCCGTTTTAATGAAACTGTTCGTTCACCCACTTTCAAAAATACCTCATGAATTCCGAGGTGCAGTTGAGAGAAGGTGGGCTGAAGCTCTCCAAAGGAAACATCGCATTCCATCGAGCAATCCCCCGAGCTAGAAGCAAATTATGGTGCTTGGTCTCCCATTCCATGCTCATCTTGGGAATCAACAATCTTTCCAGAGAGCCGATTGGAAGATAAACTAAGATTGAGGGATGTTCTTCATAGCAATGTTTGAGTACCCTCGAGAGTCAACTAGTTTGGATTCTTCTTTTGAATCTCAACTCGAGTTCTGCGTCGTTGGGTCATAATTTCAAATGGTTCGAGTTAAAGCTGAATAATGAATTTCGCTCTCGTTGCTTAGACTTTGGGAACCATTTGGGAGTTCTTATGGAGTGAATCGGGAATCCCGGTTCGAGAGCTCTCGGGTCGGAAGCTTAGGACGCGTTGAGACCCAGCACCGGAGTCGGCGGCGATGCGGGCGGCTTGTAAACTGATTTGATGTTCGTGATTAGTGATGCCGGGCTTCCAAATGTGGCCGACGCGCCGAAATGTGAACATGAGTAACCGGGACGTTCAAATGTTGCTCCTAGCTTTGGTTTCCGAATGACGGTATGGATGCTAGTATTTGATCTCTACACGGGAGGGCGGGCGGGCTTGCTGGTATTGAGCTTCTCAGAATTTAGAACATCAGTCAGGCGAGGAATTCAGAAATGCTTCTAGGGAATCTCAATTCGATGCGTATGCATCGCGAATAAGCTCTGAATCGAAACCTGAAACCTAACTCGCCGCGAATCGGCTGGCGGCGAGCTGTGTGGAGATTTTCAGCACCGAACGGAAAAATGTTTTCGAGATCTCGTTCTCGAGAATCATTCGGTTGTTTGATAGCCAGTGAATGTCTTGAAAGTTCGGTCACCGTCGGAGGTTTCTGAGCATAAACTCGAAATATCGATCAGCGAAAATTCGATTAGGAGCCACCATAACGGTCTATGTCTCTGAAATAAGTAGATATCTTGATTTGGCCCTTCCGCCCATTTTTGTGAGCTGTTTAGAATTTAAGCAGAACAGATTTCGGCGATTCCATAACGTGTTCGAGAAGAAACTCTCATAAACACGGCTGTAGTTATCCGGAACTAAAGTGTCCGTAAAAAGTGCTCCCACAGGTTGAATCCTCCTCATAGGAAGCAATTGGAATTCTTGCGATTGAAGGTATCGGGAATTCGAACTCCAAGTTTGAATACTCATTCTCGTGAATCATCTTCACGTCTCGAGAGTGAGTCCCGCTAGCTGAGCCTCCCCGGCAGTCACGAGAGGCATCGAAGCTCTCATCTATGTTCCAAACGATTCGAATGCTCGGAATACGGAAGAGTCCGAAAAGCCCCCTTTCTTGTGAGCACAACGAAACCCGCCGACTTCGAGTCTGCATGAGAGGAGAGCATGCAGGAGAGATACCTCATCAGGGTCTGAGACGAGCGTTCTAGTACAAAGTCAGCAAAATCCATTAAAGTATGACCCCAGGAGATTCATCGTTTGAGGCAGACCAGAAATCGATCTTGAATGCCTACTATGCATGGAGTCACGAAAACCAAGAAAACAAGAGGGCTACAAGACTCTACACTCCTTTCCCGCCGCAGATTTTGATTGCATGAATCATGGAATTTCGAGTTCTGCAGGCCATACATTGCATCATGCAGTAGCGTATCCCCGTAAACTGGATCACTCTCATATCACGGATCATCCGATGTTCAAAAGCCCATGAATGAGAACTCCATCAGAAATATGGGAGAGGCCATCGAGTTTCACGACAAGAAAAAACATGGCTGGAATCAACTTTTATTCAAGAATTCAAACGGCTCCACCCAATACAGTTTCTCTCTTGGAGCTACGACCTTGTCCGTCTTGCCTAAGAAAACCTTCAAGTTATGTTGACAACTTTGCAAATCTTCGGCCAGCAGTTGAACTCTCAAGACACTCCTATTCAATCTCAGAAGACAACTCTCAGAGGCGTCGTTGTCCGCTCGCAAGCTCACTTTCAGCGCGTTCCTGTGCGCATCAACGAAATGGCACGCCCAATCCATCAATGTTTCCAACAATCCCCGATTCACCTGGATCAGCGTCACGTCGGCCATGCAACATGCAAGAAAATCGATCGACTTCTGTACATCCTCCAACGAGAGGTATTCGTGGAGTACTGGCGTGAGTTCCTTGCAGTTGTGTCGAGTTGTTATCAATTTGAGAAGCGGCTTCATGTGCTGCGCAGGATCGCCACTTTCCAGCAGTTTCTTCCAACACTTGACTATCAGTTGATCGGAGAAGTCGTCGATATCTTGCATAAACTTCTGTACGTCAGTCACCGACCACATGGACGCATTGGCGGCAACGGATTCGCAGAGATCGACGCAAATCGGAGTTTTCTTCTCAGATTTTTTCTTTGAACCGACGAGACCCGCCAGAGAAAACTTCTGAACTCTGATGGGGAGTAACATGAGTGACGAGCTCGCGAACAATGCTTTGTTATTCAAAACGACACATTTATTCGTCCACGGAATGAACGAAATCTTCAAACTGTTATTCACGAGTCCAAACTGCACGTCCCATAGAGATACCATCGTCTCACTCGCAACGAGCAAGTTCTGCTGGCAGCTTTGAATGCCGGTCAGCTGATTCTTCTCCATTTTCAGGTCGATTTTCGTAGGGACGAAACTTCCGTCGCTCAGCTGCAGAACTTTACCTTGAGTGTTTGCAGCCAAGAGTTTACTCTCATGTATACAACACGCTGCTATCGTGAACTTCGAAGGGGTTTTCACTATGTTTCTAGAAGAAGCATCGTCAACAGGGAATCGGACGACACTCTTACAGTCATCTGCGAGCAGAATGACATCACCGCTATTGAGTAAAGCCGCCCAGCTGTATGTGCCTTTCACCGACGGTGGGATCTGGACGCTCCAATTAGGTCTGTCGTACTTTAATCGGAAGGCGACTCCGTTCTTGCAGACTACAACGACTCCTGAGTCTGATGGTTGAAGACAGAGCACGTCTGTGGGGCATTCTGTTACCAGCGATGGAGTAGCTTTCTCAGAGTTTGTCCAAGCGAGAACCTGAAAAATTCATGAGGAAATGAGAACCTGAGTCCGCTCAAGTGTTTGTTCTGCGTCTCGACTTTACCAATGGTTTCCATGATCTGATCTACTCACTTTTCCATGTGAGGCGGAAACTATTTTGTTGGCGCTAGCGTCCCAAACCGCAGTTGTTGTGAAGGGAGTCATCGGTTTCGTGAACCAGTATCTTAGCGGACGGGAGTCCTCGAGCTTCAGCAGGGCCACCGAAGATGGAGAAACACTGGCCAAAACAGTGTCCACGGACGGACCGGCAGAGAATAGGGGTCCTCCGGCAGACTTCATGTCCCCTGCCAAGGCCACCGTGGCATAGGGCTCAAGGAGCGAGCACATGTTTAGGGATCCCAGTTTGTTGTCTAATGCTGGTGGATACATATGAGACAAATATCTGCATTGGGAAATTCTTGCAATGAAAAATTTGCTTCAGAGACTCGACAAGCATACGCGCACGTGCTCAGCAAAACAATCAATAGCAGACACGAAATGGGAAATGCGGTCGATTCTGGTTTGCATCAAATCACATCAAGCGATACACAGCCCTTATTGAGTGCTCATCTTGGACAGAGTCTCCGATTCAACAAGGATGAACATCGGCTGGTCTGCTGCCAGATCTTATTGTGATTTGACTATTTTGGAACGAAAGGAACGGACTTCCTACGATGCGGGAACGCGTTGAGGAGATGCGTCCCTTACGAACACATCTTTTGACCGCGAGGAGCCGTTTTTCAGAGGAATGGTAACGCGGCCGTCATGGAAACGGTCACAAACCGCGGACACCGATTGATGTGTGATCTTTGCTGACGGCGAGTCTAGCCGAGGGCGATGTTGGTGAACAATCTCTCTTGGATACAACTCAGGTCCTTTGCTCCACGGGGCCGGCGTGAAAGTAGCAAGAAATCCGTGACGGACGAATTGGATTTGAGTACAGGGATCGTCAGGTGGAGAGTTCGAATAGTTCGTTCGTGCGAAGCGCGCCAGTGTAGAGTATGGAATTGATGTTCTTTGAGCTGTCAGGGCTGAAGTCAAGACTACATTGATATGAACGGTCCTTCTATCCACCTCAGATGGAAATTTCAGATCACCAGATGTAGCGTATGATTCTTTCTCTAAATCAAGGCACAGAGTGCTCAAGCTGGCGCCAAACATTCCCGAACTGAGCTCAAGGCATTGGCAACACAGAGTCAAGACATTCTGAGTATATCGAAGACTAAAATGGAGCGAATGGGCTTGTGGATTCCAGATTCGAGTGGAGCTCTCGAGTTTTGGAACACGACGGCTCATGTGAAAATATCCAGGATCGCCTCCAAAAGAACGAACACTAAAACGTCCCCTTCCAGACTGACCGAACCATATATGTACATAAAATGAAAGCATGCTCCTGCGCACAGCTACCTGACGTGTTGCATGGGCCGCATCAATTCAACAGCACGAGACACACGAAAAGCAGAACGAAACCTCGTTAGCATAGGTTTCAACCCCAATCACGGGGTTTGGTTTAATCATTCCACAGCTTAAAACCATCATAATTCAGAACTCCAAATCTATGGTGCAGTGTCTATCACAATCATCATAATGTTGAAGTTTTTCATCGACGGGTCCCAGTTCCAACCCCATAGAAATCGCGAAAAGTGATGGAGTTTGTGAAACCGAGTCCCCAATAAACTTTGTCCATTTAATAAACCTCATAGAATCGGGCTCCCTCCCACAGAATTCCTACAATTAGATCGGGCAACGAATTCGCCCGAGATCAGTGAGAAAAAAATACGGATTCCGAAGTGCGTTTTTGCCAAACAGGAAAACGGAATTTGGAGGGCATTCCCGACCTTGTTCTGCGAGGGATTGGTATGAATACGAGTCACCTCTCGAATACTCCAGATGCATTTTCTGTCGTGCCCGAAACAGAGCCAAAACTGTGAGTGCTCCCGCTGTGTGCTAGAGATCTCGCTTTAAGAATCCTGAGATGCCAAACTGAGAACACGGCGTTCTGACGGCCAATCGCGGAATAGTTTCCACGGGCAGAGGAACCCGATGCGATACGAGTGCTCGAACCAGCAAGACTTCATCGGAATGAGTGTTGAAAATCTCCACAGAAAAATCAAAGTTGACACTTGCTTTGCGCGGAGTGTTAGCGAAGAGAGCAAGTTTCTTGTTGACGTTTTTTACCGATGCGAACAAGGGTACACAAGCACAACAGCCGCTTCCCTCCATCCTCTCGGCTTGGTACGAGGAACTTTTGGATCAAGCTCGATAACGAAGAGGTAGTCGCGGTTGTCATCATGATAAATTATTAAAGACTCCGAGGCCGCCGGCGCGATCTCCTTGTGAATCCTCGACCCGGATCTGAACGATTTGATGCCGAAGCATTGGTTCCATCTGTCGCATCGAAGAACTCTTCCATGTAATCCTGGTCCAGGGGAGTGGTCGGAGCTCTACCATGCTCGATTACCGTCAACTGGGGTGTGTGCAGCCTACCATACACAACGTGTTTAAGCGTTGTTGTCGAAGGAATCATTTTCTTGCCGTTTTGCAGCGAGTCTTCGAGAACCGTCTGGGTACTCGGGAGGAAGAGGGAAACTCTTACGAAAAAACGGTATACTACTCGTAGGCTCAAGTCAAGTTGCAGAGTGCATTGAGGTGGTTTCCACGGACGAGAAATCTGAGGAAGCCGCTGTGAAGAAACTTTAGATAGATGATCAGGTAGTATAGGACTATTGAAGCATTCCTAACAAGGTAACAGATGGATCGCTAGAGGTCGAAAAAGTTTTGGAACTGCTGATCCAGATGCTTAAGCCTCCGTGTTGTCATCAAGTGCTACACACGAAGCTCTAACATGAATGAGAATTGAACATGAATTCTGAATAAAACCCGCTCGCGCTTCACGTCTCGATGTTGCTGGAAATTTCAATTGGCCGGGAGTGGTTCCATCCTTCGCCCACAGCCTCGATGAACGCAGAACTTCTCAGGCCGAGTTCTCCTTTTTTTTCCTCCGGAGTGAAGCTTATATGAAAGACCCATGCATCCATCCATCTTCTATAATATGCTGACGCACCGAAATGTCTTCATCGTATTTCTCTTGACTGCTGGCATGCTCTCATTGCCGGTTATGTTCCTGTGAGCGGGCAGTTTACGGGAGTTGGAAAGATAGGGTAACATACACTACAAGGCGAGCACAGTTCAATGAGCGCAAAGTCCAGAAGCCCCCCCTAGCTCTGAATCTCGGAAGGGTTGTACGAATCTACACCGTTGATCTTGAGACGCGCCGATCTCGACATTAGCGAGCATCCTCACATGATAGGGCGCCTGATGGGAGTTTCAAGAACAGTGAGGCGTACTCAGATCGCCGGGCATCTCCTCTGATAGGCTTGCACTCTACGGGACTTGGCGAAATAAACGACTATGGCCAGAGACCACAATCGTCTGGGTCTTCAATTGTATAGCATATCTCACCTGACTAACCTTTACCCTCTCGTAGCGTCCGCTTNTCTCGACATTAGCGAGCATCCTCACATGATAGGGCGCCTGATGGGAGTTTCAAGAACAGTGAGGCGTACTCAGATCGCCGGGCATCTCCTCTGATAGGCTTGCACTCTACGGGACTTGGCGAAATAAACGACTAAGGCCAGAGACCACAATCGTCTGGGTCTTCAATTGTATAGCATATCTCACCTGACTAACCTTTACCCTCTCGTAGCGTCCGCTTAGTCGCACGAGATGCGCTTCGCTTATCGCAGGCTCCATGATCAACCACGAAGCTGCGAAACTTGGGGGAGGGGGATGGGGCGATTCGATCCGGGCAGCATTCGGGTTTCGTGGTTCGTGGGTTCCATCTTCGTTTTCTTCTGGCAGTCGCTTTCGCTCGGCGGCGATCGAACAGGGTCGGCATTTCTCGAAATTTTCGGAGTCCCAAACCGCTCGGCTCTTCGCCCGGTTAAGCTCATGGATGCACGTCCGAAGATCTGTTTTGAAGAACAGGACTGGAATCGCTTCTCTCGGAGACGGTTCTCTATTCTGATCAATGATTGCCGCTCACATCATGAATTTCTTTCAACCACCAAATCCGAATCAAGTTATGGCTTTGTCTCGAAAATTTAGTGTTTATCTCTAATCTTCACTGTAGACTCCAATCGGTGTTGCAACGCCAATCTTGAAATCCACGAGGAACCTCCGCAGCGGAACTCCAGAAAACTAGAAAACTCGTGACAACCACGAATGATGCGAACTCACGATGGAACGACCGTGCCGTGATGAACGAGGTTTCAAACGAAGAGCGAAAGTATGACTACCAAGATGTTACCATGCTTACCTCATGGTTACATCTTCGAACTGCTCCATCGGCGTTCGATTCAAGTACTCCATAAAGCCGTGAGATCATGAACCACACTGTCTAACATTTCACACGCACAATCTCACGGAGAATAAAACAAAAGAAACGATTATATGAAGAAGAGAGTAATCTTTCCCTGATGCTATCGCTGCTACTTCATCCATGGACGATGGCAGCGAGAATAAAGAACTCCCCGGCCTCGACGAACACCGGACTGACAATGAGTTCCATCCACCACTTAAAACACACGCGATCATCGTACATTTGCAGTTATCAATGCTTGAAACTCATACAGAGAATTCCACCTAAAGAGTTTGAGCTTCCTGATTCCGGCCACCTGATTCAGAAAGCTTCGGAGTGGATACCCCATGCTACCAGCTTCCGGCTGTCAGCGACAATGGGTGCTACCGGATTTGGATTTCCAGTTCACTGAGGGCTCCACCTGATTCTGGCTGCCAGGCTCTCTACGGATTCTACCAGCCAGCGATTCAGAAAGCCACCTCATTCTGCCTCCCATTGGTGCCTGATGGTCAGCAGTTTCTCGTGGCACCTCATTCTGATTTCTACCTCACTCTGGATACTTTCTCGTCGCACTCGTGCTCGGAAATAATCCACGAATCGAGGTGGAGCCGGCGAGCTCCGAAAGAAGTTGTTCCAAGAGTTTCCTACTATTGCTGAAATGAATGCTCTCATGTTCAGTCGACCATTGATATCAACTGTTCGCGAGAAAAAGTTCTCCAAGATGCCCCAATCTGTGGGAAGACTCAAATTCTGCGGTAGGTCACGACGTCAGTCCCGTTCTGCAATAAATTCACCGTGATTCGCGTCGCTTCCGACCCGGACTGCACATTTTGCCGATATCTCGAAGTGTTCCCTTTACGGGTTCGGAAGATAGGAATTCGAGCGACTTATCCTGCCAAACTTCTGAAAGAACAGTGAAGTCAGTTCACGACGTCGTCGCTGCACATTACAAGTTGAAATTACCTCAATAGCTTCTCGAATTACATTTCCAATGGGAATTAATGTCCAAGTTGCGACATTTAGCCAATCTCAAAGGAATCCTAGGGAATGGCGAATTCGGAAATGGCGCCCGAATGCATCCATCCATCGAGGCTCGTGGTGGCACGGCATCGACGGTTCTGCCGAAGTAGAATTTCTCAAAGAGGAAGAATCTATGGCGGCGTTGGGATCTACCGCCCCCTTATTTGGGGAAATAGCTTTTTTTTTTCGCGATATATCGTGCATAGCTCGCTTCCAGAGGGGAGAATCTGTCTTTCCGAAGACCCTGAGGTTTGAGAATAGGTCATGTTGCATCACCCGAGGTAGCTTCCAAATAAAGAGCTTATACACGATAGCTTCTCGACCTCATTCATCCTACAACGCTCCAAGGCGTAGTCTGGAATATCGAGATACCACTCGTGGCGAAGCATGAGTTCGCGAGTGGCTACAAGGCTCCAAAGCTCTATTCAGCTGGGGAAAGTCATGTTCCGAGACCAATTCAGCTCATTGCAGTTGAAAGATGTATTTCTGTCATGAAGCAGTCGGTATCTACCAAAGCCTCAGCGTCACCTTTGGAAAAAGGCAGATCATTGTGGAATCGCCGGGAATGTCGTGGTTTCCCTCCTGTACCGAGCTTTTCCACACTCGAGAACCTCTTCGTAGTGAATTCTCGTCTATCGATTCCCTCCAATTATTTCATCAAATCAATGTCCTGCTAAGGGAGGTTTGGTTCGCTTTGAAGAGGTCGCGTTCGGGGAAACAGCGCCGGCGAGGCGAGTTGAAGCAGTGGCTGCCGGCTTCCACGCGCGCTAGATTCGGTGGAGACGCTTTCGTTTTGGCGGTTGGCTGATGTCAACGTTGGTGTCGGTTATTGAACTCGCTCGCCTGCCGACTTGAGCAACTAAGGAGAAGAGGCCCCTTCGCCACAGGTTTAGCTTCAGAATATGACTGGATTCTAGATGGAAAATGTTTAGTTTCGATTTTCCGATGACATCGCGATGATTTGTTCACATTTCCCCGGAATCCAGGAACATTCCTCACTCATATCTAACCAGATATTAGAAGCATTTCTAGTGAGCATCCTTCGTCGTTCGGCTCAGATATCGGGATGATTAGACCGGAATCCGTATCCCTGCGTGCTTCGTGAGCAATGACTCCACGAAGCAGAGTTAGCGAGGGCATTACAGATCGAAGTCAGGGAGCTCGAGACGAGCAGTGCCAATCGGAAAGAAGACTATATGAAACTGCTCATGAAGATCGGATCTATCGGGACTTCAGAGCACAAAGTCGGAGTCTCGCCCTAGCTGCGGTTTGATCGAGATTTTTCTCGAATTCGCTCGCTTGACGATCTGAGAAGCATGTGTGAAGTTCAATCAGCGTCCTAATCGAAAACTCCCCCGAGCTGGACCCTCAACTCATTCCGAACGAATCCAATGAGCAAAGTCCAGGCTCAATCCCCGAGCAATCGATTTGATTGTTTTGAATTTCTGTTTCATCTCAAAATAATCGGTCGAGACAAACTTTTGGTTTCACACGGGGAACCATCGAACAAGATGCCAGTTTGATACATCAAACCACCAGAGGGCGCCTCGAGCAGCAGAGGAGAGATCTCCGCTAAGCCGCCAGAACAGCGAACCGCCACCATATAAAGCGGAGGGCTCCGCTGTTGAGAAATTAAACTACCTTATACGTTGGTCCAGTCAACAACTCTCAGGCCAGCCCACTTTGAAATGTTGCGGTAGCTGAGCCGGTAAGTTCGTTTCTCCTTATCCATTGATTAGTGTCGTGAGCTTTCGTTGATCAATAGACACATATGCTAGTTTTCCAGACTTGTGCAATGCAGTGCTTTTGCTGAATGATCGTGTGAGATATAGCCCTAGTCGCCATGTTGGAATTAGGGTGTGGTGCGTGCTAGGCCTAATGCTTACGTGGCGAGTTGTTAGAGTCTGATCCTAACCTAGTGCTCTCTTCCGCAGAGACACAAGACCGTCGAGATGGGTACAAACGCCCAACAGTTCTGCCTGAAATGGAACAACCACCAGGCCAACATGCTGACGGTGTTCGACCGCCTGCTGTCGAGCAGAAGCCTGGTGGACGTTACGATAGGCTGCGAAGGCCGTCAGGTGAAGGCCCACAAAGTGGTCTTGTCGGCCTGCAGTCCGTTCTTCGAAAACCTGTTCACCGAGAATCCCTGCAAGCACCCCATTGTGATATTGAAAGATATTCGCTACGCCGATCTCAAAGCTTTAGTCGAATTCATGTACAAGGGTGAGGTGAATGTGGTTCAGGAGCAGCTCCCGACGCTGCTGAAAACCGCCGAAGCCCTGAAAATCAAGGGGTTAGCCGAGGTGACAGGCGAAGGAGGAAAGTCTGATGACAACAAACCCAACGCGACCGTCACCCAAAGACCAGACAGTCCGGGAACATCATCACGAAGGAAACGTCAAAGGGTGCGCAGGAAGAGCACAGACTCGGTTGTCGCCCATTCAGACTCCGAAGAATCTGTGCCCAAAGCCAGCCGTACGGAGCATGACGACTCGTCGATGGACGGAGCGACATCTCTTGACGACGGATCTCAGGCTTCCCTGCAGCAGCAGTCCAATCAGCAGCAATCAAAGGAAGCTTCCATCAATGTACAAAACAATGCTGTCACTGTAAATAACTCATCCCTGTCATCAGTTGTCGCAGCTGGCGGCAACAACGCTACGACGGCTAACACAACGACGACGACCTCGAACGGACCCAACTCTTCTGCAAAAGACACCGACTTCGAACCCACCCGACTTTTGGAGGCCTCGATGACAACTGATCACGGCGCCGACAATAACTCGACGGATCTGAACTCGACTGGACCGGAAAACACTCTTATCCCCGACGGACTGGGTAGGTTTTTTTCACCATTCATAATATACAGTCTTGTTCTTGAGTTAGTTCCGAGCTCATGCGAATATTGCGATGTTTATGCTAAGGGAATCCTAATACTTTGCAGACATTAAGCCTATCATCACGCTGGAAGAAGGCGGCGCTACCCCTACTGGTGCTATTGTGCCAGCATCGGGCGCTTCTTCTCTGTCGACTGGAACTTCGGACGCAATCTCTTCACTTTTCCCTCAAGGAACCGGTGCTACGGCCCTGCCTGGTACATCGTACCAGGCCAGTCCCCAAAGTCATGGTACGTATCGCGCCGCGTCAATGCGCGAACCCGAGATCAGATCTTTTGTTTCGATCCCTCCCTGTCAATCTCAAATGCTGGTCTTCTGAATCAGTCTTCTCTTCTTGGACGTTCAAACGATAGGTTCTGATCTCGGGTGTTTCAAACCAAAAGCATTCTGCTCTGTCCCTCTGTCCTTTCGGTGTGGAAACCTCTTTCACTAACCCATACCTCCGACCTAGATAACCCTTAGATAGTTGTTTTTTGGGGCTCTCTTTTGAGAGCTCTTTTGCGAGGATCGTCGAAGTCATCGAAGCGCACATTTTTGCGAAGAAGAGGAGGTCATACACCTATAGCTAAGGTAACAGACAATCACAAGTTGCAGTACAGCATGTCCTATACAGATGTTCACTCTCACTCGCTCAAGACGTTCAGTGGTAAAAACGAACACTAGGGATTTTGGTCTGAGCCGGGACCGAAAAAAGGCTATCCATCAACTCGTGGTAAGATGGTGGGGTTGGGAGTGGGTGGTTTTGGGGGTCATCATCAACAATCGCGGCTGGACCGCGCTCATCGTTGATAAATAAAGATTTTTAAAAATTATCTTTACTGTTGTCATTCCATAGTGATAATTTTAGCAACACAGGAAGGATGAGAATCGAGATTGAGATTTTGCATGTCTAGCAGTAACTCTTGGGATTGGGCTGGGTGTTCTCTGCGGGTTAGTGGGTGTTTGGTTGGGATATGAAATGTAGCGATCTCTAGGGGGGATTGAAGTCGCTCGAGATGATGATCAAGCTGCATTGTTCCGATGCTGCATCTCCGATAGATTAGTTTTTGTTCCTGATCGTAGAGACCCTCAGCACCGGAGAGGTCTTATTTGGGAACTTGGTTGGGAGGGTTTCCAACTTCTCGAGGGGGCCAACTGCGGATTGTTCAACGAAGATCGATTTCCACTAAGAAGAATGTTTCCATCCGCTCTTTTTTAGCATGAGGATGAGCTGTCAAGCTGAGTTTCAGCTCTGGGAAGATGATGGTCATCGCTAGCAAAGAGGAGCCCTGGACTAGGGAGTGGAGGACTCGATATTCTGGCATTCCGGTTAACTTATACAGCTGGCTTTTCTCGTTGCGGTTCGGACCACAGATTTATAGCTGCGGTTCTGAACCGTAGTTGCCATGAACTGCGGCGCTGCTTCTCCAAAATCGCCCTCGAGTATTGTGCACCGTTTCAGCATTTCGATTATGATCGATTTCATTCATGTCACTCTCAAACTCACAAGTGACATCCGCGTATTGAGTCCGCGGACTCATCATACTGATTCCGACTCGTTTCACCCAGACTGGACAACGGAAAGCATGAGTTTCGTGCGAATGGCATTCCTGGACAGTTCAGGACGGAACTTGCTCACAGAGGATGCTCAAACGAGTGTTTCAGGGGGCCTCACGGGGTTTCTTGTCGATTAGACAAACCCAGCAAATCAATGTGACTAACATTGCGTTATCGGGATGCTGTTCACCTCTGTAAAAGATTGTTCAACGTTATACTGCGTCTTTGTTAGCCTCATATTCGAACGTAGAGTCTTCAGCTCGCATTCACCCTTTTCCCCCTGAATACGCGGTGTAGTCCGAAGGATCACATAAGAGCTGACTAGAGCCAACAAGGGTTATCGGTTATTGAGAGCCAGCGTATTCGAAAATCGCAGACAAGGCGGAAATATTCCGGGCGCTCCTTCAGAACCAAATGTGTTGAGGACAGCGGGAAAAAACCTGACAAGCAAATGGTTCACACAAAACCTAGAATCCAGAAAATCTCCGTGTGACGTTAACAAGGCATCGGAATTAGGAGCAAAATTTTAAGAATTGTGAAAGTTGCAACGACTCCACTCAAATGCCTCAGTTTTCGGCTCAAGTCTTTCCACCTTGGGCCATTGAAAGCATCCCTCTTCAGCAGATGGATCTCTGCATACCAGCTTCCTTCGACGGAGCACGTGAAGCAGGGGTGCACAACGACAAGCGTCTCTCGGGCCACTCGACCGTCCGCAGATTTCCGGCGGGCCGCAGTCAACCTCCGCGAGGTCCCATCGGAAACTTGGAGTTATGGTATCGAATCTAGACGCTGATTATTCGGTTTCCCGAATCAGTTTGCGGGGTATTCTAGAAAAGTCGACTGACAAAGATTGAATTATCTCTTTTTGATTTTTGCACAATCGAATCGAACTGATGAAGAAATTGTACATCGCTACCTTCTTCTTTCTGATGAGGCACCTCAGTAGCAGTCAAACTGAGAACGCCTGAGAATATGCTGTGACGTACGGGATGACCGTAGCGCATAGAGTCTGGTTTCCACACATATTCGCAACCATACAAACAACTACACTTACGGTAAGTTCTGAGAACACATCGACTTATTATGTCTGGTATTTGTTAGGTAATACAGTGCGTACAAGCTGAGCATTTTCAATTGCAATAAATTAGTAGGCAGCAAGCGAATCCGTCCTCGGCGTCGAGCCGACAACGTCACCGCCATGCCGCCGGCTTCTCCGACGCGCAATCACGAACAGCTGTCAGACTGAGAGGCAGAGAGCTGAACTCGACGTCGGATTCATCTCTGATACAACCGGGAAACTCGAGAAAACAACCTATACAATCGATGAGCCGCGTAGGATGAGCCGGTGACTGCATGCAGATGCTTCCGACGGCGATCTCTGTGCCCGCGAAGAATGAAAAAAACACGCATTCGAGCCATTCTTGAAAATTCCGTCGCGGAAAATGCCGAAATTCACGGCTTTATCACGGACAAGAGGAAATTCACGGATTTGGTGGCGGCCGTGACCGCCGTGAAAAACTCCCAGCCCTACAGATGATTGATGTTCTCGTTTCTTAAACTGTGGAATGAGAACATCGAGAAAAGACGACGCATGATCCGCGCGGTATCAAGAAACTGAATGTTTGGCGCACACACCCTTTGGCTTTCAGCGTCTGACGACGTGTTTTTTCATCAGGTGTCGTCTCATTCTGTATGATCTCCGTGCCGGGAATCAGGGCAGGAGGATGTAAGACTCGTGCCGTCTCAACGGCTCCTGCTCAGTTGCCGGTGGCGTTCCTTAACCCGAAGTTTGACACCCACTCGGGGACGAGAACGTTTCGATTTCCGACGATCTCGATAACGGCTTTGGGATCGGAACTTTCAGGCTGATGGACCTCAATTAAGGTTAACGCTCTCTGCCAGTGAGAGTATCTCTGTCCAACGGGAAAGGGAAGAGAGGGAATCCGCTGGCGGAGGGAGATAGCCAATGTGTTCGGCCAATGTAGAGAAACGCATGTTATAAATCCATCATCAACCCTCGCGTTGTAAAGAATACGCACACTTTTCTCTCGAACTCCCCGCGAAGGACTCCACTGGGGTCAGGTGGTCCATGGAAACCTGCTCGAGCCAGAGAATGCGTCTTGGCAAGCCCAAAACTGAGAACCACTGCCTTAGGTCGTTCACGGCCGGGCGGCCATGTTTTTCCGACGCAAAGGACGGCTCCCTAGTCGCGGGGCAAAACAACATATCGTCGGGTAATGACTCGCGATTCCCTCTCTCGCGGCTTACCATATCGCGTATCTGTGATGATACGCGGGAACGCTAGAGTTGTTCAAAACACCTTGAACTTTCGGTCTGTTTTTTTTTTTTCGCAAAACGTCAATCTCTGTTGTTCAAAACTGATATCCTGCATCCGTCCGCAAGATCCAGAGCGCTGCTCACTCAAACGGTGATTCCGTGCCATTCTGCTCGAAGAGCTGTGCGAGTCTCAATTGCATGTATAACCCCAGGTTTTCCATTTGAAGAAAATTAATCGATCAGTTTCAGCTTCCCGTGGATTCAAACATTTCATTTGAACATTTTTCTACGACACAGCAATAGCATATTAGTCCTAAATTGGATACATCGATCTAACTACGCGAACATGATCATTCTTCGAAGAAGTACATCTGCATGAACACAGTTGTGTCACCTGTGTAGGTGGCCTCGAAGTTGTAGATGGATTCCCGATCGAAAACCTCTTGAGGCATTTTGTGATTCGATTTTCTCGCTTCGTTGATGAAGAATTGAGCGAAGAATTGACTGACTTCGATCGCTGCTGCGGTGTGAGGTATGTTTGAATGACCTTCCTTCGTGACCCATTCGTAGACATTTTTCTCCGGATGGAACTGCACTGCGTAGAAGGGATAATGCTTGGCTTCCATCGTGGAGACGTATTCGATTCCGTTAGCATCGTGATTGGTCGAGAGCGCATTATAGTATTTGCTGATGCCGTACTGTGTGTAGTTCTCCACTGTTAAGCAGTATTCGTGGAAGTTTGCTGTTGTTTCTTCCTTCGTGAGCAGCGTCCTCAAATCTGGCCTTAGGCGACCAAAGAGACGGCTAGAGCAAGATTTTGTAGTCAAGTTCAGCGGGCGTGAATCGTTCATCGCATCACAACGAGTTAAAACGTTTTTATCGATGCTAAGGTACGAAAGCATCTCGAAACCGTTGCATGTTCCCCAGAGAGGAAAATAGTCCTGTATCTGATTGGCGCGTACCGCGTAGTCAAAGATGATCTTTCCTGCTCTTCCATAACCCGAATCATGAACATCAACAGCACCTCCCGGGAAGAGGACTCCATTCAATTGAGACAAGATGTTTCGGTAATAGGAGTCCTCGCGATTGATATGGATCGGCACCACTCGGGCTCCAGCTGCTTCGACGAACTTCACATAGGAGCTTGGAATGTAACTGATATTCGGTGGAGCATATTCTTGAATCAGAACTCCGATCACGGGCCAATCGTTGGATCCACTTGCCGCACAGGTGCTGCATGCCAGCAGTAGAGCACTTATCGAAGTGAGCAAGAGCATGTTGCCTATCAAAATGGGCACGTATCGGGGTAACTCTGAATCTGTGTGTTGTATCGGGCACTGGGTACGCCTTTTTGAACTCGATGGAGTTTCTCTCTCCGCAGTCGGCGAGAGACATTGAGCCCTATGAAACCTTTTTTATGAGTATCGTGGTTTAAAAAGACGGAGTCGGCCTTGTGTATCGGTCGGTATCTGGTGCGCTCAAATGTATCAGCATTTGTGCAAGCACCTGGTCGAATGGTTCACGAGCCGAGAAGAAGAACTTGCGAGGCGTTTAGAGGCATAAACGTGACACTGTTTGCACGACTCACTATAACAAAAACAACGTTTTGATAATTACGTCA
This sequence comes from Neoseiulus cucumeris, assembly GCA_021527715.1. NCBI lineage: Eukaryota > Metazoa > Arthropoda > Arachnida > Mesostigmata > Phytoseiidae > Neoseiulus > Neoseiulus cucumeris. The sequence continues at coordinate 855,083 of JAJSRV010000015.1, forward strand.
TAAAGCTTGCGGCTTATGCAAAGCTATTCCAAAACGAGAATTTCACGGAATAGATACGGATTGGCATCAACTTCAAACACAGAAACTGGGAAACACGCGCGTATAACTTTTCCGGAACGCGTGATCGTGTGCTGAGCGTATATTTAGTTTCGAAATCAAAGCTCAAGCTCCAAATTGGGGATTTACTGGCTGCAACCGGCTTTTAAATGTAAGCTATTCGAGGAGGCCATGAGTTTTCTCTGTTTGGTGTGAACAGGGAGCCGGGAGGTATACAATGCATTGGCTGCAAATGAACTTTGTCACCTTGGAATATTCGAGGTGATTCGGTATCAGTGACTGCCGATACGGAACTCATTGCCCGTGAGATCAAAGGATTGTGACTCAACCTACATCGCGGTTGGGAAACTTAGGAACGCGGTAGTTCCTGCGACATTTATTCCCAAGGGGTGAGAATCGACCTCTCTCAAGGAATAGGAGTTTCCGTTTAACAATCAGAGAGCCAGTTTTCAGCTTGGAAGAAAGTTTTTGTATGTTATTGATGGCCGCAATTATGATTGGAGCTGACGACTTCCTAAGAGAGGTTTACCGCATGGATTGAGGCGGAGGATACAACCAGTGGCAGATTTAGGTAGGGGGGGGGGGAAGCCGAGGATTGCGCCCTCTAGTCTTGCTACTCAGACGAGACATTCAGATCATCAGCTGGTATTCCATAAATCATCAACAATGCTCCATAAATCTCTTCAAGATGCGGCATCTCTGTGCGTTTTCATCAATAAAAAGTTCTTCAGGGCCCCTGGAAATCCATTGGCACCTTTTCCTCCTGGAGGCACTTCCAGATCCACGACTAGACGCAACCCATGGTGACATTACATTCGATCAGTTGGCCATGACTCGAAGTTTGTTCCCAAGCATCAGGAATCAGAGAAAGAAAAGCATCGCTTGGACTGACTTGAATATATTATTATTCCACTCACAGGTTCGACATGCATTCACTGGTGGTGTCAACAATTTCGAAAAATTCAACGCATATTACTCAAAGATGGAAAGCTTTCGAATCATTTTGAAAACATATTCTTCAACCTCAATTTGTCTTGCTCGTCCTTGCTTTTCTCGGTTCGTTCGATCTGTCTTAGACAATCCTCTATGGTCGATTTCAGAGAGGGCTCGATCTCCAGCAAAGCCTCGAAATCCTTCCTGGCAAGGTCAGGGTTCCAAGCGCCCATGTGAGCCTTCGCTCTCCGATAGAGAGCTTTCGCGTTCTTTGGGTTTTTGGCTAGAATATCGCTGCAGTGTCTGAAGAATGAGACACGAAGGCGCCATTAGATCATGCGTTTGTTTTTCCGCTTATTGGAACGAATTAACTTAATATACGATTTAAATCCATAGTAGAGCCCGACCAACCTGATGACTTCGTAGTATTCGCCGAGAGATAGTTTACATTGTGCGTAATTGAGAAGGATGGGCCATTTGATTTCTTCGATGCTCAAATATTCCTCACCACCGGGCTTCTCGCGAAGCAGAAGGGCTTCAAGATGACTTATCGCATAAAAGTATTTCTGAGCGGCGTCCGCGATTTTCCCTTGCTTGTATAGCTGTGGGATGTTTGGAAATTGTTTTTTTTTGTCATTGGAATGAATTCCCTGAATACTCATTCGGATCTTGTTTCGAGCGAGGAGCGTACAAAAGATGTTCGATCGTCTCTCGAAAGTTCAGGACCTCGTCGACGAGACGAATCTTCTAGCACAGCGCTGGCCATCGTACAATGGATGCGAGGAGAAAGAACATCTCCGCACAGAAACTGCGCTTACCTCGTTCCCTTGATCCTTCAGCACGGGTACTTTGGCGAGTTTCTCTTCCGGAGTCATGCTCCAGCTTTCTTTCTCATAGCTGCCCGGCTCCTCGGCGCTCACGAGTTCAAACACGAACGACAAGTTGCATGGCTTCTCTAGGAGTAGATCCAGTTTCGGGCAGCCAGTTCTCTCCTTTAGCATCGTTCCACAGCAGTGGTGACTTTCCGTAGCTGCCATAATGCCTGAAATTGAGAATAAGTTCAGTCAGACACCAGAGAGTTCGTCGACGGTTGGTGATCATGCCGCATCTGTCGGTAAATCAAGCCTTTCCCTTCAATTGGATAAGAATGACGTTCGATTCAACCTCAAATCCGGACTCTCAAAAGTTACAGGATTCCTTTGAAGTTATTGGAGAAGAGTCGCGTTATTTTCTGAGCAGAGGGTGAGGCGTGAGGAGACGTAAATTTAGTCCTTGAGAGTACTCACCAGCATATTGACGATAAGCTTTGGCCACAAGGAAATAATTTATGCACAAGCTTTGCTCCACGATGAATTCGCTAACCTCACCAACTGACATCGTCTTCAAACATTCCTCCCAGATAGGTAACTTGAATTCCTGAAGAAGCGGATCATGAATTTAGGAACTCCACCGATGCTGACAATTTCGGAGAAGCATCATGCATTCCAAACACCGTGCTCCTGGTTAAATCCTCACATTTCTTTCATAAGCGAGTCTCATACAGAGAAATCGTAGAATCGATTCCAGAGCGCATGTACTGCGCGCAAGTCTCAAACATCAATATTCCGAGTCCTACCTTGCCGAAGATGAGTTCCATGGGTTTCCCCACTGCTTTTGAGTCATCGATGACACTCTTCTCATCTTCAGAGTCTGTTCTTGAAGTTTTAAAATGAAACTTGACTCGAGTTCCATCTTCAAATGTCGGCCTCGAAGAACTGCCTGGATGTTTGATTGTTTTTTTGACCGAATTCCCCAAGTTGGCCATAGCTCACGAGGGGCCAGGTATCACTGAGGGGCCTGCTGTCAAGTTTATTCCAAGGAAGTAAGAGCAAAACTGCACGATCGACGATCTCAGAGCGATTGCCGATTCAGAGCATCCTGATTGACAACTGTTGTGAGTCGCGAATACACACCGGATCATCTGTGTTGACAACGCCAGCGAATTTCGTCTGCTAAGAGACTCCGAGAGATTTTCGGTGAGGGACAATTCGGTGAATACATCGTTCATCCTGAATAATACTTGTTTCGTGTGTTCCTGAGTGATCAGTTCACGGAATATCAGCTGTTCCTACAATGTTGCGGCGTACATCGGTTCTACCCTCGGTTCTCCAGCGCTTGTATTGTGGACAGACGGGGTCCACAGAGAGCGTAGAGAAACTTCGCGCGAGACTTGTTTACCAGAGCCGAAAACGAGGAATGCTGGAAAATGATCTACTACTGAGTACCTTCGCAAAACAGCATCTCGACAAGTTCAACGAAAGTCAACTCCGCAGTTACGATGAGCTCATCAACAGAACCACGACAAACGAATGGGACCTTTACTACTGGTTCGTCGGGAGAGTTGAGGCTCCGGAGGAAGTCAAGCAATGTGATATCTTCCAAAAACTCGCAGAACACGCGAAAAATTTAAAGAAAGAGCAGAGGTTACGGATGCCGCCTTTGTGAAACTCAGATTCCTGAATTACGATAGTCAAAGTCTTCAAATAAACTCTTATTCTCGTTCAGCACTCAGTTGCTATTCTGTGTTTTTTCTTTACTCATCTCTCCCAAAGCTTCAAGTCGCGCTCTGTATTCTGGAACAAATTTGCGGACAGAGAGAAACGGATGATCATGCCTGCCTGCCTGCATGCCCGGAAATCAATTGAGTTTCTTACCCTTCTAATCAGCTTCTTGCAGGCATCTGTCGGGAAAGTTTCATGTACTGGGCGAATATTCTATAGAAAATGGTAGAGCTGCTCTCTCTGTCGTGTTGTGATGTGGACCCAGCCCTCTACAAAGTTGTCAGTTGTAGAGCGGTCGAGATCGACAATAAGCTCACGGGAATAACGGCTACATGTGATGAAGCGGCTCTACTTCTTCCCGCTCATTTGAGTGTGTTTGATCCATAGAGAATGCCCAGCAACGGAATAAGTTGCGGTCGTCATTGAAACTCGCGGTCCTTCATTCACGCGATGAAAGATTCGAAAAGATTAATTTCTCACAGAGCAGAAGGGTTTGAGTACTGTGCTCACCTCCGAGAGTTTGGATTTCAGACATGGCATCTCCAAACTCGGACGCAATGCAACATTTTATGGTCCGAGCGCGTTGTATGACTCCGGAATGATTGAGGAGTTCGTGAATTTGTCTGAGAGGAGCTCAGTGGTGTCTTTCACCGATCGAGATGTGAGCCATTGTTTTGTCACCCCGTATGCATTTGTGTAGTAGTAATTTGAACTTCCATCATCCGATCGAGATCGTTCATCCATGGTTCTTTGCCTCTCGTAGACGCTGGAAGCGACCTACGCGATAGCCGAGTGCTTTCAGCGGTCTGCACGTCACGCGCCAACAATTCGTTGGGTGCAAGTGGTAGTAGATTGCGGGCCGGCTTGGTCTCATGACACGAGTCAGGAAGAAAAAGCCCGTAGTGGCGCTAGAAGAGAAGACCTCCGTGGAACCGGACAAGCATCTCGGGATCAGTTACGAAAGCAATACAAAGCCTTGAGCTCCCTGGAGGGACTGAGTGGTTCAGCCGCCGGAGAAATCGAAGACCCTGGTAGCGCTTCAGACGAGCCCAGCGTGGACTCAATGGACAGAGCAATCGAAAATGGGCACACCCGATCACAGGGGTTACGCACCGCGGAATCCCAATTTTCCCGACAACAATCCGTTGCAAACAGTCTTTTTCTTCTACCAGCCGAAGGAAGGCATTTGAGAGCAAGGTCCGTCCGGATATTGAAATGTTCGTCAATTTTGTGTACCTTCGAGGGTCTTCTCAGGATTTCCTCCGATCCGGAATCGGTGTCCACATCATTGACTTTCGACCATTCGTTCTGCTTCCGAGCCGGGAGTCTTCGATCAACTTCCAAAACTCATCGCGTCGCACATCAGTTTTTCGAGAGCGTTTCCGACCTTATTTCCCTAAAACTTCCACAAACGATCTGACTCCTATGGAACTCGGAAGTCCGGCCTGCGCTCTCTCGTTTGGCTGACAACCTCCAGTGTTTGCCGGACCCGAAACTCTGGACAAACTTTAGCGCATGACTCCGAATGGACTGTTCATCTCTGTCGTCTATGGAATGTTCTGTCGTATAATTGAGGAGATGCATGCTAAGCTAACCATAAATTGAAACCATCAAGTCTCTATGCATGGTGGCCAGAAATGTTCCAAAACGTGTAGCTTTGTTCTCGATTGCAGTCATCAATCGGCGGGATAGGTCATGAAATCATGAAAGACGGAAACTACAGGTTCATCCTTACAACATCGAGATCCTTTTCCGTGTTTTCCGGATCTCCAGAATGGTGGCAGCGTAAGTCTCGCTACTCGAACCGCAAGAATATTGCGTCTGAACGCGGTTAACGGGTTTCAGCTTTTTCGGTGATTTTTTTTGGAAATTCATTATCATATCCGTAGATAAACCAGATCCCTCGAAACATTGTGGGCAAACGCGTGAGCTCGTTGCCCACGATGCATGAGAAACGCCAGTTCAACCTGAGCGTATTTGCTTCCGAGATTTTCAGAAGCGAGCTCAAACGCCATCGATTTTCGAGCATAGGTCTCCAGTACCGAGAACAATGACACAGTCCTGTGTGAGAAAAAAAAACACAAAAGAAGTCCTCTGAGCACGGAGTGATTCCTCCTTCCTCCTCCTCCTCCTTGAGCGCTCCACCGAATTTGTTTAGTTGAGACGGAGAACTGAGAGCTGCCCGCGTAGCGTACAGGAGCCGGTCCTCTTATTTTTGCTGCTCAGAGCTCGAGCCAGAGGCCCCACCTCATGCATGAGCCGTCGTCAATTCTGTCTGGCGAGTCGCCATCTTCATTTTTACCATACGGCCGCTGAGTCGTCCTGCAGCTAGGACAGCGGTGGCACCAGATGCGGTCGACAGAACGGACGGCGGACGTCGACATCGCCAGCAACGATGTGGAGGACCGAAATCTCTTACACGGGGTCATAAGCCCTGAGATATCTATCTATCTCCCTCTCTCGGGGGCGTCCGCACTCCGCATAATCAAAACACCTCCGTTGGAGGGTCTCCAAGCCCTTAGCCGGGCGATAGGCCGAAGACTCGAGCTTCGTGGACTATCGTTTGAATGAAGTGGAGAAAAGCCGGTGGAACGCGAAGACGACAAAATCTTCAACCGCCCAGCCTTGTTACAACTCAATTTCTCAACTTGATTGCACTACATCCCAATTTCAATGCCCAACTTAATTTTCCAAGAAATGTTCTCACGGATGCATCAATCGCACCATTCCTACATTCCCTTTCGATTTTCTGCTCGAACAGCAATCAAAGCTCAAACAACCAGCCGATCGGAACACAATTTCAGTTCGATGAAAAATCGAATTTTGATAATTCTGACGCGATTTTCAAGAATGCAGCAAAGAGGAGCGACTCTCTCTAGTGGGCGAATTCTTGAGTTCAACGACGTCCGACTAGGAAACCGGCTCGAATGATATCGTGACGCAAGGGTCGCCGAAGCTCCATCCGGAGAACATCATCTTGAATGCCTTTTTGTGCTCCATCCATCAGTCGGATCGACGCCAACCGGTTTGCGGATCAGACTCTAGTTTTGAGATGACCCAACCCAAACCAAACCTTGAGGCGACCCGACCGCAGTTTTGCGATCGGGGCCCAGGGATCGGTCGTGGGACCAGGGAGGAAATCGGATAAGATCGATGCCGTATCTAGTGGAACAGGGTCAGTGAGCAACCTTCCGGATCTCGTGAGGTCCTTCCGAGCTGGTAGACTCGCCCGGAGCTACTCTTCACACGTGAGACGACACACAGCACTCATTCAGGGCTCAGGTGACGGAAACGGGGGCAGGGGGGCAAGGGGGCCAGGGGGCCACGCTCCCCCGACAGCCTCTCTCGTCCCGTAGACCTCCATTGTAGCGATAATCATCATCGACCCTTGCCCCCCCCCCCCCCCAAAACGGGCTTGGCCCCCCCCCTCTCCGACAGAAAATCTTGTATACGCGCCTGCCGATGGTTTATCTGAGAGGAATCTGAACTTCAAAGAATCGATCCGAGCGACCATTTCTTGCTCTTCTGATCTCGAGTAAAGCTTGAATTTGAGTTGCTCTGCGGTGGATATCATCGTCTCGAATTTTCCCTTCAACGTAGGGAGCTTATCTTTTTCCTCAAAATATTCGAGCACCTGGGAATAACTCGTGAAGCCTGAATTATCAACCAAATGAAGTGCTCGAAGCTAAGAATCAGATGTTTCCGCCGATCAGGAGGTTCACAAAATTGATCTCCCGCTCAATGTGACAGAACGGCGTATAATGAACTATTTATTATTTAACTCGGTCTATTTTGTTCCGATTCAGGCGAATTTCTTTTGATGGATAATTCTTCGAACACTTAAATTTTCGTTCTCCATTTTCTTTTCATTAGAATTGGTTCAGCTTGAAATGCGAGCTGCGATTTCCACGGCTCCTCAAAGTTGACTCTTCTCTTTTCCCTGGCCCTGGAATTCAAATTGCTCACAGTCTGTGAGCCATCTGTGAGTCACAGATCTTCGAATTCCGATCGCTCGGGGCCAGTTGAGGCACGTCTGATTTTTCTTAAAGCTCGTTTCCATAGGCATCAATTGGGGCTAAAGCCGATTGCGAACTCGAGAAACGGCAACCGATATCGAAAACCGCGGAATTCAGCCGTCAATGCCCGAAATGTTGATCTTTTTTTTCTGAACGGGAGTAAGACTTCTGGAAAACTGCGTCCGTTGATTTGTAGCCAAACGGACGGGGATCCGAGACATTACTCCAAGTCCCAAAAACCCTCCACAGTGCGAGCACAGCAGGGCAACCGCCCCCTACAGATATCCTCAAATTCACAATCCTCTAAATACTTCACCGGCTCAGAACACCAAGTTTCCTCTGGAAGCGCAAGCGATACGATGAAGTACACGAATACTAAAATTGTTGGAATTAAGGCGCTTTCGACGAAATTCATCATCTTCTCTCTCAATCTTGCAATTTTCCGATCGGGCTCTAGGCGGATTCCGAGAACTTTCTGTTTTCACAGATATTCAGCAGAAATCATCGTCAGCAGCGTTGCCTATCAAGTCGTCTGCTATCAGAGATCACCCAGCGTTGCTTATCGAGCCGTTTTTAGATTTTCTCCGCGATCCGTTACTTTCTTTTTTCCAGAGCAGATACTCAATTTAAACATTCCGTACTTTGCAAAACAACGACTGCTCCTCGGTCCCATCGTTGCCACATATTGGATGTCCGCTCTAACGCCACTCTAGAGGCAGCCGAGCGCCATTTTGTCTGTTGTTTACCTCTGCCGGATCTATGTGCGGTGGTGGTGTGTGCGTTTGAGCCGACGGACTAATCGAGCAAGCAAGCAAGCGAGCGACGAGCGAGCGAGCGAGCGAGGGTCTTGTGTGTGCGCTGGTGCTGCTGCGGCTGTTCCTTCGGCGGTGTTGTTGTGTCGTTGGTGGTGGTGAGCTACAGTGGTGTTCCGGTCGTGGCTTTAGATTTCTCGTAGACGGAGCGTTTTATTCGTTCACGTTCTGAGTGACGAACCAACAACGAGCTAAGAGTGCCTTCGACGCCCCTGCCAACTGCAGTCGTACTAGACGGTGCTCGCACGGGCCGAAAAGGCTACATACGAGGAACCGTGTGCCTCCTCGGCCAGCCAACGAGTGAATACGACGAGTTGAGAGTCGCCGATAGGGCACAATCTCATACTCGGTTGGTGTCTTGGTCACGTCTTTGTTCCTCGTTTTTGTCGTCGTCTTCGTCATCAACGCTTCGTTCTCAGGGAAACGTTCGAGGATTTCAGCTCTGATTTTTCTGTGTCCTGTTAGTGCGTGTTCGTTATCGCTCTCGCTCGCGTTCTCATCGTCTTCGCGGTATTCGTTGGTCCCGTTGCCGTCGTCGTGTCTGCCGTGTTTGAGTGACGATACTCGAGTCACGGTGTAGTTTCGGAGTGCAGCATTGCAAAGGAACACTCGATTAAACGTCTCAAGTGCGAGGACCCAGCGAAATAGGCTGCCGGTCAACCTGCAGATAAACAGACAGACAGAAGAGGTGGAAACAACCTTATCCGCTAGCCAACGTCCTACTGAAACAGAATGGAGGCTGTTGCCAAACACGACTTCAACGCAACCGCTTGTGATGAGCTCAGCTTCCGCAAACAGCAAGTACTCAAGGTGAGTTCGAGTTTGTGCGCCCAAAGTCAGAATAGCCCGTGGTCTCTGTCTACTTCTGCTTTCTCGTGTTCCGACTTTCTCGCTCTCGTGAAATCTGAACAAAGTGTTTAAAAGACATCTCATTCGAGAAAGCCCAGCGCTAGCTGATCCAGCGAAAACAGAATCTTCTCGAGTGGCGCCAACAATCAGAGATTCGGGTTCGAACCCTCGACCCTCGAAACGGCAACGCCTTTTGGCACTTGTTGCGAGAGCGGACTCTCGTCGGCTCGCTCGGTGTACTTCTCTAAGCGCTTGCTCATCTGCGATCGCTTTCTTCCTTCATCGCGAGCTGTCTCGTGTTTGAAATAGTTATTAGTCTTGATTTCCCTTTCGGCTCGCAACTTTCTCGCGTGGAACTTTCCCTGTTTCCGTTCGCTCGCTCCATCTTAGAAGCGTGTTCACTTGTGCCGCTGAAACTGATGCGCTGTCTGCATCAGTTTCGAGAGCTTTCTTAACGGAAACGTTCGAATCAGGTGTCGATGAAGTGATTACCTAGCATTTCGATAAGCATGAGATGAATAAGAATTATCCACTGGACGTTCTGATCGAGTTCGTTCAAGTCCGGAGGAGGGAGGACAGAACGAGGTGCTGGTGATTCTTTTTATCGACCGTTCGAGCGATCGGTCGGCCGGTTGCTTGCTGTTCGTGCGCTCGTTTCGTCCTTAGGGCGGCTGGGGGTACATTCAGCAGAAGCAGCACCGGCACCAGCCAGAGAATCAACGACAGCAGCAGCGGCAGCAGCTCCGCCACCGCCACGACTGGCAGCAGAAGTATCAACGGAGGCTTGGGCTAGTGGACCCCACCTCAAACGGGGCATTTCGAAATAGCGCCTCCTCACTACTACGCTGTCGACCTTCTTGTGGTTGCTCGTCGCGAGAAATAAGTCGAACGAGCAAGCGAGCAAGAGAAGGAATAAGTCCTCCTCCTGTCGTTTATCGGTTTTGTTCGATTGTCTCAAATGTCGGCCATCGAGCTGATGATGACTTCGAGCTTTGGAGGACTGATTTAGCCGGATCATCGTTTCATCGTGGTGGTGGTCGACGTCGATGAGTTCAGTGTCGTCATTACCTCCGTCTTGTTTATCAAGTTCGCTTTGAGAACGCGACGCGATCGATTGGCCGCAGATGAAGTTTGGCGATTGTTGGTGAACACTGAACCTTCGAATGAAATCTCAGCCGATTGTTCACTGGTCGGCTTCTGCGATTTTAGGGTATTTAGTGCGGCGGACAATTCATATGTGTCGACACACGACAACATCGATCACTATTATGAACACGCGGAGCAAACATGACGAACTGATGGCTTCCAATCAGCCAGGAAAGCAACCGATCAGCCACGCAGCCAGTATGGTGGTAGTAGTGTTGCCCAGCGAGCTCGTCAGCGACTGTGTTCGCTATTTCTAGCGGCTGTCCGTTTGCCATGTTTTACTCGTGGTCGCCAACGACGACACGTTAGCAGATCCACACTCAATCTCTGTTGTCAAACTTCCATCAAATGAGCTGCGAAGAACTCATGCCACGAGAATTTTTCAAGAAGAGCAAGTTGTCAATGATCTAAGCTCCCAGGCATTGATCTTTTCATCTCCTTGTCAGGCTCTACGCGTTAGCTGTTGCTGGGATTTTCTCAGAGCTTTTCTGCCGGTTCGATTGTCAGTTTGATTTTTGTCGGTGGATTTTCTCGGAAATCTCAATAACACCGGTTAGAAACAACATCCAAAAGACTTTGCTCTCATGAATTTTCTGCTCTCCATGAGCCACTCATTAACTTGATTCGGAGAGAGTTTCCAAGATTTACTCAAACTCAAAGTTTACTCCAGGACTGATGAGTTGTAAACCCGACCCCTAGCGCAGACATCTGAACCTCTGAGATTTTCATGACGTCTTGGCTTGGAGAAGCATAAACAAATTAAGAATTCGTTTTCTTTTCTGTCGTGGATTCTACCACGCAATGTTTACTAAAGAAATTCGGCAGAGCGAAAAGGAGACAGGATGTGCTCTTTGGGTTATCTGTCGAACACGGTCGTTTTCCGTTTACGAAGTTTCAAGTGCTAAGGTGGTCGCCGGTTATGTTTTCTGCTATGGAAATGCTCAGAAGCGTTCAGCACGTGTTCCGTATGACTCACTGGCTGACGGCTGGCGCTTTCACAGATGTAAGACCTCTTCGGGCAACCGTCTCTGAACTCGTTGTCAGAGATGAGAAAAACAGATAAATAGGTGACAGAGCTCTCGGGGAAAAAGACGCTTGTGACAATTTGAATCAGCGCAGCTAAAACAATAGCGGTGTGGAGAACTCGTAATAATCTAGGAACGGTTTATCGGGCCTAGGTCATGTCCTGGACGCCTCAGTGCTCAAGGCTGTCACGCCCAAAGCGGTTCTGGCTTAAACTGTTTCCGGGTGCTTCATCGATTTGTTGCTGTTTGCAGCGTTGCTTATCTTCACAATAAGCTCTTCTCTTATTTTTTTTGTTGCATTTCTAGCGGTTCTAACACGCGCTATCATCGTCACAGAATCTGGCCGTTCGCGGCACTCGAACACCTCGCCGTGTGAAGATTACAGCGCGCAACCGCTACGCAGCCTTTTGACGGCACATAATGCCGCATATGCTAATGAAGGTTTATCAAAAAATGCGCCGCCGAATGCAGATATCGAGAATAATGCCGATTCGTTATTGATTGCGCATGTTACACCGGCGCGCCTCCTACTTGCACGAGTAGCATGCCGAGCTCCGAGACGGCTTGATGAAATTCGCCCCCAGCACGGCTCAAGTCCAGAGTCGGATCTAAATATAGAAAGTTCCTCGGTGCGGTGCTGCATCCTATCCAGGAAACTGCTTAGTGCTCGAGAAAAAGCTTCTGTGGACTCCGCGGGGCAATCGTTCCAACGACTCGTTACTTTGCTGAGCTCGCGAAACTTTTATTTGTCACTTATTCATCTTGCAGAAATTTTTGTCGCTCTGACTTCTCTGACCAGATGTTGTAACAAAAATAAGTGGAGACAAAAGGGCCGAAAAGGAAGAAATGTTCGTCCCTCAATTTCGATTTCATCCTAACTGCTCTGAGCGGATACTCGCTGAATTCGCGCTTCAAACAGTAAAGGATTCTACAAAGGGGTCAAGGCATCGGTTTTTTTTTGCGATGCGACGATGACGGTGATGAGGATGAGAATGACAGCCATCTGATGATGACTATTCGAAGTATAAACAGTTGGACAGATAGCGCACGGCAAGTTTTTCTACTTTTTCTCATCGATTTTCTGCATCTCACTACCTTCCCCCGTTTGTCAAACAAGAAAGCATCCTTCCTTGGACAGATTGCGAAAAAAGTCGATCGGAGACGTCTCCACGTTTTACAGCGAACAAGTTGAGAGAAATGAGAGAAACGTCAGTCACTGTCGACCAACCGATTTCTGTAAGGCGCTGTCCAAGCTATATCACGTTTGAGAAATACACAACTTCTCTCTGAATAACGTTTCCATATTGAACTGATCTCGTTCGCTCTCGAGGGAAGGAAAGCATAAAAATTCCCGAATCCAATCGGAGAATGCAAAGATGATCGATAAAAGCTCCGTAGGGATTTGTTCCACCCCGAATCCAACTAATCTTTTACGGAGAATACTTGAGACGACGGAGGAATGGGCTGCAACGATCTTGGTTCCGAAGAAGCCTGAAAGTGGTCTTGAAAACTGCGAGAGCTTCAGTGAAAAGATGCATTCAATCAGAGTGCGCAGCGTTTCGCTCAGATCGAAGTCTCGTAACTGGTTGATGATATTCCTGTTCTCCTGAGGAGGTTGAGTCTCGGGCCAGGATGCAAATTGGCGTTGCATCGAAAGTGACCAGGGTGCCGAATTTCAATTGGAAACTCAAGGTTATCAACTACTGAATAACTTACTGGCAATCTGGATCCGCCGCCGTCGACGGTAATGAATAATTGAACGCAGTCATTAATCCGGCATTCATTGGCTGAACATTCCGAGGCTGCCGGTCGAATGTCATCGAGAATCGGCGTTGAACGTCAATGGGGCATCTCTCGAGTTCTAACTCTCCGATTATCTCAAGAATACTCCATATTGGAAGTCGAGAGATATGACGGTTTCCCTGAATTTTGGCGATATTTTGGTTTGATGGTGGACCTGCGACAATGGATTAGACACAATGCGGATCCTTTGTAGGTTGACACCAGATGTTTTTATTTTCGGATAGCGGTGCGTGGTATTTATTCTTCTCGGCTGCGTTTGAAATAATGGCCTCACGACACGAGAGATGGCAACAACAACAATGGCAGGAGCTGATTTTAGACTGAGCGGACTGTTTGGCTCGCTAGCGGTTCCGTTGGTCATCCAGTGAGTCGGGCGAGGGGGTGGCCCTTGTGTGTGAGGTCTGATTCAAGCTAATGTCAAAAGATTCGAAGGAGTCCAGCTCACAACACTGGCTCCGTCGTCCACATCTTCCAGTTCGCTGTCAGAACCCATCTTTGATATGGCACAGTCGCTGCCCGAGAAAGAGAAGCAAGTTCGTACACGTACAGTGGGACTGCAGCTGTTTTGTCGAGGACGCCCGTTCCATAACTTGTTAAAGTGCTCAAAGTGTGGAAGTGAGTTATGGTTTGGACTGTGTATCCACTAAGTGGACCCCTTTTCTTGCCAACAGGTGCTAAACATGGAGGACGATATGAACTGGTACCGGGCAGAGCTCGACGGCAAGGAAGGACTCATTCCATCAAACTACATAGAAATGAGGAAACATGATTGGTAAGAAGAGAAAAATATGCGATTCCGTATGAGATCTTCTTCTTAAGGGACATCGACAGCCGATTTATTTCATTATTATCTGAGCTCCTTCTGAGTTTTAGGAGTTTGAAACATGCCTAACCGGAGATCGGATTCTTTCCCACAGGTACTACGGCCGTATTACTCGCGCCGACGCAGAGAAGCTACTTAGCAACAAGCACGAAGGCGCTTTTTTGATTCGCGTCAGTGAAAGCAGCCCCGGAGACTTCTCTCTTTCCGTGAAATGTGGAGATGGTGTCCAGCACTTCAAGGTAATTCCCGAAACAAGTTTCCCGTACAACCTCCGATCGTCGAAGAGTGAAGGAACAGATTATCTACTGAGTAGACGCTGAAATGGGAAGAGAAGTGAGGTTTCAACCGAGGATCTCCCTCGATGTCTGGAAGTCTCCTGGAGTTTTTGACCTCGTTTGTCGTGATAGAAGAGTCCGGGAGTGTCAGTTCATGTTCTCAGACCTTCCGAGCGTTTTTCCTCATTGTCAGTGGCCATCTTTCGTCTATTGTGGCCTGGGGCGTTGTTTCGGGACGCGTGAAGGACGGAAGAGAATAGCCCAACGACACAAAGGCGCCGACAATGGCGAATTCGAAAAGAAAATGGCCTACAATCTCCATCATATTGCTGCTTCTCCATCGCGTTGATTTCCCAGTGGAACGCCAACGAGACGATCCGGCGCTGCTCGGATGGACGCTCACATCCACTGCCCGTTACTTCTACCATATGAATGAATTCCGGCGTCTGTTAGCGGATACATGATACGATATGATGCGGCGAAAACGTCACTGACCGCTCCATCTTGTTTCAGGTTCTCCGTGACACCTCTGGCATGTTCTTCTTGTGGGTTGTCAAGTTTCCGTCTCTGAACGAATTGGTCGACTACCACCGTTCGTCTTCCGTGTCGCGATCTCAGATCATCAAGCTCAGGGACATGCATCCCGACGAGGTAGGAGAGGTAATGTGTCACCCCTTCATCGTTTTTCCTTGCGTTAAGCGTTAATCCTCGCATAGCGTTCTGTTTGAAAAAGAAGTGTACGTGAGAGAGGGTGGCAAGCAAAGCCATTTTACACTCGTCTGCTTATTTGCTGCCGATTTGCTCATTTTCCGTTGTGTGGGTGAGAACTGCTGCTCATGAGGTTGTGAGTCGGTTGATCCTCGATACGGGCTCCACCCTTATGAAGGTTTGTGTGAATGGCGGAACCTTGGCTATTGCTTTAATCCGTGTAGTGTCCCCTTCATCATCCTCATCGTCGTCATTTATGACACAATCTGGTTCTTCGTCCCTCGAGGAACCACGGTTTTGCCATGTCATAATCAAATACAGTTAGAAATCAAGATCACGGGGGATTCATAGAGACTTACGATTGAATTTCGGAGAATTAGTAATTTCCGAGTCAATATCCCGATTCAGTGAGAAAACATCAAAATGATCTTCATGAACCAATTCTCTGGAACTTTGGAATCGATTCATTGAATATCTCGAGAGAATCTCTTGCGGAAAAGCGCTAAAAGAAACTGTCCCGTTTCATCTGGACTTCGAGTCTATTTTTAGCTGAAGCAGCCGGAGGGTCAGCTATTACAAACAGGGGTCAGAAACCCCATCGCGTACTCAACAGTGGGCGTGGCTCGTGTTCTCCACAGATCTTCCTGACCGTTCAGTTTCATTTCAGAGCCTTGTTCGCGCAATGTACGATTTCACTCCTCAAGAAGCCGGAGAGCTCGAATTCCGTCGTGGAGAAATAATCACCGTTGTCGACCGTACCGACCCCAACTGGTGGGAAGGCGAGATCGCGAATCGACGAGGATATTTCCCTGCCACCTATGTTGTTCCATACCAGCCGAATTAGATGGATTCGATTTTCGGGGACGACATTCGCAAGAATCCATGCTCGGAAAGAAAACAGAGAAAGAGAAGAGATTTTGAGCGGGGCATTCCCGTTGTGAACGATCGTGTGGCAATTCAAGCCATTTTCTCGAGCTAGACGTCGAATTACAATCGCATTTGACTTCACGACGAAAATATGCTGATGATGAACTCCATCGACGTTGTCCAAAACAGCTACGAGGAACAAAACGAATCTGCGGATGTAAACTTACGGAACAAACACTTACGCTGGCCTCGTAACCTTTCTGAGGTATTAAAGTCCCTCGATGTACCCTTATCCTCGATAAGGTATTAATGTAAACTCAACCCCAATGATTCATTACTTGGATACCTTATCAAGGTATCGATGATCACGTACCTCAAACCTTGAAAAATGGTAGGGTTGACGAGCCTCGTTAGCCGAGAAGTCACGCAACGCAGTGTCATTTTCACGAATATCAGCTGTCGCGCGCACAGTAACACGGCCCGGAGGACTTGGATGTGAGTCGGTTCGTGCCCGTTGCTGACTGATTGAGGTACATTGAGGTACCTTAATACGTCAATAAGGTCTCGAGGCCTAGAAAGAAGAGGCGGATGAATGGAAGTGAGATAGGAAACACGACGTTGGAACCCTTTACTTCGATGCGACTTGAACGAATCTACGGATTGGAATGATCAAGTTCAAGCTGCCCGTATTGTACAATTTATTCTTCCCGTAGTGCGCGCTGACTATTGATACGTTGATTTCTTTTTTCATTTGAATCGTTTCATTCGTTCAACCATTCATGCATGTACGAGATCAACCAATATGACTTGAAACGTAGATCAACCGCGACAACAGTAGTCTTAGCTGGAAATCTTCGAGAAGAACGGAAACATCAACAAAGGAAAAAGTCTGCTCGGAGTGAGCTTTTAAGAAAGATTGAGAAATACCCTCGGGGAAGTGGACACTGAAGGCTTTTTAGTGGAAGTTCGGCCTGTGTCAGTGGTATTGCCGGGAGGGAAGCGAAGAAAAAAACAAGAGATAACACATTGGTTGAAGGACGTCCGGCGAACTGCATAAACTGAAATGTTATGTACATATTTATTCGCATACTCCTTTTTTCGTCAACAATAAATTGGCTTCTGATAGCGGAAATCGAGATGATCCCTGCGAGCCTCTTGGATAAGGCGCTGCGTGCATCCTGAGTAGATTGTCTCCCTAAACATCCCGTTCCTTATCCTCTAAGAGAACATCACGCCATTCTTGGGTTTGACACTTACTTAGATGCGTAGATTCCAACATGGTTCTTCTCAGTTGTAGCTGTTCTTAACGGCTACGAAGTAACACTCTGTGCATGCGATCCTCACTTGAGTTCTTGAGCGATCTCCACTTCTCAGCGATCACTATTGTGTCTCCACTTCTCTTTTGGAATATTGTAGCAGCCAAAAAGAATCTCTGGACCGCGGTTCGCTTCCACATCGAAAGAGAAACCCTCTCTGGGCAATGAGGCGTACCCGTTGGTAAAATGGTGACGAACAGCTCACAGTCTTCATTTGCATCCGATATTAGTTTTCCGTTGCGCGCCAACTGACAAGTTCATTTGCGAGAACGAAAAACCGCCGTTGGAAGTTCCGAAGAAATTGTATCAGTCAAAAACAGTCCGAGTCTCATCGCGGAAAGAACGAACAAGGAGCAAGTAGTCTGTAAGAGTTTACAATGTCCTCAAGAACGCTATCACGCCAAGAACGGTGATTCGAACGATCAAAATACTATAATCAAAAATCATCCTTACATACATTTGATGGCTGAATGAAGCCCTTCAAATCGATGCTAGTCCGTCTTCTGGACTCGGAGAAGAAAATCGAAAGCAGCATGTTTCATGAGGCGGAAGTTGAAGACTATACATATAAGTTAGCTAGGCATTGAGCTACAACAAGAAAACATGACCGAATCCTGAAACCTTGTACATAGGAACCTTCAATCGACGGATGTCGATGGTCGTATGTTAGCCTGTCTATCTCTGACTTTGGAAGGGATGAACTTCAGGAAGGCTGACTACATTCTATCGCCGTCAGATGGTGATACGTAGAGACAACAATCTCCAGACGTTTTAACACCTAATGCAGATTCCAAGACTTCAATGATCGCTATCACCTTCTGTCGGGGATGTGGCGCCGTGGAATTGGCCAACGATGCGATTTCCTGATTTACGAGTCGCTTGTTCAATTGTATTAATATTGTCAGAAGATGAATGAATTCATAAATAAAAAAAGTCCCCACTCAAATTGCGGCGTCTCGGAACCCGATGTGTGTTGAATTAGGAAGAGTGATGCGCGGCGCGGCTCAATTCAAGATGAAGACAACTTGATAATCGTATCCGAGTCTCTGGAACTGGTCGTTGTAACCAAATTCACGCTTCGGGATAAAATATACCGTATTTATTCACCAATCATCAGATTTCGTAAATTCTCCTTCGATACCTAAGCCTTCTCAGTAAAGAATACGTCCTCACATCGAACGGGATCAGAGTGAGGTGATGTAGAGGAGCTACTGTTCACCGCGGGCTAGAAGTGAGAACGCGAGGATTCGTCAAGAAACTTTTCCTCTACGAAAAAGAAATAGAGCCCAACAATCATGTTCCAAACCGATGTAAGGAAGAAATGTGGGCGGACGCAGCGAGGCGTCGCTCCAAGCGACCGTTCGACAGAGATGATCGACTGATGAAAAAAGAGATTTCTTTTCTACTGAAGAGTCCATCGGCGAAGATCTGAGAAGCCTCTCCACAATAAACATATTTTGCAGACGCACATCATCAGTTCCGTCAGATCTTTCATTGAATTCCATTGATTGCAGTTACAGGAGGAAGAGATATAGGAATCTATCACCTGAGTTTATCGCTGTGCAAAAGTTTCGTCGATTCATGAATACATAACGACTAAATATGAACATTTTGCATAACCTGCCAGCATTAGGACATGGAGCCGTCAAGCGGTCATCTCTTTTTCTTCAGGAAACTATCACCGACTCCTCTGTTGGCTCGCTGGTGTGTCCTACTTTTGCCGAACGACTGGGCGTTTTCGTTGAAATAGCATCAGGTAGAATCCTCTCTATGGAGCTTCGGTCACAGCGGATCCGATTGAACAAATTCGAGAGAATCTATATAGCTGTTAGATTCAGTTCGTTGCATGTTTGTCTGCACCAAGGAGGCGCTATGATACAATTTACACATTTGATGGATATTCTCGCTTTGAATGCATCCACGCTGAACACAGCCGCTACACTCATCCACTGACGAGTGTAGTGGAAACACCGATTTCTTTGTGCAGAAGTTCGAATAATTTACAACAACGCAGCTCAACTGTCACGCTCCGGTGTGGTTTTCTCCTTGCTGCCGCGAGAGATTTTCTTGATTGCTCCGAAAACTCCTGATTTCTTCCTTTTATCTTCGAGAGCCGGAGTCGAACCCCGCGAGGAGTTATCCTCGGAGTCGACCAAAGTTGACGCTGAAGTGAATGAGTTCCGTATTGCGTTCATGAAAGCACTACCTGAAAGTAGCAAAGAGTCAAGAACAGGGGAAAGAAGAGTGGGAACCAAGATGCCACAGCCTCAAACGGAATGAACGCGAACCGGGAAGAGATGCAGCTAGGGAGAACGACCGTCCGACGCGACGGTCGGAATCTTGAATCACAGCGAAATCGGTTTCAAAGGAGCAAAAACCGGAGAGGGAGGAATGAGCGAGCGAGCGAGCGAGCGAGGGAAAGTGTTTAGATTCAAGGCTTGCTTTTAGATCATTTCAGTCACTCATAACTTACGTCGTTTACTTCCTGCAAGCGTCAATGGTCTGAATTAGGTTTTCTGCGTTTAGTGTGTCGAGCAACTTTCTCTGTTTAGGGGCGACCGGTTCTCGGAAAGGCTCAGAGTGCGTTCTGATTCACCAGTTCTTTTCCTGTTCTTTGGTCTTCGACTTGTTCATACGGAACCAACCTTTCCGTTTGTTTTTGATCTTATTCCCGTTGGTGTCCTCATCCAAGGGGCTGTCTATCGAGCCGTCGAAGCTTGTCCCCTTCAGCAGAACTGTATTAGAGTTGCTCGACGGGAAGGAGGTCAACACCTCAGATCTTGTCGGCCTGTAAGTGATCACCAGTTCGAGCATTTTTTGTGAACTTCCAAAGTTCTTCAGAAGCAAGTAGCCGGAAGAGTTGTCTCTTCGACTTTTATTCCGTCCAATGGGAAGATTTACTCACGATATGTTATCTCCGCCCATTTGGAAATGCACAGGGTTGGGGCAAGCCTGAGGTGTCAGGTCGCCATCTGGCTCTTCTCTGCGCAGGACACTGTGCGCTCCCGGTGGTGTTCCAGGTGACGTTCCGTGATTGGGCAGCATCTGTTGCGAGTCTGCCTGATTGTAGTATTCGTGGGGATACACAGCCTGCAGTGGCTGGAGAGGCTGCATTCCGATTCGACGGCCCTGATGGTACATAGCGTTGCTTTTCGAAGATATCGACGCACTCGTGGTCGACGCAACTGCAACCCAGATAGGAATGAGAAACGACCAACGCGTTGGATGATTCTAAACGATAGAACAAAATCAAAGGGATGGATGGATGGATGGATGGAAGAAGAGCTCATCGCAGTTGGCAACCAAATCGTACGAAGCATGCAGGCACGGCCGTGCAAGACGCAAACTGCGCAATCGAATGAAGGCACAATACATCGCCATGGCTTCGAATCGTTCACGGTGTCGAAGCGACAGACTTCCATGGGTACTGCAGGATGAAAAATAACTTCCGAGCGAGAAACCATCATTGGAACGAAACAAAAAACCGCTGCGACAGAGCAACGGACACAACAGAATCGTTTGGAGCAGCATGCGCTGCATACCGTCGATCTCCGGAAAGAGGCTTTTGCTCCGCCGCCGTTCCAAGGTTTGAGGTCTCGGAACACCATTGGGTGGCTTGATGTCTGTTTCTAGGCAGCACTGGTGATGCAGCGAAGGTGCCAGAAGAATGGCTGTCGACCCGCGGAGGAGGTGGTTCACTTGATTGAGGTTTCATACATGAAGTTGTTGTTAGTGAGGACTGGGACGGGAACATCCATTCGCCTCTTCACTCATTCATGAACTCAACGACTCAGTCAGTGTTATTGCACCCGAGCGTGCATAGAGAGAGATGACGAAATTGACACAACTGAAGAATGGGCAGTCAGCTGCAAAGTCCAACGAGCCGAAACTTACCACTACTCATGTTATTGTTGTATGATCCAGGGCTGTCGTCATCGCTGAGAGTTCCCTCACTGCCAGAACGAGAAATGACGCTCTTTGTGCTACCTGTGAAGGGAAGTGATAACGGCACGTAAAACAGACATTCCGACGGGAAAAGGTCAAAGAGCGTCTATGGTCCATGGAAGGGAATTGTCATTACCGGCAGTGGGCGTGTTATAAGCATGTGGAGGCACGGCATGACCATGCAGAAGAGCCTCTAAATGAACGAGACCTCTATTGGACACGATATTGAATCCACATAATCGTTCGATCTGGCGCCAACGATTCAGCCGCTCGGTGAAGTCCTGGGTGACCTCTGACAGAGCTTGTCTGGAATTCAGAATATTGCGTCATGTTCAGGTTATTTGTTCAGCTTCCTGACAAGACCCAAACTAAGTTTTGTTGCAAGTTGGAACAATAGGTGTAGAAGATCCGAGCAAGAACTCCATAACCGATGAACACAGATATCAGAGGATGCCGCATGAACAAACACCAGTGATTGATGTAGAGGTTTTGCGGGCTCTTCTGTCGGCAAGATTGACAACTGCTCTGTGCATCACCGAATGGATTGACGCAGGAAGGCACTTTGAGCTGACTGACTGACTGACAGCAATGCCGGCAGTCAGTCAGTCAGTGTCGGCAGTGTCGCAAACGTCATGAATCCAAGATCGACATCACGGTGTGAGAAATCGGAAGTCAGGAAAGCTCGTTCATATAGTTACCTTGCTTTGAGAATAGTTGTATCGATATCATCGATGCCACCCCCATGGGTCAGCCTGAATGGTCCCATGAAGCTCTGTCCTTTGCGTTTCAGCTTCTCGCATTCTTCTTTCGCCTTGCGCAGCTGATTTTCAGCTGCATTTTTCTTCCCGAGATAATTCTTGAGCTCAATCTCATGCGTCAACTGCAGCCAGTGCTGGAGTTGGGGCGGTACTGTTCCTCGGGGAACGTTTTGTGCTTTCACCAACTCTTCGTGCAGGAACCGAACTTCTTCTTGGAGCTTGTAGATCATGTTATCTGGATCGCTGTATGCTGCTAGGAGAGAAAAATGAATACGAGACGTCAGTTTCCCGTCCACATCTCAGCCGTTTCGCCGTCGGGGAATCGAATTAAACTGTTGTATTCGACAAAAGCTGGTCGATTGCACCGAGCCAAATTTACCGATTCCTTCCTTGCGTTTATTGGAGATCTCCTCCTGAAGGCTCTCTTGCTTGCTGCGAGCTTTATCTAATTGTTGTTGCATTTCCACTAGTGCGTCTTCAGCTTTCTGTAGGGAATCCATTTCTTTCATCATTTTTTGTACTTGGAGCTGTGACCGACGATTCTGGCGGTAAAGGAACCTGGAACGCGGGAAACCATTCATTCAAAAACCGCAAAAATCCACAAGGTTTGCTGTTAAATGGATATCCAACTTTGTAATCTGACTCGATGACATCTTAAAACATCTCAGAATACGTCGATTCCCTAGAGCCAAACCCAAACTGGGATTGAAAGTCGATTCGTTGAATTAAACGAGCGATTCCTACCAGACAATCGTTGTAGCGAATATCAGAACGACGGCGAGAATGACATCCTTCAGCCAATTGTGGTTTCGTTGAGGTCCGAAGAGAACAACATCCATGGCTTTCAGAACCAGCCTCTGTTTGGCGATCGGATCCCGAATACCGAGAACACTCCCAAGGTAATGATTGCTGTTGACCGCCATTCGAGGCAGCTTTGTGCCGTCGATCTGATTCTCGTGGAACAGTTTCACATACTGAGGAAGCTCCACAGAGTCCACGAGCCATGCGACCGTCTCCTCGACGGTCCAATTGTGAACTGGAATCGGGAATCGAGAGTTTTGAGATTTCCCCTCAACAATGAGGATCTGGGAGCTTTGGACATTTCAACTCTTGTATCTTATCAGGAGAGCTTCGAAGATTTGAGCAAAATTTGAACATTCGCACAGTACCTTCGCTCTTCTTCCAGCTCAACCACATCTCCAGGACCGAAATGCTGGTATCTGATCCATGAAAGGCCTTTATCTGTCTTTCATTCCCGTTCGGATTCTGGAGTTCCCCCCTGGAATGATGAGAAGCGATCTTAGTGATTGACGCCTTTCCGTGATACTGGTTGCTCGGAACTCCTCGATACACCTGATATGATATGATGATGATGAGGACTGTTTTCTCTTTTTATTACATGCACTCATAGCACATTTACCTGATGAATCCGTCAGTTTCGAACAACTCGACCGTTCCTGATTTGTCGTCGTCCAGCTGCCGGTGAAGCTGTTTGATAGCCTCGAAACCTTCGACGTCATCGCAAGACCCGGTCACCTCGCACGCTGAAACATAATCTTGTTTGAGACAATTCTCAGTCGCGTCAAATTCTCGATATCTACTTCCGAGGAAACCGTCATCCATCGGAAACGGCAAAATGGGAATGAAAAATAGTCTCATTTGACATTTTGCAGATGGATAACTTTCTCGGATGCGTTTACGGTCAGGACTTAGATCGCGTTCTCTAACTTTCCGGTTCATTTGGGTATCTTCCGGAGAAAAGGGAATCATTCAACAAATGAACTGGCTATCCGCGGAGCGCTTGGCAACTAAAGAGATCAAAACAGAGCACGATTCTGCCGACCGACGTTGTTTCCGATTTTCTGGGGAGCTGCAGGAGATATTCTTTCTGCTCCAAACAGAGAAATGTCCCCTTGCACATTGTGCATCAACGCCATCGTTCGAGACGAGATACCCTCCCGAAGACTCCCTATGCATCGCCGACATTCATCAACGACTTCGACATTAGAAATGGAAGGTTGCACGGCTGTTAGTATTTCACTTGGTTGGGCAAGAAGAACCCTTCTCGATAACCGGCCCGCTCTTCAGCTAAACTCTTTATGGAAATTTCCGCCTTCAGAAGTAGTACCATAAGAACCCTTCGGCCGCTGAGCATCTCGCTTTTAGAAAACAGTCCGTTCTATCTTTCTCGACAGAAAAGCGGGAGAAGGTTTCGGATTTGCGCTTTCAGGTCTCGAAACGAGGTTCCAAGACTTGGCGGGAGAAATGTCGAGTCGTAATAAAATCTAGTTGACATCTATCGGAGACCCTGATTTCTCACTCAGGAGTTCGGAGCATTAGAATTTGTGCCCTCCGGCGTTATTCGCCGAACATAATCAGGGAGAGACAGAATGATATGTCTGCTATTTAAGTGTCTCAGAGTGAGACATGTTTCTTTCATTCTGAATATGTTGGGAGGACAGAGAGAACAGCCGCGAGGGCCTCGGGCGGGCCTATTATGTCAGATAATCTCGTGAAGTCGAACCGCCGCGAGCGAGCGAGTCGGCCAGCCGGCCGGCAGACAGGCGTTGTTGGCTACCCTCACAATTGTCTCTTCCCAGAGTAGTACTACAAAGACTTTCCTGCTATCGCGGTCAAGCCTTCCGCTACCTTGGCGCAGCAGCAGTCGGCAGGCTGGCCGGCCGGCTGGCTGGCTGGCGTAGAGACTCTTTTAAAGTTCTACGATTCTCCAGAACAGCGACAGCGGTATCAGCGCATCAGACTTCGAACCATTCATCTTTCTCGAGAACCGATCTCGGTTCAATTAGCTCTTATGTCTCGACAACAACTCGATCTGATTTCTTCTCGCGATCGTTTGATTATAGCGAATGACATACCAGATCACCGAATCACGGACTATCACCGAGCTATCATTACAGCTCAAATTTCGGAAATTCTCGTGTTTATTTTCGATCCGACCGCTTACGGCTCTGACTCAGGCACTCACGGATTACGCGGGTGCCGTTTCATTTCGAACTGGAGTACCGTTCTCGAGGTTATAAAGTTTAGAACATTATCTGACATAATGGAAACACGCTATTCGGCCCAGCCGGAACTAGAGTAGATGATAACTTGAAATAATCTTTGCGAGCCGAACATAGAATTCGGGTTTTAGGCGTAAGAGCGATCAGTGTTCAAAGGCGAGATGTTCCATCTGAATAATCCGACGAATGGACCCGCAAACAGGATGGATCTTGGTAGAACTCTTCTTTCGGATTCGCGACGCAAACCACACGGCAGACGAGCGAGAAAAACAAGGATGAGCCCGAAAACTGGTGTGCTAGAACATCGGTTGGTATGAGTAGACCTTGTCAACCGGTAACCCGAATTTCGATTCAAAAGCACTGGGCGGTGGCCGTGCATAGCAAGGCTTCAAGGTTTAATGTCCCACGGTTATCGTCGATAGGTCACGGAAAAACTTGGAAGCCTGTAGGCGCCGTCTGAATGCGCGAGTTATGCGGGTCACTTTAAAGTTTTGGAAACTTCTTCACATCTCTCGACAAGGTTGAGCGAGCAAGTTACGCCACCGTCAAGGTTCGTCGATACAATGACACATTATCTAAGCGCACTTCTGTCGAACGGGCTGGAACAGCTGTCGACCGAATCTTCTGGTCTGGGAGAACATGACCGAAAAAAAGAACTCCAAAGCCTGCTTTGAGGGAAATCAATGCTCTGGAACTCCCGTCAACAGCGGACGCTGAGAACTCTAGAGGAGGCGGGTGACATTTCGACACGTTCGATTCCGTTTCACGTATCCGGGACGTGGCATTCGATAGAGCTTTGTCGAACTGAACCTCACGGGATAATGAGAACGCACTTTTCGGACCGATCTGGGGGTCGTGGCCTAGGAAACTGCCGACATCGGTTAGGAGAACGACGGAGTCGCCGAATCCATCTGAAAGCGGTGAAGAGCCTTGAACCTACACGTCGAGAGTTTCCAAAGAGTTTCACACAGAGCGGTCAGGAAGTTGAGGCGGTGATTATTGTGGTCGCGGTGTTAGCCTGAATGTCAAGCGCACACGGGGAACTCATTAGAACAATCCGAGGCAAAATCCAAAACACGAAGTCCACGGCAAACTGCGCCCACCAGGCTTGCACATGACCACAACAAGTTCACGTTCAGAGTGTTCTGAGAGTCGAGCGATGCACGGCTTCAGAAGAAAGAAAAAATCTCAGAGTGCGGCGGCTGAATCTACTGACGTCCGGTGACGATGAATTGATTTGATACTTGTGGAAACACAGGCTTTGTGCGACCGCAAGTACCGTGACTCGTTCGAAATCACTCGAGGAAAGAACCAGCGGCAGCGAAACAAAAAAAAGGGTGTTGGAACTCCCTTCGGTCACAATGGTCTCAATGGTGGTCGTCTGCAAAGATAGCAATCGGTCCTCCTGGGATCCGTTCGAGAAAACAGACTAGCTCTCAGGAACAATGTCGGCAATGCTCTCGCCTCACTCAGCGCGATGCTCTGAGAGGCCGACCCCGGGCCGCAAAATACAACATTACATCACAGATCGAACAACCGTGAAAGCCATCGCTGTAGCGATGATGGAAGAGCTTAGCTACGACTCACTTTCTAAGCACGCAGTTTTCATGAAGACAACATACTATCCGAGGACAGTCTGACGACTGGGCGTCGAGTAGCGCCGCTCGTTTATGGCGTCGAAGATGATGGACACTAGACAGCAATTCAAGGTGTTTTTTTTCTACCCATTTCACGGGCGACATCTCTCGGACATGGCACTCGAAGAATTTCCGTGGCCTCGGCCAAACCAAACACTTGCTTTTGAATGAGAGTTCGACGAGTTGAAAGCGACTAGGAATTGAATGACCAGACGAGATTGCTGAAGCTCAGGCGGTCGCAGTGAACGGATTACAGGTTTCAATATCGAGAGACGAGCCGGCCCGCTCGAACTCGGCCGACTGACCATTTGGTCCGGACATCGACCCGATGAGGTTTCAGTAGCGCTCGAAAATCTCTCAGGTTTGACATGTGGTGCAGGACGATGAGTGTACGAAGGCTCTCGGAGAGCAGCGCCAACGCCGCGCCGCACGCGTCCGCGTACGCTGCCACTTACTTAGCTTGGCCAGGACACGACGAGAAAAAGGGTAATTAAGTCTTCTTCTTCTCAATGAAATCGCATGTCGTCCCAAAATAGCCATAAATCTCTCTCGGCTGCACGGAAACTCATCTTTCGAGCGGGAGATACATCAGGCGACGACTTCAATAACATCTCGCTGACACCTCCTAGCGCGAAAGCAGATTTGAGAACTCGATAACATCATCTCCGCGCTGCACAATGCCGAGGAGGCGGATGCGGAAGAACTCAAGTTCAAGACGAAAAGCCACGAAAGGAGATCACCGCTAACTATTCCCTCCCGGGGCGAAGCGCGCGGAAGATACGATGACCGATCGGTCAAACTAGATCTAAGCGAAGGCAAAAGATGCTCTGAGTGAGTCAGAAGGATAATCTCGAAGCAATGTAAATGAAAAACGAATTTTTCGGAAGAAAAATGAAGAGAAAATTTGGAAAATCGCGAAAACTTCTTCTGGAATCCCAGAACCGCTTTGGATTGGAAATCGGCGTCGTGATTGATGTAACGACACGCATGGACTACGCTTTGCTGTCCTGGAACAAAGTAGGCTTGAATACATTTGCATGAATTTTTGGAGAATTCCATGTCTGCTTTGCCTTCGTCGAATTGACGATGAGGTGTCAATGGTGGTTTGGCGGATGCGTTGGATTCAACCCGGCTGAGCATCGATGTCAACCAGACGATTCTAATCATGGTGATAATGACGTCTAATGAGGCAGTAATTGGACCAATTGAAGCCCTGCGGGTTCTTGTGTTTCAACTCTTCACTGACGTAAAGCGGGAAGAATCTCAGCCGGGATGGATGAGTTTCGGACGAGAACAAACTAAAGAAGTGATGGATTTCCTGATCCAGATTTCACTCAACGCAATTCATCTCAAACACCACTTGACCGTTGGTGGCGCCTTCGTTTTCGATCATTTTAATTCATCTGATTACGAGCGACTCCAAGCTGTGTCTTCGCATTTCTCGTGACTATTTTGGAAACATCTCATATATGCTTCAGCTCGAGAAGCCAACGACGGCGCGGCGTTCTCATGAATCTGTGATCGTCGGAGTTGTAAAGATATACGGTGATGACGAACGCTCGGATAGTAGTTAGCTTGAGTTTCAAAAACGAAGAGGTCATCAGTTCAAGAGTAGAACAGGACTTTCATCTTCTCTACGATTTAATAACCGCCTGGTCATTGATGTTTACTCTGGAAGTGAGTTCCTTGGTTTGGCTTGCCCTTGAATCGGGCCAGCGACCGAAAACTCTACACAGTCTACATCCTCTTAGTGTTTGGAACTTTGTCGCCGTCTTTTCCTAAACATGAGTTATAGAATCGCATCTCAACGAATCAGACATGAGAGATGCGCGTTCACGTGGATCACGTGCAGGCTCAGAAGATTACAGTCTTATAAATGAGCATTTGCGATGCGGCGGTCTGTCGATACGTCGACGTTCATATCAGGTATGTTTCACTTGAGAGCCTTCAGAATCGAAAACGGTGTAGGTGTGTCAAGCTCCGGTGGATTCGGAGGAGCGGCTCAGCTCGCGGTAATCCGTTGGACAGAATTTTCCAGACGAAATCAAGTAATGAGAAGTCATAGCCGCGGCAGCCGTACCAATGGCGGCAGCAGAAAAAATGAATCTGCTTCCGTCGAGCGCCCGCAGTGGAGCATCTCGTGACTGATTCTGGCTTGAAGTAAACTTCACTTCAAGGCTCACCCGCAAGTCTTGGAGTAGAGAATTTCCGCAGTCGCGTGATTCAATCCCGAGCTACGAAAAAGTGCGATCGAGCCGGGATGGAAAAAAGTCCACTAAAAGCAAACGACACATCTTTCCGAACGCTGTTCTCGTCGGGACAGGTGTTTCTCTCATTTTTTTCTCCACTGCTGTATGTCTTACGTTCTGTGAGTGGGCCATCATGAGCCGCAACAAACATCACGAAACGCGGACGCCGGTTAGTACACGTAGCTCTACCTCCCCCAGTTTCGAAGCGAGACACCGGCGGAGAAACAGAAACAACTCGGAATGCCGGATGATTACTTCCGTCATAATCCGTGAACGCGAACAATCTCGTTTTTAAAGTGTTCGTTACAGAAATAAGTTAATGTTCCGTCTCCGCCAGAACCGCACTTGTTATTCCATCGAAGAACAACTCTCAAGTCTCTCTTCAAGATCGACCGCAAACCAGGCAAACTCGTTCGGCGGAGAGCCTCCGGCGAAACAGAAAATTTCTCCGAATATTGACATGACTCGATTGTTAGCAGCTCATGACTGTCCATGCCGGGCGCATGCAATCAGTGGACATCACTCTCAGATTTGTTTGCGTACTCACAAGTTGTGTCATTCAAAAGTTCATCAGTATCAGGGACGGCTTCCTGGCAATACGCGGCGACCGCCAGGAGCAGCAGACCTACTGGCAGGAATTTCCTCATCGCGATGATTTCTGTAGAAGAACTTATACTTCTCGTCGAAGCGAACAGAAGAGGCTTTCTCACTAGAGTTCGGAAAAACAACTACAGTCACCGCAGTGCATCTCCTCGCTAACTTTTGGACACGCGACCCGAAACAGAGCACAGCGTTACATGGCTTCAACACTTCAGATCAACTCAAACAGACGGAACAGACACAGCTCGGTGCAAGACGTTCTTCTCTCCGGAGAGCCGCCGTAAAAACGGACGACGTTCCACGACTGTGCTGCTGTGCTGTTTCTCCACGGTGCCAGTGATGATGGTGGCGATGATGTTGCCGATCGTCTAGGGACACTTCTAGGGAGTCAGCTGGGAATTCCTCTCCGTACAATGAAAGGGTGACGCGGTCGAGCGCGCATTGCTCTTCTCGTCCAACTGCCCAAGTGTTCATGAAAACGACGATAGAAACTCGTCGATGTGCACAGAGAAGGTACCTGCCCCCCGCTCAGAGGAATGACTGAGCACTCTGGAGATGAGTCGAGCCAGTGAACAAAGTAGCTGCACCGTCTCCTAGAGCTGATTTTCGTCTGCTCGTCGGGCTTCTTGCCACGACTAGGGAAGAGTGAGGGTAAGCCCCGATCCAAACAAGTGCCCTGCGCTCTTCCAGCATCCACCATACCACCAGTCGTACCCTCGGCGGCGCAGCAGAAAAAAACACTCGGTCGCCGAAGAACTTGTCCGTGAGACGTTGAAATAGTTCCGGAATTTCGAAAAGTTGCGTTGACACTGCGGCGCGTTGTCATCGGAATAATTTGAGCGAGAGTGCGATAGTCAGAGTGGCGATGTCGATCATACGGGAAGGTAAGTTTGTCGACGATCCAGTGTTTCTCCGAAGTTACATGCATGTTCCGTGCAGGCTCAACTTCGTAACTGCGCAAGAAATTAAGTCTCATCGCGGATTCGGAACTAGATCTCTGCGGCGTTGGCTGGACACGAAGCCTGTTGTCCACAAATGTTGCAGAAAGGGATCAGCCGAATTTTCGGATTGCAAAATTGAGAATTCCGGGGAAAAGTGCTAGTTCAGAGTAGGCTATTCTGATCTATACTCATCCGGATTGGCATTTCAGACGACATGTTGAGTTCTGTCTCCAATGATTGTCAGATCGACTCTCAAAGAGGGAGTCCCAAAACTTGGAATCGGGGCAGCCTTTCATCGGTGTCTCGTGGAGACTTAGAGACGGTATCAGGACCAAGTTATCAGCTTGAATATTGCGGCTAGGATTGCCCAAACAAGCGTCAATAAGGAATGGCGTGCTAGCCGACCAGAGAATGAAATTCTGCAGAAACAGGACCGCCGAGCGAGGCTGTCCGAACGTGGCAATGACTCACAGCACCCATATTCCATTCAAAATCGGATGTTGTTCGAAATCTATAGCCGCACCAAGCCGAAGTTATGGGCAGGGATCGCTTTCGTTGCCTCAGCACGTCACCACAATTCGCCAGAATTGAGTTTTTGAGAGCTGGACATTTGTTGATGTCTTACTCGTTCGCCACATTCTCAGGGAATCACGAAAGGGCTTGGAACGACCCACCGCAGTTTGCCTACGGAACCACTGAACCACGCGCGAGAACTCAACTGAACAAAAGGGTTACCTACACCCCCGGGATCCCGACTTCGCCTGCTTCATCTGCTCCAATCTCGGTTCCAAACTCACAACCGGTCTCAGCAGAGAATATCAATGGTAATAGAGAAGGCCAGCGTAGCTGTGGTGGACCTAGCGACGAGTTGAAGATCTAAGTACATTCTATCCGTTTGACTTCAGTTTTCACACCCCCGGATTTTCATCCCGCAAGTTGCTCACCTCCATGCGGAAGTCCACCAAGCGTCGTAGGCAAGGTTGATACAAGCGAGGTCCCCAACCTTGATCCGACGGAGATGCTCGAGAAAGTTGATTCAGATCTCAGTTGTAAGTTTGATCGGAAAGCGCTTCTTCATCAGTGGGGACGCGATGTCGCCGAGGCAACTCTAAAAGTGGGAGATAACGAAGATTCGTTGAACTCCCGTGAAACTCCGCTGAGCTTTACAAAGTTATCGATGGCCGATTAAGTCGCGTCTCTAATGACCAAATGTTGTCTCATAACTGATCGAAGAGTGTGGTTATTTGAAACTGAGTCAAGTGATTTCTCTTCTTCTGTCAAACAGTCATGCTCAGCCAAATCCAAGAGAAAGTTAGCGGCCGAAAGCTCGAAGACATTAGGAAAAGATTGGATATCATGAGGACTCAATGGAGTGGAGGAAAACTCTCGGAACACACAAGGAAACTGATGTACCTTCTCGTCACGAGTGAGTAGAAGGCACAGTCCACAAGTTGGACGATTCGAAGATTCATACGATTATGCATTCACATCACGATTCCAAATGAGGAATGAAAGGCCAGAATTTTTCACCTGAAAAGGATCAAGAGAAGGGTCTCCTGGACGGTGCTTTTGAATTTTCAGAATTGCGAGCCTGTGATTATGAAGAAGCGAGCCGAATGCAAGTGGCTTTGATTGTCAATTACTCGAGTGAGGTGAGGTGATTTTACTTTGAATTCTACATCAGAAATACTCGGAATGCTCTTCGAGTGAAGGCTCTATGACCATTGATTGTTGACTGTAGTTTTCCCAATTTCATGCAGGTCTCCCAATGGATGGTCGGTGTGAAACACGTAATTCTTGAGTGCCAATCCCAGCATGTGAGACCCTAGACGAAAGCCCAAGGACAGAAGAATCTGCAAGAACGTCAACGACTCAAATGAACCTGAATGATAATTGTACAAAGCTTTATACATTTCGTGATGATTTTTTGAACGTTTGTTTTTTTGAAAATGTTGTCAGCACGAGCGTGTTCCTCGCCGAGAATGGCCGACCGTCGACGTGGTCGACGCAAGACTTCTTGCACCCTCTCTCAGATGTTTGAGATGTCTTCATTTCGTAAATTTCTACTGGAATAAACTCATGCCAGTTGAAACCGTACCTCATTATTGGGAGGAGTCGTGAACACCATTGATTCCGAGCCGATCCTATTCTTGGGGTCAGCTTCGAAATTTTCGTTTCAGAGAGAGAATGCTAGAAAACAGACTCCGCCAAATTCACCGCTGTTTGAATCGGATTCCAAAAGAGAGGTCGATTCTCTGAGGTTCTTCGACGTAAGTTGTTGTCGACAAGACCGCCACCGACTCGAATCAGTTTCTGGCCGATGTACGAGTGACAAGATCAGGATGGAAACTTTCGGATGATTTCCTTTCGTCACAACCAGATTCCTCAAGATAGGCAAATAACTCAAGGTTATTCAGAGAGAGAGAGAGGTTTGAATCGGATGGTTACATGACGGAGTTGTTATTGAGCCCTGCGAGCATCCGCCATTTGGATTTATGGAATAATGTGTATTACATCTCGGCTGCGGGACAGTGTCCAATATTGCTAAGCAATAGGTTTGGTGGCGAGCGCCTGAAAAGTGACCAAAATAGTGGTTACCGAGGACAGTTCGAGGGAGTTTTCCATCTTTTGCGTTGAGGATAGCGGAGTTGGAGGGTGGGTTGAGTGATGGCCTCGGGTTCGATGTTACAATTGAGAGCATATCTTCAAATGAGCTCCGCTGGCGACTGCGTCTGGCTTGAGCCAAGGACACGATATTTGGAAACCATACTGCAGAGAACACAGAACGAGATGTTGGGAAACTCCAATGTTTGCTCATGGACATCCTGAATTCTTCCCCTAGACGCCCGAAAAACGAAATCCTGGAAGTGGAGCGGTCTCATCGGCTCTAGAAAGTGCAAGCTTCTTAAGAGCAGGAGGTTCGAGATCATCCTGACATCCGAGTTCCTTGCTTTTTCCTCCACAACGCTCCGACGTTCCGTTGCCTTGAGTGCAGAGGTCGCAGGGAACATCGTGGAGAACATGTGCACCCGAAGACTACGGTGGTGAGATAAGCTATTTCAAGGTTTCGTTCACCCCTTTCGATACCACCTGTTGTGAAACGTGCATGTCCTTCGTCGAGTGACTCGCCATCGCTCGAAACATCTGACTTGTTGAGCTTCGTTCGGAAACGATCCAGTTTTGAATTTCGTTCCTAACCGCACAAACACTGAGCTCTCCTAGCAGAGAAAGAAGCGTGGAGATAATGGAGAAAATATTTGTGAAGCTTCTCGTGGTGTGCCTCTTTGCTTCGACCTCAAAGAGTAAACCGACCTCGGATTCCGGCGATTCGGACGAACTGGAACGGTCGATGAGGATCAAATCTCTCCTCCACGAGCTCGATGGATTGCCCGACAAGGAGCTCCGTGATCTGCTACTTCAGCTGAAAGCTTTGCGTAAATTGCGATCGCAAACATCAACGAGAAATATCGCTGACATTCCGGTAGGGAAGCTGACGGAAGAAGAACTCAAACAAATAGCGAACTCAGTGCCACCATCGGATCGCAAGAAGTCGCGTGAGTAACAAAGCCGACAGAGTCGAAAAAACGAATGAAGAACTGAATCTTGCAATTTGCATTCGGAAGAAAGTTTTCAAAAGTGCTGCTGATTTCGCAGATTACACCCCGTTAGACATCCCGCACGACCTGATTCGCGTCTCAATACCGAAAACTCTTGAAGCATTCGGGGTGCCGCGATCCGGTGGAAGAAATAAAGTCCTTGGGCAAGCATCTGAGGAGGAAGACGATGAGGGGAAGAGACAGGAGACCTCCATCAGTTCCATGGATGATGGAGGCGATGTAATCCAGGCTCTTGAAGAATTCGTCGCTCTACTGAATGCCAATTGATACAAAGTACAGTTTTCTACAAATCACAGAGCAGTTTCCTCGGGAAGACTTCGAGGAAATCCTCAGACTTCAAAGTCAAACGTAGACAGCATTATGAGTCTCTCGATACAACCTCAAAATAACGTTGTTTTGGCATAAAATTTCGAGTCACAGAGAAGTCTTGACGGCTTCAAACGGCGGAGCAGTCCATACAAGCAGCGAGGTACTCACTCCAAGTGCTGGAATAAAACTGAATCGATGGTTTCATATCACTCAAAGTAGTTTTTGCTGCTCGAATCCACAAATATACAGATAGTCCGCAAAGTCTCTCCTCCTTCACGATTTGCCGCCCGATTCGCCGGTTCGATTTCCTATCTGTGTTGGAACTTCAAGCTCCAATCGCTGACTTCCCCGGTCTTGAAACTCTCATGGATACTTGATGACTAACAAATCTCTCTTCTCATTCGATCACATCGCGGATGTGATTCGCTCAAACTTGCTGTAAAATGTGAGGAGGAATAATTCTATCATTATTCGCTCACTCTTGCAGGTCATCCATTTGCGAATGCCCCTAGGCGAAATCAACCAACGCCATATGCCCGACATCGTCGAATACAGAAATCACATCGGGTAGGCATACTTGCCGAGGGGTCGAAGTGGGGAACTCCACCGGATTCTGGACGACGGAGGCTACGCGGCGGATGTGACAGCTAATTGAATGGATTTCGGAACCACTGAGATTCTTTGGCTCGAATTCCATTTTCCGCCACAATTACCGTTATAGTATACTCCTTGTATTATTCATTCGTTGGAAATCATGCTGAGGGGTTGAGGAATATTAGGGATACGGTCGTGGTACGGGACGATACACTATTCATCA
The DNA here is from genome assembly GCA_021527715.1 of Neoseiulus cucumeris. Taxonomy (NCBI): domain Eukaryota; kingdom Metazoa; phylum Arthropoda; class Arachnida; order Mesostigmata; family Phytoseiidae; genus Neoseiulus; species Neoseiulus cucumeris. The sequence goes on from JAJSRV010000015.1 coordinate 890,149, forward strand.
TCCAGTCGGTTCCTCAAGAGTGTCTTCCGTTGCTTCGAAATCGTGACGAGAGAGTCGAGCGCCATTGGTTTCGATATTCACGGAGATCATCATCGTCTCAATATCGAGCAGTGTCACGTTGGGAATAGCTCGAAGTTCATTATGAACCGTTGAATAGTGGCCACATCTGTCGACAACCATGCCCGAACAGGAGAGTCTCTCTGCGCGGAATTAGGAGTCTCAGCGAACCTACCGTTTATTTCCCCCGAAGTAAGAATATCGTAATCGACGATTTATCGATATATCTTGCTTCGTCGAGACCTGCAAATCAAGCACCTGAAAGGGTTCCGAGAATGCCCTCGTTTTTCCATGGAAACAGGGGGATATTTTACCGGTGACGGGGCTCTATCTGTCCGCGGTTCAAAACCTATTTGATTCCAATTGGACAGCGAGCAGGCCACGTGATGTGTAGCTCGCTCGCAATTGGTCGCCTGCCGCCATCTTAGAGAAAGGACTTCACTACGGCCAGGTAGAAAACATGGATTCAATATCCCACTTCTCAAACGCGACCCTCGCGCAGTGTTTACTCTGAATCCTAGAAGACAAAGTGCCATCTAGCTTATGTACAGAGTATTACGGAATTTCTAGTCGGCCCCACGTGATTTAGTGAGATAGCCCGAACTATTCCGACGAGACGCACGTGTCAGAGACCCTTGTTTAGAGTCGAGTGTGTTTGCAAAACAGGATTCATTCCCTACATCGACGTCGGCATCCTCTCTCTCGAACTTCACTCGAAAAGAAGGAGATTTCATTTGCTCGAAACGTCTCTTCAGAAGAGAAGCATCTTCGCAGGGAAATTTCCTGAGAATCCTCATAAAATCCTCGACGCTCCAAACAATCCGATCATTTGCAGACGACGAGGATGTCTTTAAACAGTCTCTGTCAGGAGAAGGATCCTGATTTGGAGAAAATCAAGGAGTTATTAGGGGCAGGTTGGTTTTCTGCCGATATTGGAGACTGTGAATATCTATTGTCACGTAGATCAAGTTTGTGAAATTATAACACAGTTACAAACCAGCTATCATGAAGAAAATCGAATAACGGAACTTGATCTGACGTGCACACCTTTTTTTCATTCTCCTCTGCCAAAGGGAACGACAAAGTGCTCGAAGAACTTGACTCTCATGGAGTGACACCACTACAACAAGCCGCTTTCCGGGGTAATGCCGAACTCGTTCGCCTCCTCCTCAAACACGGAGCGGACGTCAATACATCAAACCATTCTGAAGGTAAGCTTCGCGCCTTCAAGATCGATCGCGCTAGAAAAGAGAAAAGTTATGATCGCGAAGCACACTCTAAGTATCGCTGACTCAGCTGCTCTCTGTGTAACAGGTTACACTACTCTGATGTTTGGAGCATTATCGGGTAACCTCGATGTGGTTAGAACTCTCCTGGATGCCGGAGCTAAGACGACACCGGTGAATAAGGTTCGTGATATGAAGTCAGGTGGTCCAGAAATCCGAGTAGAGTTCCATGCAGAAGCGTCGCGAGAAACTTTCGACGATTCTGTGAAGTCAACATAATCAAACTTTGTCCCTCTACCAGGTGAACCGGACGGCGGCGGAGATGGCGGCCTTTGTGGGTCTCAAAGACGTGGTTACTGTCATCAAGGGCTTCGTGCCACGTTCAGATATCGAACGATTCGCCAAGCCTCTAGGTGAAACTTCCTTCGCGTGACTTGTGTGTCAATCATTATTGAACCGATTCAATGAAACGTTTTTTTTTCAAATTTGTTTCTGGTCATCTACAGGTGTTGTTGAGGAACCGCGACTCACGATGGATGAAGTCGATCCGTTGCGCTCGCTGATTCTAGAGATGAACATCCATCCTGTCAAAGTGGTGTTGCGATTGCGCGGGACAACGTTGATGAGCGAGAAGGTCTGTCAAGTTCTGAACAAACAGGCTCCAAATCAAATCCGGACGATTTCGATTGTCTCAAAGCGCTGGCAACCATAGATGAAGCAATATTTCAACGATTTTTCGGCGCTCTGAACGAAGGAATCGTGAATGCTGAAAATGCCCAATTATCTTCCTGAGGAGCTCGAATTGATGTCTGTCGTCCTGTTGCAGGTTGCTTCCGTTCTGAAATCCCTTAGCGATACGTATTTTTCAACCCATTGAAACGAATGGCTGTCAGGCAAACTACACATCCTCAAGTGCATCGTGGAGCATGTCAGTAACACAGAAACGGCTCTCGTTCTGAAACATTGGATGAAACCGCGTTTGGCGGACGGCTTCAAGGTTTGTTAGCTGTGGATTTCCTTCGGAAAAAGCGACATCTTTATAAACTTATGGAATCTATGTGTAGCAAAATGAGCAGACGATGAACGAGAGAGAATGACCGAGTTTCAATTTGTATATTGACAGTTGAATCTGGATGATTTCATGAGAAGTTGCGTTCGAAGTTATGCGTTCCATGAAAGCTCGGTGTTCCGTCAAATGGTCATGACGCTGGCCCACACCCCACAGACCGCGCCTATCACCGATGATGGCGCCGTGGCAATTTGCCTTGGTATGTATTCGAGACATCTGATCCTGAAACATAAACAGAAGCCTTTGATGAAGCATTCCATTGAATCAGAGGCTTCATTCTCATTTTCAGGAGCTAGGAGTAGTGACGCCTGCAACGCTTGTTGGGAACCGGAAGCTGAGAGTCGTTGCTCAGCTTGCAGAGTAAGTCTCCCTTGCGTTATTCCCTATATGCATGTTTGGAAGGAAGAACTGATTTTGGACAAGGGCATTCAAACTTCCATCTCAAATCTAAACTATTTCCAGGCGGTGACCTACTGTAATAAAGAATGTCAAAAACTGGATTGGCCCTCGCATAAGCGGCTCTGCGCGGCGCTGAAAGAGCAAAAAGAAGCCGGTGATTCGAATTGAGTTACCGAAAGAGCCGGACTCCAAGCTGGCTCACTTTTTGTATTTAAACGAATCGCGATCTTTCCTCACAGAAGCCAAACGAATTACGAACAATAAATCGATCGATGTCGATTTCTAATTGCGAATTTTCATCCGACGTAGACTAAATAGTCGTTGTCAAATCTGTCAAGAGATCCTTCCTAGAATTGACAGATCTGTGGTGAGAATCCGTCGCGTGGTTCAAATGTTTCAAATCACTCACTCAAGTTAACGAGTGGAACCCATGTTTAGACGATAGATCGATTGCACTACCTGGTCCCGTAGTCATTGTCGAGCTCCGAATAGGTTTATTGCATGCAGTTTCCGCATTTGCTTCCATAGAGTAGGGGTCTGAGGGCTGTCAAAAGAGCATAGGGCTGAATCTTCTCATGCGATAAAACCGAACGTTTCCGAAGTCAGATGTATTCACGATTGTCGTTCACTGTCTGACTTGCGATTGATCTAAGTTACAACACCGATAAGAATATTATCTACGAGGTACCCCTCTTGCATGCCTCGCAGATATCGATGCGTCCTCTCTGTCGGAGGCCGTTGCCAACAAGGAACGAGTCTCGGCTGAAGGACTCGCGCATGAAAGTTCCTCAGTCTTTATTCATTTTGCAATTTAAAAACTACATAATAGAGGATATCACTTTTTAGCAGCTTCCGACGTGGGTTTGGACTGCGTGACTTCATTCTTCGGTGCTTCCTGAGCTGTAGTCAGCTGCTGAACCTTGGGACGAGAAGAAGAACATTTTCAATCACATGTGACGCATTTAGTGACTACCGCTAGGCCAATTCATAGGGGAATACTCTTCTTTCACCGTGCACTCACCTGTGACGAGACCCACGACGCTGCATTGACAGTGTGCTGTGGCAATTGATCAGCAAACGAAAACACGGAACGCACACCGTTGTTCCAAGAATCTGCCCATTGGATTCGCAGATCCGTGGCACTGGGAATCATCATCTTGTAATATCTGAAGCTGAAAGTTTGAGAAGTCAAAACAAGTTTATTCTCGAGAGGTTGCAACGGATTCCTTATTTTCTCATATCAGATTACAAGGTGGATTAGCGTCAGATAAGGATCCATGGGTGGACTGACATCGGGGAGAAATCGAAAATACTGTGCTCACTTGTCGCTGGAGTTGCATTTGTTGTTGATGTACTCGATTGTCGTTTTGTTGTCACCCCAGACGTCGGCTTTCGCCAAGGTGTACGCCGCTCCGCCGAACAGCGCTAATTTCGTGCCCTGCCAAACGATCCCCATCTGTGGACACAAGGATTCTCAATAACAACGGATGGCAGTGTCACTCGGCGGCGTACTCCACCGGAAAGGAGCTTTCAGCTCGCGGAATCACCGACCCTCGGTGAATCGAATGCTCCATGAGAGTTGATGCGATCAAGAATTTCGGGAAACTTGGGCCTCGTAATGCAGTCATGGCCTGTCTACAGCGAGGCAGCATAGTGAATAAGCTTTACTAAATCCTTATCCTCAGTCTGGCATCGAAAAAAACGAACCTTTCACGCGCTTTCGAACTTGGACTTGACGACCTCAAGGCAGAATTGCTAAAACCTGAGCGGGCGGAGAGCGGCGACCGGTCTTCACATAACGCTAATGGCAGCGCGCGCAGGAGCAAATTTTCATTCGGAGTCAGAAGGTGATCGGGATCGACTCGAGCTTTAATCGAGGAGCTTCTTCAAAAAGATTCAATGAATCACTCAGCGATCATGAGCGCATCGCAAAAAGTTGAGAAACTGGTGCCATCAGGTTCGAACACCTGAAAGCTAGAAGCCACGAACATAGAGTGGGACACCTTGAGAAACCGTGAGAAAGATCTGTCATGTTCCGGTGGCAGGAAGCACACTAGTATCACTTCAAGTGGATTTATTGCAAGGCGTCTTGTTCATCGCGCATTTCACCGCGCTACAGATCTTGTTCGAGTGTGGATACATTCCTCTCCTGCACGTTTCAATCACGCTTTCCACTCTCTTCCTTTTTCTCGCAATCCTCGTATTCAGCTGATTCGACAGATCATGCGACCCCGAAACAAAGATTCACGGCTCCTCTCCTCGTATCCTCGGAGCAGGCAAGCCAGGGTCTAGCGAGAACTTTCCGCGGAAGCAAGGAATGGGAAAGGGGAGGGGTGGCCGCCCAACGTCCCAGAATCTTCTGCGTCCGACCGAGGAGACGCTCGAGCGGCTGGCGCAGTTTGTAGTTCAGATTCAGACTCGATTGAGCATACTGAAGTTTCCATCACGGCGTCACTGGAAGAATCTAAAAGTTCTTGCGGCGGGCCCGAGAGAAAAAAAAAGAACGGATATAATGTTGCTGAGACTCCGATACATAGTTCTCCGCTATTTTGAGGACGGAGGGAATCTGTCCTCCAAAGCTTCCTCAACTATGATTTCCGAATGACTTGTAAGCAAAGCTGGATTTCCACGAGGTGTGAAATTAGGCACACGGTGATGAAATAATCCGCGCTGAGGATTCGCTAGTCATGACCAATGGGATGCTTCAGTTGCTGGTCGTTTTTGAAGCGCGGCTTCGAAGGAGAATCATGAGTAGATTCGCGCGTCAGCTTATACACGACGCTTTGTCAAATCCATGGCATGACTTAAAGTTCGGCTTTGAAACTAATTTTAGATCAGAATCGAAACGAGCAAGTTTCTACCGTGGCTGGAACGCCTAAACGACGTCTACATGAAAGCGTGCGCGAAGGCCAATTAGAGTGACGGCTATTTGACAAGCAGATCGCGGATACAAACTTTCCCGTGCAGCAGCCCCACTCCGTCGGGTCCTGGTTGGGCTGAGTTTGACCGAATTTTCAATCGAGCCTTCCCGTTTCTTTCGCTAACATCGATACCACTGCTGTAACTTAAAACTAGAAAGTTCACTGTAACTATCTTCTCTGAGAAGCCCAGAACTCAGTGTCTTCCAGCGGCTGATCTAAGATTAGCAATGCGCTTTCCTGAGGTTCTGAGTTAATGAATCGAGTGAGCACAATAGCAAGTCATGAGTCCCCGGCGCTTCGTTTCATAAATCGGATTCAAGCGCTAATGTAGCTTCAATGTGGCCTGGGAGTTGCGCAACAGCTCTTCAAAGACCTCCGAGACAGAGCCAAGTTTCGAAACAGTAATTAGATACCAAGAGTATTCACTCACGGAAAAACGTGAGAAAACATGTAGGATGTGCCAGAAGACGGCTGAATACGGCTCAGGCACCTAGGCGTCTTCATGGTCTAAGTTCGGTCGTCGCCAGACAATTGGACCCCTGTCGAGATTCTCGGTTAGATGACACGTGCAGGTAAAACACTCGAAGGCCATTTGCAGTGTTTCGAGTTCAGTCCTCACAAGTTCCAAGACACATTATAAAATGACAATTTTCTTTTGTTACGATGATTCCAATTTCCTCGGAAGCGGGGAATCATCTCTTTCAGGAGATCTCAGGCTCATCCTGAGCCGGGCTCACGCTGCGTTCTCCTCTAATAGTCCTTAGGTGAAAGTAATTAACGGAAAATTGATCATGATTTCTAGAAAAATGATTGCTCCTTTCGGTTCCTGCGTATAGTTCTGGTGGACATGACGCGTGCTTTATTCAACTGGTCACATCGTCGATATTATACGCGTTTAAAATGATGAAAGTCGTCTAGGATTATATACAACATATACTACAATATTAGCGTCAACCGTCTTGATTCGGCTGTCACTTGGTTTCGACTGTCACAAAGTCGCCTCTTTCACACAGAGGCAGCGATCGTGAAATTACGGCAATAATTACAGAGAGGGAAGATATAATTCTGAATCGACAAACTACTTCCATAAATATACTGGATAAATTTCTCTGTTTATGCAGACTGATTTTCTCAAGGTGGTCCAGAGATCTGACAAAGTTTACCACACGGTACACTTATGCTTGGGATTCATTGGGGAGCCGACTGGACAGCTGAATTGTTCTGCGAACTCGGGCGCATTGGACATCGGCCCTATGACTCGGAACGCCGCAGGGCTGTGTGACCCAGATATGATCCTGCGAAAAGACCAAGGATGGCTCGTTAATTTTACATGACAACAAAGTGAGCTCAAACGTGAATAATTCGACGCATTGACACTTTGCTCCGCGAGAAAATCTACTCGACGCTAGGGGGGAAAATTTTTTACCTGAGCCGCAGGACCTCGGGACGGTATTTTCCGCACCATACGTTCGCTGCTGAAATCCAGAACAATTGGTGGGGGGTGTAGTTCAAACCCGGAAGAGCGCCCTCGGGTCCGTTGTCCTTCTCCCACTGGCGGTATGCTCTGAAAGCTTCCTTGATTCCTCCGTTATCAGCAATGTTCTCGCCTTGAGTATTGATTCCGTTCACGTTCAAGCCGCTCTCCGGTACAGTGTAGTTGCCGTATTGATGGATGATACACTGAGCGCGTTCCTTGAATCGTTCGTCGGTTTCGTGCTCCCACCAATTCTTGTTATTTCCGTCCTGTCGGGAGAGAAAGCGGAAGATCAACAGACGTTGTCATCGGAGATTCACGTTCACTTCTTCTCGAAGGCTTACGATCCCAAGTCAACATATCTTTCGCAAGCGAGCGAATCTCGGTAACAGACGATTTGGTCACCTTGTCAAACTGACGACCTCGGTCGTCGAATCCGTGAGTGATTTCGTGGCCGATAACGAATCCGATGGCACCAAAGTTGAGATAGTTGGGACGATCTCTTGCGAAAAAGGCGCCTTGAAGAATGCCGGCCGGAAATTCGATGCAGTTCTCCAGAGAGTTGTAAAAAGCATTCACAACGGCTACTTGAGAATGCTTTTTCCATTCGCCCTGAAAGCGAAATAACCACCGAACGTGGGAGGATGGATTCATACGAACGAACGTGAACTGATAAAGCCGCATCAGCGTGAACCTTCCGCGGTGCCGCGGCTTACCTCCAGACTGAGTCGCAAACCCGATTTGCAGCTAGCCAATACATCGCCTGCTCAACTTTCTTACCTTGATGTGGGGTTTTCTCAGTTGGCCGAAAGAGTAGTCCGTCGACCATTTGCGGAGGTGCATCACGTTTGCAAAGTAGCCGTCGGGAACCATGGTAACATTTTCGTAGTGTTCGACGAGTAGGGTATCGTTTAGCAGTTCCGATGGATAGCCTGGAACAATAAAAACAATGCTTTTGTGAAGCTGCCAAAGGAACGAGCGATTTCGATCAAGTTTAGGACACGTCGGCCTCAGCGTGGTCGTCCACGTTCGCCTTTTCGGGAGCAAGTGTAAGTTCCTCGGATGGGAATACACATACGGAGTTGAGCCCGAATTCCCGCGTCGACCAATATTCTGGGGTCGGTTGCGGCTCAAGGATTAGCTTTTGCTTTTTGATCTCGCAATCACATGCAAGCAGTGTCCAAAATCTTCCAAGCATCCATCGATATCAGATTTCAGCGAAGCGGCAAGCATTGTCCGCAGACATGAATCTTGGAAAAGTCATGATCTTTTCTGGGAAATGTGTTTCTGTCCTTCCCGGGCAGGAAATGAGGTGATGAACGGAAGAATGAAGGTAGCATTCAGAAAAGACAAAACTTTGGGGCATTTACCGATATAAGGAACGATGGCTTCAGCTTTCTCTTTGGCACGATGACGAGTGTCGGGATCCATCCAAGGCACTTCCTGCATTTGGAAAGAAACTTGAAATTGCGACGAAAAGAATGTTTGTCACGAAGAAAAAATTCAGAAAATCAAATCGATGGGGCCGGAATGAAATTGCTCGAACGCTGAAACTTGTTTTCACCTTCAACATCTTCAAAAATTCGTTCGTGATGTATTTGACCATAGTCAGCGCAGCGTCCTTGGAGTCTTCGCGGAAATAATTTTTCACGTAGAGATTCGCCAAAGATAGAGCCATTGATCCGGTCAGTGACGTCATGCATTGTTCCCAGCGCGGTGATTCCCTTGTCTGATTCCGGATAGAGAGGGAGAGCGTGCCACAATAAATTCTGAGTTCTTATATCAAATGACTAGCTGTTTCTGGAATATTTATTCTACTATGTTCCTCAGAGGGAATCCCGGCGCATACCTTTCCGCTGAGAGCAGCGTTGAATTCCAGAAGTCGATCACGCCATGCTTTACCAAGGGTGGCATAGGACTGCAGTACAACACGCCAAATCTGCAATCAGGGAAACTACGCCGTGAAATCAATTCCAGACAAAGGCTTCCAAAAGAACCCGATTGGGTTCCTCAAGTTCAGCTTCAAACGAGGAGCGAAAAGCGTTCTAGCGCCCAAGAGCACGCAGAATATGGAAGAACTTCGAGCCTTTCAGAAATTCCATCAAACGAGAAAGAACCACGAACCATGTAGTTTGCCAGGGTTCGTTTGTCGGTCGTATTCAACAGATCTGCTACTTGTGTGACGAATTTCGGAACAGCTACGTTGATTTGCTCGTCGTCTGAGATGGGATCCACGAGGAGCTTGTTGAAATAGCTGAAATCATTCTTTCCCCAGTAAGAAATCTTCAACTTGTGAGCCCTGTTCAGCAACACGACGAGACACGCGTTCAAGTCTTTCGCAGTACTCACGTGTCCCAGGAGATAGAAGGTGCGAGTTCCTTGAGGTCTTTCAAAGTCATTTTATTGTAGAGTGCTGAAATGTTTCGACGCTCTTCTCGAGGGATCGAGTACTGAAAAACAAGAGGACGTCGATCAGTTTCTCATTTTTTCCTCGAATCAACAGATCGTTCCAGAGTTTCTCTTTTGAAGAAAAAACTAAAAATGAACAGGGAGACTCTCCATTTCCCTATTAGGCCGCATCGGAGTGTACGACTGCGCGATCAACGAATTCCCTCAAAGATCTCGTTCAACAAGTTGTACGGAGCATGCTGTGGATAATTCACCGTTGTTCCTGCATGCACGTTCATGGTACGCGCCACGCTTAACGTGCCGCAGCTATGAATGCCTTATCGTGAGTCGCATACGGCTCGAGAGGACGTTTTACTGTTTCGTCATTACTGCCTCTTTAATGGCTTGATAACAGCTGATGAATAATAATAAGCTGTTCTTCAGCGTTTGATGTTGAAAGAGGTGGGTAAACGCATCAAATAAACGGAATGGCTGCATTCGAACAGATCGTATACAGTTCGTCCAGCAGCAGCGTCTGACATTTCTGAAAACTTACGTTCGCCAGAGTGGTCTCAAACTGGAGCGCTTCCTCAAGTTCTTTTCGAGCTTCGGCTTCATCTTTAGCGCCGAGCAGAGCAGCGGCGTCAGTCATCAATTTGAAATAGGCTCGCACAGCAGGATCACTCATTCCTGAAGAGATTGAGAAGCTGAGCGAATGTAAAAACGGAAACTACGGAGGCGCGAAGGCTCATCCGCCCAAAAGTCGTAACCCGCCATGCCCGTCTGGGAGTCGGGTCCGAGCGGGACCGTTGCCGCTCGAAGTTTGAAAAGAGAAAAGACGGAAGTTGAGCTAACCTTTAAGCAGATAGGACCGCTCCGGGAGTCCGAGAGAAGTTTGGTCGAGATCAATGAGGTATTGGGTATTATTTCGGAAATCGGGAATTACACTGAGATCAAAAATGATATCGTGCGAGAAGCCAAGCTCCCTGAACTTGATGATCGTGTCCAGCCAATCGAATGCCGATTCGTTCCAACGATTGCCCTCGATGACGGGCCAGCCCCCGAGGTCTCGCAATATTTTCTGCAGAGGCTCTTCTCCGAGATTGTCGAGATGAGCTGTCGAGAGTCAAAACCAAAACTTCGTCAGCAGACTGGATAGTCTCTTCAAGATAGACTGTCAACGTTGTGCGAGAACAACTCTCACGCTGGACTGACTTCCTTCGAGGAAAAAGCAGACTCGAGGACAGGGAACCCAGGAGACAGATACTCACTTGTGTTCACGCAGCTCTGATAGAGATATTTGAGTTTGGCAACGTAAGGAGGGTCTCGCGCTTTTTCAACCGGTTTCTCGACAACCTGACGAAGTTTAGCGTCAAGCTCATCTTGGATCAGCGAGAACTGCGTCAGGGATGACTTGTCCTCAGGGATATTCTGTCTCTGTTGAAGGCAATAGCAGCAGTTAAAGAGCGATCGTTCTCTCGGAGAAATTCTGAGCTGCGAAAATTACGCTGCCAGTTGTACAGGAAAGCCGACTTGGCAGCGAGCAAAAGTCAAGATTGAGTAAAAACTTTGTTCATAGAACTCTCATCAATGTTCAGGGGCACGCCCTGTGTCGCGCGAGGCCAGATCACAGCGGCAGTGCCCACAACTAAACCTTGAATTCTCAATCGCTCAGATTCAATAGCCGAGAGATTATCGCGAAATAGTCAAAATACCAACCTGAACCCAGCCTCCGCAGGCGAACTGGTAGAAATCAGTGCAGGGATCCGCTGAAGTGTCCATGTTCTCAATGATTTGAGCGGCAGCTTTCACGCAGCCAGCGGTCAGACAAAGTCCATCATGATTCGTAAGAGCTTCAGAATCTCGGCTTTTAGCGGCGGGAGGTGCTATCAGACTACTGGCTCCAACGGTGTACGGAAGCGACCGGCGTGCTGGAACGCGTTTCGAAACAAATTAATCCCGAAATTTCCAAATCCGAAGTTGACTATAACCAGCCCTGGGAGCGGTAGCGTAGTTTGCGCAACCGGAGCGGTCGTAATCCTTCAAATCTACTTGATTTGCAAGTCAAAGTGGTTCATTGCTCTCTGGCGAGTTTCTCCTTCGTGAACGAAATGATTCGAATTGATCTGGCAACATGTTGCTCTGGAGCAACCGCTTCATCCTCTGCCTAGCTACATAATGAATCGCGTCGACGAATTATTCATCCGCTCGTCACAAAAACGGTCGCAACTGACGAGAACACTTCACTTATTTGGACATTACGTCAATTCGTCAACTGGCGGCTGTTTCGCTATGTTGCCGCCGCCGCCGAAAACGAGAAATGCGAAGCCGTCTGTCGGCCGATCCCGCGCGCTGGGAAGCGAACTTCATTCGAAAAAAAATTGCAATGCAACCCTGGTGCGCTCGATCGCATGCTTGTCGAGGGTTTTTTTTTCGCTCGTTGGTGTCATTGGACCGTTTTCTTAGCCACTTAGAGAATTAAGTCACGTCTTTCTTTCGAACTTGTGCCGTCCTCGGGCCATCAGACGGACGGACGGACGGACGGGCCGTCCGTCCGTCCGCCCGACCGACCACCCGACGGCTTAGTTGGGGGATGAGGAGGCACTCTGCTGAAATACAAATTCAGAAGCACCCCTGTTCTCTATTTAATTGAGTCGAGATGTTCGTGTCTTGCTCTCGTACTCACGACACGCTTCTCCCCCACAGGAAACAACAACTTGTTCACCCAAGTCATGCGAACTTCCGCCACGTCCTCGGAAAGACTTCGAGAAATAGACAACTGGTTTGAGAGCGGCAAGCTATCAAGAGAATCGGCCAGCTGCGCGTTCGGTGGAATGTTTCAAGTTTATCCGACTTCCGGAGACTAGAGTCTCTAGAATTTCGGTGGAGCATGAGGCTGCGGAGCCACTCAATCACACGGAAGCCATTTCCTAATCGGAATCGGCAACGAACGGTTTCCGGAAACTATTCCGATTGCTGAACTGAATTTTGAGAAATGAACCAGTGCCAAGGTATGAGTACAGGGGACGACCCCATTATGGCTGAATTGGCTTCATCGTCGGCGGGACTCATTCAGAACTCTGAATGGAGATAGCGAGGAGCACAAACAAGCAAAGCTGTCTCGAAATGTTTAGCTTACTCAAGAGCGACTCAAATTTCCGAGGCGAGCGACACTTACCGAGTGCACTCTGGTACTGGCTTCCAACGACCGCGAGGGCAACAGCCATGGCCACAAACATCGCGACGGCTACTGAAGCTACACCGCAAAGGGTCCGTTCAGTGCGAGTACGTCGATTCCACCATGGAGAGTGCCTGTAAAAACAGAAAGGGTAGCCGCTGTCAATGAGTAGTTCCACAGAATCGGTTGACGGACGAAAGCTTCAGCGCACTGTAAACCAAACAATTTGTCATGGACACGGGTCATGCTCGCCTCGAATCGCTCGATACACTCGTCTCCTCTGATTCTCCCGCTGCTGTTGACTTCTCTCCCTTCATACTTTTCTCCGAAGTCGCCATCCAGCGAAACTACACGAGATTCTAAGCACAGATGCCGATAATTTATTTCGCGCGAGGTGACATTCTTTTGATTACCTACGAACGAAACCGCTTGACTTATAGTTGACAACAAGTAAGCGAAGAGGAGAACAACAAACATTCAATAGGGGCGCGGAAGCTTTCAGCGTCAACACCAAAGAAAGATGATTGTGAGAGAAGTCAAGAGCTGATAAACGCCGAATATTTGTAAACATCAAGCTGAAGTGTGAACAGTACAGCTCTAAGGGAAACTATAAGAGGACTCAGAACGGTCTCCTTCACAAATCGCAGCCCCTCCGATGGACGTCGTGTAGAATTGCACCAAAACGAATGACGATCACAACCCTCAACGGATGATCTGAGCCAGGTTATGATAATGCGCGTTCCAAATGCGAGGACTTCGTTGCTCTCGCGTCCACGGTTTGTGAGTGTGCTTGCTCTCGCGGAAATTCGAACCAAGAATCGGACAGCTCGCTAAAAAATCGGTATGGACGTTGAAGTCTTGGTAGGTGAGAAGTGAAGTCATCTCACTTCTGTTTCTCAAATGCAGAGTCAGTCATGTAGATGCGTTCAGGACTGATTTCCATCGTTAATTTTATCCCCAGCTAATTCTTTTCAATAACGATTTTCTTAACGTCAAACATTGCCGTTCGGACTCGTTACACTTTTCGGGTCGGATGAGTTCACAACTGGGAGTTCTCTTCCCCGGAGTTCTCGCGCTTCGAGTTTGGTTGCTCATGATTTGGCTCGATAAGGAAAGTTGAACATCTCATCGCGAGACGCTGATTGTAGGAAAACCGACCCTATAACTCCTGACAAAGGAGATTTGTAGATACTTTGTTACACTCTGATCTAATGAAAAGAGTGAAAACTCGAATATAAGTATACAAAGCGCTTCGTAGTTACGAAGATCCGCCCTGTTCGAGAGCTGAATAGCAATGACAAGGCCGGACCACAATGGGAAAGTAAACCTTGCGAGAACTGGAAATCGCGGTTAACAGAATGGAAGACGCAGTCTTTCATCTCCGCCTCTAGACTCCGTGAGTTCAAAACGAAATTTGCCAAGCATTCAATGACTCCCGAATGCGTGTATTGTGGTGAGTGATTCTCGTGTTTGCCACCACCGCTGTTCCTCCGAGTGGCTTTTCCATTGTCGTTTGCTGTTTGCCAACACACTCACAAACGTCAACTTCCTCGCATTCCAAGCGACAGCTTGAAGGGGTCCATAATTACGAAACTCCAAATCACCAAAGCTTTGTTCGTGCTCTGCTCGACGAAATTTTAACAAGCTCTCGCCTCCTGATTTAGTCGACGGCTTTCCGGCGCTGAGTCGGCACTGATTCATTCTATCTACTCCCCTCAGTGAACACTCGTTGCGGCTGCTTTATTAGATTTGGGAAGTTGGCTATTTTTCCACGCGGTTTCTTTCCTTTCCGTTTCCTTCGGAAACCTTCTTCTCTCGACGAGGGACCTATCCGGCCCTGGATCACGGCCTCAGGAGAAAATCACAATTGATCGCGTTTAATTGGAACAGGATAACATCCATTTTGTCTCCCGTCGCTGGTGTCTGTTACGCAGAAGCTCGTAAAATGTCGCGCCACATCCCTCATTTCCGTGTGACTTGTGTGGCTCGCGTGTCCGGCCACTTGTTCGCCTCTTGCAGCGGTATATCTTCATGTGATTAATTGCGAACCCGATGCCGGTGTCTGTTGTCACCCCCCGTGATTGACAGGCGCAAGAAAAAGCCAAAGATCGCTTTCTTTTCACTCATTTCCGATAAAATCTTCAAACACTCGATTGGATTCAGTTGTTGCTCCCACGAAACCAAATCGTCCCTCAGCTTTCGGAATCCGAGGAATGCAAACTGAACCGAAGTCTCGACAGGCTTCGAAAGCTCTTCTTCCGTCGAGGGTGCAAATCCCCCATCCGCTTCCTACTCGGAACGGTCAACGGGAATCATTCAAAACAGGCGGTATATGACTGTTTACAGTTAGAATACGAAGAATGTTAATAGGGAGCCGAGATGAATTATCCGAGGTCTCCTCCGTGGAAGTCAGGAAGCTCACGTTCGCCGCCTCGCTGTCTCTGCGGCGGCGTGGATTGATTGTCATATCCACGGTGAACGTAGTGAGAGAACATCCTTGTCCGCGATCACTCATAAATATGCAGATGTGTGTGTATGTTGATGACTGCTAATTTTCGGCTGCGACAGATGTACTTATCATAACGCGAGCCAACTAGGACCGTTCCCGTTTCCGGAGCTATCGTGTACCGAGCCGTAACACACGCGACACCTAACAGTCCCGCTACTCGCCTCGCGTTTTCCGTCACAATTTCGTGGGTGAGCGTTGTCGCCTTATCGACGCGGAAATCTTGAAGTAAAAAAAACTTCGACGGAGAACAAGCCAAGTCAGCAAACAGTGACGTCATTCCCATTATTTGCCTTCCAGCAAAAAAAACCCACATCTTGTGTTGTGGATGTAGTTGTAACTCTTGTTTGAAAACTGTGCTCTCGATCCATTATTCGCTCTCTTCTGAGCTTGGTGCTCGGTAGTTCGGTCGGAAGCCGCATCGTCAACCTCGAGTGTCAATGAGGAGTTTGGATCGATTTAAGGACAATGATCCTGATGGCCTGACATTTACGGCGGTCGCTGACACCAAGAAGCGAAGAAAGTAGGTGGATAGTTAAACACTCGGTCAACGTTCTTTCCTCCAACCTTCACAAGTGCCCCTGATCAGTTGTGTCGTCGTCGACAGTGTGTATTTAGAAAACATCAAAGTTCAGATCTCAGCCGGGTCATAAATTGTTTATGAGCCGACACTACTTCAACAATAAAAGTTTGCTGCGACCGAACAGCTCAAAACTACAACAACAGGAAGATATTACATCCGGAACAGTAGCGTTCACAGGGAAGCTGCTTCGCTGATCTCATATGCCTCACTTATCGCGGTTTTGAATTTCGTGAATAAATAAGCTCACTGTTCATTCACGAGCAATTACTTCAATAAGTGAGATAAAAACAACAACTACGAGCGATGAACGAAAACCCTTGTTCGGGATCGCTTTGGACGGAGCCGCTCGGCAAGGGATCCGCATCTTCGAAATTGCTACAGCTCAGTGCGAAACAAGATAAACGCCACAAGAGATTCAAACGACGGCTGATTTGTGTTCATTACGGCATGGATAGATCAGATGAGATTTCGCGAACAACAAGCACTTCGTTTGCGGTGTTCGCTTATCAACTTTAGTTTTGTTTTGAAATTATTCAGCGGCCGCGAAGTTAAATCGGTTCGAAGTGATGCTTGAAGAGAAAGGAAACTGCGAGCCAAACGGTGTCGGACGACTCGTCACTATGATGTCGGAGAATTCAAGCGACGATTGAGATTGATGAAGCTTCAGTGTCGCCGATACAAAGTCAAACAACGTCAGAAGCGGCCGCCGTGCGTCGTCGCCGCTGACGGAAGACGTTCATGAGGAGGCAATGGCACGCCTTCGGAAGTACGATTGAGAATCGTAACAACGCCTGCTGAGCAGCTTCGAGCAAATGGATTGTCCGTACGCGGCTGCACACAAGAATCTTGATTCGTGCGAAAGTTCAACATGAACTCTCACCAAAAAAGGAAGATCGATTTGATGGGCCGCTCGGACGATTTCCAGAGATTCGTTTGAAATGCTCGCAACAAGACAGAGAACTCGCGGATTGACATTGACGTCGTAATCTAGCTTCGGCCGTCCGTTGATGTCGGATGACTGCTACTCCTTCGGCACACCTACTGGTTTTGAATTAGTTGACTCCGCGCAAATGCCCTATACTACCCATGATGCCACCCTTGAGCGCACCAACAACAGGCCCGACGGTGTGTGTAAGGGCCTGACAGGAGCTTGAGCGAAGTAAATATGAAATTCGGAATCGAAGCGATCGATCCGGAGATCGGAGAAAAAATTCAGAAAACCCGCCTCAAGTTCATTTTCAGCTGCATTCCGATGGTGAGTCCGAACAGCATAATCTCTCAATGTTGAAAATTGAGAAAACCGAACTCGAGGGTGTTCGGTGGCGATTGAGCGTTTTTGTCGCTGACTCTCAGAGCGACTTCTTGCTCCGCTCGAGAGATAAACTCGGATGTCATCCGCGAAACGCTCTGTTCTAAGATTCTGACAGCTCGACTTGGCGCACTGCCAAAATGACGGGGCCGAAGGGAAAGCGAAGAAAAAAAAGCCCTATATACAATTCGATACTCGCCCCTAAAACACTCAGAGTACAAAGTAAATACCATTTTGGGAAGCCTGCGAAACGGGTCGAGTTCCGAACTCCGGCTTCAACAGCTGTGATTGTAGGTGTCGTTAGCGGCGTCGGTGTTGCTGTCGTTGTTAATTTTGTTGTCGTCGTCGTCGTCGTTGTCGTCGCTGATGTTAATGGTGATGTTGTCGTTGTGGAGGTAGGTTTTGACGTGAATGTGGCGTTCGCTTTCGATCCCGTTGATGGCACCGCGTTAGACATGCTGCTTTGCTGTCTCTGGTCGCGAAGTGGGTGATCGCACAACTTCAGATGACACGAAAACAAACAACGTGATCGAGTCACAAGAAAAGACGAATGTTTAGCAGTACATCATCTACACGTCGATTGGACTGCGGCGCGCCGGAGAGCCACACGGAGTTGTACACAATTTTTCCTCATTCGGGTAAACTTCGCTCCCCCAAAAGGAAAGGGTCCAACTGACTCTCACCTCTTCACATGGCGCACCGGACGCTTTCCGGGCTTCGACTCGGCATAAACACCCATCGATAATGAGTTGTCTGTCTGTATTGTTCATCCCCTAACGAAATGTGAATTCAGTTCGGTACGTTCGTTTGATTATCGAAGTGGCCATCAGTCAATCGGCTGTTTTAGCGAGTTCTTGATTCTCTGGCTCCGAAGAACACCGCGCGCGAGCCAGCCCGCCCGCCCGCACAAACGAGAAGACCTCAGAGTTTCGAAGGTGGCGACGAGCGAGCTCGGGCTCTAGTGGGGGACCTAGAACATGCCGCCAACAGGGGGAGCGCGAATATGGACTACAGCTTCGGTGGCGGAACCAGCGTCTAACACAGCTCGTTGTATTGATTTTTCGGTACCCACGGTGCAAATCGAAAAACTCGTTCGTCACAGAAACACAAGGCTACAAGAGGATGGATAAAGGCCGAGAAGGAGCCCTAATTCGAAGTTTTCCTTCAAGGTCGAAGCGATTCTCATCAGTCAATCGAATCGTCGCTATAGCTTGGCTTTCTTGCTTCGGGCGAACAGAGGGAGATATCGCACCACTGCTCGCTCTCTATGAAAAAAAGAATCTTCAATAGGGTCTACCTTGGCAACTCTGAGATGATCAGATGCTGGAGATCGCCGTACTGCTCGGTGCCATTGAAGAAAGTTTCGTCATTCTGGGAGCTTGACGCACTCGTTGACGCACAAAATGCCGCGTCCGCCGTCGATGCGTTATCTTGACGTCGACGGTCTTCCCTTCGTCGATCTACCTCTGCTTCGACGGAATCTTGCTGCTGCCTCCACATTTGTTGCTTACACTGAGGCTATCTTCGTTGGCGAGCACATCAAGGGTCACAACTCACAACCTGCTGCGCCGATAATGAAGCCGTGGAGAATGTATACACAGAAATGATTTCTCAAGCAAGAGCACCTCTATCACGCAGGCGCGTAGAGCCATACACTGTCTGATGGAGGAAAAAAGTAGAGGGCGAACCACACAAAAAGGCACAGACCGATTCTGGAACACAGATTCCAGTTCTATTTGTCTACGCGGCGAAGGCAGACGTCTGCTATTGGTCTTGAGAAATGGCATCGACCAAGTCGTAGCTTTCTCGTCGGCCTAACAGACGGACGTGCCGACGGAAAGAAAGATAGACAGGCGGCGGGAAGAGACAGTTATGGAAAGGTTCTTCAGAAACTGAGATAACCTATGATCTTGTTTTTTATCGACGATTCAATCAATTACGTCTCATCGCGAAAAACCATTCTTGTATGAAACGAAACGCGTATCGCATCGTCCGGGAGACATTCAAACTCTCAGCTCAAATTTATATTCAACTCTTAAATCATTCCGAGTCCAATCGCTTTAAGGAAGTGAAGTTGCTCGTGGTGAGCGTCGATCTTCGGAATCTTTAAGAACCACCGAAACCGACGAATTCTTCCCTCGAAAGCGTACAGATCTCCCGTACAGAGCAAATCATCAGTGCCGTAAGTTTCGAGCGTCGATCGCCCGTTAGCCGCGTGTGTCACCCTCGTGTCTCTTCGCCGTCGCCATTGGTCCTCTCGTTGCTATTGAAGGACGGCAGCCAGTTCGGCGACTGACTTACCGGTCGGCTGTCAACAAACACACCGCGAGAAAAATGAACGTTGCATTAGCGGAAAATCGGATCCAATGAACACTGAATAGAGGACGCGATGAATGTATCAAATGAAAGCCATGAATGAACGGCCTTCACGACGCTCTTGATTCGTCCGGAGATGAATGGGACCCTGCAGGTCACGACGCGCGTAGAATCTCAAAGGTGACGCACAAACCCTCGAGTTCTCCGACAGTATCGCTGGTTAACATTGCTCCTTTTCCATCTTCATCTGAAAGGCCGCCCTTTGGCTCTCGAGGAGATATGCCTGCCTCACGCCGTTCATAGGCAGCAGGGTACTCGGATGTACTGTATGAGAACGTCTATCAATCAGAACGCATGACGAGAGACATTATTTCTGTATCGTCCAGCAGTCTCGAGCGTCCAATCTCGTGACCAATGCGCGCATGCAGATCGTTAGCCTCAAGAAATTCCCTCAAAGCCTGACTTCGACGTGGGGTTGGAACCGAAGTCGACGAAAGTTGTGTTATTCGATGTCGATAAATGGGAGTCGGAGGGTGACATCGATGCCGACTCGGCGTTCTGCTGTCGGGCAAATGTTTTCACGCGTCAGTGTTGTGAAAGAGTTTCCGACGCTTTTGTTATGAGAATAACTGTCAAAAATTCCAAGGACGATGGACGTTCGCCGATCGGCGGCTTCCCTTTCACCGAAATTCGCATATCCTGCCGCCGCCATTCGGACTCCAGTCTGCTAGAGCCGCCAGTACAATGCACAAAAGACACCTACTGGCGAGCACAAATCAGAATTCGGTCAAAGCCACAGTGGAAGTAAGTGCGTCCATAGCAGTCTCAGAATATGGAAATCACCACCAGCGGCTCTTTCTATGGAATCATCACCACTACCTCCTCTTCCGAATGACAATGCACGGCGCCGCCGGATCGTTACTTTGTATGCGCGACACTGACGCGTACGAGAGTTGTCAGAGCGTGCGCACGAGTGAAATTTCTGTCATCGCGAACAAGACAACCTGTCTTCATCGAAACTTTCATTCGGGAAGCTGGCGGCCAGTCGTCTCGGACCATAAGAGAAACGAATCTGTCGGGGAATCGCATGTTGGAATACTTGATGAGTCCAAATGATGTAAGACAGCGAGAAAAGCGGTGACTATTGCTGGTAGTGAAAACGCATTCTCAGACTGTGATGTCGAAAGGAAGCCGCGTGAAAGTTGATCCGCCGAAAAACAACTGCTAGGGTTTCTTTCATGTATCTCTGATCTGCCTACCTATTGGCAACTGATTGGCAAGCCATTACGAACGAACGAACGAACGAACGAACAAATCTGACAAGTGGACCATTGCGGGTCAACATAGTTTTCCTATTATGCTCGGTGCGCAGATCGCAGTGGTGAAACCGGCTAGACGCTAGTTCCGGTGTTCATATTACGGAGCACAGACACACCCCGCGATGTTACCACCACGGCAACTTCGGCAGCTATGGCTGTTCGAGCAATCATATTCGGATTTAAGCTACCAAATCAAATCTCAGCTTTCGCATAGCTCGGTTATTTCTGCACTTCAGTCGCGTCGGAACGCTTACATTCGAACCAATTGGAAAGGTGATTTCGATGAGTTCTGCTTCAACTGGATCCAACTACATATTCCCGAACTGGTTCGCCCGTTGATCACTGTATTCCCTACGAGGAGAGTTCTTTCTACGCTAGAGGATGGGGTTCATCATCTTTCGAGAATTGCCTCATGCTCGGAGACTTCTTTACAGGGAATCCGAGTTTTCGAAACCGGGAAATACGCAACTCTGCTCGTATTCTGGAATTTCAGCGGACGTCTTGACGGTGTGTTCATGGAGAATTCTTTCTCAGGTCTGATCGATGAGTTTCTCGGGAGGTTGATCAACTACCTATTGTGTGAGCTACGAGAGAATATTGTTACTGAATTGGTCGTCAGCACCGAAATTGACTCACTCGCGAACTAACGATCCACTGAGTTCGGATCAGGGAAAGTGGACGAAGAAAAATGAATGCGGGCCAGTGGAGACGTGCGCGAGATGACAACGTTTGCAGTCAAACAATCACGCAGACTTGTGTCACGCAGACAGCCGAGCAAACAGACAGCCGGTCTTTGAATGCGGATGAGGACGGCGGTTGATGTTTCAATGTTAACAGAGTATCAACATCAATAATAAAAAAGAAAACCGACTTACTCGTGTTGAGATTTATCAGCGTACTGGGCTTCCATTGTGACCGAACAAAGGAAGCTATCTCCGTTCTCAGCGCGGGCTGCGGGTAGACGAGGACGAGCTTTAGGCGGCTAGACTCGACAAAATGCGGACAGACGACTGAAACTTGAGGATCTCGCGATCCCGTGGGACCTCGTGCGGAACCCAAAGACACCTGACGATAGGTGCCAAACGAAGAACAAGACAACCAGCTGATGTGGAGCTGGTGGTTCTACTGCCGCCAGAACCCGAGTGAGACGGGGTCGTTTTCAACATATTTCGAATCGTCGGTTCGTTCCTCTTGCTCAAATTTCGGTTACTGGGTTGGCAGAGGCAACGCACTTCGATCGATCGGCTGGTCGGTCGTGGCCAGCTCCCTCTGGCGGAGAGGGCACGTTTTACGTAATCTTCGCGCGATATCGAAAAAGAAAAAAACGCATGAAAAAAACATTCGACAAACAGCGACTCGGTCGTATAACAGCAAGCTTTAGCCTCCTAGCAGCGCCCAAAGATCGATGAACTACTGCCGTTCATCTACAAGTACCCAGTTCTGTACGAGGAGGAGGAGAGACTCGACTGGAACCAATGAACGTGAGAAGCTATTTCAAACTCCGGTTCCGAATCATTTCCGTGAAAGAGCTGCCTTCCGAAGTCTGTTTGGAGTCGCTGAGGAATCTGAGCAGTGGATTCTTTGGACACCGGCTTCGTTCGTTCCAAATATGGGGATTTTCGCAGCGAGTAGACGGCGGTTTGCTAAACTCCCTCGTCTCTTATGAGAGCATTTGGGTAGCCGATCAGCGCTATCGCCGGTCGCACTTTCGTCGCCAAACCGAGTTCGGCCCGTCTGTTTAATACGCACAAAAATTCAGAGACAACCAACTTGGTTTACTTCGTTTTCTACTCTCAAGTCATGACAATGCAGACAGAATCAGATCGAGCTATCTATCCGGGCAGTCGCAAGTGAGTTTGACCTCAGCCTGAATCAGTCTTGCCGTGCTGTACAATCTGAAGATGTCAGAAGAGAATTTACGGTATTGTGTCATTCGGAGAAGGAGAAGAGTTGTCCCCTCTTCTCCTTCTTCTCCTGATGTCACTCAAAGAACATTAGAGCTCCAGCCATGGGTCGCCACATCGGAGGATAAATTAATGAATGAATGAATGAATGAATGAGTAAAACCTACATTTCATAGAACCGAAATTCATCGAACCGTCCATTAGTCCATGTATTCATGATTGATGAGTATTGAATTGCTAACGAATTTCTGCGTTTCATTCAGAGTTCTCTTCCATTCGGATGAATTGGATAACTGACTGAGGGGACTGAACAAAACGCAAAAGTATGAACAGTTAGACCGACGAAGAATTGAATTCGAGAAAAAGAATCAATATGAAGCGCTGAAGAATCGAGATCAGATCTCGAGGACTCTCCCATGACGTTCTCTTTTAGTCGGTTCCGACGAAACTCGCTATGAGTGAGATGAATAAACGAAAAGAAACCGTTCCATAAGGGCAGCGTCGAGAAAAGAGTAACGTCACCGTGCTGGCAGCGAACGAGAATGCGTGTTAGCGTGATTCTTACTGTTCTTTTGAAATGAAAAAATAATGTTATGAACGTTCAGTGAATGTTACGTTCCTTGTAGCCATCATCTTGTGTTGGTGAACGGAGCAGCGACGTCTGTTTCGTCATTCTGATCTCATTTGAGCGTCCTGTTTTATCATTTTGAATCAACACATTTAATGTTCGGCTTAGATTACGTTTTCAGCGGAATCCATTGCAAAGACTGACGTAAATTATTGGAAAAATTAACAAGTCGAGACTCTCGCGAGGGATGACGTCGTGCCTGAGTGATTTTTTGAAGCGCATCCGGTGGAAAACGATGGCGAAATTATTCTCGACGTTATTACCTTGTGATCGTTACCGTCGGTAACATAGGGGTCTGGTCTAGTATGCGCTGTTACGCGATGTAAACTATTATTCTTTTGCTCATTCAAATTATATGAGCCTAGATAATCGACGACAATGGATCTAGTGTACGAGATGAGCGATTGTGGCCGTGGATTCGATGACATCGATTCTCTCCGTCATGGAATTTCTTACGAGCGGATACTGAGTTCAATCAGGCTGTGATTTGTTGTCGGCGCAAAAGTTGCTGTTGTTGCTCAGATGTGTAACTTGCCCGCTCGGCTGGCTGTATGTATGCCTGGCGGCAATGTGAACGGACTGACTGTCGGCGCAATCCAGCTGCTTCTCGTATAGATATTTGAACTCAATGAAAATAGCACCCGAGACTTTTTGTTGTCGATCTGACATGCTGCCACAGTTTCACGGAGGAAATCCACTGTCCACTGTCCGTTGTCCGTGGAAGCGAGTTTTTAACTTGCACTTTTTGTTTTTTTCAATTTCCAGATTGATGTTGTTTCCCAAAAATAGGATTCAACCGATTCCTAGAGAAGAAATCGCCATTCCATTACGATTGCTGGAAAATTTCAATAGTAATCCGAATCACTCGACTGTGATCAGTGAACAAAACCATGGAAAGAGTTATCATCGACTCCGATTCTCATCCAACGAGCTCAATTTGGGCCCAACACTTTTATTCACGCAGCAACTTGCCTGGATCGGCGAACGCCGTACTGAGGATTCCGCAACCATCAAGTCTGACTGACTTAATGATTCTGACTCCGTGATGTGGAAAAGGAGGGCCTGGTGCTCTGCTCCCGAGCCCGCATTGAAAGTTCTAGGAACGATATTATACAAACAGAAATCTCTTTTTTCCTTCCGCGACAAGTAGGATCGGTCGACCGCATCGACGTGATTTCAAGCCAGGGAACTGTATGACTGCGGGATCCACAGGTGCTTTTCTTTCGTTGATCTCCAGAATTGAATGCTTCTTTGACCGTCGTTTAGAGAAAGCCGAACGAGGTACCGTTCAAGTGAAATCGAACTGTGAAAGAATTGCAGGAGAGCGATGTATACCGAAGTGATTTTGGTACCGAAATCGGCTTTCTTCGCAAATAAATGGCGGAGAAAACGGAGATTTTACCATATATTCTGTGACATCATTCTACTTCATCCTTTCGCGCACCTGGGAGTCGGCCAGATGCTTGAGTTGGACAACGACTCGAAACTTAATGACAAGATCGTTCGGAATTCATTCGAGTTTGGAGACGATTAGCGCATCACGACGCCTTTCGATATGATGAACCCTTGCTTCTGCTGAGCACAATATCCGCCCAGAAAAGGGATTGGGAACGAAACGGAAAACGAGCACGACTGTCGAGAAACAGGAAGGAATCCGATGTCAGAAAACATGATGCTCCGGTAAGATGATGTCGAATAACTGGCCGAACCATCAGTTTTGTCTTTGGAAAAGCTTGAAATTGACTTTCAATCAATCTGTCGAAATCTCGTTATAAAGGTCGGGAATTGATATCGTCGTGAGTGTCGGCTTATCTTATCTCTCGTGAACTCTATGAACGGATCATACAGAGCGGTTCTCCTTTCTCACAGTCGAAAGCCTTCCAGAGATGTCAATCCAATTTTTCCGCGTTCGAAAGCTTGTTTTGGGAACATGTCGCATTCGGCGCGGAGCTCTGGGCTCACCACAAAGCTAGTCAGGCAGGTTTTAAGAGAGGTAAGCAGGCGGGCACATATTCTGCCCGGCGAGGGATG
Organism: Neoseiulus cucumeris; assembly: GCA_021527715.1. Taxonomy (NCBI): domain Eukaryota; kingdom Metazoa; phylum Arthropoda; class Arachnida; order Mesostigmata; family Phytoseiidae; genus Neoseiulus; species Neoseiulus cucumeris. The sequence continues at coordinate 915,457 of JAJSRV010000015.1, forward strand.
GGGGCACCAACGGTAATTGCTTCGATCACATATGCAAACCGTATTATTTCGGCGGCAATGTCATGAATACTTTGGTGAGCTTTATTCAGCTCAGAGCTTTCAACCTCGAAGCCGTTCGTCATACATGCTAACATGAGCATCCCGATCGCAGCCGCAGATGGTAAGTGAACGAGCTCGCGTTCGCCGAATCCTTCGTCGATGAATTGATGTCAGGAACTGAAACGCACAGCTCTTATCCGATCGAATTGGGCGGCCATGGTATTGCAGTTAACCAAGCAGTCTGACATTATTCTTTTAGCTTTAACGGTCGGCTTTCGCTACCGGATCGACTTATTTACCTTCTTTGAGCCTTCTCAGAATTCTAGGGGTTATGAATGAAGTTCATATTTAGCGGGCAAAACCTCAGCGACCACTTCCAGCCACAGACTTCGGACGACCAGGGGAGGGGGAGTCGGCGTGAGATTGAATAAGACTCCGAGCGTACTTTCAAACAGCCCTTGGTTGAGACACATGGAGTCTGTATCAATGTCATGATGATCTTCTGAAGGCGTACAAGTTCAGACTCTCAGGCAAAATAACACGTGCTTATGCAGTCCATATCCAACCGGGTAGAAAGGGTTCACTTGTGCCCGGGCGGCATTCTCTGGTTTTTAGAAAAAAAATCGTGTGTTTTTGTCCGATCGCACCGATTCTCGCTACGCTTCTGGCCGCAACGATTCTGGTTCCCATTGACAGGTTGAGAATGATTGTTGCTATTCGGAGGGAGGGGCGGACCCTGAGGAAATCATCGAATAGCTCGCAATTTTCAAATCGTCTGCATTCTTTTTCTGTTTCATATTTTCCTGACACTTCGGCGCGCGTTTCGCTTATGGTAACTATTGATACTTCGGACTCTCTTCTTCGATGGTGGCTTTCCCCACTCGGGCCCAGATTTCCGGATGGCGTGTATCGATTTCAGCGCAGACTTGATTTGATCCATGGCCTCATCAGCATCGTTTTGAGATTCAGAATACAGTAGAACATCAATTATACCAATCACTCAATCATACACATTCTAAATTGAACTTAATTTGATTATCTCGATCTCGATTGCACCAAATTCCGTCCAGTTACTGTCAGCCTCCGACGGTATCGATTATACCTTTCTCTATGTCGATCATATCTTTCCTCGATTAGGTGTATCACCTCGCGCTCTTATCACATGACATTACCGTAGGTCCCATCAAAAATACAAATCGATGCCGAAGTGACGATGTTTCCGTATTCTGCATCCAACGTTGAAATAATTTTTTGGCAATTGTGGCAATTTCCTAACGAGCTCGTATAAGAAGAGTTAGCGTCTGGAAGACTGCTGAGATCGATACCGAAGGAATTCTTTGCGCTGAATTCAACCCCAACCTTTCCGGATACAGCTTTGAGATACTTCCGGATACAGATTCTTTACAAAATGCTTTCATGGGAACGAACAAACAGAGCGGCCGCCGTTGGGGATCGAACATGCGGCGAAATGTCTCTCTGAGGCTGCGGAGAAGCACCTCTAAGTCCCGCCAAGCACTTTATAACACAAAATTCGCCGAAAAGTTCGTCATCGAAGTCATTCAATTGCTTCGGTCGATGTCTCCAGCATGTGCAGCTACTAAGCTCTCCGAAGTTCTATTCAGGTAGCACCATTCCGGAACTACCCATCGTGCGTTAGCTTTGGTAAACAATAGCAGCTCATGCTAAATAGATTCCCGGCTCACAGTCACGCAGACGTTGTCAATCACGCTACAACGCAGTGGTTTCATATCGCGCTACTGACGCCGCCGGAGATTTCCAACTTTATTCTCATCGATCGAATCGAAAACTGATCCAGAGTCTTCGTCGAAACCAGAGAATCCGGAAATGTTGATTCTTGAACGAACTTCTCTCGAATTTTCGGCGAAGTCTCAAAATGTCGGCCCTGATTTCCACTTTTCCACTTTCTGTCACGGCAAACTCGTCCATCCGAAACAGGAAATGGGGGTGATCGCGAAAAACCTTTTCAGAGGGGACAAATCTAATTGGGTTCGTTGATCGAAAATCGAGCGCTTGGTTGACATTCGCTCGGAGACTTAATGTTTGACAGGAGTCGGACACGAACAGAACAATCGTGAATATGTATCTCAGATTATCTTTACGGCTAGTCGCATGTTGGTGGAGTGGTAGAATACGCCTTGCTCCCTGCCGGTCGCCGGCCGTAGCCGCAGTCGAGCCAGCGGCGAACGACCAACCAACAAGTCAGCGAGTGAGCAAGCGCGCGGACTGAAAGGCAGTGACAGAGACGGCAAGCCAGCGAGGCAGTCGGGCCGGTAGGAGTAGAGGCTTAGAGGCATAAGTTCATTTCACAAAGCGTCCGCGAGAGTTCCACCACTATAGCGGAGCTTTCCAACGATGTTGACGTTTCTGTTGTTCAGCGTTTGCTCACTTTTCGCCTTCGCGCAGGGTGGGCTTTTCAATCCTGTGAAATGTTCAGGTACGGAGATTTTATGATTAAACATTCTTTGGAGACAGCGACGAGTTAGGAAACTCATTGCATGGATGAATGAGTTCGCCCAGGCTGTTTGTAGGTGTTAGGTAATTCTCTGGAAGTACGCGTCCGCGAGAATCAATGAAGCAAGAGGCACGCGGTTTTGAGTTTGGAGTTTTAAATTATGGACACATCGATTCATCAGCTACGTTGGTGGGGAATGTTCTGGGACAAACCAGTCCCATAGATCACAGGGACGACTAGACTGGAAATAGCATTCATGCGATTCATATGTGCATTGGTGACGACGAGTACGTCAGCGGAGGATCTCTATTCCCCATAGTTTCATTGCGTGAATGAGCTGGAGCCAACTCCGCGGAGTGCCGCGTTACCTGAAAGTATTCTTGAAGATCGCTTACCACGGTCCATCAGATCTGGACTCCGGTGTTTCGATCATTGACGTGATCTGAGACGGCTCCCACTATTAAAATTAAGCACATTCATGAGCGGACGGGGCTCCTCCATTGCATACCACTCGACTCCCTTCGAGGATGATGCGTCTGATGTTCGGGATTTTGTGTAGATTCACTGACTTCAGCTTAAACTCCGCTGACCACGCTTATTTACCTGGCTGCGATGAGAAAAAAAATATCCGCAGTCGTCTAATTTCGTCGGACGAGTTTCTAAGTTCACTTCTATCATTTCATGAGCGAAGATGGATACGAAGACATCAGCAGCGTTCTACTCAGATTCGACCGATCACAATCGGCGAAATCGAGCGAATATCCACACAACCGAGGACCTCAGTTGAGATGCGTTGGAGAATATTGCAAGCGTAAGCTACATGCTGCGGTTTGCTTCGCCGAAAGTGAGTGAGCTTATGACTAATTTATTGTATATCGTCGGCCTCCGACAGCCCATGCGAACTTGTCTTGTTTCACGGAACTCTTTGATATTTTCAAGAAGCGACACCATTATAACTACAAATCAGTCATGCATCGTTCGAACAAGTTTTCTTCAACCAATGAAATCCTTCCTCTAGCCATCTCAATTATACTCATTGAAAGCGATCCTGAAATCAGAATCTTCGAACAACAAATCGATTTTGGATAAGGAGGACAGAACTCTTGAGAAGTTTTTGATGCGAGAAGATGGCATGCCAAATCTCCACTACAAATCATTCTTCGAGGCTGAGCGAGAGTCTTTATGGAGGCAATTTCGTTCCGACTCGCTGTCCACTCTTTTGATGATGACGCATTGATATAGGACACTTTAGGAGAGCCCGCTGGAGGCATTGTTTCCTAAACCTTCGAAAAAATTATTTCGAGAGCACGGGGAAAGTTGGAAGCCTCGTAGGGAACGACGATTCCCGTAAATAGGGCGAGCCGTTTCCGCAACGTCGCCGCAGAAATTCTCAAGCGGAACTCATTGATGTGGATCATTCTCGAGACGTCTAGAATCAGATTGCCGCTTTTAGGAATATCTCGTATAATATCCACAACCCAACCAAATCGAATGCCTCGCGACCAAGACGAATAGATTCCACTCACTCCCGACGAGAGAAATGCAATGAGTTTTTAAGCCTGCAATATAGATTGCAGATTTCGACTGCGAGTAAGGGAATTTTCCAAATCGAACAGAGTCGGCGATATTTTCGAGAGATGGCACTCGGCATTGAATTTTCGCCCTGTCGTCTCTGCGGAGACGCGAACCCTCTTTATGCAAATGACAGCTGCTAGGCGATCCAGTCTCAGATATAACGAGCGTTTTTAAACTCTTGCAGGAACACCAAAAAGACCTGAAGAGGCCTACAACTTCAACTGCCAACCGATCGGCATCCCGTCCGGATATGAGCTCTCTTCCTATGAGATGGACTGCGAGGGGGGAATACCTCGCTCTATTCATGACTACAACATTTGCGCTTATAAAGGTATCACTTGTCGTTCGTCTGTTCTTCGCATCCCGTACTTGAATCTTCCTCTTGGGAACTAAGGAAGTTGAAACGAATGTCGACTTCGAAAGAGTTCTTTGGGAAGAAACACAATGTTTCTTAAACTCCACATTCATGAAGTGTCTCTTTTTCTGCTCAACAGGATCTTGCATTCTCGAATATGAGTTGACGCCGACAGACCTCGCGGTCAAAAGCAACGCCATACTTCTTTCGTTTTTGTTCATCTTCGCGCTGCTGACGACGATGACAAGTTACTTCTGCGTACGCTTCCTGAGCCGATTCTTCCCGCAGAACAGCTATCGTCGACCTCCTCCTTACGATCCTTACGAGAACTTCCATGCGTACTACAAACAGGACCCTACGGACCCGAAAAAAATCACTCATCTGTATTAGTCTGTGCTGGTCGCTGAGGAGGAGATGCGGCGCCGAGAGTATTCGATATCTACTTTTACCACCGGAGAGATAGAATGTTCATTTGGTGTACTTAATGATTTTTGAGAGACAACTCTAGAGACATATTCTCCTTGGAGGGAAGAGCGATCAACGCGGGAGAGCATCATCCAGATCGTGCATTTTCAATAAAGGAAAAAAGTTCCAAGATTAATCACCCTCGATCATATGTTCCGAAAGCGACGCCGTTCCCCGAGTCTAAAGAAGTTTTCGGCGACTAAAAACGTTTGTTTATTCCGCTCCGGCCTACGTCGACAAGTTTCCCGCTTGCTGAGAAGCGTTTCGTTATTCTGGAGGCCATGGACACGATCCGAAATTCAAACATCAATTAGTCCAAGTTGAACTTTGACGGTGCCCAAGGCTGAACTCCCCGGGAGGGAGTCCATTAAACAAAAACCTGAAACGAGTCACCTCCCTCAGAATGCTGACTTCGGTAATCTTTATTCGTCTCGAGATTTTTTTCAAGCAGCTGCCTTGCGATCAGCCTCCTCAAGTCCCAAAACGAGAGCAAACCGAGGTAATTTACGCAGCGAGTTCTTCGCTCTCGACTTCTTGTTTCGGAATGGAATGGAAGTATAGTCTTGTACAAGTCATAGCGCTCCGCTCAGGGGCTAGCTACCAGCTGTGACATCGTTCTTAATGCATGATGCAAGTCACGAGTGTTATACGGAACACAACTCTCTCGAGGCAATGTCGACGTTTTTCTGTCGAGGCTGCTGCATTCGGCAGCAGGAAACGAATGCTACTCCTCGGTTTCGGCCTCCGATAACACAAGTCCTGGACAGGAGAGGAGCGAGTAGGTGGATTTCTTGTATCTTGGATCACCTAAGTTTTTCCCGCAAAATCTGAATGCATTGAGTAAATCTCGCTCCCACGTGTATCCAGTCGAAATCAAGGTACAGCTGATTTTCCCTCGGATCAATCGTACGGAAGAGGGTGCTCGGCAGTCCATCCACAGACATTCCACGCGAAAGCTCTCAATGGAAATAGTGGAGAGCATGAAAACGAAAGTTTGGCGAAGTAGCCACTCTCGGCGAGTCGAAGGAATATTTTCATGTGGAACGCATTTTGCTCACCCAGATTCGGCTCCTCTCCCTCTGCAACTCGCAATATTGAGAAATATGGATACGCGAGGTCTCTGTTAGAGAAGGCGCGGAGAACTAAGTGCGTGTTCTCCTAGAATCGCGGGAAAGAATGACTCCAACTCACCGGAACTGGGTTCGTTGCCATTATTTCGGAGTTCTTTCAATTCTTACCCAGGACTCCTTCATGAGGTGCATGAGAGTGTAAGCTTAGAACTCGCTAGAATGCCGTTTGTTCATCAGAATGTTCTTCTGTTTTCGGGACAAGAAGTGGGAATTCGCCCTCCGTCGCTCAGCCTCTCGCAAAACCTCAATACTGAGAAACCATGGTTTCCGTCAGCCAGGAAACCGCAAGGAACCGCGGTTGAAAATCGCATTTTTCTCTAAAAATGCGAGGCCTACTCGTCGGGGCACAACGACCGCCCAGCCATGCCGCGCTTCCGATGATTCCGTCATCGCAGAGCTTTCCCGAATCAATGTTGTTGCAAAAAAGAACGCTTCGAATTCCAAATTTTCCGCAGGGTTACTTGAGATTCACCGAGTTGTCTCGGTTCGTATGATGATGAGGGGAGGGGGAAGGCGGCGTCTGTGAATCAGAGTTTCATGAGAACAGAGCGTCTACCACAGCCTGTTCACATCCCTTCAGAAACTTTACCCGTGTTGAACATTGAAACGTCGGGCATGTGATTTGAATATTTTCCTCGGTTGACGTGACTTCCTCATATCTCGCATCGTGTTCGTTTCGGCAGTGCCCCCTCGAATGTTATTGCGGTCACATTTGCGAGGCTCAGTTCAGGGAGCATCTGACTTCTTCGGATGCCGCTTGCGAACGACACTCGATGTACATAGATTCCACAGTAACCGTGGACACGTTATGGGATTTTCGGACGAAGATCTTTCAAGGAAGTGATCTTGAACTCGCGGTTCCAGCAAAACAAACATTTATTCTTTAAGGGTTTGATTTCCATGAAAATTGTTCCCTTGCCCGATCAAGTTTAGGATATGATTGAATGTTGAAAAAGACACGTGTTTCTATTCCCGCATGTAGGCATCGGCTATTTGAGTCCTTTGATTTATAACCAAATTGACAAGTGGTTCATTTTAGACACAAAGAAGATTTCCAAAGAAGGAGGGGGGGTCCCCACACCCTCTGATGAAGCTCTTCGAGGAGGTCACGGTCCAGATAAGTTTTGGACCCTCTCGTCCTTAACAATGTCCTCTGAGTAATGGTGAAAATAACCTCCATTGTCTACATTCAGAAGCAAGTTCCTCAGGGAAAGCTCTGCGTCCATCCTCTCGTTTCGATTCCGGGAAGCTACGGACGAGCTCGTCTCTATCGAGGCGTTCAAAGAAAATTCCGATTGGGATACAGTAGGGTCCCGCTTAACGAACTTCATCCGTTCGGGCGGAAGGTTCGTTATCCGGATCGTTCGTTAACCGGAAGACGCTTCAACATTGATTCCTGTGAGGAGAAAAAGAATCCGCTCCAGGCAGTCAAGATAAACAACTTTTCGTCAACCACAACCACGATTAATTCCGCTTTGTTAAAGTTCTAATGATACTTGAATACTTGAATCAAGAGAAGATCTACTGTGATCCTCAATTTATATCTCAAACCAGTTTTATCGTGCTCTTTACTTTCTCTACTTATTCTCTATCTTTACTTTTTCGTTAGTGACGCCAAGGAAAAGAACCTCGTTCGACACGGAACACGAATAATCACTGGCCCCCATCAGAGAAGAGTTCATCAGGAGAGCATTCCATAGAAGAGATATTTTTGCGAACATGAATTCTCTGTGTAATGGGAGTGTATTCATATTCATTCCTCATTCATCATGTTTTTCAAGTGGTTCGTTAACCGGATCAACGCTTCGTAGAGCGGACCAGGGGTGTGAAATCGAGCGTGTTCGTTAAATGGATCGTTCGTTAACCGGGACCCTACTGTACTTGAAATGAAGGTGAATTAGACTTCGATATCATCAAGCGGGGTGAACGAGCCGGAGGCAGCAAGTGATCTTTGAAGTGGAATCTCGTTGCAATCTCGTTTACCTGTACCCGCGTCTCTTTGTGGGTATCGATAAACCATAAACGCGGTCGTTCCGTAACGTGGTAATTTGCAAAATTTAGTTGCGATGAGACTCGGTTATCATTGGGAACACATTTTTTTCCATTTTTCGTCGGGTCGTCTGTCGACCTAATGTAATGGAGTTTCCATTGTAACGAAATTCGTCCAGACGAAAATCTCGTTATAGCGCAAGTTTCAACTCTTTCCGGTCTAGCGCTTCTTTGAGGACGAGCTGAGTAGCTCCTGTTCCAGCAAGGTTGGATGAAGGCATTACGATATTGAAAAAGCACATGAGTGGCTGCTGCATCTTGTTTCAGCAACGAACGCGGTCGCTTCTGTCAGAACGAGATGCGCCACCGATAAAAATCCACAGAGTTAGTCATGTTCTGCCGATATCCGCATCACATCTCCTCTCAGTCGGATGTCACAAATTATCCTGATTATGTTGTGCTTGAATTCGAACGAAGTCGACATTCTCTTACTCGCCTCGTTATGTCGAACTCTCGTTAGAATCTGGGCACCTGTCCGGTACACAGCGTTTGCGTTGTTACGAGATTTCGCCGTGTCACGGCTGATCCGACGGATTCTCCGGAAAACTCAACCTTGAGGAGTACAGTCCTTATTGCGGTCTCGAACGAGTTTAACTCTCCGTCAAGAATGTTTCGTAAAAACAACGTAGTGAGCTTGGAGGTCTCCGGGCATAAAGGATGGAACGAAGTCCACCGTTACGGTCCGTGGCGCGTCTCCAGTAATTTCACAACGAAGATTATCGAGTTCATAAGGATGAATACGGTTATGATGAACACCTCATAACGTTCCTCGTAAGACGCCGGGTCGTATTCCTGCAATATTGTTACAACAGAAACCGCTTCTCTGTCCGCCTTCCGAGAATCGATCTCAAAAACGGATTTCGGCAAAATCCAGCGCGCGAAAATCTAGTCCTGACAGTAATGTGCGGAATTGACCTCGAAGTAAGTCACAAGCTGGATTGTGACACAACAAGTGGCGTCATCGAACCGGGGGTGTTGCGTCGGCGTCCGCTGAAACGGGGAAATCGAGGGATCAAATTCAATCGAGGGTCAGACCTGTAATGTTTCCGATTGCTTCACGGAATGAGTTCGGACGTTACGCCTTTGGACTTTCCAAGAAAAAAGCTTCGTTACGTCCGAATAGTCTAATACTGGAATCTGTCTGCTCATTGTTCTGGAGAAAAAGAGAAAAAGAAAGGGAGACTCCAGAGTCTAGTTGAGTTTGTCGATCCGACGACAACAAAGAGAACCTCTTCGTGGAGCAAGAACGATACTCCGTTGTGGTTTTGAGAGCCCATGTGCGATGGCAAAGCCCGAATATTTTCTCATTGAAGTCGCAGTTGAATGATGGTACTTAGAAACTAAGCTTGGCGGGGAATGAAAGAAAGGAAACCGGGAGACTCGCCGTGCTGGGTGGCGAAGCAGCTCTTCCAAGTAAGTGTCTTCTGATCCCAAGAATGAATGGCTTAACTCCCCTCCCATTCAACCTTGGAGTGACGTTCGAACGACGGTGGCTTTGTCTGATCGGGGAGCATGTACGCTACGATGTCAGCCGAGATCTGCGAGTCTTGCAAAATAATGCAGCGCTCTACAATTGAAATGTTTTTTTTTAATCTCATATCAACATTCTCAAAGGTTGTAACAAATGTCATGAAGTGCTCCTCGAACACATCGTGAGTGGGCGTCGCAGGCGGTCATGAAAAACCGGTCTTGAAACCGGTTTCAGCCAAGAAATCCAGTTATCCGGTCCTTCCTTCGTTTTGCGACGTAGAAATCCCAGAAAATACAGTGTTGTTCTTGAGACGTGAGATCTGTGTTGCCATATGTTGCGGAAGCTCTAATTGAGTCATTTCGCTTCCGATTTTGATGGAGCCTCTCCGATCGAGTCCATTTGGAGAAGATGCGCTTGCGACCCGCAGAGTCAGCCGTCTGGCTCTCACTGTGACAGACGCGCAGTAGTTCGGCCGTTCGTCCGCCATCGAAGCCGGTTATGAGAATCGGTTTCCGAGATGAGAAAAGCTGAAGTTCGCGACAAAAACAAGAGACCCGTTCGGGGACTTTCACGGTAATCGATTTTTTTTCCGTTCCCCCGACAACCCCCATCTGCTTCCCCCGACCGAGAGCACCAGGGGGAGTTCGTGGAAAGCGTGCACGGAAAAGGCTCCTGAGGAAATCAAGAGGCTGCCAGTGCTATGGCGGCTAACAGCGAGCTCCATGCGAGTGCCAGCCAACATAGGCTCCCGTAATTTTTGTCATCGCTCTCTTTATGAGACAAGTTGGAAATCCACAAATCGGGAGGCGTCTCTCCACCACGGTTATACCGCCTCCAATAAAAGAGACAGATTTGTTATAGCCCTTTTAAAAAGGAACGCGTTGCGCTTTATTCTCGCAGTCCAACGGATCAACATTCATAGGAACTTCGTCCGACCCTTTCTGAACAGAGCCAACGAGAGGAATTTGAGACAAATCCTTGTGGCTTACAGCGATTCCGTAAGGGGGAAGAGATTTAAAAAATGTCACACGTATGCAATTTCTTCCAGTGACGAGCGTTGCTCCAGGAAACAACAATCACTTCTCGAATTTCGGATGGAATCTCATTCACATATTTTTTTCTTCGATGGATCAAGCAGAGCATAAACGGAATCGAGGAGGGCTGAGCTAGCAAATCAACCTCCTGTTGAATCTCGCGTGAAGGTAGGTCCGAACTGTGGAAGGAAATGGGAGTGGAAAGAACAGTGGGACCTTTCCCATTGGGAAAGTCGATGGGTTAGTTTATAACGGACGTGCCGCTGCTCCTTTGGGCTATGCCGCGTTACTTCAAACATCATCATCCCAAGAACATTCAAATTGATATCAGTGTACAACGTGGAAGATAGGCTGGTGTTAGATTCCAGTTCCTCGATTCATCATGAATTCATCACTCACAGCGAACATGGTGAGCCCGGAGTCCCGAGGATTCATCCTCGGTATTCACGCGAATTCCGAATCTGTGCAATTGGATTCATGTTGCCGTCGCCGGTCGGCGAGTCACCGAGAACACGCCGGCAGTGGGCCAGAACCCTTGGTGACATGAAACAGCGTTCGGCCTCTCGAAGTGATCAATCCAGAACGATCGCTGTCCCCTATTCCCCAATTTTGTGTCGTTCGAGTGGAAAACTAGAACGGACCAAAAACGCGTAAGGGGTAGTTTCGTCCCCGCCTCCGGACATAAAGTGCGTCGACGACGGCACGGCAGTCGGGAGCTGAAAAACGATGATTTGCGCACTACTCTTCCGGCTGATTGGTCATGGATGTAATGGAACTTCTACATTACTCCCATTATGTCGTTATTGTCGCGAACGACCTCTTCGAGCGACGAGACCGGAACGGACCATTTCGTTGCGACCACCAACGCCAATCACGCGATCTCTTATCGCTACAAAACCATGTTTCCTTAGACACGAGGTGATTCCTTTCGCCGACGGCAAAGTAAGCAGGGGAGACTGGATAATGGAGGTGGCACCTCACAGTTTTGTTTAGGGAAGACGCCCCTGGTATGGACTCTCGGCAGTTTACCCAGGTGTCGACAGTCTAATTCAGCGTGATGATTATGGGCGCAAGATAATCCTCGGTCTGACAGGCTGCATTGTCACCCAAGCTTGAGACCGATGCTATTCAGGTCGACGACGATATCAAACTTGAATGAGTCGGGAAAAAATCTCACGGGAGCGATTTCGCACCTGAAACTTCATCCAACGCGGCCCTCAAAGTCCTAAATTACGAATATTCATGAATATTCTGTGGCCTCGAGATCTTCGAATGCAGCGCATTCTTCGAGGACACTGAGTGAGTGGGATTCAACCATTCTCCTCGGAGGAAGGATTGAGGTGCCCACTTGTGAATGAATACAATTATCAATCCCTTCAATGAAAAGCAAGCGATTGCACTCGAAAACGATGTCGCATCATCCGACACATCAGTTCGTTGGCAGGTGACGCTCTTCATGATGTCGCTCGTCCTTCGAATGAATGAATAAAAACCGTCGACAGAATCTGCACCGATTCTACTCCGCTCTCAGATCTTTCGCGTTCCGGACTTTGAGTTGCGACTCAATGGACAAACTTGTTCATCCGAAACATCGGAATTGGCTGAATCGCTGACTTGCTCGCTGACTTGCTGTTCGATTCTGAAGAAGGCATTGCGGCGGAAGTTGGTGTCCGCGACTGCTTTTGACCACAAGGTGAAAGCAACAGCATCAGAGGATCAAGAAGTTTACTTTTCTTCGTATGGATTACCCTCTTGAACTGATCCCACGACCGGTTTGCCACCTTCCATCAGTCGATCCAGACAGAGAAAGGAGAGAAAACCACATCAACCGCCTACCCAGCGAGCTGCTTTCGAGCCTCGTGACATTTCTTCCGCTTCATGGACTAACACAAGCCTGGACACCTTGTTCCCGTTGAGTCCACACACGCGACCATCACTCTCTCGAAGTTCACTGAACGTTCCTGGCGGTCGCAGTCAACACGACAGCCGGGCCTTCAGCATCGGGTTGGATTAGAGTTCCGAGTGACAGCGATGGAGAATTTTTTTTTGTTTTCGTTCATCCACAGACCGAAAAATATGTTTATCTCTGTCTCGAATGGGCTCATCTTTCCATTCGAGTCGGGACAAACGGGACTCGAAGAACAGAATATAGACCATAATAGTCTGCAATAAATTATTGATGCAGCACCTGAAAATAGATCTTGGTATCGAGAGGCGCGACGGCGGCGGAAAGAGACCACCACCCGATGATTGTCTGCCGTGTGCCGTCCGAAGCAAGTATGCAGATGAGATATTCCCACCAAACTTCGTTGAGAAACTCGTCCACGCTGCTGAAGAAGACAAAAAAAAAGCTACTGCTTGTGCCCCAAGCCTCACAAAACCCAAGGGAAGATCTACTACGCTGAAGCACTCGACGTCTCAAAGTAGAGTCGCCGTTGCCGAGAGGCTTCCAACTTCGGAAGCTAACAGCCTTCAACCCAATCGGAAGATTTGCTCTAACGACCAAGAGCCCGTGTCTTTTTTTGAAATCGCTTCGAGCTTTCTGAGACTGCGCAGCGAGCCTGATAAGTTTCTCTCTCGAAAATGCGATCTATATTCTGTCGCGGATTGTCGATCGCGGCTCATTTCTCCTGCGACGGAGACTCTCTACTGATTGGAAGCGATTCAGGAGGAGAAACGGCTCGACTAAATTCAATTGACACCATGCAAACAGCGCTGAATCCAGCAGTCGATTCCCGTAGGCAATTTCCTGTTGCCAAGATCCGTTCAACGATTGGTTCTCGTCGGCGAAACCGACGTCCGTTGTACGTGTAAGGTATTGCATGTCGTTAGGCTACATCGAGTTAGCTGATCAATCAAGCGAACGGAAAATAGCCAAATCCAGTTGATGATCTCTTCAAGCCACAAGAAGAGTCTGATTCTCAACAGGAAGGTGAACGGGGCGGCCGGTGGTCGACTCGTTTCTGGTTGAGTTGATACGTTACACTGTAGTTGTAGAGATACCTAACGGGCTGTATTGAGGAGCAAGCTCAACTTTTCGGACTGGCGACTCCTTTCAACATTCTCGGCCACGATCGTCCATCGAGGACGAGTTGACACAACGAGCCGCAGAGTTCCAAATGGAGCGACTCGAGCGGCTGGTCAAAACACCTCGCCGGTTCGACACGGCTCGATCAATTGGATGTGAGCATTGAGGACGATACTGACTGAGTGAGAAGAGGCTACCGGGTATTGCATAGAAGGAACGGAAAAGGAATCGGAAGAGGGAGGAGATTGAATTACGCCCGCAGCGCGAACTCAGGACGAGTTCAAAGTGCGAGACTTCGACGACGCGGAAAGGTAATTTACCAGCCGGAAATTCATGGTCGCCTCGAACGCATCCTGCCGGAAAACCGATGAATCGTTCTCTTCAGCGAGCTCCTCTGTGTACATGTATCAAATACACCCTCCACGTCTGAATGGATTCGAGGGGCCTTGACGACGCACACTTGGCTGCAAACGATGTTATACGATATCATGAGCTCAGATAAAAACCTGCAAGAACTGCGAGCGCCTCAGCCTCTGCCGTGAGTGAGCGAGCGAACCAACCAAGCAGCCAACCGAATTTCGATTGTATAATACAGAATAGAAGACGAGGCCGCACCCTCTTGGTTCCAGAAGACACGGAGCACGCAGATCTGGAGTTCTTTTCACTGTTCGCTGCTTTGAGTCCTCGGCCAAACGCACTGATCTTTCGCTTGACGAGTTCGAGGAGCAAGTGGGAAAAATGTTGATAGCGTGACTAAAATGAAGAACGCGTATAAAGCTCTCCTGAAAGGGAAGGAATATCAATGCGAGACTCAATGATCCCGAATAGAAGCGAAGACATTCTTTCGTGGATCGCCCTCCCAGTTTTACGGAGTAGGGTGCAGTTAGAGGAGAAAGTCGTTATGGCCCGAAGAATTCGCGAGAGAGTCCTCCGAGTCCGACTGACGGGATCGAATATTCTGCTCCTTGTTCTCAAATGCCAGCTGAGTTCAGTCAGCAAGAGCGAGGCTCCATCTTCGAGGAGATAGAGCGCGAACGCCTTAGTTTTCGGTGCCCCTGACGAATACGTACCAGTTCATCGTGGATTTTGGCTCAGGGTGTTCCATGTGTTACTAATTATCGGGGAGATAGCCACGTCAAGATGGTATCGTGGACATTTGTACAGCTCCAAACAACTTCTCCGATCACGAATCCGGATAAACTGCTCTATGGGAATTGAGTCCACGCGGAGTAGCGTGATTAGAATGAAACCTCACGATTCGACAGCGCTTAGGTCTCACAAGGATTCAATACACCCTGACTCGGACGGATTTCAATGAAACTTGGTGTATTGCTAGTTCTCATCGCAACTCTTCGTCTGCGGATTTCTCAGACTGATTCGTGCTTACTGAGAGAAGAGTCCTCGAAGTTCAACCCTTTCAAGGCAGCGTGTATACAAACATGGCGACGGCCGTTGGTATGACATGGCGCCGGTTCGAAATTTAGGAGCTCAATGCGCACCAACGCCGCAATTGCCTAAAAAATCCTTTGACAGAAGTTTATTTTCCGTCGGGAACATTCGCCAAGTTTTATCGGAATCCGCTAGAGTCAGGGTGTAGTGTCTCACGGATCAGCAGTGACGGTGCCCGTGAGCGGGAGCGGACAACTTGGAAGTCAGTTTTGAGTAGTCGAGGGACATGGCCACTTGCGTTCAGAAAATAGAAGTGTCGAACCCCCACCTTTTAGGCTGTGTAGGAGTGTATCGTCGGTCAAGAGATGCTCAGTCATGTTTTAGAAAATTCATAAATCGAGTCAGAGCTCCCGATTGTTTCGAAAATGGATCGAGTTTCGCATGAGAGTCGACGACCGAACTTCTCGGAGGCCTCCAAGCTAAATGCTTGCTCGTTTGTGTTCGAAAAGATTGCCAGCGACTAGTGAGAGATCGAGATTATGTTGAACTTCCAGAATTGAGAACATGAACAACACCGAGCAGATTCAAGCCAACATGGCGACTTTTTAAGTCTAAATGTTTATTATTGTTTTCTGATCTGCATAGAAGCTAAGAGCGCGCGTTCAACTTCCAACAGTTTGTTTCCATGCAAAACTTCGAAATTGGTTGCCGTGCTCCAGGATCCCGCTCTAATCATGGTACAAGCGCTCAGCGGAAGAGAAACTTTTCAAATTCATCGGCACATGTCCAGTCTTTCGTTGTTTCACTCACACAACTGCGCTCACAGGGGCAGGAAGTTGAAGCTCGTAGTTGGATGATGGATCAATGAGTACCTACTGCAGTTATCTATTTCTGCGGGCAGAGTCCAAACAACGAGTCCGACCGCACCTTCGTGTATTTTCCCACCCGGAAGCGACAGCATTTTGTTGTCGGACCCTGGATAGCGTACGTTTATTCATGAATGACCGCGGAAATCACATCTGATCCTCCAGTTTGAGCCTCTGACATCGACGTAACACTCCGAATCTCGATTAAACGCCACAAACCCTGTTAGCTCTCTCTGAAGGCGGATTCGACAAGTGGACAAGCGCGGCGACTTTGCGGCGCTATCTGCCAATCTCGATCAGTCGTCACTACTCTTCAGAACCGGAAGATCACACGAGAATCCAATGAATTCAAGACATGACGCATCATCAGCACGATGAGAATGCTGTCCATGAAGGATTGAAGATCGGGATACGTGAGCTCAGAGCAATTTAATGTTTCGATGACGAAAAGACTGCAACACAGATTCACCATGTACATACATATCCGAAACTGCGGATCGATCGGATTAACAAATCGAATATAGAAAGAGAGCCCGACGATATGAAGTGTTTCTCCATTGGAGGCCATGTAAACACGTCGCATAGGGGTCTCGCGGATTCAATGTAGCCGCACGAGAATCGAATTCCGAATGCCGTAGGCGAGAAGCGGATCAATGATAAGTGGTAAGCTGTCACCGCGGTAAGATTAGAGATTAAAAGCAAGAGCTAACAGTGTTGCATGAGATGCTCCTGCCGGAAATTTTGGCGGAGCTTGGCTTGTTCGCGTTTACATCGAGGGTCGGGGTGCGTGTTCATGCATTTTAAACACGGCGCGGCGTCGCGTCGCTCGTCACCCGACATATTTGCATGACGAAATGAATTTGAAAGCGTGGGTTGCGTAGTGTTCTCCGCCAAACAAAGAACGACAGGCCAATGTTTTAAACAGCTGACCTCATGTATGCGTAGGTATTAAACCTTGGCGGTTCACTCCGGCGGGCGCGGCGTCACTGGCGCTGTACTGTTGCCAGATTCAAAACAATCTTTCTACGGCTGGCATCGTCTCAGATTGGTGAGCAACTGGTTCGGACCTCTAGGGACGCGGCTTGGTGACGACGACGACAACAAGACGCAGGTCGGGGAAGAAGGCATTCGTGAGTCTTCTGAACACTGGTCCCAAAGTCAATCTGTTCCGATCGGCATTGTGTCCGCAAGACAGCCGTCAGCTCCTGGAATCTGCGGAATGTCTCTCGGGAAAGAAATATACGCACAATTTGAGATGCCTGAAAACCACCGTCGCACGTTCGTCGGATCTCACGTGAGGTTCAATCGAGGATCCTCTGGATCTGTTCCGCCCTGCTTGTGAGATTTGCTGGCGTCGTTTTCCTCGCACACGTTCAAGCTGCCGCTCAGATTTTTTCCCCGCTGCCGTTGTTGTTCTCGGCAGAAGTTTCGGATGAAGCTCGAAACGGTGCTGATAACGATGTCACCGAAATTGATGACGGTAAAATTTCGGGGGATTATCCGTCCGAAGAGCATGAGAGTTCCAGGGGATCTTCTCTGTTCCGCTCTAATCGTGCTTTGCGAAGCTGTCGATATCTATTAGTGTTTACGGAGATGCACTGGCTGAAGCCTTTCTCGTGTACGTGACGTACGGGCCGTATCGGCGAGCCAACACGGCTTGCAACCGCTTTCTTTTTGCTGCACGCGTATCCCTCTCTCCCGATGCCGTCGACGTGGGAGGCGTCTGAGCTAGTGTGAATGTGCTGAAAAAACATGCCGCCGTCGCTTGACTTGTTTTTCACTATGAACGAGGTAATAAGTAGACCCATGGTCTAAAGTATAAGACTCTTGCTAAGTGTTTTTATGAGATTTGGAACAAGGAACAAAATGAGGCGAGGAATGGCCGGGAAAGCTCTTCGTCGAGTTCTCGTTCAGAGCGGAGTTCCATCTCTTATCGGATCAGCGATATCGACTTCTGAAGCGTGAAAGAGAACAATCAAAATGCAAAATGGCGTCCGAGAAATTCGAGTTTGAAATGAAGCAATGAGGGAACAGAAGCCTCGGGTATAGAGGAAGAAACGAGTTGAAGAATTCGAAGAAAAATCGCTGAAGGCGACTTGCTGAGAGTAATCTCCAGTGTTATCCATTGGAGTGGAGTGAATGGGAGCATTCAAGTGTCTTCTCAAAATGTCGGGATCTCTTTACGAGGCATCGAGAATTGCGTAAACGAATAGAAGAAAGCAGAGAGTGATTCGGGTAGGGAAGGAGCGAGCGAAAGGAGTCGTGAACGTATTGGACGGCGGCATGATCTGCTGCCTTGAAGCTTGTGGACCAGCGAATTAGGAGACAAAGTGGTTTCGGAATCAGCAGTTTCTCAACAAAGTGCATTCAGAGTTTACTGTAGACTTCGAATGTAATTCTGAAGAGTTCCGTCGGTGGCCCTCAGTCAGTCGACGTAAAACAGTGAGGAGTCAGCTCAGCATTCAGCGGAGTCCCAACGGCTGTGACCGGTCAGCAACCGGTGCTATCAAATTTTGGAAGCAAGAAAGCATAATTAAAGTGGGTGCACCCCTGGAATTTCAAACCACTCTTGGAGTCTCGTCGGGGAACATTAATCTCGGCTCACAGAACAGAAGGTCCTGCGAAGCTCATTACCATATCCCGTTAATCAACAAGCTCGCAAATGACCATGACACTCAGAATTTCCTCGAGCATACTCAAAATCGAGGGAGTAAACAAAGGACAAAAGAATGAAATCCGCAGATGAGGAAACGGAAACTGGACACCTTGTCAGACAAGCTCGCTCAGGAACGAGACAACACGAAGAAAGCATACTGGTCAGAACATGTGTTGACACTTGTCCCATACCGGACTGAGAGATTAATCAAACTCCTCTCAAGAGTCTGTTTCCCGTTGGGAAATCCACGAAGTACTTGCCATGTATTTTCATGACGCCAACGCGGAACGAACAAAGTCCGCGTTAGGAATCTGTCTTCAAAGCGGATCTTCCTGCTTAGCCGTTGTCTTGTTTCCATGAGTTTGTCGAGTGTGCGAAGAATTACCGCGTTCACAGCATATTCGAAGGAAGTTCTCGGACTTCGGTCGAGATGTCCCGTCTTGAAGATTTTCGGCTCCGATATGCATCGCATCAGCATCGACTCCAAAGCGCTGCGCGAAAAGTGCATTTCTGTGTCGCGGACGAACGCGTCCAAGCGAACGCCGAAGCGAGCCATGCGGACCACCGGATGGGATGGCGAGTGGGCGGCCCTCAATCCCCTAATCGACATGCCGTCTGAGTTCTTGTTTTGCTTGGCACGCAGGAACAGCGGAACATATGCGCATATATAACAATACCCGGATCCATCAAATCCATTCGCCAAGAAGTAAATCTCTTGCAACTTCTAAAAACACTAGCCAGTCGAGTTTCCTCCGTTTGAGACTTTTTCCGGAAATTTTTCGGCATTTTCTGGCCTGGACAGACCTCGAACGCCTCCCCTCTCTTGAGTTTTTCTTTCTGACATATCTTTTCGATATGTCGAAGGTTTCTGGCACTACACTCCTTAGGTGGCGAGTGTCGTGAAGCCATGGTCTCGCTCGGGTCGGAAGAGTGAACCACAGAAGAATCAAACAGCGGAGGTGAATGCAACCGCGTAAGGCTACCTTATTGTTAGCAGCCTCGAATCACAGCTCGAGCTGTTGACGGACAAGTCTTCCGTCGAAGCTTCCCACCTTTCGATTGAAATTGCTCCGAAAGGCTACAACCAAGGCCAAAAGGCTTCTCTTCTCATGGCTCGCCAGGCATAAGGATCGACCAAAATTATTCCTCTAGAGAGCTTTCCCGGTTACAGAGGTCCTGCGAAGAAAGAACTTCCATATTATTCGAACAGGCCCCTCCTGCGGTGAATTTCTGCCGACAGCTGAACACTCCCCCGGCTGAACACTGTGATTGATCAAGAGTTTTTCTGGAATGATCATGTCTGTTTTGGGACGAACTCCCAATTTATGTTCCTTTATTATCAATATGCTTTAGGGCAGCGGTTGCCAACCTTTTCGACCCCACGGACCGGCAACCATACCTTTGTTTCTCCCGCGGACCTGCAACCCCACCCGGTGGATATATATCCCTAATATGTCTTAGTTGGTATATATTCTAGTACTCTGTGTTTCGGGGAATTGAGAAAGCAAAAGCATCATGGGAATTCATCTATTGTTTCTATTGTTTCCTCGTCGACTCAGTCCCGGGTTTCCGTGTTTTCCCTGGATCCACTTTCTCTCTCGGGGTGTTCCACTGCCGGGACGGGAGTACGACACGATCGAGGAGTTTCTTTGTTTCAGGAAGCTGTGACGTTGAGTTTGATCAGAAGAATGTTCGCTACGCTTTGAATCGAATGAAAAATGTTCTTTCCGAAGGCTAAGAATCAGACAGCGCATTGCGCATCAAAGCCGCATCACATTCGAAGTCAGATAGAAGATTGGCGGACCGAAAGGTAAATCGAAGAGCAAGATCCGAAGTAGCAATGGCCTCCGCTTCTGGACTTCTAGCGTCTCTCCGTTGGATGGGAATAGAGAGTGAATGAAGGAAAAATTGTGGGTAGAGTTTGGAAGCTTCAAGGAACATGAATATCCCATGCGTTCCAGGAAAACCTATAGGTCTTCGCCAAACCATGAGGAATCCATCGCGGACCGGAAAAACTTTGCGAACGGAGCGGTCTCGCGGAACGGTTTTTGGCCACCGCTGCTTTGGGGAAACAAGGAACTCATTTTTCAGCATTTCCATGATGGGGAACTCGTCCCATCATGACGACGCGTTGGAAAACAAGACTCAACGATTATCGGAACTCAAATCCCAATCTGGTCCACATCAAACGTCTCAAGTGTTCATGGGAACAATTCGTCTCAAGATAAACAAAACGAGAACATATTCCACTCTCGGTTCTCACCATTCAGAGAATGCGAGACTGAATCGGGACCGGCTACTACATTCTATATAGGGGTTGATGACAATCAGCTTAGTGGTATGTCATCTGGCTGCAGTCCGCTCGGATGTCATTAACTGGAATAACACGTTTTGCGACAAAGTTAATTACTCGTGTGCGGCTGACAAGACGGCAGCAGTCTCCGAGCGAAGCCAACACCAGCTGCCCGCGCGCGAAAGAGCGTTCCGGGTTTCCTCTTTACATCGATGGATCCCATTGTCCGATAGTCGTTACCGCATGAGCTTTCCGTGATTTTAGACCGTGGATTTTTGTCCGATTTGATCGATTCAGCAACTTAATGAAGAAGTTCTCCACATTTAATAGGTTCCGTTCGCGAACGAGCTCACCTAAATATTCTTCTTTCTCTGATTCCAGACCCATGTCACCACCATGAAACTAGTGACTACAGTAACGACGATAGACCCTTTGACGTCCACGATAGGCCTTGCGCGTGCTACCATGAACTACACTTCTGCTGAAGTCATGGAAAAACTTTCGCAAAAGATCAACATTCGCGCAATCGACGAGACCTCTCTGATCTGCCTTTTGGTCGCGTACTCGATTCTAATTACGACCGGCGCGGTGGGAAACGGTCTCGTGTGCGTAGCCGTTGCCCGCAAGCCCGCCATGCGTACTGCACGAAACATCTACATCATCAACTTGGCAATCAGCGATCTCATACTGTGTCTGTTCACGATGCCGTTTTCTCTGTTAGAAATCGTCCTCAAATATTGGCCGTTGGGGACGTTAACGTGTAAACTTGTCGCTGGACTCGAAGCGACCAGTATCTTCGTATCCACCATCTCTATAATGGCAATCGCAATCGACCGCTACAACGTGATACTGTATCCAACAAAAGAACAGTTTAACCCAGTGAAGGGTTTCCTCATGGTCGCTAATATATGGGTGTTCGCTCTACTGCTCGCAATGCCGCTGTTCCTCTACAAGGACATGGTGCGTCTCGAAAACCCACACCGGCGTTTGTTGCTCAAGTACGGCTTCCAGATATCATCTCTCGATTTCTGCGTCGAGCAATGGCCTATCGAGAGCGGAGGGTGAGTAGTTTCTCTCTTTGAAATCAAATTAGGTTCAAAACTCGATTCCGGGCCATCCCAAAACCTCGCATAACGGAGAAGCCCTGATTCGATTTTCAAACTTCCGAACTTTTTCCAGCATCTTGTCTCTAGGCAGAGTTCCTCTTCGATCCAAGAGCAGAACGTTCTCAGTTTTGCAACCTATCCGTCCCGGTGGTATAGACCCAAGCAGAGGGAACCTTGTCATTCGAGATTCCGCTGCAGGGATCAGACAATTTAATTATCCAGGGCTCTTGAACATTTAGGGGGAGGGGCGCCCCCATCCATTCCCTTGGACAATGAAACCCTCATACTCGACTTCGGGGATGGAGAATTTTGAAAAACTGGACCACTCAGCGGGTCATGTACGCTCGCGAGACCATACAATGACAGATTACTCCACCGATCTGTATGTGATAGGCTGTTGCGGATTGTTGAGCTTGTGCTTCATGATTAATTAGCTTCTCCGAGGGAGAACCCTATGGAGTCGTTGACTTGGACCTAATCGAATCAAATGTTAATTGAATGGAAAATCGAAATTATCTGCTCGGAGTGCTTTTTGAGGTGAACAAAGTTGCTCGACGCAAAAGCCGATTACCTCCACGCCATCGGTTCCATTAGAAGTGGAAGGAGGCTGTCGTCGCACATTCGGCTAGAAAATCCGCAGTCGAAGTTCGAGCGAGTAAATGTCGGCGTACTTGTTCCAAGTGGCCCAGGATTCCTTCTCATTTGTGGCGCCCCGGCAGAACCGAGATTATCATTTGGCATTCATTCAAGATCGCTGTTCCATCGCTGCGTGATTCCGTTCTCTCAGTCGCTCATTTTTGCACTTTGAGAGGAATTGCTCTGCGTTTGCGTAGTTAATATCCTGGAACCGCTTCAAATCAGATGAGAGGACCCGGGTGGGCTGAGAAACGCCTCGTCTCTTGCTTAAGTGCATTCTTGAACTTCAAGAGTCCTTCTGGATCACTTGACGCTTCCGTCGGATCGTGATACATATTAGGCTGCAGTCTGCAGGCTTACCAAAATAAATAAAACGGATTCTCACTGCTGCGGAAAGCCTGCAATCACCAGACGCGTCCGTGTCACCCGTTTCGTTTTCGTTGTAGGAAGCGTAACACGGCATCGAAATTCAAGACACAACTCGTGTCGTTTCGAGAACAAAAGGTCAGAAAGTAACATCTCGAGTGCAGAACACAAGACACACTACGTTAGAGGAGGCGGGATCTAAAAATGGGTCGAGCTATCGACTTCAGTGGAAAAATACTGAGACCTCTCTTCTTGGACGCATTCCGCTACTGAACATGATCTGACATCGATTCCTGTTCTGAGAAGCTAGGCCCGATTTCTCCCGTCAACTTCTCGAGAGCTCTTGACATCATAAAACAGGCAACTCAAAGCGAAAGCCTGGCAAAGGAAATGTCGACATTTCTTGGTTTGTCCATCCGTGTTTGTCCCGCTCCTCTGCCAAGCCACTCGTTGTCGAAAATACTTGGACGCATTCCTGAGCTGGGTTCTGAAGAAAGATCCTCCACAAAGGAGAACTCACTTGCTACTCTTGAATAGAGTGTCTGATCTGAAGCAGCTTCGGTTTCCTGTGGGGATACTATGTTCGGGAGTGCTTTGAGCCACAAATCAGAACGACCGCAACAAGACGTTCGACATGACTGTTTCAGTTTATGCGTCTTCCGTTCAGCTGGGTTCACCGTTCGTCGCGAAGAAAACTCCCGAACGATTCTCTATCTTCGATGTTCCCGCCACTTCTTCGACTTGAGATCGCCTCTGTTGCAAACAGCGATGTGTGTGTATTGCTCACATCAGTCGAACTCTCTTCTCGGGATCTGTGGATATCATTTATTCAGCAGACGTTCATCTTGAACCCTACCAACAGCCGGTCATCATGAAAATTTCAGTTGCACAAAGCCGGCAAGAGCCGTTCCAGGAAGCAAAACATTGGAATTTCTAATTTTCCACGGGGCAGACCTGAGGCAATCTTCCAGCAGTGGGAAAAACTAAAATGAAACGCTGTGAGTGACAAAGTAACTTTCCTGAGAGCAATCAAATCTCAGAGTGGCAGGTATTAAGAACGCTTCTCCGCTCTTCTTGCGATTCGTCAAAACAACTCGATTGTTAGAAGCTGTTAGAGCCCGAAACAGCTGCGGACTTCCCGTGTCCGGCAAATCTCTCCCACAAGAGTTGTTTGTCGAGATCGAAAGAGATTTAAGGAGTTTGCTATTTGTGAACACACCATGATGATATAAGATCTCCGTTCGGATAACACCAATATCATAGAGGCGGGAGAAAGAACGCCCATTTCGGCTCCTTAATCCAGAATCTCGCTCCAGCGGCGGATAATTTGGGGGGAAATTTGAAAGTTTGTCCTCTTTGGCAGGACGCAGAGAGCTCCGGTTGGATGATGTTCCCTTCCGAGGACGAATTTGTTGGGAAGTATCAATTCGCTCGCTTACTTTTCCCCTCAGCCCAACTCAAGTTTGTCCTTCGACATTTTTTCCTCAAAACATCCCCATACCGACTGGAAAATAGTCTCTCCACGCGGAAGAATCGGGTCTCGGATGTTCCGGCAGCAGAGCCAGTGTCCACGCATTAAAAAGTTAGTTTTGGAATCCCCGGTTCGAGTCATGTTTCAGGTTTGAGAACTTAGATAGACCGTCTTTCTCCGGTCTGGTCCGGCGCTGGAGGAGCGGTCAGTGTGCAAGACGACCATCGAACGGTCGGCCAAGGGACAGCTGCAACGGAATTTATGCAGAGCTGTTTCTCCATTACTGCGAGAGTAGTGACGTGGAAGTAATATGAAGCTGCGAAACGCATCTCGGCGTCATCAAGTGAATTCGTCCGCGATATTTGCTAAAGCTTCCAACGAAGTGCCTCGAGCATTCTCATCTAAAGAGAAGCCAAACATCCCCCAACAGAGCAATCCATGGCGGCAGCCACTATGCGACAGCGAAAGTCTCAGTCCGACGCATTGATGTCCATGGCGATGGTCGCCAGGAAGCGAAGGAATTCATTTGGGTTCTATTAAATGCATGAACACTGCGCGAATTTCCGCATTCAGAAAAGTCGAGCAATAACATGCATTGGCTCGCCATTCCCTAAATAGAGTCGCTGAAGTCTTACGGAGCATGCTGTCGCCGAGGATTTGGAACAGTCGCGGCCGCTCGTCACGTCGAGCATCGGATTTCCATGACTTCCGAATGGAAATTCAAGGCGGAATTGATTCCGGCATTGAGCACTGGAGAATTCCGGATTTGCAGTTGTAGGGGTGTTAGTTAGGTCAGATGACAGGAATAAGGTATAGGTGAGACAACGCTATTCTTTGTGGTTGGGGACGTCCGTGTCGACGGACAGCAATCGTCGAATCAACACTTTGAAATTGGTGGGAAGTACATGGAGGGAGGCAGCCTGTAGAGTAGAAGGAATTTCCACGATTCGACAAATGGAACTGACCGTCGGAGTTCAGAGAGACTGTTCGTCGGACGGAATGGAAAACTCGTGAAACAACAAAAGCTCCATCTCTGACCATTTTCGTTCTTCATACAGCTACTGTTGTTATTTTGGTCTAACGGGAAGCCTGGTATCTGGTGTTGGAAAAATTGTGTGAGAAATCTCTCCCTCCGACGGGAGAAGGAACCGCATTGAATTGCCGTTTCGCTTCGACTTTCTGATCGAGGGAATAGCTTCTATCTCGAGCGATTCTGTTTGTGGAAGAAAAGATTCGGATCAAATGACAATCAATACCGACATCAATATTCAAGCGCGAGGATCTTGAAACAAGCTAGATTATCGCCGGTAACGCTCATTTTCTTCTTTTGTTTCCAGGTTCTTCTATTCCTTGTTCACCATGGTTTTCCAGTACATGCTGCCAATACTTATCGTTTCGGTTGCTTACGCATCAATTTGTCGCAAACTGCGACACCGAATGGTAGCAAAAGGATCACAGCTCGAAGAAAAATTGCTACGAGAGCGACAACGTGTCCAGCGAACTAACAAGCTCCTGATTTCAATAACGGTCATCTTCATCTTGAGTTGGCTACCACTCAACGTACTGAACGCCTATGTCGACTACATGGGCAGCAAGATGGACAACTCTTTCAGGCAAGTGGAGAGATCTCGTTTTTCCTTCGACAGAGGATCAAATGACGATCTGACCCCTTGTTCACATTTCCATACATGAATAGCAATGCGCGTCGGTGTCGTGCACACGGCAACTTCGCTGCACGATACGGCGA
Organism: Neoseiulus cucumeris; assembly: GCA_021527715.1. Classification (NCBI taxonomy): domain Eukaryota; kingdom Metazoa; phylum Arthropoda; class Arachnida; order Mesostigmata; family Phytoseiidae; genus Neoseiulus; species Neoseiulus cucumeris. The sequence goes on from JAJSRV010000015.1 coordinate 941,606, forward strand.
TTTGTCGCACGTAGTACGTTCAGTCTTCCGATCGAACATCCACTCGTTCCATCAAAATTTCCCTCCGCGGCGAAGATACTCGGCCAAGTACGACGTTTCGCGGATATTGGACACGAGCTACCGTTCGCATCGATAGCCTCTGCGGTCCAAGCTCCGTTCGGTTGTCCGGCTTCCCCGGAGGCGTCTGCCGGGTTTTCCGTTCTTTCTTGGGAATGGTCGCGTTTAAAAGTGGCGAGTGTGGAAAAATGATAAGAAAACATACGTTGAACGATTCGGAGCTGAGGAGGCAGCGACTTCTAGAAAGCTCCTCGGGGAGCCGCAATTCGTCGTGAGCGGGGACGACTCTCGTTTGTCGCTTTGTAAACACCGAAACCAGATGAGAACGAGGACCAAAAGACAGTCCGACAAAGCTGACATCCAGTCAGCCATCCGGCCGGCCAGAGTGAGTGGACTCGCAGCCAGAGTGAAACATGCGCGGCGGCAGACTACGTTTTGTTAACGGTCTCACTGCGCCGCTGGCATGTATTCTTATGGTACAGTTATTATTCAGTCCCCCATTATCTTAACACACTGCTCTCTCGTGGAGCCGGTCGTTCGCGTTTGCAGGGCGTCGGCGAATCCATCCAGCCATGGATGAAGGGTCGTCGCTATCGAATCGAACAACTAATGCTGAGTAATGCCCTATACACTTGGAAATGCGCCGCATCAATCCCGGACATTGGGTTATACGTCACTTCGCAGCCTTCGTCGAGACGAGGACGGACGAGAATCCATCGCAGCCCTCCTCGGCTTGGATTTACCTCTTTCATCAAAAGAATTTTCTCCGATTCAGATGCTTTTTCGGCGGCGCTGACGGAAGCCTCCCCCCCCCCTTCCCGCGAAATTCAAAAACTCATCTCAAGTACCTAAGCAGAAAGCTCTCGAAAGGAATATCCGAATAACGAATGATCGCAAATAGATACAGGCGAATCGATGGTCGTGGGACGAAATTAGAGCAGCTCTTCAATTTGTGTGCCAACGAGCGATGTTGCCGATGCCGAGAGCGAGAAGAACTAAGTGAATCGATGAACGCAACGGAGAACAGTTGTTTGATCTAAACGAGAGCATGCATCTGAATGTATCGGAAAATGAGCGCGTAAACGTGTGCCCATTGTTTTCATGTCTTTTGTTGTTGACCCCGCCCCCGCGGCCGTTGTCGATGCTTTTGTCATGGCAACCCGGAAAGACGAAATCGGCAAACACTCCACTTGTCTGAGAGTCCTCCTCGACCACACGCTACCTACAAAATGCAACGGCGAAGAGGTGTTTGTGCATGCGGTCGCAATCATCCGAAAGTGGATCTACAGAACAGAACGTTTTCTTCTGAACGAGAAGCGTCATCTTTCGTCTTATCGGAAGCAGAAGGAGCAAAAGGGAATAACGAACGCGGGTTGCGACGTTGCCATTGATACGGCATCGTGCGGAACGACCAGCTGTGTCCGTCCGTCCGTCCTTCCTTCCGTCCCTTTGATTTGTATACAGATCCAATTAGCGCCACTGAGTGAGTTCAGCAAGAGTGGAAACAGCCCTCGATGATTGCTGATTCGAAAAGAGAGAATCCGCACGCTATAACGTCCTCGTAGACTCAGAAACATCAACAGCTATGCCGGAAATGAGATTGACAGCTGAGAGATTCATTTCGTCGGCAAATCAGCTGAATGCTTGTCAGGTATCGGCGGCGGCGGCGGCGGAGGAGGAGGAAAGGCGAGAATGGGGCAAAAAATGGCGAAACGGAGGAAAAAGTTTTGTGAATCTGTAGACGGCTCCTATCCTTCTTCCTGCGGTAGTTTTGCTTGAGGAAAGCAACCAGGCAAGCCAGCGACAAACGGGGGGAAGGGTGGCTCTCTTGATCGATCGTTTGCCATTAATTGGGCCTGGTCCAAAGACTCTCTTGGAACGCTGTTCATCATTTGACATAGGCGAATTCTTACGGGAGCGGCAGCGGCGCCGGCAGCGGTTCTCCTTCAAATGTCTCAGCCGACGAGACGGCTCATGCAACAAAACCAAGAGTTAGGCAAGAACGCATGCTTGAGACTGAACGCAGCCGAGCATTCATACCGGCGACTGTTCGGTGGGTTTGTTGGTGCGTCCGTCGGCTGGTTAGGTCGGTGACAGCAGAAGCGACAGTGGCATCAGTAACGGCAGCGATGGCATCAGCGACAACGTCTCAGACGGTCAAGACTGACAGACCGACGAACGGACTGAGCGGCCGCCGTTGCCGCCGCCGGAAGCTGTTGTCTCAGCAGCGTTTCCGGCTTCATGTTATATTAGAAGGACGCCGAGCGAGAAGGAGCACCGAGTCAGTGTCGTACTGTGCTTGGCAGTCAACTCGGTTGTCGGTCGGTCGGTCGGTCGGTCTGGTAACAAACCAGCAAGGCTCTTGATTCTCGCCTCTTTTCTGCTTCTCCGCTTGTATTCACTGGTGTGCGGGTTGTCCTTTAGTTCGTTCGTTTATCGGTTGGAGCGTGATGGTGGTTGGACTGTGACCGCGCGCGGAAAGGAAACAGAGGCCGAGGTTGATAGCGGAACACGAAGCGTTCTCCTTTCCGCTCTTGTCTCCACGGTCGCCTACCGCAGAAATTACAGAACAGACAAAGTCTCTCAGTGGGACACAACATTGTTTAGACTCAGCCAAAAGACAACAAAAGAAGCTATGGTTGAAAGGGGAAAACGCACGGAAACGGATGTAGCCTCTGCTTTCCGCGTTAATATTGCTGTGCGTTTCTGCGCCGGGTCATGCAAAAATCATCTAAACTCGAAAATATCTCATGGCTGAAGTCTTGTGGCATTCGGGAACTCAGGAAAGAGTTTTGACGACAAAACATTCAGTCGTGCTTTCCATTCAAAACGGTTACCTTGCGACGCACTCGTTTAAAGTGACGTCTCCGCTCAAAAGAGTTCTCTGGAGATTCGCAGACTGATGCTTCCAACTCGATTCATAGCGTCGGAATATTCATTTCAAGATGTTAATTTGACATTTTGACGAGCTACAACTCCCTCGCGAGAACACCTTCCCAGACCGGAGCAGAATTCGCTGACTGAGTCGGAGCTATCAGTGAGCTCGGGAGCCTCCCGCACTATCTGTTAACCGTATAAATGGATCAGGATTCCGAGGAAGAGGCTCTATTGGCTCATGAATGGACAGCCGGCGGCGGTCGCTCCATATAGAAACTGGGTTGATTGACGGATGGGGCAATTTTTGCGACGATGTCGGCTGCAAGTATTACCCCGAGGTTGGTCCTATTCTCGAAAGTAGTGCCCGGTAGGGGAGCAAGGTCTGGACAGCATCGACTTCTGGCTCTGTTAGTTGTCGTGGTCGCTCTGACGAGTGGTCAGAGGGTTACACTTCTGCTCTGTTTTTTTCCTCCCTGCTTGGCCCTCAATCCGACCAATCCCCGGGGGAAACTTCACAAACGCAAGGAAGCCACGAGATAGCGTGGAGCCATGTCGGGATGAACCGTGACCTCTTCCATTCAAGGCATGACCCCTTTCTGTTTCGTTTTCTGTACAATTAACCGACTCCAATGCTGTGTCAGCGGCGTAGAAGCGAACTCCTCGGCTTCTCAAAGCCAAGAGCTGGGTCACAAATCAACGATCTTTCGAGCTGTCAATTAATTTGTGTGTGGGTTCCCGTGAGATATCGAATGAATTCTCCTTGAAACGTCGTTCGCACTCTCGGACGATGCGATGCAGTTCGAGCTCCTAGTGTGGGCGTGTGTGATCAGCCCAATGAGATTCATCCGAATTCCGAGCGCTCTTTGAAAGTCGCCCCGAGAGCTCACGAAGGACTTTTGCAATGAGCCTCGCGGGTGCTTTTGAGCTTCATGTGCTTCGAGTAGATAGCTCCTCCCCTATGAGTTCGCTGCCCGGGCCTCTCATATTTTCGAATTCTTTTTTTCGGCGCTTATCCCAACCCCTCCCACTTCCACGCTCGTCCTCTGGGTTATTGAACATTTGCAGGGCCCGAATCCCTCTCGTAATCGCGGTTGTTTCTCCACAACAAAGTTTGTTCCTCAAAATCTATTCTCCTTGCAGAATCCTGTTCGCCTGCTGTCACATGTGCGGTATGAGTTCAGCCTGTTCGAATCCTTTCCTGTACGGATACCTCAACGAAAATTTCCGTAAGGAGTTCAAAGAGATCAGAGCCGCGTGTTTCTGCAAGAGATCGAGCCGATTGAACACGCGTCGGAGCACGATTGAAGATTCGAGGATGCCCTCAACGGTCCCAACAGTCAGGACCATCGAAATCAATTGAAGTAATGGCCGAGTGACTCCTTCGGCCTCTTGATAGAAGACACTTGGATGTCACCGACCTCGAATAATTCTTCCATCTTCAAAAACGGATCGTCCAGCGTTGCTGATGAATGGGAGTGAAGTTGTGTGTTTGTCAACTGTTTGCGCACCGGTCTGAGATGTACATATCTTGCTCGACTGAAAGCAGACGATGGAGATGATTGAATGGAGATGTGACTGAATCGAGAGAAAATCGATTTCGCAGTCAGTTGATCGATTCAGTCGTTGACCGCCATCAATGTTGATCGACTCGCTCCCAATCGATAATCGTAGTTGGAGAGTGATGAAAACCCTTCTCCGAATTTACCTAAAACACATACTCACTTACTCGTGAACCTCCATTACCGTACGAATGTTTCCACACTGTAATGACCAACCTCATTTCGAGGTAATGGAATCTGGATCTAAGGGCACTCGGACATTGTTCTATTCGGGAGGACTTCCCGAGAGCAAAGTTCCCTCAACGATTTCAAAAGTTTGAGCCCGAGAGAAGTTTTTAGGGTTTCGGAAACGGTTGGAAACTACCGATTTGAAGACTTACCCTCCTGTCCTGCTCTATTTTCGAAGAGTCAAAAAGGGAGCAAAAAGTGTGTCCGGAGTGCGTGTGTATAAGACGAACCATCAACTTTTTAGATAGATCGGAGAGACTTGACCTAACTTTTTTACTGCTCGTTTCCTTCAGTGGATGGATAATAGTACATATTTTGACACGAAATCCGCGATAGCTATGAAACCTACCTGAAACATTCTCACAAAGCTCGGCGAACTTTGACAGAGGCAGATAGCTGAAGGCAGATAAGATGGAATTTTTCTACGAACCTTCAGCAAGGGACAAGCTTGCCGTGAGGGAACATATTTTCAACAGGCGTTTCTAGGTTCCGACGAACTGGCTCTTTCCCTTCGCTGGTTGCAGGGGACAAGTCATACGCACAGGAACGGAGTTCAGGAAGGAGGAAAGGAAGATGGCTTCTGCGACTCTGGTTTAGAGTTTTATTTCGAGGATGGAAGAGAGATGCGATGGAATCTCCGGAGCGTCTCACTCCTCTCCATGTTATTCATTCCTATGATTCATTCAAGGAGATCGACAACCGGGAATCTGGACAAACCTCATAAACGGGTCGATCGAAGCTATTCTGTCCCGAATTGCCACCACAGTCTCATCGAGATATTCACCAAATCCCCATTGAGTTATCAAGGCTAGTATTTCCCCGAACCGAGATTATAAGAGGAAAACTCAGTCGTTGCACTTTAACAGAGAGGGTCGAGGAAAGTCCGTGAATTATGCTCGATGGATGTGAGATTGGAGAACAATTTGCACCTTCCAAAAACAGAATCATAGATTTCTCTGTACAATTCAGCAGTGAGCTGTGGAGCCGATCCAATAAGCACACAGGAAAAGTATCTATGTTTATATATTGTAAATAGTTCGGTAACGATGGTCGAAAGTTGGAGAAATGAATGTTGAATAAATGTTGAAATTTCGAAATACCTTTTCCTGTTCTTGTTTCCAAACAGCGATTCGGATGTTAGATCAGCTCCTTCCGTTCGAGCTTGAAACTCAGCAAAGTCAGGAATTCGATGAGTGAAACACGAATAGATGCATTCAAGCTGAAGATGGAACTTCCCACGCATGATCTTTGATTCTGTGTGGACGGAAAGCGAAGGCTGATTTCCCGCTATTTCGAGCTTGACTGTTCATTTCTGAGGCTGAGGCGCACTCTTCCTTCGAAATTTCGAGGTGGAAACAAGGCTCCGTCATTCGTGAACGACGTTTTCGGCATTGATTCGCAATTGAATATTCATTATTCATATTCAAAATCATATGTCTACACTCTGTTACAAAATCACGTTCACAACCCTGTTTTTTTTGCCACAGCTTTTGAACGATGCTCGTTATTGAACTGCGGTCGGGCGGGTACTCGAGCCCTTGAACATGATTTCCTCGTCGACGATGTCGATTGATTGATTGATTGATTGATAAGCTGCCGCCGCGTGAATTAAAAGTTTTCTCTTCTGCTCGAAGAGCCTGCTCTTCCTATAGAATGACTTTTCAGGGCTTGAGAACCAATGTCATCGCAGATTCCAGCACATTCAGCGGCATTCGAAGAGAGATGGAGCCCAAAACAGGGGTGAGCGCATATTCATCCAACAAATGCTTTCGATTCAGTTTCAAAGATCATTCTCCTCCTCGATGGAGGTCGATAACTCCGATCACAGAGTTCCGAAAATCAACCCTCAAAACATGTTTCAGATCGAACGGATTGACGCCCAATAAGCGACACCCGAATGGCAGTTCTCAGATTTCCTAATCACGATAATATCATAGATTGATCATTCCTGATGGATTTGACTTTGAGTTCCCTCGACAAGCGGAGAGGTTTTTCGATGTCTAGAATGTTGACATTGGAACAACTTTCATCATTAAGCTCCACTGAACGATGAAACGTATTCATTGCTTGGAATCCAACAGAGAGACAGGTATGCTCCGGGATTTTTTCGGGAATTGGACAAGATTAGTGGTCTTTAGGTAGTCGATCGTGTTCACCTTGATATCCATCCCACGGTTCGTTAAGCGATGTCAGTCAGAAGAGGGATCCGAATCAGATAGTGGTGAGAAAGCCTGATTTTCTTCTCCGAGAGGTCTAAAGAAGGGTTGGATATAACTACGTAGTGCGGAAATCAAGGAATTTACGTCATGACAGCAAACGAAGTCTCGGGAAATAATCCAGCCTGATAGCTCTCTTCCATATCCAATCTCTTTGTTCGTCAGAGTTGTCCCCTATTCATTATGACCATGCTGTCAACCACCACAGCGAGCCCAAACAATTCCATTGAAGGAGATGAATGATAAGTTTAATGAAATTGAGACGAGATCGATGGAATTAAAATGAAAATAAGATTCATTCGCTGATTCGACGATGGAGCTGTAGCGAGTATGAGACCCAGGAGCCACAAAGTGCAAAGCTGCTCTTCCGATGCACAAGAATCAGGCGAGATAATCGATCTTACCAAAAGAGGAATTTCCTCGCTTTCATAAAGCCGTTTCCTGTTGACCTTTTTCCAGAAAATATGAGCGATAGACCGAAATCCTTAATCACCCGCCACTCTTGGATGCGAGGAGGAACCCATCTAGTCTCTACGCAGCGAGTTGTTATTTTTTTTTTTTTTGCTCTATCCCTCGCCCCGGCCCTCTGCTAGAGGCGCTCAGCGCCTGTGTTGCAGAGGTTAGGTACCGGGGGTCGGTAGGCCTCTGGTACCAGAGGCCTGGGAAACTTCTTCGACATTCGCCTTACAGAGTGGAAACCATGGAAACCATCTCTGAAGAAGTCGGCCTCCTGGTACCAGAAGAGATTCGAACCAACGACCTGCCGCTCGAGAGAACGTCAATATGGCTACGCAAATCTGCACGTGCAGACCGCTTAGACCACTCGGCTATCTCGTCGGTTATCCTGTACTTCAGAAAGCGTTGTGGGGAAACAGAAAACTCATTGTGAGTCGTGATGTCTCCCAGACATCTTGATCGCACTAATTTCGATCGAAATACTGATTCTCAATAGTCATGGATCGAATCTCTTCCATAGCCGTGATATCGCCCCGGTTTAACAACGAGTTTCAAAGCTAGGACATTAGTTCCGAATCGAACACCGAGCAGTTCATCATATGTCAATCCATCGATTGGGAGCTGAATGAACCCGATAACTCACCGCAATATGGAGCACGAGCACATCATTCCCGTGCGAGGAACTAGATGCCGACATCTGAGGAGGTGATTTACTTTACATAGAAGATTTGTGACTACCTCCGATGCCGTCGGTGAAATCATTGATAGTAGGTTATGTATTGAACTATTCATGGAAACCTTGGACCTTCGATCGTTCTCTGACTGTTTGTTCGTACTTCACGCGTATGCATATGGTTTGACAGGCGATGAGCAAACTACTTTCCACCTGAAAATCAATCTGGCCGCAATCTGCACGGCATGAACATAGGCTCAATTCCGAGAATCGACCATTGGATTAGAGATGTTTGCAGTGGGGACCGGGGGAGGCAGACAGAAGGACGGCGGTCTGTGGATTCTGAGGCGCTTCAGTGACCTCTGCGGGTTACGACAGATGAGCTCCAGAACAGGGGTGGCCATGGGGCGGGCTGCAGGCCCCGACGGAATCTGGGCAGTCCGCAAGAATATTTTTTCGCGAATTCGAAAGCCTGAATGTTCTTCCGGCGGAGGGTTTTCATGGAGCGTATTTTTCCCAACAGTCGCGTGACTTTCCGTTTCCGAAATATCAGTTGTTATGACGACATAGACAAATATACGCGATTCGCCCGAATCGAAACGTGCATTCCGGCCGGGCCTGGGAATAGAAATCAGATATCACAGCACGTCACAACTTGAGGCGAGCGCGTCACGCCGGCGCCGTCGCGGTACATCGAGTGAAGCAGACCTTCAGTGGCGCTTTTTTCACTTTTCCGCGCTCGGAACTTGAGGAACACAGGTCGTCGCAAGTTGGCCGTGAGAAACCTATTGACGACTCCGATGGGTCGCGGGACCGAGAAAGTTGGCCTTCGCTGACCTAGAGGATCAGCGAATTCTCGCGACGCGATGCGAGGATCGAGGATTCGAACGAGCTTCGACCAACAGATTCAGTTTTTACCAAAAATGGCGCGAACAATCTGGTTTCCTGTCCACGATCACACTTCACGGATCACATATGTTGGGGAAATTCGAGCTGATGGCTTATACATCGTTCCCATGAATAAACCAACATGTGGAAATGAAACAGACTTCCTCCTCCTGGGAACTCATCCATAGCATCCCGGGAATCACCGGGATGGGGTGTATCTTGATTCCGTTGCTTGAGTTTGATCCCTCGCTGCCAAACGAGCTTCCAGCTCGGGGAACTGGATCCGCGAAGGACAAAGCCGGTTTCAGTTTCTTGTTTTAGTGGAATGCGCGTTTTGACGAATATGAAGCCCTTGCTCCCCAAGGAGGAGTGAAGAGCCGCGCGACTCGACCCTGCGTGAAATTCAGTCCTGATGCCGCTCAAGCTATTCAGAATGAAATGGAATAGATTGTGCAACTTCTTTCCCGGCATTTCCGTGACCCGATTCCGTGATCTTCTAGTCTCAATGGGTTCAAAGTAAACCGTTCAACTCCGTTTCATGGATCGAACCTCAAAATATCGTGAAATCGACGAAGAGAAACAGAATTTCTCCGTATAGAGAGCAAGCTGTACCCGGATCACGGGGAATCACCGATAGCGCAATCAAGACGCAGTGCTTCGAAAGAATTGGATGGAAAGTGTTTAGGTGTCGTTTTTCGACCACTGCTAGCGGCGCCTCTCTCTTCTCTCTAGAACAGTGGTTCCCATAGTTGGGGGCCGGAGCAACCGCGCAGAGCTGCTGGTTGAACTATCGAATTCCATTTGAATTCTGACAGTCAGTTTGAGACCGCTTCCCGATTCTATGCGGAGAAGCTCTAAGATCGCTGTTGCCCAGCACCTCTTCTTATATTTGTAAAAAGGGGTTCTAAGTCCCCCTCACCTTTGTGGGCATCAAAAATAAGGTTAAAGATAGACTTCAAGTCGCCAACTCCCTCCACTTTGGATCAACTCGACTAGAGATCGATTTTGAAGACGTCAAACAAAAGAATCGCAAACGAGCTCATCCCTCACGTGATCGTTAGGGTATTAATGAAGTTATCGAATAATGAAGATGATTACGACGGAACATGAAAAAGATGTGTCATAAATGAGTCTGGGTAACAGCTGAGATTGAAATATATTCGGCGGGATGGCGGTAGGGCCGGATTGCTATCCGTTCTGCTGAAGGGGGGCCGGGAGCAAAAAAGTTCTGAAACCACTGCTCTACGCGCATAGTAAACCTGATCGAATTCGCGCTGAGTTTAAGCTGACCTCGACCCGCCTATGATCTCATGAGATCACTGAAGTAACCACACGTCTTGCGGAATAGAAGCGAAGTTTCCCCGTCGAAGACGAGAGGAAACTTTCTTTTACCAGAGGCCGGCATTTAGTTTAAGACTCTCATGCGAATTGAATTCGGATCACGACTGCCACAACTTCATGAAATTGCGACGAACTGAAGCCTACTGGGTCGATCATCATTTTGGAAGGTGTTATGGCGAGTAGTTTCGCCCAGGGAAGAGGGTTCAGCTTGCTGCTATTTCTTAATGATTCTCACAGGGTAAGTCAGGAGTCAGCGATTGGCGTTGTCGCCTCGGGCGGAATTTACGTCAAGCGAATTCTTTCACGTAGAGGGACTCGGAGTCGACCGTAATTAGGTTTTCTTACATCAGATAACATCGAGGAGAGCCGTGAGCTCGTCCGGAGGCCGCGGATTCTCAGACTGCGTCTACCAGCTCGAAATCATCGTCAAGGAGAAAAACTCCTTCAGGCTTCAGAACATTTCTTATGTCGAGTCTCTGCTAAGTTCCTCGCGCCATAGACGAAATCGTGACACCAATCTGCAATGAATAATTGATAAACATGTCGTCGAGAGTAGTATCAAATCATGCTGGGTGTACCGGCCAAGTCGTGAAGAGTGCATGGGTTCTTTGTCCAGTCTCTTGAGCTCGAGTTACTTGGAGATTTCGTGCTCACTCTAATTTTCCGAGAACTCGCAGCGTTTGTTGGTTGTCGACGTTTGCTAAATGCTTAATGCCAATGAATAGCAAATAAAATAAGTGATTTCGAGCGCGCGCGTCTACGAGTTCAGCAACGCGTAGACACAAACCAGAGCCATCGACAGCTCGTACAGTGTTCCCTCTGGCCCACTTTTATTAACGAACAGAAAAAAAGCGACTTGTGGAGTGGCTTTCAAGGTCGAGAGATAGGGGAGATTGACGAGTGCTGTAAAATGACTCTGCAGCCCTGGCGGCATCCTAAACTTTGTGTGCTCCGATTCTGGTCCCGCAGGGGAGCTGGAGAACGGATCCAGGGTCACTCATTGCACTTTGGACGCTACGCAGAAAATGTGGACCTTCAATATTGAATCGGTAATCCGTGACCTTCTATTCGGAGAACTCCGGTTAGGGATCTCAACAACGATTAGAGGATGAGGTGTCACGAAAATGCAGAAATGAACCGGAGCATCCGAAAGAAATAACAGATCAGGCAGTACTGACACTTCAATCTCAATTATCCACGAAACGAACGAAAACATTAACGAATGACATTATTAGCGAATGCTTTCTGTGACAGTTTCCAATCTACAAGAGAGCCCAGTTAGCACAAACTTACGAACAAACTTCGTTCCGCATGATTACGAACAGATGCGCAAGTCGTCCGACACCCGGTCCTGTTGCCCTCCATACGGTTCTAATGATATCATCGTTCGTGCAATATGACGTCATAGGATGGGCATCGAACGAGCCGCAATTATGATGACGAGTCGTCGGAGGTTCCCAAAAAGTTCGTGTCACTATCGATGTCGCGCTTCCTTCCCTCCTTCCTCTGAAATGCGCATTCCAGACAAAAAATGTTTTATTGTCTTGTTTCAAGCGAAGGGAAGCCTTCGAAGCCCATGTGCAACCTCGGCATTTTCTTTCAATTCTCCGAGAAGGAATGTGCACATGGTCCAAGTGCAGTGAATCAGATGCAGACCGGCCTCTGGGGCGGATGGTGATGGTGCCGCGCTCTTAAGTCTCGGTGGTCAGCAGGCATCCGGAACAGTTCGGAATTGGTATAGCCGAAGCTCGGATTCGGGTGTAATAGAAGCACGATTCGATTGTAATGATTGCATGCCCCATAATGTGGTCTTCGCTCAGCTTGCGGTTCAATCATGAAATATTCAGCAATTCAATCGAGAGAGCAGCCGAGCACGCGTCGAGGATTTCAAGAGCAGACTTTGAATATTTTGCTCATTTCGATTGCTCCAGCGAGTTCGGCTGATCTCCGAGAGAATTCATGATTTCAGGCAGTTGTGTGAAGAAAAACAAAGTAGTTGAGTGAGGAAACTTTAGGGGATGCCCCTATTCTGAACACATCCTTGCTCGGTTCGTTTGGTTCGTGAAAATAACTTCCTCTTGGTGAACATCTTGAGCAAGCCACCAAGACTAGTTTTTCCTCACTCCATGTCATGTTCTACTTCAATCGCCGTCGTAAACTCACCCAACAATGAAGATCGACTCGTTGGTTGCTGCCCCTGGAAGTTTTCTGTTCATGTATCAGCACTTTCATGGGAATTGATGACGGACAGGATGAGTATGAGGATTCTTTGTCAGAGGGCGCGATACATCGAATCATCGAGCCGATTTCATTCATTTTCTATCTTAAGGCCGATTCCAACAATTCTGCTCGTCTGCGACGACCGTAGTCGCCATGATCACAAGAAATCCCCACAACTCGATGTGGAAGGGAGAGCTTCACGTGATGGGTATCTACATTCTTGACATATGCAGTCGTACGGATTGTTGAATGATTCATTAGGAACATTTATAGGTTCAGGGAGATGATGACGGGGGCTTCAATCGACACGATCGAGGGTTTCGACGGTTCTGGCCTGAATTCAAGATCTGAACAATGTTTCACTTCCTGATGAGCGTCAGCAGCGAAGATCCTAGAATAGCGAACATCACCTAGAAATTGACATTCGACACTAACAATAGCAGGTAGCAACCGGATCGACTGTTATACAAGAGGCATCTGACAGGTGATATGAGGTCCGCGACTCTTCCCTGCTTGTTCATTCACGGGTCACGATACTTGGTCGTGTCGAGAGACGAATTGTAGATTTTCTTATAGCATCCTGCAACCAGTACTCGTTCACGCACGGAAAGGTGTCTGATCACGTTCACTGAGCAAAAATATGAGCAGGAACACGTTCAATCGGAAATTCCTCACTTGATGAAGTTTGTTCATTTGTTCGTTCCACCGCATTTTTGAGGACCGATATGCGGAAGAACACACAATGCTACGTCAACGCGCAGGTGATTACATCAATGACGAAAACATCCAGACTCCACCAGAAAATGGCCAACACTGATTCTCCGATATAGTCATGTATGCTGTAGCCGAGGAACTTTCTGCTCATCTCCACACTACAGCCGCGCTGCAGTCCAAACCGTGTATTGAGACAATCAAACTCATGTCGAGAGTAGCAAACGAGGGAGCCAAACGAGCGAAAGCCGAAATCACGATTCAGGATCACTCCGAATGCCAGTCGAGCAGAGGCCAGTGAGGGCCCACGTGATAGCTGCTGTAAATACGGGAAATGTCTCCAACGATCCGGAGAATTCCGGAAATATGCCATAGAATACTCTCACACGGAAGTGACTATCGTCGTGTATGTAAACATTGTGATCAGGCGCGTATCCCATATCACCTTTACCCGTGCAATTGAGAAACGTCTTACCATAGTTCTTGTTGATGCACGTCGTGAAGTGACTACGGCTGATAACGGTTCGGAGGGCGTGCTCGGAAACAACGACAACTTCCAGAGTGCAAGCTATTTTCACACGCTGTGACTTTCTCACTTATTCTTTGTTGTTCCCGGACGGAGACGGCCAACATAGGAATCTGAATCAGACGAGGTAGATATCATTTTCTCATTTGATTCCCATTCGACATCGAGATCAAAGTCGTTGCGATTCGCGGACGAGCTGTTTCAAATACGGAATCAGGATTGTCGACAACGGATCCGAAAGAATCGGCTTTTCTGGCCCCGGAATCAGGAAGAGCCAAGAGTCGATACTGCGCCAGTCCTGCAGGGTTACATGTACAGTGACGATGTCCGACCACCCGGCGAAAACATAGTTCAGTCCAGAAACGTAACCGGAGGTCGCGCCGGTAACTTGAGACACATGTTATACCACCAGGGAAATAATTATGATATAAGTGACCAGATGTCCCAGTCAGCGCCGTCTGTACCACGAATGCAATTTTCACATCCCCGTCGAAGCTGTCCCGAGCGAGAGGTCAACCAGAGCAGAGTTCGATACGGCTACATTGAGAATATTGTCAAAATATCAGGATCGTGTCATCCTCTCAAAGAAAATTCGGAGACAAATATTTCAGGCTACGACGGACTCTGGCAAGGGCAAGCCTTGACCCAGAGCAGGAGTGGGCAACATCGAACCTCTACCGGGCCACTGGCTGCGCTTAGAACCCATGGCGGGCCGCAGTGGCCATCGCTCGAGGTGTTTAACGCGATTCTTGACGTAAGATAGATTTAGATTTCAAGAATTGGGTTTCTATTTGTATCGTCTTAATGTTGAGTGCCAGCTTTTCGGTTGCATCTCGATGGGTGTTAGTGAATTGTTAATCTTCCACAAGTATCTCAATATGTGGTAAGAAAGCTGGACCTAGAGGTACTGAAGCTTCAGATTCAGTCTGAGCCTTCGCATCGAATAAATAAATTTTCTTGAAGAGGAATACGTTTCCCCGGATTCTATATCTAGCGAATATCTGCAGCCGTACTACTGACTTTGTAAACGATAGATATACTGCGGCTCAAGGGAAATCGAGTGAACAGATTAAGTGGATTCATGCCTCTGCAATCACGGGCTCGATTATCGGTAGCTCCAATCAGAGCGCTCGGTCGCTTTCTGAAATACCTCGATTCGTGTGGGTTTCCCATTTAGGTCGGAAGCATAGGGGAGCTGACAGGGTTCATAAAATGATCTTTCGACCTTCAGCGTCTGAAACTTCATGAAGCCTCGTCTATTCTAGTTCAGTGTGTGGGTTGGCCAACGGAGCCAGGATCACCCATCACGTCGTTGATATCGTCGCAGTCTGCTCGACGCGGAATTCCCTTACACAAGGAAAGAGTTTCGCGCAAAGTCAAGAGCTCACAGGTCCTCGGTCTCCACCCCGCATCGAATATACGAGAATATATTCGGAACACGATGACGATACATTTTGCTTCACTTTTTCTGCTGGCAAGCATCGAAAATTTAATCGAAAGTACAGTGAGGGATCTCGGTTCGAGATTTTCGTGAGATACCGGAGCACTGACTCCTCCAGCCATAGAGGCTCGAAGTTATCCAAAATCCAAAGCCACCTCCAACCGCAACAGGGGCCGCTGCTTAACTACAATTCGAAATCGGTTCTTGCTTCACCATACCGAATCTTCAATCACGAGTCGTGTTTCGAATGTCACCATTGGACCGAAACTTGTTGGAATCATTGGGATGAAGTACTATAATTACAAGTCAATCACGAGCTCGTCCTCACAACCCTTCAGTCAATGAGCCGATCATGGAAAGAACTTCAAGATAAATCGTAGAGGCTATACCTGTGAAATTCCCGATGCTGCTGGTCAGAGGCAAAAGGTTTCAAGCATTGTCTCTTATCGCAATCCATTTGACTACTCCGCCAGTTCATCAATACCTACCATCGTTGCACCTGGATACAGGAAAAAAGATTATCAAGCAGGTTCTAGACTTTATAACATTTGAGAAAGACATCGAGATCGTTTCCGAACAACAATCCTTCGCCCTTGAAAGCGTTTTGAGCCGAAGATTTCGAAGCGGAGATCTCTATTCTGTCGCAGGTCAAGAGGAACATGCTAAAAGTGTGCTACACCGCTCTCGTTCCGGTGATTTTTCAGAGTTTTTGTTACCGGCCACTGAATTGCTGGACAATCAGTGTTTTCTCTATTTCTGTCAAAGCCCAAGAAGTTTCCGTGAGACCGTGAGGAGAGATTGCAGTGGAATGGTTCTGGTGCCAAAAAGTGCTCGCTGACACTATTGTATCGTGTCATTTCGTCCTCCTCGATTTGGGATCGATGTCTCGAAAGTGCTCGTAAATCGTGAAAATGGGTCGAAGAGTGATAATTCCGGCGTTATTTTGAACCGGCTTTCGAAACGGCAATCTGTTCAAGTCGGGACGTTATAGTGATCGCTGACCGAAATAGATCTCGGAGCATCCCGTGGCTTAGTTATAAAACCATTCGTCAAACAAACTATACTCGATCACTCTCTGCCTGATCACTGCACTCTCGAATGACACGCCTCGTCTCCTCCGAATCGAGTGCTGAGGTCTCCGAAGAGATTATGAGTAAGTTATGAGTAGAGCCTGGAAGTTGAGGCATTATTCATTAATCAATCCCCGTCAATTCATTGGATAGTCGACCAGATCGATGATTTCCGCCCAATCACGGCCTGGGCTGGAACAGTCAAGCATCAAATACTCATATTTCCATCAATTCAAATTGAAGGATGCATGGTCCAAAGTGATGAATGCCTGAACTCCCAGGCTCTAGTTATGAGAGATGTTGATCCCATTCCTGGAATACCGTGTTTCCTCCAAATTAATCACGACGCGTTTTCATAATTCCAAATGTGTCGACAAACTGCGGTCCTTCTCCAGAATGAGGCTCCTATCAGAGGAAGTCTCTCAACGATTTGAATTCAAGGTTCCATAGTGTCAGCACGTCGTATACAGAATATCACTAATCCCTCCCATTCCGGTCTGGGACATTATTACTCGAATATTGTGGCCAACATCAGTTGCCAGCATAATAAATTGTCCAACTAGAAGAACTTGAGTCTGGTATTCGCGTCGTTGCACAACCGAATATCTCCATGCATTTATCGAGGAAGCTCAATGAGCCTGGACTGGACACCTTCTCGATCATGCAGTCTTAAAAACTTTCAGAAGACTGCGATTAATGCATGAAACGCTACTGCTGCGCCTCCTCACGTAAATCATACCGACTTGTGTCATGTAGAGCTACGAGTATCAGGATGTCGAGTGTCGCGTTCTGGTAGTTCGGATGGACATTCTGCGACATTCTGACAGAATGCCGATTGACTCAGTTTGCGGCGTTAGACTCGTGTAGGATCGAAACTTTCGGAGTGCATTCTAGTTAACCGGTTCAGAAGTACTCGAGAACCGTTAGGTTGAGTCACGGTAGGCTGGCAGTATTATCATTGTGGAGGCCGAAACGAACGCTTCTCTCTGATACGTTTCGATTCCCCTCAATCCATTTCTTGTAGAAACGCATTACGAAAAGATTAGATTCGATCGATTGGTCTTGCTGTCCATGAACTGAAACATGAAGTTCTATTTCTTGCGAGCAACCACCGATAGTTTGAGTGCTCCGCGGCATGCATTTCATTGCATATGGGGATCACTCGTAATTAGGACGAGGCACACACGAGAGCATCGACTTGAATTCGGAAAAATTCAAGACGCAATTCATAGTTCTAACAACTATCAGAAACGACGCATCAGAGCAGCATCCGTGCTGAGCTCGCTCGACGATTTCTAATTATTCATCAGCTTGAGGAACGCCGAAGGGGAATATTAGTAGCGACAGAACATGTCGATGAGAAAACTTGAAGAAGTCGTTCCATCCTAGAGTTAATAGAGGTCGGGGGACTATGAAGGCTGTGATTGATGACTGGACAGCGGATCTCCCAAAAAGGTTCACCCTCTTTCTCTCTCTTAAAGTCTGAAATAATAAATCGGCATTCTGAGATCAGTTCCTGCGTCTCACCAATTCGACTGATTCGACCAAAAGTTCTCTCTGATAGTTACACAGATATTCTGAACAAATAACTGAGAGTAAGTGTTCAATGTGTCATGACGGAGACGGTGCGGAATGCGACTCTTCGGAGAGCCCGCCCGCCGTCTGGAAAAGCTCGTCCATCAGAGTCGTGAACGGTTCGCTCTGATCTCACTCCTGGTTCACAGAGCCCGCACTCGAGGATAATGTGCACCGGCTCCTCGGGAGATCAGAGGTGAAATCTTGTTCCTTTTCCATTCCACTGATGATGTTCCGCACGCATCGTAGAGAAGAATTGATGGGGTGGTCCACGAGCTGACAAATGACTTCGACATCAAAGTACTTCGACGTGGTTTGCTCTTCCATCTCGCACGAGCTTCGTCTATCGACGAATTTGAAACTTTCGACGAGAAGCCTCGTTAGAGCTCAACTTTCAGGACTCCGTGATGGATTCTTATGTTTGTTCTCTGAAGTAAACTTGGGTTACGCGCTCCAGTCCCATCGTTTTCTCTCTTTCACAGAGTTTAAAGTCTAAGTCCAAAACTAGTTCATTTCTTGTGGCAACCGACGAAAATTGTGTAATGTGGTTTGCCCAGTCGTTGGCAGGACTTTATTCTTCTACACGGCAGCGCGTGGTGGTGTACCCAACTCATATACCCGCCTACTCAACAGTATTGTGAGTATGCTAGCTGCTCAAAATTAGCTCATCAAAAGAATCTATTGGAAAACACGATTATAGTCGCCACAGTTACCTTCGTAGCCTTGCAACGCATAAGCCGGAGCAGCGTGCCTTGATAACGAACCCTATCAGGAGCGAATGTGGCACCAAGGACGCTACACAAAAAGGATCACTACGTACCTCGCCGCTTCCTTCCTGACCGACATTCTTACTCTCATGGCCAGTCCAACCGGGTATCAACCTACGCGATAAAGACTGGACGAAGGAATTCCGCCGTCTGATATCATGAGGCCACCGCTATAGTTTCTGTCTCTGTTTTTCTAATATTGAGGGCATATTTTCACGAATCGAAACTCTGTCAAAGTTTCCGTAACGAGAAACCGAGGATGACTTAAGGCAATGGTCGAGGAAGTGAGATCATCGTTTAGGAGTTTAGCGATGCTCACTCTGAGCCGAACTTGAAAACTCCGTCCGTGAAAGTTTCCTATCTCTGACTCGAGAATTTCTGTAATCATTGCTCTGTGATCGCCGTTCGGATTTAGTTTTTTACCCCTCTCCAACATCGTCGATAGAGAATTCGAGCGAAATGGGAAGCATTCCAGTCACACCTCGGTCATCCACGAAAGGAGAAATCGAATTTTGTGCCGCTATTCTGATTAGGCAACGACTGCGAAAGCCACGAAAGCATTCGATTGCTTTGGCATCACAAATAGAGGTCCTCCATCTAGAATTCCAAGCACATATAAGTAGATTATTGGAGACATTTCTGTTTGTTCGATTTGAAGATAACTTATTTCTGCCCAATGTGCAACGATCAAAAACATCTGAATAATAACTCCAACAAACAAACCGTCAAGGAGCTCCTTTTGAGCCCTGCGTAACCGCCGACTCGGCAAATGTTCCCTTGATCTAAGTGCTCTTCCAACTCGTCATTGGTCGAATGCTATGTTGAACTTTCCCGTTATCTCCTATTTCATGAACTTTCGTATCCTGAGCCGCTCGTGGAACATCAAAGTGCGGAACTTCGTTTCGGAAATTGTTTCGGCCTCCTCACTCGGAATGATTTCTTAGTAGCTACCGGCGTCCGAGAAGCCCGGAAACCGCCTCAGAAAGTTTGAATCTTGTTTCATTTTGGGAAGCCGCGCGAGGGAAAAGCACGAGGGGACGACATTTGATGCTATATTCGGGATTCGGACTCAATGAGTGTTGAGAGGTTGTTTCCGCGTTGTCATTTGGGATCATTTGAGAAAAAGCAAGAATTTCTCATGCTGCTTTCATGACAGATGTCAGCTCGCCCAGCAGCGGGTCATCTTTGTCATGACAGCTGGTTGATTTCCTACCCCTCCTCATTCCAACTTCAACCCCAACACCGTTGGCCCGGCGGATGGAGGGCGCGCTTCTCATACGATTGTAACTCACACAGTGGCCTTCGCCGCGACACACCAACCAGAGCAAGCCGCCAGTCAGTCAAGCAGACCGAACGACGAGAGGAGAGACGGTCGAAATTAAAATAAAAGTTTTCCAACGAACAGCGACGAGGACTCTATCATCTGTCTGACAGTCTTTCCAGCTGCTACCTCGCCGACAGCCAGGCAAGCGCCGAGACGTTCAGAGATCCGGATCGATTTTAATGTCATGAGAGGTGAGTAGAAAGCTCATGTGTTCTCAAATCCATTTCAGAACCGAAATCGAGACGAAGTAGCAGGGCCAGCTAATGAATCATCGCTGCAGCCCACGGGCACGGTCTCTGTTCTGGCGCAGCCACTCCTATCTAAGGTTCTCGGCAGAGGTGATCTTCCTTCATGATCGCAGCATCCGGCGTTTAGCGCCAACAATTCAGAAAGTGATCCTGGATGAAGAAACAACGGGAAACATTTCGTGTGTTTCCAACGGATGGAGAAGCCATTCGAGCGGCGAAACGGATCAAGTCGGGAAAACTTGACAGACTATCCGAAACAGTATATAATCCTGTCTGGAATGATTCCGTCGAAGCCTCCGCGATCGCAATGTAAAACGTTAAACGACTGCACTGGGTGCTCGCAGAGAAAACGCTTCGAACATTCCATCAATCTCAATTTTCGTCGCACCCTGTCTGGGAACGGAGGAAGAATATGTCGATCTCTTCGAAAACTTTCGGAAGCTTCTCTAACGGCTCGGACAAATATCGAAACCTATGCCATGCCGTCTGCTGCAACAATCGCACGGGATCTTTCCCTCTGCCAGGGGGAAGCAGACTCCAGACGGCAGCCACGGGAGCTTCCTCGGAGTTAGTCCGGCAATGAGGTCGTTCGATAGAACAGCTGATATCTAGAAATGTTGAGGTACGCCGAAGACACTGAGAATGCAAGGGAACAGGAGGAGCAATAGAACGGATCCGAGAGGAGAAGACTGCCCTGAAAGATGACACTCATTCATCCAAAAGACACAGAGTAATAATTTCGAAATATGCCCTTGTTTACTGCTCCGACGACTACGCCCAGTAAACACAATCTGGGAGATAGAGTTTCGTTCTCTCCCGAAGAAGCCCGGTGTCGAGAACGGAGCTTCTCCGAGAATCCATTATGGAATGTCTTACGAGTATCTCAATGTAACTGTGCAACTACGCGGCGGCTTGACCCGCTCGCGGTTCCTAGGAGGTGGAACCTTGAAAATTTCCCGGAGCAATCCGTTGCTTGTGCTGTCCCTTTCAAATTTGAAGATCCTCAACCATTATTCCATGATCCATTAGAGCGAAATCGGGAGGCCATTAGAAAGCTTATCAATCGTCGGTGCTTCTTCTCATCATTCTCATTCCGATGTTGTCACGGGATTCAACTGGAATGTACAGGAAACAACATCCATTGATCTTGAGGAGCAGAGAAATCAAAGTAACTAAGGAACTTTTCCTTTGATGACTTCAAATTCCCGACTGGAAGGATAATAATCGAATCCTGAAACGAGAATTTCCATGTAGGCAGTCATGTATCTCGGAGTCTGTGCCTACGAGACTCCGGCCAAGAGATCGAACAGGTGTCCGATCAATCTTTCGATGCTCGAGAATCTCCTCTCCTTTTCGTACGCAACCGACTCATGGTGCAGAGCATAAAACTTCGCAAACAAACCGTTGGGAAATAAGAGGATCTCCGTCAGGTCGACCGGTTGCAGCTGAATTTGATCGGATCAGCTCGTGTCTGCTCTTTGCGCCGCGGCTCGTCGGATTGAATCACCTGTTGCGGATCAGCCGTGGCTAATCCTAATGCGAAAATAGCTCGAGTTTGTGAACACATTTCCTTTTTCCAGTGAGATCGATGCTGCAGAGGGGATGTTCGTCTCCCAACATCACGCCACAGGTGTCTAAAATAGAGTGCACAATGTCTCTTTCGTCCCTCGGCGAAATATTCGATGATATAACGGTACTGGAAATAAGTTCTGAGAGAATGCGTAGTTTTTCGGAACGTATTGAGCTGAAGAGCTGCGAGTGATATCTAGCGGGTAGCGCTTCGCGAGTGCAGAGAAAAAACTTTGGATTCCACTCGCAATATTGTCATTGTCAGCCGGAAACGGATGAGAAACGAATCATGACATGACAAATAATACAGACTAATGAATTATTTGGCGTAGGGGACGGTACCAGAAGCGCCAGTTCGTGAATGATAGATGACTGTCCCTCTCGAAGGCTTGCTTTTCTCCGCTCGAATGTTCTCTCTGTTTTCTCTTCCCGTTACTTCGTCTGCTGCCTATCGGAGCGTCCTCTTTGTCGAGCGAGAGGAGCACGAAAAAGCTGCAATAATAGTATTTGAATAACTCTTCGCTGGCCGGTGAATGACACACGCGGCATCGCTTGGCGTCACCGGTGCCGTTGCATTACGCCATAATCACAACGACTTTTTATTCTTACCGGGAGCTGTGTACCTATACATTTGTCCCCCTTGTCATGCTAATGTGGTATTCTTCCCTATTTCCTCTCGCTTGTGTTTGCCCATCCTCCATTTCTTCCGTCCAGTCGTCGGAACATCTGGGCAGCAACAACGACTGAGTCGAAGAAAGGCCAGACGACCAGACACCACTTTTTTTTACCCTGTATCGTATAGCTACACCGTATGTTTATACTGGAACTTTGGCGCCTGCTACATGTGGCGTCTTCGAGAGAGAAATCCGGGGAATAAAAGTGAGCTCTAGCGTTCTCGATTTCTCGTTCAGCGAACTTTACTCGATTTAATAACACGACACTGATTCACCTCGATGCTCTGGATTGCTTTTGAGGCTCCAGACGCCACAGCAGAACTTGGAAGAACTTTTCTGCGTCAAGAATATGACACCCCCGTTTACTTCAACCCGCCCGTCTCTCTTCCTCGGCATCTGTTCACGAACACGTTGGTCGTATAGTGACTATATGTGCCACGGCCGGATGATGATGATTAGAGATGCGAATTTACGCAGAAATCAAACGATGATCAGGGGTGGACGGAACCAAGGCCCTTGAAATACCGTGCACGAAACCAGAAATGTATTCCCGCATATAATAATGATGGAGAAATGAATAAGACAGAGCGGCAGGCAGAGCGGAGCGGCGTGATTCAATGAGGCGCACACATTCATTCTCCAAGAAAACGCGAAAAAAAGGAAAATACAGAGAAGCCTATCATGACAAAATCGCGCGAGGTGGACTCCCCGCTATGACGGACGAGCTATTGTTAATACCGCCATGCCGGAACCCTTCCTCCGCTCCCGCTGAGTTCGTTACAATGAAGCATGATCGTATTAAAATGTCCACCGCTCACGACTTCGTTCCTCGTGACGAGAGCTCCGATTTTCATTCTTCTTCGAAAAGTATGTTCGAATGCATGAGCGATACGACTGACCGTCGGCCCCTTCCTCCATGGAGAATCACAGAACGGACGAAAGTTGCGTCTCTCAGAAAACTCGTCCGAAGAACCGATCATCGCCACGGCTTACAGCTCTGCCTCATGAATCGTCCTCGCCGGAAACCGGTATTTCTCAACCTTCACATCCATTTTTCCGGCCCTTCCCATTAGCTGTCTGGAAAAATGCTCTTGCGCCTGGTGAACGCAGGACGGCTCTGGACCCACCGATGAACATCTAAAAACCTTGGAACAAGGCGGAGTGTGCTCAAAGTAGAATTTCCCTCTTCATTTCGGTCTTCTTCGAGTTCTTCATGGAGTTCGCGTCTATCGGAAAGTGTCCGTATTTCAGAAGACGACCTCTATATTTTCAACCCTCTCGTAGGGTGCCCATGTATCAGGGGGGGAGGCGATTTGATACTCTGGGGTCCCTGCTATGGGGAATTAACATGGGACGGAAAGGGGGGGGGGTAAACACCCGATCGCCCCCCCCCCTGTAGACTTCCCTGTGTGTGGACCTCATTTTTCTTCCAGCCACAATGAAAAACTGGAGTTTCCAGATAGCGGGATGAAGAGTTCGAGACAGCGGAGGAAGGGCGCAGTTGAAGTGCGAGGGCCACGAGAAAAAAACGCTCGACTCTACAGCAACTCGAGAACAACAACTGAAAGAAGTCGGAAGCGATGGAGACTTGGGAGTGCAAATAGTTGGAGAAGCGGGAAAAGCAAGAGAGGAAGGAGATACGGCGGACGAGCGGGAAGATAGGGAACAGAAGGGAGGGAGGCGTTATGTGGGAGATGAGGGAAAAAACGGTCGTGACAAGACTGAAGCGGCAGAAAAAACGGAAGATTGATATGAGGAATATATAACGACTCAAATATTTGCTTTTCCAGGCGAAGTATTGTTCTGGTGTCGAGCCGTCGCCGGAACCCTTGTCGCTTAGCCCTAGCCCCTTCTGCTTCGATTTATTCCCGTCACTGACGTCGGCCTCCATTCCAGTGAGAAAAAGATGTCTCGGGAAAACTTCGAGCAAAGCAGCGTTCGTCCTGCTCCTCTAAAGTTGCTGAGCGAAATAAGAAGACAGAGTGTTCGGAAAGTTAGATAAAGACGTGGATTTTGAATTCGGAACTGCCATTCGCCACTTTTAGCATTCACCAAACAGGACGGCGGCGATCCAAAGGTTGGAATCAGGTCTAAGACGAGTTCTTCCTGATGAACTCGTTTCATGATTTCAGATTGCTATGAGGGCGACAAGGATGCCAGTCCAGAACACGATGAAATTTCGACAAAGATAATTTTAGCGAGGCTCTTTGTTGTGCGCGGTCTCGCTCCGCGAAGAAATCTGGAGGTCTGTTGGGGGGCGTTTTTTCCAAATGACCATTTCGATGAAACTGCAGAATCTCGCATGAAAACAGGAAAAGCTTTGTTCTAACGTGAAAACATAGGGGAAAGAGAATCCAACAAGTCTTTTGCTTCTGGAGTTTCTCTCTTGATGTCGGTCTTCTCCAGTGGAGTCGGATCTTCTGCAAAATGATTTATATCTTCGTGAACTGTGGAGAAAAGTATCCAACGCTGGCGCATCTCAGCCGTCGTACAGCTATTTACTGCTCCCGCGAAAGACCACGGATGGAAGGGAATCTTCACCGGATGTGAGCAAAAAGCCGATTCTCATTCCAATATTCAGCGGCTCTAATGAAAATTGGAAAGTTTTTATGAACCACAAGTTTTTGACAATGAGTTCATAGTTGACGCCATTGTACAAGTCGCTCTGCTAATTAAAATTTGCACCACGGCGACCATTACCAGCGGTAGCTGCTTCACGACCCACAAAAACAGCGCATCCCGTTGATGTGTAGCGCTTGGCGGAAAAGACTTGCTTCCTTCCGGGGAAGCGGGGGGATATTCGTTGCCTTCCACTGTCCCCACAGCGTTTATCAATCTCTCTGTTCATTCATTTATTGGAAGGAGAACGCAGATCGCAGTTTTGTTGATCTGCATCGAGGCTACGTCACCATCATTGACTTTCGAAGCGACATGACCTTGATCCATTATCACGTGGAAATTTATTCAGGAAAGACGATTGAGTACCCTTTGAACCAAGACGCACGTTTGACTCTGGGGCGACGATTCCGGGTTCTCATCATCGATACATTGTGAGTGACCTGTTTCGCGGCACCTCTCTTTATTCAGAAACTGTAGACATTTCCAAAGGGGAAAGAGCCTTCTCTTAGGGAGGGAACTGTGAGTAACTTCTTTGGAGGCACATGTTTGAGAAAACTTCGACGATAGCGGGAGGAAAGTCCATGTCTCCGACGTTTGAACTATACATATATTTCTCTCAGACCTTCAACACGTCTCGTGTTCCAGTCAGTCGATTTGATGTAACTGCACCCAAGTCTACCGATTAGTTCTCAATCGATCATAATGTCCTCGAAAGGAATGCATTCAGCTTCGATGCCCGGAGTCACTTGTTCCCAAAATTGGTCTTCCCTCGGGAAGTGAGTCAATCCAAGTGGCATATGCATGAGGCTGCTCGAGGAAAGTGGCTGAAGGCACAAACAGACGCACAGATGCATGCCTACATTGAATGTAGGAAGACGAGCAGACATTCACCGGAAAAGCAGCTTCGGAACAAGAATCTCCCTGCATGCTTCTTTATCATACACCATTTTATATCTCGGCGGTCTCCATGCAAAGCATGGACCAGCAGGCCAGTAGCAGACTCTCAAGATAAGTTCTTGCTCTTTGTCTGCTTTGCGTTGCCTTCGGGACGAAGCTCGGATGGCGGGAGAATGATGAGGTTAAGGGAATCTCGCGAACATAATCAGAATAAGAAAGAGGAGAATGTGATTAAAATTGCTAATGAACTCGAACACAGCAAGAAAGGTAGACGTGTGAATTGGATTTGCATAATGAATAGAACGCATCTTTCATGCCTGAATTCAAGAAAATCAGACCCTTCGACCCGACATCGATGGCCTTGTAGAAGGTTCCTCTCCGTCGGAATTTCTGATCGTTTCTTAATACGTTTTCAAATCAATACTTTTGAGCCAGTGAATGTTCTCGGACAGCTTTCCTCCAGGCCTTTCTCATTCGATCTTTGACCTTGATCGCATCACTGAGGACATCGTTGGCCGACGGTTGTACTTCATTTCGAAATGAATAGCAGCTGGGGAGCTATCCCATTAAGCCAATCTACGATGAGTGCATGAATCCGAGGATACGGCAACTCCTCCGCGATTCCATGGCTCAACGTCATGGGGAAGAGGGGATCCGGTGCGATGGAGTTCTTTTTCCGATTCGAGTCTGGCGTTGATGGAATTCTATAATTCCATTCGAGCACCGATCAGAGTCGCGACTTGCGACGGAAGAAGAATTCGATTGTTCTCTATCCGGGCTGGACAATGTACACGCTGTTCGATCGGAAGACGAGACGGCAATTGTGCGCAACAACTTGTTCGAATATCTCGAGCCGTTCCCTAATTCCCAAATCTCGCACGTGTTCAACGACCGACGATTGGATTAACAGCCGCGGAAAAATCCGGTTCTGAAAGCTTCAAATCTTTCAAAAGAACAATTGTTCCAGCGCTTTGAATGATCCCGAGGTACGTGTGGGACGTGTTGATTCACTTTTCCGGCTCACTACGCATCATGACAAATCCATCGTAAACTTGAGAGTTCCTTCCGGCGTCATCGGATACAACGATCGAGCTTCAACGGGATGTTACTTATTCCGTGGAGAGGTTTTTGTTTCCGGAGGATAGCAGGAAGTCAAGCGTCGGCAATCAGCCCTCAGCCTCATTACCGATCGTGGTTGCAAAAGTTGTAACCGCTGAGGACTCTGTCGGATGCCGTTCACGTTCGAGACGATGTTGGCAAAGCTTTTCTATTGAAGAGAAATAAATCAGGCGGACCACGGAGCAACACTGAACGGGGATTTATCAGCGAACTCTTCAATGCCTAATGAGGCAGCAGATGACAATCCTGATGACGGAACCTAAGCGGAAAACCGCCAGACTGAGGTTGGCGCTCGTCAAAAATACCGAACCATCGTGTAATCTCATCATAGAGAGTGAGTTGTGAGGTTCCCGTGTCGTGGAAGCTCCATTTATCAGGAGTAGAAAGCAGAAGGAGTCAGTATAGACTGGAAGGAACCGACTCGATGAGACGAGATACTGTCATTAGGAAGAAATGTCAATGTGAGCTCAGATACGCCTTGTTCGTTCGGATCTTTTCATGGGCGGCTCCAACCACAAAATGTTGGCAGTGATGTGCGATTACTGGCGGAACAAGGGGAGAGGAAAACAGCTCGAGCTTTCTATATGGACATGTTATTGTTCAGAGCTATTCTAAAATCCCGGGTAAAATGAACCTTTTTTTCTCGCAATTCTCGGGAAAAACCGTATCGGATAACGAACTCATCAGACAGCGTATCTTCCGTATAACGAACTCGTCAGATGGCGGACTTGGCAGATGACGAACTTGAACGATAACGATCTGATGAGTTCGTTATCTGCGGGATTCTAGGGTGATTGCCAATGAAGCTTTCTATGCGAGCACGAGAAACTCTTCCTAGCACCATCTATCGTCTTGAGTGAGCGAAGATTCCGTTCTCATGGTAAATGGCCTTTGAGTGTCCTCGATCTTAGATGACCCTATTGGGTCGTGGGCGAGCAATCTCCACGGACACTTATGCTGCGCAAACCATTCTTTCGCAGACAGTGAATACCGTTGGGCTCACTCCGGTCGGCGAATAGACATGCCAATCTAAGCGAAGACTTGACTCCATGCTACTTGTTAGCCCCGTTTCTGGCGAAGTTTACACCAAATTGTAAATGTCATCATCGAAGACGCTTTGGTTCTCCCTTCATTCGGGCAAACATTGTGCATTGAGAGATCGAAATCCGGCGAGTTGACCCTGAAATTACCTGGGGTTCACAGTTTTGTAGTTCTTTGGTCGGCGTGATGAAACTCCGGTTGCCCAATGAGCGAGTCGAGTTTAAATCGCAAGCCTCAGTGAGCGCCAACGATCGTTGAAAATCTGGCGAAGAGGGATTTTAATTCCAGAGTAGGCCACTGAGAAATCTTACGGAAATCAATCATCGTCGAGCCAGAGGCTATTTACACAAATGTCAGGGAACAGGATTTTGGAACTCTCCAAATATGAGCTCCCCAAGTCGGTTCCGCTGAATGACCTACGCTGTCAGTCCTCAGACTGCAGCAGAGCGGTTCACGGCCCCGATAAGAGATCGGAGAAATGGAATGCTCCGGCTAGAGCTCGAGAGCGTGTCCAGGAATGAAGCGGAACCCGTCACGCATTGAGCTCCGTTCGTGTGGAAACCCAGTCACCCCACCCCGGGGATAGAGTCATTGTTGCGATTAGCCCCCTTATCCGTTCGCTTTCTGAAGTACCCGACAACAAAGTGAAAAAACGCCTCCAAGTCCTTAAGAAGAGCGAGTTTGGGGGAGTTCGCGGAACAGCTCATTTTCATGAGTCTATCGAGGGTATCTGCAGCGTTTATGAAAGCTGTTCCCCATGTTCCTCATCTGAAATCCATCGCGGAATGATTGACATTCCTTCAGAGTTTCCGCGAGCGTAGTATCTAGGACACAGCTTTGGGCCGCTCTTTACGAGATCGTGTACCGTTGAACTACGCAAAACCTTCGAATGAGCTCCAATATGTATAAATGTGTGGAAAGATGCCATCTTTCTGACCGAGAAGACAAATAACTTCATCCACGCGCTCTCGATCGCAGGGAAAGCTTTGCCGCGCATTCATCGTCTTTCTGCCAAATCCCTCAGACTTGCCACAAAGCCGTTGTTCGCTGAACTTGAGAAGAACAATAAAGCTCGAGATTGATATTCTTGGGAGAGTCCCGCGTTGTAGGACCGTGCTTCCTGGAAGAGAATAGCGTTCGAATAGATTCGTTGGCGGGAGGTTGACAGGAGTTGATTTGTCACCAGTCCAACCACAAATACGTCTGTGCCAGCTTAAGACTTGGCGAAAGACAACGCTTTGTGCGTCATATATCATCAAGACGTTGCTTTGACTCCGTTTTTCTTCCGTGTTTTCAGATGATAGTCGGACGTTCTCAGTCGGGCCTGTATGTGTACTGTCTCTCTTCAGACAAACGACTGAGTGAGAGAAGCTCAAGGACAGCGGAAAGAACTCCTCGGCTCATGGGATTATGGTTGCAATAAATCCTCAAACCCCATCAGCGGCCTTCGGTTCACCGGACTCCGAGTTCTCTCATGAGTGATCCATGTCGATTGTCTCGTGTTCTCTGGAAAGACCTCGTCCTACCTTTTACGCGGTTCAGATCCATCCGATTGAAGCCTCGCAAAGATGTGCCGATACTGCTGATCGGAACAACCGTGATGCTCGCTACGCTCACGAGGCAGCGACCTGCGCTGTCCCTGTAGGTAACAGGAAACGGGTAAATTTTGAAACACGGTCATGGCAACCAGCAAACGAGGCAACGGTGAACAGCAATGATTCAGAAAAGATCCGATGAGTGGGAGAGGGATTGCAACTCCGGTCTGGAAGCAAAGCAATCCCGAACGGTAGCCAACCGTCTCAGTCAGCAGTTGAAATTGAAAACTGGCTCAGTATTCACTCTCCAGTCAGCATCAGGACTGCTTTTACTTTCATACTGAACTGATTGGAGAGCAGCTTTCCCCATGCGCAGAGGCTCTATTTTCGTTTCCATCTCGTGCTCAGACCTGAACTAGGTAAGGAACAGAGTCTACCAATTAAGATTTGATGGAAACCGAGTACTCAATTGGAAAAATCTATTGCTGCACACTGGAAAAGAGCGGCAGCAGCCGGAGTGATTTCAAGATTAATGTGGGTCCGCTCAAAAGACGCCCACAATTGTTTGCTCCCACCCATCAGTCGACGATATTACTGATGACGCGCGGCATCTGACAAGAGTGGCGAGATGCCCCTTGTTTCTATCAAACATTTTTGGCATCTGAAATTCGTGCGTATGTAAGGAATGTTAGAAGAGTGCTCCCTTGACATCAATGGAATACCAGGCCATGAGCTCGGTTTCGGCCCAACCACTATTTGACATCACGACAATCAGCCCACGCTACGAGCGTAGGCGTGATTGTGGCGTCTATCGAACAAGATCTCTGCCTTTGGGACTCCGAAACTTCTTTTGAGAAGCTCGTACAGGTGAGCAATGGATCGATCGACATTACGAACGGGGTTGACGAGCGGTCGTTTGCCTCGAAGTCGTTAGCTCAGTAGCTAGAGCCTCTGATTCGCATGGGTTTCATCTCCTTCGTCTCCGAGTAAAACAATTGTGGCTTTGGTTAAGGGCCGAGGCAATGCAATTTGAGTGGGATGTTTAGGGTTTAGGCTCCTGGTAATTCCGTCCGGATAAGTATAACGTGTATCCGAGAGACCGTGGTACCTTTCAGAAGGAGTTTTGAACACGATCTCCTCAGTGACCGCCTAAGGAGCGACATGGGAGGATTTGGTGGGAAACCGACACGAGTGCCGCTCCCAATTATTACCGTGACAAGGTCCCTCGCGCATCGAGCTTTTGTTGTCGGAGAACTCCCTAACGACGGAGGTTCAGCGGTAATTGAGCAACATAGCTCTCGTATTCGCTTGTTACGACCTCTTCTGTTCCAGAATTGCGAGGGAGTAAGGAAAGTTCCGCTTTCGAGAGGTCACGGGTTCTATCTATGACAAACAAGGAATACACTGCGGTCCGAAAGACTCGGGGATCGCAATGATTGGCTTCGTACACGAAAGAACATATTTCTCGCGACCGACGGTCAGGAAAACGGAAACAAGAACACCAATACTTGAGCGAGCGCAAGCTGAAACTTAGGGTTCATTCATCGACTTCACTCGTTGGCTCTGGGTCCTGGAAATTCGCGGTTGCCATATAGTTTAATAGCTGGACTTGTTTGATCGGAGGGCGGCCTTAGCTTCTAGATATTAGGAGCACGCAAACGAAGCAACAAGGAATGAAGGCAAAGAGCACTCTTGGAGGGTCTGGTCTCTCGGAACGAATCTGTGCCGGCGTGACTCGATATTAGGCTGCCCTCAGGCTGATGTTGTCTGAAGCGGATGACCGCGATCCCAAAGCATCTAGTTCAGCCAAGTGCGCGGCTAGCGACCGGCAACTTTTGTTTAATTTTCCATTGCGGACACCAATAAGGGTTGGTATTGGAACTCGACTCGAGTTTATGGCAACTTTGGCCAAGCCAGACCGTCGCAAAAATCGGAATTCCAGGCTGAGCAGCGAGTCAAGTGAGGAACGCGAAAACAATGGGGTCGGAATTAGCACAAACTCTTCGTAAGTTCAAGGGCAAAAGCCAATCTGCCAAGTTTGCAAGTCCGGTTATAATGTCGTGGAGGGAACTGTAGCCAGCGGAGTTTCCTCAGAAATTATGAACGCTGCGCCCGGAGATGAGCAAAGCAGATTCGTAAGGATGGAAGCATTGTAAGAGCGTAAATTAGCGATGACGTGGTACTATCAGACCCGATAGAGCCGCGAAACTGATAGAAGGCAGATTCGATTTTCAGTGCAGCTGGTGCGTGAAAGCGGCATACACGCAGCGAGATGTAATAAGCGATGATAAGGTTCTTCACCGAGAGCCGCGGCCTACCAAGCAATACTATGAATACAAGGAACATAACAATCTCTCTTATAGTGCTCTCCTCAGACTCTGGGGCGGCGAGCGAGGTGTAATTTACCGCAAACGACCTAGAAATCAGGATGTGCTTGTTGGACTTACAAGCAACTATGAATAAGCAGTAACAAATGACAGACCCGAATCTATCACATCCAAACTATCATAATTGATCATATCCTACTCTTCCTTCAGCTCACCGATCCACGAATTCCTTGATCCTCGCGTTTCCAACTGTCACGTCGGGGCCTTCCACAGCAGTTGTTTGGCCTTGAGAACTCAGTTGCTCCCCCACCCGCAACGAGAAATGCATGCTACATGTATCTTCGAGATGACGTCATGAATCAAAGTTTCTCAGATAACCATTCGCGATTCGTCCAGACGTTTTCGACCGCAGCTGACATTTAAAGATAGGACCATGAAATCTGTCGCTGACCGGAATTTCTGATCCATTGCAGACTCAGGGCTGGATGATGAATCAGCGCGACGTAGTTGTGACCTACTCTCGTCTTTTGAAGAACTAATTCCGAGCATGAAAGAGAATAATGATTGAAAAGATGCACCAAAATCATCTGACTTGCTTGTAACCCTCGCCCCGGGCCTCCTCGAGAGGTCCATGGCCTTTGTTGCGGAAGTTTAGGTACCGGAAAACGGTCGGCCTCTGGTTCCAGAAGGCCTGGAGAATCTCCTTCGAAATTTGCCATAACGTAGATGGGAACCACTGGAAACCATTTCTAAACAGGTCGCCTTCTGGTACCATAAGAGATTCGAACCAACGACCTGTTGCCCATGAATGTGGTACCACGCGTCAACATGGCCAACCAAGTCTGCAGGTGATGTGCAGACCGCTTGGACCTATCGCGATGTTTATGCATAGCGGGCAGCTTATTCGCCGTTAATAGTCTATCGTCTATCCTCATCCTCACTAGTTTATGATGGAAAATCATTCCGTACCCGTTTCAGGGGATTTTTGTAACAAAGGATGAAATTTGCCGTTCCCGCGGGGTTAGTTCTGAAGAGGCTCTACGGAACTTCTCCCTGAATATTTTCCATGCAGGTTCGACGGTCGGCGGAATAATTGTCACTCCCACGCATAACTTTCATCTCGGCGATTCATTCCGAATCACGGCGAATCAGAGAATTCTCTTGAAAGTGTCCACATTGCTCTCATGAAATTACTGAAGACCTTAAAACGAAAATCGGAGCTCGTCCTCTCGCAATCGACGGGTTTGGATCTCTTCGCTTGAATGCTCATAAGGAGGGCTCGCGAATTTCAACTTTAAGCCCAGAGGAGTTTGATTGAAAGGTTAGACCATATCGGGATTTTCGCAGATCAGGAGATTAGACCGCTTGGAGAACGCATTAATGGTGATCTCAGTACCAGCGCCCACGCAACTAGGGTACGAATTCGCTCCGCGCTCCATTTTCAAATGATCGTATCTCCTGATCCGCACATACCTGCAACGGAACCGAAAGAGTTTAAGTATTTCAATAACAAACTCCAAGCCGATGAAGGTCCAGCGACATCTGAGTATTAACATCCGCGACATTGTGAGTTCCAAGCGATCCGTTGTCAATTACGGGAAGATTGCAGCGTTTCTGCTGTTGCTACGCATTGTAAATCACCAAGATGGCTAAGGTGAGCATACAAAGGAAAGGTCATACTGAGTTTAGTTTCTTCCAGTATTTGACTCTCGACGGATCAAGGGAAGACTTGCGCTATATCCAGAACATCAAAGGGAAGCAACTCACAGAAGGCATGTCTTTCGTCTCGTTCCTTGGATCGATATTAGATTCATTTCCTCATGTGTTCCATTATGTTCTTGTTGATTCCATAGCATCAATCTGGATCACACCATCGTTCGCGAGCCCTCTACTAATCGAAACTGAATCGTTCCCTGGTTCCTCATAGCCGTTCCGATGCCTCAGTTATTTAGTTCCATCCAAAACTCGGTGACCTGATCATTCTAGAGACATTTGAGGCTTAAAGAATAGAGAACCAGAACACAGCGTCCGCGTATGCAGCAGATGCTTCCGATTCCAGGCTAGCAAGCGACAGTCTAAACCGCGGACGAGAAAAGTCGAGCAGAGGTCAGGTCACAAGTGGAACGGTCGCCGGATTCGCTACCTGTTTCCGTTCATCAACAATTGGATTTGGGAACTAATGCATTACGGATTCACCTGCCGACCGCAAAATCAGTTCAGGTATTCAGGTCGACGAGTGTATGGACGTCACAATCTCCGAAGACCGAAACAGTCAGATGAGTCTTCGAGAAGATAGGAAGCTTCGGAATTAGCAATCGGGAAAAGACCCTTTCGCAACGGAGTGAGAGTAAGACAATGCGGTCGATTTGCGAAAACGAGATTCGTTCTCCACTTGGTTGCCTGGCGGGGCACGACGAGCGGGAACAACGCTCGATCTCGCTGCTCGCATCCACCTTTGTACAATACATCCAACGCGGAACCCCGGATAGAGATGAGATGGAGGAAACGCAATGAAGGTGATGACTCGCAGGCCTACGAAGTGAGAGCACGACCATCAACTCCCACGAGATTCCACTTAGCTAGAATTAGTTCAAGAGACCATCGCATTTGGTTTATCCGACGGAACGAGCCCGGCCAGGATTCAAGAAGATGAAGACTGGCTTGAGGTCTAATG
Organism: Neoseiulus cucumeris; assembly: GCA_021527715.1. NCBI lineage: Eukaryota > Metazoa > Arthropoda > Arachnida > Mesostigmata > Phytoseiidae > Neoseiulus > Neoseiulus cucumeris. The sequence goes on from JAJSRV010000015.1 coordinate 976,238, forward strand.
GGTCGAGGAATGGTGAGGGAAAGAGAGAGGAACACTCTCATCATGCGAAGTCATAGGAATCGACGTTCAGAGAGCGAAACTCCAGAAGACTCGAAAGACTCCATGAAAGCTGCGCTCTCGAAGCCGCATCGGGCGGTGATGAGTTCCGCTAAGTTGGCCCATGACGAGGCTGACCCTTCCGGTGTCCCAGAAGCGGGAGCGCGAGTTCATTAACTCGGTTCAACGGGGAATCGGCATTCAGAGCAACTCACAATGAGGCTGTCTCCATCGTCCACTTACGGCCAGCAGAAAAGAATTAAAAGTTCTCCCTGAGGTGTTGAATTTCAAGGACAAACTCTACACGGTCCCAAGTAAGTTCTCTCCGTCCGGCTCTGAACTGGCACTTCCCAGAACGGGCGACCGAAGTTCTGGTTCCCTCTGTTCCCGCGCAGAATTCAAGCAGTACGTGTGCTCCGCTCGCTAGAGCGAAGTGCTCTTTCTATCCCTTTCGAGACCTCTCTGCCTGAAGTTTTTAGTCTCGTATTCAGTTTGGTCGCAAGAACCTCCAGAGAGAGGCCTGCGAGCTCGACCGGGGTCCGTAGGTTCGAGAATACCCAGGAATCTAGTGCCAAACTGTTTGGTCTCGGTCTGGCCTTGGGGATATCCCGTCACTGTTCGGGAATTCGTTTTCAGATGACGCAGAAGTGAGAATCGTCGGAACTTTGTAGCGCTCTATTTGTTGGCCGACATTTAAGACGGAGACTGTATTCCACGACTTGATGAAACCCCGACCGGTCAGACGGTCAGTATAAAGCTCCGAACTGACTTTCTCGATGCAGGCTCTCAAAGCAGAGTCCTCGATGCGGCCCTATCATCCCGAAGCACGTCAACTGGAGGACCTTTCAGCGGCCATGCTGTAGCCAGAAATAGTCTAACCATTAGCATCGGACTGGGACAGTCTACGAACAGTGAGCAGAATGGCGAGAAGGCCAATCTACTTTTCCACAATCTGAGGGAAATTTGAGTTCCATTCCGTTCTGTGCTTCCATTCTCTGCATTCAAAGTTGCTCTCGATTCGCGTTCTAGTGCCAACTCCATTTGCCGGCTTCGTAAAATTCCCTCGACCTCTCATTCTGCAGTCATGGCGACTCTTTGCAATCAATTCATAGAGTTCATACCACCCATGACTCGGAGCTAAATTCTCCTTTTGACAGAAAACTGGACTGCGTCAAGCTGGGTCTGTTTCTTTTTCCGTGGAAAGTGATCATATTTCAATCGAATATCACACGCCAAGTCAAATTGCTAATCACCAATAAGTTCTATTCGGTTGTTCAACCACTTGTGGCAGCGGCGACCTCGGTTTTAGGAGTTCTAGGGGTTGTTCTACGTAATCGGCCTCGACGCTCTCAGAGCAGACGACCCATCTATCAAGGCAAGGAACCAACTTGATGATCGCACAGAATACGAATTCGCTATGAGTGAGCGTCGGCTTGTGGTAATCGGAACGACGAGGTCGGCGGTACTCTCCATTCCCAGGGGGTCATTACCGAAGTCAAGCTGCTAGTTGTCGGCTAGCGCGGCCGTTTCATGTCTAGAACGGACCATCGCTCAATTCACTCGACTTCGCCTTGAGAATAGAAGATGGCATCGTATTTCAAGTTGAGATTCGGCACCGGGGTCATTATTTACGGGGACCGTTGGTAGGGAGTAGAATGCACGCACGGGGTCTCGCGGAGGGTACAATGAAGAGAAGGAACCCCTCGAGCTGCTGTATCCGTGAATGAAAACATTTAGCGTGAACAGGTTGATTTCGGAGTGCCCCCTCCGTCCAAGAGATATCAAAAGTGGAATAGAAGGTAATCGACAAATCGTCGTCTTCGAACTCTAGGGCGGCGGCTCCCAACATTTCTCGACCTCAGGAAGTGGAAGATTCCACGAAAAGCTGCGAGCAACTCCCGAACTCCCGAAGAATCTACAAACTCCTCCTTCAAACATACACAGACTCATTAAAGCTCCGGACCATGGTCAAAAAGTGTAGAAAGCATCTCTTTGTGTAAAACGTCCGCCATTTGACAGGTTCATTATCTGGAGAATCTCAAAGTATGTTCTGGAAATACTTCGTCACGACCGTTATTTCTTTCTTATCATACAGTCAATGTTTCCTTTCGATTCCTTCCACGCTCATACCACGATGGAAAACATGTAGACATTTCTCAAGTAAGCGGGCAGGAAAACCTGTTTGAGCGGATCCGAAAATTCAAACACAAAAAAGCTTCGGAAGGTCGAGATCAATCTCTCATCGCCGAAATTTCAGCGTTGTCTGCGGAATAAGTGTCGGTGTTTACTTTTCCCACGAAGTTGACAACCTAGCCGAGAGAGACGACAAACAACACCATCGGCGACGGCGAGAACAACGTTCGATGACGAAATAATGATCCCCGTGTTGATGATACACCGCCACAAGTTTCAGGAGTTCTATCCAAAGAATTTTCCACAAGATGTCGACTTCGAACTTTTTTGCGTCTCTGCGACGTGAAACGCGGCGACCAGCGACTTGCAATCGACGAACAAAAGTCAACTCCCGTCCCAGTTCTTCATGAAATAGCGCTGAGAAGTATTTTGACAGTGATTCTTTCCGAGAGAACGAGTCGAAACGAAGTTCTTCTATGCTTCATCGTGAAACGCCCACGTCGTGTCGGTTTGAGGTCGATTGAATCTCAACGTTGAATTCCGATTTCAGCTGAAAGAAGAGAAAATTTTTACGATGAAAGACACTGATCTCGTATATCTTCCCCGATTTTCTAAAAGAAATTCGGTTGAGTCTCTCATTGTCAGTTATTTTGAATTCTAGAGCAAACCCGCTCGTTCCGACTTGTATTTCACGTTGTTCTCATGTATGTAGACGGAACTGATCGGGTGTCGTTCTCTCGTAAGGATTTTTCCGTACTTGGAACGGTTCGTTACACCCGTTGTTCACATCAGCGGACCAAGTCATCTCCCGGAAGGCATTCCTAATTCTCTCGAAACTTCTCCTCTCACCATGTAGGGAAGATGAATTCTGATTTGGAGATGGTGGAGAACTTTTCGGAATCAGTTCACAGAGGACCGATTTCCGTCAAAGCGAGAGAGGGGGATTCTGTTGATATTATTTCTGAGCAACACGTTCGTCGTTCCCGCCCAGCCGCGTCCTGTTCCTTTCCGGAATCGGATTCATCTCTTACGGCAGAGCGAGGCGGAGCTTTCTCGTTTTTCTTTTCCTCGGAATGTCGATGTTTGCGAAAACACAGTTCCGTGCTTATTCAGTTTCCGTATCTGTCCGCTGACATCGACCCTTCAGGTTGATGACGGCCGCAGATCCAGCTGGTCGGATTCCGGAATAATCTGATCTCTGTTGGAAAAAAAGCAATGAGGGCATCTACGAAGGATCGCTGAGTTTTATGTCTGTCTCAATTACGAATCGATTGAGAAGCGGTTTCCGAGGTGGAGTCCGTACTTATGAATCAAAACAAGGAAACGACGGTAAATAGTGAAGGACACGTACTGACGATTCCGAAGGCGAACGGCGACCGACGTGAGTATCGCTTTCAGCAACTCAATGGGAACACGGTACTCGGCGAAGAGCAAACCTTTTCAGAAGCAATCAAAAGCGTACGAGGCTTCACATCGGGTCACGTATACACGTGTGAATGACAGACACCGAAGATTTATGTGCGAACGAATGTACACACATACAAACATATATATGTATGTGAGTCCGTGGAGGCGAATATTTAGGTCTTCGTACGTGGAGGGAGGTCGTGATTCGCCAATCTCGACAGAGCGTGAAAACAATCTAGCCGCAAACACAGAGATGCTCGAAGGTGGAGGACGTAAAGTGTCGATACGGAGCAGTATCGCCACCGCATACACGACACAACAGGAAACCCCAAATCCCGCACTTGTGGGCGGAAGGAAATCTATGGAGCTGCTTCGTTGCTGCTCGATCGGACAGACATTACGCTTCAACTGGTTGTCTCGTTCACTTACGTAAACCCCTAGGCCCAAGGACTCGATCGCGGAGTGGCTGTCATCAACAGAGAGTTGCCGCAGCAGAAATAACAGCACTCGCCGCTCGTAGAGGCACTACCAGTGTGAGCATGTGACGCGACGAGATTTCATCTCGCAGACCGCCGACCGTGGAGTCCTGATTCCACGAGGTCCGAGGACTTGTTGTGAAGTTTCCCCACCCAACAAAAATAGAACTCTCAGACTGTGGCTCAAAAGTATCTGGCTCCCAAACAGTGTTCAGACGGGATTGTGTCTTTCCGGATACACTTTCTACTGTGCATTGTCCTCCCTGACCGTATTGTTCGCCAACTCACCACAAGTCACCCTGCCAGCCAGCCAGACGGTCAGACAGTTCGCTAAAGGCAACTGTGTAGAACAAAACGCACAGACCCCTCGGCGCCTACCGCGGTCCCGCTGTTTTCAGTCGAGAATCATTCCCGGAGTCGCGGTGTGAACAGAGTAGATATTCAAAAGCGTTGGGACGATATCAAGTTTTGTGCGCACGATTCATTCTGTTTGTGAATATTTCAACCTCAATATCATGGAGGGGGCGAAGTCAACTCAAAAGTTTTGGCTTCAGCCCTGAAAACGAGAATCGTTCTCCGCACATCAAACACGCTTGAATTCAATATCTTGCGGCGCCGTCACTGATCTCGCTACGATATACTGTACAACGCTCGTCGCTTTTGTGACAGATACCGCGGGTCGCGTGAATTCCGCATTGATGTTCACACGATTTTGTGGAAAACACCCGAGGCGCAGCGCTATGTGTACACCCGACGACACACTGCTTTAGTTGGGATTGATCCCTCCGAAAAAATGAGCGATCTGACTGATGGTTTCGAGCGCTCTCAATGAAACCTCAGTTTGCGACGCGCTCGTCAGAGGGATTCGCGACAATCATGTCCAGATATTCATCTCTCAAAAAGTATTTTCGTGAAACACACTGATCCTAATCTATCGTGCTGGTTTCTGTCTGACATGGGACCGCGTTTATGACAACTCTGATTCGGTTTTTCTCTTTTTCAGCATCCGTGCGATCTATCGGAAAGAATGGCGTCCGAGCAGGTCACCTCATTCGGTCTCTGGCGCGGAGACCGAAAATTGGGATTTCCGCTATGAATCCTCGCGCAAGTGGGTTCTACTTCGCAAGTTACGACTCACGCTTGGTCGCGCACGCGATGGAACGTGACCGGGAGCAGTTCGGTTGCCGCACACATGGATGAAAACACTGATGTGAGTGAAGACTTCATCGCAAGACCTCGCCGGTCAGCTTCCAAGCAGAGGAACTCTTCAGCGGCCGTGTTATTATGTTTCCCCTTCTTTCCCCACTTCGTTTCTCCATCGGACGCAAATGAAGTGACTGTTAGCGTCAAACTTTGATTGAATCGTTAATGATTTTCTTATCTCTCCCTAATGGGCGGATGGCCGAGAGCGCCAAAAACGAATCAGGTCTTAGCCGCCGCTAGGTCTTGAAGAGCAAGGGAATAAATGTGTTGACCTGTCCACAGCAAATATCTCGTGAGTGTTTGCTGTGGGCCGACATTGAGCTTTCGTGTTTTGGATGACGAGCTTGTTTGTATTGGGCTTAATCAGCCCACACGAGGGCCCGCTCTCACAGCCTCCACGAGAATGATCGCATTTTTTCGTTGTGGAAATTCTGGCCGAAAATTCAATCCCGATTAGAAGCAACTTCCTCGGAGCAGGCCATCAACGATCAGCCGGAGGCAGAAGAACGTTGCCTGCCTCCGAGGATATGAACTGATCCCCGGTCTGCTTTCGCCGGTGTTTCTCTCGGCCAGGCGGAAGTCATATCAATGCTCCAAGCAGCGTTTTTGGGTCACCTCTTTCAGTCGGCGACACGATCATTAGTGCTTAGGGAGAATCTAAAAATTCAATTCGGGAAAAACCTTCAGGTGACGCCAGACTGGAGCACCACCCACGACTATGATCACCTGGGATTATTGAGCCGTGGCTGATGACTTTGCTTTGGGAGGTCTGAAATTGGAGTTTCAAAAGTCGAAAGCCCAACACACAGTCATCTCGCCACAGGAGGAAGATCTCTCCAGCTTGAATTCAATTACACTAGGAGCCACTCACTTTGACTCGTTTCGGCTCCATCAAAACTGATTTGCGTCAAACTCTCTGATACTCTCCCAATATCGAACTTGACGCCGCAGGAGCTCCTTCTGTCAGACTCCACTTCGCCTACCCTAGAGGATGTTTCTTGCTGCTTCAAATTTCGCCCCAACGAACTCAATCCGAAAGCTAAGTGGTCCTTCGATCTTCATGTCAGGGGACGAAAAACAACACAACAAAAGGCAGAAGCGATGCATGAGAGTTCGGAGGCAGGATCCGTATCACGACTATAACCGGTTGCGAAAGTCGAAAAATTTGCCAAGGAAAGCAGTGTCGACAACTTCAAACTTCGTGGCAAACGTTAATGGCTTCTGAGGGCCGCCATGCCTCGGTCCATAGCTCAAATGACGTTCATTGTCACGAAACCGTTTGTGCATCTCCGTTAAGCACTCGTGAGGGGCATGCTTTCAAGGGCTTTGTTGTAAGCTCATACGCTCAAGAAATTGTCAGCGACAAAAACTTTGCTTTTATTCCGGGGAGAAGCAAGGGGGAACCGGCGCTTGTCAACTCCGGGGAAAGAAGTCGGAAACAAGCCGAAGTGTTCACATAGGAAGCATAGTTTGTGTATGCCTCTGTTTTGGGAAAATGTCCCCGGCCGAGAAGAATTTTCAGCGAAATACAGATATATACTCCACGTTCAAAGAAGAGCTGAAGCATCAACCTAGAGTTGTTTTATTCTTGCGAATGTCAAGATAAGTCTTCAAACTTCCTGTTCTGTGGATTAATCGCCTTATGAGACCACATCGTTCAGGATTTGGCGCTTCCGAACCGAACCTAGTTAAGAGAGGTTTTAGGCCGTCGACTCGCTTTCGTAGATTTTCGAAGATTAGCACAGAGCGACTTTTCTGCTTGATGAAACTGATAATTAATTTAACATGAAATGTCACCGTCGCAAAAGGACGGACGTGGACAAGAGTTTGCTGGAGCAAACGATATGTACACTCTTGAAGAGGACCCCAAAGGAATAGCAAAGTAGATTTTCATGTGAGCTTCTTTCGAAGCTTCCACCGCTGTGTGTTTCCTTTTCCATAGATTCCAGTTCGCGGAACGTACGGATGTGCTCCCGATACTTAGAAGCGCATTCATAGAAGCGCATGCACGTCGGGACGCATGCAGAGTGAGATGGGAGAAGCAACACAAGTCAGCTCGGCGCAGCGACGGCATAGGATATCTGGGACAAAGCCCGGGGGAAGAAGTTCAATTGAATCTGAGGAGAATCTTCTGGTCGAGGGATTGAGGACTATTTTTCCGAACGACGCACGGAATGTTGTATGTGATTTTCTGTCTTGTTCTTCCGGACATTACAGCGCGAGGAGAACTGCGTCAAAGCATCTCAAAATGCATTAGGCGTCCAAAATTTACGACTACACAGTATAGGAGTTCGCTGCTGAAAGCCGACGAAACTGTGATTCGGATTTTGAGAGATAAACCTAGCATGACACCAAGGAGAACGCGAGCCCTGAGCTTCCAGGCGAATACAAATAGCCTCGCCGGAAAATTGTATTCAGTGAAATCTCCGGATAGAGACAAAATCACCCTCACAGGAGTAGGGAAAGTTTTCTCATCTCGGAACCTTTACTCAATCACATCGAGATGATCAATCAGAGGCTGATGAGCTTATACCGTCATCGCTACTCAGCATACAGAACAAGGGCTCACCGGGAAGAGTCGTGGACTACCGACAGATAATGAACGCAAGTGTAAAAAAGTTTGCATCACGCACTGTGATGATTTTGTTGGTAGATATCAATCTTGATCAAGTCTTCCCATAGCGAAAAGCAAAATCAATCTGAATGAACCTGTTCGGTACTCAATGAGCCACCGTGAGCTCACCATACACCAGAACTTTGGAACCTCCACAGAATACCCATTTAAAACCGAATTTCTCCAGTGGATTCTCTATTCAAGATCCTCTGGACCAAAGATTGAGGACGCTGACATGGATTCCAATCTTTGAACGCAGGAAACATTAGAACAATCGTAATTCGTCGAAGGAAATGTAGCTCAACGACCACCCACATGTACATGGCAGGATGCGTTGTGGCGGTCGTAAATGAGAAGGGCACAGAGAAACCGATGCTTGGGTGGCAGAAAGAAGGAGGGCACAGTTTAGGATGTTCTCACTCGGAGTCTGGCGATGGCGTGAACGAACACCAGTGCCAAACTGACGCGACATTCCGGAAATAAGAATTGAATAGACTGCAACTGGAGCCGTCATCATGCTCCCGCTTTCCGCTGGAGACAGCGGGGAGCTGCCGAGTGCACCACAATTCGCATTCCTTCCGCTCTGCGTCTTTCTTGGCGACGGAAGAGCACTACAATTCACTGAAATATTCCTCCCTCGCTTGTCGTTCTTTCGGCAAGGTGAACTTCGTCAAAATTATCAAGCACACGAATCTTGACAAGGTCGCCGAGCGCGCACGCAAGCGCTCACAAATTGCGACTCGTAAAAACAGTGAGCTAGAAAAGAAAAAGGGTGTCGTGAGCTTCTTGATGCCATTGGAAACGTGAAGCCCATCGCCTTCCAGGTTTGGATAAGCCTGGCTCACAATAGCAACCTATGGAACGATGCTACGTCTGAAGGAACCAGAGCGAAAGGATCTGAAGGAGGAGCAACGCGTCGGTCAACAGAACAGGCTCAAACTCCGAGAATTAAAGTCCGATTTTGTTAGTGTTGCTTCAAATAGCGCCTGTATTCAACGCGGCAAAGGACGATATTGCCCCGGGGAATCACTCGACAGCTCTGCAGGCTACGAAAGACTGTTAAGAGTCACATACTCCTTTTCAGTCGAACATCGCCCCCCTCTAATTAATTCTGAGAAGTTCTGAGAAGAGGGGTAATTTCCCCTCTTCTCAGAACTGTTGTGGATATTTCAGTCATACGTGAGTCATGCAACCTGTTTTACCCCGCGCTCCGTGATTCTTCGGACTGGTCTCTTCCAGCAACTTCCGGAAAACTTGTAATGAAGCTTCCTCCAAATGAGGTCTGCAATTCATTACTCCCGGAAGGCCGCCTCCGAATCCAAAAAATTCGGCTCACTTTCCAAAAAAATTTCCCGCTACGCCCCTGCTCGGGCCCGTCCTTGGAATTTACCTCGTGGCTCTCGGAAAGATATTTACTCTTCCTTTCAACCGCTCCGGAATAAGAAAAACTCTTCGGCGATCGACAAGGCTTTTACAGGAGCAGATTGTCAGAGACAAAGCTGGTCTTTGTTTCCTTTCGAGTTAAACCCTCTAGCGAGCCTACCCTGTGAGCACCTGGCGAAAATGTCACATTAGGAGAGGACAGAAGTGGTGACCATTTGTTTCGGTTTATTACGCCGCTAGGAACCACCCACGGTGTGAATGTCATTGAGATATCTTCCGGGACCCACTGGCTCCATTAAGCAGATTCCAAAAAGAGCTGTGTTACCTCACGTGCTCATTCGCAACGCCAAGAAGGTCCTCGGAGAGAAGATGTATCACGGAAATAGACTCAAAGAGTGCCGCGGCAGAATTTTCCGACAGTGAACCGTCGAGCTCTATCCAAACGTCGTCAACGGCTCTTGGCGTCGAAAATCGCCGATACAGCGGGTCAGGATTTCGTAATTTCTCGAATTGCAATTCAGAGATGAACACAAGGTTGAGGCAACCAGCCAATAGAGTCGAGAGTTCGTGACTGCTGAGATATTCATCGATTCCAGTTCTGGACGAGAGTCTCCCCGGGCTACTTGTACAGAGCTTTTTACTGACACTGAGAGTGCACAAACGAGTGAATCTTTCGCAAGACCCTGAATGAACGCAGGGTAGCTTAGAATGAATATTGAACGGAACTTGACTTTATGGTTGCGATACACTAGCGCTAAGCCATTCTATTTATGAAGTCCTTCACCTATGTAGTAAGCGAGACAACTCATCCACATTGCTGACTCAACGCAATCGCTCGACATTTAGGTTACTGAGGAACTATCATTATCGACAACTTTGCCGATATTATTTGCCGTCAAAGTTTTTGTTATCCCCGACTGGAAATGAGAACGGAAGGAAGTTTGGTCAGTCGCGATTAGACTCCGTCTCCTTCTCTCTGTCGATTCCGATGCCAGAGAGACTACTTTGTGATCACATCTGTGAGATAGTATCTTGAGGTTCACGATTATAGTTGTGGATGTATCCTTCCGCGATTAGCAATTGATCTCTGAGGCACCGGATTGAATTTATTGAAACTTACTGAGTATGATTATCAAGAGTACTCGCATTGGACCGTTTTCGTGTAGACACTCGGTCCTCCTGGACGATTCCAATAATTATCAGATGATCACTGCTGCTGTTTCGGTTTCGTGTCCCACAATCCCTCAGAACATGGAAGAGACCAACCATGCTGAGGAATATTCCGAAACGGGGCTGACTACTTCCCAGATTCTTCACAAGCCCCAGGCTAATGGCAGTTTTCGATGCTATGAGACTGCTCGAGGAAATGAGTTTCTCAACTTTGTCGCTCGCTTGTTCTTGTTGAATAGGTGCCAACGGAAGAAAAGTTTTTCCATCCGTGAGCTTCTGTGAAACGTCGCTCTATTCAACGATGCTGTGACGAACCGCGGAAAACAACTCATTCACTCGAGCGTCTGCGCCTTTGTCTTCTTTAAGGATTCAGATGGAGCAGCGGTTGTTGCGAGCTCCGAGTCGCTGTTTCCGTCTAGCTTCTCGCAAAGTGCTCCAAGTGTCACCGAGTAATTCGTCTCGCAAGGCTTCATTATCCTACAAGTTCGAACAGCAGCGACGCTATGACGTGCGAAAAGAAGGGCCTCCTAGAATCATAGCGGATTTATTCTGTTCAAGCGATGGATTTCTCCCCTGTTTCTCTTCTAAAGTTCGAATTCTCGGTCCAAATCTGAATAAATGAAGTATTGTCAGAAGAAATCCGTGTTTGCAGACCCAAAACGGCAATGCTGCGAACGTCCTGAGGACAAGGACGATGATGATGAGCAGTCGCTATTCCTTCCTCCTTTGACCTTCGACCATGGGAGGGAAAATGTCCACCGCAGTCAAAGGAATGAAAAATTATGCATATGTGGCATGCTATGATGAAGCAGACAAATTTAAGTGCGGAATGGGGACGATTTGCTGCAGGCGTGAAGTCGCCGCCAACTTCCGTCGAAATCGTATGTCGTTTATTCCAGCATGCTTGTTTTTCCGCAGAGTTTTGTTAATCTGATCCACCGCGACCTCGGAGCCCTCAGCGGCGCATTTCCAACGCTATGGGAGACTGCGCATGATACACGAGTTTGAACCTTGAAGCCGACCAAGAAGATTAGAACTTTATTCCAAGTGTGAGTACACACGCATTCGTCTTGTATTCGAGGATAAAAAAAAGGAACTCACAGCGCCGGAATGAGCTTAAGGCAGTGCTCTAGCAGAGTTTCTCGAAAGCGAACTGATCAAAGCGACGTGGATGCGTTCAAAGCTCGCAACATACGACTCGTTTCGAAGGATCAGACAAACAGTCCAGCCATATAAAAAGAAATCGCGATCAACTTCCCTGCCCTGAAGCCATGATCAAACCAGCGAGCGAACGAACGAGCCAACGACTGATTAGAGTTTTTTAAGAGTTCTTTCTTGAACATTGTTGCTATTAGTCTTGCATTCCGTAGCTACGGGTATTATATTATGCTGGGCTGGATTAGATCGATCTGAGATTATTATGTTTTAGGCTGGACAGACGGTTTCTGCACCAGTCGGAGAGGTCATCAGTCGCAGCACTCGAGCTGTCTCTACGATAGATCAAATCAGGAGCCTCGCAATCTCTGATCTGGGTATTGTACACGCCCTGAGAAACCTCATTCACGAATTCATCGAAGTGTACCTGACTCCGCTTGGTGTTATTGGAATCGCGACACCGGATGACTTCTTCGGATCAGCTTCCAAACCGCCGGCGCCGCGGCGGCAGCGAAACCATAAACGCGGCTTCAGAAAGAGGCCTGTAAATCCAATCAAGGAGCAATGATGTCTTCCTAACGATAAGTGAAGAAGGAAACGTCCGCTCCTCGGAGTTAATCTTTCCCCATTCCCAAGCACTCAGAAATTCATTCCGAGCCTGATTTGAGGAGGAGAATCATCCGACAAAGATATATTCGGGCATAATTGGAGAGATTCTACAGCGACTCACAGCGTTAGAGGTGGTAGATCAAGCAATAGCTGGGGTCTATTCTGAAAGATCACACGCTCCTCCCCGGATAGGACCTTCCCGAGGCTCACATCTGTCAGAACAGCGATGATGAATCTTGTAATACATGAGATTTCCATTATTCCTTCAAAAACATCCTCGAAATCTCGAGCCCAAGCGGTCCCAAATATAGGGTCAGATTCAATGAACAACGGTGCCGCGAACTGTATGGTTTATCATGTGCGATTCTAGTCCATATGCGACACTCATCCGACAAGCTTTCCGCAAGGTTCAAAAAATGAGATTCCACGGAATGTTCCTCATCCGCCATGGATGGAAGGATCCGGATTCTATCACCGGTAAACATGCCCTTAGCAGTTTGGTACTCGAAAAGCACGGAGGCGTGCTCTTGATAAGCTAAATCCTCTAAAGGGGCTCCAAATTACGTGGACGATTTCACTGTGAGGCCAAGGGGTAAGGGGGGGCTGGTAGGCCCAGGCGGTTTTCGGAAACGGCAGTTCGCTTCAATTTCCCCGTATTTTGGAGATTTTCACGAATTCCCGAAAATCTCAAAACGCTTATATCGCGAAAACGAAAACTCGTAGAGACTCGCGTATTGTCGCGTTGGAAAGCTAGTGAAAAATGCTACAACAGCATATTTTTTCCGAGAGAAAAAATTACCTGATACCCTAAATAAAATCGATTCGAGACTGATGGGCGCATACGACTGCCCTCAATGAGAATTGTTGTGAGTTTTGTTATCGAGCTTCTTTTTGCGGAATCGTGCCTGTTTGCTCTCAGGTTGACAGAGAATCAGCGTCTTATCTGTTTCATAATTGTCCTGTGCTTCCGAAGGATCAAGAACACGCAAAAAAGGGGTGAATATTCGGAAGCGCTAGTTTACTTCAATCCTTCACTTCGCCGTGATTCGATCGTTTCTCCGCTCGGCGGTATCTAGCGAAAGTTTCAGAGCTTCAGATCGGGACATCAGAGTACAGAGCATCCATTTCTCAGCTTCGAATGAGTTGAGCATGAGTTATTCGATTGGGCTCTAAAGCAAAAAAACTCTCGAACGCGTCCAGGAGAATGGGAGAGAAGTTTTCAATGAGCTCCTCTCGAGTAGCTCCGACTCGATCCATTATGCGACCTTGCTGCAACGGCATGCGCATAAGCAAGATTCCAGTCTTTCATTTAGGCCTTTCAATATACTCAACTGGTAACGAAGTTCCGATCCCAATTTTCAGCGCCGTTATCTCACAACTTTTCACTACTTAATAGAAAGCATTCCAGGCTCTGTTCAATCGAGAAATCTCACATAAGTTCTTGCTGAAACACAGAAGCGCCGAATAAACAGTAATCGGGTGATCAGTGAGTCGGAAATCAATAAGTCAAACAATGTTTGAGCTGATTGATTCAAGTTGATGCTTCGTTTTCTTTACAGCGTTCGTTACAGAGTGTGCCTAGAATCGAAGACAGAATCCAAGACAGAAACCTCGAAATTGATCGACGATATAGGCGAGTGGTCTTGACGGTTCGCGCGTCACGCGCACATTTGCTTGTTGATATGGATCAAGCACCAAACGTCATCATATACCATGTTGACTCATGGTTCCACTTTGCCGAGCGTCGGATCGTTGGTCTGAATCTCTCCTGGTACCAGAAGTCCGACTTCTTCAGAAATGGCTTTCACTCTGTAAGGCGAATATCTGGTACCAGAAGATGAAAAAGTTCTGATACCAGACCCCAGGCCAGCTGGTACCAGCAGATCCCCGGAACCCAACCCATGCAACACAGACTGTGAGCGCCTCTAGCAGAGGGCCAGGGCGAGAGACGGCGCAAAAGGTAGAGAAAATTGGAAGTTGAGAATCGTATAATTAACTCTCGCTGCATGAACGAGCATCTGATAGATGATGTAGACTGCCTGCAAGAAATGATAGCGGAAAACCCCGGATAGTGGAAGAGCCCCGTCTCGCTTACTACATTTGCCGATAGGTTCAAAGCCCCCAAAAAACTCCCAGAGCTCATCTGGAGGCCTTTGCCACCCTTCCGAGAACCGCCACTCGTGAATCGGGGATTCTTTGTTCTGGACTCACCAAAAAACTTGAGAACGCGAAACTTCCATATGACGACTGTCGCGGCGGCGAGAAATATTCGAATAGAAATGAAATTGAAGACAAGCCGATTGGATAGCTTCGAAAATCTCCATCTCGAGCTATGCGTAGGAGGCCAATATTCGTCTTTGAGCTTTGTCCACCGTCGGGAATTTCAGACGTCTTCATCAGAGATGTCCAACATTTGGAAGTCTGAATCGAGTGCAAAGGGAACGGAAAGAATCCAAGGAACTGCTGAAAATACGCGACTGTCCCTTCTCGGAATTGCGAAGCGACGAACTTGGAAACCATCGTTGATACGTCGGGGGAGAACGCGTTGCCCGGAGCACTTGGTAATTCCTCGAAGGAGGCTCTGAATGGCTGTATCACTGACAGGAAGGGTTGACATGGTCACAACGTTCGAAAGTGATTTGCACAAGAATAGCGATGTTTATGACTTTGGAGTGGGAACGAGCATTGTGAACTTGCGCGTGAAAACTGCAAAATTGCATTGGAACGCAGCCAAGATGTATTGAATGCATCAAAACGATAACTCGTCGTGTGACTTCTCTCTGCTGTAGCTGTACGACTTGGGGCGATTTTCCTCACCTGAATCAAGCAAATACCACCTCTGGTAATCGGCTGAATTGAGATTGCTAACAGCGCCGTTTGCTGAAGACGCTACGGTTCGGAAATGCTGGGCCCAGCGATCGAGATTCGTGAATACGAATGAAGAAAATTGAGCATTGAGACACTCCAGTTCATTCCAGGGGAAAATCCTCTGATCGACGCACCCGCTCACCCGTGAACCGGAAAAACGCATGTGGTTCGAGAGTCCCGCATCGTTCGAAGTATAAAAATGTGCTTCTGTGTGACAATAATGTCTCGCGATGTCCCCATCACGACGGGATTATTCATTAGAAACAGAATATGCAGTGCAGCTTGTTTTCCCGTGGGTGGTCCATCATTCGAGAAGAGATGAACTTTTTGCGTAGGTTCCTCTCCTTACGGCAACGTCATCGGAAGAGGCGCAGTCATTTCACCTTTCCGAAAACTTTTCCAGTTCGTTACCGGCATCACGCGAAACTTCATTCCTGTCGTACACGATTACTTAGTCGCAGTATCCTCGAAAACTCCATTCGACTCGAGTTCCGTAACTGACCTGAATACCTGGCTGTATCACTTCTTTACTTGGTGGCCCGTTCGCTTTCTCTCAAAGCATCGTTATATTGTGCGTCGCCCTGTCCAACTCCATTACTCCTTTACTTTCCTAACTGAATGTCTGATTGGACACTTCTCCCAAATCGCTCTCCCTTAATCAGTCCCGTCTCTGTTATATCCCTGAAAGTAAGCACTGCTCATTGAGACTCTTTCCGTGTTCCGAATCTCCAGGTTTTCTCGAGCAGGTCTTAGGATCTGGTTGGAAGACACAAAGCGGTGAAAGTTCTTCCTTTTGCTCCTAGCTGAATCGTGGCGTTTCCTGGTACGAGATTGTTTCTGAAAGGGTTTTGATTGACGGAATTCGTACTCAAATATTCTGCTCCTAGAGAATAATGACGCCGCATGATAGAGCCTTGTCGTTCCGAGGGAACGAATTCTATGGAGCTTACCCTACCGATGAGGCAAAGCGGTATCAACAAGTGAAAATAAAAAGGGAAACAATCCAAAATAATAATGAATATCATAATGAGAGGAAAAAGAATGAAAATGTGGGAGAAAAAGAAAAACGAATCAATAGTGATGAATACTGCGTGCTACTCAAAGCTGAGCAAGAAACCGATGTCTTCTGATGCGAAATAGGCGGTTTCAGAGTTTCATTAGCAGCTTCCGAACCCTATTTTCTAAGAGTCGTCCGCTCCCAGTTCTATCTTCCGGCATCTCATGCAACAACCAGGAATAGACGTTACATGAAATACTCCACCAAAGATCTCGCTTCTTTTTCACTGAAGTTTTAAGGAAAGCTCAACTTTGAGGCTCAGCCGAAATCAGTCGGAGCGGTCCAGGTGCCAACCTATAAAGGAGAAGGAAAACATAAGAAACAAAAGGATTCACTCGATTCATGTCCGGCTCTCGGAGATAAAACGTTGAACGTTCTCATCAACAGCGAAATGAGGAAGGAGCGGCTGAGGAATCGGAAAAAGGTTTGGGCGTAACCTGTGCTCGGCTGACGAGTTCTGCCGAAGTGTCAGGAATACATTCATAGAAATCCGACGGAAGGAAATCAGACGGCGACTACGCTTGGAGAGGAGATTCGATCATCAAGAAAGCTTCTCGGGACTTCATTTTGTCACTCGTCTTGTATCGAGGCCGTTCCCACCGGCTACGTCATTTGCCATTTCCTGGAACTACGAACCCATGTCATATTGTTATTCATCTGGAAATTCTCATTCTGTGAACTAGGTCTAGTGTGTAACCCCCTGCATTGGAACTTGAGGATGTTAATTCCAATGAAAGATCCCCTCTAGTGGACTGAAGGGAATGCGTGAGAAGTCCAAACCTCCGTTCGCGCTCCGTTTTTCTGCCTAAATCCGCAAGCTTCACAAGGGTTGCCGCGCTATTCTATCCTCGGCTATCTCGTGGCTTGAATCCATATCGAAAAGTCGGTAATTAGAGTCCATGTCGATACACAATACGCTATCGGTTGGGGACGAGCGATTGGCTTTCGATGTTTATGTAACAAGGGAGCTCGATCAGAATGATTGCTATCGGAAAAATGCGACGATTGATTCGAATGACCTAACGGAGGCGCTTCGCTTATTCCTTACCATGATAACGTACATCCTACAATCTGAGCAAGATGCAAATTTAATGGGTAATCCACAGAGAGTTCCCGCTTGTTTGATCACTTATTAATTACAGCCAGCGGACTGAACAGCTCGCATTATTAGGAACTTCTTTCATGTTAGCCATGGACTCGCGGAAGCTCTTCTTCGAGTCCCATTCGTGGACTCAATCAGAATGCTGAATTAAGATCCTCAGAGAAATGGCGAACCCTTGGCGTTACACATTACACAACAATAACATGAGTTATGGGGAATTCCGGTCAAACGTTGGCAAGCTCTCCAACCGAAGGCACAGTCGTTTCAATGCTCCATATCACAGTCACATTTATTGATTCTTACTTAATTACACAGTCAGATCAGTGGTCTTCGAATATGATCCTAGATGAATACAGTAAAATCTCGTTACAACGAAGGCGTTGGCGACCGGAAATTGTATTCGTTGTAACTATATCTCGTTGTAGCGGGAGGCGTCCAGCATTGTTCTCTACTGCAGGCTGGCCAAACGCGTTTCGGAAAATTGTTCGTTGTAACTATATTTCGTTATAACGAGATTTTGCCGTCGTTACATATGATAGAATGTCGGACGCTCAAATGCGTCCGTCCAGTACTTCGGACAGAGGGGCGAGGAAGCTGTTGTATCGCGAAGGTCCTGTCGGCGAAACCTTGGGCAAACTCCTGCACTCTCGCGAGTTTGGCTTGTACCTGACACAAACGGTTTCCAGAAGGTCACCAGCATAGCTTTCGATGATCTCCCTCGTGAAGTTCTTGGTCTCGAGGCCGCATTTCGCTGCGTGCATCAAGACACAGATCACATAGTCGTTCAAGATGCTGCAAAGAGGAATAAAATCGATGAACCAACGATCAATGCGGGCGATGACATTGAACGTATCCGACTTCGTGACATTAAGAGAAATTACCAGCAGCTAAGAGGGATTCGCGATCTGGACGAAACACCGAGAATGCCCTGGATCACGTTAGCGAGTTCCTTGTTACATTGGTAGATTCCTGCACCGACTTTCTCGTTCATGCACGGTACGAGACGGAGGAATCTCCACTTTGCTGGGCCTTCGAAGCAATGTTTATCGATCTCAGCGCCTGCTCCATCGATGAAAACTTGCAGCAGGCCTCTTCCCATGAGACGGACACATCGGTCGGTGTAGTCTTGAACGATTCTGAGCGATCTTCTATCGCTCCTACACTTTGCTTCGAGGCCCACGCTGTCTGTCGGAACTACGAGACCATTCCCGTACATAAGGATGTCTGCGGCGGCCTTATCGAACTTCTCGATTTGACAGGACGAGTGTGCAGTTGATGAGACAACCAAAGAACCTGGAGGAGGTTGGAAACATCGCCAATCGGTTGCTTCGCAGTCACGGGATCATGTTACGCAATGATTGCACGGAACATTAGTGCGTTCCGTCCAAGTTTTAGTCGGAGAGCTCTTACCGGTGAGCAGGAGAGTGAAGCACAGCATGGTGTGACATGCGAAGATGATGAGCTGAATGAAAACGGCTTCCCCAACTCTCTTGGGCTCAATTTATACCTGCAGTGAAGAAACGGAACCGGAACATGATGTTCTCTAAACCAATGGTTTCGATTTGGGGTGCGGCAAAACTTTGTTTCAAGTTTTCGCGGACCACATCCAAATCTAATGTTTAATCGGAACTCCACCGCCGCCTCGATTCGGCTGGAGGTCGTTTGAACGCGCGAGTCGGGCTCTGGTTCATCAAATGGCTTTCACGGCATAGACAGCACGTGTTCACTCGGAGCAACAATCACTGCCGTTTAATTGGAAATCCATAAGCCGAGCCGCTCGACCGGGCTTTTTGAAAACCATATCGACAAAACGCGACGTCGGAACTTCTTGGGAGTCGACAGAGGAGAGCGGTCACTCGATTCATTTCAAATAGAGTATGAGAGCACGACATCTCTACAGCGCAGCGGTCAACTCTTGTGGTTCCATGGACCGCCAGCTTCATAATGCAGGTCTCCGCGGATAACCAAGAACCCGGTGACTGATATCACAGTTACACTCGCTGAGGCTTCTTGATACAACGATTCTCAGAACGATATTTGTGCACATCGACATGAAACAAGCATATCAAAGTCCGGATCCTAAGACTTCCGACACCTTGAAGCCGATTGACAGGTGTAGATTCATAATCGTACACATATTATATCCCACATTCAATTTGGCTCCCCTCATGAATGAATCGTAAACATATACAGACCCAACTTTAAATGCAAGTTTCCGAACCGCTCGAAGTGTCGAACGAAGTAACGAACTCTCGATTCGAGCAATTCTCATGAATGAGTTAATCAATTGCCATTTGGACGCCAAAGCTCTCAAGGAAAATCCAGACCGTTTCCACGGAAGCTCTATCTGTACAATTTTCTCCATCACGAGATGTCTCAAAAATGCACACCCCAAGCGAATACTCTGACGGGTATCCCCAAATAGAGCAGTATATATTTTCCATCACATTTTTTCTTATAACATCATCTTCCAGATCGAATTTCGGAATGCAGATGAGTCTCGGGGTCCTCGAATTCTGCCTCGTCGAATGAACGGTTTGGTTCGCCAAATCTCATCATTGAGGGCACAAAAATCTGAAATCTCAGCATTTTCAAGAGAAAAGATTTGCCTTCGAATAGCTCTGGAATAAGTCGACTGTCGCTGCACATCGTGATTCCTGAGCCAAATCAAATATTCGGACAAAGGAAAGTTGTTGTTTCAAGCAAATCTGCTCTCAAGAGTCCGCGTGATGCTTCAGATCCGAAACTAGCGAGCCAAAATGTAGCTGAATGTTTCAGCTTCCGGATCAGAGCGAGAGTTATTGAACATCGCTTGGAACGCGGCTCAGTTTTCGCCTCCGGGAGATTGGACGAAGAAAGTCTCACCTTGAAGTTACCACCAAGGAACAGCCCGCCATCTACCTAAAGATCGCGGGTGTGAACGAGCCTTCTTTTAGGAGAACTCCAACATTTTCTACGTGATTGAACTCGAAAAAGCTGGTTTCTGGATCGATTCACGACGCGTGACGAGAAATTATCAGAACGTGCACATTTCATCGATAAACCGACGAATTTTTAATCCATCCTTTCCGAGCCCGAGAGAATCAAAGCACTGGTTCAGATCTCATGTCAGCTCTTCGCTTCGCCCTGGGACCACCCTCGGTTCGCCAGCGCTATCGTGATCTCTCCGGCAGGCAACGCTCAGCGCCAAAACTTGTCTATCGTAAACGCGAATGGGTGGCTGGCTTCGGCCCTGGATTTCGCGGCTTTGTTTTCTCAAAGCCGGTACATCCTCAAAGACATTTGAGGCTTCGTAGTCTGCAGCGACCGGAAGAAAACTGACGGAAAGGACGGATAGAATACATTTTGACATTTTCGCGGGTAACAAACAACGGGGCCAATTCATAAATTCGAGAAGATGTTCGCTTTGTAACTTGTAATTGATGAGGTGATGTCCAGACGAGAAATTCAAAACCAGTCCATGGAGGGAATTTAATGAAGCTTTCGTTACTGAAATTGTATCGTTGGAGTTAGAGCTCCGATGCCGACGGTAAAACTTTGATAGAAGCAAATATTTTCGAGAAACCGGATGAGGCGCTGAATATGGCCAGAGTTTCGTGAAGGCCTGAAAGTTCAGGACTTGTGTCATCAGCTTTCCGAAACGGAGAACACGGAGATCTCCAGAGTTGTGCCTGGACGAGCTCCGCTGATTGGGAGTTGGAGGGAATACTTAAGAAGGTGCTCATGCCGACCGCTATCATTCACAAGAAAAAAATTAGGCGGGTACTGTCTTCTACCCTGCCGCAGGGGTTTGCGGAAGTGACGTTCGAAGGTCTCCGGATGTTGAAACGGTACGAGTGGAGCCTATGACACTAAAATATTGCTGAAAATATTCACAACGATTTGGAGAGCTCTCTGAAGTTTATGATCGAATCGAATGAAATTTTGATGGCGCTAAGAGCTGCATCCGAAACTGTCGACGCTTTACCGAGGACGAGCAACGAAACGCGGCGTTCGGGAGCCTCTTGGTCAGACTGAGTGGCGAGTTTGTTTATCATGCGGCAAAGGACCCTCTTTGGTGGCGTCGAAGCTTGCGCACACAGACCTGTCCTTCGGTCAGCGATGCAGATTTCTCACTTGTCAGGATTTGGCATCAATCTTAGAGGCATCAAGGCTGACGAATCTCTGCATTTGTATCCTATGCTAGTCGAGAATGACTCCAGAAAGGATTAGTGTTTGCATCGAAATCACGTTATGAGTTCTCGCTTGAAGCGACGTGATGGACAAGGTTTTCAGGGCGACGACTCTTCATGCAAACACAAATTACCTGGTGCATCTTCCCCGGAAGAAATCGAAATCACGATTTGGACGGAGCGATTCTCAATCGATCGCAATTGCGCGATATACGGGAGCCTCGATTGGGCCGACGAGGATGATCGAGAATGTCAACCATTCTTCTCAACCGAATGTCTTAATCTTAAGCCTCCTATCACATGAGTTGGGTTCAAAAAAGTAGCGAAAGTGTTTATTGCTCTGTTGAACTTGCGGGAACAGAAGAGTTCCCAAAGATTCTTCAACTAGTGACAAAAGATTTGACGACAGCAGCATCCCCATCGAATACTTCAATATTGCCCTACCAACTATGGATTACTTTCAGCGATGACGAAATTTCTGATCCAGAGCACCATCTATTCTGGCACTTCCCGTAGAATTCGATTTGTGACTTTTCTTTCTTGAAATGAAAAACAACATCGGGCGGCAATGCGAGCCTGAACTACGGACGTTTCCCGCTAAAACTACGTTTGGAAGTTAGACTGTCGTATAACTGACTAAGTGAGAAGTATACGGTGAGCCGGCGGCCGAAGAGTGGGATTGCGAATCATCGAGCAGGTAGTAAAGTCTCGATGATTAATACGGTCGTATATAAATGGCATTTATTGCGGCAATCACTACAGAAACGAGGCACTCTTTGTATTGTGACTCGAAGCAAAAAAGGAAGCAAACTGAGAACTTGAGGCGTTGATAACCCGGTTTTCCTCGAGGGCATAAGACAAATGAGGCGGTTTTTGAGATGCAACATTCATTATAGATCTCTATTTGATTAAATCCCATTATTTAATTCACCAAAAAGCCTGCACACTTTTTTTGTGACGGCGACCACGGAAAAGACATATAAAAGCTTTATTATTTATTACTCCCTCCGTCACGTAGTAACATTCGAAGTTGAGAATCGGAATTAAGGAAACTTGAGACACATTCTCAATTTTTGAGTCATGATCGTAAACATTACATTAAAGAGCATCCACAATCGAAATTCGACAAATTACAAAAGAGGACTTATTCGCTGTATAGTCCCTGGAAGAACAAGATGTCATCCGTTCCAGAAGCTCTGAAGAGAAAAACCGAACTCAGTGATCAGGATCGTAAGAGAGTTCTTCAATTGCTTTTGAAGCGCTCCGACAATGCCAGGGAACGAGAATTCTCACAAGAACGGTGTAATTGATGAAGCAAATGAATTTCGTCCTCGTCATTCTTCTCCAGCATCGAGTAGCCGGTGTTTAGATCTAATCATTTCAGTTATCATTTTTTTGAGGAAAAAAACGAGGGAAAAGTGAGAAGCGGCAAATGTAACTACTAATTCGGGACAAAATTTTGAGCTCAAATATTACTACCATTATGGGACGGAGGGAGTATCATTCATCGATATTTACCTGATCTTCCAGTCCAATCCGCGCCGTGACCGGTGAAAAAGTCTGAGTGATTGATCTCGGAGCCGGAGACAACATGGAAGGACTTAGTATTTGACCATTAGAGCTGGAAAAAGAGTTGAGCTACATGAGGACAATTGAAGTGTTCAATATTCTTGAAACGAGCCTCAACTATGATGATTGCGCAGCACTGGGGTCGAGGCCACGGGTCTACAACCGTGAACATCCGATGAGTCCAATTGCCCGGCATCGCCCAGTATTGCAGCATTGATGAATAAAATAATCACTCGTGCGATCTCGAATCGTGGCATTCATCGAATCCCACTCGTGAAATCAAAACGATGCTCGAAACTGTGGCTCGTCTATCAAGTTCAGACGCTCTTTCCCGGCGATGCTGCTGTTGACCCGCCTTTCACACCTCAATCCACAGGCGCGCATTATTCGCTCATCTTCCTCTCAACTCAACGATTGAGCCCGTGCTAATGTGCTCAGAACACTAGAACAGACGATGACGGCGAGAAGGCTACACCAAGTCGAGAACAATAGAGCTCACAGACACCCTAGGGGCCGGGCAGTGGCACGGTTCGATATTTGAGCTCCATGACTTCAGGAAGCTCATCTCGAGAGCAAAGAATTCCTTTCAGAATTCAATTGTGGATAGAAACGCTCTAAGTTGAAGAGGATCAACCATGAAACAAACCTTTGAAACCAACCGCCGCGGATCAGCTGTTAAGTCGAGCTTTAATTGGGATCTCAAGAAAGCTGATAACTGAAGAATGAAAGGAGTTCTTCACTGTTCGCTGCAACTTTTATTGATCTCCATATTCACAAACATGACGAACCGCGCTTCTTTCCTTAGGATGACATTTTGTACAAACAGTTTGGTTTCGAAGAAGACGAACAGTCGACACTTATTGGGAACCGAGCGAGTCGAGAACGTCAGCGAGCGGGGGAAGCAAACTCTTGTATTTAGGCGACGAAGCAGGGGTGACCTTCGGTAGCGATTTGCATTCTCTGGAATCTTTCTTGAATTTGGTGCACACCGTGTCGAGGAGATCACCAGCGACGGTGTTTATGATCTCGTGAGCGAACTCGGTGGTTTCCTTCCCGCATTTGGAAGCGTGTTTGGCAACGCAGTTGACGTACTCGTTCATGTAGCTGTTGAACAAGAAAGGAATATATATTTAAGGCTAAAGTATCCTACAAACAGCGCGAGTGGTTTCTAGAAAGTCAAAAAGAAGATAAAACCTCATTCAAATCGGGAGGAACTCACCAGCAACTGAGGGGAACCCGGTTCTTATTGGGGTGGGCGGTAGTTCCCTCCAAGATGGCGGCTAGCAGATTATTGCACTGGAAGATTTCACGGCCAGCTCTGGCGTTGATGCAGGGTGCAAGGCGGATGTACTTGTCACTCAAGGGCCCAGCGGTACAGTGTTTGCTGACTTCGTTGCCTGCGCCCTCGATGAAAATCTTCAACATGCCCTTGCCAAGTCCGTGAACGCATTTCTCGGCGTAGTCTTCGGCGTATTTCAGAGACTTCTTCTCACTCGCACACTTGACGTCGAGCTGAGCGTGATTGTTGGGAGCTATCGGACCACTGCCGTAGAGGAGGATGTCTCCAGCTGCTTTATCGAAAATATTGACATCACAGGCGACCTTCGCCGCGGAGGCATGAGCCGCGAAACCTAAATGGAATCATTAACGTGGATGAGAAGGTCGCTTCAAGAAACTTACGCATAGGAGGAGTCAAAATCAATTAGGATACAAAATAGCTTACCGGCTGCTAAAAGCACTGTTTTGAACATGTTGAATGTGGAAGAACTTGGGACTTAAATGTCATTCGGCTGACATTTGCCTGTTTATATAGACGCAGATGGGGTCCGAAGAGGTTCCTTCGGTACTCGCCTCTCGATTTTGTGGAGAGGCCGTGCTGGCCAGCGCAAAGCGGCTGACGGGTAACGAACAAACAATATGCGATCCGATGATGGGTCCTGAACCTCTGTTTCTTGCTTAATAGTCTTTTCTGAGAAGACTGGGACACATCATCAATCTGCGGTGAAATCGGCGCTTGAAACATCAAAAAAATTCTGATGTTGCATCTGCCACGAAGCCGCCCCACATATCGCCTAACTTGGAGGGAAAACCTCAGCAGTGCTATGAAGAAACCTGGACATAGTGGGCCAGTTTGGAACATTCTACTTTGGAGCACATTCACGAATCACATTTCAAGGAAGTGCATAAGGGGAGTACAGAACCTCAACTTCGAGTTGAGAGAGTCACTCATTTGGAGCAATTTCCAGCGATTGGAATTCCTTAAATCTCCCATGCTGCGCCTGTTCCAGCACGAATTGACAATATTCCACGAGTTATTCAGCTATTTCTGAGTGCATCTTTTTTCAGTGGTTTCACCTTCTCGCAGCTTGGCATGGAGGCTCTGAGTTGACGTTTAGCACCTCGGTCGTCAGACTGATCATTGAGTTCCATCTTGGATCACGTATGGTCACATTTCTCTCGAAACAGTATTCATGTGGTCAAATATGTCCGTCGAAAGCTGGAAGGACGATGAGACAGCTCATTAATTTTTGAACAATGTTCACCGCAGTGGACATTTCAGTGCTCTCCCCTCGTGGAGATTCGTGCGGTTGCAACGTACCGACGAGGAATTCCAATATTGTTGGGACGACCACGCCTGCAGGCATCCATTTTCGATATGTTCGTCTTTGAGAGCGAATGAGGCTCACACGTAGCGCTAAAAGAACTGTCGACATACATAGATGGAAATACGCAACTCCCGTACGCTATTACTCTAACCACCGGGAGGATAAGAAGCTCAAAAGAGCTGTTACTAAAAGAGGAGGTTATTAAAATGAGAAATCACCCATATTATCTGACTCATCGAATTTCGGTTCCGGACAAAAGCGCCTTCGAGACAATGCCTCGCTTCCTTATATCCTGGAATATGCGAGCTGTGGGATGCTAGAGGGAAAGTCCGTCCCAGGTCAATCCAACGACCGATTTCCTCAGAGAGATTGCAGGCGAGTTTGAACCAATAGATCTAAAGCGTACACGGCCCCTAGAATCAGACCCCTTCTGTCGGGTTTCGTATCTCGATTTGGCCCGCATCTGCCGAGCTCGATTTCCTATGTGATGTCCTCCGCAAATTGACGGACGGTATCGTCAAGTTTCATTTGCGGTAGCAGAT
Source organism: Neoseiulus cucumeris (assembly GCA_021527715.1). Lineage (NCBI taxonomy): Eukaryota > Metazoa > Arthropoda > Arachnida > Mesostigmata > Phytoseiidae > Neoseiulus > Neoseiulus cucumeris. The sequence continues at coordinate 1,002,340 of JAJSRV010000015.1, forward strand.
GACGAGGGGCGATCTCCGCCGTCGCAAGACGAACTCGATCGCGGCACTTCATCCGACCGAAGCGAGATTCAGCCTAAGCGGTTCGGGATCACCTCGACTCGAGTATTCTCAAAATGAATTAATGCTTCAGCTTGCAATGAGACGCACTGTCTAAGTTTTATGAAACCGATCGAACGTGCACCGTGTTTTTTCTCGGTTCTCCGTAACCATTCTGTTGAGTGCTTTCGCGATGATTCATGACGTAACGAAGACGCGATTCCACGGGAAAACATTCTATTCGAGGAATGTCCAAAGAAACTCTGACTCGATGGCGCCCTCTGAGTGAACAAACGGTTTGTGCGAGCGATTTCTTTTTCTGCTAATAGCAAGCGCTCAGAACTAGGTGAAGGTTGACTCCAGAAATAACGTCACTCAATGCTTCTGGAAACAGCACGTCGGGGTAAACAGTCACTGAGAATTCGATCAAGCGCTTAATCGGGTTGCGCTGTGCCAGGCTCTGCTGAAATGTCGCAGTTTTTCTCAACTCGAGGCATCATAATGAATCATAGTTTACGTGTTGTTATTGTGTAACTAGGACGTCATCGTCAAGATGACTGGTTCCGTTGTTGGCAAAAGGATTTCTGTGAATTTTGGAGTCAAATCCCATCGATGTATTCAGTTTCTGGGCGACTGTGTTCGTGCCATCCAGCAGACAGCATTAGAAGCGAAAAACAAGAACAAGATGTTTTTCTTTTACACTCTGAGTTTTTCACGCAAGCAAATGCAGTCCTATTTTGTACAGAAATTTTCCAACTTCTGAAATGCCGTGACGTATTGATGACGATAGTGAGCATTGCCGTCAAACGATCTGATCGCGCAACGGTGCGAGTACGCAACGGATTATCTGGCTCAGTCAGTATCAGTAGATTTCTTGGATCGTCGACTCTATGAACCGATACCCATAATAAGTGCTTCGAGAAAAATCATGAATTTCACAAGTGAGGTGGCTGCTCTGGCTCACATCAGATGCATTATAGTCCTTCGCTGCCGTCACCGAGCCTGGGACGGTGTCACGAAAGTTACGTTGGAACATCATTGATTGAATGATCGGTTATTATTCAATGTCCCCGAAACCATGAAAAAACAAGAAAAAATTCACCGATTCGAAATTCGCGCTGAGTAGCAGCCATTCAAGCTAGTTTGTAGACCTCCATCTTTCGATTGAATGTTCCACAAAAGCGTCTGGTATTTCGTTTGTTTGTCCTGGAAATGGCGAGATTTTCGACCCGTTCCCAGCACTGCTACGTATATTCAGACTCTTGCGTAACCCTTCGAAAACTCATCACGTTGAGAAACGAAGTTCTCGGTTGAAGTATTTCCCTAGCGAGCTGGACGAGTGTCATGGGAAGAGATCAAGAGTACCGAAACGAGGAGTCTTCATCGGGCTCTGATGTTTTTCTTCAAATCCACCGGAAGACTCGAATCACTCAGAAGGATCGACAGATCGCTGACGTTGAGTCTCTCCACATGACGCCGTCATGAACGCCGAGTTCAAATCAACGAGTAAGAGGATTCGTTGAGAGAGGAGATCCAGTCTACTGGAGGGTTTGAACTGCGATCCATTGAAGCAACGAAGAAGCTCCTGCTCCATTCTGGCTATTCCAAAGCTTTCTCTATAAGAAAATCAAGACTCAGGGCTGGGAGTTCTGGGTTCCGCTAACAAATAGAATAATGTATCTACTCCAGAAGAAGGTCCTTCGCAACTGGAGCTCTGTCCCAAGCACTAACCCTCATTCATGATGGGGGAAGCTCGCTGGTTTCCTATGTATGAACACGATGCTATTCTTTTAATTCATTATACGGTATCAGTAATCCGTATCGTCACAGGTCACTCTCTCAGAGAAGCCCCTCGCCGGTGAGGAGTACCCGGGATGAAGCGGTTGAGGAATAGAAGCTCGAGAACGGATTGGAAATATGTGGTATTTCGGTTACAGAACAAATTCGTTGACGACTTTTTTCAAGAGAATCCTTCACCCTTGTTTGGGAGGTTCGCTTCGGAGTGAGTCCAGATATCATTCCCAATCTCGGGGAAACGGCACTTGTGGACCATCTGAGTCACGAAGAACTTCCACGTGCAACTCATCTACCCAAGGGCCTGGAGACAAATGGGATCACCAAGAACTGATTCTCTCCATGTGTGACAATTTTCATCTTGCTCCGCATTCGTTCAGAGTCTCGCAGGTGAAGCATCGGAGGTTCTAATCTTCCCAGTGGAGAATTCATGACAAGAAACGTGACCAATTGAGTTTCTCAGATTTCGGGATGGGGAAATGATCCTTTGTTAGCACGAGTGTTTAATTCTTCGGAGAGAGACTCCAACCGAATTCCGGAACGAAGCTCTTTATGGCTCGATTCCAGTCTTTGTTTTTCGTCTACGCTTCAAATCCAACAGGCCCCGGCGTTATTGATTGAGCTTTCTGTAACAGCTGTTGCTGCGCAACCGCTCAACGAGGTGGGCGTTTGTTTTGATGAAGAGGTTGGAGGGCTTACTTTGATATTTTATCGACCAAACTCTCGAGAATACCTAGCGTTCAGTTTTTCTGTCAACAAATTTTTAAGCTACTCGATTTTTCATGGCCTGAGTTGCTCTTGACACGGTTCACTAACTTTGGCTTATGACATTACCCATGCGACCCGGATAAAGTTTTCCTCGTCGTGGAGGTAAAGTTCCCTCTCTTTTTCAGAACAACTTCTCGCATTCCGTGGTCGAATATTGCAGTCGGCGTCAGCTTTAGGAGCACTCCCTTTGTTCATTAATCCCGTCTACGAGTGTCAAAGTCGGCAGATCGACTTGTTAACCAAGCCGGTTGCCGTGCTCTCTCGGATCCGATCAGTGCCTACGGTGGGTGACGTAAGTGTCCGCGCTCCAACGAAGAGGACTCCGCGAAACAGCGAAAGAATTTTCGGAGTAGCCACGCGCCCCGCCTCTGATGTAGAATCCATGGCCCGCAACTTTCTAATAATTTGGCAGACTCTAATGGGCAACAAAATGCGCTTCTCTTGCTTCAGAAGAAACGACACATGGTAGTTTATAACACTGTGGGAAGCTTCCCTGTCAATGCCAGGAACGAGATCCTATACAAATCCCGCTGATAACTCCGACATGGTTCCTTTCTCATCCCAAACTAGGGCGGTAACGCAGTCATGTTTAACTGAGAACCTTCGCCGAAGCATCCTGGAGAAGGTCACTGGAATTTCTACAAGAGAGAAGGGCCGCTAGCATCAGGATTTCTCGACTCATTTCTCGATTCCACCGCAACACAACAACTCTGGTTTACAAACTATGGGGCGACGACAGCACTCTATGTATCGAGAGTTCGACACGTTGCCCAATGAGCCTCCCGGGATTGACACAATTTCGAATTGGGAGTCCATACAGGTCAATTATTGACGTCGGAATACTAGAGTGACTCAGCGACGGGATTTGTGGGAGTGAACAAGCGGCGGTTTTTCATGCTTCCCCAGTTTTCTCCCCCATGCGCGACGGCTCATCCTTCTCAGGACTCTGCTTTACGAAAAACGACACTTCCACTCTCTCTCAGCAGAAAGTGATTCCCAGAACGAGCGCCATGGCTTTGTCTTCGTGGAAGCTCATGATCTCTTATCCATTTAGAAGTGTTGTGAGGAAGAGTCAGTCTGGAATTTCTGGCGGGATATCCGATCGAACAAGGAACTGCCGAACCGATAAAGGGGCTCCAGAGAGCTCAATTTTCAAACGCGTAATGGGCGTGAAGTCTAGCGAAATGCGAGCTCCCGTCGTCTCTGAATGGGTTCGATGGACTTTTGTCCTGGAACGACTCGGGAGCTCAGCTTGAGCTAAAAACCTCAGCGTTTCCCTACGGGGTTCCCCATCAGGAAAAGAGGAGTTCAGACTCAGATCCTGGGAATCGAGGGTTCACTTTTTGAGCTCCTAAAATGATCGTTCACGATGCTCTGCCACCGAGCAAGCAGATTTCCCAATAATAATCGGTATGAGTCTCGATTTTGCTTTGTTTCACCGTTTCAAAATTTATTCAGTTTTCTTTACACTTTTGATTTCTCAGGAACGCAACCATAGTGCTATGTATGCCTCGCGAGGGTAGAATCGAGCTCACGAGCGTAAATCCTCGAGTCGTTCATAGCTAATCAGAGGACGATATAATCGTTCGGATCAGCCAATCGATATATTAAACTCAATCCGGGGATCCGGATCCATGGAAACCTTTAGTTGTTCAGAGAAGCGAGAACATTGGCCAGCGGCGCAACGAGTGATTTGTATTTTGGGGACGGGGCTGGAGCGATTTTCGGGAGATCTCTGCAAGCTTTGGAGCCCGCCTTCCATTTGACACAAACAGTCGAGAGAAGATCAGCAGCGTAGTTATTGATGATTTCCGTCGCGAGTTTCTGGTGTTCGACACCGCATTTCCGCGCGGTTTTTGTCACGCAATCGACAAATACTCCCATGTAACTGAAAGACCATTCCGTTAGTTGGAGGCAACGTTCCGTCGTGTTTCTACAGAGTTCTCTCTCGAACACTGAGGACGTCTGCTGCTCGTGTTCGGTAACGAGCCTCATTCAAAACTTTGAAGATCACTCGCACGAAGTCGATTCTGAAGGATGGCTCCAGGAAATCGATTACTACACTCGAAAATGCTGGATCGCTACTCACCAACAGCTCAAGGGCACGCGACTTTTCTTAGGTTTGGTGTTGGCACTTTCAAGAACGGCGGCGAGATTCCTATTGCATTTGTGGAAGTGGTTTCCGTGTCTGTTAAGACATGGAACCAACTTGAGGAAATCGTCCTTCATGGGAGAATCTGTGCAACGAGGAGCCATGTCATTCGAAGCGCCCTCGAGTAGGAGCTTCACCATGCCATTGGCCAAGCCTTGCACACAGTTCTTGGTGTAATCTTGAAGGTAACTGATGTCTTTGTCGAACGTCTCACACCGACTCTTCAACATCTGTTCAGTGTGCACTTCTGTATTGCCGGCTCCATAAATCACGATTCGTGTGGACACATCATCGAAACGTGTGACGTTACAGTCGAATGCTCGAGTTTCGGGAACGGAGCCTAGCAAACCTAAAACAAGAGTTCTCATTATGACTGCACCAACGAATGGCACGGGAGATGTTTGTCTCCGGGGGATAAGGGGGGGTGGGAAGGGGAACATATCCATCATAAAGTCGTTATGTTGCGGTTTTGTTTGACCATCGATGGAATCAAGGAACTCTCACGCTCACGGGGCCTCATGAGAAACTCGTGATGACGGTCGTACTCGTCGCACGCGCCAACTATTGATCATCTCCGAAAACAGTACGAACCTGCGGCGACAAGGAGAGCAAAACCGATCATCGTGTCTCATGTACAGAAAAGTGTTGAACGAGTCCCTAATTTTTTTTTCTTTTTATACGTTCTGGTTGCGCCTCGCCACTCTCGTGCCAAACAGTCTCTCTGGCTTCTTCTCTCCAGAGAACGCGTCGATCAATTGACTTTCTGTTCTCCCACTGAAGCTTCCGTCGCCGCCATCGTTTGACCTTTTCTGTTTTTGTCGTCGCTGGCCGTCATAGCGAAATCGATTGCGACACTTTCGAGTGATCATGAACGCATAATAAACGGATCGCTTCGGTTCCGCATTGATGTGACGTTTTTTTTTTCTGACACAGCATTACAACCGAACGACGGACGTCGATACTCGCAAAAGCACGTGCCATCGTACCGCCTATCTCCGAGCGCTCGCTCGAGAAAAGTCCGAACAGGTCAGCAGTTTCCGTTTCGAAACCGAATCTTCGATGATTTTTTTCTCTCTGTTTCGGAGCAGAGTCTGCCCGCCACTCTTGCAGAAGTTGTCAGCGCTCTGATCGAGTTTTCTGAAGTGAAATGCGCTGCTTATCTGAGGACTTGCGAGATTAGAGATGTTTTATGGATTCCAGAAGTGATTGCAACCTCACTTCGGGTTGCTGTGCGTTGCTCTCTCGCCTATTCTGGAACTTGCTGAGAGTAAATTCGAAAACGCTCGAGGTCCTCTGAGGAAATTCTTCGAAACTCCATTAATCGCCATCTCCACGTCACAAATTTCGGATGATTAATTTCTGTAGAAGCGAACACGCACTTGCGCCACGGGAAGGAGAGAAGATTTTCATCTCCGAAAAAGAATAAACGCTCATGGAAGACTGGTCGCAAGTCTCGTGATCGAAGTTTGAGAATGCGATGCTCCTGCCCAGAAAAATTTAGGGATAGTTCGAGCCAAGTACTCCGTTCCGTCGACTCGGGAGTCAGAGCAAGAACACCGATTATATCTCAATCTACTGCGCACACTCGATGCGCTTCAGCGGCGAAGACTCGCTGCGAACGGGGTTCGATCAAAGAAACGTCATCCGTATCGTGACTCAGAGACACGATCGACATCGATCAAGGGACCCGAGCGTAACGTGGGCTCATTAAGCAATCAAAAAGTCGTCAATTTTTTTTCGGAAACGAGAATTCCGTCCGTCGTGACTCTCCGTCGAAGTTGCACGCTGCTGAGGCGTATTCCAGAGCGTTGGTTCCTCGATGTAGCTAGAGCCTTCACCTCTCCTAGCTTGAGATTCTCTGAGAGGACATCTCACCCGAACCTAGCAAGAATCGAATTCGAAATGGGCCGTGATGAGTGAAAAAGCTTCTTGAAAGCAGAGCCCTCTCAGAGACGGCTGAGACGAAGGAGATTGACACGGCATCCATACTTTCAGACACCCTGAAACTTGCACATGAGCCTGGCGGCGTATTTCCTCGAGGTGAAGGCTCAACGGATTCTGATTGACGGCAGCGTTCCGAGTTGTTGAAGATATTCTTCGCTCAAACGCCCGAAGAGTAGCAGGAGAAAGTCAGCCAAACGCGACGGGAAACAGAGCGAACCGTAGATACATTCTTCTTGCCGAGGAATGTGCGATGCTGAGCGTTGTCGACAGAGTAAAGACGAAAACTATAATACATCGTTCAAGAAACTTTTTGCACCGATCATGCTGCATAGCGGTGCTGAGAGCATGATAGCGCGATTGGAGGATCCGAGAGCGTCTGTGCCGAGGGTTTCTTCTACGTATCTATAGTCGGAGTATGTCAGAATCGCTTCTTTGATCGCGAGCAAGACAGTTATTGGGGGGGAAAACTCTTCAGTGCCAGCATGGACAACCAGTGCTGGACAGAAAAGTGGCAAAAGCGTCATTCTGTCAAGAGAATTTCCCTTTCACAGAGAATTCGGACCTGCTGCCGCGAGCTGATTGCATCAAGAATACTACCAGTTTCGTAGTGCCTCGCCTCTTCAGTTTTTTCAGTGCAATCAGAGCCCAACTTTCCGCGCGTGGAAAGCACAGGGGCTCAATCTGGGTCCAAAGGAAAATATTCCCTCCCTGGTAGAGCCCGCTGTCAACTCAATGTGCGATAAAAAGTCCTCTATCTGCGCGGCGTGAGTCCTCGATCTAATTTGTGTCGTGGAATCATTTAAGATGAAGAGAAACATTTCCGCTGGAATTGTATGTTTCTTCCAATACCGATTCGTTTTTATGGATTCTAGAATCTCATTCAGAATTAACTCTGATATCATCTGAGTTCCGTACGTTGTGAAAACCTCGAGAATATGACCTCTCGCTGCGGTTCGTGGCGAGGGGTGAAGTGAGGAATATTGCCAAGTGCGCGGTGTTCACGCTTTCCAGCGAACGTTCCAGAATATGTGCGCAGTCTCCGATTTTCCGATGCTGTCTGACCAGCTAACCTGATCCCGCTATCTGCAAACCTGAGCGGAAACGGAATTCGAGAATGGTGAGTGAGTTCTAAGTTGAGATTTTAAATGTACAGGCGCGTGCTTTGTAGAGCGGGCTCCGCCTAGTCGTCTCGCTGGAAAATAAGAATTTCGTAGATTCGGATCAGATTTCGAATGCCCGAATAATGTGCGATATCGCACTCACATGTCTTCATTTCCTCATTCAAAGTTAGTCGGAAACACTTGAATACTTTCAATGTGAAGGTATAACAGACATGAACCGCGACAAAGATTTTCGACGCTGAGAACAATCGATCCTTCTGAAATCACGCAGTTACGTTCCAGCCAGAGAGCAATTTGATTGATCTCGTCAGAGCAGACTGAGTTTTGCCTGAGCGCCCACCCTCGGGAATCTCAGAAACTTTATATCAGCCAATTCCACCGAATGGTCCGCGATAGATCGAAACTTGAAAGTTCGCATCTCGAAACACTTTGAATTGACCGCCAAAAAATGAGACCGAGAGTTGAAGATAAGGGGATCGCTTTTAGGTGAACAGACTCCACGGAGTCCACCGTACGCATAGTGCGTGAAACAGAGAATCGGCAACATGGGACCTTAATCGGATTACGATTGTTCGGCATTATCTGATAGAGCGGATTCGTGTGAACGGAAACCTCTGCCTCGTACACTAGAAGCATTTCCAAGTGGCTGCCGAATGACGACGATCCGGTTTCGTACTTGCGGTATAAGATCTAGGGCTACGACGCCGGAAACCCATGATGCAACTTGTTTGAGGGAGAATGAGAGCGACGGCATATAGAGCACCTGAAACATTGACAGTCTCTCGGATGGAATTGCACCTGAGATCGGTGCGATTCGCTTCACGTACACCGGCAAGATTCCGAAACACTGTCGAACAGAAATACAGAGATCGTCTTCCAAAGCTTCTCTCTTCGGCGGGCGTCTCTCAACTTGCATAAGTTGACAGATAACACATGTTCTTTGTTGTTAACTCTTCGATTTCAAAAGGCTTCCGACTTTTGCTCTCAGGATCGCTCTGTTTCTTGTCGCCGATATCGAGCCCTGATCTGCATGAGCTCTGCATCTTCTGGCAAGACTCACATTTGGGCTTTCTCGGTCCTCTGTTCGACTGGTAAAACTCTCCGAACCGTTCCGTCACCTGTCCTAGAATCAGAATTTGTCCTGTCCTGATAAACTCATAAAATCTGGATCGAATCGAATTCAACAAAGATCTGCTGTCCATCCTCCCGCGTTGAAACCCGGTCGAATCTTCTCCGATTTCCTAAACGATTGCTAACTCACATGCCGTGTTTTGCAGTCACTCGACGCGAGCCATTTTCTAGCTTCGAGCATTATTCAAATGTCATATACTAGCGTTTGGCTTCCGACATTTCTTCTGTAGTCCCTACAGCGTACAGCGGTCGATGTTGCATCAGCTCGTGCTACGACAGCTCCAATTTGGGACCGAGATTCACAAGTAGCGAAGTAGCTGCATATCTTGATACGATTACATCGAATGTCGAATGCCCGGATGTCGGAAACGTGCATGCGAGTTGCTTACTGACCTCTCCACTAGGGATAGCAAAACACGCGAAAACAGAAAATTCTGCCCTTGTGAACGATCAGTGAAAGTGAGAACCTGGAAGTATATGTAATGCACATATTTAGCCGAGCTCTACGAATAGTAATCAGATCAGACAGCATGATGCTGTTCCCAACAAAACCGACGAGATGGGGCATCTGTCTAGGCACTGGAGCCGAAATGAGCTCCTGAGCCATTCATCAGCTGCTCATCCTCGGTGACCGGACTGTTTGTACGGCAAGAGATCTAGACAGGGAGACTTCGTGCTCGAGAATTCTGAGAGGAGACCAGAATCGCATCTCACATTATTCCATAACCGGATATCACTGGTACTGTCGAGTACCAGTGCGATGTTTCCATCATCTGAGACCGCGCCAAGAAATTATGCAACAGATGAAAACAACAACTTCCTGAACTTGCGCCCCGGCTGATCTCGATGATGAAAAGTCTCTAGAAGGAAAACCGGGAAGCCAATCGGATGTGTGTATATTGTCTATGGAGCTCCTGCGACATCCTCGATTTCGGGGATGCATGTATCACTGTTCTCGATTGCGACGAAAATGGCAGAATTTTAGTCCAGAATTCATTCTTGGGTTGGAGTCAGTGTTCAGTGCAGACAACATCAACCGCAAAGCCATCGCAGAAATGTTGAACCAACAAAGAACGGCCGATGAATGCCCAACTAGGACAGATTTTGGGATCTTCTGTCCCAGCAACACATCGCGTAGAGTACCGGTCTCGAGTGGTCTTTCTTTCTCATGGAAAGCTCAATTTTCGATGAAATCGAGCTCTCTGCTCGCGGATCCGAAGTCTCAATTTAGGTCGGACATTATTTCGAGGCGCCTGCCATGGACTTTATCAGGGTTCTGAGTGAGATCTTTAGAGAGAAAACGTTTCCTTTTTTTGCGCGAAAAAAAGAGTCACCAGAGACGGAGACCATGCCCAATGTGTTACCAAGACGGCGGTGGGCCGCAGAGTGGGTTCCCAACGGTTTCAAACCCGGTCCGGCACCACTCGACCTTCTATTGTAAGACGTGAGCAAGCTCATCGTTTCATTCAGTGGGGATTGCCTGTGCAAGTGAGATGTGAAATCTCCATAAGACCTGAGCTGTGGACACGACACGGTTCGGCCGCACGAATCCTTGTCGATATGGCGAAGATAGATGGACCAGAGAGGAGCCAGGAGGGCAATCTTTAGATGGATTCTAGAGCTCTGAAATACAGGTAACGACATTTCACGACTCGGTGGACTCATTTCTCAGAAGCCAAGTTCGAAGATTTAAGCTTCTTACGATGAGATTTGGCTCAAGTCTTGGATTGAAGCAAACCCTATCGGCTGCCATCAGTTGGAATGATTCGAGCAATAAACTCTGCACCTGTGAACATGGACAAATCCTCACTCAGATTATCGAAATTGAATCGGTCCACCGTTATCCTAACAAGTCAGACGATAAACACAGGACGTTTCCAGACGGCAAAAACGTCGGTATGTGCGATTTCCCGTGAATCTCTTCTTCCTGTAACCCAAGAACATAGAGCAAGAGTTTTTCGTTGGATAAATAATAGGTTCTGTCTGACGTTTCACCTCACACACGGTAAGCTCGTCATTCTTTTCCGAGTTTATATTGGAGTCTGTCCCGACAGTGCCATCTATAATTATAGAGCCACCTCAAAATCTTCTGCGTATCGTGAAAAAAGTGCTGCAACTTCATCCACATCATCTCGGGAATCATTTGACGTCATGAATCCGAAAGGGGAAAGACGCTTGTTGCGTACGCTCAGAGCCACTGCGGAGAACTGTAATTGCTAATAAGAGAATCTTGGTTTCTGTGATGGATCGGAACCGATTCTCCAATGGTTGTGGGATCGAATGATCAGAATCCCGGACACACTCGATCAACTTCTTCAACGGATCAACTGTCGGAAAGCGCCAATATTTCCAGACGCTTGTCACACCAGAAAGTTTGACAGGTTTTCTGTCGAGTTTCGATCAGGGGAGCACGCAGACAACTTCAGCAGAACGATCCATTCCTGATCGTAAGCAGAGCGGCGTATATTCGGTGATGCGTTAACTTGTTGAAAAACACTTTCCCCCCTGAAAATTTCTCAATCAGGACAGAAGAATTTTCTTCCGCGGGATTCCAGATGCGTCGATTCGAGTCGACTCCCCGTGCCAGCTGATATTCCCCGATTTTTGACCCAAACTGCGTTCCAAGAGCATCGAAATGGTCGAGCTAGTCGTTATTCAACTCTTCGTTGTCTCGCAGAGTCAGGATTTTCTACAATTACGAAATACGGAATTCCATTTTCGCGGATTTCTCAATACTAGCACTCGACCCTTCATTGTTGCAGCGTAAAAACAGGGCATTCAGATGTAAAGTTAAGCACTCGTTATGCTTGGTGTGATGAGATCGCAAGATCTCTCGCTCTTTTTCTGGGAGGAGTCTGGATTTGGAATCACGTGATGGGTTTGAACCATTTTCTTCCATTCGGCCGGTTGGTCGGGAATTGGCGGTACTAATTTTTGTATTATGATCAAAACATGCGACGCTAGCGAAGAAAAAACAGGAATTCCAGTGCGCCCACACTCGAGTTTGAGTTTTTTGACACGCTCTCAGTTGGAGAACCCAGAATACATTCTAGTCACATCGAATTTCTTCGTCCCAAAAGGTCCGATTCCTGGTCAAGGTGAACTCAATTCGTAGATGGAGTGCTGTTTCAGAGGATCACTCGTCGAACTCGGGGTCTTTGTTTCAACTGAAGATGTTTTCACCTGCCGGAAGAATCGAAAACTGGGAATGTGGTGTACACACGTTCTTGTCTAGTGAAGTTGATCTTGTTATTTGATTTTGGCTGCCGAAATAAGATTCCCTTCGATATCAGGTAGCTCAATCGAAGTCGGCATCGATTTGTCATTCAACGACAAGATCGATCAGGAGTCGTTTGCACGAAACAGTTTTCTGAGAGACGTGTCATCGACAGGGAGCTCAATCACAGCCTCTCGTGTCCCACCCACCATTTTCGTAGGCCAGTGCTGAGATTGTTCCTGCCAGATCAGGCTGAAGTACTCGATTTGGAATCGGATACTATCTGCAGACGACTCCAGGGAACTGTCAGGGACAGCGCCCAGTTGGAAGGACAATCCCCCAAGGTTAAGAGTGACGAGGATGAACGCTGCAAAATGCAGATTTGGTGTCTGAGAAGCCACCGACTGAAGTCGACCAGTTAGTTCAAGAAGTCTGCACTCACCCGATGTAATTGTGGCAAGACACGTGGTGTAGTCGTTGACAATCCACATCGAGAACCAAACCCAATGTCCTCGCCACAGAGTGACCGAGGAGCAGACGGCCAATTGACGCCATATAAATTCGATGGCAGCTCGTCCGTGTGCGCCTGACTTTGCCGTCCAGTTTGTCATGAAACTTTGTACGCAAAATTGCAACACTGTTACGAGTGTACCTTGAGCGTAGATGAAGCAAACGGTATTTAATCTGGTTTCATGAAGCTAAACTCCAATCGAGTCGAAAATCGCAGCGCGCAAAAAAAGAAAGTATGCTGAATCACCGAAGGCTTCTACTCAAATCTAACTAGCTGGTCATATTCACCGGCAACACAGGAGACATTGGCCGAAAACTTTGGTTCCGATGGATACAGGGAATAATCTTGGACGTTCCAGATGGCTCTCCAAATGAGAATGATCGCCGGCTGAACCACAAAAACCGAGAAAGCGTGATCCATGAAACTCTTCACACGGTTCCCGGAAGCCTGGAATCAGCATCATAGTGCTCAGACTCGCATTCAGGTTTATCAATGAAGTCGTGTTTGGGGTGAAAGCACCATTCCGGACGAGGATTCGATCGGGGAGCGAATTTTAAAAAGCGTCAGCTTGCTCACCTCATTTTTGAAACAAGAATCGATCTCGAACAAGCTCCTCGATGTGTCGTGCCTCAGTAAATAAGGAACGCCCGTGACCACGTTATTGTGAGCCCTTGCCATCACAAGTACAGTCGTTCCTGCGAGCAAAAATTCACTGAGGATGTTGTGAACCCTGCTAAGTGCGTGAAAGTTCACTCTGAAACCTTTCGGGGGCCGAACGTCATATATACATGTGTACATTGATCACTTGAATTCTAACCTAAGATCCAGCATATCAGACACGAAATATTGGTGGGCCCCATGTAGAAGTCCAATAAACTCCAAAGACCATCCCATTGAAAAATAATTGCAGTAATGAGTACGGAGCTGGCCAGTCGATGTAGTAATTGACCCGTTGCGTGACTCGTCTCTGAAATCTTCGCTAGAGTATTACCAACCATGTGAGCATTCTGCAGGATAACAGATCCTGGAAAAGAGTAAAAAATCGAGTTTATTCCAGCGAGTGAGTAGGGAGTCGACCCTTGCATCATGCAGGTATGCTGAGTGGACTTGTATAAGGCATTGTGCCGAGAGGGAGTTTGGAGTAACAGTACTCTCTAGTGCTTCGTAACTCACCGAGAATAAATGACAGCCAAAAACCCAACGGTTTCTTGTCCTGGTAAATGAAGCGGTCGGTCAAGCTGAAGCCTCCCCACCACAGCAGAGAGACCAAAGGACATGACACAAGTAGAGAGAAAGCATGGTCAACGAGTCGTATCCACATCGGTATTGTGGCCTCTAGCATCACGAGTGAGATTTATATCCTCGAAATATTTGTGCAATCCTGAAGCCAATGAACCGCGGACCCTCAAAACTGAAATGCGAAGGAACCTGTGATTTCAGCTCACCTTATTTTGATTTTTTCCAAGCGACCAGAAAATCGATTCTCTGACAGCTTCACGCGCTTACCACGATTTTCCAGATCAAAAGTCAGTTCTTTCCTCGAAAACGAGTCCTTTACCCGTGAAGTCCGAAACTATTCTGTTAAGTATCATAGTGTTCATTCGATTCTACACCGAAACTGGAAGAAGATGAATGTTTAGATTCTGAATGAAGTTTTCTCGTCCACTTGCATCGAAACCCAGCCAGATTATTGCCAGATCCCTTCCAAATGTGTGGGTCCATATTCGGATTGTACGGATTCATCTGCGGAGGCCTGGAAAGGAGTTCGAAGAAATCGCAGATAGCGAGGAGATATCGTTACGACACCGCCGTGGACTCGAACCTCCCACTTTCGCATTTGAGGACATCTTATTCGACAGGAGAGCTTGTAGTCAGCGTTCTTCCATCATTGCAAATTAGGAGGTGCAAATTCTCCGGGAATCACAACACACTCAAAGACGGTAAATCCGGGGAATGAGAATGCAAGGCACCAGTGATGGAGCACTAGAAGTCTCTCACGTACAGAACAACCCAACGTAAGTAAGCGATTCGTAGGGTTTGGAAGTTTCAAGGGACATTTCGAGAAAAGACATCGAAAACTATTCTGCTCACCGGGGACGAGAAAACGCAGGACATTAAACTAAAAATTGGCGCTGGAAGCCAATACAATGCTCCTGCTCATGGGAGTGGCCACACCGGTCAAACACAAACGGTGGAAGCAACTCAGATACAGTGATATTCCCAGCATGTGGTGAACTGGATGATCCTTTGACGAGCTGGAAATGTTCCACGAGCGATTGATTCTTCGAGTCATCATTCCGAGAGTGTGGCGGAGCTCTGCCAGTGATCCGAAAGTCGCGCATCAATTTAAAACAAGAAAAGACATCTAGGATCATTGAAAAGAAATGACCGAAGGAAGTCACGACACCCGACGCATCACAAGAACCGTCGGAATATGGTGACTTATTGATTCTGATGGATCGATTCTATTGGCGACGATCAGCCCAGAACCAATCGAATAGGACCCTGAACGATCGTCGGTCGTAAGCGAATCAACACTGTCGATTATCATTCGTCGAACGTGAAAGATGATTCCACAATTCCAAGATCAGTTGTGATCATCATAATGACCTAAACGGGCACCCATAGAAAAATGTCTTATGAACCTTCTTTCCAACCAGCGGAAATCCGAGCTTGACGTTAACGAGGCGTTCCCATAGGTAGTGCATCCTCACAAAAGAAAAACGTCAGATTCGATGGTTCATAGCCTTATTTGCTTCTTGTGTGTTATGTCTTAAATTTATCTGTGACATTTGTGTGGTTTTTTGCCAGTCATGACTTCCTGGATTCTCGAGAATCGAAGCTCGCTCTGCTGTGTTACGCAAAAAGGTTTCTTGTCGACCGAATTGCATCGCGGATCTGTAAATCTCATCAGTCATTGAGAAGTTAATTGTCACTGGTGGCTGTTGAAATGTGTTTATTCGTCATTCCTCAACTTAGAGGTCATTAATGCATCAAAGGGAAGATCTCGAGGGATCTTCCGACCGCTGGTTCGAATCAGCTGAGGCCGACCCTGGGAGTTTTTGACGGATGAATGAACGCTATTCCAGTTGGGAACCTTGTCACGCAGAGTCCTTGAATCAGCCACTGAAAGGCTGAATGATACAACACATCGGGTTGTTCTCCATCAAGAGAGGAAGGGGCAACGCTCTCAACCTGATGAGGTTGCCGAGTGCTAATTGTGAGCACAATATGCACCGCACGTCGATGCCGTCTCGAAAGGGAGGTCGAGCGTAATCGGTGAGTTCGATTCCCGCAGCCTAATCTCTGAGCTATACAACTGGATACGTTTCCCATCGTTCACACATTCTCTCGCATCGCTCTGCGGGGGGGGGGGGGAGGCGGAAACGAATCTTCCAGGGGGAGTAGCAACTTGAGTTGGCCTGGAACTCATCGCGCGAGTCGATGGGCGGAGCGTGGCCGAACGCAGGTATTCTTTCCTCCTGCTGCTTCCTTCGTGGGATTTAGCACCTCCATCCATCCCCCCCCAGAGATACCTCTATTTTGACCGTGTACACAGAGACAGTGCAACCGGCTTCCGACGAAACATTCATCGGTCGCAAAACCCGCACTGGCTGACAAGTCAGCTTTCTCGCTGTTGAACTCCTCGTGCCGCCCTGTCATTAATGGCGTTCTCTTCAAAGGAATCGCTGATGTTGCGTTTTCACATATTCTCGCTGATTTTGCGAGTTCTGTTCCGGTTTGATACAGTCGTGTGTAAGGAAACTCGGTGCTAGAATAGACCGAGGTCATTATAACAAAATCATGTCGAGCAGTGACGCCAGGTTCGCCTTAATGAGCTAGCTGTACTCGGCGAGCCACGTCAGATTTCCATGATCAAGTCGCACTTTCGATATCAGATCCCGCACATTCCCCCTCGCTTAAGGCGGCGAATCTGGAGTTGGATTCAAGCCGAATCAGCCGCTCCGGTCTCGGGATTCCGAACCCTAGTTGAAAACATTCACTTGGTGGAAGCTAACCGGACGTAGAGCTAGACGGCTGGCCGGATCGCTGTGAGGCTTGTCAGGGAAAAAGCCCCGAGTTTGTTGCACTCGAAAGTCTTGAATTTTATCGCGACAGTGTTTAATAGGTCGGAACGAGGCGATCATTTCTCTTCAACACTGTGACAGTCGGTGCGGCTCTCGGAAATGAGCATGAATTTCAAACGTGAACGGATCTTCCTTGAGAGCCTTTTGCATCGCTGTAGCCAGAGAACGCGGCACCATTACAGAGAGTTTTTCGAGAACGATGTATTATATTTTTTTTCTTGATTCACGGACCCCCAGGATCACCAGTCGCAGACTGAAATCGCGCCTTTCCCAAAGATTGGGAAGAAACGACTCCGAGACTCGACGTCGGAGATTCTATTCGGAGGCGTCCAAGAAGCTTGAAACCTATGAATGGTCGAGGATGATCTCTCCAATCGCGCAGCCTCCGGCCGACAGATTGTTATCCGGTTTCCTCCCCTTTCGCTTGGAGCGAGCCGAGCGAAAACCGGACCCAGGTTCTTTCATACAATTTTCGGGTGGAGGTACTGGAGCTTTATTTTTTTTGGAGCACCGTTTTCATCAAGGCTGAAAATGTAGTGGAGGTCAGGGAATGATCTGTCGTTCCTTCGATATCACTCGTTCTGAATTCGATCTGGCTAGATCTGGCAATTCATCTGAACCCCCATGAGGCATCTACCTGGTGAAAAGTAGAATCCATATCCCCATAAATTCGTCGACGTCGTTAACTTGCAGAGTGGCCAATGTTGGATCGCGAATCATCCGATGACTCACTATTCGCGGTGGATGAACCTATTCTGGAGAATGACGGTTCAACAAGATTCTACTGGCTGCCCACTGGAGTGTCGAAGCTAACATATGATCTGATCGTTTCAGTTCAGGAAACGCCTCCATGTTTCTGCTCACAGGGAAGAAGGTGGACCTTGGCGATTTACTCATCCACCTTCGTTTGCGAGTTTGCACTGGGCGATAGAAGGGAATGGTCGACGGAGACCAGGATCAGAGAACCTTTCAAGGGTTGCAAATCGAACTTGTTTGTAATAAGGATGCACGAGATTTCCGTAATACAGTACACAGCGAGAACAAACAAGAAGAATATCCTAGGAAGCAGCATATCGCGGATGAATGAGCGAGTTGGCTCCACTAAATATCAAAAATCGAACGCGGGGGAGGGAGAACTTGAGGGATGAGCTCGATCAACGATCACAATACGCAAAATCGAGTGGATAGGAAGCTCCTCGTCTGCCCTTGAAGGAGATCAAGTTCGCTGGGCTTCCTAATTGCTATTGACCGTGCCTCTAAATCCTATCATACAGTTGAACTCACATGAATTGATCTTGCACGTCCTGCACGAGTGGACAATCGTCGAACTAAGAGCGGCGCGTCCACTGACTCCGAGACAATGCTCACCGTGATGCCTTCCCGTCGCGAATGAATCGTAAGAAGCTCGTAACACATTCAAACTGTCGTAAAGATTCGATAATGACAGCCCTTAGAGATGTCGCAGTGTTTTTACGCTCGGGCATGAAATCGACTACACGAGGCTTACCTCCGCATCGAAAGCTAAATTTTCTTCAAACAACAGAACAATCATCCTCATCAAAAACGCTCGACAATAGGTCCATAGTATCGAGATCGGAGAACAAACTCAGGCGTTCATCGGCGTTCCCTCCATCGCTCATTCGCAGTTCCAAAACTTCACACGGATGCTCGAACCATGCTTGGAAAAATGATAAACCAGCTAACATCCGTAACGACACGCGATGGAGTTCTAATCTTCGCGGTTTTTCCGAATTCGTATATCGCGCGTCGGCGCTGAGCTTCCGAGCGTGTCGGGACTGCTAGTATGCTCTAGATAAACGAAAGTGCGAGGACGAGCCAGAATGCTGCAACAAGCAGCTTTCGATGTCTATGGAAGTCGATTGCGGCGATAACAACCCAAGGTTTCCGGGGGGCATGTTGCTATGTTGTTTCGAAGTTTGCAACGTCAAAGCAAAGCTCATGTGCCATACCTCGGGTTGAACTTTCTCGAATATCATTGCCGTTGAAAATAGACCGTTGCCTGCTCAGTCAGCAGGTTTAAGGCAAGATGGCGTTGGATACGTTGAAGTAAACGGCGGTGTCATATTCTTGGTACAGAAAAGTTCTTTCAACTTCTGCTCTCGCGTCTGAAGCCTCAGCGGCCTCCGGCTGATTGGTCGAAGGAATGAAGAGAAGAATCTATATAACAGGCTGGATGCTTGCTACAGCTAGCTGTGATTATCTCGAGGCCATCATGAGACTTTTCGGTACAAAATATTAAGCCCCCTAGAAGTCGTGTTTTGACGGGCGACAGGCGCCGATGTACGGGAATGTGTGGTTTCATTGGGCGCCCCAAGATTTTTGGGGTCAGAAAGCTCGGAAAGGTTGCATCGAGTCACAATGGACGATTCGAAACGATTGATCAACTGAACTCGGTGCTGCGATCTTGATTCAAGCCACTTGGCCGTAGAGAACACAGGTTTGAGATGATCGAACGGAATGCGATTGGAAAAGTTCGTTTTTCGTGAACGCCCTCGAAGAAGTCATGTGACTGTTAATCAGTTCCGTTCATGTTGTGTTCCGGCTTTGTCGGTATTCGAATCACGTCGTAGAATATCGCTTGGAAGCGAGCAGCCTTGGAAGCAGATATTCAAAAGTGACGTAATCACTGACTTCCAATACGACACATCCCTGATTCACCGAGCCCGAGGTTCGAGTGTAGACGTATCCTACATGAAAAAAGGTGAAAAACTCTACCTAAAGACATTGCTAACCATCGACATCGCTGTAGGAGCCGACGTCGATGTCTCCGGAGGATGCACAATTTCTGTCGCAACAGGTCAACATGGTCGACAGCGCCCACAGGGAATTTGCAACAATCGGCTTCTAGAGTTCCAGCCAAAACAGAGCTCGAGCGCGTGTTCCAGACCTCCACGACTGAAAACTTTGACAATCGCTGGTATCAGTAGACTCCTATGCTGCGCAAAGCAGCGAGGCGGACATCGAGTGTATTCGCGCAGTTTCTCGGGAAGATTGAATCCGAACTGAGAATCATCGCTTCTACAGCTCAATCGCGACCTCTCCTTCCCTAATCGTGTCTGAAGAGATTCCAGTTGATCAACGTCTTAGCACGAAGAAATATTTTCAAGAGGATGAGATAGCTCGATGCTTCTCATTTCAGATCGGCAGAGGTCACTGCATCGTTCGTTAATGCTTGCGTTTCTGAAACGTATCTAATCGTTTCATGAACAAGTCATTCCAGTCCATGAATGCAGCTCCGTCTCACTCGCCAACCTTATATGACTTGGACAAGCTCCTTGGTTTGATAACGTTCCCTCAAAATGCGAGTAGATTATGTCAAAGGCAGAAGAAGTTGAGCTCGCCACATCAACTTGTTCGATGTTCGCGATCGACGAAATTTCCGAAGTCGCAGCTTCGAATGAGGTCTTGCCCCAAGGACTCGCGCGGCTATTTGATCCTTTCTTTTTGATGCTCTCGACAAGTTGAACCCTCGCGCACCCGTTTCCTCTCAGTTCCTTTCTTACTTCATGTGTCGGTCTTTATCGATGTGGATGAACACAACGTGGGTTCCAGAGAGGAGCCAGCTCCAGCTCTTTCATTGGAGTGAGGGTATGAGTGTCATCTTGTGCGATTCATCGTGGATATATGGTCTGCGAGCGAAGCTCATACGAATCTTCTCAATTGCAATATTATCTCTCTATCCTCTACTTCCAGTCTAAGGTTGAATGAGATGGAACGCTCTCTTGTCAGCCGCGACAAATGACCTAGAAGTCGCGCTTTTCCCCACACGAAAAATCGCCACATTCTAAAAGTGGAGCAATCTGCGAATCCGGACTGAAATAAGTGGTCTCTGCACGTCGCGGACAAATTGGGCAGCTGTTCATCTGAGTCATCCAATATCTGTGACTTTTTCGCAGTCTGTTGAGGAACGCTTTTTAGCGGCGAAGAAAAGATATCCTGTTTCAACGGGTGCATTCAATAGGAGTTCGATTTGCTATCCGAACTTTTCATTGTGTGAAGTCACTGGCGCGATCGAAAAACATGCAATCGCTTACCCCCATGGAAGTGGAGTCGGCCCGAATGGATACGCGGATAGAACGCGGTTAAAGGATGAGAACCAACGAGTTCGCTCTTGAACCGTAAAACTTCTATCAGAAGGGCAGCCCGTTTATTTTTTCAAACTTCCGAAACCTGCTCGTATATTAGAGACTGTCCGTATATTAGAGGCTGCCCGTCTATTTTTTCAACTTCTCGGAACCTGCCCGTATATTAGAGGCTGCCCGTTTATTAGAGGCTGCCCGTTTGATTACCGCCCATTAGCCCGAAAACCCATTAGCCGGAAAACGCATTAGCCTGAAAAGTCTACCCATTAGCTCGAAAACGCATTAGCCTGAAAATTTCGAGGAGACAATGAAGCTTCTATGCGCAGAGCGGAATCGCTGAGCTATCAAACGGGAGAAATCTGCATGCGCGGTTTTCCACGTTTCCTCGGAATTCGAGTGGAGTGAGAATCGGAATGAACCAAACATAGATCCTCGTTCAGGTATTCATCGTATCGAATCGGCTGCTGAGGCCGAACATGTTCAACACTGTTCCGCGCCCTAAACAATCCGCTCTGCGCCCTCACGTGTCTCTAGGTTTCACTGACTCAGTTTCGAGCGTTTTCAACCTAACCGATCCTGCTCCATGCGCCCACTTCGACATCCCGCTCAAACGGCCGGCAGTCCTTTGTCGCGGTCCCATGAATAAAGCGTCCCATGTACCTCCTATGAAGGTGTCGGCGCTTCGCATAGAAGCTTCACTGTCTCCGCGAAATTCTCGAGCTGATGGGTTTTCGGGCTAATGGGGAGACTTTTCAGGCTAATGGGTTTTCCGGCTAATGGGTGCAGACCGCCCAATTATTTTTTCAAACTCCCGAAACCTGCTCGTATATTAGAGACTAGCCGTTCGTTCCCTCGTAGAACACGTCAGGAATCTCTGAAAACGACGTTCATCATGCTAAATCATTGGCTCATGATGAATCTGAATGGAATTCTCAAAATTCATCTGACTGCAAGAATTCGAAACGGGAGGGAAAAAAATAGTATTGCACATATACGTGGATGCGGTTTATATTCTCAATAGATTTATATTACTCATATGATCTCACTTCAAAATCTCACTTTCGAGGCTGCCCGTCCATTGGAGGCTGCCCGTTTATTTTTTCAAATTTGCAATATAAGAGACTGCCCTTCTAATAGAAGTTTTACGGTATGTTGCTCAAATCTTCACTTTGGTCGACGTTAGAGCGCTGTGAAGATAGGCACAGCTAAATTTTATCGGATGGTCAACTGGGTTCGCTCATGTTCCGCCAATCTCCCTATCGTCCGTCACGGCCGGGTCCGCTCAGATCGGTTCTCGTCCGATCAAGGGTTTCAATCAGAAGTCTTTTATCCGCCCTGATGATTTTCGCAAGCTCATTCTTGCCTCATCCCACTTCCACCACTTCAAACTCCTCCGGGAGACAGCGCAATCTAGGCAATGAACAAGACCTTATCTTCAAAAACTGGCCCCTACGGGTCGTTCAAATTTCCAAAGCGTTCCCTTCAGAAGCAAAACTTTTGAAAACTGTGAGACGACAAAGAAAAGATAGAGCAGCGCGTTTCCCGGAGTTCCACATTTCTTTCGACGAAGGCGCATCTCCATTCAATGCGATGTCGCGATTTCAGCAATTCGTTCGGATTTCGTTC
Organism: Neoseiulus cucumeris; assembly: GCA_021527715.1. Taxonomy (NCBI): domain Eukaryota; kingdom Metazoa; phylum Arthropoda; class Arachnida; order Mesostigmata; family Phytoseiidae; genus Neoseiulus; species Neoseiulus cucumeris. The sequence continues at coordinate 1,024,831 of JAJSRV010000015.1, forward strand.
GGAGATCCATCTGTCGGCTCATCCAAGATAGTTTCTCCAAGTCTGCTTCCTCAACGGAAGTGACCAATCACAGTCGCATCGTGACAGGAGACCCGATATATCTGATCTCTAACGTCAGTCCCATTGGTTGGCTGCAAGATGTTACGACTATCATCTACGAGGAACAAACTTTTCCGGGCCCCGGTTGAAAGCTGCTCGTTGGAAACAGGTTTTACGTTCGGATGGTCTCGATCAACCCCCGAAGTTAGGAAACCGAATCGAGGACGAAACTCCTGATGATCTTCCTTATTACGTGCTCGATTCTCCTCAGCGTTACGTTCCCTCACCTCTTATTTCGAACCACCAAATTGTTAGAGGATATTCAGAAATTCAGAGGATGAGCAGCTTATGGTTCCGGAGTGGTGCATAAGCCGAGAGGAACCGCAGGAATTTCCGCTTAAACAGAAGTGTGGCACGCTTTTCCTCGTCATTCCACGATGCCGAGCCACTCACATTACCAGCAGTGGTCGCGGTGATGGCGGTTGCGGCGAGTCGGAACATAATTAGCGAAGCGACGAGGAAGCGCGGTGACATTAAGTATGAACTCATTGGAGGAAGCTGTTGGTTCATAGGAACTTTTCAATCTTCATTAGAGCCACTGAATATTAGAAGAGGGATTCCGGCTTTTCTTCGGCTGTCAGTTCCTTTTTCTGGCCGCCGGCGATGCCGCTGCATACAGGTCGGCGTTGTCAAGTCGATAATGTCATCAGTCAGAGCTGCTCCCGAAAAGGCGTCCGGCCGGGATGTCCTCTAATCGTTGATTCCGTCGTTCAAAATGTCGATCAGGCTTCGGTTTTCGTGATAGAATAGGGGGAATGGAGTATCCTTCGCCTACTTTGAAGATTTTCGATACCAAGCAAAATGTCAAATGCTCTTCCCTTCCAAACGATGTATTACCATCCAATGACTTGTGGTACCGAAAAACTGATATTTCTCTCTCTCTCTCCACAGCACTGCGCAGGGAGCTTTTCTCTTCTATTGCTGTTTCGCTGTCACCGTTTACAGGAACCTTCTTCAACCTATAACTGTCAACATATTAAACTATGGAACGAGAATCAAAAAGAAAGGCTCATCCGAACACGACTTCAAATGTCTCGCTCTTCGGTTTCAATAAAGCACAAAAACAGCTTCATAAGCCCGGTGAGTAAAGAGCATCAACCGCGTCAAAATCCTCATTCAAAGTCAAACGCGTCATTTCGCAGCTGGAAATTAGCCTGAAAATGGTTTGTTAAGGAGTCTCGAGACCTCATAAAACTCCGATACCACGGGTCGTGCGCAGGAAGGAACGAGTGCCGTTGTTTGAGTGAGACTCGACGCGGAAGGTGACAATTAAAATCTGTTTATGCTCTGCAGACCGTGCTGGCAACTAGATCGACTTGCCCCATTTTTCGCCATCATCAGCCTCGGTCTTGCTTCCCACCTTGCGGCCTCTGTCGTCTTATGTTACATCGCGAATATCAAGTGCAACGGAGCAAGCTATTAACGAAACAAGGTGAAAACAGCCGAAGTGAGCGCGCGCTTCCTCTCGACTGCTACAGTGGCGCCGCGCCTGTGCGCGCCATTTTTTTCCGCCTGCGACCCACTGTGCGCCGTGAACGACACTCGACACTGGGTCGCTTCACTTGCGAGCGAGAATAAATCTCCAGCCTATGCACCGAAAACCCTCCTGCTCCGAAATCTTCCTGAGCTGGGTATGAAGCCGAGACAAGAATGCGATCTTAAAGAATGAATTTGGAAAACAAATTCTCGGGCGAAAGTGACTCCATGACAGCGGGATGTTAATCGCGAAGTGCAAAGACGGGAAAACGCGACAAATGCTCTTCAGAGATTCGCTGATCGTGGATATTTTGGGGATATCTGGATGTACCTTGATGAGAATCTTCGACTCAAAAAACTCTAGAACAAGCGGAAGCGTGATTGAGGTAGATTTTACATTTTCCTCACGTCGCTTCCGTGCGTCCAAGCGTATGCGAAGTGTCTTTGATCACCCGAGTCATTCCAACAGAATCGTCGATTGGACGATCGGAAACAATTGGGAGGCCGATTCGAATGGTCACGAATTCCTGCAAACCCTGCGTTCTGGAATATTCAATTGAAGTTCATGATGCTTCTGCTCTCTATATGACGGTTTCCGAGTGCGGAAACGCGAGACTCATCATGCGATTCGAGGAAAAAGAATCTGAAGCGGGGACGCGATCATTAAACTAGAACTCGATATGAGTCACTCACAAACCTGAGATTTTCCCTGCTCTTTCCGCGCCAAATCGCGAAGGATGCTTGTGGTAAGAGCGAAGCTTGTGACCGTTGCATCTGGGTCTGATGCAGAGATACGCAACGAAATCGAAAACTCGAGCCGCGAACTTCCATGACAGGACGAACGATAGATCCGCCTCGATCACGAACAGCCGGTAAATGGATCGAACGATCTTTCGTCCTTCTACGCTTACGGCAAGAATGTAAAAACTGCTTCCTCCGGTATCTCGTGCAGAGCGAGAAAGTGGATCCTCGCAGCGACCATTTCAGATTCCGAAACGGTCTCAGATTTCAATGTCTTGAAATTGGTTCGCTCAAAGATCCAACCGATCGGACTGCAGAGAAACCTAGCCGTAAGCTGTCAGCTGATCACGGTCATGGATCTGTAAAACGAGGATTGAAAAATGAAACTCCGACTTCGAACATGCTCGTTGATCCAGAGTGAACCGCCATGTCACCTGACACACCGAGTCTTCCATGGAGTCTCTCAACCGCGATCGCGTCTCGGCCTGTCCTCGAGATGACCGCTGGGATCAATCGCAGGTAAAACTCTCTCCGGTAGACACTTCCAATTTCCGTCCTACTTCGGTCTTTCGGCTCTTTTTGCTCCGCCCCTCCCCCTGGCCCTGTACTGGAGGCACTCACGGTCGATGTCGCGGAGTTTGGGCACCGCTGTCTCTTATACCAGATGGCCTCTGGTACCAGAAAGCCTGAAGGTCTAGTACATATAAGAACTTCTCGACCGCAGCCTCCATCATCGCAGAGAGCTGGAACGATCTTCCTGGATCAACTTGGAACTACCCAGCTTGAAGTCCCGACGGGGGGGGGGGTCTCTCAAATAACGTATTTCCGTCTTCGGAGATCTTAGACTGAATCCTGTATGAAGGGCTCTCATCGATGTCTCTGACTTCCTGTTCGTGAATTCAGAGAGCCTCCGCAAGATTCAGTCTGGTCAGAAACATTGTCATAGGTTTGAAGAATTCATTAAATGAGGACGAAAATTCGTCCTCGATCGAACCCAAACACGAAAGCAAAGCTGTTCCATACGGTGACGGCGGCCAGGGAATCGCAACCACCTGTTGATCTGCATGTGTGGTGGAAATGAAGGCGCTGGCGCAAAGGCCAGGAGGAAACAGAGTGGCAAAAGTGTGGAGCGAGGCTCACGATAAATTCCTGAACGACAACTACATTCGTGCATACATCCGAGCTCCCTTTTCCCAAAACGATCCGGCATACTGTGCAAACTTGCAAACATAAGACTCAATGACCAGTTGAGGAGGATTTCGAGGATACCTGAATACTCTTTCATTTGATGAATCAATTCTTGTCCTGGTTCTTTTCGCGGGAACGAATGTTCTTTTGAAACCGGACAAGAGGCTTGCCCAGCAAACCGCAAGAACCTTCCTCCAAATCCAGCGTGAGTCATGAGCTGCAACGACAGCATGATAATGAGATTCCATTCGAAAAGAGCATACGAGCACTTGGTTGACGGACGAGGCTGTTATTCGCGTGAGCTCGCAGATTCGTGGCTGAGTCGGGCAAATCCCGTCCCCGGAAGTCGTACTCGAGGTGACCGCCGCGATCGCTGTGCTGTTGAACTCTGTTGTTTGTCGGGAATCACGATAGATCAATACGATATTTTATCACAACGTTTTCCGTTTATTTCGAGCTGCTGAATTCAGATTTGACCTCAACAAGGACTTCCTGAAACTTATTTCTCGAGTTCGAGGCGGTTATAGACGTTTTCCGGGTCTCTCCGATTTATTGTCGCTATCGAATAATAGAACGGCCATTGCATCTCGGCGGTCGACGCTCCGGGAAATCAGCAAATCTTCCACTGCAGGATCAGAGGCTCCTCGGTTTTGTCGGTGTTTCTCGTTCTCAAATCCCCGAAAGGCACCCACAAGAGAGCACCACACGTCAAGGTCGTGTAGTGAGTCGTCAGCAAACGGGTATCGAGGCAGAGCAACAGAACACCCAATCAAAGTCTGTCGGAGATCGAATCAGACTCCAGATCGGCTCCAATTCGGAGCCTGATTCTAGTCTCATTTTATAGGAGAAGACCCCAGGACAGGGTTGCAACGAACACATTAGCAGCTTTTTCAGTGTGGCCAGGCACGATTTTTGATGAAATCCATCAGCACTCTAGCCCTTCTGGATGCCGAGCTACGAGAATTTGGAGCAGGGCGATTTTTACGGCCCGCGGTTAACCCAGCCTCCAGAAAAATGGCACCAACTCGATTTCCGCACCGATAAGCGAGTCGCCTTGGAATCGGGGTACACGGGACCACGTTCCGGCGCCAACTTGACCGTAATCAAACGTGACCAAATTGTATTTCCACTATAGATCAAAATAAGTGATTTTAGCTGGATCTCAGCTTTCCTTCATCGAGCTCTTTCTGACATTTACGGGTGAAATATTGGCCACGTGGGTGGATGGTTGGGTGACTTGGTCCTGCACCATAGAGGATGATCAAAGAGATACTGCTTGGAGAAGTTCTATATTGTCATTTTGTATTCCGCTGAGAGGTCAGATGACGAAAATAGACAATCAGAGACGCTGATTTCATCCATGTTGCGCAGGCTACATCAAACATCAAGAACGAGTTTGGGTCGGAATGAAATGTGGCTCTCGGACTTTCCTGCATCGGAGAACAACGTGCAAGACTCAGAATACCGAGGTTTGAACCTTCGTTTTTGTCCACCTAATTTGGCGAAATTGGCTACTGTGCGGCGGTCCAATCGATTACCAGGAAGGACCAGCGTCACGGGACAGAAGAAATTCATCCACGTCTGCGCGACATACATATGCGTTGCCTCGAGTGCATTCGATTGTTCCATCCATCTTCCTGTCAAGCTGTATAGCAATGGACTGCGATCGCAATTAGCTTGAGCAGCATAGGGCCCGACGGCCTCTGAGGTTTCCGCGGAGTATCATATGAGCGAGCTTTCAATTTCTTCCCGATCGGGGATGTCGGCCACTACGCAGAACTCGTGCAGCGGAGACGGGAACCTTTTCCAAGCCCTCATCCCATGATCATAACGAACGCAGTTGTGGTATTAGCATGGGATAATAGCAATTTGGCCCGGTCGGATGACGACGTAAGAGTTGGCCACTACATTGTGTTGTGGAGAAGTTACTCGTAGCGGTGGATCTATGTAGTCAGACGGTCTCTACCACTGGAAACAGTCGACATTGATCATAGCGGGTCAAGATAAGATCCGACTCCGCCGACCACCGACACAGCGGCAGACGGAAACCCGGGTTAGAGCCAGCAGCCACTGCTTGAATGAAGATGATTCGTCGCAGAGCGCCTGAAGATCGAGTCCAATTGGAGCATGTATGTTGTCTTGAAATCCGTGAATTCGAGCTTGGAGAGACACGAAATGAAAATATATGGCCAGCAGCATGAGGCGATTAAGGATTTCGTTTCTCATTGATCCAGAAAAGTCGATAAGTATCGAAAAAACTATTGCACCGAACCGCTGATATCTGTCGGACCTCCTTTGCAGATTATGTCGTTAATGAAACTTGCATGACTTTTGATTGTGAGTAAAAGAAGGTATCATTTGATGGATTCGTGCCCAATTGATCCACAATGTTCATTTATCCGAAACATCGCTCCTCAAATGAACCAATTCCTCGAAAATGTGTGGTACAACTTCCGATTTCCGCGCTAGTTCCCTGTTCAAAAACGAGATCCGTTCGTTTCCTATTTCTATTGGAGACTCTGAAAGGCGATTGGTCCTCGCTCTCATTATAGCTCATGAATTAGAAATTCTGATCACGTCCTCCACTCGAGGAATATTTGTGCATGTGGGACGAGACACTGTTGATTCAAGGCGAGGTTGTCGTGTTTTGCTCTCAAGATAGACGCCTTTTTTTTGTGAAATCGTGAACTTGGTACTTCTCTGTTAATGATGACTGACTGATTTCCTCCTCAAATCTCTAGTCCCTCAGACGATGCGTGCTGGAAAGACTTTTGGGAAGGCGATTTTGTATTTTTGTAGGCAAGCTGACGCTCTGTGGAGATAAACAAGCTACGGACGAAGAGTTAAGAGGACGGTTGACAACACATTAAAAGTTTTCAAGCGAACAATAACGACAACTCTGTCAAACGTCAGACGTTTTCTCAGCTAGCAGTGTTTGGGCGATGAAGCGCGCCAAAACGAGGCGAACATCGGATCGAGGGCCAACATTCTCATCGCACTGTAAGCCATTCAAGCGCGGCATTCGAGAGCATCTCGCAACAGATAATAATACATAATAAAAACAACAAAACAAAAAAAAAAGACAAAAATAATTAAAAAAAACAAAAAACAAAAACTTCGATATGATCTCAATATTCCTGGAAAAGTTCTCACAGTGTAGTGAATAAACCGCTTTCTGTTTGCACCATTACAGCCCGGTTGCCCTAAAATCAGATTCCGCAAAAATCTATGCCCACAGTACCGACCCCCGAGGTCATTGAACCCAGTAGCCCGAATATCCAATATCCCTAAATATCAGCCCGCCAGTTTGGAGCTTCGGAAGGATGCAAAACGCGCCGAGTTTTTCAGAGGTCAGTTGACAAATCAAACTTTTGATGAAAAACTTGACCTTCTTTATTTGATATTATTGTTGTCGAATTCTCGTCGAAACGCTTTGATAGCCGATAATCGATTTCCATAATTACTGGGATAATTTCACATATTTTATGACATTCTTCTGAAGGCCATCCTGTGCGCGCAGTTGAGGAGGTGATAAGGTTCGCGAGGTTTTTCGCACAGCCGACATACCCACACATTCCGTTGACGCTTCGTGGACCTCAGAACAATCGCACAGCGTTTTGCTCTGAACGAAAAGCAAGCCTAGAAACAGAAACGGGACTCCTCTTCCTTCACACGCGGCTCGAACTGTGCCGCGGCACTCGGCTACCATTTTTTCAGCTGCGATCCTCAGAGAATTCACTTCACAAAACATATTTTCTCCCACTGAAGAGTTTTCTTGTGTTGCGTGTGTCGAGGGCAAGTAAAGCAAAGACAACAAAACTCAGGACGGACGAAGCTGGACTCGTACTCGACATCTTCAGAATGGAAATCGTAGCAGCGAATGATGAATGAGCTCTATATTTTCGGTGTCGGATTGCATAACCGAAGACCGTCACGCTCCTGATTCGATTCACCATCGGACTCCTTCGCTCACGAGAAGGATGTCCGCGCTGCCAGGGTGGCCTTTGGTATCAGGTAACAATGTTTGCTTATTTGCAAGCCGACGTCAACATCACATGGAAAAGTCCACCCGGTCATCACTCGACAAGAGATCAGATAAACCGTCACATCTGAATATGAGCGAAATGGAGGAAGACAAACTCAGCTGAAGAGATGTTATATTCTCCACGGAGACGATAAAATATTTCGTTGCTCGAATGTTCGAATGTCGACAACCAGTGCTGTTGCCTTCCAATAATTTGTCGTCGAGAGGGCACATTTAAAGCTTCGATGACGTTTAACACAACTCGCGACACGAAGCATGAGAACAAAGTTTCTCTTCGCTGGACCCCGACTCCCGAAAATCGAACATTTTGGGTGGAAGCAACGGAAACTTTCACTCCCTCCCGATGGATTGAACCTCGAGAGCTGCGAACGGGGGACTTTGAGTGACGACGTGTAGAGCTGTCGCAACTGCAGAAAGCGCACGACCGAAAACGATCGGAAAGAACGAAACAGGTCGCAAATTCGCGCAGACACTTTATTGTTACTGATATCTCAGTAAATCCGCATGATGCACTGAGACTTCGTCGCTGAGAGGAACTTAAAATTCGCGAATTACGCGCACTGCAGAAATGAGAGATTAAAGCTTCATTGAAATTGATGACGATCGTTTCCCGACGAGTTTCGTATTCTTCAGAGGTCTGTGTCACGCGGCCCATAAAGGTCCCTCGTAGCAATAAATAAACCTGGCTCATCCTTCGAGAACTTCTCCCGGCCATGGAGGGTATTAAGGTGGATGGCGAGCGAGGAGAAAAAAAACGTGTTACCGACCTTTGCGAAGCGTCTCGAACGAGTGAGATGTTTGTCAGCGACCAAAAACGGGAGGAGGCTCCTGAGGAAATCCCCGGTGTTCCAAGGCTGCTCCGGCTCCAGCAAGCCATCTCATAGCGTCCGGGAAGCATGAAGCATTGTCTCAAACGAAAATCTTATTCAGGAGAAAGAAACCGAAAAGCGTTTGGGAGATACGAGAGACCCATGGGAAACATACAAAGAAAGAATAACTAACATGTGCATTTTGGAGTCACAACGGCATTACTTACAATTGTTAGCATTGTTAGCGCTGGTCGCGTCAAGGTGAGACTTTCCTGCTTGATTTCGCGGGAACCTTAACTCGATCAGTTTACGTCCGATGAACGTCTGTTAGGAAACTGACTGTTTCAGTCTGTGAGGAGACTGACCTTTCAAACCGGTTCCCAGGGATTTCTCAACATTTTCTCGGAACCGGTCCGAAGAATCGATTCAAAATCCGTGGCGAGAGCTAGTCTCGAGATTGCAATGAGGTCTCCGTTCGGCTATGGGATTCGGGGCATTTTAGACCAACAAGACTCCCCAGAAATTTTCGGGGAGTGGAACGAGATCTCAGTGACCGCGAATTTTTCACCGTGGAGGAAACCGCCGGGTAGTGCTTGGAGACAGAAGTCAGACTCCGCAAGAGTGAGCATAAATGACATCATGAATCGTGTTGGAACTGTACTGTTTAGTTCGAGCGGGCCTTTCGAGTCTCTTGAGTGCGATTTCAGACGAGAAACATGTATTCTGCCGGAGTTGAGTGCGCCATATTGAGCGTGCAGAGCTCTTTCCTCTCCGCACACGCCAAACTTCTGAACAACGAAACATTGTGCATCTTGGTTGCGTGAGACAAGTTCTAGGAACATTCATCCTTGTCCTAGAAAACCTCTCGATGAACGGAATAAGAGTTTCCGAACCCTTAGTCCTCCAGACGCACTCGAAGGAGACATTTCGAACGCAAAACCCGCGACGTGAGCTCTCTAGAAGAACCGATAGTGCTCTCGGGCGGAGTGCGTCACCATGCGAGCAATCAGTAGTTCCTCAATGTCGCGGTCTCGACCCTGACGAGGAGTAGAGGATCTCGTTCCTATGGAATTCGAATCCATCCCATACTCAGCATATTCGGCAAGAACTTTGTGGTTTTCATTCAGCCGCTCAAATTGCGCACGATTTAGTGAAAAGTCAGAACTGTCTTGCAGTTGGGTATTACTTCGAATTCGTTTCTCAAGTCAGCAAGTTACAAGTATACACTCATCTAGACTTGAAACTTCAAAATTCTATCGAAAAGTCGAGGTTCAGCTGCCTCGTGAATGAGCTTCGACTCGAAATCATTGGAATCATCGCACAGTGAGCTGAGTTTGGGGAACGATTTGAAACAATAAACCTCAGCGCGATCAAGACTGTCGAACGCAACGACTCTCTGGAGGACGATCGAGGATAAACTCGAAAAGAACTCCATATTTCTCAGTCAGCGAGTTCCGAAGTGCGCGGAGAGAGGGCACAAATTATTTCCCAATCTACCGCGAGAGCCCTACACGCTCGAGTATCATGAATCCTCTGCTGAACAAGTTTGGTGGGAGATACGTCGCGCGTAACCTGTGTTAAAGACTTTATGAACATCGATTAGGCACCCAGGCGAGCATCGTGGGTCGTTAGGCGATTGGATGCCTGGAACAGCGTGAATCTCGAACTCCAGCTCGCACTCCTTTCCTTGCTGCTTCGGAGAAAATATTCAACAACTCCACGAGCCGAGATTTCCGGACGGATATCGAAGCCTTCCTTGCACGAAACGTTCCAAGAGGTAATCTTTTACTCAAGAAGGTCAGCAGCGTAAGAAGCTTCCCTCGCGTCAATGACGGACACTGCAACTGTGTCTGTGGGTCGCATACGAGTGTGGCGGCCTACTTTTCTGCCTCGTAAAAGGCTCTGTGATTTCTAGCTGGCACCATTCCAAGTTCAAGGGCTGAGCCACGTAGTCACACACTGCTGTTTTGTGACTCGCAATAAAAAGGAATAAAAACGAGGAGAGCTCACTAGAGGCTAACTTCAATTGGGCGAATCCTGACCGCCACCGCCGGTCGGATAGAGGGGACTTTGCGATCATTTTATTGGATCTTCATTTCATGATGCGAATTCTGCCTAGGTGAGCTCGACTGGACCGTGATCATGACTGCTTTCATTCTACGTCCATCCGTTGCGCGGGGCTTCTCTCAAGCTCCCTGACCAAGGTGACAGCTGCGAGTGTAGCAACGGTGCGAGTAAAAATGTTGTACTGATGTTATGAGCAACAAAACACCCAATACTGGATGTCATGATCACTCAGTGACTCGGGATCGGAGTCGTAAGGAGCTCCTGGGTGAGGCTGGAAGTTTCGTGTGCGGTTGGAAGTGAACCACCACGACATTTCCGAGAGCGCAGTTTCCTCCTTGCCCCTTTGCATGATGTCAAAATAATTCGGGCGCGGATTCCGTTGTGAGTTTCCAATTCCATGGTCTCGTTTGACCATCGCCTTTCGATCTCGGTGTTCGAAACCCTCATGAGCCCCGTTCGTTTGCCCCAAGAGGAGCCTTGATCCAAGCGTATCTTTGATGATTGCATTTCAGCTCGGTATTTGAAGCTGGAAAAATCCATACAGTGAACCAGCTGTATGGGGCTCGGGTCAGCTCTTACGAGAATCGTTTAATAATGATTCCTAGGGCAGGCTGAGCAAACAAAGTAACAGAAGTTGTTTGTTGTATCGAAAATTTCGTTGTATCGGTTATCGTTAGAACGAGTATTTTGATTGAGTCTCACTGGTTTAGAAAAGCTTTTAGTGTTCATCCCTAACCGTCAGCACCATTCTTCCTAGTTTATCTCGTACGGTGAGTTTCATAACCTCTTTCGTTACCTAAGCGACCGCCAAGGCTAAGCCGCAGCCTCCCTTGGAGTTATCGTCAACATATACCTGGATGCTCGATGTGGTGCTCAGCTCACCGGAGGAGCTTATTGTTAGATACAGAAAAACAATTGGCCAGCAACAGAACCCTTATTCCAATTGCTTTGGAGTGCAACCCCTTGTCAGGCATGTATGCGAGTGACAATTCTTCAGATCGCTCGCGGCTGCGGAAACTTTCTCGAAAAGTCATCAAAAGGAATCTTGATCCTCACGCGCGAGAATATTCTCTCAGATCTCGGGGGTCGGAAACGCGTGAGCTGACAGAGAGCTATCGCTGTGGTTGCCGTGGTGTTCAGTTCGAGTTCTCATTTTCACCGAGCATCGAATATTCTCGTCTGACTCCATATTCCTGTGAGGGATGATCTATCCGAAACACAAGAACACTTACGTCCGTGGATATCGACATAGCAGCCCGTGAACGAGTGAACTGCGGCTGTTTACGCCCAGAAGAAGTGATCGAGTTCGGTTTCTCACAGGTCCTTAAATCAGATTCCGATGCAGTTGTGACCTAGTATACTTTCCGCCGCAAGAAAGATTTCGTGGAGTTTACTTATTTCTCGGCCCCATCCGATATCCCGTGGTCCCTCTAAAGCTGCCAGTATACGGCCTCCGAAATATAGAGCTAGCAGAGAGAATTCTCGCTCAACGTTGCCGCAATGTATGTACATACAATCCAGTATCTAGCGATACTCTGAGTGTCGTTGGCACGTGCAGAAGCAGACATTCGATGACTTGGAAGCCCGAAACTCATAGGATGCACGTCCTCGACTCTCAGGATTTCGGCCATTCCAACACGATTGCCTTTCAAGTTCGTTCTCTCAAAACGCTTTGGTGATTTTGAATTCGAAAACGGAATATTGCATTGACGCTCTCATTGTCTCTGTCAAACATTTCTTTGTTCTGGTCATTGTGTGCATTTGCATATTTGAGATCTGAAACCGACGTGAACTGTTCGTCGGAAGAATTCTCGGAGCACGCGTTTCTACATCTTCTGGCGGAGGCTCGAGTGAAGCAAGCGAGTCGTTTGTCCATTCGGAGCTTTTCCCTAAGGCCGAATTTATGGTGTCAAATTTCTGAGAGGAAAACTTTTTTTGCACCGCCGGGTGTTTGCGAGCCCACTGAAACTTTGCCATTCTGACAAATGAGCGCTCACTTTATGTCTGTACATGTGATGCTGCACATCGGACACTCGGCCATGGTGCCTCGCACGAAACCCGTTTCTCTGATGGGTACAGAGTTTGAATGTTTTGTTTTTCCAAAGGGCCGTACTTCCAGCACGAAGAAGTAGGAACAAACCCTCGTGATTTGAATTGTTCGCTCCCGATCTGGAGCACTTTCGAGAGCGCCGTTAAAAGTGATCGTTAATGTGTTGTCTTTCGTCTGTGAGAGAAGCACGCGCACGGGCCCGAACTGTCCGCGAAGGGGCTGGGATCCGGAGGAGATTTCCGCGCCACGAGAACGATCGCTTTGAATGTTGCGCTGCTCGGCTGGAATCGATGGAATCATCTCCTTCCGTGATAGGATTCCAATCCCATCTGTTCCCTCTAATCGACTCAAGGCTGATAGAATATTCATATCACAAGATATGCCATCATTCGTCATCTGTCCAGACCAACAATTTCCTTTCTGGGCGGCATTGAACGCCACTATCGGTTCTGCGAGGACGTTCCTGGAGAGGCTGCCCATTTCGAGTCCATCCGATCTTGGCATGCTGCGAACAGCGAGAAAAACGCCACTGCAAGGCGCCTGCCTCGCTTCCTCGACTGAGGAGTCGCAGGAGTGCGGAGACCATTTCCAGCGAGTTTTTCCCGAGGAAAACGCACTTCGAAAGATGAGCCGTGGTGGACGCTGCGGCTCCGAGTCTGATGCGTCTTTTCTGAATCACAACAAAGCTCGGAGCTTTTTTGCAGACCAAGAGGAGTAACTTTTGGACTCTAGATGTGGTCAATATTTGCTCGAGTTCAAACCAGGTGATTGCGTCGTCATCCGAATGCCAACTTCGTGCATTTTACGATCGGTGCGGGGTTTCAAGGATCGTGTATTGGATTGCAAAAGAAACATAAACAAGAGGTTTGGAGGTGAGCGGCAATCGTTGGTCTCATTGGGTTTATATATCTGTACCAACGTCCATCGATACGTGAATGCCCAGTCTCAGTTTGAGAATATCCTAGTCGACAGCGAATTCGAGTTTTTTTTTCTCCATTTCAAATTCGGCATCGGACGATTGATTTGCTCTGGACTGGACCGAAATAATGTCCGGAGCGGATTTGCGCTTGGAAACGACCCCATCGTATCGTTTGTCATCGAGATCGATCGCGAACATAAGTCGGTACCCAGGAACGACCTATAGCGCTGGCTACGATTTCTGATTGACGGAGTGGTCCGGTTTCCAAGTTTCTCAAACCACTCGACGCGTTCCCGTGTCGCAGCTGATCGGACCGTTTCTGTCGAATCCGGTTGAAGTATCCGATCTAGATTGAGATACGGACTGTGCACGAATTCGACAAGCTGCTGGTAACAGCGTCCAATCGAGTGTGGAGCCTCCGAAACTTCATGGACAGACCGGCGACCAAAGTCGCCGTGGTGGATGCGGAGCTCGAACTAATTCCTCCCTCAACAGCTGATTCAGAATAGGGGAGGGGAGATCCGTCTATCAATGACGGATTCCGATCAGGAGTTGAGTTGATTCATTATCCGATTCTTCACTACTTGACTAATGGGAAACTCGAGGACTACTTAAGAATTACAAGAAGAAAAGCAGTCAAAAAAGGAAGAGTTGGGACCCTGAGACTATGCTGCGAGCCGAATCTGCCGTCGAAAACCAACATCTGAGCTGTCAGATATTGGAACCCAAGGTAACCCACATTATTTTCCGACGCGATGACTGAAAGCGATTTTTCTCGGGAAATTAGAGGGACATCAGGGACCTGCGAGCGCCCTATAGCAGCGAACAAGACAAGGGACTCGAGGAACCACGCCAAGTCTTAGAAGTCATTCTTCATTGCTCGCTGTATGGGAAAGGCTTGCGGTGGCTGGATAATTTCCGTTCAACAAGAACCATCAAAGTTCCAGCTCTCTACTCGGCAAAAGGACGCTCAGACTCTGAGAGCGGGGATCGTGGAGCCTCATTTGGAAAACGTTGGAAGGAACCCGATAAAGTACAATAAGTTTCTTCCACCAAGCTTCTTTTCGAAACTGTGTTTATTTTTGATTGGGCGAGAAACTGTCGACACTACACTGGTAGCGGGCTGATTCTTTTCTCTTCAAGTGCGGGAAACTTCTGGTATTACCGTAATACCTCAATTGTCTTGCGCGCTGGCTGAAAAACCTCGGCTCCCCGTCTCACTTTCCAGCGTCACGGAGTAATCTTGGGCGGGACACGTGGTCCTCCAAGAGCTGTGAACGTTGTCAAAAGAGCGAGGGAGCTTTGGAGCTTATCGTGTGATTTGCGTTGATTTCGAATCACATTATTAGAATTCATTTCGGATGCGGAGTCCTCTCCATTGGTCCCCTCCTTCCTCCCCCATAGTAAGCACCGCTCCCCTTTCCCACGGTAAGGAAAAATTATTCAGTCTCTCCCTTTTTTGTCGGGAGCTTGTAGCCCAATTGAATGAAACTTCGAGAAACTAGGAAAATTTTATCGTGATTCTTTCTTTCCTTTATATAAACCTCTCGAATAACATATAAAGTCGACTTCCGACCATGAACTGCGTTGAACACGTTTTTTGGAAATTGAAAAGTTCTCGATCTATCCCCGAACACGGGTTCCAGCGACCGGTCTGATGCAAGATACGACGTACTGTCTCTAACTAATTCCGACGCAGAGGAACGAGCACGACACCCTGACGGGCGCACCCGATGAAACCTTTTTTCAACTGTCAAACTCGTTCAGGCAGACCTAAAAAAAATCATCGAATGTTCCGGAAATGAGGCTTCCGTGGAACATTTCGTCGAAATTCAGAATTTGAATCTGCTCAAAAATGTTCGTCCGACTGAATATGAAGAGCACGAGATGCGGTTGAGAACTCTTCAAAGCGGAAGTGAGATATAGAATTTGGATTTCTTTCTCCTCTCGACTCGCGAAAGCTCAATAGACTTCTAGATATAGTGAGCTTGATACCGGTGCACGCGGATGTTTACTCTGTTGAGACATCGATTCAGATTCCACTTTCGCGAGACCTGGCAGCAAGCCTCAAACGAAGCGGCGGTTCCCGATGGAAATAAACTCATGGAATAATCCGTTCCCTCCTCATAATAGCATTTCGCTGCCTTGCGTGAGAGAAACACAAGGGACTCGATGAGCGACGTGAGGCTGTTACACTTAACGTGGCCGAAGAGAACTTTGCTCTTTGGTACAGATGCACGTTCCCCGTGTAATCGCATTCGTACACCGATGCATGCTGGACGCTCTTCGCCGGAAAGATATTTTCATCACCTTTTTTTTCTCAATCTTCAACTCAGTTGACAGTAAAACTCCCTGCCTAGTACCGGCCATTCAAAACCAGAAATACACTCGCTTGTGTCTCCGGTACCCAATCAAAATATGTAACAAGTCGGCGATGAACTTCGTCCACGGTGGCCATTTTGAGAGGATTTTCTGCATCGGGGTTTCGCTCCAAAGCTGTCTTGACTCATTCGCATCGAGCTTCTCACTTCAAACCACTCTTCAAGAGATGAGCTTTTGTGCTGTCAGAACAACTAGATCGCTTTCGGAAGTTTCCGATCCCCGCTGAGCTCACGCTGTTCATGATAGCTCTCTTGCTGGCTGGCTGGCAGCAAGACTGAAAAGCTTCGAGTTTGTTGCACTCTATGCTGTTCATGCCGTTCTGAAATGAGCTGAGGCCAGACTCCCACTTCTTATTGAAATCGAGGGAACAGCTCCAAATAGTTGACAGCAGGCCTAAGGGACACCACAATCCGGGACATTTGCCACCTCCAATATGAGAGCTGAGCCCGAACACGATTGAAGATTACCTTGCATTTCAACCGCGACGAGAATTTCTCGGGTTTCGTCTCGAGCCGTCTGAACATGAGACAGTCGAGCCATGATCCATGAGAAAGACTCGGAAATGTCTCTTTTCAAGCTTCCCTCTGCGATATCCGTGATGGTCTTTTGGTCGGTCAATTGATTTTTTTCTTTCCCGGCTCGCCAGAGATCAATGTCGAGGGTATCCCGAAAGTACCTTAGGATAAGGCGCTTTAGGTTGTGAACATCTGTGAAGTTTCCTTGTGAAGAAGCACGTCGGAAGTTTCTTCTCTTGCGCATCTATCGCTCCATCTCAAGGATGTCCATTGTCGATCGAAAGGAACATTGTCCACGGGAAACCATAGCTATACGACGATTCGGAGTGGAAACCGACAAAACAAATGAGTTTCCGCGAATGAGAAAAAGGATGTTCTCAGAAGTCGCCTGTTTGAGGAATGGGATAGGGTTGAAGGCTCGTATGCAACACGTTAGCGACACAGCGAGGGCGAACTTTACACCTTGGGAATTCTAGCTTATGGTTGTTCTTTGCACCTCAACAAAACCGAGAAGCTGCGAGGCACCCGGCACTCAGAACCACGGAACGTGGAAAAGAGAAACATGTCTTGTTCAACGTCAGTTTAGAAGTCCAGCTACCCGAGCTTAATCTGAAGCGCTCATCTGCAAACGAGGAAGGTTAATTTTTGTCGATTTCCTGATTCTAGTCTTCACACATCCAAATCGTGCTTTGAATCTTGAGCGAGGCTCGATTTGAGATTTTTGTCCTTTTCCCCGCTGAAATCACGACAAACAGATTGGGATTGGTGGCTGACTCTGCGTCCAAAATGTACCTCTGTTTCAGACCGTCACAACATTAGGAAAATCGGAGCAATATCAGCCGAGTCAGAGTCTCCAGAAATTTTCATAAGTCCGCCCCGGCCTTCGACGGGAGAGACGGTTTCCAATCCGGAGCTAAAATCTCTATCTTTGACCTGGAACCGGAGTTGAAACTCACGGATCAACTCCACGATCGAATCACGAGACTCTCTGATTGAAGCCACGCTGTTGGTTAGCCGGCCGGGTTCGTCTCAAGGATAAAGAAGAGTACGAGTGTTCCCCTTTCCTACGTCTCTTGAAAATATCGTTATTCCCACCACGTCCTACTCGCAGATAGACGTTGTCGTCTTTCAAGGTGTTCGTCGTTGTCGACGTCGACATTAAGGGCGACGGAAGTTTGAGCTCGTCTTCAACTCGAGCGTTTCTCGTTTGTTTAAACAGAATTTCCCTTAGACTCACGTAGTCGCTCGGCAGCAGTCTTTGCCGCATTAACATCCGAGATGAGTTGAATTTTCGTTTTTGAAGACCGAAGTTTTATTCTCAAAAACGTAATTGTGATAGGTGCTCAACATGATGCTCCCTCGAAGTTCTCTGTGTAGTATTCGCCACCTCGAGAGTCAGACCCATCTCTCCGTTTCGTTCTCCGATGCTCCTCGCATGGGATTTCGCGTCTTCCCTGGCGAGAAAGTTTTCCGGATGACACCTCCTTTAGGGAACGAAATTCATCTTGCTTGATCAAATTTTTCGCCATTCAAACACGAACTGCCGAGATCAATGCATTTATCCGCCGCCCGGTTGAAATCAACCAAGTAATCACCGATGGTGAACTTGTACGAGGAACGTTATCCGTTTCGGGGAGTTGCATCAAGAACGCTCCGGGTATTATCACCTCATCCAGGCGGGGTGAATTATTGTCATGAAAGTTGATCTCGAATGAACCAAAAAAAAGTTCACCGACATGGAACCGCAATGTGCTGGAGAGTTATCCAATCTCATAAATGTGTGCCTCACTGTGTATAAGTTCCAATGATCTCTGCCAGGAAGCGCTCTTCACTCCAGCAGAATATTGCTACTAGTCGTCGATGCGCAGATAAAGACTCCTGAAGAGAGCGGTCGACAGATAGCAAAATAAACCGAGTGCGCTGGGGATGGTGGCTGTCGATTTGGGGGATGGGCCCTGTCTCCGGTGAGTGTCCATGAGTCTGTGTTCTGTTCGTGTTTTGATCCATGTTAGATGTAACCGGGCTGTTTTGATGGTTCGTTATGACATTGTACAATCAGTGATGAGTGATGATGATACATTGAGTGTTTGTCGTTCGATTGTCGGACGGAGGCCTTTGAAGCGATGTGTCGGTGTGGTGGTTTCGGCTATGTTTTTCAATTAAGCGTCGCGTATGTTGAACCCGTCATTGATTTACTCCCATCCGTTTCGCGGCTAATCCAACCTATCCCGTCATTCAGGTTGGTTTTTCTGAATCGGGGTGTACTATGAGCGTATCTCTCTTCATGTACTGGAGAGTTCACAGGGAAAATGGAAAACGGGGGGGAGAGGGATCCGCCCAATGAAGCTTCAAAAAAAGTGATTGTCTTATGTGAATGATCAACTCAAGTGGCGCCACGCGTTGAGGACGACTAGGAATTCCAAGAATCGATCTGTTATTATTCATAACCGTAGGAATGCATCGGCGTTCTTATTGTTTCATGAGGGACAATTCAGTGAAATCTTGCTCCTCGCCCTCGCTTGTCCATCAAGCTTCCGAATGCTCTCCCTCCTCCATGGCAAGTGAGTCTTCTTTGTCAACCATTGTGGCGTGGACAGAACTGAGCGAGCGACGTTCTTGATACTTCCGCGTCTCTCGCTGGCACAGCAGAACCACTTCCTGGAGGGGACCTGATAATTCTACTGGAGGATACAGGAAAGGGGCGGGGAGGCACTTTGCGGCTGCGTTGAACGAGCTTGGAGGTGGATTGCAGGGAAGCGGCATCATTGAGGCAAGTGGCCTTGCAGGGAATCGACCCTCTCATCTCGCCGGCAAAGACGGGTCTCAAGAGCGCTCTACAGATTCTGCTGTATATGAATCTGAAAAGGGAATGGCACGCGGGAAAGATGGAGTGTCGATTATTCGGGTCGGATAGCGTTGGGTCGATTTGCGAGAGTCTCCGTCGGATCACCTGTCTATGAAGCTGGAACTCGGGGGAAAACTTGGGAATTGAAAAGTCTGGCAGCCTTCGTTCAGTAGTCACACACACGTACTGATGTGGTTCCATTTATTATGTATCACAATTCGGGTGGTGGCAATTGGTATCAAATTGGCTCTTGTTACATTATGAGAACTGTTTGAAATATTTGACATGGAGTTCAGGGTCGAGGCATCTCTAAACGGATGATTTCTTAAGGACTTTCTAAGAAATGCGCCGCCAAAAGTTGCGGAATGCTCGCCGTTTTCGGGAGAATCGATTTTTAGGTGAAAAATCTCAACTTTGGGGCCATAGAAGCCAAAATTTTCTGAGAAAAATAAAATTTCAAGAAAGATGTCGCAACTGACGCTTGGGTAGAGGATGGAGCCACCTATCCAAAGTATGGCTGACGCAGGATGTTCGGTTCTCCTCGCCTGTTCCTTTCCTGAGAAAAATGCGTCGTTCCTTCGAGTATTTCAAAATGGGAGCTCAACGGCAGCCCCTCTAATTTCGATCCGAAGTTCGATTCTGACGTCGAATTCGTGTGCAGCAGATTTTTGGGGGAACGCGAGATCAGGGACCTTCGAACTTTTACTCAGTAAGGGGACCCCTGAATCGACCTTCGGATCAAGCTTAAAATGGCTGCCGTAGAGCTCTCATGTTGAAATGCTCGAATGAACGACGCATTTGTCGGGAAAGGAACGGTCGAGAGGAACAAAACATACTGCAGTAGCGTCGGTTGCGACATATTTCTCAAAATTTTCGCCATTCCCAGAAAATTCCGGCTCCCATAGGACCCCAGAGGTCCCATAGTAAATGTTTTTCACCGAAAAATAGATTTTTCTCGAAAATGGCAAGTATTCCGCAATCTTCGGCGACAGATTTCTTAAACCGTCGATAGAGAAACACCCGTCTAGAGATATCTCGATCTCGAACTCCACCTTTCCCGCGTGCCATTCCCTTGTGAGCGTCGAGGAACTCATTTGTGCAGAAACTTGGAGACCAATAGAGCCATGACGCATTTGTGGACATTCATGAGCAAACCTGCGCTGTCAGCGGCGCCTGGAGCTGATCTTGCTAATTATTATTCTGGGGAGGTAATTTCTGCTCTATGAGCTTTAGAGTTTCCGAAAACCCTCTAAATACCACGAAAACGTCTCCTCACGGGCGTTATTTTTTCCTATTCGGAAGCACAATTCCGATTCATGGGTCGTTCTATGTGAAAGAATAGTGGGGAGCTGCGAGGAAGCGGTCACGATGAGATGGACTCACTCGGAATCTCTTCGGCAAACGGTGTTCGCAGCATAATCCCTTCTCTTATACTAAATTCCGTGATGCCCTCATCCCTAAGAAGAAGCGACCTGCTATTGGCCGCCCAAGTCGTTGGAGTCGTGGAGAACGACGTGACATCAAATCAAATCTTTTGCGCCCAAAATCGAATTGAGCTCACCGAACTGAACATTCAGATTGAACTCACGGAACAGATCATTCCAGAATGGTCCTTCAAGGTCCTTCTCCAGAATGAATCTTTCCCAGAATAAATGCCGAGATATATGGAAGCGGTGAAACGAGTTTCCTGAATGGTTAGATGATGATCAAATTCCCCGGGAGCAAAACATAATTTGACCCGGGAACAAATGTGCATGGAATCCATCCCCTTGGGGGGCTCCCTGAAGGCATACCTTGGTGTATCGGGATCAGTTTGACATTCGTCTTTGGGTGTCCGCGTCGGCATCTGTCATATCGGTCGATCAACCGATGACTCTTGAGCTTCGCGAATCAAATCCACTACGTAATTGAACAAACTGTCCGTTATCTGCTTGCTCATCCAATCGCTGCCCCGCTTGCTTGTTTTACAGGGAACCGTTCCGATAGTGTTATCTAATCTCTGGCGTCCGTTGCCGAAGAAGTCATCGACGGGTGAATCGATCGTGGTATGAATTCAAACAAATTAAGCTTTTGATAGAATCCGATCAGAAAGACAGAACAGATTACCGATCGGAGAGCCCGATGACTCACTGTTTGCAAAAACGGTGGCAGAGACTGATCGAACGAGCTACGGGGCATAGATGGCAATAATTGTCGGTTTTATGATCCTTGGTAGGTTGGGGACGCGGCTTTGTGATTCGCCGCTCTGATGCATTTCCTGCGTTCGTCCTCTGACAGACAGTGATGCTTTCAAGACGAAGCATTCTGGAAGAGGGAAAACAACCTAGCGTCGCCAAATTGATCCCAAACGTGAGCAAAATCAATGACTTGCTCTGAAGGTGAACGATTTCAGCTCTAGCGTTGATTTTCTCCTTCTCCAAATTTTTTGTGTGTGTGTCTGCAAGGTGCGTTTTGAAACACAATTAGTTTCAGAGAATCCGGAGGTTCGCCGATCGAGTTTCTCGATACGTCGTCTTTGGTCTCATGGCTCTGGGCTCTGACCGCTCTATGTTGGGGCCAAACTGTGGACGGTCGACTTTCTTTGACAAAAAGCAAATGAAAGCGTTCTTCATTTGAATATCTTCTTTGGGAGGATTGATGAGTCCTTATCGGATCTGCCACGCGGCTGTGCTTTATCTGAACAGATTTGATATCGATTTCAACACGGCTCGCCGTGTGTCGTCCCGACGCTGGAACTAACACCGAAATAAGCGTTTTTTTTCTTCTGTTGAATTGAGAGTGATCTGCGAAACTATCGCGTCAAAGAGGTGCTATGCGACATCAGCCACAGCTCTTGATCCCCTCGATATCATTTGAAAAATGAAGAGAAGAGAGTCATCAGTTACAAGTCCACAACGACGGTTCGCAAATGCAAATCATGATCCAGCGGAACTGAGCAGACTGATGACACCACTTGACGGGAGTCAAAATTAATCACCCAACACCGAAAACCTCGATGCAGATTCAATGTCGCGAGGAAGAACACGGACAACGATTGCATTTGGAATAATGGAACGCACGTCCAGACACCGCCGTCGGACTCACTTGTTGCTGAAGGAGCGGAGTGCCGCTCGGTTAAAGCTTTTTGAGGTGATTGAGCTTTTGATTCGCCCTGGAGTTATGCTGACGAGGAACGACTCCAGCATGCATTCCATGAACTCGGAGTGATTGGTGGTGACGGGTGAGGGAAGAGAATTTGGCGTGTCTCAGACATTCATGAGCCTCTGCGCCCGATTCTCCAAAGAAGTCGCTTCTTACGACAAGTGATCTGAGCCTTGAGCTTAGGATCCGGGAGACTTCCGACTTCCATGAAATGATACGGAGTCTCCTGAATGAGCGCGGTGATATCTAGATGCTAATCGATGGCTTGCTGACTGATATGGATTTTGAGGTAACCCAAGAACATGGATATCGCGGATTATTGTTATCGTAAGCCTGATGTACGAGGAGTGGATTTCGGACGGTGGAGCTGTCGTTTCTCACGATTTCCGAATTCGCACAACAACAAGAGCCTTTGTCTCGGCCGTACAGAAGGGAACAGAGAACGCACTCATTCGAACAACTCCGGAACGACGCAAGAGCATTCAAAGTCTAACCGTATAATCTGCATCGAGGGTGGTTTCAGAGAGAACCGCAGTTGATTTTCGCATTTTATTGTTTTATCACTCGGGGTGCCCAAGCCTCGGATAGCATGACAGATAATGAAGAATCGTCAACTGCCGATTCTGAACGCTTGCTCGAGACAAAACTCTCAACCACTTTCTGTACCGAAATGTACATACATCAGAACGTCGGATATCAAAACGCTCATCCGAAATAACGCATAATGACTGTGTTTCGAATTTCCTAAATGAACGAGACGAGTCATCTCTACACAGTGATATTTCTTGCGTTTCGAAGTGTGTATCTTTCCAGATTATTGTCCTATCTGAGGATCAGACAAATCTGTCCCTGGGAAGGGTATTCCGCAACTCTGCCGTTATCTTCACGGACGGAATCTCTTTCTTATTCGGTTACAATCTCGCATGAAGTTTAATAAGAGCTTCTGGCGCTATGATTCCAGCTTCCAAATCTTTAGCTGCTGAGGGGAGGGAAATTCGTTCCTCTCAGGCGCGTCTCTGCGATAGCGCCGAGGTTTTCCGGAGCCGGAAACCGGTGCTCGGAAGGGAAAGGGTTCTCCTCTCCAATAAATTCACGGTCAAAGGACGAAATGACGGCTGCGAGAGATCAGTACCCGAGATCATGGTGAGTTCGGACGCTCGAGCTGGACCGATTCGACCGCAAACCCTCTACTTTAATGTATTCTGATGGGATGCTGTAGTTTCTAAGAAAATTGTCTCTTACAGTATCCACAAATTGCAATCCTAGCATTGTGTGCAGCATCCCATGCAAGTCCTGTGTATAATAGACTCATGTTCGGTGAACCTGTGTACTACAGACCTGCGCATGTTGGGCACTCTCGGAGCCCGGTTGTGCGTGCCGCACCCGCCTTCGACGGACATGCATTTGCTCCGATCCGGAGGGAACAACAAACTGCAGGCAATGAAAACGGTGTGGATGGATCCTATTCTTTTGAATATGCAGTTCAAGCGGAAGACGGCGGCCACAGCAGACAGGAGACCCGCGATCCCGATGGAACCGTAAAAGGTTGGTTTTGCTGAATTACAACTCTAAATTTCTGGCGCCATGGATGGGCCAGCAACGAGAATTCCGCCACAGTTTTCGAGAGTGCGGAGCTCAAAAATACACACGGACATCCTGAGACAAGCTCAATGATATATACAGGGTGGTCCACGGGACGATTTTTGAGGTTTTTCTCAAAATCTCAGCCTCCTAGAGAAAGAAACATAATGGATGACGTTTTTGGAAATTTGATTCCACGTCCGATAAGCCTAACAAAATCCATCTGGGACCACTATTCGATTTCTCGAAAAATCCCGAGATTCAATGGTGATCGACGTTGAACTTTCGCGGACGATCTTCGGGGACGATTTTCGGGGTTTTTATCGAACTAAGCCTCCTAGAGAAAAAAGCGTGATGGATGAAGTTTCTGGAAATACTCAGAATCTATCTGGGACCACTTTTCGATTTTTCAAAAAATCGAAGAGTGGTCCCGGATGAATTCTGTTAGGCTTGTTGGACGTAAAATCGGATTTCCAAAAACTTCATCCGTCACACTTTTTTAGCTAGGAGGCTCAGTTTTCGAGAAAAACGTGAAAAACCGAATTTCGGACCACCCTGTATCGTCAGTGAACTATGTGGATTGGATCCGTATGCCTATTTCGTGGCCAGTCCACTCGAAGATACTTTCCTGAGTTGGGAAACAAATTATTAAGGCTATAAAAAAATCGCCGTGACATTTCAGGACGCTACACAATCGCTTTGGCTGACGGTAGACTCAGGACCGTGGATTACATAGCTGATAAGGATGGTTTTAGAGCGAAGGTGGATACCAACGAACCTGGAACTGAGTCTCGGGCACCCGCGGCCGTTCAGTGGAGCTCGACCAGTCTCAGAAGTCCTACTCCCCAAACGGTCAGACTCGTACAACCCACCAGAATCGTTTCTACAACACCCGAAGAACCTCGAGTAAGCTGGAACTCATCCATTCTGCTAGACCATCGTTCACAATAAAACCCTGTCTTGGCAAGCGTCAGTGACAACTTTTTTTTCAGAGCCCTCATCATCCTCCTATCGGATTCGTTCCGCCACAGCCTTTCTCCAGAATACATTTGGCACCTCCTAGACCCATCGAACTCAGCTGGTCTACAACTCCGGTCTACTATGAGCCTGCCTTGCCGTCTCAATGGCCTGTGTCCGAGGCACCCCTAATCTTCAGCTCGTACCCGCTAAAAAATAAACAATGATCATATCGCAGGAGAGAGATACGACGCTATTTTCATTTAGCAAATATGAACAACCGATGTACAATATCATCATGGAGCCTGGTGAAATAAATATCTTCAGTTTTCGGCGCATCATTCCTGGAATCGGCATTAGCGGCCTGATCTCGCGGTCGGTCAAGCATTCGTTTGGTCTATATCAAAAGTCCTGTTTTTCCTCGGAAACTATCACCATTTTCGCCAAGACGTGACGTGCTGCTGCATCTGATAATATTTCAGAACTCTCTATATCCAGAAAGAACACGAGGAACCTAGAGAACTCGCCGTTGTTCGCAGGTGCTCCTCGACCTCAGGTTCCTACAATGGGGTTTAGTCACGCTCGAGCTCGAAATGATTCTCCTACTTCTAAGTCACTCTGTTCGTGTTTGCGGACAGAAAGTGAACTTCTCAAACTACTCACCCGTCCGGGGTCGTGGAGAGCTCATTCTGGTGGAAACAACTTGAGGTTCATCATTAACGCAGTCTCTTATTCAGCCAAATTACCAAATAAGTCCGTTGATTCTGGTTCGAAGATCCACATCAAAGGACGACGCGTTAAACTCCAAAGCATCGCGGGTACTTTGGCGAGCTGAAACTGCGATGAAACCTCTCATACGCCCTCGCGCAAGGAAGTGCATCGCCGGTGAGAAGGCGCTGCGTCTGATGGGTGTAGGAGTCAGTGATGATGTTGTGTTGTCTTGGAGTGGCTCTTCGTTGGGGAATGGTCTTCGTTGGGGAACTTCCCAATTGGCACCGCTTCCTGACTTCGCACTGCTCTCATTTGAGTGTGAGTGATCCAATATCTTGATAGCCGGGAGGTGAAGAATGATTCCCTTCTAACCAAGTGTTCTCTGCCTCAATTTATCTATTCGGTAACGAGATGGGTATCTTGTTTCCTGCATCTAGATGAACACCGAGCTGAACTTGCACCCACGGAGCGCGCAAAGAAAGCTCCCAACGTGGATACCCTCATGCCTGTGGTTAGCTTCCGTTGTCGAGGAAGCAAAGGATGAAGGGGGACAAGTACCCGGGGAAGCTCCGAGAGGATACACAGGAGTTCCCGGTCCGTCAGAAGTGCAACAGTCGCTCATTCTCCGATTTCCTTCCTTGATAATTCGCGCGGGCGGTTCATTTCGGACGCCTGTCACCAACCACCCGGTCCACGCGGAAGTTCTGATGAATCCGGAGCAGTCCCCACCATCCAACTCCAACTCACTAATTTCCGAGGAAGCGCGTTCCAATTGATCGGAATGTCAATTTCGTGAGGCCTTGAAAAGACGTACGCTTTAATCATTTAATGAATACACTTTGAGAATATTGATACAAGCCAGCGGTCGACGTATAAAGCGAGATAATCTGTAGAATAAGCTCAAGATCTTTCAAGCGTCTGGAGATAACTGTGAAATCTCAGTAAATTTCCTGGGTAAGTCTTCGCGCCGAAATGTACGCTCGGATCGCTTCTGCTTTGCTTGTGTCCTGCTTACCGAAGTCGAGGAGCGTGTGTGTGGTAGCTTTCGTCTAGTTAAGGAGAGAGGAGCAGTCCAGCGCGAAAAAAGCGGCTGCTGTATCGCTATATTGTTCTCATCTTCTTCTGATGGAATCGGTTCGGAACCATGGCGGCCCCCATGGGTGGGAACGGTGAGTTACGTGGGCGTAATTCTTCTCCGGAGATTGTCGAGCCGCACACAGATGCAGCCAGCGTGGAGAGAGATGTAGACGTTCTGTTTTGCTTCAGACAAGCTGTTGCCGACATGCTTCGATAGCTGATTCGGGACGACCGCTCGTTTCCAGAGGGTTCCAGAGACAGTTTTGGAAGACAATGACTAGAGTCAAGTATTTGATTGAAATCACATTATTCATGCTCTAGTGGGGAGAGGGTAGATAGTGAGACTGCAATAAGTCCCAGCCTTGTTCCGCCACGGTTGAGACATGTCAAGGAAATATGGATTCAAGCTCCGTCCAGTGTCGACCGACAGGACGCTTACATAGAAGCAACATGAAACAAAGTGTGGCTCATGTCATGTGAAGCCGCTTCACTCAGAATTCGAGATGGACGTTGTTGTCTTCCCTTCCCGATCCGTGAATTGCCAAGAATGCAAATTCTCTTTCTGACTCTGCTATTGCTCGATCAACCTCCTCGGATTAAATCTCAGAGAGCGACTGTTCCGGAATCCTTCGGAGGAGTTCTATGTACATTTTTGGTTGAACTTCAAGAGGATATTGGATGTTTACCAGGGTAAATTCGTCGAGTTGCTTTCTTCTGAAGTGTGATGTGGCGGCTCCATAAAACTGAAGGTGTCGTTGGTTTGGCAGAAGGAGCCTCAAGATCGAAGAGAGAATTTCTGGAAGTAGATGAGTCTCGTGTTTTCCAAGGCGGGAAAACATGTCGTCCTGTTCGTCGACTTGAGTCAGTGTGCAGCCACCCGTCACGCACCTCAACGGCATATATCATATCATGTATAAGAAAACGTTCAGTGGAGTATTGGCTGAGCAGAAAAAGAGGCTAAATACATGATCCCGTTCATGTTTCCAGGAAAAGTCGTAATTCCGCGGAATTTCCGCCTCCTGGAAGAATTGGAGCAAGGACAGAGAGGAATCGGTGAAGGAACCATTTCTTGGGGTTTGGAGGACGATTCGGACATGACTTTGACACATTGGAACGGTAAGCACGAAGGAGGATACTCCAAAGTTCTCGAAAACGAATGAGCCTCGGATCAGAGAGACCAGTGGGTTATTCGCTGTTTTGTCGAAGCCCTTGGGGATGCCAATCGATTCCTAAAAGTTTGAGACGCCAGAGATTTCGTTCAACAGTTTATGAATTTCGACAGGGATGATCATCGGTCCGCCACGATCACCGTTTGAGAACAAGATGTATTCATTGAAAATCGAGTGCGGCGCTCAATATCCAGAGGAGCCACCCTGCGTCAGATTAGTGACAAAAATCAAACTTCTCGGAGTGAACGACACAACTGGAGTGGTTGATCGCCGCCAAACGCCAATCTTATCTCAATGGCAAAGACATTTTTCCATCAAAAGCATTCTCCAGGTACTATTAGATCACAACCAGTCCCTTTGGCAGATCTCGAACTTATGTCTCAATCATTTCGGTCGGCTCTCCTCAGCCCCTAATCCATCGAGGTCAATTCGATGTGGAGGAATAAAAGATCTCTTTTCTAATTCATTTTTTTGCAGGAGCTTCGTCGCGCTATGGCTGCCAAGGAGAACACACGTCTCCAACAGCCGCCTGAGGGGGCCACTTTCTAGTTGGGTGGCTCCGAGTCTTCATTCTGCCTCTAGCGTCATTCCGGCATTGGATTGGCGACGACTTTCTCGATGAATTTAAACAAAAACCCCATAAGAACAAGCCGAACGATAGAGAGATGCAGACGACTGCAGGGTATGATACAGAAACCGGAGCGGAAACCAACAGTAAGAAGAGCAAGTCTCAAAGAGTGCAATAAACACGATATATATTCATATATACTATCACGTTTAAATATAGGAGGGAATAAAGTGTAAATTTATGAAGGACCACGTCTTCTTTTCCTCGATTCCCACTCTCCTTCACTTGTTATCTTTTGTTTCTGCAAAGCGATCTTGAGGATCCATCCGAACTCAGAGAGGGTCCTGAGGTGTACTGACTGGATGGTTGACGCCACTGGTTTCCAAGATATACTAATGCTTGCTGCTTCTTCGTTCATTGCAAAACCAGTCGCCAGAGTTTTCAATTTGTCTGTTGCTTTTTTTCAAGCCGCTTAAGAGATTCACGGGTTTGTTCCGTGGTTCAAGAGGAGGGGTTCGCGCGACAATTCCGGCTCCGATCAACCTATCTTGCTGATTGACATCCTCTCGAAGGTATTCGAGAAAGTTGTCAAGGTTAGCCTTGAGCTTGAACATGGCTGGAAACTGGTATTTTTCTTCATCGAGGCAATTTGATTTCTCGCTCCATAGGGTTGACACTTGGACATTTGTGTCGCAGCCTCCCCAGCACTCTCGAGGTTGGTAATTTGGCGTTGGGAGTTCACTCGACGTATCTACTGCTATCAATTTCATGCGACATTCTCATTTCCTTCAGATGCTCGATGTTCTCGGATGTGACTCGTCGTCAGTCCGTTGGCTTTCCTCCTATTTCTCGGAGAGGGAACAGTCCGTTCAGGTTGATAACATCAAGTTAGCCTGGGTTGAGGTTCACATCGAGGCCCCTCAGGGCTTCATTCTTGGCCTTTTCATGTCTATAATTTTCATCAACTTCATCATCCTTGACACTCTGAAGTCAGTTCCGTGTGACGTTGTCACATGTGCAGATGACATTACCCTTGTTTTCCTTATCCGGCGGGATCTCATCGATGCAGTCGTGCCTCTTCGTTCGTTCCGTCGACCTAGGACTCCGTCGGCTTTTAGGAACTCTAGTCGCCATTCTTTAGTACACCAGGTGCCATCGCTGTGGGGTTCGCTTATCCGCGACATACGTGCTATCCCATCTGTCGGGGAGTTCTCCCACGGGATCAGCGGCGGTTGTCCTCGGATGTTACCTCTCTAGGTGTCTCATAGTTATCTATTCTATTCTCATTTTACGTTTTTCTTTCATCTCTTTTCCTATCGCATTTTTTTAAGAGGACTCAAGCTGTGTAATCCTTGCAGTCCCGCAATCTTACAGTCGCCAATTCGAGGTCAATTTACTGGTGAGCTGCTTCCTCGTTGAAAATCGATGTCGAGCAAATGATCTGCGTGTTTCTATCGTGTAGCTACTTATAAGTAATGCCTGAGCAAAGCATCGGAATGCCGAAATCCAGGACGTGAAACCCAAGAATGACTCGATTCCGACTGAGTCCGAAAAAATGTTGGTGCGTCTCTCCTCTCACGCCGGAAATATTGTTCTTATTCGGGTCGAACGAAGCACGTAGAGTTCACCGACAAGATGGCCGAACCAGTTGACAATCTTTCATACTTTCAGTCACTCACTCATCCCGAATAAAGCCAAGTTGACTCACTCATTCACGAGCCCTTCAAGCGCAGTTTGCGCAAGGTCATAGCGCTCGTCAGAACCAGGGACGGTTCAATGGACCTGCGGCGGTTGATTCCTAGTTCTAGAATCCTGCTAGGGAATGTCCAAGGTCCTATGATAGGTAGGCGTAACAATCGCGTTTCTGTGCTTCGGCATTTTATATCTTCTGCTGTAGCACCTAATCGAGCTCTTACTACCGAATTGATCGTCTGCGAATGAAAACAATTGCTTTCACTGATTGATTGAAAGTACAACGGCGACGGATCGACTCCAACGAAAGAAGGTCTTCCCTAAGTTATTGCTGCAATGAAGAACAAAAAAATAATTGTAATAGCTTCTGGAGTACAACGCTTCTTTGGGTAAGCTAGTCCTGAGCAAGTGAGAGCGCGCGCTTCCCTCCTCTCGCGCATCTACGACGACGCAGCCGATGTGACATCACAATGGAAACAAAACAGTATTGAGAAGCGCGTGCACTTTAAACTCCTGAAGCGAGCTTTTAGGGACATGTGAGCCCCGCCGCAGCCTATCGAAACAGAGACAACGGGACGGTTTGCGGTAACTTCAAACCCGGCCCTATTCCACCAGTTCGACCGGCCGTATGATCGTAACCGCCCTCAGCATATCTGTTGTGAGAAGGCTCAGCATCGTCGGCTCGTGGACCGGCAGCAAGTGGAGCCGCTGCGGATCACAACAGTTTCGACGGCGACCGTGGCTTTCTCGCTACACTCGATCAGTCCAGTTGAATCATTTGAGCAGGACGATGACATCTCTAAGCGCGCAGGATCCAAATTCCTTTTCCAAGTAGGTTGCCGACGGGATCAGATACGAATATGCAGCATTTAATCCAGTGAAATATACAGAGTGTTCTGATTCATCATCCGGGAAACCTGACTTTCTGATTAAGAAAAGACACAGAGTTTCTACTGCGGTCGAATCATCGAAAGCTCATTCAAAGACTCCGAGTCAACTCGGTCGTTAGTGGCATCGTTGGTAGTTTTCCGGAACCTGGAAGAAAATGTGGTTCAGGCAACCTGGCTTGGATGAGTTTCCGAAAGTCTCTCGATCAGCTGATTTCACTCGGAGAATTTCAATTCAAACTCCGATTCATGTAGGCATTCTCTCCGATACTGACGATCTGATCAATTTTGTGAACAGAGATCGTTATTTGAATTACAGACCAGAAGAGGCCGTCGTCAACGCCTTTCATTGGAATGTGGCTGTGGATTTTGACGCTAAAATTTTGAAAGGTCACGTAGATTTGGATGTGACGAAAGTTCAACCAAACGCGGAGTTCTTGATTCTTGACAGCTCGAAATCACTGTCGATATCCGAGGCTCTATGCATGGAATCCGGACAGAAGCTGGAAGTGGACCGGAGCCTTGTCGACGAGGTGAGTAAACTTCTTTCGAAACCAAGTTTCGAAGTAGTCGTGACCAAAGCTGAACTCAATTCATTGTCCGTTGTATATTCTCTTGATCACAAATCGTGATCCCTTTCCATGTCACAGATATTCGGTGTCTGCACGAAGATTCGTCTTCCCGCGACGCCGAAACCCAAGATCCGAGTCGTCTATCAAACATCGCCGGATTCGTCAGCTTTACAATGGATGACGAAAGAGCAGACTGCCGGCAAGAGACAGCCATACGTTTACAGCCACAGCGAGGCTATCCACTCAAGGTACGTAGAATAAATCCGTATTCGATGTCGCTAACTTCATCGCTCGAATGTTCCGAAATCACCTACATACATGAGATTTCAAAAATTATATTCGTTGCCATCGTTCAGGGCTCTGCTTCCGTGTCAGGATTCACCAAACGTCAAAGCTTCGTTTACGGCAAAGATTCAAATACCGCAGGGTGTCACAGCCGTGAGTATCTTGGACTAAACGCTCAAACTATAGCCTTGGTGCCCAACATATGTCGGAGATGACAATGAATTAAAACGAACATGGATCACCAATCAATCATATACATTTGACAGGTCGTGTCGGCTGTGAGAACTGGAGAGGAACCTGGACCGGACGGCACAAAAATCGTCTCATACGATCAAAAAGTTCCTGTACCAGTCTACCTTCTCGCGTTTGCTGTCGGCGATCTTGAATCGAGGTAGAAGAACGACCTAAATAGAGAAATCGTAAAACGCACATTAGAAATAATCAGCTCCAAGGGTCCAGAACTCGAGTAGTGCTCAAGGATACTGACGACCTCAATTCAATTCAAGGAAAATCGGACCTCGAAGTCTCATTTGGTCCGAGAAGGAATACGTTGACAAGGCCACGGTCGACTTCGCAGATGCTGAAGAGATGTTGCAAACTGCTGAGTCTCTCATGGGCGAATACGTTTGGGGTGAGTGAAGCCCCCAATTTCGGAGGTGTTTTCACCTCACTTCATCCGGAGCTTTATTTGGAAAAGAGAGCGAAGAAAAAGCGTATTGGATTTCGAGCAGTTTAGATTTCGGACCAATTTTTCAAGGTGCATACGATCTTCTGGTGCTTCCGCCAAGCTTCCCCTTCGGTGGAATGGAGAATCCTTGCCTGACGTTTGTTACTCCGACACTCCTCGCCGGAGATAAGTCGCTCGCAAACGTTGTGGCACACGAAATCGCACATTCGTGGACGGGAAACCTCGTCACGAACAAGAATTTCGAGCATTTCTGGCTGAACGAGGGCTTCACAGTATACGTGGAGAGGAAAATCCTCGGCAGGATGCTTGGGGAAGACGTGCGACAATTCTGTGCGATACAGGGCTTGAAAGAATTGAGATACTGCGTTCTGGAAGAATTGGGTGAGTATTTTCGGGTGAGAGTTTGGGTTCAAGGCGAATCTCGGGGCTGGAGGATTTCATCATTCCATGCTTGGAACAGCTCTAACATTTCCGATTCTTTTCTTCAGGCAAAGACAACCCGCTCACCAAGCTCGTGGTTGACCTGAAAGGTGTGGATCCGGACGACTCGTTCTCGACGGTACCCTACGAGAAAGGACACACGTTTCTTTACTATCTAGAAACTCTGTTGGGGCTAGAAAATATGGATGCGTTCTTGAAGGCCTACGTCGAGCGTTTCAAGTACAAATCAATTGTCACTGACGATTGGAAAAATTTCTTGTACGAATTCTTCGCTGACAAGAAAGAAATTTTGGACAAAGTGAGTGAAAATTCGGTAGGAACTGTATCGACAGCTTAGTGATCATCTTCTTTAAACCCACTAGCGATGAGGAGCCAGATAACAATCTCCAAACCAATTTCTAACCGCGCATGTTCGATGCAGGTCGACTGGGAAGCTTGGCTCTATACCACGGGAATGCCCCCTGTCATCCCTGAGTACAAAAGTTCTTTGGCAGAGCCATGTACGAAACTGTGCCAAAAATGGCTGAACACAGATGAGACACAGGTTAAGAAGTTTGAGAGATCGGAATTCGAAGCACTCAACGCAATGCAGAAAGAAGAATTCTTCGCTCAGCTGCTGGAGTCAGAAATTCTCAGCAAGGAGAAGGTGAGAACTACCTCGGACAAAATCGAGAATTGAGTCCCAACCAACGACAAATGCTTGAGGTGACCGAACCCTTGCGGAGCCGTAGAAGACGTTCTCAATGTTGAGCTTATATCATGATGACTTTGCAGGTCGCTCATTTGACGAACCTCTACGGGTTGGAAAGTATCGTCAACTCCGAAATCCGTTTCTCATGGCTTCGACTCGGGATCCTCTCCCGTTGGGAAGGCATCGTGGGACCTGCGACCGCCTTTGTTGAAGTTGTTGGTCGAAGGAAGTTTGTCAAACCAATTTTCACTGATTTGGGACAATGGCCGGAGAAGCGACAATACGCCCTGGATCTCTACGAACGCCTCAAACCCTGCATGATGTATGTTGTTAGACATGCTGTTGAAGATGCGTTAGGCATCAAAAAGTAAGAGGAAATTCCTTGGTATTTTTGACGATTATCCAATTTACAAAATAAATTAGTCATTATGACTTCGGAAAGTTCTCTTTGTTGTCCGTGCTTGGATGGTCCACGACGGACCTCAACAAGACAGATGATTCGTGGGAAATCCACGTGCGGGCTAACGAAAATTCATCCGATCCGTGTTTTCACTCCCAATAATGTGGAAACAAACAAAGGGATGGTAGTCCGCTACGGAAAGCAGAATTTCAGCCGAAGCTTCCCCTGATCTTGTTTGCGATGAACGGCTCCATGCAGCCATTCTGTAACACGGTCCGATTCATCGAGTTCCCGGCGCTCGCGCCAGCCAACCTTCTGTCATTTAATGCTTTGGTTTCGAGGACATTTCCGAACACAGATTCCCGGATCAAGAATAAAAAAGAATGCTGACCGTGATACAAATAGACTTCTGGCTGAGAAGTCATGACCAGACGGTACATGGGTATGAGAGTTTCAATCTGGAGGAGTCAAGGAGCAACGGAGGTATACGGAGATTGAATTCCAAATGGGTTAGAAAACAAAAACTCATAGAACTACAACAAGCACCTCCGATTGATCAAATTTCACA
The DNA here is from genome assembly GCA_021527715.1 of Neoseiulus cucumeris. Lineage (NCBI taxonomy): Eukaryota > Metazoa > Arthropoda > Arachnida > Mesostigmata > Phytoseiidae > Neoseiulus > Neoseiulus cucumeris. The sequence goes on from JAJSRV010000015.1 coordinate 1,059,395, forward strand.
TCGATTTCAGACACGAGATTTTATTTTCCTGTTCATTCAACTAGCCATTGTTATTTCTTTATCAGTAGTGGAGCAGAGTAGCGGGGAATGTACGGTGGGTAGGCGATGTAACTCGGACTCAGAGTGTATCCATAGCTGTGGGTTCCAATGCTTCCGTAGGTGGTCGTGTAGGATGTAGGAGCGCGAATGATGTAAGCTTGGGCCCGCGCGTCGCTCGCTGTGAAAAGTAGCACGCAGAGCACAGTAAACAAAAGGCGCACAAAGCTGCTGAGACGCGACATTTCAACTCGAGCGATGCAAATCTGCTGGCAGGGATCGGATCGATTTATCGCTTGAAGTGAGGATCCTGTTTGCGGTTCCGTTTCTTATAGGGACGGGAAAGCATTCGGGAAGCTACTGCCGACCTTGCCTCAGGGACAAGAGAAGAAGCGCATGCATAAATGCACGCGTAGCTACCGTTGAAATATGGCATTTTTCGTTTTTTTTTTATTTCTCCGAAATTTTGCATTCCATGCCGGCAGAAGAATTGGGCAACCGCTAGCTTTGAATTCTCAAAACAGCGAAACTTCCATTTTTAGCTTTTCTTACTTTGTTCCAATCGTGAGAGTGGGCCGTTAGCGGGTTCGAATAGATCCGATGCGAATGATCTCTGAAAGAAAACAACGAAAAATCTTCTTTGGTCACGGGAAAATTGTTATGGTAAACAAAAGTCAAAATCATGTCGAGTAGCCTCGTTTATGAATCAGTATCTTCAAGGCTTTATACGCTACTTCTTTGGATGGATGAGAAAGTACCTTGATGAGGTGAGTGCTGGACCGACATAACAACGGAATGAAATCCTTATCAAGTCTTGCCAAAAATTCACGGCTCCGCTGAAGCTCATGGATCCGATCTTGGAAACCACTTATGTTTTCGAGCTGTGTCATGATCGTAGCTCAGATTTCCATCGTACTGCGCGAACCTGTATAAGTTTACTTGGATATCCGTGAGAGAACGTCATGATGTCCTTGGTCCGTCCGGGCGCCTGATGAACTACATTTGTAATAATTGAAGAAAAGTTCAAGTATCTAATAGAGTCGACGTGAAACGAAGCTAGACCGATCAAAATATGCTCGGTAGTCATGCCTTGTTCGTAAAAGACGAACTATGTAGTTGAATCAAGACAAAACGATGTCAATGTCCTGACCACAAAACCAGACTACGAGCAGATTGACTCGGTAAAGACTGCGCCAAGCCGCGATGATTCGTGGTGACGTTTGGTGGTTTTTGATTCTCTTACGATGACAGAGATGTTTGATTTATGGTTGCTATTGATTAGAAGATTCATTGCGGGCTTTTAACTTCGATCCACTAAGAGTTTAGAAGAGTCGGTCCAGTTGGGCTCGCGCGCCGAGATCCCAACTTCGGCGTGGGTACTCGAATGGCTGAGACACTGAGGTCTGGTCGTGTCCCCCGCTCAGAAACGCTGCCAGATTATTTCGGGACCGTGGTTTTGAAGTTGTTCGACAGGATTTCCCCTGAAGTATGCATTTGACACAGTTCTAGTTTCGCAGCAGTCCTGAGTTTTCACGCGGAAAACGATTTCGGGAGGGTTTGGACTCGCTTCCCACGTCCACAGAATGGTTTCCTTCGATCATGTCGAGGTTTCTTTTACTTGCTTACTGAAGCTCGGGACAGTGCATCACGAATTAGTTGGCTCCACTGCTCCGCTCAGTCGGGTGAATGAACTGGAGCTCTGCTTAAAAACCTTCATTGTTCAATTGTTCGACGATTTTCAGTCGATCGATAGATTGACGACTGTTCCAGAGCGGTTTGTGAAGAGTGTAATTCTAGACAAGTTGCCTCAGCTTGAGTTCATACATCCAACTAGTGATCTCCGACGGCACCACTCCGATCGGGTGAGCGCAGGCAGCCAAACGGGCGGGCGGTCGGTCGCCTAGCTCCAAGGTCGACGGATTCCCCCGCCGAGCACCCTACGGGGCGGTTCATGTTCATATAAGTCTGACTGAGTTTGCTGCGTTTCTTCATTAGCCTCTGAAACCTCCGCGCGCGGGCCACAGAGGGCTTCGAGTAGCATTAAAACATCTTCATTCCTCGTCTGGTCACCGGTGTTGAAGCATCATCTGGTCATCGTACAGTGTGTGAGTGTTTTTGAATGAACTAGCTTCGCGCGTTCGACCGCTCTTTCGCTCCCAAGGGCAACGGGTCCCTCACTGACAGAAGCAGCCGCGACAACGGCAGCGCTTGAATGTCATCCTTTAGAACGATCAGTTTAGGTGAGTTGAAACAAAGTCGCGTTCCGACAGCGGCAGCGAGCTACAGATGGCGGCCAGGAAAACTCTCAGAGTGTCGGAAGAGAAGTGCGCGCCAAAACTAAGCCTCGATCAGGTTCCCACTCATAGAACGTTTAGCGTCTCCTCTCGCGCTGTCCCTCTCTGTGGCCTTTGCCAGTGAGAGAACGGAGACGTCTCGATGTCAATGTGCTGTTCATGTTATGGCTACGACGTCGGCGGCCACCACCTCAGCTGACGCCTCTCGTTGCGGCACTTGGTGACAGCTCTAATTGTGAGCAACGTCGACCGGCTGCTTTTTCGTAATTATCTCCGACCGCTAACTAAATGGACGTGTGCATAGATCACTCTGTTGACCGGAACGTGACGACAGCCCGCATCCAGCTCGCATGATAGATCAGCCGCGTCAACGTGAAGCTCCTTAGAGATCAACGAACGCCTGAGCGGACCGACAGACGAGAAGTCTTACAGTAAGACAAACTAACATGAGGGCATTGTTGTCCGAAGCATAAATAAGCTCCAATTTATGATTTCAAGCGCTAGTTCTGTTTGTGGAACAATTCAGGTCGGTTTGATGTTACAACCTCCAAGATCCTCCGCTTCTTTTTCGAACCGCGACTTAAACCCTCCCAAGAGCTGAGTTGAGGGTGATACAGCCTGCCTCGTCCATAAAGGAGCAGGAATCCATCTGACTCGCTACACCTGACAGTCAGATCCTCCGAAGTGAGCACAACTTGATTTTCACAAATGTTCTCCCAGGTACCTTCATCGACTGAATCGGAACCTCACTCGCAAGACAACATGCTTCATCGTCATATTCATCGACATAACAGCGTCTCGGCTGCCCGGAAGTATTCGAACGGCACCAAGCCATTTCCGATTAGAGGTGAGTGTCGCTATTTCAAGCCAAAAGGCTCTAATTATTCTCGACATCATAGGATCCCGAGCGTTGAAAGCGTGAGGTCTGAGGTGAGATAGATCCCGAGAGCACGGTGCTAGATGGTCGTTGTTAGAATTGATAACTCCGTTACCGCAATTCTGGATGGGGAGTTTCCTGTCTTTGAACGACACATCCCACAATCGGATCCCGAGTGGCTCCCCTACTGCGCAGTAAAGCAAACCCCATTGAATTCTTAATCGATTTAGAACGGTTTAGCCATCGACTTGATATAATTTGAATAATTCCAAACAGCCACAGTGAGTCACCCCAGCGTATCCTCTATTTGTTTGCACCAAGACCCCCAAATGAGGGATCAACACACGATTAGTTGAGCAAATGGTGTGGGTGCAAATGCGGAAAGTATCTATCTAAGGGTGGTGCTAGGGGAGTGGATTCTGTTTTGAGATCATCACAATTTTCGTTTAAAAAAAAAAAAAAAATTCTTTCTGGCTGAACCACTCAGCCAATTTTATTTAACGTCGCCGTTATCACAATTTTCGTTTTGTGGAGATAGCAGCAATCTAAGCGGCTATCAGAGAGGGTAGAAGCCTCTCTCGCCCTCTCGATTGTAGAATCAATAAACAAAGTATGGGCTCGAACACAATGTGATCATTGGAAAGTGTTCGAGAGCTTCTCTGGCTGCTAGTCTGTGCGGCTTTCGAACCGCATCTTCGTTGTCAGCCCTTTTCGTTGCGAAAGTTTCTTCGAATTGCTTGACATCGGACTCAGCCATTCGTACGATCACGCAATAGGACCGCCTTGTGGCCAGGCAGAAAGATCAGAGACTTTGACGTCATCGGTTAGAGAGGGTCGCGCCTGGGGAACTCCCTGAGGCGAACTACACAGAGTCTCGACATGGTGTGAATATGGGATCTCGCGAAAAGCGCTTCGTGCTGTCTGCTTGGCCTATGACAGTATTTTGACAAGCGATTCGATTCAAGTGCGTCGCTGGATCGATTGTTCTGCTTGAGTTAGTCGCTGAAGTGGATGGTCACTCTTTCTTTTGCGTCTCCTCCCGCCGTCATTATGGAGTTTCTCCACCCTTGTGCGAGTGTGTAAGTCTCTTGACTGCTAATAGAAATTTATGACAAATTTCTTGTCTGGACAAGAGGCATCCTCTAAAAGGCAATTAGCAGCGCTCTATAAAAGAGCGCGCGGATACACGGCCACACACCAGAGTCCTTCTCACCGTGTTGCGATGGAGACGCCGACCGGTAGCGCATGCGGTTGTGGTCTAGCGAAGACATGTGCGCTGCTGGGCCAGATGGCCCAAGATGCCCACCTTCGAAAACTTGCTGAGCACATCAATCCTCAGTCGCGTCGGAGGCGAACGAGCAGCAACACGAAGCCGTTCCCTGTTCGAGGTAGGTCCGAGGTACCGAGACAAACGCGCCACGAAACACTTCTCAACGAGTGATCCATCGTCGTTGGTTATAATTCAATAATAGAGACGGCGGCTTAGCGTCCCGAAATGAGTTCATGAATGTAGCTCGAGTCGGGTTACACGACCTAGCGATTATCTTGACGAATATCGGAGAGCCAGTTTCAGTAATCGGTTTCGAATTCGGAATAATAGTGAAATCCGGTCTTGATCCGAAAATTCTTCGAGTTCGGAATTGGAATCTGTCAATGCTAGAACTTTTTAGAACCGAACGAGGCGTGTTCATTGATCGGTGCTACTCTTCTGTCTCGACAATCATCTGGTCAAAACAACACTACAGATAAGGGTCAAGTACAGGCTCTAAGAGAGTGTGCCAACGGTGTTTTCCAAATAGTTTCGCCGGCACTCATGACATCTCGGTATCTGTTCTCGTCATCAGTTTTATAGAAAAGCTTCCAAAGGGATAGGATCAATTGATCTCTGGAAATGTTCATATCAACGTTTCGGGCGTCTCAAAGATGCAGACTCTAGACAAGACGTTGTAGGCTGCGCGCAACATTGTCTTCGAGGAGAATATTGATCCATTTAGTGTCGTGATCTGATATTTGAACCACTTGATACAATATTTGATAGCAAAGTTCTCGTTCAACCTATGTTTCATCAGAACCGGTTTTGAATGAGAATTCCCAATCGTTGCTCGCTTGTTTTCCACTCGAGTAATCTATTCGCTCGCGTTTTTCGAAGGAAAGCCTCAGATTTCCAAAGCTTAGACACAATGAATGAACCCACAGCTCTTTTTGTCCATTCGTATCGGCCAATTCTGAATCCTCAGCCTAATAGAGATGATCGTATACAAAAGCCTCTGACAGTTCTCGCCCTGGGGCCATCTCACGAAAAGCTCAAAGTGGTTCCGATCCGATGAATCGACTGTCGATGATCCGGTTTAAAATTTCCGCGGATCCCTCGGCCGAACGGGCCGCTCTCGTTTCGGTCAGAGATGACTCCGAGAGCGAAGCATTGAGGGCGAGCATTGTTCGTTAGAGCAGAGTTTTCTGTTTGGCGACAGCGTTCCCGTTTCCGTCGACCTTGGTTAACAATTCCATTCAATTGCGACAAAATCTGGACCGTTGTCGGTGTGCGCTAGGCAAATGAGAAGCGCGGATTTCCATTTCCCTTCTTCCCACTCCAAAGGCAGCGAGGTTCCGGAATGTAAACTACGTTCAGATTCTGCCGCGCTCGCGTTGAGCCTGTACGAGAGATAGACAGTTTTATTTTCTCTCAAACACCGGCCATTGGCGAGGGTTCGACGGCGGTGCTACGTTTGAGCAGCGCTACTCCGCACAAAGTTCGGTGATTTCAACACATCCAGATTATACTTGGATTCCGTGTGAAGTATATCTTAATAGAGTATATCGGAAACATCCGTCTCTGTGAGCGTTTGTTATCCTGGTAAAGTCCGCGGCGTATCTTTTGCTCGACTCACAACTCTGCAGACCTGACAAAGAAGCATTTCCAACCACGAACAGCGCTCCTCTGGCAAAACCAACAAAACAACAACCGCTATGGGCATCGCGAAGAGCGCCAAAAACAGTGCTCAGAACGGCCACATTGCACGATCAGCATCTTGGACCGAAGGTAAAGATTGCGAAGTCCGTTTCCGAAAATTCGGACTTTTCTACCTTTCGCTCGTGGAACAGCCGCACCTTGAACTGTGCTCCGTAGTCCAACGACTCTTGCGGCGAGTTTTGTGTTAACTGAGCGTCTGTGAGTGTTTGTGTCTCAGCGTCGCAGATTATTCGCTACTCGGAGAAGCGAAATAGGAGTTGGTTTGAGGTCTTCCCTGAGACGCGCGTTGTTCTGAGAGCGGGTCATTGGGAGAGTTCAGCCTTCAGACAGGAGAATTTCAAGCGCTAAGATCTAAACACTACTTGCGACGCTGTCTGTGAAGTTCTAGCTGCTGAGTATTTTTCCATGCGAGCCCCGAATCCGCTGAGCAGTGCGGTCTGATGTCCAAACGATTTCTTCATCCAAGTTGGGGCGGACCGCCTCCAAAGAGGATTCGAATGAACAGCGCTGGTAGGCTTCGCATGTGGTGATCTTGTTCGGAACAAACGAGACTGGAGGAGGGTGTCTTACCTCGAGTGAAAAATCGTCCTCCTGATGGCTGTGCTCTCGCAACAACCTGGAAGTGTGTTGTCGGGAATTCGTTAGAAAAGCTAGTGGTCTCGGTCCAGGGATCTCCGACGTGTGTTTTTCTTCGATCCGCTTCCCGAAGCGTCGAAACTCATGACCCAACTTTTTGTATCGCCTAACCAGTGCTCGCGCCTCGAGGTTCGAGATAATTTCCGAGCTAACCTTCACTCATCATCACTATTAATAAACGGGAACTCTGTGGGTGTAGGTCGTCGAGTAAACATCCGCTAAGTCATGGCCGAAACTGCTGAAGTATTAACTGAAAGGTGAAATAGTGGAACTCTTCATTCGGGAACATGGGACGTAAATGAAGCCTCTCGTTCTTTCTCAATCTCGCAGGTGACAGGACGAACTATGTCAACTTGCCGCATGTCATTGCCATGGTGGGCTTGCCCGCTCGAGGCAAAACCTACATAGCGAAGAAACTCACCCGCTATCTGAACTGGATCGGGATCAGTACCCGAGTGTTCAACGTGGGCGAATATCGTCGCCAGGCGACTGAAGCTTACAAAAGTCATGACTTTTTCCGTCCGGACAACACGGAAGCAATGGCAGTCCGTAGCAAATGCGCTCTCGATGCCCTTGAAGACATGTGCAAGTGGTGAGTTGAACCATCGAATCATGACCATAATATCGAAACGTTTTGATTCAAGATGAGCCGGATTCTCCCCAGAGTTCGAAACTAATCTCTTAAGAGTTCCGTCCACGACAGCGGTCTCAGATAGCGCTTACTGGAACAAGATCCCGATTGAGATGTAATATTCTTTTAGGCTCGAGAACGAGGAAGGCGAGGTCGCTGTGTATGACGCAACGAATACCACAAAGGATCGTCGGAAGCTCATACATGATGTCGTCTGCGAACGCTACGGTTTCAAACTGTTCTTTGTCGAAAGCTACTGTGACGATCCGAACATCATTGAGGCAAACATCCGAGAAGTCAAGGTCAACAGTCCTGATTACAAAGGGTACATGAATCAGGACAAAGCGCTCGAGGACTTCATGCAACGAATTCATCATTACGAGCTGTGCTACGAGAGTCTCGACGAATCAGAAAATTACTCATTCCTCAAGGTAAATTCAAGAACAAACGAAAGCCCTTTTTTTCTGTTCTATTTGAAATTGTCGCTTCGATAGTTATGTGATATCATACATCATCATCATCATCAATCTCCTCATCCCCAACCCGCTATCGGCCATAAACCCATACAATCGAACGGTTTCATCGCATGTGGAAACTGTTGCTCGAAACGCTGGGCAATATCCGCTTCGATTAGAATCATCATTTTTAGCGCACATTTCAGCAAAATCGGTGCAGACTCGAAAAGGAGCAGGTTAGCCACAAGCGAACGACGTCGCGTTCGAGAGGAAGACTTAGGAGTAGCATTCAGAGAAGCCATATTCCCATAGTTCAGTCCATCATTGCCCAAACCGCGTTTCTCGTCTAATAACCTTGTTCTGAGAGAATCGATCAGCATTACTGGCATTTCAGATCTACAATACCGGCCAGAAAGTTGTCGTTCACCGGCACGAAGGGCACATCCAGTCCAGGGTTGTGTACTATCTGATGAACATTCACATCATGCCGAGGTCGATTTACCTCACGCGACATGGCGAGAGCGAACTCAATTTGCAGGTGAGTTCTACCTGACGATTTTATTTTGTTTTGTAGGTTCCATTGTTGCGAAAATTTGGACAGCCTTCGTTTCTTTTGAGCGAAATACTTGAAAGCGATTCATTCTCTCTATTGAAGTTGTCCATCGTTCACTCGTGAACCGTTCAACGCCTTCGCGCTATCAATTTACTGTTGTGCTTTACATTTTTGAAAATAGTTTCGAACGGCAGTCTGACTTGGGAGTCGGTACCGTAGAACCGGAAAGCGTCTGACCATTTTCTTCATCGCAGGGTCGTATTGGCGGCGACGCTGATCTCTCCCAAAGAGGTTGGGAATATTCCAGAGCGTTGGCCAAATTCATCAAGGACCAAAACATTCCAAGACTTCGAGTATGGACTTCCCAGCTCAAGAGAACCATCCAAACGGCCGGAGGCATCGATGCGCCTCAAGAAAGATGGAAGGCACTGAACGAAATCGATGCGGTGAGCTTTGCCAACAACATATCTTGAAATGACTTCTCATACTATCAAACGTCCCTGCAAGACCCGTGACCGGGGCTCGCGTTCCGTGTCAAGCGAGTGCAGATCTAGTTCATCGAGAATGTTTCGTCATCTAGGGAATCTGTGAAGAGATGACTTACGAAGAGATTCAAGAGAAATTCCCGGCTGAATTCGCCGCCAGAGACCAAGACAAATTCCATTATCGCTATCCTCGTGGCGAATCATACGAGGATCTAGTGGCGAGACTCGAACCAGTGATTATGGAGTTGGAACGTCAGGAAAACGTCCTTGTTGTCGCTCACCAAGCGGTGCTCCGATGTCTCCTTGCCTATTTCCTCGACAAGAACTCCGGTAAGTGATTTCCGAATCGCAAACAGAGATTTGAGTACGTAGCTAGCTAGTCTATGGCGTAGTATACGAGGAATAGGGCCGTCAGAAGGATCAATTATCAAATATCCTACGCTGTCAACGATGGTCGGATGGTGAGATTTGGTGTTGGCTGTTGGCAGATGAGATGCCGTTCATTCACACCCCACTGCACGCCATCATCCAAATCAAGAAAAGCGCTGCCGGGTCCGTCAAAACCGTGTACACCGTGCCGATCGAAGCGGTCCAGGACGGGCATATCGTATGAGTGGCCAACGAACTATCTCTCATTCATTCCATGAATCAATCAATCGGTCAATCAATCAGTCAGTCCATCATGGATGCTGCAATGTCCGCTCCGAAGTGCATGAATGGATGATATAGTTAGCGTGTACTTAAGTCCTCCGGACGCGGCACTTAGCTGGCATGAGCCTTACTGAAGATCTCTTCGGACCACTGTAGCATCTATAGCAGTGAGATTCCGGCTGAAATGCTGCCTTGTAGCGCCTTTAGCGAGGGCGGACGCCAAGATTCGATGACATAGATGCGCTTCAACATTAACACAAGGGAAGAGAAAGAGCAAAAACGAGATATACTCAAAAAGATCGTGATGGCTTCGCCTGCAACAAACAACAAGTCTTCCATGAGCGTCAGAGAGAACGTTAGATAAATAAAATGTAGCCATTCACCTGAATGTAATTGGACCCTGTACAATCAATTACAATCTTTTTTTTCGAGATTGATGAATTAATTGATTGACGGTCAGACTCACAGACATATTAAATCGAGAGTGCCTACTAAAACTCCCTGCAGCTGATTGACGTTTGACGAGTTCATTGGATTCGTTGACTAACCCGAGGTACTAACACAATTTGACAACAGTACGAGGCAAACGACAAGTTTAACTGACGTCCACGCATTGAGCGGATGATATTTGCTGCTGTTGTGATTCAAGTTCGCCGGGAGTCGACTGAGATCTATGTGTAGGCATTGTTTGTATTAAGCGAACAGCAGATGCGTGTTTGAGTTTTCGAACTTCAGAGTATTTATTCGTGGATTCAATTATCTGGATGAGCACATGCCTTTCGGAATTGTGGATGCTCGTATTGTTAATATATAGTCATATATAATCGTAATCATCGCCATCACCGAGTACCGTTCTTGTTATCTTCCTGAGAGGATTTTCAATACTCGAACTGAGACGTGGAATAAAGACGTTCATCTGTCTGCGTTCTAACTCGCTTCTGGTGTTTTGCGGAGTACTCACCAATGATTTTTTGACTTGGTGTGACGTAGCTTATGTTCCCCAAAAATATAAACTTGTCGGAGAAGCTCAAATGCCTCTGTTAGAATTGACTTGTTCGTTAGTCGGCGAGAGTGCGAGAGTTCATGACTACCAACTAGCGAATGCTTGAGTGAGTGAATGTAAGATGGCGACTTAGTGCTCGCCATCGGATTCTTATTGAAATGAACGAAAAGCCATTTTCCGCCAACGCTAAACGCTGCTTCCAGAGGAACTGCCGTATTTGAGGGTTCCACTTCATGCTATTCTGAAGTTGACGCCATTGGCCTACGGCTGCGATCTCCAAGTGTTCCAGATCCCGATCGAAGCGGTCGACACCCACCGTGAAAAGCCATTGGTAAGTGAAGTTTTCAATTTTTTTACGAACTCTTTCTCTCAATCGGATCTCACTTTACTCGCGGACTTGAACCCTGAGCTGTTAACTGATAGTCGGTATGCTGCATCCACGCTCGCTTCTCTCAATCCTGCACTTCGCGTGCGCGACCATTGCTTAGCAATTATATGCACCTATCACACAGCACTAACGGATCATGTCACCTCGTATAGTGTCATGACAGCAAGCAATATCCCGAAAATTTGTTTGTCACAGTTCTGCCATGTAGATCAGCGTGCGTCGCGAATGCGAATTCGCGGGCATTGTGTAGCTTCAGTTCAACAACTGAGTCGAGAGTATGGAAAGAGCGTTCATTCTCATCCATGTCAATGGAGACGAACGCTCACAAGCACCCGAAGTGACTTTGTGCACGTGCCGCACGTTTCGGTATAAAATATTCCGAAGACATATCCGTTGTATGAGCATCGGCTGATTAGGAATTCCTGCTTTCCTTGCGACTTAGAAGGAAGTTCGAGATCTCTTCCAAATCTTTCCTCCAAGTCTCAGCGAGAAGTTTCAAGGGTGGATGCACACGCACTCTGGCCTTGTTCCAATCTCGGACACAAGACAAGCGATATTTCACGAAAGTATGGAACGTTTTCAGTTTTTCCTCCAAGCGTTCACATCATCCTTAGATCTCTTCCAACTTCAGCTCAGAGACGCTTTAGCTCAAAAAAGAGATCTCTCCTTTTTTTACGCTCAAAGGAGGCGATCAATTTTAACAACTCCCAGCGGCTTGATATCAAAAAAACTTCAGATGGAAAGACTCGAATTGAGTCTCGAAAAACGCCGATTAAAGATACTTCGGATGGTTGTCGATCACTGAAGTTCTCTATGGCGGATAATATTTGGAATATCTTCGTTCTCTGAGCTCGGAGTGACTTCCATGAACGTCTCCTGCTCGGAAAGCTGCGTCGAATAGACGTCGGAATGAGTTTTAACCCCTTACAACAATGGTTTTTTGCGGGAAGTGGCTTAGAATAGGATACAATTTCTAGGTTCCTGGACAGCTGCATCCGGAGTTTCTGAGGCAGTTCCGCCGCAGCGCACCGCACGTGCCTACGATCACGGAAGAAGATCTCTGTGCCCCGCAGAAGCAGATGATTTCTGCCGTTGATGAAACCGTCAATCATGGATAGGATTCAAGTGGGAAGCGGGTCAAAATGGAGCCGAGTGGCAACTCACACTTCAAGGCGCTGAGCTTGGATAGCTGGGTTGATCTTTGTGACTTAAACTTGTGATGGAGAGCTCCAAATTTCTTACATTCCGAGCATCTATGAAAACCTACAATTTGATTGTACTTTCATACAAAACCAAGGGAGCGAAGAAATTCTCGAAGATTTACCTAATCACGTGGTTCCCGATGCATCTTCGATAGCGAGATCGTCTGCTACCGAATTCAACTGCATTACATCGTTACCCTCCACGGGTTGTGAAAGTGGTCGGGCGCGTTCGAATCGAGGGCATTTTTTAGTTCAGAACTTCGAAAAAGTTCCCAGTATTGAACAAGACAAGATTCACCGTTGGATGTTTATCGACTCACTGTAGATCGTTGAAAACGATTTTTGACGGCAAGAATTTCAACTGACCAGTGCTTACGAAATAAACGGAAAGCAAATATTATCTATCAACCGACGAGGCTTTTGCATTATGAAACAAAACGGCCATGACGGCGCACTCGAGAAAGCCGCAAGGACCGTATTTTCGGCGAACAGAGAATTCGCTTGTTAACTCACTTGCTTGTCCGCAGAATGAGGAATCAGCCGAGCAAGAATCAAGCCAACCCTTAGTGTAGCACCAGGTACTGTAGAGAATCCGTGCATGAAAGTGTGCATTACATTCGAGTCGCAGATGCATGTTAACAACAGACTGTATCGTCGCCGTCTGTGAACAATTGATCCTCCCTCCCCCGATCTGAACTCGGTTCTCATTCAGAGCCTCGCAGATCCGCTATATGTTATGTGCTGCTTTTTCTCTACCGAACTGCACGCCTTGCAATACCCATCTTCGTTGTCGAACGTATCCGACACGGGCACAAAAGACGACGCTCTCTGTGGATACTCTGAACGAAGTTAAAATCATCTCATTCAACTTGGTATTGCAGAATGTGCAGATCAACCGTCCATCTCAAGAGGCTCTGGCGACAGTGCCGCCGCACTTTTGAATAGCAGGATGACTTGCACTTGTTGCTGCAGCCGACAACTCATCCATCATCGTGGAAGCAGCGATGGAGGAGTTGAGAACATATAGTATTAGAACAGCCGGACTTCGAGAATCTGTTTGACGGCCAGAGCTGTAACTTAGCTCCCTCGATTGAAACCGTTACGACCTGTCCGAAGTAAAACACCGATTAGGGAGTTGAATTTCCAGAATTCACTCGCACTTCGAAACGGTGTTCCATAGTACCCATTATTCATTCAGAAGAATCAATACGATAGACGAAGAATCTTCAGCGTCACCGAGGTCGGAAACGCTCTCTCCATGTGATGTATCGTTCAATTTTATTGCTTTTACGTTCCACTTAATATCCACATGCGCTGATACAATAGCTATTACGATGAATTCCAATTATACGGACGAATTCTTGTTGAAACCTGTTGACTTTGAGACAATTTATGACACAATGTATCCGACTTGAATCAAGTTATTGATCATATGTCCTTGAATTTTCGATCCGTTATATAATGGTTTAGATTGAAGATGTTTATCAACAGCCCATGATTAAAATCGAGAAATGTTCAATCAACTTGAATGGAAAAATGTCGTTATTTCTCCTGATAGATGACTGGTGATGAAATTCTCCGCTATACATATTCATTCGCATTGTCTGTTGATGAGACGATGGATGAGAGACAAAAAATTCCAAGAATTCTCACGAGAGCCGTTGTAAATCTCCCAGCCCGCCTCTGATCAGTAACAAACGGAAGGTGATCCGCCTAAGTTCGATGGAGCCCGCATGACGCAAGTGTAGATAACATCAGGCTGAAATCATGCGTTCAGTTGTCGAATCCCGGAATACGGAGCTAGGGTCGTCACCTCACTTTCTCTGAAAGGAAAATTCGCTCCCCGGCCGGATTTGGAATCCCTTCATTTTTCCGCAATTCGAACTATGGTCTGACCAGGTTTTGCGCGGTCTTCTTGTCGTTTTCGTGTCGGTTTAAAGAGAAGTACTACGCTCGAACCTTCACGAGCTCACTTTCAAACCTGCACTGGAGCAAGCGATCCGGTCTTCCTCGGACAATTAACTGAGCCCAAGAATACGATCAGCACTTCTCCGAAAGTACATCCTCACCCATCCCAGATGATTCCCAGGTGGTAACCCATTGTGGCAACGGTCAGTACCTCTTATACGAACGGTGAGTATCCTCTTTGCAAACGAGCGTATCTTGCATGCAGAGGGGTTATGCTCTGTGCAAACGAGCGTGAAGTATCAGAAATACTATTCGTTACTGGAACTTTGAGATCAAGGGCATTCCGAACAAAAAATTTCAGCACCTTAGCCTGCAACGATCTTAGCTCTGGACTCGTTACATCGTGCTTGCCGAGTCCGGTAACTGAACGCCCTGTACCCCTTGACCACTATATACGGTCTTGCAACGGAGTCCTTCGTTTCACAATCTTTCCTGGACATTTAAGTCACCACGATCGAGAAGACGTGACCAAGAGTCGACTTCACCGAGGTGAGCTCCATGATTCAAAGCTCATCTGCACTCGTATAGTCTTGCTGCCTGTCGCCAACGCAAACGTTTCAGTCGAAGAGAAGAAGCAGCATGGCTTCATAGCAAGACGGTCTGAACTACACCGGGTCAGTTCACTGAGATAGGCAGCTAGCCCTAATCGGACTTTCGCTGGAATCCTGACATGCAAGTCGGATGCAAGCGAGAATTTTGTGAAGGAAAGCTCGCTCGTGATCGGCCCGCGTGTGGATGAAATCCGCTCATAAGAGATTGCCTGGAATTTCCGTTTCCATGCATTCTCATGTAGGGAACCTCAAGTCAAACAGAGAACGGAGAATAAGAGAGATTTTTCAGCTCTTTCGCAATATGCTCCTCATGGAACGATCTAACTTCATGGGAAGTTTCGCGATCAAAGATTTAAACACGCAGGGTCTGTGATTCTCAAGATGCCGAGTAATCTACCTGGAGTCTCCTATACGTCTAAAAGCAACAAGCAACACATAGCCTCGAAAAACACATCATTTTCACCCCACAAGCAGTTGTCGTACGATGAAGCAAGAGAAGAAGGAAGAGCCTTTGATGAGCGCATTCGTCCGTATTCGGTAATCTAGGCCGAGTGGCTCGAACGCGGACTTTAAGATGAATGAAGCGCGTTTTTCTGAAACGAGATAGCCCTCTCGACGTGGATCGGAAATACAGAAGGCGGCTAACCCAGAGAGGATCAGGTGTGAAAACGAAGATACTGTTGCGGAAATGGGGATAATTAATGGCTGGAACTACATCCTGCAAAGTAGAACCGCCGTATCGGCAACCAACCACATGGGACATCGGGCCTCCTCGAACACATGATTCGAAGTGGAAACGGCCGTGGTCCGAGAGTTATCACTTCCCTTCTTGTTCGCCGTCGGTTCGATGAGGAGGAAACTCGATTAGAAGCTCAGAAGTTCACTAAATACCAACATGAACGTTTTCATCTGAGCAGACGTTTTCGGCTCCTGCGCTCTGCACACGAGACAAAAATCAACACTCGGCAGTTTAAGATGCAAGGGTTTTATTTGGGATCAAGTCCGCGTTCCTCGGAGAAACATTTCACGGGGGCGGACTGCAAAAAGTCGGAAATAAGAACCTCACCTGACAGACGCCGAGGTACACGATGTTCGAAAATAGGGGAATCGAGAAGAATGCCCTACATTGAAAAAAATCTGAGGAACTTACGGGCTGGAGCTACCGCCACAAGGCCTGCCAGAAGCAGCAGCGAGGAGAGCCACGATGACGGCGACGAATGCGGCGAACTTCATCTTCTTATTTCGATCTGTTGGTGAACAGTAATCGGATCGTTTTGTGAAGAGAGCCTTTATAGGTGGACGGAGTGAAGAAAAGGAGGACAGTATCTATAGAAATAAGTGCCGTGCCGCCGTCGCTGATCAAACACACCTTGCGTGAATCGCAGACTGAATGTTGGGTAGGGGAGCTGCTAGCTTGTAGCGGAACTAGCGGTTGTGTTGAATAAATGTGGATATGTCTGTTCAACTGCCCAGCTCATGTTGCCACTCCCATGTTGAAGGTCGCTCCGCCCGTAGCGGTGACGTCTAGTGGAACTCCGTTTACTCAGCGGTGATTAATAGCTTGCAGATGGCAATCCCGTCTCATTATCCGATTAAGCTGACAGGTGAAGCATACAGCCTTCCACAGCGGCTCATTGGGCAATTTGATTGCGTCGAGCCTGAAATTTCAATTGACTGATTGATATGAGCGATATACCTATGCAACGCAGGCATCTGAGTAGATCACACAATCCTCTTCGCAGAGGTGACTGCCTTCCCCCATACTCTAAGTTAAGTGAAGGGTCACGAAGCTATTTGCCCGTGACGCTACATCTGATATATACATATATGTATTTTATCAGAATTACGTGGGGCGGATTCACAAGAGTGAACTGTGTCCGAGCTTGTTGACAAAGTTTCCACCCAACCTGCGTAGTTTGAAGTCGAATTCGAGGTTATTCGATTCTCCGAAGCGTGTAGAGTATAGGCGCCGAGAAATCCTGGAAAGACCCAATTCCCTTCGGGAATGCTTCGTGGAACCTGTGCAATCACGGTTCGATTAAGTGAAGTTTGTCCAGGCATCGAAGTGTTCATTATTGCGAGCGGTTTACTCAATCGAGGAGTTCCCAAATGGAGGTGTATGAGGGGGAGGGGGGGCAAGAAGAAATACTCACCATATCGGAGCGGTCACTGAATCGAGCCCTAAGTGTGGAATGCGAGAAACTACAAAAAGAAACTTAGAATATTGAATCTCAGATAAATGTCAGTTTCTCCGGTTCATGCAAGGTTCTCCAGTGGAGCAATTCTTCGTGAATGCTCCGATTCTCTCACCACAAGGCTCTCGATCCCAGCGGTGATTGTATGGTCAAGGAGAGCTCCACGCAAAATGAGGCTCTCCGCGACCCAACGTGTGCAGATTCTTGGACAATCGACTTAAAACCGACTCTTATACCCTTTCTCACTCAGATAGCTGAGAACAAGGCGCTAATTTTGTTCAGAGATTGACGAGATCCCACTCTATGATGAGCTTGGAAGCCTTTTCGGAGCCTTATACCTACACTCAGAGATGGGGGCTGTCAAGCATACTAGGCTATGCGAGGATCCCAAAGTCCGGGAGTTTGAGGGTGCGTCAGCTCCTCGACTGAAGATGGAATCATTCACGTCCGCAGAAATTAAGAGCAGATCACAATCAAACAATCCGGCATCTTTATCTTTGCTCTCGTTGCCCCGGTATCAACCCTACGCGGTCAGAATCCCTGAAGAAATCCTCCCAAAACAAAAAGTATCGAGTAAATCACGGAGCTCGCTTGAAATCATTCTGCCATACCATTCTCTCACCCTAAAGATTCTGGACTTTTAGGTTTTCCATTGACGACTCGAGGGCAACCGCCTCTATGAAACCTCCACGATCCTGGGAAGTCCGCTCAGAGTAATTGGAATCCCAATTCTTCTACGATACCTACCACAACCACCATATGGGTCGATTCGCTCAGTCTCTCAAGGCAGTCTTTGTCAAACTGGATTCGAAGGGTTGCAGAAGCTTACCCTGGGAAACCCCTGTGGAAAAGTTTGGGAACGAGCCTTGAGAAGCCAGCTTTGGTTTTGAATCCGACAGCTCCGTCGACAAAATCCTTGTCTTTCGTCCAATATCAAGATATTTCAGCTCCGCTCGGTATTCTGGAGCTTCGCTTGATATCGAAACTAGTCAACAATCGTCCTCCATTTCGGAAGCAGAGAACTAACGATAAGCTCATAAGAAAGAGAAGAAGGGTTCGTGATATTCTACAGTAGTAAGTTCCCAGAGAAATCTCCAAGCCTTCCGTTTATCTGAGCGTGCCAATTTATACAAAAGACAATGATATCCAGAGAGCTCTCCTGTCGTCCAGACTCATCTAACAAGTGTCGCTCTTCGTCAGCGCAGGCCGAAACAGCTATGCGAGGCTTTGGCAGCGTGTCGGAGTCTCGGAACCTTTTGAAGACGGGCTACCGCCTTCATGAGTTTTCCGAATTGCTCCCTGTATTCAGCGTCGTCCACGAAAACGTAAAGGTTTCGAATAGTTCGGTCAATCACGTCATATTCTGTAAACAACATCCGTTGCGTGAGTTGCGAGCAAGCATTGGAGAGCTTAGAGGCGGGCGAAAAAGAGCTCACAAAGTTTTTTTTCGAATATAGGGAGCATTGCCGTAGAGCTTTCTCAAACGCCGAATCACTGAGAGTTTTACCTTTATGGTCGTGTTTCCACGCGACGAATCGATATACATTCCACCACATTTTTATACAGTCGATGAAAGTTTGTTTTGATGGCCATTCGGCGTTCGTCTGAAAGAGAGACAAAAACAGAACAATGAGCCACATTGCCTGTTGATGTTCGGAAGCGACACCAGTTCTGGCTCCGGTGTAAGCTCAGCTGAGATTGCGAGATTCTACTCGAGAGTCAACTCAAAAGTCGACTGTCACGATCCGAGTTAGATAACTTATGACTCCGAGATTCGATGATTTCGTTTGGTACGGATCTACGAACTCGTAGCCGCTTGATTTCTTCTTGCATTCCTGTTACAAATGCTCTTCATTATCTTCACCACTTGCCAAAACGCTGTAACTTGTGAGGGAAAAGCACGGGACGGACGCTCATTCACAGCAAGCGAAATTGCGGAGAATGACTTGAAACATCAATGAAAAACGATAACTATGAGCAAGATAGGACTATAGCTTCAAAGTCGGGAAGGCTCAGACTTTTCACTTTCGCGCGGAATTCACAGACCATGGTGATCAATTTTGTGGAAAACGATCAGTCGCTTTCACGACGGTATGGTAAACTGTTGAGAGCGATCGGATCATCAATCTCGATTTATAATGTCTCAATTTGCATCGTTGCTGACGTTTCAATACGTCGGTGAGCAATCTCCGTGAAACACCTAATGACCGGTGGAGTTTTGCGACATCCGGTCTGTTCAGACAGGACAAAGCTTTTTGCGTCAACAGGAACGTGAATCTCTTTGAACGATGACTGTGGCTCCGAGTTTGACGAAGATCATAGTGATCTATCTTTTCTCGGCGACATCAGTACAGGGACAGCTGGAGCTGACAACGTACCGAGTTTGTGGTGAGAAGTTTGTGACTTCCCTCCCAGTGGGCTCAAATTCCATCCTCTTAGCGTCCAGCTTGAGTGACAATGAGAGACTCGTCGAGTTCTTAATGGTTGTTGGTAGTTTCTATCACAGGTATTACAATTTCCTCACGACATCTGTCTTTTCCCCAAGATTCCAGCGGCAGCGTTGACAGCGTTTCTGTGATACCATGTAGCAAGGAGCCTTGCGAATCCTATAAGGGAACGAAGACGACAGTTAACATAATGGGATCGTTTACCGCATGTGAGAACAAAAGGGCGCCAGCGCCGATCTCATTTCCATGTTTCATATCCATTTGATTATGGCTAAGGGAGGAAAATCTTCTTTGAACATTAGGCAAAGCCAACTCTACAAGAGGAAAAGCGTCTGTTGAGTTGGCAGATCGAGTCCTCACTTTACCAGGTATCAGGGCGGAATTCTGCGGGGGTGATGGGGATTGCCCGCCGAGTAATGACGACATCCGATCCGCTCGAGTCACGATCCCCATATTGGCTTTTTACCCAAACGTAGGTGTCGCGCTATATTGCTGAGCATTTCGATGCAGAATGAGGACATACCTTACTTTGCCATGATTTAACCTACGGCTTTAGCTTCCGTATGTCAAGTTCTTTACTTTTTCCATCGCTTCTCAGATCGTCACCAACGTCACTGTCACTGTGGGTTGCGGAAAGAGCCAGGTGCAAGCCTGCTTGCAAGTTGTTTTTGTCATCACCGAGAAGCCCTCCGAATAAACTCCATTGGAAATCAGTTCGGTCCTATTGGGATCAACTTTTTCAAGCATAGTTACCGGGAATAAACAGCCATTTTAACAACGGAAAATCGCATCGTGTACCGTCAGTACCACACGAATATGGTTTAATCAACTCTGCCACGAAGAAAACCGTATTGGAAGAAGTCTTCCAATCAATCGTCATATTGTACCACATGTAGGTTTGTAGTTGGGACTCGATGAGGCTAAATGTGATGAACGTCTCTCCGGAGACAAACTAGACGCATGAGCTGAAATGATTGATTTCATAGTCAATCGAGGATAGAACTGAAATAGCAACAAGACAGATCGGATGCCAAGATCGCCTCCAAAACACGAACGCTGGAATCTAAATGTGCTAATCGGTGGCTCATCTCGGAAGAACCCCAGCTCTATGAGATATGAATCTGCGAGGGTAAGACGAAATGCATCTTAAAGAACTTCCATTTTGTCCAGGAAGCGACGCAGATGTATACCGATTTTCAGTTCCGAGAGATATTTTTTTTATGAATATGACGAAAATTTATTGATCAACTTATAGGTACAGTAGCAATCGTGCCTGCGATGGGTGATACCCGCGATACAGTCACACGGAGAAATGCATTCGTCATACAATTTGGACTTGATAACATCTTGTGTTTTTAAACATCTTGTGTGTTAACATTTTACTCGCATCAATTGCTGAAATCTATTCAGAGCGGACTTCGAGGCACACGCGGATGGTAAAATCCTAAGGAAAGACAGCGGAGTCGAGGTTGCATAGCGGACATACAGTAGCGCTCAGAAATATTTTCTGAGGCGTATTCTACTCATGCTTATTTAAATTATGATGTACTCGAGAACTAATGTCGGATAATCCGAGTTTCGGATCTTCAATCGATGGCGTTTCGGTGGCAGAAGTTCTCTTGACTGTTCTATTCCTCGTGCATGACTTGAAGACGGCTCCATTTTAGACCAAAACGGCAATATATTTTTTTATCCTTGATCGAGTGAAAAATCTCATGCTCAAGGGTTGAAGAGGACCATGCCTATCAAGAGAAGAGAGAAGAGAGTCTATCAGAGGAACTATCGGGATCTCGCGATACCAGAAATATGAAGACAGCAAGCTCAAAAGAGCTCTTAGGGACGTTGCTTCATCCAGAGTGTCCATCAGGGCGAATAGATATCTGTATCAGATTCAACAGTCCATGGACGACGAGGACAGTTGACGTTCAGCAGCTTCCATCCTAGAGAGCTTGATTTTTAGGGTTCGTTCCCCCTGGTGTCGGGTTGTGTCCGGTAGGACGTTCACTTCACATAGGCACCGTTGGTTGGAGTTGATTCAACCCGTGTGTCCGAAAAGGGGATCAAACGGCTGATTGTCTTGTGGTCACACGGCTAATCTTGGAACCAGAACTCGATGGCGGTGGTTCGAATCTCGACGGCCGCCGGGATGCACGCTAGGCGGAATGTACACATGTGTGCACGTCGCCGAAAAACATGTCTACGGAGGAACGCTGCAGCATGCAAATGAGTGCATCGATTGACACTCGACGACTGTCAATCGGGAGTAGGTTCAACGGTGTCCACTCTGTGACCAGTCTGTGACCAGATCCCAAAAACTGTGGTTTGCGTATCAAGGGCATCTGCTGAGCTTGCTCCCCCCGAAACTAAGAGGTCATCCACGGATGAAGATGCATAATCATCAATACCAATCCATTTCCGTGTTCCTCAGTACGGAAGTTGATGTCTAGGGGGATGCCCCGAGTTGGGATTCAGACCCGTGTCCCCGGAGGCTGAGTTTCCAACTCGAGTCTCATATCGGTGCCGGCCACACTCTATGACTTCTTTAAACCCGCTAGGCTTCCATGCACAGCATATCTGAACAACATTACCTCGCTCAAAGGTTGGGAATACTTCGAAAGAAGTTCAAAAGACGACGACACTTGAAATCGAAGCGCTTTCTTAGAGCTGTGAAATGTGACTCATAATGTTCCTTTGAACGGAAGTGTTGATAATAAGAATGCTTCTCAGACCACGATCTCACACGCAGTGACCTCTTTGATCAGATCCTTCCGAGCAATAACGCTGTGAGCTGTAATGTTACATAGGCGACATAACTCTGATTGACTTTATCGAAACTCGAGGGAGAAACGGTGAAGCAAAACTCGGCCCTCCTACAAGCTTTCGAACCGAGAGGCAAACCGTCTTCCAGCAGCGAGTCTCGAACAGTTCAATGGTCGCTGTGGCCAATATTCAACGTCTGTTACGCAATTCGGTCAAGCACTCGTCGAGCGTTAACGTTTTGTTTGCTCACCTGGTCTCTAGGTAGTTGTAGGAGCCCCCATCTTCAACAAATGCCCATGGTTCGTTCACGTTGACGTGAGTCAAATAACCGAATAAGGTGACTGAACCACGATAAGCCCAATGGTTCCTGATCCAATTACTCAGCTGTTCGGAGAGTCGTGTCAATTTTTTTATTGAGAACCGATCTCGGCCTCCATTCAACAATGGCAACAAGTGCGCGTTCTCTCGTGAGTCGAACTTTAAGAGTAGAGTGCGAGTGGCTATTCCATCTTGAAACCCAATCCGCAGGGTTCTTGCACTCACGCGCTGCATATGGAGGAGGAAAGGCTGTTCTGTAAACTGTTCTCTTGTGCTCGCAAAGAAAGTTGTTCTGAAGCCAACTGGGTCTTTGGGTGAGTGCGCCTCCTTGAGAGCCTGCAAGCTCTAAAAGCCCTAACAGTTTAGACTTTGGATCGAATCATCGCGCCCGAGTTTAACCAATACCACTTGAACTGGTCATAGTTTCACTCAGCGTCGAGTGACAAGTGCATCGTTGATCGACTATCTCCGAATAGAAAGCGACGACGGTTCGTGACATAATCCTCTCACCCGAAGTGTCCGCAAAGGTCTGACGGGTTGTCGGTCACCATGATTCCGACCAGCTGTTGTTCGGTGTTTGACTTCAGCATATTCTGATCAAGAATACGAATGCTCGGCGATCGTTGTCGAATTAACCCCGGCTCTGACGCATGTATAATCAGAATTAACGAATGACCGAAATTTGCAACAAACATTCCTTCGACATCGTTCGTTGACGTTCGCTTGGGTTACCTGTTGCCAAGCTCTTCGTTTATTGGATCTGAGTGAACGTGTGGTATTTGAAAGTGGGCGGAACTGTCTTGTTTTCCATTCCTCGATGTGACGAATGATTGATTCAAAGGTTGGTACATTTGCATGCTCTGAAAAAAGCCTGTGAAGTTCGCGAGAACACCGGCTTCAATGCCTGCCGCAGCTCACTCAGAAACAGAAGTTCTAACAGGGAACCAAGACGATTCGATGACGGGATTAGCTACGCTTTAATCACTCCGGGGTCCCGCAGGTAAACTTTTCGCTGCAACTGTCACGGTACCGACGATAAGATGCGCACCAGCTAGAGTGTTTCTGTTTGTCACTTGTGTAAGGACCAAACAATAAATCTCGTTCAGATATTCTCGTCGTCGAGATGATTTCTGGGATTAGAAATCAGGAACAGAAATGCCTTCCATGTTATGTATTTTGACACTGCGGCTATCAGTAAGAGAAACTCCACATCGGATCAAAGTTTACCGAGCCGCGTCGATGATCAGTCATTTCTGTGGAGCTGCTCATGTCGACGAGTTAGAGGATCTTGAAAATCCGCTCATTCTGATCACTTACGTCATAGACAATTTTGAACCATTACATAATCGACACGTGTTAAGATCTCCCCAGAGTTCAAGGTTGCGTGTCAAGTGAACGGAAGAGTTAAGGACCGTTTGTGAGCGGAGCTCTTTAGACATACTCCGTTCTTTTCTTTTCTCAGTCAGTCCAAGAGGGCTCGTGTACGCTAGATATGTCTCCTCAGTGCTTGCAGCCGTCTACAGACTGCCAGCTCCATGAACATCAGAGGCATCAACAACGGTGAACGATGTCGAATGCATCGATAAGCGAAAGTCGAGAAGAGTCTGATACAAGCCAAGGGCTTGTCGCGCATTGTTGGCAGCCGCAGCCATAGTGGAAGTTAATTGGCTTGGAGAGAAAAGAAAGAGTTTGTAGGGTGATTCCACTCGAACGGAGCCACTTGATCTCGGTGCATAACTATGCTTCATGATCATTTTTGCACAAAAGATGTTCACCTTAGCGACTCCACTCGCTCTGGATCGCTACCCTTGACCGTCGAAGATAGAGCAACAAACGCGGATTCAAGTTTGACGGATCGACTGAATCGGAGTCGTTCCCTTGCTGATCCTTATTCCGGTGGCCGCATCCACTCAAATCTCTCCAGTAGGACGGATAGACTGTAGGCAGAGATTTCTGCTAGGTTTCACATAACCGCATCTCGAGGTAAGCAGGAATTTCTACGAACTATGTGCCCTTATTCAGGCGCAACTTCCGAGTTGGATGAATACTCAAAAGGCGTGCTTTGGAAATTGCAGCAAACTATTTATTCAGGTCAGTCCGTTGACAGCCTATTCAATGATAGTGCGGGGCTGAATGTTTTCATGGTTGAATGTTTCGCCTGTTTCCTCGGAAACCTTGCTGAGATTCAAATCATCCTAACGAGACTATTTTTCAAAAGTTCTCATTTACACAAGCGTTCGAGCTTGGAGTGATTCGTGACTCAATGAACTTTCTCACCTTCAAAGAGCCTACACGCTTTCGCTTTTCAGGAAGGGATTCGACGATGCCTCCTGGTTGGAGATGGATGTTACTATATCTCTGCCTGGCCTGTTTCCTCGAGGGTATCACCTACTCCCACCTCGGATCCTTCTTCAACGTCTACGCAATACACGAGCGACACCTGTCCGCAACCCAATTCGGCGTCATCCTCGGCTCATACAGCATCGTGGTTTTGATCGTAACTCCTCTAACGGCGACTTTGGTTGCATCGCGTACCCTGAAAGACAAAACTATCCTGTGTTCAGGACTCATGTTGGACGCCGTGTTCACGATCCTCATGGCGGTAGCATCTGAAATACCTTCAGACACGCATTTCTTCCTCTACTGCTTGATCATGCGGGTGGTCCAAGCGGTGGGACGGGCCTCGGCGGTCCTCATGCTCTACGTCATCGCGGGCTCTCAGCTGGAGGAGATAAACCACATTGTCATACCACTTCTTGAAACTATTTACGGCGTCTCAGTAGTCGTTGGACCTGTTATCAGTGGATTCTTGAATCTTTCCGGGTTTTTCGTGCCCTTCGTCTCCATCGGTGGATTCGTTCTGGTGTTCACTATCAGTGCACTGTGCATGTTCCCAGACACTGAAAAAGCAGATCCTGAAAAAGCGGTGAAACAAGAGGGAGAAGTGGCTTGCTCCATGTGGAACCTGCCGGTGTTGGTAAATGCCTTAGCATGCTACCATGCTTTCTATTTGATCTCGTTCAATGAGTCCACTCTTGCGGTCAAGCTTAAAGACGACTACAGCTTCAAGTCTTCGGAATCAGGCATCGTCTTTCTCTTCAGCGGTGTCTCTTACGCAGCTTCCGGCTTGCTTTCCGGCTTCTACTCAAAGAAAGTGAAGGACCCCAGGAATATTGTTGTGACCGGATTGATTGTCGTTATCGTCGGACTCTGTCTACTCGGCCCCGTGATCCCTCTCTTCAATGAGTTCTGGATTTTCTGCGTGGGGCAATGGCTTCTCGGGATGGGGGCCGGTCCTATTTTCGTCTGTTGCTACCTACAGTCCTTGCGACACATTGGAGGCTCGAAACCTAGCAAGGACAAATATGCCGCTCTCATGGCACTATTCAACCCGGCAACGTCAATTGGAACCATGCTCGGTCCGTTCATATCCGGAATTATGATGGACCATAGTAATTATAAGACTTTGGTTTCTCTCAGTATGCTTCTCACATTCTTATTGCTGCTCGCGTTGACGCTAACTGCATGTTGTTGGCGGAAAAAACCCAAGCTCCTTCTGCCGGATCCAGTAGGGAAATGCTGAGAGGAATGTTCTCTGTTCTGAGGAACATTTTCTCTTTGCTGACAGCCCGCAAAGTGAGGATATCGTCACTTCTAATCTCCTCCCAGGGAAAGCATTCGGGAGTTCAGTGCTTCCCATTCCTCACGACGGACCGCTGACCTTGGACTCGCAATACGAGTAAACCTTCTGAACAAATGTAAATAGCCGGGGCGGTTGTACACCTGTTAGAATAATGACAAAGTCCCAAAATATTTGTTGGATCAGATTTATGGCAATAAACAATCCGTACTGGTCATCGGCTGTGAAATTCTTTAATATCTCGAGCTTGGAGGAAACCGTTCCCGCTGCCCACTGAAGATAATCAACGTCAGGCCCTAAAATGACCGGTGGTGTCGACCTCAACAAGAGCCCATAGAAAAAAACTCTCCCAACGGATCGATGGTTGCATGTTTCTGTAGAATTCTATTTTATTTGGTCAGTCTGTTCTGGCTCAGGAATGTGAGGCTGAAGGTCATAAATGTCCGCTCCCGTTGTTCGAGTCCGACGGCGTTCGTGTTAACCAGACGTGATATCTCTCCGTCGAGATCGTCGGAATTTCGGAATCGATCTTTCCCGATGCTCCACCCTCTGACAGTCAACTTGTTGCTCAAAATGATCCGGCTGACGCTGCATCGCGTTAAAATTCCCGAAGAAAGCAACCCCGAAACTTTTCTCTGAGTTTCTCGCCACATCTTCGGTTCAACAGCTCACTCGAAGAGCAGAACTGGCGGGAATATTCCTTCCGCGTCGACAACTTACGTCGGCTCTACGTTGGGTCTTTAACAAGCGCACTAAGGAGGCGGTGCTCAAGCACAGGAGGCTCGTCGGCGATCGCTTGACCAGTGTTATCAATCGTGTTAGTTCAAGTTTTTTTTTTTGCTCGAATGCGCACATGGCGTCCTCCACAAGGTGACGTCATGTAGCCAAACCTGAGCTCCCGCATGGACGCAACATCAATCAGTTCTGCAGGGAAGGCAAACGGCTGCGAATTCCTGAAAACGTCACTGGGCGTTCCCGACTACGCCGGATGGAGAGAAAGATGAGAGACGAAATCGTGTGCTCTAGGTGGAGTCTTGATTCTTGAATGCGATCACGTTGAGTCAAGATTTGGAAAACGTGTTCAAGGCGGAAGTGTCTGATACATGGAATCGAGCAAATATCGTAAATGACACCGGAGATCGGCCAGAGATGCTTGGGGGAAATGATAAGACTATTTAGATCCAAATTCGGAGTCAGTCGGAGGTTCTACATATTTTCAGGCACTTTGAAGATGGCAATGTGCACAGGAGCAAGAGTTTCGTGTATCGTGAAGGCGAGCTTCGTCACACGGAGCGTGTAGAGGTGGTCGACTCGATCGAGTTTATGTTCTCAGAAACAGATTGGTGCATGAACTCATATAAGCATACAGCATATGTGTGCAAAATTTTGGGATTTCTAGAATATGATCTCCAACAGATCGGAACGATGTAGTGGCTGCACGCAGTGGCGGATTCACAGAAATGCCGCCCGGAGGCTGAACAAAATTGCCGCCCCTGCTGCATGCCTCGAAATGTCTCTTTCTTTCCCATGATTCATTAGCCGATAACGTATTTTTGTGAGGATTCCAATAAGTATCTTCCAAAACTCTAAGTTCTCTGTTTTGAATGAGAGTAAGTCAGTGACAGGTGTAATTGAAGAGCCCAGAACCAAAACGTCGCAAGTCCAATTTTCTACTTTTCGAGAAAACCGCGAAAAACTGTGGGAGACAATCTAACCGATAGGATCTTGTTGATATTGCCCCAATATTTCAGATCCGTAGAGAGCTCTCGATTCCAGGGGATAGACATCGGAGCCTCAATCGAGAACTTCCAGAAACGAGCAAGTCTAGGGTGGAGTTGCGACGTTTTGGTTCTGGATTTTTTTCCGCCATATTATTTCACATAAAAATTTTTTTTTACAAAAAACCAAAAATGTGCGGACAGTCGAGATCTAGTCGATGGAGCAATAATCTCGATTTTGGGAAAAATGGATTTGCGACGTTTTGGTTCTGGGCTCTTCAATTGGAGAGCCCAGATACAAACATTGTGATTTTTTTTTCCAAAATCGAGATACTTGCCGGAAAGTGTAAACCTCCAGGCCCGCACTTTTTTACTTCGCATTTTTCCGCGTGTTATTTTCCTATAAGGAGGTGGTGTCCAGATCAGAAACGTCGCGGCTCCATCCCGAGGTGGCTCATTATTCTAGTTTCCGGTCGAATTTTCGAGACATGTCTTTCTGGAATCGAGAGAGATCTCAACAGAGCTCACACACTCAACCCCTGGGCCGAATATCAAAGATTTTCCATAAAGTAGATTTTCTCCCCCAGTTTCGAGAAGTAGAAACATGGACTCGCGGCTGGTCTCGACATTTTGGGTCTGGGCGCGTCCATTTCTCGTCAACAGTTATTCGCCGCCCTGGAAGAATCTGCCGCCCTAGGCTCGAGCTTAGGACAGCCTAATTAAAAATCCGGCCCTCGCTGCACGACAGCTGTTGCGATTCCTCGGATATTTTTCGTGATCCTCTGGGTTTGGATGCAGCCCCTATCTCCGGTTCCATGTCAGCTTTCCATCTGAGCTTCTCCGAATGTTCTCGCCGTTTTTCCACCAGAAGTACGGGTCTGATCATGAGGCATGTGTTCCCGGCGCTATCACGCGACCTTCTCATTTCGCTGCCGTCTCTTGAACGTTGAGAGCGATGGATGCTCGAGAAGGCAGCTGTATTGACTCGAGACGGCTGGAAATCGCCTGAGATCTCTTTCGTGCCGTCTAGATATGCGAGTGGTGTCTTGTTTTCAATGTTTTCCAGCCCGTTCAATGTCTGCGGTCTGCGCTCGAGTAACTTCCAAGGCATCCTCCCCTAGGATACTCTTGCTGAGCTCCTGAGCTGGAAAAAACTCACGAGGAGTTCTGTCTCAGTCAGATCATAGGTTCCAGATCAGATTCTCCTGTTGACAATGATTCACTCACTCAGAGTACGAGCCTCCCAGAACCGCAAGAGCCCTGTTCAAGGTGGCGTTTTGACGGCGGCGCATCAGCAGTAGCGGCTGCGCGGATGGATTCGCATTCAAATTTTGGCGCGCTACCTGGATCCGGGTGCAGGAGCGCTTCAGAAGCGGTACTATCCCACGTTGAAGGAAATAAACACAAGCTAAGTCTGTTTTTAGTGTTGGGGCAGGTAGTGGACAGCGAAATGTCCCGTAGAGAAGCCCCGGGACTTCTTGTCGAAGTCAAAACTAAGGTGAGAATCCTAATGCGAGTCCTAGAAGGCTACTCAGGAGTCTGCAGAGTCTACGTGCGAATTGTGATCAGAAATGGAGTGATTTTCGTGAAGTGTTCGATGTGATCTCGCCATCCGTCCAACATGACTCAGAGGGGCCACACGGTCCTGAAAAATGGTTTCGACGGAATTGACATGAAGTCGACGCTTTCCTGTGAGAACCCATCGAGGACTGTTGGAGCGAGGCAGAGGGTTGTTTCGAATGACGTTGCGAGTGTTGCATCAGAAAGTCGTGAATCGCCTTCGTATGGAGCACTCGTCGGATGTTAAGAATTCCAAACATGTCAAACCTGTCATTGTCTCGAACTCTCGGAGCCGGATATCTTGGTTCGCTGTGGATAGCTGAGCTCATCGATGTAAAATGTGCGTCTGCATAAATATCAAAATCCCATGAGCACCCGAGTCCGGAACCACCGGTTGGAGTTCGAGGCTTGGATCGAGACGACCACAACATGAGCCGATGCGTTTCGAAGGGCCTCATTGAAATTATCGACGTCACTTGGCGCTTGACGTCGGACGAAGCCGATGTCGCATCGGATGGCTTTCTGTGCACAGGGAGGCAAAGATTTGCGTTCCCGCTCGATTTTCGTCATCGTTTTCCTCATCCGTACACGTGTCGGCTACATCAGTAAACCCACAGACAAAGAAATATCGTCTTTAAATTCGCGTGAAGGGTGCTGGATGCGCTCGTGACGATGGCCGTCATCGGACGCGGTTCCGCCGACCGCAATCACAACACATGGAACGCCACAGCCTTATTAAGCCCGCGGTGGCGTACTCGAAGAAATTTCAGAAATTGAGATACCCGAGCTGATTGTGAGAAGCGAGCTCGTTTCAACATTGCTTTGTTTCGAGCGGGTTCGAAATTCGGCACCGGTCGTTCTTGGGTGCTCAAGCCGGGATTTCGGCTCTTCCTTCCGCAATTGAAAGAAAAAGCTATCCAGTTTAGCGATTCCTTCAGGAATGAAGTTATAGTTGAGTGAAGCTAACAGTGAAATCGTGTGCCGGTAAAATCGCGTAAGCGTCCAGCCGAAACCATCTCTCGGATGAATTTATGAAGCGTTCATATCTCGACTTTTCCTTCGGGGTTCCTCTGCTGTAGCGCTTCCTTTTTGAGTGCTTGAAGCATAATTCGTATGTGCACCGCTGAAAAAGGTGTATTCTGTTGCTCGGGTTGTTTCTGACGCGGCGTTGATCCGTTCGTCGTCCCTGTGAGCCGATCTTGGTTGTAGCGAGAAATTCGAAAAACATCAACGCCTTCGCATATTTCGTAGCTGCTCCCGCCGCCGCCGCCGCCGCCGTTGTCGTCGAAAGCAGTTCTGCCTCCGCCCGCAATCCTACCGCAATAGACCAGAGTGCAAACATTGATCCACACAGACTGTAGACATTTTGATCCCCTTTCAACCGCGAAATGCACGATTGTACCGCGTGTCTGACAAGGAACCGTATTCGAGAGACTTCTTCCGTCGACTCAGACGATCATGAATTTGAATTCATTATCGTCAAGTTTCTAGCTGTTAACCACATTAACATGAATCACTCCTCCAAGTGCGTATCTTTGTTCGTTACTACGAATGAGATATCGCTTTGAATCGTTCGTAACTTTACGACATATTAATCCCTGCTGTGACTCCGCGAACTGAAAGGGCGAACTACTATCTTCTCTATTTACTAGTTTACAAATGGGAAAGATTAGTGCCTTCGATAGAAATGAAATCCGAGGTATGCGGCTCCATGGAAACGAGAGTGCAAGGCTTCCGGAACGCGATTCCGTGGAATTCCACTAAAATGCGATGATGACCGATCTTTTTCAGTTCGACGCAGAAATACGACGCTTCTCCGTACAGAGGGAGTCGTTGAACAAATTCGATGACTTCTATCAGATGATTGAACGGTTTCACGGTCTCGCCGAGGTTCCGTTCACATTATGCTATACTGACCCCCTACACGGAGATGTTCTTCCGATAAACAATGACGAGAATTTCGCGCGAGCAGTTGTCAACGCGAAACCCATGCTTCGGATATTCGTGCAACGAAAAGGCAACCAGTGGGAAGGTAAGATCCCCGCTCTAGCCGGATGCTCGAT
The DNA here is from genome assembly GCA_021527715.1 of Neoseiulus cucumeris. Lineage (NCBI taxonomy): Eukaryota > Metazoa > Arthropoda > Arachnida > Mesostigmata > Phytoseiidae > Neoseiulus > Neoseiulus cucumeris. The sequence goes on from JAJSRV010000015.1 coordinate 1,090,797, forward strand.
GGTGAAATCGACAATTAAAATTCCAGAACGCTATCTATTGATTCGGAGTTTCCCGGCGGGAAAACTCATCTCTATGCTGATGCCAGTGGAAGAAATGCCGGGAACTCACCGCGATATTTCTCATTTCAGGTCTCAACAGTTATGGAGTTCGCACGCGGAAAGGATTTTTTGCAGCGTATCTTCCAATGGGAAATTCCGAGAAAAGCAAACCTCAAATTTCGTTACCGGAAGACTTCCGCCAAGTCTCGTCAATCATCGACGTAGATCAAGTTCCCGAAACATGCCGGAGAGTCAGGCTTGTCAAACACGGATCTGATCGGCCTTTAGGTATGACTCGTCCACATGCTCCTTCAGTTTCACATCACGTGAACTCTCATCATGGTGTTGTTGGAGAAACTCACAGCATCGAGCGAAACGATCAACATGTTTTGTACGTGATCTACCGGGAGCTAAATTCTCATAAATTCCATGATTCGCTTCCAGGATTCTACATCCGCGATGGAACATCAGTGAGAGTGACACTCCAAGGGCTTGAAAAGGTTCCGGGAATCTTCATATCTCGACTTGTCCCTGGCGGACTCGCCGAATCCACGGGCCTCCTCGCTGTCAACGATGAAGTTCTAGAAGTCAATGGCATTGAGGTGAGTTAGGGCAAGGACGGGTGTATTGAATGATGTCTAGAATCAGAATCATCATTGTACCTCATCGTCGTTGGTACAGTATCGGCACGAACAATGAATACTCGCGCAGTGTTCTTCTCCTAAACCGTGGGATGTGGTTCGCCCTCCACCAAGAGAGAAGGATCGAAATCATCTCTCATTGATTTTGCAGGTTGCCGGCAAATCGCTAGATCAAGTTACCGATATGATGGTGGCAAACTCATCAAATCTCATTGTCACCATCCGGCCGGCCAACCAAGGAGCTGGAGGCACAGGGACTCTTCTCCCACCAAGAAGAGGGTCAACTTCGAGGAGTTCGCAAATGTCACACGCGTCGTCGGGTGGCGTGAGCAGCGACGTCGATGAGGACGAAATAAGGGATCACACAATGATGCACGATACTGATTCGTGCAACAAAGCGTCGTCAGGCACGGGTGGTGGGGGCGTGATCACGCTGTAAATCATAATGTTTTGTATATACTTTCATTAATTTTAGGTAATAAAACCTCTGTGCCTTATCTCAATGGAACTTGATCGGTGTATTCCTTCGTGGCATGTTGTATGATTCTCGAATCTGAAGTCGTTCATTCGGGATATTCATTGATTCGACTCGTGAATTCGACAAACGCGCACAGCATGTCGCGTGCGCACGGACGAACTACATTCCATCAGAATCGAGCGCCCTGTAATATGTTGGAGGTGATCCGACTAAATGCAGTCGTTCACGCCACGATCTGACCGTGTAGTCTAAGGTCCACTACAAGAGCCGAACCATACTGTGCGCTGTGTTATGGCGTTCGGAATGATGAAATTCAACTGGAGCAAGCTAAAGCGCTGGCGTCCCACTTGCCCCAAACTACGACTGCCGTCTTTCAGGTGTTTCAAACTCCCTCGGTTTCGAAAACCCTCTTGGGTTCTCGTTTTCCAGCTGTATTTCGCCGAGGCCACGTTGCCGGGTCTCCGAAATGTGTTCGGCTTCAGCCCTCCGCTTCCCCGAGTGCTCTTCGCAGTGGCTTTCATTTATTTTGTGTGCGAAACGATGACCGATGTTGAGGAGCTCGTCCAAAACTACCTACAGTACAACACCACCTTGCAGGTCGTATGATCGCTCTGTATTCACATCGATTCGTGGAGCCCTAGACCAGTGGTGCTCAAACCGTGGCCCGCGAGGCCTTTTTTCATGGCCCGCGGCGTGTTTTCTCGGCTTGTTTTTCTTCGGGTGTGAAATTCATCAAGTCCAAATTGACAATATAAGTCTGGTCGCGTGAATGACTCTTGACCGTTGTTAAAATCTTCGCTACCCACGAGTGTGCTGTTCCCCCTCCCCCCATCCTAAACAAAATATCCTGCGTGGATATCGGGTCTCTTACTAGCCTAAAGTGCTTCCGGAGAATTTCTGGCCCGCGATGGATTATTATCGACTCGCGATTTGGCCCGCAGCGAAAATATCGTGTGCACCACTGCCCTAGACAGCATGCTTCAAGACTTGATCGTCTGACAGTCATTCTGACTTCTGACTGAAAGCATCCGATTGATGCGAAATTCATCTTCAGGTGACCATTGAAGAACCACGAGGGGCGTACCTGTTGATGCCGGCAGTGACGATCTGCAACAAGAACCCACTTCTCGTATCGAAGTTTTGCGACGTCTCATACAAAAACCGAATCGACACCGAGACTAACAAAACGTGCAGCACCCCAAACTGCGAAACATTCATCTCATTATATTTCAAAGTTCTCTGTTTTGGAGAAGAATCTGAGAAAGACAACTTGAGAATAGTTTTTGGATACCGGAACAACAGTGCAGGACGAATTGTCAAGTGAGCTTCTGACGTAGAATCAGAGGAAGAGGCACGCAGTTATTGAACAATGGATTGAAGACTTGATTCCAGAGAACCGCATCGACCAGATGCTTCGAAATGCTGATATTTTGCAAAATTTCAGCAAGAAGTTTACCGAATGGTACGATAACCTGATGCGTTTTGAGCGAGGACGCGAGTTGCTCAGCGTACTGAGTTATCCGGATTCTAGCTCGCTCGTGACGAAATGTTCGTTTAACAACAAGGATTGTGCCTCAAAGCTAACACGGGTTGGAAATTCGCAAAAAAAAAAATACAATTCTATAAGGATACTGACCTCATATCATGAAAATCCATAACTGATTGCTCAGAGGAACAACAAGAACTATCTCTTGCAGGTTCTGTTGCCTTCCTACGGCAATTGCTTTTGCGTCTTTTGCGATGGTCAGGAATCGGTGGTGCAATTTGAGACACACTTGAACGGTCTCATGCTGAATCTGAACGTCATGGAGAACGAGTCATTGCCAATGATCACGACGGCTGGTAATGAATATCTTTCCAAAGTTGCGATCACTCCCAGAATTTTGATCTGTTCCGCGCTCTTCGTGGCTCAAACGTTCTCATATGTGATTCAAAGCTCCATTGTGATTGAATATTTGCAGGGCATCTCATCATGATCCACCATCCCGAAGAAGAAGTCAGTGTCGCCGAAGATGCGGTGTTCATTCACCCCAGGGCAACTACCTACATCGGACTGCAGAAAGAACAAATTATAAGACTGCCTCCCCCGACCAGAGATCCTTGCACGCACACATACCCGCCTGATCTCTTCAAACATTTAGAGCCGAGGTACAAGAAGGAGTACTCGATGCAAGCCTGTAAAGAGGTATCTCAATTAGTACCGAATCATCTGTTTTCCAGTATTCGCTTCCATCAGATCAACGGGCTGGATAATCCATCTGTTCTGCTTTCACTCCGGATTGTACGTGATATTAAACGAAACATTCGGTCCGATGTCATTTCAGCTGTGCTTTCAAATGGCAGTGTTCAAGGCCTGCAAATGCATCGATTTCAAATATCTTCGTCCTGTCGGCATCGCTACCGTTGAATGCTCATATGTTATATCACCGGGAGCTCAAAACAGCAGTATCATGTGCGCGATTGAAGCGATTCGACGGGCTGAGAGAGATACGCTGCGCTGTGGCTGTTTTCAGTCGTGCGTCGAAGATGTCTACAGGAAAACCAATTCAGCCTTGTTATGGCAACCGAAACTTCAGAAAGACCTGGGAAATTCGTCTATGTCAACAGTGTTTGTGTACATGCGCACGAACAAGATCAATGTCCGTAGAAAGGTTGTTGATTTCGAGCGAATTCTTCAATTGAAAAGAGTTTTGACATCCATATACTCTTCAGTCTAGCGGCGTCTGACTAGGACATCATTTTGTTTCTTTGTTTCAGGTGATTCAAATGACGTGGAAAGACCTTATCAATTCTATAGCGGGAACTATGGGACTCTATCTTGGGTATTCCTACTTGTTCGCTTTCTATCTCGTCGACATTCTGATCCGCGGAATCTTAGAAATCACCAGCTGGGCCAATTACAAACGTAAACAGAAACGACTGAAGAAAGGCAAGAGCTCTCTTCGAAATCTGGTACTCAATTCACGGTTCCATTGAAAAACCCTGCTGCTCGTACCATATTCACGTGCAGACATGAATACACTTTTCGGCCCTTGTTCAAAAAGAGTACATATTGATGAACGAAGTCCGAATGAGCTTTTCCTGACCGCATGAATCTGTGACCTCTGATCCTCCGCATGAATCTGTGCGAAACGAGGGACTGCATTTGCTGATTACTCGCGACTTTGAAATGGGGCTGTCGGTACCCGGCTTTTCTGATATACAGAAGAAACTCATATGTAGTGGGAAATGGTGGGAGAATGGCTCCCGAAAATGTCCGTCGAATCAGAGTTCCACGACAAAAAGAGCATGAATTGAAGTCCCGAAGAACGAGTGCCGACTCCGATCTCCCCTCAGAGTCATCCCCAAGAAAGCTCCCTCCCGATAGCTCAACGTCGAGATCTGCGATGGGAATGACCGAGGTTGTCGCTGGTCTTCCTGTTCAATATAATGTAATAAAGTGAAGTTCAAAACAGAGGCTTCCTGTTGCTGACAGTTCCTGTTTATCTAGTGTCGAGCTCAGAATGCATTCGTGGTTTCCCGCTAGGTCACAGGTTGCTCAGCTTCAGAACATCCGGGCGAGACGCGACCCCTACAAGTATTTCCGATGGCGGGAACACCACGACCTTCCTTTCATTCCGGTTTATCCCCGCATCTGGATACGCGCCCAACCAAGCTCATCCTCCGAGGCGTCTAGCGCACGAAGAAACCGCCATAGAGCTGTTACGATGCGAGTCAGATTCGGTATTCCACGAATAGCGAAAGTTTCAGCCGAGTTTCGACCTGTCAGACGTTGTCTTTGCCGTCATGACATTTATTGCGCGAAAATTTGTTACAATTTCGAATTCTGCTGCCGAGAAGTGTTAGTGATGTTTATATTGACAGCCATTGAAGATAAGCAGAGACTGCTATCAGTCGTCTTTCCGAAGAGATGTGGGCCTATCAATAACAGATGCGGGTGAAAGTTTGACCGAAAGAAATGCTCGATTCGATGTTATACTGCTACGTGAAACTCATCATCAAGGACTGCGAAATGAAATGAGTTCAACGTTTCCATTGATATTCATGACTTTACCGAGTTTTACCTATAAAAGCCGCTCGATCAAGGGTTCGGGTATCAGTTTGATTTCAGGAGCATTTGAACATGAAAGTCCTTTGTGTCGTTCTCGCCGTGTGCGTCGCCGCCGCCAACGGGGGTGTCATCGCTGGAGGATACTCGGGAGGACATGGACTCAGTGGCGCTTATTCCGGCGGTCACGGCGGATCCGCGGGGAGTGGTCAAGTCCTTCTGATCTCAACTCGAGGCGCGGGAGAACAGGGCGGCACGGCCGGATCATCTATGACCGTTGCTGGACCATCCCATATAATCAAGACAATCCACCAGGTGCGAACAATTGATAACGGAGGCGAAATTCTCGCAAAAACTGGAGGATCATCGACTGGAATCGCGAAAATATTGATCGTCAACAGTGGAGGCCTTGGAGGTGGTGCAGGTGGTCACGGAGCGTACGGCGGTCAGGCTGCCGGAGGATGGTGGTAACTGGTAACCACTCTCAGATTCGTCAGACTCGCTGTACATTCTTCTGTATATTTCGTGGTGCAATAAATACAACCGATAGTTCCTATCGTGAAGCGTCACCAACGACCAAAGCTGATCAAGCGGTTGAATGGAGGCATCAACGAAATAAAAGTCTTCGTACGAGCAACACTCTGAGAATTTCAATGACATCAAACAACAAGCAGAAGCAAGAATCTCCGGAGTTCGAAATGTAGAACTGATTGCGGTTTATTCAAGGTGTCTTGTAGCGTATAGCTTACCTATAAGTACATATAATTAGGATACGTGTTTTTCGCATCGTACCTACAGATCATGGGAAGAAATGTACAAATAAATACAGCTTTGTCCCCTCTTTCTCAGGGAAAACAATCACTCCTCCAAATTTGACTTTCTCTGCGGCCTTCATCTACATCCGCAACCCAAAACGACCATGTCTTGGTAGTTTTTCAGAACAACACGCTCGTAGGCATCGACGTACAACATCGAGATAGAACTTAGTTCCGTGGGAACACAACAAGCTTTGGGCACTCCGTTTCCGTTCTTTCGCATCGAGTTGACGAGCGTCTGCACGATCGCGTGATTGGTTCCATTCAAATGTTCCGGAATCGGGAACGGACAGTTTCCGTGACAGTAGAAAGCATTGTAGCCCTGCGGTGCTACGATCCAGTCGCTCCATCCAACGTCGCTGAAGCTAATGTTCAGATTGTGCCGGCGACACTGTTCCCTGAAAATCAAAACAATCACCATTAAGAGATGATTGGGCAGATTCTTTCAAGGACATTCGAAAGCGAAGCGGACAGCTTCTATGGCGCAACGAATGAAACCTACTTCTGTCGGTTGTGATTCTTCCTTCTATGATGTCTGTAGGCACCTCGCTTGCTTCTCAGAAGCGGCATGTTCTCTTTGGAGCTTGGTTTGCTCGCATGGTAGGTCAGGAGAATCGGTTGCTGATTGTCCCACGACGTTTCGTTGATCCGTCCCCTACTGTTCTTGAGGAGGACGTAAGGGAAGGAGACTGCTTCAGTGCTGTTTTCGTTCTCCTGGAACACCTGGACGTAGAGTCCGTAATTCGGCTCGTCCTTCCACCGTTGCACCGCTTCGATGACGTCTAAACCAACCCAAGAGTGACGGAGGCTGCTCCCGGAGATCCTCTTTGTGTCCAGCAATCTCAATATGGCGTCAGGATTTTTCCGTGTGGCTGGCCTGATGATATCGTACACTTGGACAGTCTGTGAATCGCCCGTGTAATCGACATCCTGCAGTTTCGGTTTGTATAGACGTAACTCTGCACCTGCCAAACGCTCCTCCTTCGCAATGTTTTCGAAAGATATGTTGAACATGAAACGGATGCGATTGACACCGTAGAGTTCCTCGTCTCCGCGCTCTGGGAACAAGTGATCCTTCGTCAGTACAGAGCTGTTGTCTCATTTGAGTTCCAGAACTGAGCTCTCGTATCCCCTGGGTCAGCTTTTACATCTCTCTGAACTTACCGCTGTGGATGTAACTGCGAACCGTGTCAACTGCTTCTCTGGTCAGGACTTGATGATGATCGATAGCGATGTCGTCGTCTTGATCCGAGTGCATGAAGCGGTGCTGCGCCGAGTAAAGATCCAACATATACTGCGGAATACTTCGTCTCATCCGGCGTCCGAGCTTCAGATCGAGAACTTCGGGATCTGACGTCCCGATGATGTCTTGCAATTTACTTCGCAGAATGGACTAAAGACGACGATTGATTAGAATCAAACGAAACTCTGTGCAGCGCTCGAATCACATCTACCTCAAACTCGCTTACATTTAGAGCTGACTTATCAATGATCTGCTCATCGAATCCCGTCAAGGCACTCCCTCGGGATGCCAACGCTAAGATGGCGTTGATATATCTGGAAAGAGGAAGGTCTTTGAGTTGTCGCACGCGCACGAAGGGTTCCTAGCATAGGCATGGGACAAGTCGCTGTCGAGAATGAAAGCTTTGATAGAGGGGTTGTCGGTAAGACGGCGATTGTTTGTTGCAAAACAGGCGCTTTGATGACGCGACTTGAACAACTTTACGTCGTTCGCATGGAACAACATTAGGTCAGTGTTGCATCGCCATCGTTTTTGCCTGTCAAGTTCTGCGGTGGGAAACACACTATGCTGCGGCGGCTGCTGCTGCCGCCGCTGTTGTTGTCCACCTCTGCGGCAGTAATTTGATACTGATGACCATAAGCGAAAGACATCAACCTCTGCAACTCGACACGTCGAGATAGTTCTTTCTTTCTAAGCGGCGAAACGCAGCCTACAGGAAGTAGTGGACAGCGGGCGCTCGCTCTGGACATTCAGGCAAGCAGCAATCCTTTCCAAAACGAACCGTATTCTTAACTGTTTCAAAACCGGAAATTTCACAGAGTAATTAGGCGCATCGCTGACCGGACGCGTGAACATACGGAAAAGAAGATCTCTCGAACTGGTGGACACATTCGGCCACAAGAGAGGATAACATGGAAGCCATGAGCGCAATCGTCGGGGAAACTTCTCAGGCTTTTCAACTACAACTCTGAGCGCCCGGACGAGTTCGCGAGCGGTGTCTTTAGCCAAGTTGTTTGATGAAGCTATAAAGACAGCGTAACGTTTTGAACCAATGAGCCTTGGGCTCTTATCAGAAGATAGTATTCCCACCTAAAGTTTTCTTATCGTAAGCAATAAACTGAGGCGCCTTCAGCTACTGACGGGCAAGAGGGACAGCAGCTGGTATTGGAGTTCTCCACCGAAGTTCCTATGGTGAAGCGAATTCTTCAGAACGGAGGAAGAAACGCAGGCGAGTGAAAAAGGTCTTTGAATGCAACAAGACGCAATAGAACGCTGTGCACCCAGACGGAATTATCGAGAAGATTGTCGACATTGAAGGTCCAAAGAACGAAGCGACGGAGCGACCAAGAAACTAGACATTGGAGGGAAGCGCGATCTAACGTGAAACGAAATCGAATAGAAAAGTTGAGCTCTCAGCACACGCTGCACGAACATCGAAATGTCGACCTCGGAGCCGATCGTGTAGCGGCTGTAAGGGGTGGTCTTCGCCTCTTACGGGCATCTTGGAGACGATGATTATTATTATGTGAGGGCCAGCTAAAGAAGACCCACCTTGTTTGTTTTGTGGCACCGCCTACTCTGGACCCCACATGAGGCGATGGTGAACTGCCCTCTGTGCCGGCCCATACTTGACGGGCGAATGAGTGAGTGACTGACTTACTGGCTATTTGGCTAGACAGCGTAACGAGTTCCGACGCGGGCTCCTGGTTCTATGATGCCTTCGTTCTAGCCGGTCCATAGATTGAGAGATCAAATCGAGGAACTTCAACACTAACTAACTAACATGCAGCAAGTGATCTCCGTCTAGCAAGCACCTGAGATAACATCCTCTGTTTTTCCCGAAACTTTCTAATAGCGCTCTGCGACGCGACGTCAATCAGCCTCATCGGTAGGGTCAGAGGGAAATCGAGATAAGTTCGCAAGCGTGCACTACTGACAAAATGAATCACGCACTCTCGGTTGTAGTAGAGTAACAGTTCCGAGCGGTGATCTTTTTGAAGAATCAGAGACCAAGAAGAGGCTTCTAGTTGTGCGCGAACGAACGACTGATTTCTTATCTCTAGATTCGATCTAGCATTGGATGGTGGAGGAAGGTCGGTCGGTCGGTAGGTAGGAAGGTAGGTAGAACGAACGAGCGAGAGAGCGAACGGACGGACGACTATGACTACGGCAACGACAACGACAACAACTTCGAAGAGAAGAAGAATTCCATCAAAGGCCCTTCATGACGAGAAAGGTGGGTGTGCTAAAGATAAAGGCCAGATAATACTTCTGACGGCCTCTCAGCTTCCGTTCTGAGAATTGTCTTCAACAACGGCGGCAGCAGCAGCAGCACAAGAGGAATCAACAACATCAGGACGCTTTTCAACAGGAAGCCATTGTCGTAGTCGTCATCTGCCGCCGCCGCCACCGTCGCCACCACCGCAGCCGGTGCTACTATGACTCCGTGCTTGTAGGTCTGGCCGGCTCAATCTATGCCAAATATGCGGCTGGGAGGAAGACCTCAATTATCGAGTACCTCCCATCCAATCCAACTCTCGTGGCCTGACGGTCTACCTGTGACTGAGTCAGCTCGTTGTCGACTTCGAAGCTACTACTTGATCCGACCGGATCTTCAGAGCCTCAGTAACTTATGCCTCGTTCGGATGCCCGCTTAGGGTCACGACAGCTTTTCAAACATTGAAATTACGAGAAGACCACGAAGTCAGGACTCGGGAGACCTTGGAAGTCGTAGAGCTCCGTCTCAAGTGAAACAGAGCGATCCAAACCCATCGATGTTCCAACAGCTGTTCCAGATCAGACTCAAGGGATTAAGTAGGTGGCTCGAAGAGCTTCCGAGCTTTTGGAAGAGCCGGGCTGTGCGTCGAATCTGTTCCACAGTCTAAACACCTTGACTCGGTTGTTCCGAGCTCACTTGTTCGTGTTTATCCAACCTTCGGTCAGCTCGTGCAATCGTTCAGTTTACATAAGAATCGTCGATAGTTCAAGCTTCATCGGATTCTCGACTTGATTTCGTGATCAAGATTCGTGAGAATCCTCCCTTCCCTCTTGAATCACATTCTGTGTCGTTGCGCATCGAATTCGGCTTGATGTCCGACAATCGAATAAGGAAAGAGAGAAAACTCAAAAAGAAATGATGGATTTCGAAATGACATGTCAAACGTCATTTGGACGCTGAGCGGGCAACCATGACCGGAGCTTCCCATGTCTGGTTTGAGCTCATCGATTCCTTCGCGCGGCTTTGGGGCTATGTGAACGTACATATGTGCATGTGTCCAGCTCAACGCGCGGCGTTTTCCTTGTTTGAGATCTCTTTGTGCCCGTGTTGTTGTTCTTGTCTCACTGGACCAATCTGTTTGAGGTCGCTCCGTACTGGTTCTCTAACCCTTTCACTGATGAATCAGCCGGCCGGAAAACCATTCTAGAAACAATCTATCTACCGCGTTGGAGCGAACCGAGAAAATAGTACCCGACCGGTATCAGCAAGTTGGAACCAGTTCTTTCCAATTTTCCCCTCGACATCCGACGTGAAGTCCTAATGACCCGATCGCTTGTCCTTTACTCCTTCTCGCTGATTTCGTTTTCGAAAGATAGAGGCAACCGAAGGTAACAACTCACTCCACTCAGTCCGGTCGTCGATCAGTCGGGGCGGCGGAGAGCCAAGGCAGAGCAGCTCAGAAAGTCTAGCGATGCCTACAGACTGCAGGGCGCGTCTCACCAAGGACGGTATCTGAACCCAGCCAGGGCCTTTTCATTCGCCGAGTTAACAGTCTCCGAAAGGAGAACTACAAACACACGATCACACTTACAAAACGGCTCGGGTCGCGTGTTGTGCCCGACGGGCAGCTCAGCAACGGGCAACCAGTTGGTTAGTCCGAAATGCAGCCGTTAGGTTTTGCAGAGCACGCTTCCATGTCCGATTCTTCGTGGTGTATTTTTTCACGAGTGTCACCGCCATCTGATTCGTGGCGCATTGTACTTCAGTTAATCGATCGAAGGTCTCGAGAACGCGGTGTCGTCGTAGAGGTTCACTCATAAGTCAGAACTCCTACGCGGACCTCCCCGACGATTGTAACTGAATGGATAAATGCTTCAGGCGTGAAGATTGTTCGATTGTATCATAGTTAGTAAACGCCAGCGAACGAATCTCTCGTTTTGGCGCGCACTCGGCCTTTTCGCCAGCTGTCTGGCTGGCTTGCGAAGTAAATGTCAGATTGAGAGACGTCAGGCCCCCCGCAAGGACCGATCAAATGGCCGCATCAGCTTAATATTCAAACTCTTCACCGAGACCTATATCTGAATCGAAAACAAAAAAAAATTCCAAAGTTCTCGTTCTTTGAGCACCAGTGTCGTAGCTTGTTATTGTCGTTCTAATGAACGTCTTTGAGTTAAGATGTGTTTGTCGAGAACAGAATTCTCGAGTAGAAAAAACTTGGCGTTATCCTCGAGGCACTTATTTCTCTTTATGGAATTTTCGACTTTCAAAGCACAGGAAAGCTTCGTTGATTGAAGCGACCGTCGACATCGGATACTCGTTTTTCGAGACGACTTTGGGTTCACGATGTACTACACTTCTTGGCTTCGGAAACTATCCAAATCAGGGAAGACAGAGTACGGAATCGTTTGCAGAATTCGACGAGAGATCACGAGCATTCTGCAAGACACGAGAAACGTCCGTCACACACCATACTCTATATGCGAAGACCTTTAAATTGGACGTCGGCGGACGAGCTCCACTCAAATGCCGGAGAATCCACTCATACTGGAAGTCATGCCTTCCCAGTTCGAATCGCGATGAAATTAGGCTCTATATATATCTGGTCTTCATCCGATTTTGCTACTCCGATGTGACGCTCCTCGACAGCCTGAACAATGGCCATGGCTGTTTCTTCGGACTGGCAAACAGTTCTGCTCCGTGACCAGAATGGTGGCCGTAAAGTTCAGCGCGCGCAAGGGTCCCCAAACTTTTCCATTCTTTCGGAACCCTTTCTCAATCCAAGCACTTGAAGTTCTTCTTCAGCTCACGTCGGAAGTTTTCAGTTCTTCTGATCGCACAGAAGCTCTGATGTTTTCTGATATGAAACTGTTCACCACCGGGTGTGTGCATCGGGTGTTTCCTCTAAGTCGCTCAGAGGGCTTCGGTTCCGAAAAAAATGAGGATTCGGCACAACTCGACTCTTGATGATCGCGCAACTTTTCTATATCGCACAATGTGGGCCATGTTCCGCCACCTGAACAGTTATGAATGCAACTCCGAATCTCGTGAAGCAGTTCGCGCAAAGAAAACCGCGATTATCCGAATCCAAGTCTCGGGTACTTACACAATTGTTGAGATCATTCTTGCAGGGTTAGTAATTTCCAGTATTGTTGAGCTGAAGCGTCAGACTTGGAATTCCGTGTTTGTTTCGTTGAGGAATACTTCACTTTACACCATGCAAACAAACAAAAAATAATGTTTCGAGGCTCGTTCACATGACAGTGCAAGCACACAGAGGTTTGTGTTATACTGCCGAGTGCGCACCGATGTGGCCTGCCCACTAGAGGGAGCTATCAGAAAGAACTGAGATGGAAAGAGGATTTTTCTCCTCACCAAGAGAAAAGACCAACGAGCAGAACCAAGAAACCGACACAGAGCACCAGTCAACCTTACAGACATACGAAAACGACTACAACGACGGCGGCGACAACAAGAATAAACTGACTGAGTGAATCAATGAATGGCTGACGGATGGATCTGAACTCCAGTTGGTTGTAGAGAGGGTACAGCGTGTGCTTCTGTCATGGGGTGGATTCTTTATTGTATTCTGCCAATAGATCTAAGAGGACGGAACCACCAGAAGTAGAAGGAAGAGAACAACTACGGTGAACGGAACCGCCTTCCATCGCATGGAAGCTTTTCACTCCATTCTCCACCGACCCCCACACCGGGTCTACCTTTATCCACAAACGTCGCTCTAAACGCTTAACGAGGATGTTCTGTTATTCTAAGCGACATATTGTGCGCTAAATACCTTGTTTGAGAGAGGCGGCGGAGCTCTCTGTCGAGGACGATTTCCAGAATGTCAAACCAACGACCTGGCCCGCCAAATGAGAGGGAATTCGATAGACAAAAACATCGAACTTACGGAGTCACTGTTCGGGATCTTCCTTCAGGTCGATTGAATTCTTCTAGAGACAAATAATCTATGCTCCCTTAGCTTGTGAAACCTGCCTGACGGTTTTTAACTCGATGTTCTATCTGAGAGCGCAGCGAAAAAACTTGTAGGGTGTCCTTCCGATAATTGTTTATTGGGTGTGAAGCGAAGAACTCTGGAGCCAGTCGGGCGGCCACTAGTGTAGACAAACGGGGATACATGGCGCCTCACTGCAACAGTGCGGTCTCATCAGAGTCTGGATCTTCACGATGAGGTTGATTCATCCGAATAGATTGTAACGCCTTAATTGGACTGACTTCAGTTCGATTCGAGAGTGGCTTTACACTTCCAAGCCAGACTTTGAGGGGAGTCGTAGAACTTGTGGCGTCCGTCAGATATTCGAGAGTTATATGCGATGTCCAGTGTCTGCCCGAGCGGCGAGTGAGTATGTCCGTCTGTTTCGTAGGAGCACAGTGGCCGAACTCGAACATTTTACTCCAGATTGTCTATGTTTGAAATCAGGAGGGAACGGAAGCCTCGATTCGGTGGGTTCCGCCTCGATTCAGTGAATAAGCTACGGTCGCGGCGGACCATGCGCAGCGGCCAGCTCAAGTCTGGCTGAGGGAAGTTGGAGGAACTCAACTCTCGGATCATCTGATCGAACTTTGTGATCATCTGTTGCGTAACTCGCGAAGATATGGTCGCAGGAGTCTTTTCAAAAACTTGAAAAATCCACGACCGAGGCTATCTGCTTTCTGATTTAGAAGATTTGATCAATTTTTTTGCCACAGTTTTTTTCCGATCGATAGGCGCCAGAGTAAACGTACCGGAGCTGAGCGCTGTCCGAAACGAGGGAACTATACGCGATACTCTCTTCAAGAAAGTTTTCTGAAAGAGCCTCTTGAGAAGCTGAGAACAGCGAAGGTTTTCACAATGCAACAATCGCATTCCTAGTGGCCGTTCAACGGGAGCACAAGCTACAGCAGCGGAACGGAGACAACCTCTGTGGAGCTCCTTTAGTCAATGAGGACAAAACGTGTATAGCGACACTGATCACAGCAAGAGTGAGATCCTTGAACGGCCATTGACACCTGTGAGTCGTTCGAAGTGTCAGCCCTCCGCTAATTCCATCGAGCACTCCGGGACCACCTCGCCGCGCACTAGAGTAATGAAATGCCCAGTTGTTAAGGTTTGGTTCAATCGAAAAAGGTTTCCAGCCAGGGCTTCAGCTCCAGAAGCCCTCTACCCTCTTCACCGTTCTTCCTCTGATTCGATCAACTCGTCCGAATTCTGAATGTGATCAAGGTTTCTAAGGCTCAGTCGGAGGAAGAGCCGATTGAAAGTTGGGCGAGCAGTAAATTGCCTCCCGGATGAAGTCTTCAGCGGAGCCAGATCATCAGTTGAGGGAAGCTTGTTGAGCAAACAAGTGGTTGCCTGATCCGCTTGCTCGGCCAAACGGACGAAAATTTCCTATCCGTCGAACTAAGTACCCCTCGATAGCCAGCCAGTCAGCCAGCCACGACGGAATTCGAGACGTCGAGACCACCCAGAAATGAAGAGAGCTTTCAACGGCTGGTCAAAACCGTCGTCGTCCAATCCGCCGGCCGTCTTCGTTGTCGTCGGTGGCGGCGGCGGCGGCTCTAGGGACCTCCTATGAGCGACCAACCGCACGAACTGTTTGACGTACATAAGGACGCCACCGCGGCGCCCACAACGCCCAACCATACACGCGGAACTTTTATAATCTCTCTCCTTTGTAAAACTCTTTGTAGCACCCGACCAGACTCTGTTTCAGCTCAAGCGTTTGAGGCAAAGCCATGGATCACCGTTTTCGGTCGTGTCGTCGATACAGAGACGAATCCTTCCAAACTTGAATATCGGATCTCATGATATCAAAAATCTCATGTGCTCGTTCGAAGAAGTCGTCTGTTCACTAAACGCTCGAATTCCGCGAATAGATTCAGCACTTGCTGATAGCTATTAATTAGGCTCGCCCAGACGAGAAAGGTTATCGATCGATCGACCGCAGTCGCCGCTCGTTATTTCTCAAAACCAGTCGCGTAAACTTCATTCGGATTTTTCACATTCAGATGCACTCGGTCCCTGCAGATGCTCATGCCGGTTCGTCTTACTCACTCTTATTTTGCACAAATTCCATAGACTTTCTGACATCCATAGCTTGACGAAACAAGAAACAGTTCCGTGATCAACCTAGAGTTATCGAGCATTCTCCGCAAAAAATCGCTCAATTGTGATTAAGTCTCTCAGTTTCTGAGTACGGATCAACTGCGGCATTGACTCACCTCAGATCCGCGGCGACATGAGTTTGGGAGACAACCTGATGGAAACTCACTTACTCGACAAAGGAACGCAAATCACCTGAACAGGATACCGAAAGCTACGAGCTCAAGCCGCCACATCTTTGTAGAGCAAAGAACAGGTATTTTGATCTTTCCAGTTTGTTCTTCTTCAGGATACGTATGTGTGCAGTTGTGTTCGTAGAGGAACGAATCGGCGTTACGTGGCAATAGTATCGTATCAGTCTCTTCAGGCCTGGACGACAGAATGAATGGGAAGAAAATTCTTGCCGGAAGTTATCAAAACCGCGAAGCTTCTCCTCGAATGATGATTGGAACGGTCGGTAGGAGAAGATATAATATGTTCCACGGTCTCGCGAAGAATCTTCAGAGCTCCCGACACGGTTCCCAATCAATGTAAAATGAGGATCATCCATGATTCCTAGATCTCACGATTCTTCTCAGTGCATACGCAATCGATTGTTCAATTTTACATTCACTTCATGACATCAAATTCTGTCCCAAATAGGGTTCGCGCTTTCGTGATAGTTCTATTCCTCGAGGACGAACAGGTTCATTGGAACACACTTTCGCCGACAGACTCCTCGTTTTCAGAATGACATCCACGCTGGGAAATGGAAACGAACTCGATGGAGGGAGTGGAAACACCAGGAAAAATAGAACGAACTCATTATCAGACCGATTTCAGCAAAAAATTCGTGCCCGACATCGATCTCTGCGAGAGCTCATGGATACTCACATGGTACTACACATACTCGACTGTATCTGTCAGTATACAGTCGACCTCTTTCATAAGAATTACTCGAGAAAATGGAGACGGTCTCTTTCGCGAGATGATCTCTTATATCCGAGTTTCTTTCAGAAGGGTACGACTGTGAGTTGAGAGTCTCTGCGTTGGCGTGCACAGGAAGAACCATCCTGGAAGCCACATCAGGAGGCGAAGTTCTCGAGGAAGCACAAGGACGAGATTCTTTACAAAAAGCGTGTTCATTATTTTCCGGTAATTCGAGAATAACCCAGGTGAACATTTTTTTCACGTCCTCCACGCTCACATAGCGTGGGGGACGATTGAAGCTATGGATAACATTCATCGGCATTTCTGGGGGCGCCCATTATTTGCGCCTCTGTAGTCAGAGTTCGAACGATGCGATGTGAAACGCATGAGTACCAAGGGTCCGGGTGAGGACAGTCCGAGCCTCGAGCCTCAAAGGATCCTCTCAACATCGGAACTTATTTGAGCAAACCTTCGCATGGTATAGGAGTCGTATGATCGGATCCGGAGCTGTCATGACACAAGGTTCTCGATCATTTCCTCCCTCGAAGTCTTCGGATACTGAGTTCTGGGGTGCCTCAGGATTTTTTTGGAGACCACGACACCATCTGGAAAATATATCGAAACATCTCCTTCGATGTGGTCACTTGTCTTCCAGTGGCGTGTAAGAGTCTTGTTTCACCTTGTTTCAAATGTATTCAGGGATGTAATTCGGAATAAATTCTCATGAATGTATTTAGGAAAATCCCTCCCAATCTACCTCTTCTCCAACAAGTTCACGCGAAGCGTTCAGGCAACTATTTGACCGACGGAGATTGCTTGAGAAAGCAAATCAATTTCAGTCAGTAGTCGACTCTTCAAGTCTGCATGGGATAATTCTGCAAGCTATCGTAGACGAGTACATCCAGGTTTTGTCGCTGGCAGCTCCCGTCGTACCATGCAATAAATTGTCACCGTCCCATCGGATTGCAGGGGAAAGCCGAGGTAGGATGACGTAGGAAACGGAGAAAACGTACCATCGTAACGATGTACAAAAAGAACATGGAACACGACGGGAATCCGATAGAAATGCAAATTCGCTGTCATAAAAATTCATTCTGTTTACATGAAGATGTAAACATTGATGACAGTGATTTTTGCTTCGCGAATGAGCAGAATCCAGCTACACACTAATATAAGGGTGGGCTCCGATGTGTTGTAGCAAATGTGTAGCAGCCGTCCGTTATTCCAGCAGCGGCCGAAAACTAGTTGTGACAACAAACGTCGGTGTTTTTTCCGTGGTGGGAGATCGGTTCGAAGGTCTTCAGTCTACACGGTTGTCGTCCAGGCGCGCCCTCCCAACTTCACTTTCTCCGAGTTTCCCTTTACCGCGCATTCACGGATTTCACTCTCCATATCACCGTAAGCCGGCGTTTCGGACGTACCGACAGATAGGGCTGCCAGAGAGGAGCTGCCAAGGGACCAGAGCTGGAAGAGCTTGTCAAACTCTAGATCTACAGTAGAAAGACCCTGCAAAAGAAGTTTTTTCCTCCGCAGACTTCCACAAAAGACGCGACGGTAACAACAGCTGCGTATGCCCAAGTAGAAGAAGAACCTCGTCAGTTCTCCGGAAAATCGTGAGTGGACGCTGTAGTAAGATATCCATTGAGAGGTCAGATTGTCAAGATGGTGACAAGGGGGCTCACACAGTTTCCGATGCCGCGCTTTCATGTTGAACCGGTGGATCGCGCCTTTTCGATCACGCGGTGATCTGCTGCAGTCGTCGCGAGGTATTTCTGCGTTCACGGAGGTTCTCAAGCGACATCTATCAAGCGATTGAGTCTGGCCTTTTGATTCTTTATGTATTCGCTCCTCTCCCGGGGTCAAAGAGAGTTGTAGCTTTATTGAATGAACAGTCAGCTGCAACTTTTCAGCTTTGTTTACATCCGTATGCGACGCGTGAATTCACGGAACGCAATCCGTGGGAATTGTTGAGCATATCATTGACCCCTCGGAACAAATCCCTCCATGCAATTGGGTTCTTTTTGTCTCTGTCTGGATGCACTGCTAAAGGCCCTATCTCTAGTTGAAAAGAAATCAAAAAGAAATTGGGTCAACCAGTTATTATTGGAGCGTAGGCCGCGAGGATCTGCGCGTCGCGACGCTTTGGTTTCTGAAATTTGAGGAAAACTGTCTCAAAAACAAAATGAGTCGGGAAAGGAATCACAAGGCGCTCTTTGTCTGTTCGGGTATCAGCTGCATTTCACGTGCCATTCGATGGAGTCGTTTCCGGGTTCTTGGAGTGGATTGACCTCTCGCGAGGATTTATCAGTTCATCCCATACCTCACGGCAGTCATAAATCGTAGCTTTGGATTCGATCGAGTCAGATTACAGATGCCGATGACATCTATTCTCGATGGATCGCACAGGTGTGCTCGTTGAGTTGCTACAATATCACCGTCCGGCTTCCCGACATGGATTCGAATTCAACACAGATTCCGTGGTACCGAGTTAGAGGGTTTTAGTTTGTTGTGTTCGCTCCCCGAATAAAAATCTTGGAATATTCTTCTACCCTCCTTGAGCATCTGACAATACTTGAAGTACGAGCATTTCTGAGAAGATCTCCTCGTTGTTCACTCAACGTCGGCAGCAAGACTTGGTCAGATTGTTATGGGTCAAGCTGGCGGACTACTTGCATCCGTCAACTTTGGTCATTTTTCCTTCCTGTTCGCTCGAGAACTCGTCTGCCTGGTTTGAATTAGTGAAAATGATGTCATCGCGAATCGTTGTTTTGCTTAATAACATCTTTGGTTGTGACATCGGGATGTTCCAAAACTGAATTCAAAGAGTTCTCCAGCCAGAGAGGATCTAATCGTTCGATTGCCACCGGAGAGAGCTAAAAAGTTCCCCATTTCGAAAGTGTTGCAGTGTGAATGCAGAGCTCGCTGTGATTGTTGCTCAAGCCTTGTGCGAACGATGTGTGTTCTCATCTTCTACCTGGATCCGTCGGAAACTTCTCCCAAAGGGTACAAACTCATCTTGATCAGTATCAGAGATGAACTCTTCGGCAGGCCGACAGCGCCCGCAAATTTCTGGAGCAGTGATCCAAACGTGATCGGAGGTGGGTAGTTCTGATCATGCGTTTCAAATATAGGTACCATCTGAATCATGAATTTCACCACTCAAGAACGTAATGTACCGATTTGGTTGACTCATCTTACCTTCGCTCAAATCTCAAAAGGGATGGACATGGAACCGGGCCGTGAAGGCGGCGCTTGGTTGGTCTTCAACAAGAACGGTCGTTTCGCTTCTCTACTGAATGTGTTGCAACGGGACGTTGAGCTCCTCGCTGGGAAGCGAGGTCGAGGTTTCCTCGCCGTGGATTTCGCAAAGACTGGTTGCTCCGTGACAACGGAGGAGTACGTGCAGGTACTGATTGGGAGCGTTTGAATCGTTCATCGATAATACCATCACAACGGTTTGACATTGGTTTTGCTTTGCAGTCTTTACACGAGCACCGAGAAGAGTTCAATGGATTCACCCTTGTCTGCGTGGATTTGAACGAGGCCAAAGGGGCTTATTTGTGCAGCAAGTCCGATCAAGAAGTGAAGTACCTTGGGAAAGGTGAGAGATTCCGCAATCAGGTTCCCTAAATATCGCAACGTTGACACCCAGAATGTATTGATAAGAGCAAACATCCATGAAGACGATTTATTCTGACCTTCAGGCTACCACGCTTTTGGAAACAGTGTTCTACCGCGCCAGTGGCCCAAGGTGACAGCGGGGAAGAAGATTTTTGAAGAAGCCGTGGAGAAGAACAAGCACGACGAAAAACTGCTGGAGGGAGCGCTTTTCAATGTGATGAATGACGAAACCAATCATGGCGTTGACGATTCAATGAGGAAACAAACAGGTAATCGAAGCATAACATCTCAATGATCTTCGAGTGAAATTGTATTCCCGGGACTATGGTCGATAAACGCTGATCGTTTCCTCTTCTCGATTCCCCCAGATGAACCTCAAGATGTTCTGAACTTGCGAGGAGCCCTGAAATTCTATATAAAAGAAG
The DNA here is from genome assembly GCA_021527715.1 of Neoseiulus cucumeris. Lineage (NCBI taxonomy): Eukaryota > Metazoa > Arthropoda > Arachnida > Mesostigmata > Phytoseiidae > Neoseiulus > Neoseiulus cucumeris. Next base: position 1,111,334 of record JAJSRV010000015.1, read on the forward strand.
TGGATTATGGTTCTCGGACCCATACAGTGGTTCTGATACGAGGGGATGGGAGTGCCTTATACGTCGAAAAAACCGTGGAGAACGGGAAGTGGGTTGAAAGGAGAACTGAATTCCAAATGGATTTGTAGGATTTGGTGAACGGTGGAGGCTTTCCGCCAAATTATTAGGACATAGTCCACAGATAAGATTTTGCTCAGACCGAGTATTCACTCGCTCGTGGGCGTCCATAAAGCTGAACTTGTGATCGTCTTCAAATGACAAAGTCACTTTTTTCCTATATCATGTTAATTTTCCGGAACTTGATTGTTCCCAGATAATAAAATGAACTGTTCGCGCATGAAGTGCCAACCGTTCTCAATTTGATCTACGAGTCGTCTCGCCATGCATGCGGTTGCGAGTTCCCGGTGTTGTCTTCCCTCGAGTAGCTTTCCAGCATCAACTTCCAGCGTAGAATTGAGAAATTATGGCCGAGCTCGTTCAGATGACGTTGTCAGCGAGCTGGGAAGCACTTTACGACTCGCTTTTTCCTTCGGCTAATGCCTACAGTAACCGAGACGTTACCAAGCCGATCAGGTGTGGGTTGTCTACGAATACGAATTACTTGGCAAGATCCAGGGAAAAACTTACGTCGAATTTCCTTGTGGAACACCATAGGGCACTAGTTGGCTTGTGGGGCCGTAGTTGAGTCGTTTTTCGAGTACCAGAACCTAAAGGTATCCTCCCACAATCAGTTTGCGAAACCTGGGATCACCTCTGAAGAGCTCGTCAACGTGCACATACGAGGTGATCTGGGAAGACCTCCCTGACAGCATTATCTGATCCCATGTGAGCACTCCAGACGTTTGACACTTTGGTGCCGTAGAAACCCGTCATATCTTGGAATGAGATACTCGGAAAATACTTGGCATTAATGTGATTCATCTGACGTGGACATTCGCTCCGTTGAGAAAAATGTACATCAATGTTCGCAATCATTCAGACTATCATGGGGCTTTTCATTCCGAATTCAAAATGTCCTCGCCGATAAGAATCTTCTCAAGCACGACTCCGATGCGCGGATAGACTCCTTTTTAACCATCAACTTTTTGAACACCAAGGGGAGCTACACGATGTGTCAAGCCTGGATCCAGATCCGATGCTGCCCGTTTCGTGATCCGGCTCGACTTATGTTCACAATGGGCATGCAAATCTTCCTTGATAAGTGTCTGGAAATGAAGAAAAAAAATGTTTCCAAGCTTTTCGCGCTAAAGATCTTCCCTGTCTCGAACAAGTAGGCCAGATATTCGTTGGTAATAATACAAGATAAGCGCCGGAACACAACGAGACCCAGCAGACCTTGTCCCACTGAAGTCAGGACGGCGAAAAGGAGTGGATCCTTCACCACCGTGAAAGCATGTGACCGCGATCGTGCCGAAAAACCACTCTCAGCTGGAAGTTGCCAAGGACGGAGGGTGACCTCGACATTAGTTAAAGCAATCAACCCGTCGAGATGTCAGGACACCCGGCCGGCTTTCGAGCACATGAGTCAGGACGACGTATACCTCCAATATCGGTCCAGACCACTAATGTGAATCTGAGATCGAATTGCGATAACGCGGTGATAGATCATGGTAAGTCATCAAGCTCAAAGTAGATGAAAACGATTGAAATCGAAATATGCATCAAGGCTCCCAACACGATTTCAGTCTCATTGTGTCTAGCTGCAAGTGGTGCGTATGGAAAGACTTCGAGCTGAAGAATAGAAGATGTTGCTTAATCATGTGGCACCCTCAGGTTGCTTCCCAAACTTTGAGCCCCATCTCAGGTCGACCCGATAGAACCGCGACGAAGCCCTAGGTGGAAGGAGTGCCAGGAAGATGCCAGGCCAGCGCAAGTTTTTAGTTTCCCTCTTTCTCTAACTAAAATCCGTCACCGCTCCAGGTTCCCTGTAATCTTCTGTTCGAGTTTTCCTCGATGTTTCCATTCTCAGTCAGCTGAGGGTGCGAAGAGTCTTCCCATGAATCGATGTTGATGATCAGTTATTATGTCGTGATCAATATTCTGAATAGCAAGAGCACCCAAGATCAATTTTCTCGCGCCTAAGAGCCGGAGCACTGTCCCGAATAGAAATCAGAAATCGGGTCGATAGGACCAAAGCAAGTTGTGAGTAGGTCTATGGTCTGAGAAACCTGAAACGAGATCTCGCCCCGAACACCTGCGTTGGCCGCTTCCCGTCCCCAAAATAAAAAGTCGGCGAGAGACTCAAACCTTCCCGGAGACCGCGGAGCATAAAACAGTCTCCTTCCAGGAGAGTCGCAAACTGCTATATTGAGCTCTGCATACAGAAATTCCGGCCGTGTTATCCGGAAATCGAGCCGACTTCGATCAAACAAAATCTTTTCCAGAAGATTCAGATGGCCGAGAACGGTAGGAACACCGGACAAGTCTTGTTTTCCAGTTCGAGCACCCCATCGGGAGCTTAAATCCAGGGGGGCGAGAAATTTTCTTGAATCGAATTTGACCTACAGATTGCAATGGCTCAATTCGAGGAGTTGCGACGTCTGTTGTCTTCCCTCTGTATCCCCCAAGAGGTAAATGGCAGCCAGCCAGGACATAACAGACGTCGACGCCAGCGAAACTCAGCAGCTGGCTCCAACAGAAAGCCCTGAGAGTCAACGACGATATCAACCGCAGTCGCGGTGCTTGTTCGGAAAGGAAAAGCGGGAGCGCACGCTTCTGCTGCACGGGAAGAGAAAAAAAAGAGAAGTATTACCCTGCTGACTGCAGTCTTGCTTTACGATTGCGTTGGTTCTCCCACTCGTTCGTAAAGCCACTTCACCCAACCTCAAATGGACTTTCCGAGCACCACCTCAACGCAGAGATCTCGGCCGAGGCCGTTCGCAAAGACACAAGGACAAGTCGGCGGTCAAATTGAAGCTTGCTTGCGTGCGTGGTTGCGTAGTATCTCTATATAGCGCATTCTGGTCCTGACGGGGATTCTTCCCCAGTGACGAAAATGTTTGGGATCCGCTCCTCGCGTTTCCGTGTCGTCGGAATCAATGTTTTCCATCTTTTGCCCGAGCGAAGTCGTCAGGAAGCGTTGCGATCCAACGACATTCCTTCGTTTGAACTCCGAGTCGGTAAAGGGGACAGTCTCAAATTGTTCAAACGTTTCTCGGCAACAGATGAATATGTGAAGCAGAAACGCATCAATCGATCGAACGATGGGGAGAACTAGCCGGCGAGCGAGCGTTTCATGAATGAGTCGAGTAGCAAATTGCATCTTCACGCCTTCGTCGAAGGATCGATCGCTTTCAATTGATACCGATGAGGTAACAATGATCTATTATTGTAGAGATTCTTTGAAGTCGGAGGAGCCACACCCTGAGCGCGGGTGGCTGTGTTGGGGATCGTGACTTCTCGCGAGCTCACGAAGATCGAGCAGGAAGCTCGGTTGGTTCCTTCGCCGTAGTCTTTTTGTTCCTCTCGCTCACACGAGCTCGTTCGGTCAATAAGTTCTCTTCCCTCGCCAAGATCGCTTCTTGGGAATTCCATCGCACCTATTAGCCATAACAGTTGCCGAATGCCACCGACAATGTGAAATGAGTTCTCGGCAAAAAGAGTATTCACTCCGAACTGTAATCCAGTCTCTCGATGAGCAGGAATGAACGACTGAAGCTCGGCGTGGATGAGAATGGAAACTCGGAATCGAAAACGCGTCGAATGAATCTCTGCTCAAAACGACGATACGGCACCACCATTCGGAGCATCGTAATGTCCGATGTTGGTCAGTTGAGCAATGAAAATGTCCGGGTGGAGTGCTGAGTCATGAAAGTTTTCTTGGTTGCCATCTCTGCAAGAGAATGTCCACACAAATACATAGGAAGAGGAGAATAAATTGTACCCGCTCGAGATGGGGAGAAGGAGGAGTGAGAATAAAATGGCTGAATAAATGTGTCACAAAAGAAGATGCGATTCGGCACGAGCGATTTTTATGACATTTGTCAACGCTCGCCGTGGTGAGGGGTGGATACTGTCATCTAGTCGGATTCGGGGAAGAAGTCGATCCCACAATTTACTCCCAAAAAGCCGGAAGCGTGTTTATTATGACTTCGGAGTCGGCAAAACATTCATTTCAGCCATCAGTCCTCGGTCCTAGGGAAGCGAAGTTGCGCGTGAACAGTGTTGTTGCTCGCTTGGCTCGAATCATCTTCTTCGTCCGAATGAGCTCTGACGCATCGATGAACTTTTTTCTCGAGAACTCTTTCCGTGATCGAATCTTATGAGACTTGGAACAAGTTTCTGAGAAGTCAAAATCGAACGATTCCCGTTTGAGTTCTCTAACGATAGGAGTCCGTGTGCCGAATTCTGTTTTCTGTGCCGCCTTCGCAATCAAGTGTCTGTTCCTCCAATCCATCAGTCGATTTATCCATCTTCGGAACAGGGGATCGATCAGTCACTAGACTATTGACATTACCGTAGGCGTTTGGAAAATCATTTGCGTCATCGTTTTGATTTTTGAACGGGAGTTGTCAAGATTCCCGATAAACGAAATTCCCTCTTTCGGCTCACTGGCGCGCTCACAATGAATGGTGGCTGGCTGTTGATCGGGCTCATCGAGAGCGTCAAACCGATGAATGAAAAGTGTTTGCGTGGGATGCGAGAATCGCCATTAGTGAAGCGTCGGGTTCGGCCGCCTGGTTTGTTACCGGTTAGCAAGCCGCTTAATACAACCCTAATTTTCATTGTCAGCTTCACGGCTTGAGCAACTCCTCAGATGAAACTGAAGCACAACACATTACGACCCACTCATGACGTTCCGTGAACGTCAGCTGGTCACTTGAAACGAATCTGTATCTGTTTTCAAATCGTCCCCTTAACAGCGTTTTCGTTTATCCGCCGAACAGTGTCTTGGGCTTGAGCCTTTACGTACAGCAGGCTCGATGTCCATACGCTGTATCGCAACCGATTATTTTCAGTCCATGTTCTACGAGATTCTCGAGATCGATCTGGATCACTTCTGCTGATGAATTCAATTTCGAAACTGTCACATCCTCGGGAATATTCAGAACTATGAGAGTTTATGATCTTTGTACACCCCACATGACCGACGTCTAGCTCACTCGAAGGCTGAGTTAGTGACTTTGAGAACAACGCTGTGATCACATTCCTCACATTCATCCGGCGAAATCATTCTATTATGTCAATTTTCGAGGTTGGTTCGTTGATTTCGCGACATCAATATTCGAATCCATTTGGAGACGGATACCGATGAGGGCGGACTGCTCAGGAACTTCATGGTGTCATGTGCGTTTCGGTTGCATCCAACAGAAGGAGCCTCAAGCTCGTGTTACTCGATCAGTTCAGTAACGAAAGGTGTCCAACTGTGACATTCAATCCGTGGCGTTCTTTTTGTCGCGTGGATTTGAGCATCGAGAGTTTTTTTTTTCTCTCTTCTCTATGATGAATGTCTTTTAAAATATGAAGGCCCCCACCGCGGGGTGCATCCACGTAAGTGCACCGCGTTTTGTTGTTCTTGTCGTTCCCGGAGATGTTGGCCGAAGAAAAATCTGCAAAGAAACAAGCTCCGAAAATTCAATAGAAGTCTGTTGACCTCTTGCTCACTCATGGGTGAGTAAGATCGGGATCTTATCTTAGCCACGATACAAGCTCGGAAGAGAGATGGTAACGAGAATCTCTCGGAGTCCAACACTTTCCTCCCGACCGCTTGGCGTTGGAACTTCGAAACGAATCTCGGGTCCGAAAAGATCGCGAAGTCGGATAGACCATGGCATTCGCATAAAAATATAAAACATAATTTCACAATAGAAGGTTCACGATGACCTTTTCCGTAGTTTCCGTGGGAATTCCCGCAACAGAGTCCCGTGGAAACTAGCGATCTTCTCGAGGGATAGCGAGAGTAAGCTATCAGCAGATTTCGAAGACGATTCTCTGATCCCAGAACCGACACAGCAGTTAGTCTGAGCAAAACCGTGCGATCAAGCTCCGACCGCTGACGGATTTACGCGCATAGCTTACCGCTCAACAAGAAACTCAAACAACAAGAGCTCTTCGAAGGAGAAAGTCTTGTCAAGCGCGAGATGCATAACGGTGGTGGCGCTGACGAGGCTAGACAGCAGATTTTCAGCTCGGAGAGAGCAACTCCCGTATTCGATGATTGATTTGCCATCATCACTGAACAAAGAAAACCTAGAAACCCTTCCAACGAGCCGGTGGAAATCCATCATGGCCCAAACAGCGCTGGTTCTGTCTCGTTCTCGGAACACCGACAACAAAGCCCAGGTTCCCTGTGAAGGTGTGTCGCGATCGACGACTTTCTACCCCGAGCTGTCGAACCCAAACTTCATTCCGTTCTTAACCATTGTTCACGCTTTGAATCGACAAATTTTTCACGATCAACGACACTTTTTAGATCGATCCCGAATTCGACGCACCGATGTACAACTCACTCCGTCTGAATGCGTTATCAATAATCCGGTTGAAAATCGTTTCCATGCAGACATCGTTTGTAGCCGTCGGACAATCGAAACTAAAAGCTTCTGCTAAACTCCCTTCCATTGTTCTAAAGGCCACCATTGTTCGAACGAATCTTCACGCCGTTCCGCAGAATTTCCAGAGGAAAAGGAACAAAACATGATTTTTGTTGGCTTCCAGCGTCGTCGACGATGACGACGCCGGCAGGGAGGAAGCGGAGACGAGCGAAACCATAATGCGTTCTTAGAGAAACGAATTGTGCAAGGGCTCGACTTCCAAGAGGTAGAGGGGTTGACGTCGAGGTCCCCACATATGTATAATCATGCCTCCAGTTACATTTCAAATGATTCATTCACAATCAGTGAGCCAGCGAATCACGGGCTCAACCAGAACTATGAGCGTCCCAATTCGGGTCGCGTAGGGGTGGGGCCGAATCGTAGGATTAGATGGTGGTATGAAGAGATTAGGTTTGCATGCATGCATGACTGACGCATGAGCGCGATGCTCTCTACGAGGACGTCAACGTCGTGTCCGGAACGTCAGCATCGCGTGGTCCTCGTTGGCCAGATTTTCGACAAGATGTACTGGAGTCTGTCCGCCTCATCCTCTCTAGGCCGATCATTTGCTGTCTTCTGCAGTGCAACGGGTGTTCCGGACGAGTGTGGCTGTATTGTAACAACGCGACGCTTTCATTCCGCCGTTCTCGGCCCGGAAGGCACTCCTCCCAATCCTGAGCTTCGTGGTCCTGTCGGCCAAGCTCACCACCAACTCGATCTCATCCTGTCAGCCTCGAGATGGGTGACATGCTCTCTTGCTGGCCGGCCGACTTGCCTGCTTCGTTGGTTCGTTGGGTGGGGAACGCTTGCTAATGCACGTTTTTATAAGAGTGAGAGGCCATCAGTGCTAACCTGATTGATAAGAAACGCCCACATCTCTGGACCTTTCTCACTGGACAGTTTTCTCTGGCTTCGGATCGTCAATGCCACAGGATGGAAGGACAGTCGGGGAAAAAACAAACAGATGTACTCCGCCGGACAAAGCGGTAGCAAGACAAATCAATGTTAAACTCTGTCGTTAGCGGTCAGGAGAAGCGGGAGGGAATCGTGTCAACCTGTCGATGTATCCGCGGCCCAACCCGAGTCGTTCGGTGTTGTTCCCGAGAATCTTCGTAGATTATTGAGCGAGACTCCGACGATTTTTAGATTTTTCCTCAGAATGGATGAACTGAGAACAAATCGGCTGCGACACAAAACTGAATTTCGTTCGGAGTCGAGGCGAAGAGTGTCAGAAGAACATTCATTAGACTCATGTGAACATTTCGCCGGAAGAGGATTTCACTTACGCTTCTAATGTGGTGTAATCGGCTCGTGAGAACAGAAGTTGGACCGACCGAGTGAGCAGCTTATGCCACGGTGTCCTGGCAAAAGAGCTTTTGTGGCAGAACTTCATAAATTCCTGGCTTGGGGCCCTCCAACGACAAGAATCGACCGAATCGTAATTTATCGAATTTATGCTGTCGACGGCCTGCGTTTTGCTGCTCACACTCAGCATCATCGCCAGAGATAAGTGTGAGTTATCTGCGACCGGCGTTATAGAAACTTTCCTCGAGGTTCACCCGATCGGGCGTCGGACCGAACGGCCGTTTACAGCAACGGCATTGTGAACCGGCGGCGGCGCGGCAACCTGGGCCTTCTTTCTGTTCGGTCGCCTCGGTTCTCTTGTTCTTCTCTGATTCTGATCGAGAAACCGTTGAAATGTTCTCAACAGGATCCAGGATTCGAACAAACAGTCGCGTGAGGGAAAACCCGCGGAACCGAAACCACGAGTGCCCCTTGCGGTGTGTCGCGTGTTTTCAATTTTGTTCCGAAGCGAAGAATTCTCAAGGCGTCAGGGTGAAGCACAATACGGGGAGAAGAGTTCCTTCTCGAGAGTCGTTGTACCACACGAAGGTCAGGGAGGCGATTCTGTGGACGCTGGTATTGGTAGCGGCGACGGCGGCGGCAGTGGTGATGGTGGTGTTGTTGTTGTTAAGTACCAAACTGCCAAACTCTGACGGACTGACTGACTGCTGGTCGAGCTGTACGGAAAATCAGCTGAGGTGCGGCGGTTGTCGGTTCTACAGAGAGTTTCGGCAAAGTTCAAGAAGGGATGCGCGCATGCTTCGGTAGACCACACATTGCCAGGGCGGACGTCGACGCTACATGACGTCGCCCAACTGACGGAGAACCAAATTACCAAATCAATAGGAAACACGACTTTTCTCGCTCTTTTCCCCTCTCTGTGTCACGCGCATTAACTTCGCTCCTTCCTCAGTTTATTCCACACTCGGTGACCCTGCCTTCATTTGCATAGATCCGCGACCCAGTCAGCGATTTCTGGAAATCCTCATGAATGTTTCAGACGACCGACGGTTCGCTTAACTTGGAAATTCCACCATCAGCTTTCACGTTAACTGGAATGTCGCACGATCGGAGTATGTGATCGATCGTACCAAAAAGCCGGGCAGATCATTGCGGCTTCAAATTGCAGACCGAAAAGCTCTCAATGCTCAAGAGTCGAGGTTGAGTGCATCCGCCGCTTTCCTGACCTGAGTGAACGGCGACGCCGGCGCCGACGGCGCGGTGAGCGGCGACGACAACGATTCCGTACTACAATGAATTCAGTGGGTCGTTCGGTGATTCGTTGTCTCTAGCGAACATCCAACATCGTACTCGGAAACGAGCGGATCGAAACGATGCCGTACAAAAGCGCTCGAAGCGGAGAACGGGCTCGCTCGTAACGAATCGTGTTGTTGACACCGCTGTTACGGAGATGGCTGCGGCCATCGCCACGGGAGTTCACTCCAAAAACGACGACAACGTCTCGGCGCGGTCGTCCACAGTGCGAAACGTTGAAGAAACCCAAGAGAATAAAGTTCAGAGCAAAAAAGCCTTCTACACACATACAAGAACTCCGGATGGACACGCGCGCCAACGCACGGGGCTTTCCATTTGGAGAATCGCTCCAATAACTCCCCGAAAGTGATTTCGACTCTGGACGATGAACTTTCAGAATCTCGATTCTCCGACGGAGACAAGTTCTGCTTGGTACACAAGTTCCATTTCGGTCGTTTCGATTCGTTCCGATCAACTGTTGAGGGTCCCTGTCTAGGTAATGGGAGCTAAGCACGAAACTGACCAACGGAAAACAATGATCCGTCGAGTCCCGCTGGATGAGCGGAATTGTGATGTCACTTGGTCTGCTCAGAAAGGGATACTTCAGAACAAGGAAGCAACAACGACCACTAAAACGTTAAGGATGATGATGATTTCCCCGAAAAGTTGTTTCAACTTTCCCACATGATCGTTATAAAATGAAGAAAAAGCTTTCTGAGTTGGTGGCATCGCCAGAGAGGCAGAAGCGGTTGTGCTACCGTCGTTCTCGTGCGTGACGCCGCATCTTGATGAAGCTAACGACCGGAGAAAAGTGTCGGAACTGGAAGAGCTGTCATGGCGGAGTACTTGATTTTCAGAAGAATCGCCGAAATTCTGTCGACTCAGATCGAATCCACTCGATCCTTGGGAAGCTGCTTAGTAGATCGTAGTGTATGTATAAATACACGCTGGAGGATTTGCAAATTTGGGCGGCGTTCTACCTAATGAAATCAGGGAAAAACTCGATGGCATCGGCGAGGAGATGAAGAGGAAAAACCGGAGGTCGGATATACATAAATATATGAAGTGCTGGGCAGCTTGGGAGAGCTCTTCCATCCATAATGAATATGGGCGCTTTCCTGCTGATAACGTCTAATAGATGGATAAAGCGCGATTACTACGAGATTAATACATACACATAACTCACTGTGCGGAGACGTGAAAACGCTCCGCGATAACAGAGTGCGGGGAAGCGAATTATCGCCCGTTCGCTTTATTATCTTCAGAGAGGATTTCGGTTCGTCTGGGATGCGAAAGTTGCCTGAGTGAGTGCGGAGGGCTTAAGGAAGATTTTCTGTTTCTGGTGTTGCGATCATTGTATTAGTTCTGGGCGGGCGAACTCGTTCATAATTAGCGTTAAACCTTTTCCGGCTCGTCGGGAACAGATAATTTTTTTTTTGGCGAAACACGTGGTCGCGAATGTGGACGAGACGACGGCGCCGGCGGAAGCTCGACTTTCGGAAAAATATGTCTCGACAAAGATTTGAAGATCAAAGCAACGACTTCAACAAGAAATGAAAGAGAACTTCAGAAAAGAGAGACATTCGGATGTTCTGCAGCTGATCTCTCGAAGCTAGTCCTGCTCAGTGCCTATGAACTGCCAGGCACGGCTGAATGACAGGTAGGAGCTTGAAGGCAAAATGCAGGTTCTGTGGCTCAGGCTAAAGCGTCGGTCGCGCGGTGGTGTGAACAGCTGATCTGAGAATTCGGGTAAACATTGAAAAAATTGTTTGAATGGGCGATTCCTCGTCGGCTGACCAGTCACCGTCAGCGTGTCTTCATTCCGTCAACCCACCCAGCTGAATGTAGAGTTTGGTGACACCTGTTTCTTTTAGTTTATCTTATTTCTTCATGAATGTTTATCGACGACGGGAAACATCGATACCTGCGGGGGAAACGGTTTCGTCTCGCACGAAAGTCTATTGTGTTACACCCTACCTATTGTGCATTGCTTGTTTGAAGATAATACGAAGAAGCGGTTCCGCTGGAGGCGGCTACCTCCGGTTACCTCAGCCGTCGTGCCTTGTCCTGAGGAGAGATGCTTCAATGAGCGATTCTTCCCTTCACCGCAAATTCCTTGTTGGAGCCACAAGAAGTGTGCAAATTCAAGCCAAACTCTTTCGCAAGTTGGAGATCGGACTCTGAATCGTGAAGGATGGTCGCGAATCGTGGAATAATCATACTCTTTCGGATGGACGCGATAATTGAAGCGGTGAAATAGCAACAGAGGACCGCTCGGTCAAACTCACGAAGAGGAAACGATCTAACTAGGCTTGGTCAAGTGAAGATGGTTCATTCCACTCAAAGCTTTCGTCGCGGCACGCGTCCACCGACATCGGTTATCTCTAAACAAATCTTACAGCGAGTTGATCGATGTAAGGCGGTGATGACCACGACGAAAACCAGCAGAAACTAAAACCAAATACGGACCCCTGAGCGGGGGCGAGATTCTCATCAGCGCCCTTGAAAACACCAGGTCACCGCAATCAACACCGCCGGCGGCGACTAAATAAGCCGAAGGCGTTTACGTGACCGACGACGAATCCACATCGTAACATATTATACTTACGGTTATCAGTGCCGACGGATGTGTCTGGTTTAGTCTTACTGAGAAGGAGAGATGGTTTCAAAGAATGGCGAGGCGAGATTGCTCGCAGCGGAAAACCACGATCTCGAATGTCGACATTTGTAAAAGTAATCAACTAGGAAACTATGATGCTCTTCGAAGGAAGATTAGAGCTGAGTCAATAATGATTGATCACCATCCATCAAACCATGGATGAATTGAAGGAAGAACCGATGAATAATGCCTAAGAATCACTAAATTCGTGCACGGTTCATCTATCTATACATTGATTCATGATGATCGATGGAGTCACGTTCAAGACGGATGTCTGGTTTTCGAAACATTAATAATGAATATCAGAAATTGCATCGATCCGAAAAACCCGAAGAAGGGTCAAGCGAAGAATCGTATATTTCTCGGGGCATGAACACTTTCGTTTCTCAGTTCGGCTACTGACTCCAATATCAATCACTTTTCGCGCTTGGATTGTCTGGAAACTTCCTTGAATAGAAAGGTGCATGAAGCCGCAAACAACCTGCCTAGGCGCCAATCGGGCCATCGTACTTTTCTGTCGAGAAGGCTCTTGAGAAATTCTTCGATTTTTAGACTCTTCTAGGAGAGAAAAGTAGCCCATGAATGCGAGTTAGCCGGTAAGAAGCACGTCTCGGTGTATACAACCGACACGCATGGGCACAAGACCTTGAAATGCGCTCTCGAACTCCGTAAACACAGGAAATTCATTTTATTAGCCCTTCCAGATGCCACAAAAGAAACTCGGGAATTTTCCATCGGCGGCGGCGGCGGCCAAAGACACAACTGGAAAGGCGGACCATTTTTGAGAGCGTTCGTTATCGGGTCTCTCCGATCTTTATGTGCGCTGAGGGGCCCCGGGAGTTTCGACCCTTGAATCATCGGTTCCGGTATGAATGCATCGGAAAATACCACGCGCCTCCACGAGCAATGTTCTCCCAACCTTCGCCGCGATCATGGGCAGAGCACTTAAAGAGCTGAATCGGAGCCTCCGTGTCCAGCGGCCGCCCGTGTGACCCGCATTGAAATTGTCGTGAAATTTCGCAATCGGGACACGTTCGACGAAATCCGTCGAAGCAAGCCAATTCGTTTATGAGGGGCGTATTTCAGTGTGACGAGAGTGCAAAGTCTCCAAGATGAACCTCGACATCGCGAATATCGACGCCTCCGGTCGGCCTCTCGCACAAAGATTCGAATGCATCATTCAATCCGTTCGGGGAAAGAAATCGATCGAATGTTCTGACAATGAGGAGGGAAAACAATTGAAACTATCGATTCGACGTAGCATCACCCGACTGACGGTCAGGCGAATGCAAAAATCCTCATAGGCTGCGTACAGCTCGCGGGCGTCGGCGTTACGCCCAGCGGTGTGTCCGCATTGAGCCGATATGACATTCAGCGACGAGATTGGATACAGCGTGCACACCACACATATCCCGCGGCACGTGTTGACGTCACGCCACAAACTAAGATTCTGTTGCCGTGCTTAGCGAAAGCCGAGTCGACTTTGGCGTTTCGTTATGTGACCGAATGCGAAACTCATCGAAAGCGAAGGAACAGGAACAGACCGAGCGACGCGGGCCCATGGAGACTCTCAGTCGGTTGTTTGCATCGGGAAAAAGTGTATAAGCTACGCTCTGACCCGAGCCTTCATACGAATTCAATCATCAAACCAGAGAAACCTCGGAGTTTACACTTCATGCTCTGCGTTTCAGTTTGCGTCTACTCGCGGGAGGATTGAAAACAAGCACATTAGGTGAGTTCGCAGAACGTTTCCGAGTCATTCGGACCTTTGGCAAAGCTCTTCGATTTACCATTAGTGCTACCATTCCTGGAAATAGGAAACGGCATCCATTCCAGAAGGTAGCGTTGGTCAAATTCTCTCTCAGCGCCCGCTTCTGGATGATATTCATTCATGAGTCCGTATTGAGCGAACTTCGATCTCTCACAACCTGGCTCTCGGTTCGACGGCTCGGTCTGACACCAGAAATTCGAAAGCGCGAGAAAGACATCGCCTGCCACGCTGCGAGAAAGTCTTTCTTGAGATACGGCTGATTTCAAACAGCGGCAGCAGCAATGCTTTCTCAAAATATGCCTGAACCGAGAGGAATTCCTTGAGGCGTTAAGACTCACAAATAGCTCGAACGTTCCGGGAGTTGCGAGATGACAAGCTCGAGAAGCACATTTGTCCAAAGACTCTGCGACGACCAACGATGCCGGCAGCAGCGGTCCGATCGCGTTGATCTGAACTCGTGTAAATTTCCCTGACGCAGAGCGGGCTCGTTAAAGAGCGAGCGACACGTGCTCTGAATCGCGGAATCCTCGAGTGACGGAAAATCTCGCTCGAGTTCACGACGCGCACTGCGACCTCAAATCCCGGCTTCTGGAAACGAAGGCTCCCCGGCCCGCAGCCGAAAATCTTCTGAGTCCGAGATTTTTGCATTCCTCTCACATATAACGCCGCAGTTCGCTTTGATCTCGTCGTTGATGTCGAATTGCTCATCAGCTGGAAACAGAGAACGAAAAGAGGGAGCTGCAGCCGTGCTCAAGAGCGAGCGTAGAGGTCATGTAAGAGTTCTTTCGAGCCAACAACTAAAGCCTAATGTTTGTCGATGCCGTGCGGTAACCCTAAAAATAAAAGAAGCTCCAGTTAAAATGTGACAAGGAATCACAAAGGACACAACGAAAGAGGAGAAATGTCTCTGAACAAGCAAAACACACTCGGAGCTTGGGCCTTTACGACGGCGAATCTCTGTCGTCGCGATGTTGACGTCGTTCGTTCGGGCATCGACAAGTGACAGACAGACGGCACTGCAAAAAAAAGGATTTCCAGCTCATGGCAAAGATCACCTTCCTCTTATTCCTCCGCAGTTCGAGATCTCGTACCAGCGTCCCACGAAGTTTCGATAATCTGTTTCAGTTCGTGTTTCGCTTCGCCAAAACACAAAGTTCATCGGACAAGCAACCCGTCGGTTAGCAGGGAGTGGCCCTTCGAGAGCTAATGCAGCTCTTACCATTCGATAGGAAGCAGTGCAATACGCACAATTGATCAACCCTGTCAGATCATAAGAAGGAAAAACAGTCATTATTCACGAATGAGAGAATCTCGGCTGAAGTGTTGCCGCACTTTCTGCTTCTTCTTGCTTTACCGTTTGTCGATTTCTTCAGCGTCGCTGCGAGAAGCGCGCTGTCATTGAATGCGGAATCGTCGAGATAATCGCGAGCTAAGTGGCTCGGTCTTCGATCTCGAAAGCGACGTGTTCCAAGGGAAACGACTGATTTATTCGGCGAATCGTTGAGAATCCGAATTTATGTGAAATCGACTGGATAGAAAAAGGTCAATAGAGAGATTGGTCGGAACCATCCCCGGAGGACAACCGGGAGGATTCAAGAATCACGGATCAATATGATTTCAGGGATCCGTGGACAGAATCAGATTGGAGACGTTCACCTCGCCGCTGAGGGTGTCGAGAATCCCAGTGAGACGCTTGGGCATCCTTCTATACGGTTCGTCACAGTCAACGAGTCGAGCACGAGGCTGTGGAACGAACATCAGAAAATTTTGGAGTGAACCCGTGAAGAAAAATCGCAGACCATGGAGTCGTGTAAACTGCGAAGAAAGTTCGGGTACTCACGTCCGGGAGACATCAGATGCTCATCAGAATGTAATTTACTCGTTGACAATTATGCCACAACGCATGAACGATCCTGTCGGAAACCTTGGAAAGAGTCCTGAGTGATTCCTCCAGTCCACGGAGAAACTGGAAGCGGTCCACATGTAACAATACAGCTCCTTTCGAGATCGAGCTCTGTAAGGTCTCAGTTTGATTTCATCGATTTCTTATCCCTGACTTGGACACACAGCTTGTCAGGCTCGGCGGATTTCGGACGGGAGTCATCCATTTATTGCTTCGTTTCTCGTTTTTTTTTCTTTTTGATAAGTCACGCTGCTGGACCACCCAAAAGAATTTCAGCCAATTAATAATTTGAAGCTGCCTGGCGGGAAAAGATGGCCGAGATCGATACCTGCCGATGTTGTATCTTTGTGTTCACTCGTTCCGAGAGTTCTTTTCCGAATCAAAAGAGAGTCGGGAACAAAAAAAACGTCATCCGCAGACGCTACGGCAAGAAAAGACTGATCGAATCAGATCCTGAAGAACTCACAACAGGAATGTCGCACCTGTTCTCGGCGAAGAATCGCAGAGCTGTGATGAACTTGTTCGAGACATACCGATATGAACGAGGCGAACTCCCTGGGACCTTCATCTCCGATCCGCTTGAGACAAAAACTCGAAAATATCGGGAGCTGCGACTTAGTTTCCCCAGCACCCAATGGGAACGTTTCCCATGGAGCAAGCGAGACGGCTTGTGAAGCCCGATCAATGACCGAACCGGCATCGCCCGGTGGATGGCGGTCGTTGTTAGCTTCCGGCGAGTTCGTGTAGAACAGCAAACGCCGTTTAGGTTTCTCCATCGGCATTATGCAACTCCCGTAGCTTAATGGAAGGCATTGCGGATGCTCGGGCTCTTTTGCTCCATGAATAATTCGCCCTCCAGCCAGAGTAATTCTCTCTCTCTCTCTGCCTGATGCGTACCGCCCCTACTCCTATTCATTCAGGAGATATCCTCTTCTATCCACTCACTTTGGCTCCTCTCATAGAGAAGTGCGTGTTTGTGGCCCCAAACATGGAGGGGTTAAGCCAAAAGATCGCGTTCCGTGAGCGCGAGAAACGTTTTCGGAAGGCCCCAGCGAACAAAAAGCGTCGGCATGTGGGTCATTCGAAAAGTGAGACCATCTGATCGTTCGAAATGGCTCTCGTTGAATCATATTTGTCCGAGTCGTGGATCCCAATAAAAATGGAACCACATGGAATGACACTGACTCATAAGTGCTAAACAACGTACCATGCCACGCTCTCGGCTGCCTCTAAAAGAAACGCCCTTCGCGGCCATCGACATAGATTGTCTTCATTGAATTGAAAGGTCGTCCGGTGTTTTTCCAGTATATCGCCAACGCCTCGCAGATAATTGAGGATCCACGTGAGGAAGATTCGGGCATTGATTCGAGGGACATCATATTGCGAACGATATCGTGGAACTAATTTCCCTAGAGGCAAAACAGCCGAGAAAAGACACCGATAGATCTTGGTGAGAAGATAAAGAGGAACGCGAGAAGGATCTCGGCGAGATACACTATTGCTCCGAGAAGCAGACTGCATCAACGGCTGCTGTCAACGCATCTCTTGGATTTGATCGAGTATTTAGAGGATCCGAGTCTCGTTAGCTTGATGGAGTGCCAATCTAATGGAGGAGCTGTTTGGAACAGGAGCGAAAATGGTGAAACTATGAATAGGAAGAGTAAAACGGAGTTCCACGAGAGCTTCGAAGTCAGAGACGGAATTCAGAATCGCTCAACAGAGATGACGTGAGTCTACAACACACTCTCGTGAGTTCGCTCGAGTGGCCGTCGTCATCGGGGCCTGCTGCTCTTCTTTGGTTTTCTCCTCAACCTGCACTGACCTTCGGCGTGGGGCATGGGAACCCACACTGCAATCTGTGCAAGTGCTGCGTCGGATATTCCAGCTCATGATTTGAACGGATACGAATCGCCTCGATGTCTCCAAGATCGAGGAAAAGCGGTTCTTCCTGAGACTGATTGGGGACTTTCTCTGGCGGGATGGAGAGTTCCCTTTCTTCCATCGGAGTCTTCGAATCTTCTTCGAGCTGTCGCCGATATGGATGATGTTTGTAACTGAACACGAGTACACAGACAGAGTAGTGGCCTTGATCCGTTCGTCCAAGGCTTCCGGTGCATTCAACGCGTCTGCAGAAAGATTTCTCGTCGTGTCTAGATTCGGTTACGGGAAATCAGCCGCCAAAACATTGATTGAGTCAGCAGGATTCCTCCGAGAGAAAAAAGATCAACCTAAGAGAAACCGAAGACTCGACAGGGAATGTAGGACACCGAGAAGAGCTGTAACCAGAGGTAAGAGTGAGAGAAAATCGAGAAAGAGACAAGCAGCGAAAAGACGAAATAAGGATCTGTTGATGATGACGCCGCACTTTAATGCATTTTTGATGACGCCTCCATCCACGAGAATCAGAAATGTTTTTTTTTTCTCGTTTATCTCCAACTCCTCGGCTGTTGTATGGGTAGCCCTTCGTTCTCTGATCATGATTCGCATCGGGACGTAACCATTCTAGCGAGAAGAAGTACCGAGAAAAGAGTAACTGAGTGGGCCGATCTTCTCATTTTTGACTGACTGACTGGCTGGCTGAGTGAGTGAGTGAGAGATCGACTCTTCCGGCAAGCCGACTGCGCGGGCCTTTGAATGACAGTTGTCTTTTTGGTCGTCATCTTCAGAAATCACTATCGGAGCCAGCCTGACGATCGCCACCTGCTGAAGCACTTGGAAAAAAGAAATGGAACATTTTCGACAGAACGAAATGAGCGAAATATGATTTCCGATAACTTCGATTCATTTTATGATCAATTAGATTCTTTTTATTTCGATGTGGCACATTCAACAAGATCAGAATATCTTCGTATAGAGTATAACTAATCTCTCATGATGTCTCTTCTGCTCCACCGAATGATCTACACAGCGGATCCACTCATCTAGTGGTTCGCTGCTTACACATACCTTCCAGGAAATGTACTTTTTTGATTCCTTTAGATTTCGTAACACCTTCGCGAGATAGGGGCGAGGGAGACTCGGACTTGAACTCCCTCAGCGTTCCTCTCTCCTGAATTTCCATCAAATCCAATCTGTTTTCTCACATAGCTGAGCTCTTCAGCTCTCGACCGAGTGATAAGAACTTCGAACAGAATCCAGGAATCAAAATCGTCAAGTTCCTCTTTACACAAAAGCAATCCTCTTCTTGTCGTCGAAACAACGTAGACACGGGCCAGCAAGCTTCCGCGCGCTAAAGTCGCAGTTCTTTTGAATCTTTTCTCTTGAACGAAATTCAGGGACGTGAATCGTTGAAATGAAACGGAGGTTACGGACATTCGATTCAGTGTCGATCAATTCACTTTCTGTTCCGAGAATGTGGTCAAAAGAGAAAGTTCCCGTTTCGAAACCGCACCGCTCGAACCGATCTCCTGAAAGACTCTGAGCGCGGTCACGCATGACGCACGCAAACATTTCAGTCGGGAAAACACGTCTTCATTTCACAAGTCACGAACTTGCATTGATTGGATAACGACTTCCACGCGCTCTTCTCTGTACAGGTTGTTAGGCGAGTAGTGGTACTACATGCAGAAAGTGTAGATAGTCGATTCGACACAGCGGGCAGACGACAAATGGTCGGCACTGCAGCGCTGCGCCTCGCGTCAAGTAGCTAGCAACAATAGATTGTAACATTTTACATTAAATATCAGCTTTTCATATATCAGCGATTTCCAAAGAAAGTATCTACAGAGCGTCCACTTTGTTTTCGGGGGAATGAACGCTGTCGTACCCTTTTCTTGGTCACGTTGCTTGTTGTCATTTTGGGGAAAGTGACTTTCATAACCTTGCTTTGATCGAAGAAATTTCAGAATCTTTAGACGCGGCTAGAATTCCACGAGTTCCCTTTCCCGAATAATCGGTGAAATAATTACAAAGATCCGAACCTCTGAGGTAAAATGGACTCCGATCCGACTTCTATGAGTGTTTCATGATTTCCCTCCCCCCCCCCCCTCGCCCCCAATGGACACCAAGTTTCTCAAAGCTGATGACCAACAAACACTGGAACCGTGACCAGAGTTTGAGCGCCGAACTCGGGCTCCCAAACCTTACCAAGAGCTCTTAACGTGATAGACTAGTGTACGACTTCGACTGGGCTTTCGGATTCATGGTTTCCTAATTTGTGTTCTTCACTTCGTCCCTCTCCTGTCTCCCTAATGTCTACCAACAAAGTATACTCCAAATGAAGCGATCAATATCGAGATGATTCCGGTGCTGATTCTATCGGAGCTAGAAACTCCCATCGAGTTGGGTTTGAGCTCGCGCTGTTCTCTGCAGTGCTTCGGAGTCCAGTGATGGCAGTACCGCTCGAAGTTCGGATCGGGCTGAACTACAACTGACGAGCGATCCATGCTGCACGCCGACGAGACCTCATTGCGGTAGCAGTTCGAGTAGTTGTGATGCTCGCTGCAGGGTAAAATATGCAGGTTTTTAGTCGTGAGTTTTTTTCGCTCGTTTGCATGAACACGGCATTGGCGGATTGCTTCTCGATTTTTGTGTGTTTTTCTTTTCTCGTGCCGTTTGCCCGAGTTCTCTCGATTGAGAATGAGGTTCCACAATGGAAAACGCGGTCTCCAATCTACTGCGCGGAATCTCTGTGATGTTGTTTTTCTTTTCCCAGTTTTTTTTCCGGCCAGAACTATGAGAAAAATAAGTTCGGGAGGCCTCGTTTGGAGGCGCGGGAAAGGTTTCGTGACAAACGCCTGAGACCGAGTGGTAGATGAATGTCATCAGTTAATCATCAGGCTCGGGCCTTGGTTCGCCTCTACCGCAAACGCGGGTTTGACACCTGTGGTAATTGCTCAAATTTTCCAAAAACATTGAACAATCTTGTCGCCGGTAACAGAGGTATTTTTAGTTCAAAGTTGGTTGCTTGGTTGGTTTCAAAGTCGAGTTAGTCAGAAGACGATGACGGGGTTTCTGGTACTCTTCGCTTCACACTCCGATGATTTTCGGTGGAGACATTAATGCGGGGACTGAGACTCACCAGCAAGCAGATCGAATGGCTTCCTTTCCCTCAGCCTCGTTCACGACACTTTTCATCTTTTCCAGATGATTCGAGCATTTGTTGACGGCCTTCAAATGGGCAGTTTTGTAGCAGTTTTCGGTCGAAATTCCGTTGTCCGAAACTGGAACAAAAGTGGAACAATCAAACCTCCGTTTCTCGATCAGAATTCTGAGCTCTCAAGCTTCAAGTCGAAATAACTCACGAATCTTCTTGCAGACGAAGTTGTAGAATCGCTCGACAACAACGACGAATTTCGCCATCCGTTTGCAGGTATACAGAGTCGAGCAGTCATGTGAAGTCTTCAGTGAGCTGGGGATCGAGGAGATCAGTATTCAGTTCGATGCCACTCAGTGGAAGGTATTCTAAAGGAGTGTCACAACAACTCACCTGCAAACGCGGATTTTTTCTTCCTGTGGAAGCTCATTGAATCTCACATCTCCGCCCGGAACAGCATCTGTAAGGTTGCATTGTGACATCGCATCACAATCTGAAGTGAAACGGGACGCTTTGTGAAACTGTGGTCTACGTTACTCCTCTTTCCAGTCTTCATGTCTTCAACAAAACTTTGGCGGCATGTCACTCAGGGATGCGTGAACTATTCTACAGGTTCCATGCATTCGGCTCCAGAATTCAATTGAAAACTAAGAGGGAAAATCAACTTTCGACTCGAGTGACGACAAATTCTCTCTCCACAATGACATTTGCGAATTATGGCGCTGAGAACTTCGCTTTGCATTTCTTCGCGCTTCTGATGGGTCTCAGATCGAATGTTCCGGAATCGTAATCCCGATGAGATCGCCGAACGATGCCCCCCGCATTATCGAATCTCTTCTGTCTTTGATTTCTCATGATCTTTACATCAGGATCGAGGGAAGAGTTCGTCGTTCACTTTCTTCGGGAGCAATCATGACGTTTTGAGCGGAATTCCGACAAATTCGTCAGTTCCGATCTAGAAAAGAGGTTATCACACAAACAAACCACGCTGTTTAGGAAAAGAGCACTTCCCCGACTTTACCTCTCTTCTCGAAATCGAAGGCGGTATCTAATGGAGGGAAAAGAAATGAATTATAATCATGTTGAAATAGGCTTTGGCGTTTCCGGACGCTCATCATGCTTGGATTGGCACTCGAGGCGATCTGTGCGAGCAAAACAGTTCCGAAAAAGTTGGCGATACTTTTCCTTGGAGGGAGTTATATTTTCTCCGGACTTTCAGAGTAAATCTTTTGGAAGAGCAAGCCGCGCGGGCAGAGAACGATTCGATGGTTGGGGGAAAATTCGAAGTGATATTCTCAAGGAGAGCGAGCTTCGTCTCGGGGCGATTGACACGGGTTCGGGAAATTCATCGAATGGCGCTCGTAGATACCCGCAGCGTCGGTCGAAGCTTTCCCGTCGATTGGAAGTAAACACCGCAACTCAACTTCCATCTTTAGAGTAAGCTGAGCTAAACACACGGATGGGATGGGAAACTAAAGTAACCAGAACAGGCCATTGCTAATATGAAATGTGACCGCTCGAAGCGTCTACATCTACGACAAACAGAGCAAACAAAGTTCTGCATTCCTCGTGAGGGCAACAATGTGCGAACCGGTGAGACACAGAAAAAAACAAACCAACAAACGAGCCATCCAAGTAGCACTGGACGAACCTTCAGGTCGTTGAGTTGTGGATGGAACCCGCATCAAATGCGCCTCAGGTTGCGGAATCGGTTCATAAGCCGGCCCTATCCAAGCTGAAGGTAATTTTTCTCTCTTTTAGGTCGCGCGAAAGTCAAACCAAAATTGAAACAAGGCCGCTGCCTGTTTGTCAAGTTCATGAATCTCAAAACGATGAGGCTGCACACGATTCAACGATGGATAGCGATCCGAAGTTGCATGAGTTCGACCGATGAAATTTTCTGAATTTCTGGCTGGCACTAGCTCCCAACTAAAAGGTGAAATCCAACTTCAAACCATGCCCTAATCAAATTTCGATAATGCCACATCTCAACTCAGATAGATACTTCCGCAACTATTCTTGGTTAACGTCGAGTCTCTTGAGAAAAGCGCTTCAACCGCGTCCTCATTAACCTTTAGCCGCCCGGACTGACCGTGGGCTGTCATCTAATTTAGAAGAAGCGTATAATGAAGGCGAAGTGGCTCAAATTCGGTTCTTGACACCGAAACCATTTTAGCTCGATGTTGTTATAATATATTCCCCTCATTAGACGGAAGAAACTCTCATCGAGGTGATTCTTCGATGTGGTGGAAGACGGCGAATGTATTTTGATATGAATCGGAATTACCTGGAAAGAAATGAAATTGAATCTTTAGGAAAGAATGACATCGTTGCGTTTGAAATGTGTACACTGGAAGAGCAATACGAAACCGAAAGGAGGGCTGGAAGTGGAAGCAATCCTGTTGCGTTCTTTTTTCCCTCTCATGCACTTCCATACTTTAGAGCACGGACGAGTATCGAAGTCGCAATTGTAAATATCGTTCCATTCCAGAGAGTGGACGTTTTTACAGGATGCGACAGTTCGCTTCGACTCTTCTCGCTTCAGCAGGAAATGGAACTAAACTAAAAATGCCTTTCCAGGCTTTCATGGAACTGCCGTTCGCAGTTCTCGAGGCTGTAGCCTAGCATGCTTCCCACAAGCTCCCTCGCTCGTCTTGTAGAAAGCGAGAGTCCTCCGTGTAGGTTTCGTTTCTGACGACGCTTATATAACTAACCAAGCGAGCACCTTGAAATGGGTGAGTATCAAACTGAGAGTCGGTCGATGAACTGGCGCTATTCAAGAGAGACATCGGTGGCTTGACTTGCCTCGCCGCCCGGCTCGGCTCGCTTGAGTGGAAGCCGGTCTATGTAGTAAAGCCGTGGAGAGCCCGCGTGGAAGCGAAATGTCAACCGCTCGGCTTGATTAGGAATGACAATGAGCTCAGTGCTCGGGTGGTCCAACAATCGGCCATTCAGACAGTCCTGTTGCTGTACGGAAAGTACTGTTTTTCTCGATCGAAATGGACGGAAAAAAAAAACAGAAGACTCGCTCGCGCTGCGGTAGGGCAAGCCTGAGCGCGAGCCGACAGTTTGAACAAGAGAAGTCTGCACTCAATGAACGTTAATGATGGCCCTAACTGATCACTCGTGGCGCCTCTCTGAGGTTTGCGCAAATCGTATCGGCAAGCAGGCGGTCAATACGGAGCAGCTGATGTGAGTTGCAAAGTGCCGAAGAACTCTCAAGATGAGGAGTCAGGGAGCATCAAAAGATTCGATCAGGTTTGATTGTTCGAATTCTCGCGTTTCTAGCCCTTTACTCTACGTCATTCCCTCATGAATTGCGGTTTCACCTAGAATCTCGCGTAATAGAACTCTTCAAGACTCGTAGACTGATGATTCGTGTCCTCCGATCTACTCGATCCAACACGAGGGCCCCTGACTCCCCGGGTCATTAGCGGAGTGCTTCTCACAGACATAAGTCTTTTCAAGTGTTAACGTTTCCGTGGTTTATCGCGAGGTTTTCTCGCGAATTCGCGGTGGGCGAATTTCATTAACAGCTCAGATAGCGCTCACAGTAAAATACTCGTTATCACAATCAGCGGAAAATTGTCACCGCCAAACGAAGCCGATGGCCGCCATCGAGGGAAAGCTGACCACCAGAAATAACAAGTGGACAAATGCATTAGAGGTGGAGCGGAGATTTTGAAGCAACAGCGGGAAACAACCGCAAAGAGGATCGGAGTTGGTGGAATGGGAAAATAAGTGGGATGTGACAGAAACGAGATTTGAAATGACACAAAGATGAAAGCGTCAGCAATTTAATGTGCCGTCTTGATCCAATGTTGGAAATCGCGGCTGATCGAGGTGATGATGACGTTGAAAGATTGACTTAATTCAGCGGGTTGGTGACCCGGCGTTTCAGAAAGGAAGCAGAGGAGGGAGAAGAGCGTCCGACTGAGCAACGGAGAAGAAAAAATGGCTACCTTAAATCAAGAGGCATCAAAACTCTCGGACCTCCTGCCGCTGAGATTGAGCTGTTTGAGCGAGGTTCAGGGTACGCCGAAGATTCTGCCGGCCGGCTTAAGTGACGCGTGCGTCGTTGCTAAGTCAAACTGACACGACTTCTGAAGACAGAACAGACAACTGCGAGCTGAGCATCTGACAGATGTCTCTCTTCGTCCCTTCCTTCCTTCCTCCCTCCGCTGATGCGCACAGTAAACAAGCAAAAGAGGAACCTCATCATGCACGAGTCATCAATGGCGCCGCGCCGGTCGTTTTTTCCCCGGCTCGACATAGACATTGTCGGCGGTGTTCCACTTCTTACGAGTTTCTTCGTTTCTTTCTTCCTTCCAGATCTCAACCAATTCAGGACAAACTCGTCGTCAACATTAATATGTACATTGAAAGCGGTCAATTGTTCCATCCAGATGCATTGATCTTTTGGGACATCTTCCATGGGGATGAGAGTTGATTACCGCTCTGCTTGAAGTCAAAAAGCATCTTGGAACGATGTCAAAAGAGAGTTTCGGCTCGGAATGGCCGGGATGCGACCTTTCCGCGTGAGAGCAGCTCTCTTCGTTTGGAGGAATTTTCATGGCGACAGCCCTCATCGGATCATCAAACTCTCATCGCATGAATCTCCGTCCCAGTTCCTTCGCAGCCGGAACACGGCGTTGAGCAACGATCGAATCGGGCGACTATCACCTCTTGAGTGAGCGATAAGATATCATTCACGTCAGAGGAAAGTTCGACATAGCTTCGCATGGATCGATGATGATGATTCGGAAGCGAGCTGACCGATCGACTGTGGGACGGATTTCTTTAACCGGATCTCAAGTACCACCAGCAGCAGCGCTCGATTGAGCAGCGATGACACCATCTGCTCCGAACGAGTAATAACTCATTCGGATCCATTGGTATCTCAGTGCCCCGTCCGGCTTCAAGTTCCTAAACGACTCTCTTTTCCGTTTGGCAAATGTTGTGATTACATTTATTACAGCTTTATTTATCAATTGGGTCCTCGAATGCGCGGAAAGCTGACGCTGAGTTTCTTTCACATCCCCTGCTCCGGGTCTGCCCATAAACCTAATTGGGTAAAGCGACAATCGAAGATGCTCCACTGGGTCAGCTGCCGACTCGTTCTTCGATATTGATTTTATATTTTGTCGCGGTGTATTCCTTCAAGCAGGCGCTCTGAAGTTGTTTCACGTAGTGGATGGGAGAAGAAAGCCGTCGATGGGGCAGTTGGGCTTCTTGAAGAGTTTTTTCTTCTCTCTTTGAGTTGTCTGCTGCGAAACGATGATTATGCTCTGGAGCCAGGTGTCGGCTATAGGTATCATCACTCAACGGGACGACGTCATTTTTTCTTTCTAGAGCTCGGTCTGACCATTGTCAGAACCTTTTCTCGTTCGCTTGTTATGGATACTGAGCCGCCCATGCCAAATAAGATATGAAAGGAACGAGCCTTGGAGGAGGCCGACATCGAACGATAAAGGGTTCGAGAACGAATTGATTTCGCGCGTGTTGGCATAATATTTAGGTCATATTTCAGTTTGAGTTTACGGTGAGGCAACAGGCCCACGGTGAGCTCTCATTGTGAGCACGCGACTCGCCGGAAGCGAATCGCGTCCATCTTTTTTTTTCTTTCTCTGATTCCACGAAGTTGGGTCGCGCCCCTCGAACCTTGGCAGCTACTACAAACGCGCGCTTGTCAGAAAGAGGTACTGCCGTGTCGGATTCGCTCTCTACACGATTTGTCAGGCGGTTCTTCATTCGAAACTCAAGTCGAGTTCGGGGGATTTTTTAGTTCGGATTCTGGCTCTTTCCGCTCCACTGCAGACTAATTTGAACAGAACGTATTCTGTGACTGCGGAATAGAGGTGGATTTGCACGTTGACAATCGGACGTGATCGGGTTGAGATGACGTTGAACTTTGATAACTCGTAGCGTCCGGATTCAGCCTCGGCGACTTC
Organism: Neoseiulus cucumeris; assembly: GCA_021527715.1. Lineage (NCBI taxonomy): Eukaryota > Metazoa > Arthropoda > Arachnida > Mesostigmata > Phytoseiidae > Neoseiulus > Neoseiulus cucumeris. The sequence continues at coordinate 1,137,781 of JAJSRV010000015.1, forward strand.
GGGACGAGTCCGACTTTGAGGTCTTGCGGGAGTGTTGTCAGCACTTGCAGAGAATGTATTCGTATAATGAGAGACTGATCCCGAGACGGGAGTTGAAAATCCCCGTCGTCACAGCGGCCTAATTGTGGTACGTGGTCCGAATCGCATGTGAAGCACGCGAAGCAACTTGTTCAAGGGCGTTGACGATTCGTTAGTCGTGGTATACCATCGCTAGATCCGACCAGGTGCCGGTCCTGAGGCAGAGAATCAGACACGCGGACATAGAGATTGTCCGACCGACCGTAGTTCAAAAATAGAATTATGGCAACGTGGTTGGTGAATATGCGGGCGGGCAGGCAGGCACGAGAATCGTCCTTACGGGCGAACCAGTTGAGTATTCAAAGTCGGCAACAGAAGCGCGCGAATATTGTTGTCATGGGTACGCAACGACACGATGGTAATCAGCGCCAGCAAGCAGCTACTTCATCATCATGCGAAAGCCGCTGTCGGAAACAAACGTCTGCCGATGCAGCAATGACAGAACTCACAAAACTGTGAAAAAGATCTCCGGACGTTCACGAAAAGATCGCTCACTCCCGCTCGCGTTTGCCACTCGATCATTCTCGGCGTCTCGCGCTCACACAGAAACAGAAAATGAACAGAAATTAAGGTGGCCACAAAAAGGATAGGAGCGAGTGTCGAGCTCGGAGTTTCCCTGGCTGGCGTGGTATGTGCCTGCCTGCCTGCCTGCATGCCTGCGTCTGAGTAAAGGGGCAACGGAGTCGATAAAGTCGTTAAGTGCAGATTCGGACGCCTGCCAGAGGAGAGAAAAACTATCGGCAGCCATTGACCAGCTTCCCTCCATTCTTCTTTCGAGCTCACCGTTGCTGTTTGCTTTCGGAGGAGCACTGGTTGAATCCGTTTGCTTCCCGGCTCGTCTGAGTCGCGCCCAGGACCCCTAACCAAGCGAACGACCGATCGAGCAAGCCGCACTTACTCCCGCACACAATTGACCGTTTTTGCTAAAAAGGGGCCAACAGTAAAGTGTGGCGTTTGGATCGATGTTCGGCTGACGCTTAATCCTAATGGAGTTCAGATGCCCGCATCGGCGATTATCATCTAAAAAGGCAAAACCTCCGAAGACTCTCCTCAAGTTATTTATGCCGTTTTACCTGTGGTGCCAATGACCATCGTCGCGGTGGTGGTGGCGGCAGCTTGGTCGGCAAAAGTGGAAACAAACACACAACAACAAAAACCGAACTCGAGCCACGGACTCAACAAAAAAGCTATGATGAATCATGATTTGACCGGAGTCGACCACGTAGAGTAACACTATGAGCCTCCGACCACATCTGGGAGTTGGGAACGAACGCGGTTCCGTGGGAAAGACATCGGAACTGGGGATTAACGCGTTCGAAACGGAAAGCGGAGGAGTTTCGAACGGACGAGCGCCGAAGTTCTGGTGGGATCCTTTGTGGTTTCTTTGTGGCCAGTGATCGCATACGCCGTGAAGCCCCTAAACAAGCAGAAATGTATCATGGCTAAGAAGCATGGCCGTTCCGCGGATCATTTAACCGCACTTTACTTAAACATTTCGGCTTGCCTGCCTCGACAAGAGGCATGAAGGTAGAAAAAGGTAAGGAGGGAAGTAAATTTCACGCCTCGAGACTTCACCGACGAAAACCCCAACGACGGCACGGAAGTCTCAGAATCGCGGCCGTCGCTACACCGGGCTTACTGCACGTCCGTCCGACCGACCGACCGCCCGCCCGCCCGCCCGTTCGTTTTTCGTTCGTTCACTTGCTCCTCGACGGCACAGAACTAGTGAGGCCCCATTCACCATCTTCACCGTCATCCAAGATCCGTTGGGATCATCATTTCCTTTGCGCCTCATGCAGCCGTATCATAGTTTCGGGGGCAGGAAGAATGGTTAAACTTGAGGCTAAGCCAAGACTTTTCTTCTTGCTCCCGTGGATCGGTTGGTTCCGGTTCATATCCGAGCCTCGGACGCTTTGCATTGAGCTCTGCAGGAGAACGTTCATCGAAGTGATCATGAGTCCGACGACAACAAGTTTGAATGTTCTCGAAAAATTTGGCTAAACTCCAGTGGCTCCCAGAGTTTACCGAATTCGTCCAGTCCAGTCTAGACGGAAGCGAGCGGAGAGAGGGAAAGAAAAAAGAGAAGGATAAACTTGTTCAAAATGCGTGGCTGCTGCCTCTGATTCGAGGACACTGGAGTGGGTACATGTTGTGTGAGCTTCGACTGGCTTGATGCCAAAAGGCTTACTACGCGCCGCTGTCGCCACTACCAGCAGCTATTCGCCGCACAACGTCCCACCCAAACATAAGTTGGAGTCCCATCCCGTTTCCGATGGAATCTCTGTACTTGTTCAGAGCAACAACTTCGAAGAATTTTCTGCCGGCGCACAACAGTGACACTTGTCAGAAAAAAATCTCCGCGAACTTGGAAGAAGAGAAGGAATGTCTCCAATAAGGAGGAAAGCGTTGAACAAAGGCGTCAATGACGAGAATTCCCATGTTGGAACGTTTGTTCCGCGCGCCGATCCGGCCTTTTTGCAGTTTGCAGTTGTTCAAAATCAAATATAGCTTTCGTCGAGAGGAAAGGAGCGTTTTCGTTCGAGGCGCCCGCCGCGCCGTGCCGTTGGTGCCGGGCCGTCTCGACGAGCTGAAAGGGCTCTGAGGTGACTACCGCGTGGAAGTGAGTTACAAATGGACGTAAAGTACACTGTGGTGACAGAGAGGTCAGTTTGAGGTCAATTTCGCCGCCCACCACATCAGATCGGGCCGTTTGATCCACCTGATATACGTCAGGGTATGCTTGAGAAGAAGTCGCTCTGTCAGCTTACCCGCAGAGGTACTTGAAATATGATTGATACATGGAACACGCTGTCAGTGACTATATCAGGAGAAACAGTGTCCGCATGCTTTCACCGAGGGTCCGTCGAAGATGAATTTTTTGTTTGCTTCTCATATTTTTCGCGTCGTCGAGCGTTTTTCTTCCAAGAGGTAAATAACTCACATTGCTCGTAAGTAGCCGTTGGCTTGATAAATGTCGCTACCGGGTGACAAAGCGTTCATTTGAAAATCAGAGAACACAGCACTTCGTAAATACTGCGCCGATAGGACCCGGCGAGAGATCGTTGAAGATCGAAATGATCGACTGTCGGAACAAAAGAATGACTTCATCGTTTTCAGAAAACGCTCCGCCCAAGTGACTTCTGACTCGGGAAGATCGTTTCGCTATGGATGTCTGCTGTCTCATTTTTGATCCAAGGACAAGGGTATTGCTTCTTCTCCCTTTCATGCGTCATCGATCGTCAGATACTCACCCACTTGAGGCAAGCCGCTGTTGAGCAAACAGAATCAAAGAGAGATCAATACGATATTGAAGAATGGCTCCCACACCTATTCCGATAAAGGGTGATGAAAGCCACCGAACAGGATGGAGTCCCGATTCCTTTGGGCGAACGTTCTCAGTGGGCTTTAGACTTTAACAAAAGGATCCCTCGTGAAGAGACTCATCACTTCGGTTGGTCGGCTCAACTTTCTCAGTGCTGATCAATAGCGACAGAAATCATCTTATTCATCAGACTGCTGACTCAACGTCACGGTCAACAGAGAGGGACCGTGCGGTAATCAGAACCAGGCTGTGTTTATAATCTGTTTGGCTTGAAATCTGTGTGCACTCCGGACAAATGCGCACTCTCGGCTTCGTTGAGAACAGTTTCTTTGCTTTGAGGCTCAGACTTCACTTGGCCCTCGACGTTCGTGCAGAGCACAACACCCGCTCGCTTGACGATGGAAGTGAAAAATGAATGTACGGTGAAGGATGAAAAACGTAATCTAATGCGAACGTAAACAGAATGTCCCAGATCTGAACGGCCGCGTGACCTGCTAACGCCAGTCTTCCAAGGAATCAAACCAAGCGTCTGCTTCGTCTCAAACTTCCACACAGTCTCTCGGAAACTTTCAGAGAAATTTCTTCCACATAGATCGCTTAAAGGCGAGACTTTGGTTCGTTGTCGACGGCTACCGCTGGCGGGGCTCACGCAATCCTGCTGATGAGGTGGCTTACCGACCCCATAGAACTTCGCTAGATGTGTTCACGTAGGTCACGAAGTCATTGTGAGCTCGCTTTTTGGCAGGAGACGCGAGAAACTGCGTGATAGAGTGACACGCACGCACGCACGCACGCCCGGGCGAAGGGATGAGACAACGAATGAAAAACAGCGAGAGCCATCGAGCTGCGCGTACATGCAGCCCTCGGAGGGCGCCAGTCGCCACGGCATAAGACAATGATCGGCCAACTTGAGCACCATGTATTCACAGTAAAGCATGAAAGACAATTAGGACGTTTGATCGGTCGTGTGGTTTCCCTGTTTGAGCAGCGGTGCGGTGCAGCTCACGATCGACTGGATGAGTGTGTTGAAGCTGACACATCTCTAACAAGCCCTTCCGACACACGGGACTGCAGCGTTTCTAATAATAAAAACACACAAACACGTCGTGGATGAAGATTGTCAGGGAAAGTTCCTGCACTCGGCCTGCTCGCTTGCTTCCCTGCTCGCTCACTCGGTGCCGCGGTCTGCTGCACTGGCTGGCCGGCGAGCTGGCAGCTTACATGGCGCGCCCATGAACGAAAAGACTCACCAAGCACCGTGCTCGTCGGAACAAGACCACTCTACTCGAGCATGATCTGTTTCCGAGGTTTTCACACAACAACTTCGTCCCGTAGCCTGAATTCCATCGAATCACTCACCGAAAAGATTCCAATAAGTGACATCGACCGCTCGCCGAACCGAATCTCGAATCTTTTTCGACCCTTGTACTCAATTTCGTACAAGTTCGAGTTGTCCGACCGCCCCAAGTCTCCATTCATCCACCATTGACTGAGACCGGAAGAAAAGTTTGCGAGCGGGATAAATCTCCTTACAAGTGGGTTCAGTCGAAGCAAAACTTGAGGCGCCAGCAACTTGAGCGACGATCGCGGACTCAAGTTAGCGGAGACTTGGGACCGGGCTTCCTGCTGCCCATTGGGCATCACTGTCGGCGCAGCGGGTGCAGCGGAAATGGCAAACGGCGCCAAAATGTCCGAGAAAGGTGGTCCCGTCTGACACCGAGCAGCCTGCTGCAGACCAAGTGTCGATAATGCACTTAGCTGCGACAAGCACAGAACATCATTAATAATTGTTTATTGGGTTATACGATGCAAGCTTCACTGTCGTCTCAGGAGAATCAATTTCGTTCGTGGCGATGCTCACCGTCAGTGTATCACATGAGAGCCCGCATCATACGTAAATGCGTACAAAGTACGCACCGAAGCATGATGTTCCCTCGCTCGCGTGCTTGTTCCACCGTCTTCTACCGTAGCCTCTGACTGTGTGGTTGTGTCTACTTCCCGAGGCAGTATACCCTCGGCGTAGGCGACGCACGTTGCGAACCTGTTAGCTACTTAGAATACGAAGATATGCTGCATCGAAATGGAGACATTCTGCCAGATCAAAATAGAAAACGAAAGAAAAAAAATCACCACGGAATGTTGTGACCGATTCGAACGAATTTATGCGGCTATGGTAATACTGTTCGGCAATTTATCATTCCGTCGACTGCACCTGCGGCTACTAGCCCGCGCCTTCTAGCTCGAAACTCGAGCGAAGACGCACGGACAGACAGAGAAAAGATCAACGTTATATCATCGTCTCATGACATGACGCTTTCACACTGTTGTTCACATGAAAGCTTAGTTTGTGTGTGTGTGTGTGTGTCCTTCAACGGTCTAATCCATACCGAAGACAGAATGGACATAAACAACCGCATATGAGTGTTGTCTCACCGCCAGTGTCTTTGTGGAGTTTCTCCGGATCTCAGCTCGGCCGTTTTATCCTCGAAGACAAAAGACCAACGGTGTTATCTGTCGCTCGGAAGAGATTCACTCACTTTCTCTGTCTCACTCAACAAGAATCAGGTCCATTGTTTGTTTCCTTCCCAGATCCAATGTCTATCCCTCTGCGCTCGCATGCCTGACCTCAAAGATATTTTGAAGGAGAGGAACGACCCCAACTCGGCATTCCTATCGAGACCAGAGGACGAGGAACGAGGACGAGGACGAGGGACAGGCCATTGAGGTCATCGATGGGACAATGAAGCGGTAAATCCAGGAAAACTGCTCGACTTCGATCGACATTGTCGCATTGTAGTCACTCGAAGTGATTATGTGGCCCTCTTCGAGCACCGGCTCCCGGCACATGTCCGGAGGGGACAACTCGGCCATCTCCGCGGCTCACAACTATAGCTAAGAAGTTTCTCAGGAGGAATACAACTCTATTGATCGGCTTCCAGCTGAGTGAATAGAATAGTTCCCGTTTAATGAGACGCTTACGCTCGATGTGAAGTTTGGGTTTATCTCTTCTACTAATTAACGGATTAGCACAACAGGAACACCCATAGCCTCGAGGGAGGCCACGGAAAGGGGCCATCTTGCACGACGGCAAGCGCACGTGGGCCGAACTTTTTATTCTTCCTTTTTTTCGTTGTGTTTTTCTCTCTACAACAGAAACCCCATCACAGCTCACACAATGAAAGAAGGTCCAGACAACGCTTTCGGTTGGCTCGCTAGCTCGATCCATTCACCCGGTCATTCATTCATGAATGGGAACGTTCTTCGGAGAATAGAGGTAAGGCTAATATCTCACCCGAGAGAAATTGACCTGTCGTCGAAATTTCACCTGAACACCCAGAGCTTCTCAACGGAACGGCTCTTCACCGAAAGCCGATGTCGGCTTCAATATCAGTGGCGGCAACATCGGCAAATTAACAAATTTATTATATCAGATAAGCGATAGAAAATCTCGGCAAAGAAAGCTGATGACGAACCGGCGGCGAGATAAGCTGAATTCTCCGGACGCTGACTGAGTGATGTGTGTGTATATCGATATCGAACGAGATTTGAATCGTCGCACTGAAGAGTGACAGTGGGAAAAACCTTCTGACTTCTGAACTGTCGTTTTCTGGAAAGCGGACGAGTGCATTCGCACTTCGTGGAAGATGGAGATATTCCAAACCACAGGGTCTCCAGGATATCATCTGAAAGCTTTTGGAATTCCGTCCTCGATTGGATTGAAATCATCAGAGACGTAGAAACCAAGATTCAGCGGAACCGAACTTCGTCTAGATCCCTCGTTTTTCTGTTTTAATTTTTCAAATAAATAATTTTCGGTAAACAGCAGGTATTAGGGGCCGGATCTCCGCTCTGTTCGACGCAACAACAAAAGGAGATTGAAGTCTTTGAGGCGAATCTTAGAGGAGATTCTCTTCTTCTTGTTTCTTCTATTCATAGGCAGGTGCTCTACCGTTTCCCGCATCCGACAGAGTTAACGCCCAGAGTGACGACTTTTCGGGAAGAATTCATATTTTGAGCGAGAGAGCTCAGGCGCGAAATCAGTGCTGGCGGTGGTGGCCTCGCGCCGCGCCGCCGCCGTTGCCATCGTGGATAATGAAATTGAACCTCTTACTCAAAAAAAAGTAGGGAATTCCGCCGAAGCTTCGAGAAGTCGGGCTTCCTCCCCAAAGAGAATTTCAACCCAACTTGGAGTCGATTCCGACATCACGAATTCATCTGGAGTTGGAAACTGCACAGAAAGTCGCGAACGACGGGCAACAGCTGCTGGTGTTCCAAATTTAATTTTGGTCACGACGCGAGCAATCGGTCGCCGTCGAACTTTCGAATGCCTTTCCTTCTTTACATCTCCCCCCCCTGTGACTCGCTGGGTGTTTGGCGGCTTGGCTAACTGACTGACTGACTGACCGACTGACTATTTTGATGACGCGGACCCAACAGGAACTCATCACGGATTTGGGATTTGAGTTTTCAGACCACCCCCTGTGCTCGCGACGGTCGTCCTAACTCCAGTCGGAATCATCGAGACACATTGGCGGGCTGGATGTTGTTAAACTTCGAGGCAAACAAAGGCCTCGTCACATAACCCGAGGAGTTATGAACTCGAATCACGCGCTTTCAGGCCATAGAGCCGCCAAAGTTCCACAGTCGGGGCAATCAACGCGGAGGAGGAAGGGCGATCATCGGGCGCCGACGCATCATAACGTGTTGTCATTATTATGAAAGCCTGCTCCGGAGACGCCAACGCCGAAGCGTAAACGATGAGGTCAACATCGAATGATTTCTCAGCGACGGCGGCGGCCACTATGAGCTCACCGCATCGAATTACAGCAATCTGTGGAGCCCTGTCAAGCCTTTCCAATGGAGACATCTCAAAACATCCGTTGCTTCTCCGAAATCAGATCAGTCGGGCGGTTCGAACACCTCTCGGCTCCTAAGGATCGATACAAAGCGTCGCTCGAAGTTAATCCAGCCCGCGCTGAAGCAGCTCCGTCGACGGCGCGGCGGCAACAGATGGCTGAGGATTCGGACAACAATGCGCCCGCCGCGGTCTGGGGGATAATCCGCCTGAGCGGATGGTGGGTCCTGTCTTTGCTTCGTTCGCGTCTCCCTCCTTGTTTACAGTTTTATTTATGATTGCTTGGACGTCCCCTTTTCTTGTAAAACAAGTTATACCCCTGTTACGCGCTTAACGTGCCGAAGCTTGAACTGGCCGCTTTATCTGCTCCGCAGGCCGGGTGATTAGAGGGGCCTTCAGGTAATTGCAGCCAAGGGAGAACCGCCGCGCCGTTCAGAGCACCCGACCGAGCTGTCCGCCTTGCTAGCGTCATCGGACTCCAGTTGGTACCGACTAACTAATTGATTAAAAGATCCTCTCGCCCAGACTGTCTACAGGGAGAGCAACAAAGTACTCACGACAAGATCTACAATCGCTCCGTACAACATTTGTGGAGTTCTCATCCTTGCGGAGATCCAACTGCGGAGATCCAAAAGTTTCGTGGGGGTGTGCCGTGGAACTTTAGTTGAAGGCCACTCTCGCTTCTTGGAGTCGACATCTCGAATTTCATTCTGCCGTCGTACTTCAATCTCTCGGAAGCTGTCTCTCGGTACCCTGATAAGCGAAGAGGAGATTTGAACCCGGTCAGGGTGAACTACTGGAGCTCTGTTCGGTCTGATAACATCTCTGCATGGCATATACCTCCGTGCATACGAGTTGATGAGTGAGAGGCCTCAACGAAGGTTATTTAGAACCTTCACACGGGACAATACAGTCGAGAATCATGGCCGCGATTCATAAATGTTCGCAAGCGAGTGTCTTGATCCTTCTGGAGCGCGAACGGGTCGCAGTCTAGGCCTGAGTCCTCGGAGGAGACGGAGCACTCATAACGACGAGGTAGTCTTCGAGCGGATGAAGGATCTTCTTCACAGAGTTCGTTTTTTAGAATCGACGCAGCGTGTCCCAGATGCAGAGTCTGGGTAATTCTTCATCCGAACCGCATTCTGCCGGAGATCATTCCGGAAGTGAACCGCGATGAAGTTAATAAATACAAATGGCATCTCGAATTCGGCACATTTGTTCTCATGAATGTAGCTCTAACCACAAACTCATATTTCCCCAACGTGACTCCTCACGGCACCTCTTGTGCCCGTCCCGTTATTCCGTTTGGAGATTCCCCTCTTTGTAAAGAGGATTAATTCCCGTTTCTCCAAAATATCTGTTAGAAGAGAAAAAACCTCAAACCTGAATGGGACCATTTCATTAGACGAAGCACGGCAGCACGGAACCGTGCCCCGGCTCTGTTTTAAACGTTTTGCTCACGTAGATGAGGTTTCAGAATACAATGCTCGGCGTACGAGCGGGGGCCGCGCAACGGTAGTGATGAGAATATTTTAATGGAATTCTGATGGTGGCGGTAGCGGCAAGAATGAATGAATGAATGAATGAGCAGGAAACAGACGGTGAGTGGGAGTCGGACAAGGCTGTTGAGAACAGAAGAGTTGACTGAATTCATTTACGTCGTCCGCAGTGTCGTTGCTAAAACTCTGCTTAGAATTCGAGCGAAATCAAATCGTCGAGCGGGAAACCGCTCTGATCACGAGTCATTTGGAACACGATCACTTCTCATTAGCCAAGTGGACACGTCTACACCGCTTTCTATCTGAAGCAAGAGACGATTACGTCATCGTCAACTCAGTATAGGGTCGGCCGGTGAGTGGAGTTGTGCTGGTCTTGATGGACGTGAGCGTACTGAACTGCCATAGAGCATGTGTTACTACTCTTTTTTTCTGCTTTTGATAAATGACGTCACGATTCGCTGCAGTATTGTGATCGTCACACATTCAGGAGACTCCGTGCCGACCCGCATTGCATGCGCTCATATCGTTTTTCCAGTTGACGCGCACAGTGTTCATTGCTCTTCGGTAGCCGCCTCCTTTACGCGAAATATGTTCGACAATCCAGAGATAACCTATCGCAAGTTTGTCAACGAAACACGATGGCGACGACGATGGGCTTTATTTTTCTTGCGAAGGAACGCTCAAAACGCCCACGGTTCCAGGACGTTTTCAATAGTGACTGGATGTCGAAGGACGACGACTGACCGCACGATTCCAACCGTTTGTTTGCCGCCCTCAATCCATAAAACTCATGCTTCCAGATAGACTCGCAGCGTTGAGCAAAGCAGTTTGCTGACCACGGTCGGTTGATATCGACGTTTTCGACCACTTAAATATCATCATGATCATCATACGGCTCGTGAACATGGCCTAGGCGGGATCGTCCGTCATCCCCCACAGGCCGTCCCACCGCGCCGTATTCGTTTCGCCCGTCGTATGTTTTGGTCATTCGAGATCACATACGAGTCCTGAGCGTTCATCAGTCTTTTACAGCGGGTCGAGTCCAGTCGGAATTTGAGAACGCCTGGCCGGAGTCCAAGACTCCTTTGGAAAAGTTCCACGAGTTTAGAATCGGACGATCTGAATAAATTGTCACTTATCACTCGATTTCACATCCGTTCCCAACCGTGTTCCTCGCTCGATCGGTGGTGAATCGGGAGTCGCGTGCGTGTGGGACCACTTGCTCGAAAAACTTTGGGGAAACCCTCGACCTAACATTGTTTCCAACAACCGATACAATGCTGTGTTCGCAGTGAGCCTGGTTGAGTGGTCGTCTTTCGCCGACGGGGTCCCTCTCGCTTGAACCACGCGGGCACGCACGCTCTGACACACACGCATCGCCCTTATAGTCGGGAGCGGACAAACTCCGTGCGCATGAAAGTGTTAAAGTATGTAGACGGGCTTCTTGAATGATGTCTTCGATAATTTTAGCTTCCTCCGCTGGTCCTGCCAGTCGACTTGCTGCTACCACTACAACCATTACGTCGCCGCGGCATCTCAATGACCGTACCGGCTTTCGGGAGCAGTGTGTTCCGTTTTGGAGGAAGTTTGACAACACCACATTAGAAACAAGCTCGAAGAGAAACGAGAATTCTCGAGAAGAAGCCTCTGGAACGGAACGGGTCGGGTTCCTCTCTCACTCATCAGACAACAAATACTTCTCCTGCATCCTTCCCGATCTCAGATGGCACTCAATTCTCTGGCCGCCGTCTCCATCTTGAGAATCAATGCAGGGCTTCGGGCCGCCGGCGCCGCCGCCGCAGCCGTTCCAGCAGCAGCAGAAGCAGCAGTGACAACTATGGCGGTGAGGGCGTAGATTACGTATGCAAATAATATATCTTTGGGGGGCTGGGGGGAGAGGGGGAAGACACGGCATCTGCATAAAATCCTCGTATATCTCTTGCACTGATCGATGCGCTCACTTCCGAGTCGCTTTCTTTTTGGTTTGGTTTGTGAGCTCGTTTGAACTTTCCTCCCCATCGATCGCAGAGTCGACTCTCTGACTGACCGCACGTTAATACAAACGATAGATCGATCGATCGAGTTGAAACAAATTCGAGCGAACCTCTGAGAAAGCGGCGTAATTTGATCCGCGAGTGATTAGGAATTCGTTCGCTCTATCACTCACATACCTGAACAACACAAGGACCGAAGTAATTTGCGCCGTCACCGATGATTCGAAGATCAAATGTTCCGATAAGGCGCAAAAAAAACTAATGGCGTTCTCGTCTGTGGAAAACGACTCCACGTCTTTGGATGTTTCCGCTGGCGGTGCTGGAAGCTTTTCGAGTGGATCATATCTCGTTCTGACTGAGTGTTTTGCCGGAAGTACACACTAGGTAGAGAGAGAGAGAGAGAGAGAGAGAGAGATATCGCTAGGGAAGAAAACACATGATTGACCACACTTGGAACCGCGAATAGCACAGCTTGAAATGACCACGTGGCGTCACGTACGAGCAATACACTCCGTATGGGCAGTGTTCTGCTTGCCCTGGGATCACCCTACGCTTGTAGTTCTGCTGCTCTCGTTTCTGGCAACGACTTCAGCCTCGGGAGGCTCGAGATCGTAAATTCCAGAGAGATCCCCCTAAAGAGGAAATTCCAAGGATTCCAGCCGCCTCCCAATTCATAAAACCAACGACATCGCATCATAGAAATTCCGAGAAACTTCTGGTATCCGATATGATTCGCAAAATCTTGAGAAAACTTGTTTATCTCACTAGACGCTGGTTTGTGGACGAATCGAGCGGCACGAGATCAAAAGCGAAAGCTGTCATTCCCGATCGCGGATGTTCTTTCTGGAATCGCTCTTGATCCATTTCGAAGGACAGCGAACGTTCATGAATCCCAAAGTGTCTCAAAGTCGATTGAAGATGTTTTTTTTTTGCATTTTCGAGTTGATTTCCACAAGAAGTCTTGAAACGAAATCGATCTCGAGGACGGTGTTTGTGCGTGCGGCAAGTGTCAAACGGACGAAGTCTCCCAGACGACATCCTTCAACGATACCTCTTAATAGATGGCATCAAGATAATCCAACGACATCGGATTACGCCCTGACTTGTAATAGAGCTATCGCGTTCGAATCCCGTGTTATCGGAGGCCGAGCTCTTACCTGAAAACAATATCATTAGATTAAACTTGAGCCGCTTCGACATCAAAGCGAAACTATCAAATGAGCGAATTCCAACTATTCATTGGACTCAAGCCGGTCCCCTCGACACGGGACTGTAACCGTGCTTCGGTGGGGCTGAGTTCTGGCGTCATGGAACACCAATGACAATTCGGTCCGTTCCCCCTTGTGTCCGGTAGGGTGACCGGTAAGGTGTCCGGTAGGGTGTCCGGTAGGACGTTCCCTTCACCGGGGCACTAGATTGGTTGAAGTTCTATTCTAGGAACCAATAAAGAAATTAAGAAAAACCGCATCGAGTTCTTCGTCGGCGAGTGAACCTTCGTCCACTGACCATCGACTACTGCTTGGAACTCCTTTTCTTCAATTTCCTTCTCTACGTTTCGGGAGCAATTCTAGCAATGGGCGCTCATTCGAGGGCGGAAACCAAAACTTTCATGGATCAGGTTGCATCAACTCCGATCAATCATTCGGTTCCGTCGCGGTGCCTGTTTGTCACCGTGTTGAATGTTCGTGTGTGTGTGTGTGTATCTTCTTAACACAGCGCCGGCAGGTCCTTTCAGCGTCAAAACAGAGCTTATGGTTTGTCTCATGCGAGGACGAGCAGGAACATCTCGGCTCGGAACAAAAGCACGACAGCTTCAGCGGCCTTGTCATGTCTCTAACGGAGACTTGAATCTCAGTTTCCCGAAGCTGTGTCCTCCTTGAAATGCGTGAGTTGTCTCTGTAGATGTTGACGTCTGAGGCTTTCGATAAGCTGCGCAACGCTGAACTCAGAACAAGCATCTTCAGCCTCGGAATTTATAAGAAAAACATGCAGAGATCTCACGGCTCGTGCTCAGGCTAAAGCGTACGGATGCGGGGATCCGAGTTTTCTGAGAGCTCCGATAACCATCGAGTCCGAATCGAGCCTCATTGAATAACAGTTTGTTCATTCAATCAGATAAATTCGCAGCCCCACCTGAAGCGTGACAGCGATAAGACCAATCTGCCAGTGGAAATGAATGTAGACAGTCAGTGCTGTCGCAGTACTCGTGTACAACATCAGTTTCACCGCCACGACCGACGCGTACCACCACGCGGTTCGAAAACGAATGCGTAGGCCGGCGGTTCGACCTGCCTGCCAACCGCCACCTACACGGCTCTCAAGACAGCATTGGTTACATCTGTGAAGCTTGCGGATTACGTAACGTAAAAATTCGCCGTTTATTCTGAAGACGCGCGCGCGACCAACCCAAAATGGAACCAATCAATTCACCCACTGATTCTCTCTGTATGCGTTTTGTCTGACGAGTCAGCAGCATTGATCATCTTCGTCTCGAGCTCAGAAGAGGGAAACTAGAAGAAGCCTGAGCTTAAGCGCACAGATTCGTTTCTGGGCCAGAAAAGAGAGAGCTCTGGATCATCTTTTGAAATTTTTCGAATTCACCAACGGATCCGTCCTGTCACCGATCTCAATATGTAGTCGTGTCGAGGTTGTAGATGGTTATGAGACCCACGACGAAACCGGTCGCGTAGTACGTGACTCCAGTCCGGGCAGCCGCCTTCGAAGTGGATCAGTGTCAAAGTTTGATGCACACATTGTTACCTGCACGTTCTGAACTATTCGCTGATTCTAATGTCAAGTGACGAACTCATCGCAGGTGGGCGGATGATAAGGATTATTTCCGAAGCGATGCGAAAACATGCCAAAAGCAAATGAGGCTGCCGGTGAGGATGTTGTCAAGCAAAACGCTTGCCTTGCACCTCAAACACCGGAGGGACGTTCGAGTCAAATCCCACGTGCCAATATAAGCCGACTTCCTCGGTTCGCCGATGTTTTCTCAAGAAGAAGAAGACAGAATGAGGAACCTACGAGTCAGCAGTCAACCGTCCGATTCCTTATTTTGGTGAAGTCGATGAAAATTTGCCATTCGCTCGCAATCACGTCTCTCCGGCTTAGTCGGATGTTTTATGTTTTGCGATGCGACGACTCTGAGAGATCTTATGGTCACCGACCTCGACGACGCGCGAGCGAAGGAAGTTCTCCGGGCTCTCTGAAGCTATGCGGACGTGCCGCTCTGTGCACCTGGTGTGCTTCATGTTTTCAGGTCAGATTGAAACGCTTTGGACAAGTGGGACATATCTGATTTCGGAAATTTTCGTTTTGATGGCTGTCCGAAGATGAGATCTGTATGGTCATCGTCACGAAAGGAACATTGTTTGTGAGAACAAAATAACAGAGAATGTTTTGGCCATTTTCAGCCGCAGGGCAAGAGGCCTTTAACAGCGTGAACTCACTGACGGATACTCTGATTGATTCGGCTTGAGACGGTGATCCTTCACAGATGTCTGGCAGCTCAACGCGCGTCCGCAAGTTTTGAACGGAGATCCGTCGGCGGCGATTGTCCGAATTCCGCCTCGGGCTCGTAGAGTCCCATGCAAAACCACTTCACGATATTGATCGATTTGACGCGGCGTCCGCGATGCCTTGCCATCGCGTTCAAACCATTCTCTTATCGTGTGCTCGTTCCTCTCGTCTTCTACCTACACAACTACATACATATACGTCCTACGACGCTGTTAGTTGCACTCGTCCTCGTCGTGGACCGTGAAAAAGCCTGACAACTCCCTTAAGAGCAGTTCCGTTGTAAGCGAGGGTCCCCTAGTTGTCGTTCGTTTTTGTTGCTCCATGCAAAAGCTTCATTGAAGACCCTTTGTTTCGAGTTTTGTGTTCGTCGACTCAAACATCGGCATTTTGGAGCCTCCACAGCGCGAATGCAGCCTGTTCACACTCGACAACGAGTGAAAACTATCGATTCTGAAGCGACGAGTTCGTCGACGAACAAGAAAGCATCGGAGTTCGAATTTACAGCAGAGGTCCCGTGTTGAGAAACGCTGTCCAAGTGCGGAATGATGGGGTCGCAGTGTTGAATGGTTGCTACTTGGTTTTCGAATAAGAGCTCTGTGAGCAAATAAGAGAAGACCCACACGAGAAGAAAGTTTCGACGATTTGAGCAACAAATTGAACGTTTCTGACTTACGCCGTTCACAGTGGAACTGACGGATGGACGGAGGGCCGGCAGATCGGTCGGTGGAATGTAAAGGATAAGAAAAGAACACGACGCATGAGGCGACCGCTTGTTGGTTTTGTTTCCTTCTTCGTCGGCAATTTTCGTGGAGTGATTTTCACGATTTCGGTCTGGCTCAAATCCGTTTCTTCGACGGGCGTCGCGAATTCGACTTCAAAATAGATATTTAGCTTCGACGTAGGTACAAAGTGTGCTCAAGCGGCAAATTAGGGATGAATCGTCGACGTCGCCCAAGTAGAAAATCCATACATAGTCGAACACGTCGGCTGACACAGCGCAGGAATCCCGAGCGGACTACGAGCGATTTTTTTTCGCTCCTCTTCTGAATGCAGAAGAAAATTTCGGATAAAGCACAGAGACAGGAAATATTTTGGTTCTGGCGCGTGCCACCCAGATGACTCCGCACGAGTCTGTTCGCGACAACAGCAACAACGAAGGTTTCCTGTGGGTTCCCCAAACTCCATTTTTTCTGCCGGATTCGCGACGAAATCGGAAATAATTGTCGATAAAAGTTTATCGAACGGAAAGCTCGAAGTGACCGAGTTTTTAGATGGAGGCAAGGAATGTACAATAGTTTGCTTGTTGTTCGAAAGACATCCACTTAAAAGCAGGAAGCGACGACACGATGAGACGATATCATCCAACGATGAGCACTGAAGAGGCTCTCCCACCGCTCGGTCCGCAGAGAACATTGACCGTAACCGATATGTTGTTCAGCGAGACGGCTTATAACCAACACGAAGCTCGCGTCGATTACAATCAATAACAACAACCATCTAATTGCAGTGCCTTCATCTCAGGTCGTAAATTCAGGCATTTGCTCTCGAGTATCAATGTAATGCCGCCGCAGTGAAGCGACAGACGGAGTGAGAAGAGCATTCCAACTATGCGCCGCCGTCGTTTCTTCTCCAGAAACAGAACCTCGCTTCGACATCGAATACTTTGTCATTTTGTCCAAGGTTGGAATCATTTCACACCGAACGACATTTTCGGGTCGGCCAAACTAGAGTTACGCGTGCATTGTTTTCCAACACTGTCAAGCTCAATAAATTACCGTTGAGAGACGAAATAATTTGACCAATAGAATGGTTACAACGTTCCCGAACGACTTTCGATTCGACTCTCTCCGTCGGAAAGATTCAAATGAAGGAGACGACGTTTCCCGCGTAACGAGCGATGATGTATTCTCTCGTCCCTAAATGAAAGACCATCACAGTCTTTCGATGAACTTGTTCCTTCCGTTTGTCTCCGGCGATCGTTTTGATAACCAGACGCGGCGACGTCTGCCAAATCCAAACGGGAAAGTTTAAAATGTTATACGTTTGAATGACGCCATCAAACGCACATTATTTCGAAGCGAGGAGCCAGCCCGACGGCACACCGGGCTGTGTTCCGGGAACACATGTCGTGTCGGTTCGAGCTGGATGCTCCCATATGGTTTCGGAGAGCCATTTCTTTTATTGAAAGAACATTCTGAAGTGTTTTTCAAAATCATTCAAGTTGAAAAATCGACCGGAGCTCTCCGTCCGACCGTTCGATCGCTCTCTCAGTTTTAAAAAGTAAGCCGGAAACAGGCTTAAAACGCTAAAAGATGGCTCCAGTCCGGAAACTTCTTTCCGGGAGCTGTCTCTGTCTCTTCTCCGTGACAGGAAATGACTCAGAGTTTTCGAAGAGGAGAACCTAAATCTAAATCCAATACAAATCTGAATACACTGATATGAGGAGTCAAAGTAGAGTAATCGGTTCGGTTGGATCCAAGGTGGTCGTTTCTCCGGGTTCCTAGTTCCGAGCAACCCGAGTCCGGTCGTCTGGGGAAACGCGTGAAGCAAAAACTCTCAATCGATTACAGTGCTGCGCGAACAAATGGTTTTAACACTGATTGATCGTTTGCTCGAGGAAGCCCCGAGCATTCGAGTGAGAATGGGGGAGTCAGACATAGGCCTGGTATCCGACTACATAGTTCGTTGTAGCTGATCGAGAGGCCTTACGGATGTAGCTCTATTTGATTTCGGTTGACTCGTTCCGCACTCATGATGCGGCCGTGTTGATTTCTTCGGAAGAGAACGACGTCGGGAAGCTGCTGGATTTTCAAACTCAAGAAGAACGAGAATCCAAACAAGCGAATCACTAATTTTTTCTACGAGGTGATGGGCGTTCACGCGGCACTGGATGAACTCATTAGGACGACAAACTGTTTGTCGTCGACCCAAGCTCATAATTGGTCACAGAAGGCTGTCCGAGAAACGAAAGTTGTGATTGCGGTGATGCCCAAGTTTCATCCGTCGCTGTCGTGCTCATGAGCAACTACAGCGCAATACAACAAAAGACGTTAACTGGCTCGGTAGATACTGCCAGGTGGTCTTGCTTGTGAACAAATTGACTTTGTGGATTTCAGGCTCAGCGAGAAGCTTCAGGGGGCAGGTGAGCAAACTCGGGTTCACTTTGATTTTTTCCCTCGCTCACTGCAGATGCTTGCCGCCGCCGTCGCCAATCTCTCTTTATACAGGCCGCCTCTATCACGGGAGGCCGCCATCTTCGAGTATTTGCGGATCATGAGGATCATGAAGTCGATGTTCGTGATGATTACGGTAGTGATCTCTACTTGTCCGAGCTCGGTACACAGTGTCCGAAGTTCTCGATTTTGCTTCATCTTTTGTCTCTCTCTCACTCTGTCCCTCCTCCTGACTTTTGAATGAGGAAACTTCGTCCCTGCTCCGAGAAGAAAACTCGATGAAACGGCAGTTGCAACGGAGTGTTCACCGCTATTCGTTCAAAACTCGGTTCCTTGAGTTATCTCGAAAGCTCGGACCGGAGTTCTTGCCGAAATGAAAGTTCATGTTTCGATGAAGATGGCATCTTCGATATCTTCGTTTGGTTCTCTCTGCATTCCATCTAAAATTTTATATTGAAAATCAGACAAGCTAAGGTCATTTTCAGTGAAAGTGGTCGGTCACGATTCGAAAGCTATGTGAATGAACGCAATGATGCCCTCCCACTACTAAGGCGCGCCGTGAGTTCCGTCGCGAAGAAAATGATCGACCCCATCCACGAAAGAGAAGAAAAGTTCGCGTTGAATTAGCCGAGCTGAATTATTGTGGAGTTCAAAAGTTCTTCTTCTGCACTCCCAACACGCTCCACTCGCCAAAGCAAATCCAGGTATTCTCGGTCTCATTTAATTCCAGCCGCGATCCGAGAACAGTGACCTCGAGAAGAGGAACTCTTGATCTCCAAAGCCTCCTCCGAGATCCGCAGCCACCGGCGCCTCAAAAGAAAATTGGCTAAAGATCCAATGTTTGCACTGACGATCCGAAAGACATTTTCGATTCCCCGAAGCGGAATGTTTCTCTTGCTCGTGCCGCGTTCAACCTTGGATTCGGCAGCGGGATAAAAAGAGTTTTTCTCTCTGGACGTCCGTCAAGGATGGCCCACAAATCGCTTCGGTCAAAGACGAGAGATCGTTCCACGGGAACCAATCCTTCGGTACAGCCGGATGCGATCATCGAACCTTCATTGAAATGGTTACGATTCGATCGATACCTCTCCGAATCGTCGAAAAAAAGTTAACAACAATCCCTCGCCACGCCCCTGTCTGCTTTTAGTGCAATGATGCAACTGAGGATGAGGACGATACAGAGCTTAATGGAGTCGGGAAGTCGAAGCAGAATCCGAAGAGGCTAACAATCTAAGCAAGTGATTGAGTGCAGACCTCTTTCAAAACGACCTCCTGGAGGTCGTTTGTCCTGACTCGAGAGAGTGTACGGAAAGACCGCTTGGATTGCCAAAGTTTGCGGAAGAAGGGCAGGTGTCCTCCGGGAGTCTCCTCTAAAACTTCGACGACGCGACGCCCGGCGAGAAGCTTCGCCAAATTTTCGCCCTCTCTTCCATCCGCAGATGGCTTTGTCTTCGCCTCGCTCACTCGTTCAGACGGCATGACATTGCCAAATGCAATAAATATTGTTCGGCTTCCTTAAGGATATCCAGACCAGAATAGAACACCGCGACCCCTGCCATAAAATTAGCTCATCGTAGCGTTAGCTAGCTCTCGTTGAAGGTAGGCGGTTTTAGAATGCTCGTCGAAGCCTCCTATTAGAAACCGTTCGGGCAACGAGACAATGAGCAAGCCTTCCCCGGGTCCGAGCTGCCCCGAAGCGAGATCTCATCTGTGCAGTAATCGATACCTATCTTGATTTCGGAAAGGTAGCCACGACATTCGAGTCGTGAAGACGACCTGGACGGATGGACGAAGCAGTACAAGCGACAAGGACACGTGATGGCCGTTTTGTCATCTGATCGATGAAAGCATGAATTGACAGAAATGTTTCTCAATCGTGAGTCCGTCGAGTGTTTTGCCCTTCACAATCTCCCATCTCGAGGAAGATCGCCTTTTTATGCGTTTCCACCGAACACCCACGCGCCCGGACAGTATTGTCTGGAGATTTTGGGCGGCTGACGCCTTTCGGTTCGGAGTATAAATCTTCGATAAGTGCTCATTGTTGCTTCACACGTTACAGACACTGTCATTCAGAAACCGACAGCGGTCGTCTCCGGATTTCTCCGAATTCGCAGTAACACACGAAATTTCATTTCCTGGGATTTCGACTGAAACGCGCCTTTCCCGGCACCGAGGGGGACAAGGACCTGCTTTCAAGCTTGGCCTCAGCTTCCACACCAATGTAAGAACTTTTATTCCGACATCGAAAGGAACTTTCAGGACGTTGTTGATATTGAATCAGTGAATACGTTGAAATCATGCGTCACAAGTCTCAAAAACCAATTAAAAAAACTCTTGGTCAGGGAACGGTATACGACGATCGCTAGACCAAGCATAGTTCCGGCGCGAACGTTGTGGAGCAGATTGTCGCCGATCGTTGTAGCGATTCGTCCGCGCTGGGCCCCACAGGTTGTGGTGAGGAAGAATTATTAATTGTCGTATTATTCAGTGTGGCATCCATCGACCACGCTCCGTTGAGAAAGAGCTTTTTGACTCCGGAGTTTTTCTCGCTATCGCCGGCCCTGTACCCCGTCCCATGCTCGTTTCGAGTTTTTTGCTTTCAGGTTCTTGAGCTTCAGGCCAGGTCGACTGTTCTAATTTCTCTTTTGTCACAAGCAGTTCTGCTCCCCATCTCTCTCTCTCTCCATTCCTACTAGAAGCGGATGTTCGGTGCTGTCAGCCCAGATTGGGTTACTACTTCAAAATCTCTGACAAGGAAGGCTGCATTGGATGTTCTCTTCAAAATTGAATCTCCAAACTCTGAACACGCCCGGAGGAAGACCAGCTCTGACGATTACTGCACAGAGTTCTGGCTCATTGTGAGGCTTGTCGATCCAGAATTCCACCAAATGTGAATACAGTGTGAGACCCGCGGGAGGATAGTGTTGAGAGCATTTGGCACTTCGGGTCGGGAGAAACACGCCTCGCCGTGTCCGGTGACTACGTGTCCGGTTCCGATGTGACCCGTGGACTGCACTCGATACCTCTGCGTGGTCTCTTCTCTCAGTCGATTGTGTTCAGAGGAATCAATGCGCTATTCATTAGAGACTACGGATACATTAGGCAAATTGTGTTTTGTCATCAAATGGCCCGGACCGAATGTGTTGTCGCCGAACACACTGTGCTTCGCCCTGCGCACTCCACCACAAACACTTGACCATTTCTTTTTTTCGAATCTGAATCAAATCCGAGAATCAGTTCCCTCGACAGAGTGAAAGTTCCCCCGAACGCAATGTCGTTAATTTTAAACAGTCGACGCCGTTATCAGCCGTCGTTTCGAGACTCAATCTAAATTTCGAATGAAACCATCCCTCCTCAGAGAAAACATCTGCCTTAGTTTACTGAGTGATAACCAGCTTACATGAAGATTTGAGGAGACCTAGGCGCCACGCGCCTCATCGATCGAAGACGCTCACATCGCAGCATTCCCTTTTTGTTGACCATTTTTTCTTCTCCCTCGCTCGAATGAAACAGAGTTGTTCGCCGATGAGACGAGAAGACAGGGCGCCGCCGCGTGCAGCTTAGGGTGTAAGTACACGTTTTGTAGATGCTTTTTGTTGCCAAGTATCAAATGACTCTTCATCGCCGTTAATCAACGGTCAATTGCTGTTTGTACAATGTCGAAATGATGAGGATCCTGCGCAATTTGCGGATTTCCTCATCTCCTGGCCTCCTCCTGCTTCAACCACTTGGTCATCTTCCATTTCGATTCTGATTTCGCAATCATGGCAGAAATGTTTGAGGGCGAAGCGGCCATCAACTTTCACCTCGGCGAACCTGCCCGCCACCAGGTCGGAAACATACACTATTCTATCATCAGTACGTCATTAAAGACGTCCGTAGTAATATTTCGACCACCTCTAGAAGCGAACAGCGGAAATATCTAATGAATTGTGTTTCGTTTCGTTCTTTCCTCTCCGCTCAGAATGTTTATGCTCGTCTCGCAGACTGAAGAAGCAGTCCAGTGGACCGAGGTTCCCGCCAGGCTCGGGGCTGCCCTTGAGATCTTGGCAGCATTCCAACAACCGACTCTGTCAATCCGCATGGAGGCTTTCCGAGCAAGGCACACACACACCAGCCACCCCGATTTTCATTCAGAGGTAGCTGCATGGTAAACGGATAGGGCGTATAGAATGTCTTCGGGTGTGGCTGAGCTTTTGATACGAGCCGAGCCAGCCTGGGGACCTGCTTGAGGCCTTACGACTTATCGGATGGGTATCTTCGAAATTTCAGCCGGAGCTAATCTAGAAAACTAAACGAAAAAAATATACTCGGTTGTCTGAAAGATATCGATCTCCATCGTTCAAATATCAGTCGACGCGGTATCAGCACAACGAACCTGCGAGGGCATCAGTAAATCCGCCGAAAACTTGAATCGGTAGCCACAACCATCGGATTGAATCATATTTTCCTCGATTTTAGGCTTGGTGATTGTCAACACAGTCGACGCGAAGACCGCCGGTCACGCTGACAGAGCGGTGATGCTCGTTGATGTTTGCTCGAGGTGCTCGCGTCAGTTTTTTTGGGTCGTCGAGAGTGACCCCCTCGGAGTTTTTTGCACATGCTATTGGGAGAGAATTGCCTTCCGTCTCGTGAAAGAAATTTCGCTCGTTTTTGTCACCGGTGGACGCGATGAGTGAAGTCCGCACCGGGTTCCGACGGTCTCTCTTTTGAGAAAACACGCCAAAAACCGATGACAGGTTTGTTTGAAGAAGTTCTCGGTCGTCAAGGACCTCTTCAGCGGAGGACCCTCACGAGCAGCTTGAATGAATTGTGCTCTACCAGGGTAGACGCGATGGCAACAACCACATCGAAAGAGAAAGAGAAAAAAAACAGCTTAGGAGAAGAAGGAAAGGAATGGAAGGTCGATTGATCTTTGTCCGTTTCGGGAAGCGTCGTACCTTTTATTCGTCGTGAGACTTCCCAGAATCCAGGTGCTCTTTTGTAGCGCGACGAATTTCCGACTTTCACGAACGGAAAACGAGAACAAAACACGCGGTGACAAATCGGATCGCCACAGCGCTATCTCTCGGTAGGATAAAACTCACTCACGAGGAGGGAACCGCTAGCTTGTTGGTTGGTTGCCTGGCTCGCTCGCTCGCTCGCTCGCTCACGCCATTTGATTGAGGGCCTAATTCGACCCAAGCTTTCCGAAGTCACACACAGCCGGTGCGCGAAAAGTCTGTTTCGAAGCCACGCGTGAATGCGTGTGCACGGCGTGCTGTGCATCCGTGCCGCTATGGCATCGTGAACAAATAATCGTAATTGAATCTTTAGCTTGAAATGCTACGCTCAGGATACAAACGGGGTCGGAGGGGCCAAAACAAACGAATCAACGACGACTATCAGTCAGGTAGGCAGTAAAATCACCGCTGCTGATTGAAAGAGGCCGCGTACACTCCCCAACGTCGAGGTTTGTTGCCTGTTGCGGCTGCTGCTCCTGATGATCCCTTCTGACTACCCTGGCTGGGCTATTCAAATGATTATACAAGTTAACCCTCCCCGAGAAGATCCAACCAACTGTGCCACGAATCGGGTTCGAGGGCTGCAGTGCCAGAAACCATGTAGGTTCACATACTCAGATGGAGTGAGGGCTAGAGACACCGGGTTTGGGAAATAGAGTGAGAGGGAGCCGTGGGCAAGTTTCTCGCAGATGAAAAATGCCTCCGATCCAGCAAAGCAGACAGAAATTCATAAAAAAATCAAGCCATCCATCAACTCTTCTTCTGCTCAGCAGTGGGTCCGACAAGCGGAGTCCAAGCCAAAATTAGTCGATTTTTTTTTGTGAACATCAACTAAACCATTGCTGCCTGGAAGCATTGGTCCCCGGGCAGGCCGACAGAGCGCGTGATTGCCTAGGAAACTATCTGCTGAAGTCTGCGAACACCAAACGCGTCTTCCGACAATTCGACGGACCGTGGAATTGTTCGCGAAAGCTTAGGCGTTTCGATGACCTTCAGATAAGAGACTCGTGCAGCTGCTGGCTCCAGTGGTGTTCCGAAACTCAAAAGAAGGTGTTTACTCTCACGAAAAAGGAAGCGTTTCATTCATTGGAAGAAGAGCCACCGAAATCTACGCCTGTGTGCATACCTGCCTGGCCGACACATCGGCAGAGTGAGCGCGAATGACACAGGCATCGGACTACGAGACCCTGTGTACCGTAGCGTGAAGGCGTAGAATACGCACCGAGCTGCACAAAAGGTTCTCACGGACGAAAGAAGGAACGACGGAGCATCAGAGCGACAGAGAGAAGAATTAGAGAGAGAGAAAAATCCTCCGAATAAAGAAAAAAATCTGCGAAGCCCCAAATGTTTGAGGACATCAGCGCCGTTTCGGTCAAACGTCATTATTACTCGTCTTATTCTTGTCGTCCGAGCTGCTGCGGCTGCTGAAAGATGTCGCGTAGCGGACTCGGGTACGATTTCGATCCGTCCATCCTCAGAGTTCAGCGAGACCTGTTTCGGATCGATCTCGCTCGAAATTCTCGCGTTTTTCAATCGAATCGTTGGTACATGCCGGGTGTTTTGGACCGCGCTCTTCCAACCTTGACTTCGTTCCAGACACGGGAACAAGAGTTGTTCCCTGACCCCATGAATCTGACCGGAAACTGATGGAAGAGAGAGATTTCAGAGGAGGCATCGACGAAAGACAGGCTAAATGGACCCCGAATCACTGTATCGGCTCCGTTGTATTTGTCGGTTTCAGCAGATAAGAAGAACGTCGTCAGAAGATCAAAAGGAAATCATCCTGACACGATGGAGCTGCTGGTCGCTGATAAACGAGTCAGACACAGAATAGCGCCGTTATGAAGATAGCTTTATTTGATGCTTTCGTCCTCGAAACGATGTATCTGCTGAATGGTCTTCAAAAAGCTCGGATCGGAAGAAGTCTGTTCGGGAAAATCGAAGTCAGGAACTTTCAGAACGAGATGGTCGCTGCAACGCTCGAATCTTGTAGTGGGTATATTCAGTGTCGAACGGCCAGTACGTCGCATCTCGTACATCTCAATTAGGATCAAAACTACCGGAATTTTCAAGATGACGAATTAACACGTGTCGTCCAACAACCGGCTCAAGCAATTACCTCAATAACGA
This sequence comes from Neoseiulus cucumeris, assembly GCA_021527715.1. Taxonomy (NCBI): domain Eukaryota; kingdom Metazoa; phylum Arthropoda; class Arachnida; order Mesostigmata; family Phytoseiidae; genus Neoseiulus; species Neoseiulus cucumeris. Next base: position 1,163,357 of record JAJSRV010000015.1, read on the forward strand.
TCAGCATCCAAGACAAGCCAACGTTCCAACAGTTACAACGGAAACGTCTCGCTCGTTGAACGAAAGGATTTCGTGTCAGCGCGGTGTCTCGTAAACTCACTTGAAATGAGTTACTCGCTCGCACATAACAAAAAGGGGGTCTGTCTTCTCCAAAGTCAGAGAGACGAGTGAACAGGACGAGTTAGAGAGACCCATTCTGAAAAGGTGATGCCAATAAAACCTGAATGATGTCGATTCGATTCGAAAGATGTCACGATAAACTCAGAGGAAAATTATGAGTTGTGCGGATGGTACTGCGAAAAGGAAAACCCAAAGAAAGCAGAGGGGCCTCGTGAGTGTGCGTCCTTTGAAAAACGTCACAAAAACTGGGTTACGACGCAATCAACACTTTTCCCCTCCACTCGCTTTTGTACACTTTTCACGGCATTTCTCTTCTTTGTATATCCATCCTGACAGCCCAGTAGTCATTCTTCGTGGTCAAAACGCGACTCTCGCGAGAAGGCTCGATTGAAATTCAATCATCCGACAAAAGTAATGTAAGGTTTCTCGGGGCGCGTATCCCCTCTTTCGGTAGCGAACAATGACGAAAGCCGAATCGAGCAACGTCGGAAGCGTCTATGCAAATCAAAGCAGCGAGCTGCGGTGTATATATACGATGGTCACACCATCTCCCGATCACGGGCTCATCAGCAACGAAGCGTCGGCCCACCTGAGCCAAATGGTTCGTCAACAGTCAAGTTTACTTCGACTTTCCGGCAGCTTTTGAGCAAACATCCGCGATTCCACAAAATTTGTTTCTCTTTGGCTCTTGCCGAAATCCATCGACGTCAGGCCATCGAAAGCTTCCGGAGATTGTTGAGATTCTCAACGAAAAGGAAAGCGAAAACCGTCGGAATTCACCTCAATCTTCGCTCGAAGAAATTCCATCACAACTGTTTTCCCAAGTGGGGATCCTGGGAAGGCTGGAGGTTTTCGAAGTTTGTTGCGGCTTGAGAGCGAGTTCAGCAGAAAGATTTATGCTCGTTCACTTCAGTAAACATGGAGTGAAAATTGTTTCAACTATAAATTACGGCAGGACGTTGAATGCGAAAGGAAAAGCTTCGAAGACACAGCAGCCAACTCGACTGGTTCACAATTAGGCCTCATTTTCAATTCCGTTTCCGCTTGCTTGACTTCTGTGCTGGGCCCAACGTTGGATGCGACGTGCTCCTCCTGAAGAGGAACAACACCCATCCCACGTCGTCCGCCTCGAAAAAGCAACAGATCTTGTTGGGAGAGTTGAAAATTGAGGAAAAAAAAAGCGAAACAGGTAGAAAGGGAGAATATTCGCGAGACAGCGAACAATCGGAAATAACCGACCGGCTTTGGGCCGTAAGCTATCCGCTGAAGCTGGCGAGTCATCGGAACCGCCGAAAACGATTCGAAAAAGAAAAGAGAGCCTCCGTGTCATCACCATACGGTTCTCCATGTGTCGTTCGCTCTTCTTCTCGTTTGAAGACCCGCTTCTGAAACAGCCGAAGCGAGTGCCCACGATCAGCCGAATACAGAACGCTGAAGACTGATGAGCGATGACGGCATGACAGACTCACTTGCCAAAAAATTATGGACGAAGTCTAAATAAAAGATCACCACAACAGAGCGGTCGTTTGATTCGTCGCTTACTTGCTTACAAACTTGGTCGTCAGACTGACTCAATGAGTGAACGAACAAGGGAATAGCAGAATCTTCGAACCGAACGAGGCGAGAATCTTCGCCTTGTTGACTCCAAGCCAACAATTCAGAGAAAGACGATGAGCAGAGTTTTCAGAATCTGTCGTCCTACGTCTAAATAGCCTAATAGGTAGAATAATTGCTAGTGTGCACGCACCTTCTTCGACGGAATATGCTGATGTCGCGCACAGGAGCACAACCGCTAATCCAAGTGTGTAATGCATTTTGAAGAAACGTCGAAACCGTTCGTGTGTGAAAAATTCGTAAATATTATCCTCGAGTGTGAGTGATTCCGCGCACGGATTTCGTTGATTGGATCGCAAATCGATCGTTCGCTGGCTACTCGGTATCCTACCGGCGAAACATAGAAACTTGAGGATTGTTCACGAGCACCCACAGACAACAAGGTTCTCTATCATTTGGGTTTGCGCGCTCGGTCGCTCGCTCGGCTCGCCCGAACGGGGAGAGGTCCCCAACGAGAAAGGGCATCGTCATCGTCGTGGAAAGAACACTTGGCTGCTTGCTTGCTTGCTTGCCAGCCACGCTGACTGACTGAGTCTCGCTAGGCGCGGACATCAATTGATGTCATGAACCACCTTTGTGACTGACATCTGTATACGCGCGCAACATTCAACGATCGGTGAGGACATCGAACGAGAATCTCGCGTACGATTGTGAAAGCTTGATGAGGCTGATCGGATCGTTTCTCTACTTCGCGCTGTATGAGGACTCGCTCGCGACTGTTGAGCCGTGATGAGTGGAGGAATACTGCGCAGCGGGATTGCCGATTGAAGGTTCGGGAATTTTCATCTGAAATGGAACTCGCGGAAAACATTTGAAAAGTTCGGCAGCCCTGACTGAATATACATTTTCTAATTTCCTTTCTGTCTCTCGCGAGGGAGAGCAGAGTACCGCCCAAGAGTTCAAATATCTTAACTGGGAAACGTTGTCCGATCCGAACGCTGTCATTATATCAACCAGCGCCCGCAGTGAGCGACGGGAGCCGTCAGTCAAACTTCACTAAAAGGGTTGACGTACTGTGGGTGCGGCTGTTCGTTTCACTGAGCAAAGAGCTGTTATTTTGTATCTACTCGTTTGAGCTTTGCTTTTTATTTGCTCTCTTTAACCAAACATGTAAAGACCATAAAGTATTCCTCCCACCGGGCTTCTCGACGAAAACAAAATCGAGCAAGCAAGCAAGCGTGCGACGGAAAGACCAGCCACCAGAAAGACGGACGGACCGACGACGTGATATATCGTCGCCTGCTCTCCCAGTCGAACGTGTGCAGGCGTTTTCTTGTGAAGTAATGCGTGCGTAAATCAGCTTTTTGTCACAGTGCTCGCTTGCGACCAACTCACACCCAGAGAAATCGTTTCAGAACCGAACTCCCGCTTTTCCGTTCGCGGAATGAACTGTTTGACGACGAGTTTAGTTAGGGGAACACCGCTCGCGTTCACTTCGGCGATCCCTAAGGTGGAACAGAAGTCGCCCTTTCGTCGACCTGCGGGCCAAACATCGGTCAGAGAACAAAACTAATAGTGATCCACTTGCCGAATGATCGCAAACAACGTGAAAACTTATTTGTCTCGCAAGCTACGGAAATCTCAAGCTCTCTCTTTTCAGCACTGCCCTGGGAAGAGAAACCTGAATTTAAGTGGGACAACAAATAAAAAGGAGAATGTATCACACAATTGTACGACGGATTCTTCTATGGACATTCATTCTGTTCCCGGATCTCAGTTTTGAGAGAATTATCGCGAATTTATCAGGTTGTAATCAAGGCTTCGGGACGAGTCGAAATTATTTTCAAAAAATATGTACTTGCATAGTTTGTCGCGACCGAGACTCGCGACTCTCTCCCTTCGTTCAGTGAGGAAATCAGCACAACCTCAGCTGTTTCGTCCTCCGACCGACACGCTGTGGACATATTTGAAGTATCGTCAGGTCGTGAATGGCTTCCACGAAATTCACTGATCCGTGGAGTTTGAAGGGTCGACGACCGCCCGGATAGGGGTGCCATATGGAGAAGTGCTTGGTGACAACGTTTCGTATTCTACTGTACACTTTCCGAAATCACCGACCCAGGGAAAAACACTCGCTCAGATCATGTGCTCCAGAGCGAGGATGATTGATATAATGAGGCAGAAGTTGGAATCCGATCTATAGTAGCGTCTCTTCACTCGTTCCACAATCAGAACCGATCCAGCGGGAAGACTTTTTTGCACCACTGGGAGTGATTTCTGGAAGAAGTGATATTTTCCAGAATTTGCTCCAAATTTGCTCTGGATTCCAACTCTGGCTTTTCGATTCGAACGCCAACCACATGGCCACGGTTTTCGCCCCATCGGAGACATGGTCCTGCTTGAGAATTAGATGAAGCGACAATACTGTACTACTGTTCTTTTTGGGACGATTCACGACTCGCGAAGCTCAGGTGGTCGATATGATCCTTCAGATATTCGAAGCAATTGGCGATTTGGCTCGTAGGTAGGTATATTCCAAACATCACTTTTCCCCGACTTCACCCAGAGGCTCTCTCACGACGTGCTGCTTCCGCTGACGCTTTGTCGAAGCGATTATTTTAATTGACGCGATCCTCACACGATGATGAAGGTACGAGGAATCTGGAAAGTTAAACCACTGCGGAAAAGAAAGGCCGTCAATGATTAAACAAACCCGCAGATTGCGCAAGGAGCCAACGTCTGACAGGAACATGTCATTAAGGCGGTGCATAGATAATTGACGTGATTCAAGCGTCCACCGGTTGATTCGTTTGATGAGTATTCTCTCATCTTTCTCTGAGTTGAATGAATAATTATTCCCCTCTCAGCTGGCGAAGAATTGAAAATAAGATACGCAGTACGCTCGCTTCTTTCCACCGCTTCAGCAAAGGATCTACCGCGGGAGGCCGTTACAACGAACGATATTTCCATTTTTGTTTTGGCCCCTGAAAAACTCCATGTTAAGAAAACCTAGTTGCGATAAAATTCGTCCCCACGAGAGTATTTTCACCTCTTTTTTTGGTCCAAAAAATCATTAACGTGCTCTGTCGCAGGTATCAAAACAGAAACCGTGAATAACTCCCCGATTGAGTTCGTGTCAGTTCTTCATTGATTCACAATATCCGGCAGAATAACTCATCCCAAACGAGAAGCTCAAACAAAAAGATGACAAGCGGAAAAAACAAGGGAGTTTTCAAACACACGCTCAGGAACGTCCGATATACTCACGGAAGAGCGAGAGCGAACTACGAGCCCAGTCTCTGGTCCAAAACTCAAAATCTGTCGTAGCGTAGTGTCCGGCTGAGTGAGAGGTTCTTCATCGTTCCGCTGTATGTCCGTATCGTCCACGGTCTACGTGGTCGTCCGACGAATCGAACTGCGGCCGATCGATATCATGTTCACGCCCTCACGCTTTCGTGTTTACAACCGTAACGCGGCGCTCTCAGCTTCCCGACTCTCGGTGAGCGAATATCCGGCTGCGCTTTTGTTCGCTTCAAATTGAAGGTTGTTGTTTCTTACGGGAAGGGCTTTCGCACTCAACTGTGTCAGCTCTCTTTCCTCTTTCTCGAGTTTTTTCTTCTCTACGCGACCTCGCTCTTGCAACAGCCCTGTTGCACGCCTGGCACGTCTGATTAGAGCCCCGGAACCGAGGAATCCGTGAGGGTTTTTATTCAATTCGTCGGGCGTGCTCCGCGGCCAATCGACGCCACTCGCTCCCAGACGGTGCCAACGAAGCTATAATTTTGATTCCTCATCTTCGTTTTGAGATCGAGCCGGTCGTGACGATCGGAATTCGTGGCCAAATTACGATGAGCAGATTCACGACTCCTCGTTACAGAGCGTACTGAACAGAACCAGAAACACAAGCTTCGACTTTATTCCGCTGGAAGATCGCGTCCAATGTTCGAATCAGAGATGTCTCGACGAATTCCTCCTTAGGCCTAATCCATTACACTTGAAATGAGAAAAACTGAGGAACGGAAAAGCTACGTGTGCGTTCCTGAAGTTTCCGGTTGCTCCGCTGACCTTCACATCTGGTCCCTGTTCGAGGGCCCTCGTTGGTGTCGTTCTCATCCGTGCGGCTGGTCGTTTCGCTCAGCATTAGGGCATCGACAGACTTTGAAATAAATGGTTTTGACCGTCGCGGGTTGGCCCATGGGCACCGGTCGTCCCAACGCTCTACACCCGGCGACAATTTAGGCCTTTGACACCGGCGCCCCAAATCAAATTATACTCGTCTGGAGAGGTTGTAAATCCTTTAAGCCTAAGCTTCAGCCGAGGAATGGGAAGTTTCGATATCTCGACGAGAATTTTTCGCTTTATGCACGCCACCGCAGCCAGTCGTTAGTTGTCACTCGAAGTGATGTCCGCTTACAAGTACGCCCGAACTGCAACTCGATTGCGGCCGATGAGGTGACCGCAGTTAGCAATATTTTCTCAGATTCGGTCGACTGATCAATCGAAAATGAAGGAATCGAACGCGGCTTCTGGACAAGAAGCACAAATAGACAGTTACATTTTGAAAAGAGAAGAAGTGTAACGGGAAATTATCGAAAAACTTCAGCTTCCTGCTCTGAAATGCCAGTTTCATTCCGTGTGTTTTCCGATGTGGAAATCCATCAGTCAGAGACGCTGAAGTACAAAAGTCATGATCACGTTATACATTGGACATTGACGTCGTGCTGTGCAAAAAATAAACCCATTAATTAAAAAATGTCTTAAATCATGATTTCAGCGATTAACCAGCTTGCGGGGCGTTTCCGATCGTTCGTTCGGAGGGAATCCAGACACACTTCGGTCATCAGTGTCTGCTTGATATCATTATTTTCATCACGCGCAAACGAAACTAGCATTTATATTCTCCAGAAGACTACTCAAGTGAACTCGAGTCCGATATTTTTCTTTTCTGAATATCTCTTCCCCTACGCGTAGGTCTTCAGATTTTTCAGAAGTCCTCGCTACAGTTTTCCTCTGAGGAAAGAAAAAGAAAAAAAACGATACTTCTGATGGGTCACAGGATTGGAGGTAATTGAATTCCGTGAAGTCGTTGTTGCGGCTTAGCTGGCACAATCGACAGATCGTAAATCTTGAGTTTGATTCATCACGACAACGGTGACGACGGCTGGTGGATCGCAGATTAATGGTATTCGAATCGTTTGACTTTTCGCGATCAACGAAGTGGAATCGCAATGAGTCCGTGATGTGGAGAGGACGTAGATTTTTGAACGATTCGAGATAAAGGACTTCGATTTTTGGGGAAGCGGGGGGAATTCTTGATGAACCACAAAACCTTTTCATGTGAGGAGACAGATATCGGTTAAACCCAAGATCTTTACCAGCTTTACTAATGTAAACAACTGTTACTCACGGAGAATATCTCGCAGAATTAACTCCAAGGTGTGTCTTTACATACCTTTACATACATTTCCCGAAATAAAGCGAAATATTAAACCTTCAGCTAGAAAACACGTCGAGGACATCTGATGTTTTGTAAGCACGCTTTTGTCAGGGGAAAATTCTGATTTCGGGATTCTACATCGAACCATTCTTCGAGCCGAGGAAAGAGATCGACGTGCACTGGACTACAGGAGTGCCCCGTTTTGGCTTTAATGCTCGAGAGCACTTCGGTGAGGTGTTTTTTTCTTGACTAATGAATGTTGACGTAACTTACAGCTCTGATCAGAACGAGATTCACTCTCTTTATTTTTCTTCGTTTCCGCCGCTCCGATGTTCAAAGAGCAAATTAAACAAACTGCGCAAAAAGTCCTCCGTGGGGCTTTGATGAAAAATGATTTGCCGCGTTTTAACGAGACACGAGCTATGGAGGGTCCTACCATTAACTCGCCTAGTGAGCGTAGAGCTGCTTGTCGTCACGGTGTTGTCACGCTTGTGGTGGAGCTCGTCCGTACCACAAAAAATCCATATAATGGCCGTGGCAATTAACGTTCAAAATTAAATACATGCGCGATACTTTTTACGAAATGCGTTCGAGTCTGTTATCGGCCGCATCAAACTGAGTCCACTCTTCTCCGACTGGGTATCTGAGAGACTTCATCGAAGCTCACCACATTCGGAATTTTCGTTTTGATTGATATTTCACTCGACATAGCGAGAAAATGAAAAAAAAAATTTCGATGACACAGATGCCACTCACAGGCAGGCTCTGACAAAGTAATTTTCTTGATTTTGAGTGAAGTCAAGCATCTTCCGCTTCATTTCATTTCCTCGCAACGTTTAGCCGAGCGAAGTACGTTTGATGAAGTATAAAGGAAGTGGCGTACCCTTGAATCGTTCGAAGTCGAAACATCAAAATAAGCAAGCTGCCCGCGCCTGACGGGAGAATTTGAATTTGAATTTTGCACACTTTATTCGAGATAAAGGAGGTTTTAGCGCCTGCGGCAGCAGCGCCACGAAAATAGATTATGTACAACGTTGCAACGCGCTAGCGTTTTGGCACGAACAGGCTGACCCGACCGCAGTCGGTTGGGAGAGGTATTTTTAGTTTCCATGAACTCTTCCTTCAAGTGAAGTGGGTGCGTTCCAACCCGAAGACGCGGCTCGTCAGGTCGGAGTTGATCCATGGATCAACAGCGGACGGATTTTTTTTTTTCTGAACTTTTGACGAAGACGAGTCAAGGAACGTTCGGGCGAAGAGGAAGAGCGAAGCAGTGTCATTGAGGTGTTCGGAAAGCGAATCCGTCAGATCTCCACCAAAGACTTTTGTTTTTGATTCTCTTCTCCCAAAGGTGAAGGTTCGTATTTTGTTCGAAGAAAGTCTTCATAATTGTTCGTCGAGACCTGCTGGCTTCCTGAACATTCGAGCAACTAAATTGAATCAACCGACAATTGAAATCCGAAGAACAAGCAGAATTCTTCAGCACGCCACCGCTGAACTGCTACCGTGGCTTGTCCCATCGTAGAAATCTTCGAAACAGCGGATCTCAGTATTTGGTTGAGTTGGAAATCGAAAAACTGAGTTTGAGTGGAGCGAGTATCGATCACGAGAGCTCTGGATGTCAACAGACATCGAGAGAACAGTAGTTACATGTCGCAGCATCTTAAACAGAGTAGAATCACTTGAGTTCGAGGAAAGCGACTCATTCCCAACGGATCAGATTGTGAGAACAGGGAGGATCCCCGTCACTAGTTTGATACGAGCCCCCTATCGCAGAGTTGTGAAGTAATTGAGCCGATGAAGCATTGAATTGGCCAATTTCAACGGGCAGTCACAAAGAACAGAGCAAACGATGCGTGCTGTGGCTGAGATGAGACCGCGCGGAGCATCCAATGATGTTTCTATTTTTTTGTTATTGTTGTTTCGACGGAGAAGGATCAAGCGAACGCAGGATAATCTCTTATATGTAAGTCTGACTCACAAAGTGCCAAGCAGCTGCTTCGGCCGTACATATACCAACAAAACCGCAACTCCACCCAAGGGATCTCCTCATTGTCTTCCTCCATCTTTAGCATCCCCGTCGTCGTCGTTGTTGTTGTTGTTGGTGTCGTCTTCTCATTCTTGAATGCTTTTCTCCCCGAGGATTCTTTCATCGTCTTCCTGTTTACTAAGAAATCATTTGGGACCCCAAGGAAACGAATGCGGCCGTGGGAGGAGCAAGCACCGCAATTTTGTCGCGTGGGTCATCCACTCTGCTCTCGACGGAGCCGCAAGTAGTCATCAGAGAGATTTTCGGTGGAACTCATTCACTCAGTCAGACCTCGACTCCAAGGGAATCAACTTATCTCGCGATTCGGAAACGATCATCGCGACCAGCTCCTCCTTATCGCTGTCTGAGATATTTTTTCTTGGAATTCAGACTCCCAGAACTAAGGGATAGTTCTTCTGGAATAGAGGTTCTAAATCTTCCTTCAAAGAAGCATTCTCGAAGAGCGCGTTTGCCAGAATATGGGTTTTGTTGGGAACGAGGAGATAACGGATTCCCAGCTACGGTCCTATGAGCCTTTCAGAATGCGACTTATTCTAGAGTCGCTTCCGGAGAAGAGAAAAAAATCTATATAACCTCTCCCTGAAGGGTTCGAATTTGCGAAATGCATGAGGGTAGCGGAACTCCAGATGCTTTTCACTTCAGATAAGTGAGATGCAACCAAGACGCTTTCACTGATGGTGGTTTATGTGGCAAACGTTTGAACACATACTTTCTCGAGTTGTCCTCAATAAGAGATCCGTCCGAAATCAGGACTCGGATATGAATAGACAGCGAATTCCAGCTTATCACAAAACCATACCGATTCCCAATTGAGGTCAAGATTGATTCATTCATAGGATGGGTTTTTCATTTGGTAGTTCGAAACGAACTTCTGGGAAGGAAGAATTCCTCCCGACAGGATCAAGAAGCTTCCGGTGGATAACTTCGGAACTCCGGTTCGACAAATCGCTCTTGGCACGGCACACGATCCGGCTCTATTGGAGGCAGCTCGTGCAACCGGTAGAATCGTTCAGATTCAGATCGTTCGGCCGAGTCGACACCTCGCCAACAACCTCTTCTCCACGCATCCGCGCGCTCGGTAGAAATCAACGTCGCGTTGAACTCCACCGATCCATCCAAGGCGCCATGGAACGGAGAACACACTGGCCGGTGTCTGATACCTGCTTGTTGATTTTCTAGCAATTAAAGGTTGATTGGAGTGAGTCTTCACCTCTGTTTCTCCATCGAGTTCTGAGAGAGAAAGAAAATGTTCTTCACGAACCTTTCTTCACTCCTGTGATAACAGAGTGTTGTATCCTCCGGAACGAAGCGTGGTGGAACGCGTGGATGAGCGAACGAGGTTTCGTCCTCAATGCAGTTCAAGTGAAAAAACGGTGTAGCGCTCGATCGTGAAAAGATGGTGTTCAAATTTTTGCAGTAAGCTCACTAGGTACATGATGTCGTTTATGTCTCAAAATTGAAAGCTTCGTTGAAATTGATTCCCATCTCGCGATTTGATCGAATGTCATTACATTTATCTCGTATTTCTAGGCGCCTCGGGAACTTCTTCAAACAACGAGCAGAAACAATAGTGAATCCCGGAGTCGCTCCGAAGATCAAGGATGCACCCCAGACTGTCGGCCGAAAACCCGAAGCGAAGTCGGATCTCAGTTCGACCATAGACAAACTCCAAAGGGCGGACGCTTCTTTCAAACACGATATAGCTTCGAAAGTTTCCAGCGGTCTTGAGCGAACCGCTGTATCCGGAAGCGCGCAGCAGAACTTTGAGAGCCGAGGCGATCGGAAAATTACTGCCCCCGAGAGCGACAACATCACCAATAGCGCAGCCAAGGATATCAACAAGGCGCAAAATCCTTGGGGTGGTCTAAGAGAACCCACCAAGAAGACCGAGGGTGTTCCGAGACCGTTCGAGTCTCAGCCTCGTACGAGGTCAGATGAAGTCGCGACGAACTCAGACAAGCTCGAACAGAGAACGGATCTCAAATCTGACTCGTCCAAGAAGTTAGAGGTCTCATCTAAACCTGAATCCGATAACGAAGCCCATGCGGATGTCGTCCGAAGACCGGGATTCGCAAGCACGTCCAAGAAATCTCAGACAGAAGGAGCTTCCGAGCTCTCTATCCCGGGAGATCGCTGGAAGGACAATGTTGTTTCGTTCAGCCGCGATGGAATCATCAAGGAAGCTGAGGGCGTGTCACAACCGGAAAAGTCTCAGCATCAAACCCAACGAAATGATGCAACTGATACGCCAAAACAGGAGAAAACTGACAACAAAACCACCAAAGAATCATCTCCTCTAACAACCGAAAACTTCGGCGAAGCAAAAAAAAGTAGCAATGTTCCCGCTGAGAAACATATTGAATCCCCTGCAGCGGAAGTCGTTTCCGGGGAAACTTCCTCTGGTGGCGAAATTTGTGACAGAGTGAGCTCCGAAGGAACTCCAGGGACAGATTCGAAAATGAACTCGAACTCCCCCCAATCGAAAGAAACTTCAATCGGAGTCACTATAAATCGAGACTTCCCGAGTTCCTCGACCGTTCGTGTAGAAGATGAGAACGTGGATTTGACGAGTTCGAAATCTCCGACTGTCGAGAAACCTGCGCAAGAAGCTATAAGCGATAAAATTCCTATAATATCGAGGGGATCTCAAAAAGAAACGGCAAAAGAATCACTATCCGATTCGCCAGAAGAGCCTGAGGAGATTGAAATTTCCATTGCTGTACCAATCAGGAAGCTGGACAAAGATATTGAGGGGGTCAAACGATCCGTCGAGGACGATGTTATCAGGGAGTCCAGTCCCGTGGATAAGTCATCCAAATCGAAGAGTGACATGGCCAAATCGGAGCGGAAGAAAGAACCGAAAACTCAGAAAGAGTCGACGACTCCGGACGACCTGGACAAAGCGAAAAGACCGAAGACTGCGAAGACCTCAAAGGAATCAAAAACTGCGAAGGACTTGAAGAATCCGAAAGAACCGAAAGCTCCAAAAGAACCAAAAGCGCCAAAAGAACCAAAAGCGCGCAAAGAACCAAAAGCGCCCAAAGAACCAAAGGCGCCAAAAGAACCGAAAACGCCGAAAGAACCGAAAGCTTCTAAGAAACAGGAGACCCTCAAGGAACCGAAGAAGACGAGAGCTCGGAAAAATACCGAGGCCATGCCGAAAAGCATCGATGGGGAAAAAGAGAGCGGTGAGGATAGAAGGGAATCCAAGTCAAAGAAGCTCAAAGCTGTCGATTCCGGTGAAAATTCCACACCAAAGCCGCACGGAAAGACGAAAACGGATTCTGAGACTGACTTTGAAGGATAGTCCTTCCTATTGAATAGCTAGTTGATTGTTCATTACTGCCAATTTGTGTGTACCGCCTACATTGTAACTAGGGTTTGATATCGGAGTAGTGAAATAAAAGCACGTTGGTTCGGAACAAAATGTTCCTCGATGATAGAGGCGTCATTGCTCTTGAGGAACGGCGACTTCCAAAGCTCGAAGTGTTCTCCTCGGTCCAGCAGGCCCTTCAACGGGGATCTCGGGAAATGTCATACATCAGTGAGGCGTATCTTATTACGTTCCTCGAACGCCCTGATTTGGAAGTTAGGTCGCGAGAACTCAAGTGAAGTCAGGATCCTTCTTGAAAGAATATCGCTGAGTTGGACAGTTTCTGGCAGAGCCGAGAACAACCGAAGAATTCATGTTACACGGACCGGCTATCAGGAATAGACGTCAGGACGTCAGGATTAGATTTGATCCTTCGAGAACAAGTGGGAGTGTCTTAAAGACTCTCAATGGTCAAAGACCACACTCGGGGTCACCAGATCGATTGAAAAGGGAGTAGAGTGCGACCAGACATTTGACAGACGTCGCTTGTCTTATCTGTAACCAATCCCGCATTGATACCCAGCCCAGAGAGTTCAAATGAGTCAAAGAAACGTGCTAAAGAGATATCGCTGATGCTGCATCTGATAATCAACATTAGGGAAAACTTTCTCATTGGCTATTGAGATCATGCTCGACATTGGAGACCCCTTAGCGATTCCTAACAAACGGGTCGAGCTCATATCGGCTGAGCTTGAAGACCAAGACCAAATCTTTGAGAACCTCTTTGGAGCTCAGTTTTCTCAACTGAACTGTCTCGAGGAGTGAAAGAAAGGTCCCAGGTTTCACCTATAGAAAACTCACAATAGTTTGCTCTTGGATCAAAGAGATCAGGAGTGCGCTGCTTCAGAGGACATCGAAGCGCCGCAAGCTTATCGTGAGCTTTACTGGAAATCTCTCTTGTCTACGTGAACAGAATCATGCAATCCAATCTCGCGTGACGTTACTCTATCTGTGGAGCAGCCCTTGCCCACTGACGAGTTTGGTTACAAACGAACCGATATAAATTACCGGGCTACCAACCTGTGAAAGTCTGCACGCCGTACTCGAGAATCAACCCAATCGCAGTAACTCATTGCAATGGTGAGAATTCTCGATCGATAATTTCGTCGGACGAGTGTAATGTCTCCGATTCCGATTATTTGTCAAATAATTGGCGAGATTCTTGTTTGCACGAATACAAGAGATTGAGTCGACCAATTCCGGAAGAATCGCCGTGCATCATTGTAAATGGAAAATTGTTCTCTTACAAAAGGCGAAAGTGACCGCGCAGGGCTTGGACTTTGTCAAGAGAAAAGGAGTCATAACTCCAGCACCTATCTCGAAGTACATCGAGTCAACCGCAGTCACCATACATCCAGCACAGAAGGATCTCATCAGAGTAAGAACTATCGCTGTTTCAACACCCGAATGAAGATCAGGTTAATTTCACTTCGCCTCTAAAAATCGAATCTTCAATCAGGCAACCGAGGCTCACCCAAGAGCTTCGATGATGGGCGACGTCAGCCAGCTGAAGTTTTTCGAATGTCTAATGAGGAACATGGGAGCGAAAAACGTGGTTGACGTTGGCGTCTTCACAGGATGCAGTGCACTAACTGCTGCTCTGGCCATTCCCAAAGACGGAAAGGTTTATGCGCTCGATATCAACGAGGAATTTGTAAATGTTGGACGACCTTTCTTCAAGCAAGTGAGAGATGTTTGATGTCGTCATCGTAGAATGAACTTATTCGCGATTCGCTCCTCGGCGTCCGCGACAGAAGCATGACCTCCGTATTGATAGAATTCCAAGTCATAAAGTGCACTACTGTCAATTCCAGGCGGGGGTTGAGAACAAGATCGATGTTCGCATCGGCCCCGCGATTCAGGGCCTGGATAAGTTGCTCGAAGAAGATCTCGCGAATGAAATCGATTTCGTGTTCATTGACGCAATCAAATTGGAGTACGAGGAGTATTACGAACGAGCTCTGAAGCTCACGAGAAGAGGGGGAGTCATCGCTTTCGATAACGTGAGTATACCGGAGCTGGTTTCGATTTGAGATGTGAGCGTTCATTGGTATCAATAATTTTATCCTTCACAGATGCTCCAGAAAGGAACAGTTCTGCAACCTGAAGGCAACAAAAATGCCGAGTTCTGCATCTACCTCACCGAGAAACTACGAGAAGACCCCCGAGTGGACATTTCTCTTCTGCCGATTGGAGACGGAGTCGTTTTTGCTTTCAAGCAGTGATGCAATCGATGTTCCAAATATCTGACAATAAGTCTGGTGAATGCTGTGATGTCGAATATGATTTTCAAATTCCAATGGAGTAGCCCTCTCTGGACGATGACACTCACGCTCATTGTGTTTCGGGACTTTTCGTAGAAACTTTCGAGAAAAATAAATTTTCATCCGATCGACACCGGTCGAACCGATTCCAGGAGTCGGCTTGTTAAAGAACAGCGAAATTCCATATAATAATCTCGAATTCCCTCCTTTAGAGGCAAAATGATAGCATTAACATGGCGCTACGTATGTTAGCATATATGAAACGTCGGCCGCGTCATCTCGGGTGCGAAAGTGGATCACATGCAATGTGGAGGCGCTCTAGATCTCCAATTCGACGAAAGTGGAACTCTTGAAATCAGGCATCATTTACACAGCCGTTTGTGTTTTAGCGAAATTCGAGCGTTATCAGGTATTTAAAAAAAACTGACGAGGTAGAACAGAAATAATACGATTGTCATGTCGTCAATGCTCAGGATAAAACTACCAAGAGCCGGAGAAGCGTTTCTCTACTTCGCCGCTCCCAGGTGAAGGCATGAATATTTGTAGTCGGATATTGTTCCGATCGATTTCCTCGACATTGGACTCAGAGTTCACAGTCGAAGACTTCTTGGCTCCGGAAAGTTCAACCTACAGTTTTGCATAGGAAATCAGCGAAATGGAAATGTTTTCAATCGCCGGATTCCGAGTAGCGAGAGACTTCCTGATCAATGATCATTCTCGCGCACTGATTGTGAGATCTGTGATACTTATAGTCACAAGATCTATCAAGAGCCTTACGATCCAGAGATGTGCTACTTTGGGTCTCGGCTCTTCGATCGGACGCTAAGCGGAGCTGTGTTGCAATTCAATATTTCATGATTTCGTGAAGAGTCGAATCGTGCAGGCCATTGGACGTCGGCAGCTCCTGTAGAGAACCGAGCGCCTTTATCGGAGCGACGGAGCAGTATGTCTGAAACGAGATTGAAAACTCCAAAAGTCTCGGACTGCATGCGAGTGCCCCCGTCAAAGGCGTAGCGAGAATAGGTGCCGCCCGATGCGGAACTCGATTTTTCTTCCTGAAATTTGGAAATGCCGCTCCCTCGAGATGTGCCGCTTGGCGTGAGGCTGAATCCTTCGGATGGTCCTCGTTAAGACTACATCCAGTTCCCCTGATCCCTCTTTTCCTATACTCCCGATTGAATCAAACCTGGCGGAAACGAGCTTCTGTTCTATTTTGCGCGCTGGCTATCTCCCTCTAAATCAGACCCAAAGTGTTCCTTGGTATCATTCACGTAAGCGGGTCGGGATTTATGGGGCTCCAGCCCCTCACCAAGACGCCTGAGTTTGCGGTACGAAAAGCGAGCTCCAAGTATGAGCAGGAGATCTTTTGAATTCTTTCCAGAGAAAAAGCCAGCAGTCCTCATCTCGGATCAGTCGATTTTGAAATATTGAAAAGATTCGAACATCAAAGCGTCAGTCATGAATGAATTCAGACGAAGAACTCACCGCTGCTCTTCCACAGAATGACGATCAACAATCCTATTCATCAGCCTCGGGCGCTTTGAGATCGGGAAAGCGAGATTTTCGGGTGAGTGGCTTCCTATATCTTTAGAGTACAACCTCGTTACAACGTACACCGTTACCGTTCCGAAAATGAGGCTTTGGACTTCCAGTCACCCAAATGCTTTTCAGTGTTGGAGGAACTTTTGAAGCTCAGTTCGGAACTCTTTGAGATCGTCGAAACGCTTTCGTTCTGAAGAATTCAGTCCGCGGCGCGAATCTCGATTATGGATGACTAGATGAAATGAATTCAGTTCGACGCTACGGTCGCTCTGCGTGTGTTGAACGATTCTCGCCCGCTTTACTCTACTTGGGATTTCTCTTTCGGTGCTTCTCCTCTCCCAACATTTCGTTAGAGAGTAATTTGTTTCATGCCAAATCAGATGGTCCGCCTCGGTGGGAGACGAACCACCTGTACCTCTCGCTGCGACAGTAGCCGTTCGTAGGTACAAAGTTTTGTAAATGCCAGCGAGGAATTCCGATAGTTTTTTTTCATCGTCTTACCAGCCGGGCGGCGAACAAGGATTCCCAACAACATGTTCGCAAGTTCGCTCCGGGACCTTGATTATGTTCGATCCCGAAAGTTCGAACTGAATCGGGTGGGATTTGTTTCGATACAGCTGATTGTATGCAAAGCCTCGGAGAAAGGCGGACACACGCCGTGCATAGACGCACGTTGTTTGCTCCCGTCTCCTCCGGACGGTAGCGGACGACATTCAGATTAATGACGGGAGAGATCGGTCAGCGAAGGCTTCCTCGGAGTGTCCTCAACAACCCCATCGTTGCTCGCCACAGACACCACCTGGCTATGCAGATTCTTGCTCTGAACGACGCTGAGCCGAAATCGTTTCACGCCGTTGCGAAACTTCCAAAATCCTCAGTCAGGAGTTCAGAACCTCTACGCGCCGCTGACTGTGCTGACCCCTGACAAAAGTGGAGTTCAGAGAAGCGGAATCTTTAGAGAATCAGCATCTTCCGGAAATGAGAGCTGACGGATCGACCGCTGCACGACTGAAGCGAGTTGCAGTTATGTGACATACTCGGGCACTCGATCCCTGACTCTCGATGAGTGTCCGTCGGGACCGAGTTTTGTCGGATCCCTTGTGTGTTCGATTCCATGACGGTTCCTTCTTGTAACGAGGTCGCTCCCAAGTGAGGCCTCGGCTTAGAAGAAATCGCCTTATCTTTCGCGTAAGCACGACTGTTCATCTGATTGGGACTTGGTTCATCTGCACGCCGTTTTGACTCGCTGCCACTCGAGCCTGTATCTGTCGGCTTGCGTCCTCCGTCGTTCCGACGTCTCGATACTTTATTCATGTCTCTACCTTGCCGTCTGCGAGAGCAATCCTCCTGGACGGGCTCGAAGCGGGCACGCTGTCTCTGGTGGTGGAAACGAGAGCCACCTGTTGTCTGTCAGTCGGCGCGACGTCCCACATCGCGACCACCATCGCGGCGTCGACGGCAATACAGCCGCGGGGACCACGGCGATGACAGCGGCGGCGGCAGCAGCGGCGGCAGCATCATTGGCGACGTCGGCTGAACTCTTCCCCTTCAGTTGGTGTCCTTTCCATGCGCGCGCATTCCTCTCTGGGTAGCGCGGGTCGCATTTGTTCCGCGCGGGTCGATCTACAACACACTGACGATCCAAGGTGGTTGTCTGACTAGCGGGCGCGTTCGAAAGTACGGCTGACCGCTATTGAATCCGCGCTGAAGAAGTTACACTGCTCTAGAGCAGCCGGTAGAGAACAGTAGAACAAATCGTGTTGGTGCACTTTGAGAGTTGCTCTACTTTCCTACGAGTTCTTATCAGGAAGGGTGAAAAAAAAAGTAAGCCGCGCACCTAACTTTTCCGGTGTGAACTCCCCAGCCACAGACTGGCACGGTATCTTTCCCCCAATCATGAAAGGCGGCAAACAAGGTATGTGGCCAAACCAGTAACGAACCGAGTTCATGTTAACGAACATTTGCAGCTCTGTCCACTAAACAGCCGCGTCTCTCTCGGCCTCGAACCGAGATTCAAGAGGTCGAATTCAAAGTTTCTCAGTTTGGTGATTCCGCATTCTATTGACAGCCGGGTGCCGAACACGCTACGATCGCTACAACAAGTCGAATAAATGTTCACATAGAAAAAAGCTCGGGAATCGGAGACCGAGTTTTTGATGCTGAAATGCAACAAGTGGTCTCGAACGAACTAGGTGAATGCTCAGCTAGCTTACGGCGCTTTTCGACTCTCTCTTTCTCAAGAATTCTTACGACATTATCCATTGTTCTCATGTGATGCACACATATGAAGCATTCGGATATCTACAATGCATGCGTACGCGTGTGCACATCGAGATATGTCGGCTACGGTCGGAGGAGTTCTACTTCCCAGTTGCTCGTCGATCTGAACGTTGATGATTTCATTTTGATATTGTTGACCGTCACTTCGAATCACAAGTCCCCAAGAGAGATCCGCGGAGTGATTCCAAAAACAGAAACTCGTTCAGACCAAGAGCAGATAACGCCTTGAAATGAACGCGAACCCGAAGAGACGCTTCCGATGCGAATTTCCAGCGTTTAGGACGCCGGAAAACATCTTGTGGCCGCCGCTCTGGAAAAACCCTGGGATGGGGACAACTTGGAGAAAGGGGAGAACAACTCAAGCTTCCACAGCAGCTGAATATCCGGATATTCAAGAGCATGACAAAGAACAGGCCGTTTTGTAAAGAATCTCCTATCGTTTTCAAACCCAACCTCAGCGGTGATCGTCAAACCATCCTGTGCAAACAGTGCTAGATCAGCATCGTGACTCGGAATACGTGTTCTAAAGCAGTGAATGTTGGCTTTCGCTTACATGTCTCACGATTGTCAGCTCGCTCGAATCGAACATCCCAATGCTTGACATCTGCTATCCTCGACGTGATTGTCGCGAACGTCGTTTGTCATCTCGGAAACTTCTCTCTGAAGTATCACTTTGTGATTTTCCGTCCGAAGCAGCAGCTGGCTCAAACGCCGTAAATCGTGATATATGAATGCCATACATCATCAAGACGATGATCACTGAAGTTTGTTTCCAGTGATCGGCCTTGTCATCGACGCCATTAGCACGGAGAAATGTCTGAGGACGTTCTTCTCTATTTCTCTTCTTCGCAGTGGTGTCAAGTCGCCACCCGTACCCAAATGAGTCGATAAGTCGGAAGATCGCAAGCGAAGCGAGACGGAACACGACGGCGAAGGATGACATCGATTTTTCCGGCGGCTTGAAAAACATCCACGACCTCGAAAGGAACGTTCCAGCGGTGAAAAAAAATTCGATGAGCCAAGTCAAGTAACAGCTGTCTTTGAAATTCGCGAAAACGAGTCGTTTTGGGGCGAACATAATCAGTGCGAAAGAGCAAACGAACGGTCGGGTCCTGGATCGATCAATCGATGGATGGATGAATGGAAAGGCTCGAGGCAGGAAGGCGTCAAATCAATTATTCAACTCGGAGCTCTCTGCTTCATCAACGGCCGGTTCCGGTCCGCACGTTACGGAAGCCTCATCGTTCTCTTTTCGTACGTTTAACCGACCGACCGACCGACCGACCGACCGGCTAGCCATTCAATCTCGCGGACGCACGCCGCTTTGAATGTGGCAATTATTGCCCAACAGCCGCTACAGAAGAATCGCCAGCCGAGAACTTCCGCCACCGCGTGGAATTTGTCAACAAGGGCTGGAATGGCGCTTGCCCCGCCCTCTCCTATCGAAGGAAAGGAGCAGAAAATATCTGTCGTTGGCGATTGGTGTTGCAACGAAACGCTTTTCTGGGAGATATCGGAAGAAAAAAACAAACCATCCGATGGCGGGTCTGATCACCTGAGGAAAAGCAGATCCGTCTGCAAGGTCGTGGCAAATATATTGAAGCAACAAGAAGATCTTGCATCGTGACTCTGTGTTCTCGGCTTCCCCAAAATTGGCTTATATTATGTCACCAGCAGAACCGGCAGCAAAATAGATCATCGAGGAACACGAGAGTCCGTAGAAACTCGTTTTTTTTTTCGGGAAATTATCGGTATCTGGATTCCGGTCGTCCCGTAATTCATCCAAAAATGAAGTAAGACGAATCTTGAGACCGAGAATATCTAGGTATTCACCTGACTCCTCCGTCGGAACGAAATACCGCCGCTGCGGTGAAGGCTCTCTCGATGGAATGTTTACATTTGGCAAGTAAGCTTATTCGGTACGATGAGATATTGATGCGTCGAGAATTTCTCTCTCTTGCGAGCTGTAGATGTTCTAGATTTGCTTCTTCAAACTAATTTGATCCGGAACGGGCTTTTCGATCTTCTAATCGGCCTGACGCCAGATAACGAAACCCCGGGTTTGGGTCTTGCTGTCGCGAATAATAAACGCCATTCACCTTTCTGGAAGTTTCAACGGGAAGCCTCCGGGCCATGGGCTCATCGCCGAGCGTGGAGGAAATTCTTGGAGGGAATTAGCGAAGAAGCAGAACTTCCTCCCGAGGAATTTCGAGGACGGTGAGGAGAGGGATAATAACGAGAACTTTGTTTCTCTCCAAAGGATTCCGAGCAGCAGGAGGATGGCTCGAGCAAACCAGCCGTAACAGTTTCCGTTCTGCAGAACAACCTATTAGGCGAAACTTTTGCATCTTTTGAAATTGAATTCGTCACGCTTCGACACGGTCGGATTAGTCGCAACTCTGCTCCTGGCTACGAGTCCAGAGATACTTTTGCCAGAAATGTTATACATCCTCAGGGGATAGAAACTTAGTGATCAGGGGAATTCACGAAACGGCAAAAAACCTTCTGAATAAAACACACAGAGGAAACGGGAGCTCATTAGGTGAAACAGCGGGCGAAAGTCTTGCGGAAGTGTTTCTGTGAGGTATAAACATGCATGCCGAGAGTCGTTCTCCTCATTTGAGCAAGCTGGAACGCGTCAAAAGGTGCCCGTTCGTCTCCGTACTTCGTCTTACCCAATGTCGATACATTTTTGCTCGTCTTGCGGAGTAATGGAAAACTTCCCGGGCTCCTGCCGAGCAACGAAATCGAGTCAGCGAGCACACAAGAAACATTGAGAGATTTATGCATCAACGTCCACCTGAGTGGAATATCCAAGGAGAGGAGCAGAAGGAAGAATTCGCCCCGTTCGTGGGGGCGGCATTCCAATCGACATGGTCGATATCGAGGATGTTCTTTCGCAGATTCGGGAGTTGACCCAGGGAGATACTGCTGATTGTGACGTCATCGGAACTCGACTTCGAGCAGATCCGGATGTCAACACGGTCGTTTCCCATGTGACCCGTGTGCTCCGTGTCGAACGACTCCCTCAGGGAGCCCGACGTAGAAGTTCTTTATTTGTTACGTTACTACCACCTAGAGACTTTGAGATCTTTCACGACGAAGCCCTCGGGGGGTGACGTTTGCAAGTTCCTCCCCAGACGGCACTTTGCCTATTTACGTCAATGGCTCAGCTCTTTTCCAATTTGGCGAAGGAGCCGCTGAGAAAGACCTTCTCGGAATATTTGTGAATCAGATGTGGGAGCTACATATATGTAAAGCATCGCATACCAAGCACGACATAGATCACGGGAGCATTTCTTGATCAGGAGCAACCAGAAAGAGACGGATCGTGCGCAAATGGAAGTGATATTATTTGCAACAAAGTAATTCTTTCGATCAGGGCTCGCTCGTGATGGACGGCTGCCCAGGCAGAGAGTAGGACTGTCCTTCAATTCTGATGGTCGCTACATTTTTGTTTCCATGGACTGTATGGGATTAACTTCATATCTC
This sequence comes from Neoseiulus cucumeris, assembly GCA_021527715.1. NCBI lineage: Eukaryota > Metazoa > Arthropoda > Arachnida > Mesostigmata > Phytoseiidae > Neoseiulus > Neoseiulus cucumeris. Next base: position 1,185,466 of record JAJSRV010000015.1, read on the forward strand.
GTTATAACGGTTACTGCTGCTGCTGCTGCCGCCACCGTCGTCGTCAGCCTCTCACTTCCCCTCCGTCGTCCGGACGAAAGCACGTTAGAAAGATATGGTTGGTGTTCGGCTTCGAATCTATTTTTAGCTTCACTCTACTTGAAGCAGCTCCGAGACAAGCAAATGGAGGAAGCTACTTATGTAGGAAACAAATTTCGGGATGGCGTCTTATTGCTCGGTTATTTTCAACTGCGTCATTCATCCTGGAACGATCTCGAGGAAGCCATTCAGACCGGTGCGGAAGGGAGAACGAATGAAAAGCCGCAATCTGCTTCATCATCCTCGGAAGTAGATAGCTCGGCCGCAATTTCGCGAAAACTCGTTCGATGGCCGAGAGGAACGTTTCCCATTCCGAATTCGCATCGGTTTCTGACTCGAATCCTAAGTCTACACTCTTTGCGAAGGAGCAACTACAGCGCAATGGCATCCAAGATCGGCAAATGCTCCAAAGGAGTAAAAAACTGCTGACTCCGTCATAATTATTCACATCTACAGGACAATCTTATGGAGCGAAAGGATCTATCTCATTGTCAGGCGAGCGGGTTTGTGCTTCGAGATCAACCGAATCCTACGAGAACGGGAACCGAACTTCGATTTGTGCGGAAAAGCTGTCGCGAACTTTTCAGTTTCATATTTCAAGACCCATTCCCTTCAGTGCTGGAAAACTCTCTGAACAAGGAACGAGGAATCGAATGAGCCCCGGAACAGCGCAACAAGAGGTCAGAAGCTTTCACTTGTCACGAAATCACGATCTGCTCATTCTTTTGCTTGCGAAATGTCATCTAAAACAGGCTCCCACATTCACGGAGCGTGACAAACAAAAACGATTCCTCTCTCGTTATTAGAAAAGTGCTCTTGGCGAGGCTTGCTCTCCTTGTAAACCTTGCTGAAGCGAACCAGTGTTCGGGGATCTGACTAGGTACGTCGGACAGACGTGCGCTCTTGCGAACATACAGAACATGCAGATCCCAAGAGCTTGCTTCGCTCTAGTGACAAAGCTGCTAAGTCCTGAGAGCACGAACAAATGTACTCTGGCCAGAGTCGAGCAGCGCGGATCGAGCGGACCCGTTATTTGCGGGTAAGCTCTTGAAATTCTCTGATGAGCTTTGCTGAAAGTTTTCCGACAACAATCGAGCGGAGAAGAAGAGCCTGCAGCTCCAACTCTTCTAAGAAGCGGGAGGGATTCAATAATCCTGTGGAAAAGTGTCCGGATTCGCCGCTTCCGCTCGAGACCTCCGACAGGTAGGCAGTTTCCTGCGCTAAACACCGAGACGAAATCTACTCAGGAGTGCGGGACGACCCACTGACTGACATGAGCATCATCCACTCATTGTCAGTCCGCAGAGTCATCGCCTCGCGTGCCACGAGATAAGGAAAGAATTCGGAGGAGAAGATCCACATCCTTGAGGAACCACGTTCCCTCTTCGGGAGAGCCCTTGCTTTTCGCGATCAAACTGTTGTCATGGTGAATAGTTGTTGACGACGAAACTCCCCTTTTGCTTTGTGGAATTCCTTTTCACTTTATGAAGGATCAAGAATGTCTGAGCTCAAAAGGAGGACAGTCCTGTTGCAGCTGCAACGTACGAAGCACTTCTTCCCGTTTCCCTCCACGCTAAGAATGCGGACTAAACTCCTTCGAAGCTACAAGATTCAAATCATGCTGATGGAGCTCGTTGCGGCAAATAGCAGGGGAGAAAACGCTCCACTCCGCATTGCCACATCGGCGGCCCGAGGAAGGCATATTTTGAAGAATATAGGTAGGACTCGGAGCTCAGTTGAGCTACAGGTGCCCTTTGCAAGGAATATGAGAACATCTCAAAACGCGTGCGCATCCTCAACGAGTTCCGAAAAAGAGCATCCAGCAGACATTCGAATCTTTCGATGTCACGCCAAGACGGTGAATACTGGAGAAGGATGGGCGCTCGGATCGAGAATCCGCTGTTGACGCAAACTCATTCCCGGGTGCGAAGCGGACGCGACAAGGACGTCGTTCTCTGAAGTGCTGGAATCAACATCAAATTGGACCCTTAAGGCCCGAAGTCTATGAACGCGGTGAATTGAAAGAGAGTTCATTACGAGGAATGCTGAACTAGTATCTTTTTCACATTCCGATTGGTTACCGTGGAACACACTGGCAGGAGGTTTACCCACCGTTTTCGAACTCTCGGGTTGCGTGTGAGCCCACCAAGAGTATTTCTCTTCCACCAGGCCGTGTGTTCTGATGAGGTTTGCTGCCGAGGTTATTCATCGACGTTTCAGAGTGAGAGTCCGTGGTCGGAGAGGAGCGCTGCAACGATTTCCGCTTTTCACGGCCGAGGCCTAAAACTCGCTCCACATCAGCTTCCCAAGTGCGCGTCGAACCTGACAAGATGCCGCAGAGTGAGCAGCTTTGCTACGTTATTACTCGCGACCATTCGAATGTCAGGTGTGGCTCTAAATCCAACGGAAAGTAACGAGTGGACAGTTTGGAATGCAGATCCGACTTTGTTCTGTTACGAACGGATTCGGAAAACAAGCTCCAACCCAATTTGTGTATGTCGAGTTGGCCACGCTTCCCGGAGGATTCCTTTCCTGTGTTGTCGAGATCCTTTAAAATTCCAGAAAGCGAAACAATAACAGTGTACAGCCACCGATTCGAGAATAAACTGGTCAAGGACTGCTGCTTCAGCTTGAGAGACAGCCTCTGCCAATTCCAAGTCAATCGCATGATCTCGGATCGGACGTCACGGGAGGAATCCACTTCGGTCCTCGATCTCGCTTGCCAGTCTGAGGTAAGTTTGGACAGGCGGATACACACCAGGACAAGAAGAGAATCTGCAGGCACTGAGGTATAGAAGTCACTCTGACCGTAAACAAATCCTGGTTCAGATCGCGATGAACCCGCATGACTTTCCGACGCGCTGTTGACTCGAAAATGGCTGTTCAAAGCCCTTCGCCAACGTCAGCTCGCGTTCACTTTCGAAATCCATATTTCCCATTCTCCGGTGGAAAGCATCTCCTTTCCACGTTTCTGATGCACCGTTTGTTTGGGGCCAGCTGTACTTCTGAACTCCACGGCGGCAGGATTGCGCACACCACTTGGGATAGAACTATTTATACTTCCGAGCTATGAGAAACGGCACATACGTACCCTTTCGGCAAATGTAAGCAGCACTTGATCCGATTTCCGTACGTGTTGGAAAGCTGTGCGTCGGCAAAGATAGCTAACCTTCAAACATGAAAAGTGAAACGAATGAAATATTCAGCTGCAGTATTCGTACTTAATAACGAGAAAAATGGCCACCAGGAAACCAGCAAGACCCGCACGCGGATCATCGAAGAGTCGGAGATGTTCTCCCATCGCACTTTTTGATGCATCACGTCATCGTGCACTCAAAACTCTGCTTTATCTCATCGGAGCGCGTGGCGCGGAATCGAATCATGCACTTCGAGATTCGAACCTAAGAGAACAGCGAACTTTGGAACTTCGAGGAGCGGATGGAAACCAAAACCTTACGTCGAGTCTGACGCAAGAGGCAATCCCTTCAATATTTCCTTGGGACTCTTTGAGCGCTGACTCGGGAAAAATTCTGCGAGGAAATTGGATTGTTTGTCCCAGGTTTAGCGAATGGATTTCGGTGGAATTTACGAGTTCGCGGCAGTTTCGCCGGGAAGGAGATGCGGGTATCTCCGTCAAGACAAAAAGCAGATTCAAAGTTTGGCTCCCTGGGTGTAATTTTTTCATAATTTTGGCGGGCATCGTAATCCAAGGTGTTGTTCCGAGTGTTCGTTTCCTCAGGATTCTCTCAGCATCTCTACCTGAACCGAAAATTTCCTCTTTACGGCACGGCTTTCGTTTTTGAACACCCGCAACGTCGCATGGGACACAATGAAGCCTTGAGGCGATATTATGTTTTCTGCAACGAGATCAAGCACCACCGCGCAGGCCGTCGCTAGCATCGGATGGCTCTCTCCGAAGGAGGAGGCACAAACTTGAACAAAAGTTTGTTTTCTTCAGAAAACGGATGGGATATTGACCGAAAGCACTTTTCCAGCCTGTGGTCAAGTGCACTCATTCAGCCACCTGAACGGAGCTCCGTCATCTCTGAGCTCGGTCTTCTCGGAGCATCGAACGAGGAAACTCTGAGGCGTTTGAGGACTATTTTCATGAATATGAAATTCCATCGATGAGGACGCGCACGCTCTTGGCATCGCTTCATTGAATCGCATTTCACAAGCGTTTGCTGAGTTAGTTAACCGCGAACTCAAGTCTTCAGGCGCCAAACAGGCGGCAGTCTGGGACTGCGAACCGTTTAACTGGACAAGAAAAACGAGATCAAACTGTCGGATCCGTTCAGAAGCCAAAGGGGTTCACGAAGAATGTTTTTGCCAGAGAGGATGTAGTATTGCCGAAGATATATTGAACGCTAGAAAGCAAGCATGGTCTAATGTCTCCACAAACAACGCCCGATATTTCTATCGTCGATAGCACCTGTTCGTCGCGTCGGGCTCTCTCACCTCAGATCGTCTCGTTCCATGGCAAAGACTCGGCAGGATTTCAGGAGGACAGACTAGAATATCCGTCTTGAATGATGATAGGGAATTCAAATAGTGACTGAACGTGGAGATGAAAAGCGTTCAATCTCGAAACCTTCCGAGATGTGCTCCGCATGCGAATTCGAAGATTCGAGAACATCACTCCGTGAATGAGAATTATTGCACCCATCTTCATTTTATTTCATCATGTACAATTGACTCCCTGGTCCAACGAAGGATCTTGTTTCGCATTAGTCAGCTGAAGACTGAGCATGCTGTTTCAAACATTCACCCCTCGACAGCTGCCGTCGGTGACTCCTCCGGTTCGGCGGGAGATTCCTCAATATCTGGAAAAGCAAGGGATGCGACAGAGTGAAGCTATCTTCTGTTTTCTCTCTTTTGATTCATATAATAAAAGCTTCAAAGAGGTCGAATACTCACACTGCTTATCGGTCAAGAAGTGATTCCCTGAAATGAGAAAGAACAGTCATTTTCGAATGAGCGCATACCAACTTGCTAATTGAAGGGTAACTGAAGGGTGTTTGGAGCGCACGGAATCTTAGAGCGCAAGGCGATTTATTATTTAGACCTCGGTGAGATTTTTCCCCGATAGCTGTTTGGCAGATCATGTGGATTTCGGATAACTCGAGACAACTACAGTCTCGACCGACAGATCAGACCCTCAAGTTTCCGAATTCAACGAGCGGAACCAATAGCTTCACAATCAGTCGGTTCCGAGTAGACCCTCAGGAATTCCGCGTTGGATTCCACAGACGACCTCAAATCACAGTTGCGCTCCGTTCAATCCTGCGCTCCAACATCCATAGAACTTTTTGGAACGGTCGAACTGTTAATCACCATCGTTCAAACGGATTGTCATATTCAGATTCATCCTCTCGCTAAACGGCTCTTTCCGACTGTAGGATATCGTTGTTACACCGCTGTGCCGCATGAGTGTTGGAACCGTGCATGCTGGTGTCACTGTATGCAGCCAGCCATTCCCACGGAGCTGAAAATTGGGTTTGAGGAAGATCAGTCGTTAAACGCAGGCCAGCGTCGAGCGTGGCTGATGTGGAATGCATTTTTTGGACTGTTAAGAATCACTCACTGACAACGGATGTTGGGACAGACATTGCGACTGGGAGAGACGGCCGTCCGACTCCAAGTCGAGTTCGTGAACGGCCACAGAAACAAAGTACGGATCCGAAAAATTGGTCGTGTGGAAATTGAACGCAGTCGAACAACTCGAGTCCGGCTCCGTCTTCCAAGGTGGTTGCATGACGTTCAGCTCCCAGCGCACTGATCCATCACTGACGTTTTCGAACAAACTTTGTCCACAAAATTCTTCCAGCGAAACTAAAAATAAGCCGTGTTACCTCTGAGCTTCTGCTTCTGCACAGTGCAGGACTGTTCTCTCTGGATGCCCGGGAACAAATTGAGAATTTTGAAATATGTGAATCGCTCACACCGAGCCTCCAAGCGAGGAGGAAAGACGTGACGAATTCAATTTGTGTTATATCACGAATAGTCTGACGTTGCCGAGAGGAGCAGAGGTAAAAGGCACAGCGCTGCCACCACGTTAGAACGCACTCACCGTTATGGTAATTGTGCCGGTTGAACCACTCGACCCTCTCTTCAAGCTCAAACGGTTCCACTGTAATCGTCATATCCAGCTCAGAGTTTTCGAACGGTGCCGTTCGGGAGTATTGCAGTTGAACGGAACTGAAAAAGCGCACACTGAACTCCGTCGGTCCCAGAATCGATCGGACGCCATCGTAAGAGACAAGCTGAAAGCCGGAAAGAGAGTTACGATCTCATCTTGCTGCTTGCCGACACAATTATTAAGAACGAATCAGAGTTTTCCGGTTTGCAATGCCGCTCCAAAGATTGTCGTCTTGAATGAGAAGCTTTCCGTTCTCTGGGGAGTACTCTGGGGAGCCATCATCGAAAACATCAGATGTGCGCGAGAATCGGGCGGCCAAGCAAGCGAATTCGACGGCGCATGTGTCATCGAACGCTTTCTCACTAGTTCTCGGACAAGGAGTATCCAATTATGACTGGAAACACTAACGAACAGCGAGCAAGCACAAAGCCGATCTCCGTCGTACTTGCAACGAGTGCAAGGAATCTTAAGCGGGGCCAGCGCTCGTCCTGGAATCTATCTTTTCGCTTCCTTCATCATTTGGGAGTGGCCTAGCTTCACGAAACGGGCGGATCGAAAGCTCTCTCAAAAGAAGACATCGACTTCTTTGCTTTGTGAATTTCGAATTTCTCGGAGTCGAGAGATGGAGCGAAGATATCAGAAGGCGGCCGAGCGGTCACTGCTCGTATAGATTCGCGTACAGGTTATTCTGGCCACGTAGTAGACGCTGTCTCAAACGAGAGGTCAGAGAGCAAGCGGTAGAAGCGATCCTGACCACCTCAGTGAGACTATTTCGAAAATGATTTTCATCTTCTCTGGACATGTCGCCGCCGGCGGCAGATCTCCCGGGCACCGGCTGAAAGCCCTGGGTCAACCGACGAGAGAAGTCTCTCGCGGGGAGCGAGGAAAGAATATCGGAGTTCAATAGGCAGCGGTCTTTATGAATAGTGCAACGGCACGAAAACACGATTTCGACAGAGACTGCCTGTTGCAGATCTGTGATCTAACACACCTTGATAGGTTGCAACGTTTTGCAAGCTCCTTCTTTTCCGGTGGCTGAACTCGAGGTGAAAGAAAACCGGCGAACCGTCGCGGTGAGCCAAAAAGCTTGTTGCGTATCCCATCGTACATTTAGTGTTTCGTAGCAAGTCGGCAAGGTCCCGTTGCCGGCTGTGACCGTGAAGCTCGTGGCATTCGACACTCGGAGGTCCCTATGTGTTCCGCACAATGCTTCGAGATCATCTGAGGAGCGAATTGGGAATTTGTTCCTTATTCAGCCGAGAAATTAGAGCTCTGGACTCTACCTGATGGAAACACGAGTTGTCTATTCGGAGTTTGCATCTTATACACTCTCGTTCATCAGTTACTCCGTCTGCCCGAGATTGGTCTTTGAAATGAAGCAGTCGCGTCTCTTCCCAAGAGAAAAATGCTGTCAACAGCGGGAGAAATGAAAAGTGAACTCTTGAGTGAGTTTTGTCTCGCATCGCATCATGAGTTCCGGAACTTACATGAGATTTCCTCCGCGGTGAAATGGGGGACAACGAAGAACAGTAGCACAAAACGATGGGGATAGTGGAAAAACATAGTCAACACTCTTTCTGAGTTTGCTGCTCCCAAACGATCAACATTCTGACGTTAGCCACGCAGCTCGACTCTTTGAGTAAGAAGACTCTACGAGTGGATTGCAAAAGAAGAGAAAGCAGCAGCGGCAGCAGCTTGTTTCCTCTTCAGCTTTATCTTAACGAAACCATACGTCACCATTAGACGTGATCCGTGAGGAGTCCGAATCGAAAACCCGTACACGGTATCCAATATCGGTCGCAGGAGTCAGAGTTCGAATAATGCGTTTCTGTTAGGAATCTGAAAATCCCAGTGAGAGAAATAATGCGAAACGATCAGCGGATTTGTCGTGAACGATTCGATTGTTGGCGATTGTTTCTTCTTATGCCGGCCGACAGAGTCTTTTGACGCCGGTATCCATTTTCAAAGCGACGAAAGGTTCGATTTCAAGTGGCTCGGAAACGATAGCATCGACAACGACGACGATACATTGATGCGTGTGGCCGACGTTGCCACATATTCTCCGATATTCTCTCCCCCTTCCTTCCTTCCGGTTCTCGAACGAACGAGTGAAACCTCACTTTTGCTTTGCCTGTTACTGCATCGCGTCGACAGCAACAGACGAAACAGCGGTGGGGGCAACAGCAGGCGCAGCTATTTGCATTCAAAAACACCGAATCGAGGCGGTCTCCTCGGAACAAATTGGAGCGTGCCATTCGAAGACGAACAATGTGCAGCTAAAAGAGGACATGGAGAAGCAGGAGAAACGAACAAATTTCGAATTGCGAGTTGCTCACTAATGAGCGCCGATAGATTTTTCGGGTGCTTTCTCGTCGGTGGACAATGGAACGGCACGAACAACCCGAATGGTCGCCGAAATTGAAATTCCTCACGACGTATCTTTCCGAGAGCTCCGGAGCTTCGAGTGAGTCTTGGACTGGAGCCTCTAAAGACTGTCCAAGGGTTGGTTTCGTCGAGACTCTTGAGCTCATGCACAGAGAACATTCTGCCGTGATTAAGATTCTTCGATCTCACAGCACAGAATGATAGTCCCCTGCTTTTCTTCCTGACGTCGCGTTGATCCTGGAGAGGAGTGCTGAACACTCGCTAGGTGTCCAGGTAAGATAAGATGTCTGCCGTCAATCCATTAGGCAGTGCTGACGAAATATAATTTTGTTGTTCTCCAATCGAGAGGTCGTTCCACGGCAGCGAAGCAGTTGTTCTCTATTTCCGGCAAGTTGCTCAGTTTGATGGGAACGGCTCTCCAAATATAAGCGGTTTTCTTCATTTCGAGATTTCTCACACAGGCGGTGTTGACATCCTTCTCTCGCGTCGTTTTCCTCTCTCTGTGATGGTGTCCCTTCGCTGTTTTTGCTTCAATCATGAGTCATCGGAGGCACTACTTCGTTTCACGATAAATGTATTCGAGTTGAGACCGACCAATAGAATGTTTCCTGAATTTGAATTCATAACGCCAGAGCATCTCGTATTGCTCCCCAAGAGCGGAAGAAGGACGTTTTCCGACAGACCACTGTTCCCAGAAGCGTCATGGAAAACTCCGCTTCCATCCGGCAGGCCCCGTTCAGATGCGGTCGTAACATCAAAGCTCATACAGCACAAATCAAACAAAGTTCACGATGACCATTATTCGGCTGTGCGTTTTGCGAAACATGTTTCGTCGCTCTGTATCAGACAACTCGTGGAGATTGAGTTCGTTCGCACCAAACGATGAGTTGAGCTATGAATGGAAGCTCTGAGCACCGAAAAAAATGGACAGGAGCTCAAAGCAGCACTGGTTTACAAGTCTCCCAGAACTAGTTCACTCCCCTAATAGGAGTGCGCGCGCCAGGAGAACCATTGACAAACCTCTCCCATTCAAGAGCTCCATCCTCAGAAAACGGTTCGACCTTGCTCGGTTGAGTTGAAAGCTGAGACTCCGTGCCAGGACTGAAGGAGACCGAAGTTTCGAATTCGGAACTCTGGGAACGCCGCGAAAGGTTACTGACTGGCGACGTCGCGTCGTTGGAAAAATTTTCGTTTTGATCCATTGGGACCACGCTGTCTGTCAAACCAGCCCGCCCACATCTGGCTGAGGTGAAACTCAAGCAGAAACTGAAAACTTCGATCAGAATAAAAAATCGCGCGAACAAGACTGACGAGGGAACGGAGTTTCGAAACAACTTTCGATATTGTGTTTCCTCTCCTTAGAATGATCCACTACGGAACTCCAACGTCATACTGGTCGTACGCGTATCCGAGCCAGGCGATCTGTCAGATCTACTGGCGGCTCTAGACTACAGATGTTCCCGTGCATGCATATCAGTGCACCCTTGTATGAACACGTGTGTGGTTGCAGACATGTGTGATATATCACCTCAAACCTGTCGTGGAATCAATACACTGCGTAACATGCAATGAGGGAAAACTGTTGCAATAACTGAATTTGGCAACGTCGGCGGGCCACCGAGTCAACCGGAGGGTTTGTTGGCCTGGCAGCTGCTTGGAGCATGTCTATGCATATCGCGGATTCTATTCCTGGTCTGCCTGCGGACGACCCCCAACGGAGCGAGCCCCGAGCCGTGTTGATTACCCACGGCAGGGAGGGAAAACCCTAGTTTATCTTGCGCTATCGGGGACCAAAAGTAACAAGGGCCGAGTTTATTCAGGCCTTTGTAGAACTTTGTCGGATCACGAGCTCGGACTGAAAAAGCAAATAGTCGGGAGACAGAGGCCAGCCTTGATGAAAGCTCTCTTCTGTGTCGAATAGGTGTTGGAATCCAATGTTTGTGGTTGGAGTATTCGACATTGTTCCGAGCTGTGAGTCTCGAACTCGACTCTTGGTGTTTGAAAATACGACCTTGGAAATATATATTATTGTGAGGGATTCGCGCGCACGCGAGGTCTCCCCTGAGCGAAGAGACAAACAGGACCGATGCTGAGAAGGCCGACCCTATTGTTAGAAGCAACGCTCAGAACGAAAAACACGAGCGAAGGAACGAATTCAACGAAGGAACTCGAGCGTCGACATCTGCAGAAGTCAACTCTGGACCCATGACTTTAATTTGTTCCTTGTGTAGAAAAGATATGAAGCAATTTGGGGAGCGCTGCCTTTGTTGTCTCGAAAGCCACTCGACACAAGAGCCAGCTGCCGCCCGCTCATCTGCGAACCAGCAAGCAAGCAAGCGAGCGAGCGAGGACTAAGAGCGCTGTCGAACCGATGGGAACACGTCAGTTCGGAAGAGCCTGGACATCAAAGCGATTTTCAGCCTCCTCTGAGATTACGCCTATCCCTCCAGCTGTATGCATTGGCCCTCTAAAAGTTCTCAAGGACTCGCTGCCTTCCCTCCCAAGGGTTTGATCGCATGCCGTTCAACACGAGGTCAGAGATAGTAATTAGATCGCGCTTCGATCCGAGTCGAGGAGCCGTCAGGGGACAATGGGTGCGTCTCGACAGATTTTTCAAGATCTTGTTGATCAATCGCTGGCTCTAGAATTGATTTGAAGTCTCCGACTCAACAAACAAGCCAAGGTCGTCGATGTTTATTCGAAGATGCCGAGCTGTGGCGGCCCTTGTACATATCTTGTGTTTCGCTACCTCGTCCACTCACTCGCACTCGCCCGATTATGAAGCGGACCAGACAATCGACTTCGTCAGCCGCCGCAAACCGCTCAGTCTGAGCTGCATGTTCTTTCGATCGGTGGTTTGGAGAACTCTGGAGCAAAGCGGTACGTAGTCCCTTCCCCACTCCACGTGATACTCTGATGTCGGATGGGGAATTCCACCCAAGACTCACATAAAAAAATCCGATGTGAAACGGCCGGAAAGCTTGTCGCGACGATGGGAATCAGCGCTGTGTTTTAGCTCGTTCCATCATTCGCGACGTGCTGCCATACACAATTGACAGCTGTCCCTGATGTTCTGCCTCTGATAAAGAGATTGAGTGCGGGGACGAGTGTTTGTGGTCAGTCGACCGGCATTCCTGCAGGCACAGCAGCAAGCTCGGCTACGGTCATAACATTCGTCGGCCGCTGCTGTTAACAGGTGGAGCCTGCATTCAGGCAGAGGATGCTGCTGCTGAATGCCAACGTCATTATAACGTTACTCTGGCTTCAATGGGGATGGCGACATTAATTATTTTGGTAAGGCGAACCTGTTGTAGCCTCGATTTCTCGTTTCTGCTCAGAGAAAAGCAACCTCGCAGCAGAGCTATTCAAACCGCGAAAACAAAGTACAAAAGCTTCCGTGTATCGCATCCGTTCTTCAAATTCGTTCCTTCTCATTACCTGAGGTAGATAGTGCTAGTTAATTAAGATCACAAAAGAGAAGGACAGACTCCAACATCCTCCACGGCCACGATGATGGTCGTCGGACGTTCCTCGTTTCAAGAAACTTTTATACTTTCCGCATTCGACGTGGCTTGTCGATAATGTTCACATTCTCCTCCTAGACTTGCGTGTGGAGGCAATCTCGAGAATTGAGACTCAGCGAGTGAATTTTTCTTCCAGAGTTCTCGTCCGTGGAGTACGAAGCCGACCTGAAGCAAGATATCCGTGAAGCCGCAGCCAACCTCGTTAACGACGTTATTTTCCGAGCGAAAGAAATGGCGCAGAGATGTAAGTTGTCACGTCTAATTAGCTTCGACCCGAATGCGGTTTCGAGCCTAGGCTGAATAGGATTTGTCAGATCGTCGTGGTGATCCTGGAACTAACGATCGGCGTTTGATCAGAGTTCGCGGCAGCGTGATCAAGAACCTGAATTTTCTATCTACGCTTCAGGAAGCGTTTTCCAGTTCAGTGGTTCCCCTCAAAGATCGCCAAGAAATCGCTGACATGATGTCTTTCATCATGAGTGAATTATTCCCAGTTCCGACCTCTCTCTGGAACTCTTTTCGGAGGTCGCGTTCCCAAATGAGCGAAAAACTCGTGTGTGCCTCAATTAACAGTCACTGTCCGAGCTGCAGGATAACGCTCTTCTCAGTTCAATTCGTGGGCATCCTCATAATGATAACGTGGATGATAATGAATCCAGAACTTTGCAGAAACTGAGTAGCTACACGGCGACTGACTGTCGCGGAAAACTTACTACATATTATTCCCTTGTCCCCTAACGCACCTTCAACTAGTTGTGTCTTGAAGGGAGATAACGTCTCATGATTTTCGTCGATACATCGAGAAAGTTTGGGAAGGAGGTAGCTCCTTACCCTCGAGGGCTCATTATTATAATCAAGGATATTGTACATACACGAAAAACTTTCGACTTCTGGATTTGGGAGAGACGCTGGCGCTCTTTCTGTCATTCTGCTGCGGTCCGACTTCTTCGCAAACATAGTGAGACTCTATTCGGTAGTTTTATCCACAAACACGGACGCGTTCAAGATATTACTCTCTGCCGGAAATCTTCTCGACTCAGCATAATATCGCCCCTGATTTGCGAATCTCGCCGCCAGATATTTGAATCCTTTAACGCCAGGTCCGGAACAAACCTAGCTCGGTCCGATCAACGTTCAGCGCATTCTTTATTCATATTTCCATCAATGTGAGCTCATCAATCGAGAGCCGGATCGGTCAAATAGTACGATCCGGGAAACTTATCCGGATCGGATATCCATGGCCCCTACTCTCGAATGGGGATTCGTGGACGTCGGAACGAGTTAACAATCTCACAAGAGAACTTGATTCGAACACTCTCTGGCAGAGATATCCTAATTCCAGTAAAGTTCGAGCAGCAGAGTCCCTTGAGAAAATCTCATCGATTGAGCGTCTCCTTCTCGAAATAGCGGCGAGCTTTCCCTCCTGATCCCGAGGCTATCGTCGTTCAAATTGGCTCCCTTAAAACTCATGAGCCAGGGTTGAACGGTGAACACGGAAGTTCATTATTTCCTCAAACATTTTCCAGGAGTTTCTGAGCCCTGGGCCAGTGAACAGCGGAAGTAGAGCGGAGCTCATGGTTGCGAGAAATGCTGGCCCAACGCTGATAGGTGTTAGATTTCAAAACCTGAAGATCCTCTCCTCGAGATGTCTATCTAGGATAAGCTCGGCTCAGACTTAGTGCCAGGCTCTCGCAATGTTCTCCACAGATAGCACTTCCAGAGACTCTTCCCTCGATGGGAGAATGACGATGGAGACTTTCACAACACGCGCTTCGATTCTTTCGAGGAATCGCTCAAGTTTATGCGCGTAATCTGCGGCCAGAAGCGAGTCAGATGGGACTTGGTCAAGAGTCGTGCGTTTGCAAGGATCGTCAGAGGAATAAATTGATTCTTTCATTCTAATTGCAGCAGTTATCCAGCACCAGGCTTTCAGTGTGGTCGAGGAAGAGAGCGAAGACGCCCTATTAGAGGAGGAACTGGCGTCGCAGTATCCAAACAAAAAAAGGTTCCAGTCGTTCTCGGTGAGTGAACTCCGAAGTGACGTTAACAACAACTTGTCCTTGTCCGGGTTCATGTCGACGTCGGTTCCGAGGGCGGCTGTTTGTTTGCTGAAATGGAAAAACAACAAAGAGCTTCGCTTTGCGAGTACCCGCGGCCGATTGGATCGTCGCCTCCATCGGTGCGTAGCGAGCCTCGGAAGCGAAGTGCAAACTTGAACGTCCGCTCTTCATTTGCGTTCCATTGTTTGATGAAGAAAAAACGACATTTGACTCGCTTCGGGGCTCGGTCAATGTGGCTGTGACATTTTTCAACTCGACAAAGACAAAGGACTGCACAACAGTTTTGTTTCGAGTCGATGTTTGAAGTTCATGGGGAACGAATCGCAGGTCGACGAAGTGTAGGCTGTAGGAGGCCACCGCTTTGTTATACACTATTCGCGGTTACGTCGTGTACACGGTATTAATGAAACGCAAATCCTCACATCCCTCAGGGCCCGACGCCTGAAATACAAATTGATTTCGTTGAAGATCGAACACCGAGTCCCGACGAACCTTCCTCCTACGTTGCTCCGGTCTATCAGCGCCAGGTGAAAATAAAACACACAAGCGCCAGCGATGAATCCGACTCGAATGAAAACGAGGAATCGAACAGTAAGCCCCACGAAATTACAGCGAACCGAATCCCGAACGGCCATGTGCATGAGTCTGCGGTCGAAAGTAAGATTTCCGATCGTGAATGAATGAATGTTCTCAACCATAATCTGATTCAGCGAAAGAAAAATAAAGATCACGGCGTCCCTCAGATGGATCTTCAACCCTGTAGTGTGCTCTCAAGAGATTAATCTAAAATTTGTTCTCAGGAGAGCCGACTGCACGGGATGGCGGCGCTGAATATTCTCGGAAAAAGGGCGCCAAGGAATATATGTCTTCAAAGCCAGGAAGTCTCCCGTTCGTTGATGACAGCCCTCCTGGCCTCGGCTCCGCTGAGACGCCCTCTGAGGCCACTATATCAGCTCGCGTCGCCGCCACTAAATCGCCCCAGATGGCAGCTGACCTGGTAAATTTCTTTGGAGTGCTCTTCTAAGTTCATTGGAATTCGAGGGCAGTCTGTAATGCTCTCGACCCCTTCGCTGATGGGAATTCTGAATGCCTTCACGTCGCATCGCTGCCAACGGACTCGAGTCCGAGCACGAGATTTTCGGTCGAGAGTGCGTCGGCGATGACGAGAATTCAAAATATGTTTGTAATCCCTCATCCTTACCACCTCTTATCCTTCAGAAAATCGACCTGGCCAACGATCCATCTCTGCGTCGTTTCGTCGAAGAGTACATCAGAGGAATATCCGAACAGGCGCAACTATTAGCGGACGAGGTTGGTGAACCCTGCCTGAGTCATATCATTTCCTCAGTCGTTAACAGAAGCCATAACAAGTATTCGTTTTCTATCGGCTCCGAGATAAGATTGCACAGTTGGTTTTATTGCTAGATCCATTTTCCTTGACAGAGAGCGCGGAAGTCTATCCCACACGCCAAATATCATTCGCCGACGGACGGAGCCCGAGCTTCAGGTGAGATTCGAGGTCCTTGATGTTTCTTTTCTGTGTCGGAGATAGAGGTCAACGGCTAATTCCCGTTTGTGATTCGTTCCCATCAGTCGTCATCACGGCCAAGCCGAACGAGGGACCTTGGTATGATCGAGTCCGCGAAGCCCTCAGCAGATGCCTCCAGTCAACTTGTTTCTGTATCAAAATAGGCCGACAGCCGGAAGCTGTTTGAGCTCGTTCTCCAGTCAGTATTTACTTGGTGCCACATGGGAAAGCATTCCATTAGGTAGCCGTTTGGTTGTTCCTTAATGAGGGTGCTTGACAAACATCTGTAGCCGGTCGTCGGTGAACTCAGCGAACGATGTCTGCCTTACCATGCATCACGATCGAGTTGATAAGACACCTTCATCCGCATCAACAAACGGATCATGTTCATTCATCGATCATTGTCATCATATCCATGCTATCGAGATGTTCATAGCGAGGGACTCAAAACATTTGACGAGAGCAATCCATGTTACAGACGCCAAACCGGTATTAGCGTGTATCACTGAACAATAACATGTAAATAAACCGCACTGTTGGAAACGTCAATAAATGAGACGCTTAGTCAGATCGATTCAATAACCTACGCCTGAGTGGAAGCTGAAAGTATATAAACGAAGTCGCGAGGAAGCTCTCTCCTCACGAAAGTATCCTCGGACAGAACATTATACAGATGGGACGAGGAATTGAGTTTCGTTCGCCATTGGTGGAGCTCTATTCCTAGATAAACTTAAAGGTGGACGGACTTCACGGCCTCACCCTCGAGACAGATACCGGTTAAGGATCACATTAGCGTTCGTGCTTGAGGAAGGAACGTGCCGAAGACACGCTTGGCTGCGTTGCTTCATCTGTGGACAAAGGTACACTGATTTTTGTGCTGAGCCGAGAACGGTTGCCCGAGGCAGCCGAAAGAAAACTCAGGAAACATTCCTCAAGTCGCTTATGGAACAACAAACTATTGAAGAGATTCAGAGAGACTATCATGGCACAGGAATTCCTCCCAGCTCAGTTTGAATGAAGAGGAAAGTCGTCAGGTACGGAGGTAGGAAATTGTTTGAGGGAATCCGATCCTAGTTCGAGACACGGGAGCGGAAAAAACCGATGATTGTTACGAACTACCTGGGTCGTGGAGAATCTGCAGCTGGAATGGAAATGATATGAATGAATCTACGAAGCAGATTAGAGTATGTTTTCCCCGGAGTCGGCTTAGCTGGCCTCTCCAACTTCTTTCGGTTGAAATTTTGAGCACGCGATATTTGCATGCAAATTACTCACTAATGAGCAAGCAAGCAAGCATCCAGCCAGCCTACCGGGCTCAGCTCGGTCATCGAAACGAATGAAGGTTCCACGGGACAGCTTCAATGAAGTCAAGTTGTTAGCTTGAGTTTGGTTCCGCGGACGCGTATATTGAACAACATACTTTTTGCTAAAATAGCAACGTCGAATGTGTGATCGCCCGCACCAAATTAACAAAGTGTGTTACGTAACATAGAGCCACCTTGGAAAATGTTGTTACACTCTTCTAGAGCAACGAAGCCCCTTCCCATTTCTCTATCCCAAACATTTAGTGCCCTAATGGATGCAACGACAGCGATGGAGGTTTGACCGACCAGGCGGCGATACTCGAAAGTCCTGCGTTACATAATTATGGACTCATGGAGCGGCAACGAAAAAGGCACCTCGCATACCGTGGATAGTAAACTAGAATCGTCTCCGCTTTCGTACTGCGCTTCGATGTCCGAAGAAGAATTATGAGCCAATATGGTGATGAAGTCCGTGGAGAGCCACACTGTTCTTATGCGATATGAGCCAAAAAAACGATTCTGCGTTGACCACATTGCAATTAGCATAACGAACGCTCACGACAGCGTTTCGATCTACTATCCAAATTGGAAACGCTCGAGGAATTTTTTGATAGGATGCGAGGAAGGCCCGAAGCTCGTTTTCTCACATCCTTCTATGAATTTCCCACGGAAGAAATCTCATAGTCAGGTCTCAAAATTCCCGACGTGTTCCCAAATCTCGGACTCTGTCTGTGCGTTCAGCTTCCCGGCTCGATCGAGGATCCTCGCCGGAACTGCCGATTCGATGACAAGCTGCGAATCAGAATTACACAGATCCGGTCTTGTTATTATCTTTGATTTCAAGAAGAAGCTGAATCGTCGCAGACCGCCAAGTCTAAATGGGCACTAGCAAAATTCAGACAGAGGAGAAGAGCACTTGTCGGCTCCTTCAGGTCAACGGAAATTAAACCGGAACATGAGTTTGAGCCAAGCCCAGGTTAGAACCTTCTGTGACTCGAACAAGCCCGAATGTGATCCCGGGATAACGTTCTCTGAATTCGAACGTATATACGGATGGCACTGAAGCAAGAGCATCTGAGTTCGTAATCGGGAACCTTCGTTTGTAATTTCATGATGATTCCTCAGTGGAGGACGACGCTGACTCCTGCCGTGGGGACAGAGAACCCCGGCTCAAAGCATCTGGAGAGATTCATCAGAGTTGATGATTCAGCGGACAGTTCTCCGAGTAACAAGGTATACCGGAGACCAATCTTCCGCTTCATTTGAATATTTTCCACGAGAATGACCTTGTTCGTCAGCTAGATAATGCCTCAATGAGTGCATGCCTCACACAATTTTCGAGCTGGAGCAGAGCCATCTTTCGCTGAAACCAAGACTTTCTGCCTCTCTAGCTCCTTTCTTCTGTAATGGCGCAAACGAGCTCTCTTCGCACACTGTTTGTAGCGAGACGGCAACTTTGTCGATGCGAGTCGTTGATACACCGATGTGTTCCTCTCAGTTGTCAATCTAGTTGTCGAGATGTCGCAAGCTACGAGCTGGCTCCATGATTATGAAACTCTTCGTACTTTCCACAATGGTTCAGCCGTGAGAGCGAAGTCACGGTGGTGACTGCACTGTTGATCGCCATCATCATACTTCGATTTCGAGATCATTCCAAAGCACAGCAATCCTCTCACTAGCAAACCTCTCGTGCGATCCAATCACAGGGAAAGCTTCAAGGTTATGAGTACGGTACCGGTCGGGTATTTTTTCAGATGATGTATCAGCGGAACCTTGTCAAGGATGGATCGCCTCTACCTCTAGGGGGACAATTCGTATCGTTCCCATGCTCGTAGTTCCGCTACGGATGCTGTTGCTCGCCGCCGCCAGGACAACCAAAAACACGGCCAGAGAGTGAAACACTTACGGAGAGAGTACTTTCACTCCCCGAGGCAACACACGGATGGACAACTCGTATTAGAGCGAACAGCAACCGGAGCGTTTCGTCTCCCGCCCTAGAGCTACGTGAAGCGCCTGACGTTCATTACTATCAACAGGTCACCAAACAAAAAAAGGATAGCAGCCGACGGATTCTGTGTTCCAACCTTTCATTGCACATCTTCACGTAACGATGGCGACAGATGAAGAAATCAGAATCAAAGCTCGCGCCTACATCGATGACCTTATCCGCACCGCTCTTATCGAAGTCAAGGTCAGAGAGTTTTTTTTACTTTCTCGCAGTTAGTCTCCGTACTCCACGCTCATTTGTTGGAGAATTAACTCTCGGTTCATGGACATCCATGTTTGTGCCCGAAATGAGCCACGGGTTTTGGGCTGCTCCGATCGTAAAAACAGCGACGATCAGAGTTATTGGTTGTGAGTTTTCGTTTTGAAATCGACCACGTTCTACGATAGAAGAGACGATGTTCCCAGAAAGACAATCGCTGTCCAAGACTCACAATGGATCATCACCGGTAGAACCACCAGTAGGGCGCAAAAGTCCGGATCGGTGGTCCGTTTCCGCGCTTGATAAATTCAGCCTCACAACAGCGTCAGAGTGCTGTCTGACATCGAGCTCTGATGCTGGTTTATTTGAGCGTGAAGAATTATGAGATAGTGTCAGCTGCCGTGATGCCGCGCCAACTGGAACGTTTCTCGGCTCACGGACTGTCCGAAAGACTGGCAGTTAGAGATTCCTCGAGCTATCGCTGGAAGAAGAATGAACTGTGGAAGGAGGGTGTTGAAACGAGGAAGTAACGGAGAGAAAACTCTCNGCAATCTCCCGGCAAAAAGGCGGTGCGGGCGTGCTGTGAACAACTGTCACACATAGGCCTAACACCTTCCATGTTGCTCGGGCGGATTTCACTACTTGTTTCACTACCACGTAAAACTTTTTCGGTCAATCCTTCTCACTTGCACCCCGTGAGTTCTGGGAAGCACTATTTTCACCAATTCAATGCCTTTTTCCGTGAAAAACGAGTGCTTTTTAGTCGCCGTGAATCCAACGCGTGTCACTGTTTTCATCACTAGCACAGCGGTCACGGATTTGATCTCAGTGGCCACGAAAATAATTATGTATACAGTCAAGTCTCGCTATCTTGTGAATTTCGGGGGTGAAGATCTGACAATCTCTATAAATAGGTTATAAGAAGAGCGAATATTCGATATCGACCTCCCCGAGGTGAATGAGCTCCAAGGGTCCAAGAAAGGGGGAGGGTCTTGCTTCCAAGATCACCAGAATCTCTTTCATGAAACGTCTGGGATGCAAATGTTTCTTTGTACTCGACAAATCTCAAACCAGGGATTCAAAACGTCTCCGTGTCGTTGCGGAAGAAAAATGCTTGGGAGTAAGCCCAAAATCCGCAAAATGCCCCCCCCCCCTCCTCTTTCGAGCCGTTCCTGGATCCGACACTTCGTATGCATTATATGAATTTGTTTTTACCGCAACGATTTCCGTGCGTTGAAAGCGTCACCTTCCGGCTGTGATTGCGAGTGAGCAGGATTATCGCTGGCAAGATGTTTTGTTTCGGCGGATAATAATCAAGGGATTACGTCATCGAGAACTTTTACTTTGTCATTAAGGCTCGTTCGTGTATTTTGGCACTTGATTTTTTTTAGTCAAAATGTGGGAAATCCACTGAGAAGCATAATCAAGACATTTGAAAATGTGGATTCTTGACGAGCGTTCGATTCCCCGCGCTAGCGGTGTTCAGGCACTTGACGACTGTCGAAAAATTGCTCATTTCGAGGAAACGCACAGCTTACAGTTTTCTCACAAAGAAAGTCCAAAATCGTTTCAAGATATCAGTCATTGGATATTTCATCAGTCATGAGAGATAATTAACACTGAGCCTGTGCTCCAAACTTCAGAGGAGTCTACGAATTCCGCCTCAAGTCATAAATCACGGAGCGTTCGCAAGTCGTGGGCGTTTCTAGATAGCGAGACTCGATTGTAGTTGACATGCATCTATTCTCTCCGAGGATCTATATTCCGAACCCTATTTCGGGAAAACAAGCACCA
Source organism: Neoseiulus cucumeris (assembly GCA_021527715.1). NCBI lineage: Eukaryota > Metazoa > Arthropoda > Arachnida > Mesostigmata > Phytoseiidae > Neoseiulus > Neoseiulus cucumeris. The sequence goes on from JAJSRV010000015.1 coordinate 1,206,484, forward strand.
GAGTCTGGTAGCAGCCTTCTTGTGATCCTCCGCGCCAAAGAAAAACTTCGTAGACCGCGGAGAATTCGGGAAAGATCAAAGCTCTCCTCGATCTTGTTTTTGAAACGTTTCCTCTGATTTTCGGCCTCTTGAAGAAATCCCCCAGAAGCGCTGTTTCNGCTGTCCAAGACTCACAATGGATCATCACCGGTAGAACCACCAGTAGGGCGCAAAAGTCCGGATCGGAGGTCCGTTTCCGCGCTTGATAAATTCAGCCTCACAACAGCGTCAGAATGCTGTCTGACATCGAGCTCTGATGCTGGTTTATTTGAGCGTGAAGAATTATGAGATAGTGTCAGCTGCCGTGATGCCGCGCCAACAGAAACGTTTCTCGGCTCACGGACTGTCCGAAAGACTGGCAGTTAGAGATTCCTCAAGCTATCGCTGGAAGAAGAATGAACTGTGGAAGGAGGGTGTTGAAACGAGGAAGTAACGGAGAGAAAACTCTCCGAATAGCTCGTATCGACTCCGTGTACCAGAACGTACCATGGTGCATGTTTGCGTGACGAGATCATTGTGATCATTCTGGAAGTGTGAGGAGTTGTGTCAAGGTCTGAGGACTTTCAAGGCTGGAAATTCTCGGAGGACGAATGAAAGATGCAGAGATTCATTCAGGATGATCAAATCGATTCTTTTTTATTTTCAGAGAAAGAACGATTTCGACATGGGCCGTAATTTGAAGCGAAGCGAAAGTACTCGTAAGTTAAATTCCAATCTACCGACGAGACGGCCTAGTGGGTAGCGCGGTTAGTGAGGACTGTGCACAGCGGTCACGGGTTCTCTCTCAGTGGACACGAAAATAATTATGTATACAGTCAAGTCTCGCTATTTTGTAAATTTCGGGGGTAAAGATCTGACAATCTCTATAAATAGGTTATAAGAAAAGCTAATATTCGATATCTACCTCCTTGAGGTAAATGAGCTCCAAGGGTCCAAGGAGGGGGGAAGGTCTTGCTTCCAAGATTACCAGAATCTCTTCCCTGAAACGTCTGGGATGCAAATGTTTCTTTGTACTAGACAAATCTCAAACCAGGGATTCAAAATGTCTCCGTGTCGTTGCGGAAGAAAAATGCTTGGGAGTAAGCCCAAAATCCGCAATGAGCCCCCCTCCTCTTTCGAGCCGTTCCTGGATCCGACATTTCGTGTGCAACGATTTCCGTGCGTTGAAATCGTCACCTTCCGGCTGTGATTGCGAGTGAGCAGGATTATCGCTGGCAAGATGTTTTGTTTCGGCGGATAATAATCAGGGGATTACGTCATCGAGAACTTTTACTTTGTCATTAAGGCTCGTTCGTGTATTTTGGCACTTGATTTTTATCGGTCAAAATGTGGGAAATCCACTGAGAAGCATAATCAAGACATTTGAAAATGTGGATTCTTGACGAGCGTTCGATTCCCCGCGCTCATGTTTAAGTGACTCGAGCGGTGTTCAGGCACTTGACGATTGTCGAAAAATTGCTCATTTCGAGGAAACGCGCAGCTTACAGTTTTCTCACAAAGAAAGTCCAGAATCGTTTCAAGATATCAGTTATTGGATATTTCATCAGCCATGAGAGATAATTAACACTGAGCCTTTGCTCCAAACTTCAGAGGAGCCTACGAATTCCGCCTCAAGGCATGAATCACCGAGCGTTCGCAAGTCGTGGGCGTTTCTAGATAGCGAGACTCGATTGTAGTTAACATGCATCTATTCTCCCCGAGGATCTGTATTCCAAACCCTATTTCGGGAAAACAAGCACCAGAGTCTGGTAGCAGCCTTCTTGTGATCTTGTGTTTTGTGATCCTCCGCGCCAAAGAAAAACTTCGTAGACCGCGGGGAATTCGGGAAAGATCAAAGCTCTCCTCGATCTTGTTTTTGAAACGTTTCCTCTGATTTTCGGCCTCTTGAAGAAATCCCCCAGAAGCGCTGTTTCCCAAGAATGCCTCTGACGAGTTTTTCTCAACAGTAGACACCAAGGATCAACAACAGTGGTACAAACGACTTCGGAGCCAACTCTGCACATGTGTCAGACCTCGTGCTCGGTGAAGCGTCAACTTCCATCGTCCGTCACCAGCTCTTGGGAGAACATTCTGTGCAGGGAGTTCATGGCGCGCCCGGTGCATTTTCTTCGTTCAAGTCGAGGTCACCGTCCTCCTCCCTCGAATCAAGCTCCTCGACACCACTTCCCGACCTTGATGAAACGGGAGGCCATAATATGTACCTGATGAGCGATTGGATTATCCAGCGAAACACTGCATTTTAACCTCGCAGCATAACCATCAAACCGACACAAGTGCATACACACTGAAAAACGTGAAAAAAATCTCCGCAGAATGTATAGCTGACTAATTTCTTGTGGAGCGGCCTGGCGATGATGTACATATGAGTTCCACTTTACCAAGAAAGCAGCGCGGTAACTCTTAATTCGTTGCGCTCTCGAACTCCCATCATGATTTCAAACGACGAGACCACTGAACGTGGTTATCAGACACTCCTATTCAATCGGGAGCCGATTAGTGGTTCGAGTCGGAGATCGAATAAAATAACGTTTCGAGACAAACAACGAGTTTGATTGTTGTCGCGGTGAAGCGTGGAGGCTCGGAAACGGTCTTTCAACGCGTATTCACGATCAGCGACCGAGCCTTGCCCCAGGAAATAACCCTCAAGTACTCTCCTGGATGCAAAAAGCATCGATGCTCAAAAAGCACTGATGCAATCGAAAGCTGCTCCAATCCATAAGAATACGAGCCCTTGACTCGCTCGCTTGTTAACGGAATCGCTCTCGAGCCCGCTATGATTTCATCACAATTCGTGCATTTTTTACCGAAGTCTCAGATTCGAGAGACCTCATTAGTTCGAATCAAGGGTCTGAGAGCCAGCGACGGGGAGCCCGTCGTAAAGCTTCTTTGATGATGAAGCGTTCTATTCGTTCGAGCCTTCTTTCTTATACAACATGCACCGCTTGCAATAATTCACAGGATTCCAGAGGAGGACATCCAGCCGCAAGTCGAATCATTAAGTCGAGTCAGAGATTTTCTCATCTAAACAGCTTTGGATAAAAATCGGACTACCAGATAATTGATTCTCGAATAAGCGGATTATAATTTCAGTGACTTCACGTGGCCCAACAACCGACGCCAGGATTTCGTTGAGAGTTTTCCCGCTAAAAAAACGAAATCAAGTTTTCGAAGTCTGTTTTAGTTGAAGGATGAAGCCAAACCAGCTTGACTGAGAATTCTTCCCGAGATGGTACGAAGAGAAAGCTCCCCGGAGGAGGACGGAAGTCTAATAGCTCAGGCCTCAAGACTAGCACCCCAAAATCGGATTCGTTGGACGCGGGTGAGGTTTTGATATTCCGTGGATTCTTATCGATTGACGTCAGCCTCGGAGACTCGAACGCCCACGCTCTAAGTTGACAAAGAATCAGGCTTAGCATTGGCAGTCCGATCAGAGTAGAGCGACTTGAACAGCGTTGTCTGCGCAGCCTCGATCAGAAGTAGGTATTGGATCTAGTTTTCCAAAAACGTTCTCTTCAATCATCCTTTCGAAACATCCTCCCTGCGACATCATTCAGTGCGAGTCAAAAGCCTCTTACAGCTCAGATAGCTCAGCGCAAGTTTCGAGCATGGCAGGACAAAATCACGTCCCGTGTCTCACTCACAGAGAAGGTACGGTCTGTGACCCGACTCAACTTTTTCTAAGCCGTTTCCCGGACGAGGGAGTTGTTTACGATGTAGAATAGATGGAACAGTCCAAATATCTGAGATTTTCTCTACTTGTTTCGACAACTGCAGACGCGATCGATTCGATACTTCTTACCTACTAGGACTTGAGTTCGAGCCTTCGAAAACTTATTGAAACAGAGCGGTTCGATAATACGTCGGAAGTGGTTCCCGAAGAGAATAATTGCGAGAGGTAGAAGAGAATGTGGCGTGTCATCGGTTTCGTCCACTCCCTACAGGTAAGGAATCCGCTTCCGAAAATTTATCTAGCTGAGACCATTCCTTGCATGGTCAGCATTTCGTTGACGCTTAAACGTCCACGTCCAATGGCACCAACGTCTCCCGCTATGGGTGCTTCTTTAGACAATGAAAGTCCCATCGGATGTTTTCGCCGTTGTCAGCTAGAGCAAGGCACTTTTCAGTTTTGCTCCGCTTGGAGGAGCCCACTGTTGTTATTTCGATGACACGCGGGAATAACTGCAAGATAAATCCTTAATTTGAGCAATTTAATCATTCTGAAAAAGTGACAATGTATCTAGCTTGTCTCATTGACAAGATGCGCTCCACATAAAAAGAACAGGCTTCGATTCCGCGCGAATATCAAAACTAGACATCCGAACCTTACTGAAGGTTCTAAGGTACCTTAGCTACCTTAGTCCTTAGTACCTTAGTAATTTACTAAGGTTTCCCATAGGGTGCTGTATCTCGAGCCCGACAAATCTCGATCCCGAAGAGTCTCGAGCCCGAAGAGTCTCGAGCCCGAAAAGTCTCGAGCCCGACAACTCTCTCTGTCTCGTTTTGAGAGTGAAAGAAAGCAAGCGCAGCTTCTATGTTCTTTACAGAGAACGATGTATTTCACCTCGGGACTCGCAGTAAGCGGCCTGGGAAAATCGAAATGGAGACTCTGGAGCGGCCTGGGAAAATCAAAATGGAGACTCTTGGTTAAAATGTCAAAGAAACCGGCAATTCGATTCGATTCGACGTCATGAGGACTGTCTGAAACTCGCTCGGAGCTCACTGCTAGCCTTTCCAGAGCGCACAGTGGTGAATTTCACGTGTCCAACTGATGAATCACATTCCGTCTCCACCCGTGGAAGACCGCATTACCGACCATGATCGGTGGATATTCTGGAAGTGCTCGCAAATTGCAAGAAAAACAGCTAGGGAGTTCGTCTCTCTTAGGATGAGGAACTCGCCAGCGTCCTCTCACCAGCTTACATCTTCAAAGTCGCTGCGTTTTCGTCCCCAGTGATCCGGTATTCCCCTCAAACGTTTCTGATTATAGAATCAAAATTCTAGACCTCGAATTAGGCCTCAACAGTTATCAGATGTTTTTGTCCACCTAATGTCGGATTTTTTGATCACTGTGGAGTGTAGAATAAACATATTCAAGTGGTTGTCAATGAGTTTCGAGAACAGAACCGACTGAACAGTCGAGCTCTGTCAACTCGCTGCTGTAAAGAACATAGAAGCTTCGCTCGCTTTCTTTCACTCTCAAAAAGAGAGTGAGAGTTGTCGGGATCGAGATTTGTCGGGCTCGCGCGACCAAACCTCCCATAGCATTGCAGAATAACCTTAGTACCTTACTAAGGTATTAGTGACTAAGGTAACTACGGTCAATAAGATAGTTAAGGTTGTTCCGCAAGAGCTCCTAGATCAGTGGTTCCCAAGTTCTGCGGGGACCGGCGGGTCCCCTTATCTTCACGGTCGGGGTTCATGGGCCCCCTTAGAAGTGTTTGGTGGGGCGCCGTGGGGGCCCACGGGTCCCCGCGGAGGTTGAGAACCACTGATCTAGGAACTCCAGCGAAATAACCTTAGTTATCTCATCAACTGTAGTTACCTTAGTCCTTAGTATATTAGTAAGGTACTAAGGTTATTCTGCAATGCTATGGGAAACCTTCGTAAACCACTAAGGTACTGAATACTAAGGTAACTAAGGTACCTTGGAACCTTCAGTAAGGTTCGGATGTCTAATCAAAACGTATAGATACGCAACGAAAAATCTGGTGAGGAGGAAATACTCGGCTCGATCCTCGCTCCTGCAAGGTTCCATCCAACCGCCCGATTCGTTGAGGCTCGGCCGTAGCAACTGGTAATTGGAGGGCCGGCCTTGTAAGGTTGTTGCCTAAAGTATTCAACTCTCATGAATAACTCTATTAGCAGTCTCAGGGTCGTTACGGGAACTTTGGAGGGGATCTCATCCACGCAGTCCACATTCTCCTAAAGCCTCGCAAGACAGAGAGTTTCGAAGGTGAATTCACTTCCCCGCTAATGGAGGTAGCGAGAGAAATGTTCCGCGATGTTGTGAGCCTGCTTGGAGATAAAAGCGAAACTAAAAAAGGATTGCATCATCCAAGACAAACCCCATGAGAAAACTCTTCTCCAGGCGGAGACCCATCTCCAGATTCCGTCTGAACCCTAGAGCAAAGAATAGCCTAGATTAGCGATGGGCGAAAACAAACGCAAACTCGACTATTGTCTCGGTCGACGTGAAGTAAAAAGGAGGCATGAGAAGAGTAAACTTTCTGCCCCCGCCCCCCGCGTCCCGAAGTTCCGAGCCATTCGCCGTCACCATCGGCGAATCCGAGTCTCCACAGAGCTTATGTATGTATGCGCGATTGCTTTCCAGACACACTCATTTATATTCTGCACGAGAGCGAAGTTTCGCATTACAATCGGTAGAATCCGTCGAGAGACATTAGAAGGATTCACCTGGCCTGCTTCGTGAATCAAACCAACATCGGTAACACACCCTAAATATCAGACCAACTTCGATGAGAATCCGCAAGCCTTGCAAACTTATCGAAGACCATGCGTACATCTAGCATATACACAAGATACAGCCACGGAGCGGAGGAGCGGCCCGCACCTAGTAGCACATCTCGAGGGTGCGAGATTCTGCGATCTGCGGGAGACTTTTTTTCTTGTTTTTCTCGTTACTTGATCTCGTCAGCGGTCGGAGGAGGTGGCGAATTCCGGAATTCTCGAGTTCCACACCGGGCGGTGTTGAGACTCACTAGGCTCTCTCCCAAGACGCCCGAACCCCAGATAACCGGAGCCAAAAATTCCCCCGGACCCGCGGTGCTTTATCGCTCTTATCATCTCCGACTGAGATTGAGCCACAATTACTAATTAACTGGTGAATGTAGAAACCAACGAAATCCTCCAACTCAAATCCTACGATGGACTCACCGATTGGAACGCACGACTGATACTTGAATTCACATTTTTGGAAATCTAGTTTGAGCATCTCTGGGAAAGCACAATCGAAGATCCGAAATCGCTAACACAGCGGAAAGCGGGGATTTGTATCTCAACTACGAACCCTCCGATTCTCTAACGAAGGAATACGATTCTGAAATCACGATACGTTCGAATTCTCCACCGCTCTGCATCATCTCTTCCATGATCATCGAAACAAATTCGATTAGCCGACTGGTAAACGAACTTAAGGGAAAACATTTGCGAGGCCTAGGACGCTCAACCTCGAAATGGTTGACGAACGACGCCTGAGTGTCGATTCTGGCGTTGGAGACCGCCAATATTTCGTGCAGATCTGATGGGTCCCTTGCGGGAACGTCCTTTGTTGCGTCGAATAAGGTAAGGCAAGGTAAACTACCCGTATAAATGTTGGGCCGCCGATTTTCTCCGCGTGAGGGATATTGGAGCGACTGCCCCGCTTTCCAGTCACAACTTGAATACTATGCCAGCGGTCGGTAAAGAGACGACTCAGGGGACATAGGATTAATCTAGGTAGAAGAACATCCAACAACCGAAGCGTGGAACGCCAGTTCGTCCCATGGGGACACGAACCCCTTCTCAGCCCTGCCGTGTCCTGCAACGAGACGAGTTAGAGGAAAAGTCGAAATCACAAGCCGCGAATTTTTCACATGGATAGCGAGGATGATCCACATTGGCTGCGAGTGTCGGAAACAAACAGCAAGAATCTAGGAGCCTTCAGCAAGTGGGTCTCTTGCATCCTATTTTCCCCGATACGAATACTCGAGAGCCAGCGATACAAAACGCATCTAAACTTATTCAAAGGCTCGCCGCGACGTAGAACTGCACCAACTGCCGAGCTACACAAGGACTCCACGAGTCGGTAGCAGAGTATTCGACAAATTGTGTTCTCTAGGGAAATAATCGAAGCGGGATGGTCAATACCGGTGCCTCCTCGAGATCTTCGGACGACAGCCAGTGCCTTGAGTTGTTTCAAACGCGAAGTTGAAGTATTGAAACTCGGTCAAGTCTTGGCTCGTGGTATCCAGAATCCTAAGTTTACGCATGATTAGAAATCTATGGAGCTGTTCCATAGCATGCTCGCCATCAGGGTTACTCACTTTTCATCAATTGAATTCGATTATAAGTGAACAAATATGTACAGTGATTATGAGTGTCCTCCAAATGTTGACAATAATGATTATGATCAAGACTACTAAAAATATCGATTATGATTAGGACCATTCACAGTTAGTTGTGTATCATATTCGTCACCATTGGAGCACAGAGAGAGATTGAGAACCTTGCTGGACGGATGAGGTTGTCACTTCAATATCCAGTCGAGTGCATGCGTTCAGAAGCGCCCCTAATTGTTAGACGCTATGTTACGTGGGAGATGAGGTGCACTACGTAGATTATCTGGTACCGTGTTCCTCCGAATAAACGGTAGTCCTAAAACACAAAACAATGCCTCTCATTATCAAATTGGTCGGCACTCTTCTACAGGGCTGCACTCTGAGATAAGGATTTTTTCTGCTGCTCATCTTACGGAGGCCATAAGTCCGCAAGATTCGTATTGAACTTTGAATCCTTCCTTCACTGTCAAATCTAGCACTCGAAGCAGCCTTGCTTAATGATTCGACGGCGAACAAAATGGTATGAAAGCATGAATCCCCCTTTCCCATTTGTGAGTGTATTGGAAACTCCAATTTGAGCAAGAGAGCTAAGGCTACGCTAGTAGTTCGCTTCACTCAAGCACTGCCTGTTGGAGTTGATTCAACCCGTGTGTCCAGAAAGGGGATCAAAGGGCCAATTGCCTTGTGGTAACACGGCTGATATTGTAACCAAAACTCGATGAAGGTTTGAACTTCATTCCAGCCACCGGGTTGCATGCTACGCGACGAGTACACAAACGGTTGCACGTCATCAGAAAATGCATCTGCAGGAGAAGCCCGCAGCATGTCTATTCGTGCATCGATTGACTCTCAACGACTGCGACTGTCGATCGGGAGCGGGGCCAACGGTGTCCACTATGTGACCAGTCTCTGACCAGATCAAAGAGCGTACACCTTATTGGGCGAATCTCTCCCTGTTGTTCATTCCATTAGAGACCTCGGAATTATGATTTCAGCGGATCTCGATTTTTCGGAGCATATATCCAACATGGTTCTCTCTGCCCGTGCTCTTGTAAATTCCATATTTCGTTGCTTTGTTATTAAGTCACCGGAGTTCTATCTTCGTTTATACAACTCCCTTGTTATACCAAAATTCCTGTACTGTGCTCCAGTGTGGCAACCCTACAAAGCCAAACACTGGGAAAAGGTCGAATCGGTACGAAACTATTTTATTCGACGGCTTAAACGACGTTGTTCTCTAGGTGCCATTCCGCACATTCCTCCCACCATCCGATCTCTGCTTTCGGCTGAGGATGAGCCTGCACTCCGTCGTATCCTACTCATCAACCTCTCAGATCATTTCTTTCGAGCCGCTCAAAATAACCTCAGAAGTCGTGTCACGGTGGAAACTAAGTTCCTTCCCCGGACTGACTGCACCAAAAACACCTGGGCAGGACGAATTGTATCCAAGATTGCCGAGGGTGATATCAACGGTCGCATTTTCATACCGCATTGTCGCTGTCCAAATGATCGACAGTCAAATTGATATCGAGTCCCCATTGTTACATCCTTATATACCTCCCTTTATTGAAAAATAAAGCGCTTGTTAACTAAACTAAAGACTGTGGTTCGCGTAGCGAGTTGTTCGCGGAGCTTGGCTCGCCCCTTGAGTGGTCATCCACGTATGAGGACTACAAAATAGCGTAATTGTCGAGTGATCCACCTTGGGTTGTCACTGAGGATGAATCGAGTGTTTGTTGCATTTCGTCGTTTGCGCCGAACTCCTCGCGCAGCGTGTAGGCAGCAGCCGGATTATAGAGGAAAATTTGTTTTGTGCTCTGAGCCGATGACGGGAGCCAGCTCATTTCCGGCTGTATGCTGCACTGGTCCTCGGTTCCGTCTCCCGACGCGAACAGCATCAGTGTCATTTCCTTTGCGTAGCCCGAATTTCAGAAGGTTTCCGAGAGTTGATCTTGCGTCAAGAGCGCCTCCGCGCACTATAGACGTCACGATACCTTTTAGAGAGCCTAAGGGCCGTTCTTGCGCTCGGAGCAGCCCACTTTAAGTCTGCGCTCCGCTGTGATCTCCCAAACGCAGGGAAACTTGAGCATATACGCAGATTTTTGAGATGATTGATATCTCGATCAACCCGTCAGCCAGATAACAGAGTCCAGACGCCGAGGGATATGTCTTGTCCACCGAGGTAATATAATCATGGAGTTAGGTTCCGCGGGTCAAGATCGAGCCGATCACTGTACGTAGCATGGGGCGTATCAGGAACGACATCACGGATGCGCAAGAGGGCATCGATATGTAGAACAGCAGGAGTTAATAGAAGGGGAAAAGAAAGTCATTGATTCTAGAGGAGATATTCCATCGACCACGGAATCGGCATGCTTTCTGATAATGAAGACGTCGCTGCCTTTCAATTTTAGGAGATTCTCGGAAAATAGTGAGTTCGGGAGCTATGTTCAATCACCCTGAAGCTCCTCGCCTGCATCCCGATTTCAACTTTCGCGAGAAATTCACAAGAACTTGAGGAGGAGCCTGGTGGTCGAGCTCAATGGTCGAAGTCCACATTCGAAGTAATCAGATGATCAGGAACGGAAGTCAGTGACGTTGAGGAAGAGCTACGAGACATTCAACAGACAATCGCAGCCTTGAGAGCTCAATAAGGTTTTGCTGGAGAGATATCGCTAATCCAGGATTTGGGCATTCTAATCAGATGTCCAATAGGGTGTTGAGGGGATTTTTCGGACCAAATCCTCCTTTGCGGCTCCTGACACAGAGATTGAGCTCGTATCAGCTATAATTGGAGTTGAAAATGAACGGCGCTAGAACTCCAGGTACTCGTCGTCAATCTCAATAAATGAGAATTCCTCAATGAAGAAGACTGCTTGGGATTCAGACAAGAATGTAAGTTCTTCTTCGAATCTGGCCCGTCGGATGACATCACTATATCTCTGGAGCGATTCTCGGCCGCTTCGGAGCTTGTTCGTGGTCAAGCCGATATCACTTCCCTGGCGTTCAACATCAGAAAGCCTCTAGGGCGCACTCGAGAACTAGCATATTCACAACAGCTCATTGCGATACTGGGAGTTTTCCATTAAAATTGCTTAATCAGTAGTCTTATGTCGTCACTCGTTCAAGCGAAATCGTCTGGTCATGAATGGAATTCGTTGAGATTATCTTTCGATCGCACCTCTATGTACGAATGACGTGATCACCTTGGGCGATACCACGTCTCCGTTTTAATGAGAAACAAACTTCTTGTTGGAGACGAAAATGACAGCGCAAGATTTGGACTTCGTTCGAAATAGCAATGAACCCCGGGACCGATTCCGGAGTGATCCGAGATCCCTGGGTTAGTGAACCCTTACATTTCGAGAGTATGACCAAACAGCCCACACGATCACAAAACTGGCAAATAACGAAATTTCCTTTTGAGGAAAGTGGCGGATCATGTCGGTGCCATAACCAATCATTCAGTCGCCTCCGCATCAAAAAATGATGTTATCTTTCATACGCAGGATTCTAGGGTTCAACACAGCCAGAGAGAACACCGAATTCGAAATCCTTCATGAACAGCTCAAGCTCCTCTGTCTCCTAGGATCGCTTGTTGTTGTACTGATGGTGAGTCCAGACGCGAGCACCAGCGAGGCGCTATGCATGTAAGCTGCCCTTGGGCTCAGAGAATGAAATCGTCTTCTCTAAGGTCGTGTTTTGAATTCCTCCTTTCGAGTGAATTGCTGAGACCTTGTCAGTCTCCTGAATTTCCTTTACCATGAAGTCTACCTGGTGTCAAAATATCATGGCGGGATCACCTGAAAGTTCCCTGAGGCTTCCTCTAAGAAACCGAAGACGCTGCTCTAATCGAGCTCAGAGACGGAGTAGCTTTCGTTGTGTCCGACTGTCTGCTTGTCTGTCGTGAGCCCTACGCTCTTGTGGCCAATCCAGTGAGCCACATAGACGTCGTTGAATTTGGGTTAAACAAACGAATCAACGAAGACGAAGAACGCACACTGCCGTCGACCGCCGACACCGCAACTTGCGGCATCAGCATCCGGGCAGTCACTCAGTCAGCATGGCACAGCACAACAACGTGCCGACAGGAAAGAATAAAAAATCGTATTCATTGTTTTCATTCGAATACTTTCCGTCAAAGATTTTCCGTTCTCGAGAAACAATGGACTGACTCATTGCTGTGGCTGCTTTGTGGTATTTTTCTTCTCAACGCTGGCTAGACGGTAGCAGCAAAACCGTTCGAAGCGACCGGAACCCTGACAGGAACTGTTAGCGTGGATGCTGCGATTGGAAACTAGATTACCAACGAAGGCGAACGCTCCGAGCCGTGGATCGAGTGCACTCATAGCATCTTCGTACATTGTTCAAGAAGTACGGCTTCGGACAGTTGGTGTCCTCGGCAGACCCTGAATCGCTGAACCTGGAATTAGGGTTGAAGCCTCATACAGTCAACCAAATATCAGCAAATGGAGCCTCAAAGAACTCTTCCTCTCTCTCTTGTATTCTCGCACTCACGAAAAGTCTTCAAAGCTTTGATTTGACAGACTTCGTGTCTCTGATTCCTGGTTTGCCTCTTTTCTCAATGGAGTTCTCGACAATTCAACAGGGGTGAGCTATTTACTCTTGATGAAGTCTTCCAGTCCAACTCGGATGGGTTTCGAGAGTTTTACTCTGACTATGAAGATGCCCTGATAAAACGACCTGGTGATGCACACCGGGATGGGTGTGAACTCTGAAGACGAGTGAAATCTGCTCGTGTTCTAGTGACGACATCTATCTGGACTGCGGTGGTTTGCCAGTCATAGACCAAAACCTTTGTCATTGATGTTGTTGTTCTTCACTCCCTCGACTTTGCCCTGGCGACCACAATTTGTTCGAGAATAGATAGGATGATTAGTAGATTTCACGGCAGGTGCGAAAGCGACCATCCTTATCACGAAACGAAGTTACGCAGATAAGATAAGATAAGCTGATGACTTCATTCAGAAGGAAACTTCAGAACCGCAATTAGAAAATCACGTCTGCCAGTCTCGTTAGCACCCTAGCGACAGAACATTTCTCTTTAGCATAATTTGAATAATCATGAACACCCGTGATTGATCACCGTTATCAAGCACATCGTGTATGTGGTCTATGACAACCTATCCTCTGTTTTCTCTCTCCGACCACACGAGCTCTATCCGCGGTAGAACGCCATGCAGTTGGAGCGAGGGCGCACCACCGAATGCGGGAACACGTGTGTCGTGAGAGCACAAGTGTGTGCTCGGGGTAATTGTCTGATAATGGGCAGACGTCATTACGACTTTTGAGAAATTACTCCAAGCTGAATCAGAGCGATATGCTACTGTGGCTTCTGCCGGTGTTAGTTATCTGGGCTTTGTGAAGTTTTCTCTCCTTTTTTCGTTTTCGTCTCGTCCTCATACGGGGCCGGCGCTTGAGCGCGTGTTCCGTGGATAGCAGAGCAACACAGACCAAACGGACGATCAGACTTACCGAGCGACTGACTGACTGACAGAAAGACGACGACGGGAATTTCATGGTTCCGTTCGTTTTTCTCCAGCTGCATTGTTGCCACCACGCTCAGTTTGTCTAGAGTCGCTATAGTGGTGGAATCTAACTTTTCCCATCCGGTCGACTTTGTTATTGCGGGATTTCTCTCGTCGACACGACTGCTACTGGAAAAGGTGTTGTCGATCTCGTTGTTCAGAGCATGTGTACAAATTTTGGCTAGGTTCACACATGCTGACCTGAGCGTCGGCACGAGCCGGCAACCGTGCTGTGTTGGCAAGAGAATTAGGGGCAGTTTACGGGTCGTCGGGGACGGCGATGCAAGCGCGTTTACTTGTCCGCTAGCTTGTTGGGTTGCTCGTATTCGTCGGTTGGCTTGTCTATTTGCCCCAATTGACTCCACTATATTCCCTGGCTGCTTTTCCTCCAACTTTTTTTTCTCTTTCTTCAAGTACTATAACGAAACAAGCGGCCGGCAAGCAGGTCAACGGGCACTCAGCAGCAGCAGCAGTCACAGCAATCCACTGATCGACCAAGCAACCAAGCGGCCAACTGCCTGCCCGCCGAACGCAGACATATAAGTAGATCGATTGATGGACAAGAAAAATACCGAGAGTTACGCCGAACGATCAGATCGCTCACTTGAGGAATCAGGGATGCGCTTTTTCCATTATAACGTTATACGCACCGCGATCTATGAGGGCTGCAATTTCTTTAAAATCCTGCAGATAAGAGACATTGGAAGAGTTAGAGTAGAGCACCACGGCATCGATGCGGAAACATTTTCCAATCGACTGGAAGGAGTATCAACCCTGTCCAGCTGATTGTTCCGGAACGCTTGGAGTCATCTCGCAGTCCTCTGGTGCGCACGATTTTCAACGTCAGGTCAATCAGAACATTTGCCCAAGAAGTAGAGATTGATAAAATGTCGGCTATTATTTCGTCCTCCTCGTCGCTCCCTCAGCAATCCAAACTACCAGATGCCTTGGATCTCATGAGACTTTTGTTCTTGTGACGGTTCGATTTGTTAGTTTCATCTGCCTGTGATTCTCGAAGGTCTTCTTACTGATGTTCATAAACTCATCCTGCTAAGGAGAAATCCAGACTATTATCCGAGAACTTAAGCCGAGGGACTCAAGTTAGGCCTGATTTCGGAGGCGTCAGATTTCGAGCGTGATAGTGAATTCTCTAATTTCCATATGAAAATGTTATAAGACATATTTCAGAGGATATTTTACTCGTATTAATCTCCTTCGTAGCTTGACGCGAGCGTAGTTTGTTCATCTTCCATTCAGATAGCGATGCGGTGACACGGGAGAGTCGCTCTCTGGCGATTTCCCAGGGTTCCTCCGATGGGATGAGTTGACGAGAGAGATAGCTATGCGAGTTCGATTACCAAATCATTGAAGCAAAATTTATTCCTGAAGGAACCTATTCGCGTTTCCTTCAGACAGGATCTACTGTCAAATTGGGCACAGAAATTCGTTCCGGAAGAGCAGCAAGCCAAAGGGTGCCGGAGGGCATCAGATCTGAGGTGTAGCGGAAGAACACGTGGAACGCGGAGCAAACTCTTTTGATTTAAGCCTTCATATCGTCGAGAAGTGTAGCTTTGCGAGAATTTTAAAGGAAAAATCGCCGTCGTCAGGAGGAAACCCAAAAAGCCGTGTGAATTTTCATCTGTCATCCGATTTTCCTCATTATTCACATACATGATCTATTCGTCTCGCTCTTGAACCATGTCGCCTAAGTTATTTCGCCGCGAAACTTCTGATTCCAAAGAATACTGTTCCAAAACGCAACTTACACCTGAAACCATGAACCCTCCTCCTAGCTGTGAAAAGTTCGCAGAACTTGGTCGGCTATGGGCGAGCCGGTATTGATCAAGGGAGCATGTCTCACGTTCGGGCGGCTTCCCGTCCCTCAATAGTGAGAAGCACAGCACACCCGTACGACATTCAGATGTGCCGCTCTTGTCGTCGATCTCTTGTTTCTTTACGGCAGGGTTGATGGTTAGGGCAGGTAGCTAAACAGGCGGGTGGGAAAATAGTTGACAAGACGAGGCGGCGGGCTGGAGTACGAGAGGTCTGTGGTGTTTGTGCTGAAGGTGGGCTCCGCAGTTTCGTCTTCGCTTAGTCAGTGGGGCGAATCGGCGGTGGGTATACAAATCTATCCGTCAGGTCGTCCGTCCGTTACTCCGACTGGCCGTAAGTCTGCCTGTCCATCCGATAGTCCGCCCGTAGGTCGATCCAAAGTGTTGTTATTCTGGTCGAAAACATTCGAAAGAGCAGCTCGTTTCGGCGTTAGCCCATTTCAACAAGAGCTCACTCCACCGCAGCGGAACGCCGTGGTATCGTCTTCTGTCTTGAGCGCCTGTTGGCTGGCTGACTCGCCAACCAACCGGCCGGCCGGCCGGTTGGCTTCACGAAGTCACCGATCTGAATTTGAAATTATTTCCCGGCAGACACAGCGGCGGTTTACACAGCGGCTTGACTTTTGATGGTTTCCCTCGACATCGGCATAGATCGCCGTTGCGGTTTCGCTGCCACAGAGCCATCGCTCAGTCAGTTGTTTGGTCAAACCTAGCCCGAAATCCATCTTGAGAAACGTAATGTTTGGATCTGAATTTGAAATTCCTCTCTCTCTCTCTATCTTTTCCGCTCTCGGTTCGAACCAAGAACATGAAGAGACACAAAGATTTTAATTCAATTCCAATTAGCCCATCAATCCAAGTTCACAAGGTCCCCCATTCGCTTGATAACTCGGTGGCTCGAGTATTCACGGTGGATAAGAAGCATTCGATGAACAGATTCTTTGGCATGCCGTTGGTTATTGGGCAGGCAGGCAGGAAGGCAGGCGTATTTCGTTGTCTGAATTTCTCGATGACTTCACACCATGCTGGATGGAATCCACGGCGGAGCGACGTTCCCACGACGCGGCGGGTGAGAATAACGTGCCGCAGTCGGATAACACGCGTCACTCTTTGGAACTGTTACGGATCGGGTTCATCCCGGTGCCGACGACGACGGCAACAGCCCATTTCTTTTTCTGTTCCTCTCGCTGTTTTCCTAAGGCACGTTTCCTGCCGCGTTTTGTGTTTCATCGTCCGTTGTTCCAGACAGTCGGCATTCCCATTTAGACGATCGTCCATTCGGACTGGCCTTGACTCAGCTGTGAGCCATCCGCTTCGTCGAAGTGCAGTCAGCGGTCCGGAATTCATCGGCAGAAGCCCGGCAACGCTGCAAGCACCGAACCCTTCAGCCTCGGACCGATCGGAGTTTTGTACGAACGTAGCCGATGACGAACGATGTCCCGAGCTCAACGTCATTTACGTCTGGCTCGATTGAGCGATTATCTGACCCATCATCATCAGCGCCGTTCAGCTATTCCAGCAATGGCGACGAACCGCACAGCGTCGACGGCGGCGGCAGCACATCTTCGGCCGTACCACCGAAGTACATACATATTTACATACATGTATATTATTTGTATGTATTTACTTTGTATCCACTGTCTAGCCTGGCCCGTGGCTAAAACATTGAACAAGATTCCCTGCGCAAGGGAAGCTGTCTCAGCAATCGGAGTCGGTGTGGCAACTGCGCGGATCCGCTGTTTTGTTCCCAACTCCCAACCGTGAGATTTTGTTATCGGTCGTCGTAAAGCGTTCTATCACGGGTACTCTCATTCAGCTTTTCCGTTCAGCGAAGGTTCCTTTCCGTTGTTTGCGGAATTGGGCTCCATAGCCCTGGCAACGGGTAGGAAGGATCTGGAACGGAGTTCGAGGACGATTCGAAATCATCCTGAAACAGCTGAACTCCGGAAGACCTTTCGGGAGTCTTCGCAAGACGAGCAGGAAAACTTCATCTGGAATCGACATCACAGAATCTTCCTCCTCGCCCCGTCCGCTTCCCTCACAACAGTGTTGCCTTGGGGTTATCGTTTCTGGAGTTCTCCGACCTCAACTTGGATGTTTTTTTATACTTCCAAGACCGAGAAGCCATGAAAGCATTGCAAGAAGTGAGAAACTCCTATTGCTGCACTGGAAGAAGCAAATCGCATTCGTTGAAGCGTTCTCTATTTTTCTATTACCTCGTTCCTCTAATTTGCTCGAATGGGATCTTAAGAAGAAGATGAAGGAGAGATAAACTGCGTAAAACCCATTAATCTAGTCGGCACCTGATAAACTGAAAACGTGAGACAGCTGGAACAATTCAGTGTGCCTGTCAGACAGCAAGACGGGTGCTAAATCTCTTCTCCGCTTCCGTAGCTCCCTCGATCTCGCCTTCCTCGGCTGTCTCGAATGGTCAGTGTTTTTTCCTTCGTTGTTAGTTCTTCGTTCTGAACTCGACAACGAGCGCCACGGAATCGCCGGTGACCCAAACCATAGATCTGGAATGTCTCGGAAGATTTCCGCATTCCCAATTATTCTGCGGCCCCATCGAAGTGCATCTGCCGGGCCACAACGACGGGAGACTGTTTTCTAAATTTTCGAAGAAGAGCAGAACACAACGATCCTGTGTTCGAGGCTTCGTGCAAGTCTGGAGTCTGTCCAGAAGCTCAGAGCTACCGCATTCAGAAAACCGTGGGATTTTTCAACTTCAAAGTGCCGGACATAACAATTTCTCTCTCGCGATACTAGCATGGTAATTTGAAGGAATTCCGTAAACAATGTGATGATGTGGATTTCAGCTGCCTCGCCGAAGGTGGATTCTCATCAGGTCTCTGAAAGAAACGGTATCATTCATTGTTTACCGTCTTGGAAGAAAAACGGCGTTGATGGCTTTCTTCCGAACGGAGCGGTCAACGAGCCAGCTGACTGTTATTCTCTTTTTTTTTTCATCGAAACATAAGGAGGTACTTTGTCAGAGAGCTGACCGCTCGCCCGCCCGCCTGTCCGCCTACTGTTAGCATCGCTTGAGACTTTCTCTCAAGTTAGGCGGTGAGGGCGGTGGCATCTATTACGGTTTCGTGTTTTTTAGCGCAATCTGGAAAGGTGTTGAGGTATTGCTGAGAAGGTTTCGCCACTCAGACTACAAATCATTTAGACGTTTCTAATATTTCAGCGAGTCTCCCCCTACGGTGTCCCGTTTAGATGACGAGGATATTTCGGGTTCCATTAACCCATTTCGTTATCGCCTTATCTTCCTGTGAAGCTCAGCCGATGTTCTTTTCCGTCAGAAATTCGAATGGATTTTCGTTGTGAGCTCTCACTGACGTCCATGTCAGCTACACGGTCAGAACAATGACAGAGCGGGACTCTCTGATAATTGGGCTGAGCCTTAGAAGTTGATTCAAAGATTCATCATGGAGAGCTTTGTTCCACCCCGATCGTTGCCATCTAAGTGTCGGCCAACAACATTAACACCGGCGCTTCTTCAAGCGACACACAATTCATCACTTCAGAAGCAAAAACATTCGTCAGTAACCAATTGAATCGATACAACCCCTTCTTCTGTAGAGCGCATTGATCTCGCGTCGCGAAGTAAGTTTGACGAGAGTTTCTTTTGCGGCGCGGCTTGTTTCGAAAGGGACCAGGAATTTGGCGATGCGCAGTGCAGCGAAACGCGCAGCAGAAGTTGTCCGCGGAAAACCGACGCATGCACTTCTGCGTCTTCTCTTTTCTACCGCTACTACGCACTCGTTGAGAAATAGTTGATGTCGTCGAAAGTTCTAGTCTTCAACTCGGTCGGAGGATCCGAAAACCCACGTCGGAGCTTCGTCGTTGGAGAATAGACTGGTTCTGATATCCAATCATTTCCTTAGATCATCGTTTTCGTCTCGATGAAAACTAGAGATGTTCGAGTAACTTGGATACGGAACAACTATTGAGGAAAAAGCTGTGGATTCTCGTTCTCGATCTTTCCCATTGATGGAAACCGTGCTTCAACGTAACTGTGCTTCGAAGTTCAACTCGAGATTTCTTTCAGTAGGGTGCCTTGTTACGGAAAACCTCGTTCTTGCTCAAGAGCGGAATTCGGTGGATCACAAATTAGCTCAATCAAGGCTCTGTCTGGGCTCACTTTTTCAATTTTGACACTTTCGCACAAGTTGACATCCAGAGAAGAGCCATCTTGCCCCTACTCGAGCCCGGACAATGAAAACCTTCAATTGACACGAAGTCGCCGCGGGTCACCGTGATCTCATCTAATTCCTACCCTTTAGAGTTCGTAACTTTTCGCAAGAAAGGATCTTCATCTTTTCGCATTTTAGTCACGGCGAGTTCAGAGTTTCTCATCCGCGGTCATCGAACAGCTTAACAACGAGATCGAGTATTGGAATCCTATCGGAGTTCTGATGTCGCTTTCGAACGCGATCGAATATTCGTTTGTTGTGGACGACTCTTAGACGCAATTCGACGGCTTGCTTGCTTGCTCGGTTGCTTGCTTGGCTCGATTCGTCTCGACTCGACTCGCTGCTGACCGAGTTCTTGGCTGCTGCCAACGCCGTTGTCGTCGTCGTCTGTGTGTGAGTGAGTGTGCGTAAGCGTGTGTTCGTAGTGATGTGGCTGCGACGGAAACATCGGATATCTAAAATGCCAGAAGCGCTATGCGACCTACTTTAGCCTGTTTGGTTGGTTGGTTGGTTGGTTGGTCGGTCGGTCGGTCGGTCGGTCGGTCTCGCTGTGGGTCTATCTTTCTGTCGGTTGTTGGTCGTCGTCGTCGTAGCTAGCTCACTCGTTCGTTCGTTCGCTCGCTCGGCTTCGTCTATCCTTCCGTCCAAACGTTCGCGGATTTGAAGGATTCGGGAAATTTGGCCATCCAAACCGAAAGCAGCCGCCGCCGCCGCCGTCGTCGTCGCTGATTTTACGTTGAACCGAAGTTTGAAACGAAGAACAACTGAACGAGGAAGAAAATCTGACTTGGAAACGATTTCAACAACAGAACCATAGAAACGAGATCGGTCGATGCTTCAGTGGTTACGAACGAGACAAACTCAGATCGCGGCGGTACCCTGGAATTGTGATTTGTGACTCGGCATTTTTTGGTCCACGATTGCTTTCATCGATCCGCCGAAGATGACAACGAACGGAAGGGGACGAAAATCATTTCGAGTTCGACTTCGCGAATCGACGTCTGGAGCTTCGGGAGAACCTGGCCAGAACAACGTGTCTTTTCGATCACATTGCTCCGGCTGTTGAGATCTAGATGTATATACACATTATATATGTATGTGTGTACTGGTACAGCCGAGACATCGGTCAATGTTTGGGCGGTGCGAATCCGCTCCCTCCGGAATGCTCAAACTGTTTCCGACTGTAGAATATCCCCGTGTGTTTTTCAGACGGCGCGGCGTGCCTAGCTACCTCTTGGTTGTACGCCGTTCGGTCTGCGTATTTTCCGAGGATTACGTCAGGGATGAGTCACCTTGCTTCCATCATTATTTGCGAAGTCAACTCTCACGGCGTCGCATTGATTCTGCTTTGTATTGGGTTGAAGAAGAACGGAGAAAATCAGTGATCATGATAAGTCTTCTTGCAAAATGCGCATCCTACTAGGACATTCATCAGAGTAATGACGCGCTTGCACCGCATAACTATGTAGATATATCGGTTGAGGAGTGAACCCAAATGAAAAAAAGTGTTCTCGAATAGAGAACTTGATTACTTGTTCCGTTGGAACATTCCAAAAATATTCAAACTCTCCTCCGTTCGTGTGAGATTTTATTCCGGAAACGCAAAGCCGAATCGCCTTTATATGTTCGCCAATGCATGGAATGATTTCTCATTCAGCCGTCGTTAGAGGAGGAGAATTCTCTGACGATAGACGACAAAAAAGCCTGTCTTTGACTCAATCCGGTCCGTAGGCTGTCAAGAAAAAACGGACAGTTTCCCCGCGTTACTTCGATATTCCGTGGCGTCAGTTCCTCGCTCGGAAACAAGGATGGATGGATGGACGCAAGAGATGCTGTATCGCGTTTAGTGCCGAGCGTTCAACTTTGCTCACTTATGAGATGAACCGCTGCTGCTGCTGCTGCCGTTGTTGTTGCGGCAGCGGCATCGGCTGCTTCGGCGGCCGCCGATGCCACCGCCGTCGATTCGGTCTACGGTGGTCTGTTCAGATCGCCGTCGAATCTGCGGCGTCAGCGCTCAGAAAACGCGATTCTTCTCTAAGTGCTCGTCGCTGGCCACGTGAAGTAAACGCGAAATATCTCGGTTCGATGAAAATGTCGAGATTGATCACAAACCGGCTACGGCTGCCCGTCCGCCTGCCTGTCAGCCGCAGGGGGTCAAGTAGTTCTTCCACACCGAGGAGGGGAAGATCAGGGAAAAAGAACTTGTGGCACACGGGCTATCATAAGGAATCACGTGGATCACGCTCCTACCTCACTTTCGACACTCAGAGATAAAGAAGAAAAGCTTGTCGTCTTAATTCATCGGAACTTCACATTCTCGATGCATAGGTCCTGGCCACCGCTGGAAAAGCTCTGTACTCACGTCTTCGGTCGGACTGAACACCCAGGAAGGGACCAACACACCAAATCAGCTTTCACAATGATCTCAGAGATGTTGACAGAACTCTGGAAATCATTGAGAAAACCCGTTTCGTGATTTCGGGTCACCTACCTCTTCCTTAGATGCACGATGTGGTGCGCAGAGAGAAGCTTCGGTGCAACATGCGATTGAAGTTTGTGCAGAATGGCAAGGGATAGAACTTACCTCCTTCGATTCAGAGAGAGAGCCAGATGCCATGATGTAGCGTCGGAGTCTGGAAATTCTACTAAAAAACCCTCGCATCGGGCGAAAAGCGTCTTAAGACGATCACTGAATCAGTCCCTGACTCATCCACGCTCGTCGATCAATCCATCCATCCATCAATCACTTTTTGGGAACCGTCATCCATTCATCATAGATGAAACAAATCGATTCGATCGATCACTTCATCGTCCAACAGATCAGCGTGTGAGTGAGTCCCAAAGAAGGTAAACCCGAGGATCCATTCGTTCACATTTCCTCACATCAGCATCTCAATCGAGCAAACATACTGAGCAGATCCTTGAAGTTGTGAACGATGGACACGTTGCGACGTCGTCTCCGCAAGCCAGCTGAGGTAGCCATCGGGCAGACAGACTAGATCAGTGTCTGGATAAATGTTTAGTAGGCATGGCTGACTAGTGGAATCGCTTGTCGGATGTCTGCTCGAATGGTGGACGGAGACAAATCACGCCAAGCTGTCGATATATATCCCGCTGACTGTTACCAACGTCGACTGCCAGCGTTGCTTAGCTTGGTACAGGTAGTAGACGTCGTCGGGCGGACGGCAGACGGACGGGCAAGCGGGCAGACAGGCAAGGAAGCCGTCCAGCCAAGAGTAGATGATCACGGAATTCATACGAGGAGAAGCCGTGTCCCCATTTCACTAGACACACATGTCCATAGGTTGCAGAGAATGGCCTGCCGGCCTGTGTGTCTATCTGTCCGTCCGTCCGTCCGTCCGTTTTCTCAGTCGATGCTCGGGTAAATGACTGGCCGGCTGGTTGGCAGGCTGACTGGCAATTCCAGCGACGAGCTCGACGGTAGCTCCAGCTCTCTTCACGCTGACTGACTAGTTGGTGAGCCAGCTGACTAGGAAAGTCCGTTTTTTGTTCACTTCTTCTTCCTTTCAGCGACAAACAGGTGACAAAGGGCAACCAGCGAAGCAAACCAAGCTATCAGCCACTCGCCAACCAACGAAGCAAACTCTCGAAGACCCAACCGGCAGCAAACATCGAGCCGTTTGCCCGCAACCAAGTATTCGAACAGCGACGACGCAACAGTAAAGAACGAGATGACGAATCGTTCTCAAGCGAACGATATCCACGATAGGCAGCAGCATCGTCAACGAGCCACGGAACTACTTGACTCAACCGATCACATGGTTTCCCGCAGTCGGGCGCTTGTCTGCTCGTTCGCTCACGTGTTTGTGACTACGAGTGAAGCAAAGCCTCGTCTTCGGCCAGATGAACGACAAGCGTGGCAGTTCTGAATTTTCCGTCTCTGGAGAAGACATAACGTGACCGAAAGGGGGAGGCTTAAAAGGTATGACTCCGATGAAGAGGACATGAGACTCAAGACATCCGATATCGAGTGAAACTCCGCTGTGATGCAGCAGCCGACGCACCACTTGGCAAGACAACCTTTTCAGCTCACGGCACTTGAAGCACTCTCACTGGAACTCTCCATACAGAACACTCACTCACTCGCTCACTCGCTCAGTCACTCACAATCGGGCACTCACATACACGGTAGCACTATTCAATGCGAAAGGCCTGTCGGTGGGTCGGTCGGTCGATTGGCCAGCTTGCAAGTCCCCGTAGAGTAGACCAATGTGGAATGCGGCAAACACAGGTTGTTCCTCGAGTCAACTCGCTACCTCTGTTGTTGAGTGTCTCGGCTAACCAGCGAACAATCGGATGACTGCTCGACTGGGTGACTGTTCGTTTGGTGGTAGCGGACGTTTGTGGTAGAGGGAAGAAACGATTGAGCGAGCAACCTTCTGGCAAAAAGGCCACACAGCGAATGGATGCACGGATAGTTGCTCGGTCGGTTCATGGCGCCGACGTTTGCTTGCTTACTTGCTCACTCGCTCACCAACGTCTCTCGCCACTACCGCACGAACAGATCTACCAGCGGCAGCAGCAGCGGTGGCGGCGGCGGCGGCCGCGGCAGCGTCAGCAAGAGTAAGCGCGGCAGCGGCTACGGCGACACCACCACCACCATGAGGGTAAAGGAGGTTTGCTCGACCGCCTCGCCTCGACGCTGGAATTAACCGATAGATAGATAAATGAATGGACAGATAGAGGTACGGATGGAAAAAAGATAGATAGTATACGAGGAGTTCTGAGATATCCGCTTCATTGGAATCCTCAAGAGTCGTCGAGCTCTATCAAAGTTGGTTTTCCGAAATGACGGCTTCTTTCTTCGGCCGAACTCTTCCAGCAGCAATGATCTTCTGGAACGGTGCATGTTACTTGAGCGTTCACCGAGCACAGGAGCTACCAGGAGTCATTGGAGAGGTGGCTGCCAAGGATGCCAATCCTTGAGTTGTCGTCACCGGTTCATTCCGATTCAAAGAGAAGCCTCGTGTGCTCTTGTTCCACACTCTTACCGCGTCTTCTTCTTTTCGTTGCAGTATCAGTGGCCTTCGGACTCTGTCACCACGATGACAGCCATAAGTAGCAGCAACAGCGGCTAGCTAGCTAACGATCCATCCATATCCGCGTGAAGCCACCTAAAAGCTGAGCAGCATATGGGAACCTCCGAGAGAAGGACCTTATTAAGTGTACGAGTCGCTCATCAAGCGACGACGGTTCAACCTTTTAAGAAATTCGCTCGCTCGACGCTGTGGCCGTAGATGAGCACAACGCGGAGCTGTAGAACTACATTGTAGAGCAGTCACGAGAGAGTCAACGGATCGGGCACTCAGATCGAGAGAAGTACGAACAGATAGGGCCCCGCCTATTTATAGTGCTGTGTAAAAGCAACGTCAAGACCACCTTTGGATGGAACTGCCTGCGACAGGAAAGGTGAACTACAAGAAACCAATATCATTGGGTCGTGCGAGAAACACGTGAGGTTGCAGCCGGATGCTCCGCGGTCTTGATGACAAACTTGAGCGTAAATCAGTCAGCTAGCCAGCCAATCGGCCTGTTTGTCAGCTGACCAAGTAAAGGCAATGCCCGTTTCTGTAGTAGCAGCCCACTCCGTAGATCATGTATGGACAGCCAGTGACGCCCAATTTGTGGAAATGACTCTCAGTACTAGTCGCGATTGTGAATTCAGACAACAGACCGTAGAAGACGCCACAATGAAAACAATGAGCACGGTGACAAGAACCCCTTTCCGTAAGTCTTGGAAATATCCCGAAGAGCTCACAAGTCGACGTTGGGTTCGGTGGATGGCCCTTGATTTGTCGCTGGATCGTCGCCGCCGCCGCCGCTGCCGTCGTCTTCGTCATCAGCAGCCGCGGCTGACTTAGGGAAGGAAGATCCGAAAAATCCAAGAAGCAAGTGACTTCAGATTGAAGCCGGTTCCAAACACGGTGATAGTGAGTGGACCCGTGTGCTGGCTGCCTGGCCCGTTGGCTGATTCGCTTGCTCGCCTACGTTTTGTGTGGGACTGGCGTCTTTGAGTGCGACTACTACTACGTTGCCGTCATCGTCGCTGTCGCTACAACCCCCACTCTACAACAGCGTGTTACAACCATTCTGAATTTTCGGCCGCGAATTCTGTCACTACAACCACTACGACGGCTTCATTGAAGCGGTCGCGATGAAAGTCTTCTCCGAATATCGGAATTGCGCACGAACGGGGACTTTCTGGCGATGGAAAGAAGTACGCAGTTCAAGAGCGAATTCTACGCTGACTGACGCACGGGAGCTTCTACTCGACTATCGGGAGTAAATGAGAAGATTTTCAGATGTCGAAATAACTAAGAACAGACGGATCATCCAGCTTTGGCATCTTCTGGTAAAAACTTCGCATGCCGCGTCGATCGATGGACACTGCACCGCAGGCAGTTCCCAAGAGCTCCTAGCAATCAATACTCCCCTGTCTCTGCACTAACCAGTGAAGATCCGGCGATGAGAACCAAACGATGAGAACACCTAGAATCTGACATCCGTCCGCCCGTCCGTCTTCGGTCCATGAATCGGGATGCCGTTCAGTAGGGCAGCACTAGTCAGAGTGCAGAGTGCGTCCTCTAGATGTCCAGTATTCCAAAGACGGCTCGGCTGGCGTTCCCTTCCATAGCAACGCGCATGCTCCGTAGCCAGTGACCTGTTATCGCTGTTAACCTTTGAGTTTCTACTGGCAGCCATTGCCACTGACTTGCTTGCTTGCTTGCTGGCTAAATGGATGCCTGACTTGCCATTTCGTAGCTTCCTATGTCCATGGCTCTGTCGATAACTGGTTCGCCGCCGCCTAACAACAACCAGTCGGGCAACTAGATAGTAGATCAACTGACCATTCGCCGTTTAAGAAGGTGGGAAAATCCGCTCATTTGTCCGCTCGTTCACTCGCCCGCCCGTCCGTGCGTCCGTCCGTTTCCCTGCCGCCACCAGCCTGGGTGCCCGACTGCCTACCTGAACGTTTTGATCTGATCCGTTTGTCTGATCCGTCACTAGCTTGCTAAGCTAACAGCAAAACGTTAGCTCGCTTTCTGGATGGCTGTTCACTAGCGGCGTTCTCTACGCCAACCAGCCAGCAAGCAGAGGCAGCTCGAGAAGACGACGCCAAGTTGTCGGGGCCCTCTTACCATGAGATCGGTCGCTTGCTCGCTCGCTCGGCTGGTGAGTCGGTATGTGAGTCAGTCAGTCAGTCAGTCCGTCCGTCCGTCCGTCTGTCGGCGGGTCCGCTTGTTCATGAGCTGACTAGAGGCATGGCTGTCTATTCTTCCTTCTACCAGTCAAGGGTCAGTCGTCGCTCAGTTGGTTAGTCGCCAGTCACCCTAGTCCAAAGTAAAGACTGACTCACTTCTCCACTCATTCACTCACTCACAGAGAGTATTCCAGCACAATACCGCACTGACTTCCAACAAGCAGCAACAATGACCGCCGACCAGGGAAGCAACACCCGGAAAACGCCCGATCTCTACGCTCGGTGTACTTACCCGAGCTACCAAGCGGCTAAACGGCGACCTAACCGAGACAGCAACAGAACAACGTCTTGCTAGGACGGTTCGCTCACTGTCGCGAATGCCCGTAGCGGTGTGGCATGGTAGCTGTGGGAGGGGTGATTCCAGTAGTGGTGGCCGGGAAAGAGCGAAAGAATGAAGTTGTAGAAATGTTTGTGCTGAACGAGTAAAGCACACACACAAACATGACCGGCGGTCCCATGAAGAGAGGAGAGTTCATTCTCACAAATTCAACTGAACACAACTCTTCTCGAGTATCCAGGTCGTCATCCGCTTCTTGGGACCGTGGTCGCGTAATCTTCCCGCTCGCCGCAATCGACATTCGCAAAATGTAGCCGCCGAGAACCGCGGGTCGTTTGTCTCTTGTTTGCTTCTTCTGAAAACCGGATACCGTTATTTACCCACTCACTCTCTTTTCTTCTGACTCCATGCTCGCCGAGTCCTCGCTCGCTTGTCGAGACTCATTCACAGCGGAAAATCCGTCGGCCACGAGAACGACGATGGCAACGAGCGCAACAACAACAGCAGCAGCGGCGGCGGCTATGATCTTCGTCCACGGTTCCGTGGCAAAAGTTGACGAAGAGCATAGTGCAGCCAGCAAGTGCATGACAGTTCGCCATGGTTGCTTGCCCGGTCACTTCCTCACCGGTCGTCAGATCGCTGGCAAACTATTTTTCAACGGATCCTCTTCCACAGAGGATAGAATCCGACGGCCTGGACGAAGAGGGAGAAATTCGAGGGCTTGTCGAGCGATCGTGGAAAAAAGACGAGAACTCGCTACGAAGCAAGAGGAGTAGACGACGAAAATCTCAAGATAAACGTGAGGGATTGGATCGAATGAGCGTCGAATCGCCGCAAAAGCAGCACTGGCAACGACGACCACACTGCAACATTTGACAGTGATGAATATGTCGACTGACCGACCAAGCGAGCGAGCGAGCGAACCGCCCGACTGCTTGGTTGCTGGAACGGCCGTCTGACGGAAGGACGAATGGACCCATCGACCGGGCAATAGGCTGACTGGATGAATGAGGAAGACAGGACTCATCTCAGCAGACAGTCAATCAGTCAATTGGTGCAAGCGTCAGCGCTGGGTTGAAAACCTTCCCAGAGCTCGAGTTTTGAGATTTACGAGTCGTCTGCAGGCTCTGCTCTGAAGTTTGTGAGGTCTTCATTTGTTACTCGACCCCGACTGAGTCATTCCTCGGCTTACATTTTTCCCTTTGGCGCTCAACCCACAATGAAACATCAAAACTGGGCGTCGAGGCTGATCCGCGACGGGAACAACAAGCAAACAGCGAACGAATAAGGTCCAAATCAGAGCTGTTCGATCTGACTCGATTCCCTTTCGGAAATTCAGGGAAGCCACTCGAGTTTTCGCTTCTACGAGAGCGTTGATTACGAAGAAGTGCCCAATCGAGACATGGAGATCGAGCCAGAGCCACAGCACCGGTTCGTTCCAGAGAGGGAATTCCACTGTTCCGGCTGGGCATGATCTTCGCTTTGTTGTCCGACCTGGTTCTTCTTCCGCTGTCAGCTTCGCTGGAAGGAACCGAGGAAGGCAGGTTGCTCACCCGCTTCCTCGGTGGGACGCCGCAGCATGTCTTGCTGAACCAGCAATAGCAACGTCGTTTTCCATGAGGGACATCTTCGCTCGGCGGCAAGATTGGGTTCGGCCAAGAGGCTCCTTTTCACTTTTTCTCCACAGAGAAACTCGTAGGGCCCCCCGAAGGTCAACAACCACGAGGCAACGACGACGACGACGACAGCACCGAGAAGAAACAGCAGCAGCAAAACTTCTTCTACTGAACGAAACCCCTTTGAGAAGTCCCGGATGCCGTCGGCTCATCCCTCGTGTGCTGCTTCCTCCGTCCGTCCGTCCGTCCGTCCGTCTGTCTGTCCGACATTTGGTTGTTTTGAGCGAGTGAGAACCCGTCGTTGAACCATCCGTCCGAATCTATCTGTACTGTATCAATGAAGGCAGGATCTATCCGACCACGTGGTCTGTCCCACTTTGTGAGCAGCACGTGACCGGCCTCAACGGTTTCGTGGTCCGAGCACTGAAAGATAGCGTTGCCCGACTCACGAGGCCCGTTCGTCCGGAGTGGGAAATCACTCTTAGCCAGTGTGACCCAGTCCGGAATAACGGAAACTCCGACTACACCTCGTGGATCCAGGCACAGCATGTTGCTTCCAACCCACCTGATCGTTTCGGGGTCCAACGCAAAGTGGTTCTGCACATCACGATTTCGGGAGCTTTCCACAGAAGTTCCGTCCAGAGAGTAAATCTCAGTAGGACTCCCTTTCGAATTCCAAAGGAACGAAGTTTGGCTTGAGGTAGCACCGGAGTTCATTCCGGAACCGCGATTCCTGGAGCACAGCGGCATTCCGGAAGAGAACTTTGCCAAGAATTCCGGTCGGAAAAGCAGAAGGGAGAGGTGAAGACGATGTCGACGTCGAGAGTCCTACTGAAATTCTCAATGCTGGAGGACAGCGGAGCTCCTCGTGATAGGAGAACAGCCAAACTAAGGACAAGCCGGCCGGTTGGCGATCCGGCTGAAAGGCAGACAGTGAGACGAGCCCGATAGCAGTGGCGGCGTGGCTGCCGCATTGAGCAAAAGCGGCAGAAGCGGCTGTGCCAGTTGCTGAGGCTGATTCGGCAGCGGCACCAACATCCGCAGCCACAGCAGAAGCATCAACGGCAAACAGCGGCAAGCAGCAAGGTGCCGTTTGCAGTGAGCAGTCGAAGAGCAGAGCGGTGGGCCAGTACATTGACCCGCTCGGTTGCTCGGTCGCCAAGGAATGCGACATGCGACATGCGGAAAGCGGCTCCGATCTTGCAGTCGGTTGATCTGTCTGCTCCCCTGCCTGCCTGCCTGCCTCCGTGGCTGTCTGGTCGGCCGCCTGTTCGCCCGTTGGGCCGCTGATTCCTCCATCCGTCCGTCGATTCGTCTGTCGGTCCACATGACAGTGCAGGCACTGCGGAAAAGTGAGCTCCGAGTTACCTCTTCGACCACGATCTATAATACTTGCGGCAACCGCTGGGAGGACCGAAGGAAGCATGTTTCTGTCCTTATTGTCGATTCTGGTCTCCTCGAGATGAGGCACAGTCGAAAACAGGAAGCTGCGGAGACTTTCCGTGGAGACCATCCTTTATCGAGCAGCACCGGATCCAGGAAAGCATCGCTTGCGTTAGGCCCGACCTCCGCAGTTCTGATTGCAGTTGTTCTTAAGCTCTGCTGTACTCTCTGGTGGGGCCATCGGTCGGTCGGTCGGTCAGTCTACGTCGACGACGATGATCTCGGCAACCAAATAAGGCACACATATTGACACGCCCATATGTAGAACTGACAACGGGGTCACCGCTGTTGCCACCAATCCGTCTACGGACACTCTCTTCCTACCTTGCGATTGCAGTCGTCGTTGATGATGCAGCTGTTGTCATCGTCGTTCTCGAGTCTGCCGCGGTTTCGAGGCTTGTCGTTCGAATTGTTGTTCGTTGTTGCGGTTATCGATGCCATAATCGACACAGCCACCGTCGACGCAAAAATCATCCAGACTGACTAGCGGACTAGCTATGTAGATCAGATGACGTCCTCTAACGTAGCGCATGACTGGTGCCGGCCGGCCGGCCGGCCTGCCTGCCTGCTTGCCTGCCGGCGCCACCACTGCCGAGAAACTGAGCAGCCGGTGGGTCGGCGGAGAAAAATTCAACTAACGCACCATCTTGCTCTAAGAGAGCAGTCAGACACATTGGTACAGCCAGTCACAGGAAACCGCCAACGTGATGGCACAACGTGGAAACCACGCCTTTCCTTTGGAAACCGCTAGCTCGCTTTCAATTTTCAAAACATTTCTCAATTCTCCGAAAGAACCGGTCATGGACGCCAGCTTTGTCAACACATTGAATTTCGCGTTTTGCTCTGAGCATCGATTGTGAACTCCGGAAAAATTTTCAATGAGAAATCATCTCGATCCGGAAAAACTCGGAATCCCACCTGGTTTCCGCGAGACTCATCACATGCTGGATTCTTGCTTACCTGGCTATTGTCACGTCCAATTAATCCAAGGAGAACGGGAACAGGCATGCCATCCTCATGAGCGGACTGCAGCTCCAACGGAGGAAATGTTCTTCGAATATCGGAACGTCCGATTGTTTGACCGACTGCTCGTGTGTCCGTCTGCTTGTCTGTCTTTCTGTTTGAATGACTGACTGGTTGGTCATCTTCTTGACCAACCGACGGACGGACGGACGGACGGACGGACGGACTGACTGTCTGACTGACTGACTGACTGACGGTCTATCTGACGGACTGGATGAGCAGGTGAACGTTAGGCTTAGCGGCAACACACGGAAGAAGACCGGTCGACTGCGAGTAAGCGAGTGAGCGCGTAACGCCAATGGAAAGAGGGTTTCGGTGACGACACCACCAACTCTTCGCCCGTTCCTCCGCTTGATAGCTCGTCTGTTCGTTCCGTCGACGTTTTTCTGCCGGATACGGTCTGTCTAGAAATACTAACCGGCCGAATGACGCACAGATGAATGGAAGGTTGGAATTAACTTGCCACGACAAATTTGGGCTTCGTCCTTCATCGTTCTCATACATATCAGCAACGAAATGACATTTACCGAAGAGTACCGCTGTCCAAGCGGCCAACATCTTACTTCAACTTTTGGCCGATCTGCGGTCCAATTTGACTCGCGGTTCTAATCAAGAGATGTCGGACGGAGGAGCAACAGACCTCTCTGCTGACAGAGTTCAACTATCGTTGAGACTCCGTGCGCATGAGGCTACACGAGGTCCTCCCCTCCAGGACCATGAACTCCCTGCATTCAACGGCAGCCCAATGGACTCTAACCTGGGAAACACGGTTCAAACTCGTGGCCACCGCCGGTCGCGTGTTCGTTTCCTAAGAACAGAAACGTGAGCGCTCATGTACAGCAACGGCTCTGTAAGGCATCGAAGGTACCAGAGCTGTCGTAGCTGGTTGCAAATTCATCGACAGGTAGAGATGGGGGCGTGAGACACTTTGTATTTTTTCCATGTAAAGCAAAACGAAAGCGACGACGCCGATGATCAAATCAAGGAGGTGCCCCAGAGGAAAGTCTGGGTGCCGTCGTCGTTTGCCTGCTGCCTGACTGCACGGCGAGCTGAGGAGGCCACAGCAGCATTGCTTCCCGTAGCAATAGCGACGGGGTTAGTGACCGTTCTGGAACCTCAACATTGCCAGTCAACTGCACTGCTGCCTGCCTGCCTGCCTGCCAGCCAGCCACCCGGCCAGCCAGCTAGTCAAACAGGGAGCCAGCCAGCCAACCAACCAACCAACCAACCAACCGACCGACCAGCCATCCAGCCAGCCAGCCAGGCTGGCTGGCTGGCCAACGGGCCGGTCGCCCGGTCGGCAAGCAGGCAGGCAGGCAGCGGGTTGCTTGACTATGTTGTTGTATTGTGGTAGCTTTGTGAGAACAGTTCTTCTTCTGGGACTACGGCAGGGGCCCCCTTAGTTGGTCGCTTGGTCGCTCGCTCGCTGGCTGGTTGGCTCACTAGCTCGGTCGACAGCAACGATGACGATGCGATGTGACGCGACCGTTCCTACGTATGTGCCTGGAGAATTCCGCGCGGAACAAACACACACACACACACACACACAACCAGTGTCATTCCTCCGTTCAGCCCGCCATCCATCGAGCTACCCACGGAGTTAGTTAACCGCGGGGTCGCTCGTAGAGTCAGTCACCAATGGAGTATCCCGATAGGTTTTCAATGAACATCTAACGATCCACTGACAGATTTCGGGAAATTCTCCGCGTTCGAACTTCTCAAGGAGCTTCCATTCACTGGGCGCGGGCGGCGCTTGCACACAGCTTCTCAGACATGAGATCACGAAAACTCTCGCTCTTTCTCGAGTTGTACAAGACCAACGATCTCGAATTCAAAAGATTTTCCAGGAAAACCGCGTCCTGGAAGACTTGGAATTTGTATGACTCGACGAAACGACCGCCCCAACGAAGTTGCACACGAATAGTCACACTGGAGCCGAAATAGGGAATGGAGAAACTGGCTGGGAGGAGAGAAGTCTCAGAGAAGTGCAACAAGATGCAAAGGAATTCTTGTCGCCAACCTCCTGGATTTTGACTCTCGTATCTACCATCAGATAAAGGTCGACATTGATCGAATCATCAAAGACATGAGCAGAAATGACTTTACACGCCCTTGAGATGGCGATCGAATAAAGTACCAGCAACACCAACATGCTCTTTATCACAAATGAAAAGGTTCGAACATCAATGAATAACACGGAGCGTAGAGAGTTTTCTAGTTCCTTGATTTGCTTCCTCTTCCCATAGAGGGCTTCCTGCTTGATAAGGATCAGGTGTACTTAGGCTTTCGATCCGACTTTCTGTTCGATGGGACTTCGATGCCTCACATGCGGATGTGTATCGAGGGTTGAAGGATCGGGCTTGCATTTTGGACATCTCAGCAGTTGACTTCAATCGTCATTCTTCGGAGGAATCGACCGATGCAATGATTCGCTATGTACAGGAGGAGCATGATGAGAAGTAGCACAAGGAGCGCATCAATACCGATCGCTACTTTGCAGTCAGACCTGGTTGACCTGAATCAACATCTAACTTCGTTGAAGCTTGAAGGCCGGTTGTTTACGCCAGACTTTTATTGACCAAATTCACTTTGGCTGGAAAACGGTCAAAACCAAACAAGGACCAAAATATCGAAGACCAAAAGTGCCGGTAAATCTGAAGAAACGAGCTAGCAAGAGGAGCTTTGATGCCATCGATGCAGGATGAACATTACGCCAATACGATTCCATCGCTAGCTAGCTCGCCGGCTCGCTCGATCGTTTGTATTGTTGCATCGCGACTGTCACTGACTTCGAATTTTCGGAACAAAGCGTTCCTTCTCGTTCGTGTCATCCGAATATCGGTCACATCGATTCAAAAAAAACTATTACCTGAGTTAAGCAAAACTCTGCTCAATCAGCCAAGTAATAGGTTGCTCGGCTGCACCATCGGCCGGTTGGTTGGTTGGCTAACCAGCGTCAGTCATATCGTTGGACGTTTAGCCGGAATTTTCGATGACTTCTCAAGAGGAGGAAGTACGAGTGTTTGGGAGAAAAATTGGAACAAATTTCGATCATCGTCTTCGATGAACGGACGGACCGATGGATCGACGGCTCGGTATACCCGGCGACCTGGTACCCGTATGGCACGAAGTGCACGCCTCCGAAATCTTCTTTACTTCGTTTGAAAATTTGAGACATCGATTCAGGCGAAACCAGCCGCTTTCCTCCAGTTGATATCGATTGATTCAGACTCTCGAGTCGGGAAAGATAGAAACGCGGAAAACCTATTTCGAACGCACTCAACGGTCAAAGGCAGAATACATGGCTCGTCTCGATCTTTTCGAAACTTTGCCGAAAAGGAAAAACTTTCAGAGCCCATATCACGTTGACGCTCGCTTCCACTCTTCCATTCTATGGAGTCAAAGACGAGATAAATTAAAGAAAACCAGCCACACACAAGATCTTTTGAAGTTTTTCTGCGCCCATGAAAGCTCGAAGAGTCATTCGCGCCGGTGCTTCGCTCTAACGGAACCTAGGCGCCTTTTCCAAGATATAAAGAAAACCTCTTCACATCCACCAAGGATACGGCCGAAGATGTCTTCTATCGGCAAAAAGTTGGTGTTTGGAATTCTGAAGACTTCTTCGAAGAAAGTCGGCGATGAAAGATTTCTTTCTGAGGGAGGACGTGGCTGAATTTCGAAGACGTGAAGGTGCAAAGATATCGAAGTTCCAGGAGAATGATCACGATCAGTGAATATCGACGCGTGTGGACAGATTTGAATGATCGATTGCTTAGCGCACGATGCTGCAGAATACGAACAACGAGAAATGTTTATTTTGAAGGAAGAACGCACTGTCGCTTCGGAAACGTGGTAACATCGTCCGTATGAGGAAGGAACAACTTTTTCGGCGATAGCTGGCTGGCAAACCAAGCAACCACCCTCGCGCCCCCTGCAGCGCAGCGATGAAGTGCAGTGGGCTTCTTAGGTTCCTTAAATGGTTTACGAGGAAACACCACGTGACTTTGGCTGTAATTTCTTGGTTCAATCTTAAAGTTTTTCGTCCTTCTTCCCTTTAACCCATTCACTCCTCAACTTCCGCCATTTCTCGACGATCAGGAGCAGAATTTTGAACTATTCCTCGCACCCATTAGCAATCACAAGAATGCCGCACGAGTCTTTTCTTGAGAGGGGGCCGAAAACCTCGAGGAGGCAACGAACGGGAGAGAAATTTTTTCTCACGATTTCCGTGAGCGCGACGCGGGGGAACTCTGAGATGTCTTTCGGTCGGTCGGGTGGACGATTCTCGAAGGATTTGTTTCAAATATCTAGAGGCGCGGATTTCATCACCGATCCTTGGAACGCTCAGAGAAGACGGAGGAGAGCAGGAAGAAAAAACAAACGGAGTATTCTGCTGAGAAGCTGCTCGAGCTCCTATTGTGTTCGTCTTCTTTCCTTAAGGCGGTCGAATAATAATTTTGTCAACAAATGTTTAGTGGCGTCAGCGAAGCTGGTGTCGATTGGCGGCTGCCATGGTGGGACTTTCAGAGCGAACCGAAGAAGAAGACGTGATTTCTGTGCGGTAATAAATTTGAAATCCATCGGAAATTTCTTCTCATTCGCTTTTTCTTCCTAAACATCGAGGGCCTCCTCCTCTGCGGCCTCGCCGTTTTTTCCATGGACCAAACAACAGAAATTTAAACATGCGAGAAAAAACCAACTCGCTCGCTCACACGAGCATCGAGTTCGATGCGCCAGAATACTAAGGCACACAACATCTCAATAATCGGCGATCTGGTCTGCATTCTTTCACAAACCTTTAAACAACTTCGACCACTTCGCACGCTGGTGGTCACTGACTAAAGATCGAGAGCAGCAGCGACGTGTCAAGTGGATCAGCAGCTTTGCCACGGAATTGTTCCTGTTGGCGTCGTTCGTCGAATTGATATCGAGAGCTCCGAGATTTTTCGAGGGCCACCAAGCTCGCAACAAAACAAAACACTAGAATGCATGGAGGGAAAACCCGATATTTTCCTGAGATATCTTTGCCGCTAAAAAGAGATCGAGTTCAAAATCGTCTCATTGACTGAGGAAACCAGTTTTGAAATAAATATCTGGAGAATATTTGAATTCGCTCAAGAGCACGGATGATCCTCGCTCAAACTTCCAAGTGCTCGAGAATAGACGAAGATGATGTGTTGATCGATGTTACTGCTCTTCATACTTTTGAATTGTCCGGTGGCATTCCATGGACAACCAAAGAGTTTCCAGGGTGGTCGCGAAAGATGTTTTAGTCGTTTCTAGGTCGTTGTCGAGCTGAACGCTCCCCGTTTGTCGGTCTATCTACACTCTGCTCACGAGGTTTTGACTGACGTAAGAGAGCACGTGTGCACTCGACGTCAGCGCAGACGACGCCTATCTGCCGTTGCTTACGTCGCTCAGTTTTATACCGTTGACGGCATCTATGGGCGTTTGTGCCAACTTGGGGTAATTCCACATTTGCTCGCTTCGCTCTGAACGACATGTGGCCGCGTCGTCTAAGAGCTTCGATAAACTTCCTGATCCCTTAAGTTCTGACGTCAGAATATGGAGAAGTTAATTTCGAGATTTCCTCCGCACTGATTTTAGGATTTTGCTATTTTTCCGGCGAAGTCTGGGAGAGCCCTGGCACACAATTGTCTGCTGCAGGGATCCGAGGAATAGCTACGATGGGATCATTGATGAAACTGAGTGAGTATGAAGGGCTGAATACGATCAGATAGGTTCAGAAGCCGACTGACTCCGCTTGTCAGCATAACTTGCCGCTTGAATGATCGGTTGACTGACAGGAGCACCGGCAAGGGTCCCAGGGAACAATTGTAAACGGTAGAGATCCTCCCCGAACTGTTAGAAATGGTCTTCTCTTTTAGAGACTCTGGATTTCGTTCCGTGGCCGACTGACGACAGGTGATTCGGTAGAAGAGTCTGTAAATGGTGGTGGAAAAGCTCGAGAAGCTCGTTGATGAACGAAACAAAGCCGAGTTTGCCTTCCCGCTCGCCCCCTTTTTAGTTCTGCTTCCTGGATGCCTTCCTGCCTGCATGCCTACCTAATGCCCGCTTCGTGCTGAATCGAAGAAGAACAAGCGACTGGGAGACCAAGTCAGCCAAGCAAGGGACGTTGTCAGCTATCCTCGAAGATCTAGCCAAGGGGCAGAACCCTGTTCTGTCAAGGTGATATATTTCTTTGCGACAGCTTATCGCCGAGTGAGTTCCGTCCCAGCAAGCGGGGCTAGCCAGTTCGCTCGAAGACTTACTTTGGCCAGCTCTCTTCTTCATTGACAAAACACAATGCAGAGGTCGGTGGGCCGCAGTCGCGACTGCATCAGCTTTCCGACAAACCTCGGCTGCTGTCGTCGTAGTGGCTACGGAATTCGTCGGCGAGGGCTGATGCTCTACTTCCATGTCGACATGTTTCAGATTGTCCATTGAGAGATTTTCGCCACATTGTAAATCACCTTCAGAGGCAGCGATTAAACCCTTCAAGTACTGAAGCCGCGCGCAGCGATTGTTCTTGCTTCTGACGTTTTTGTCCCTATTCTGTTGTTACCGAACAAGAGGTTCATTTATTCAGACTATCAATGCCCTACACCTGCCCGCCTCGAAGGATCATGTTTCGGAATCTATTCTGAGCGATTTCTCGTTTCTGAAAGTTCCAAAGATCAAGGATCGCGGGCGGAATAAGATCGATGTTCTCGATCAGGTCCAGCTCTCAAAGTTCAACCTGACTCCGTTTTTGATTTTCGTTACACAATTGCTCACGCAAGCAACAATGAGCTCTACGGAAATACTTCGAAACGAACTCTTGGACTTTAGGTTGTTGTTGTTGTTGTTTTCGTCGTTCCCGCGGCGTTTGAGTCGGACGATCACGGAAACGCTTTCCGACGCTTGTGGCCGGGAAAGCGACTCCAAGGATCTCGCTTGCTAGTCGTCTTGTCTCGAACAAATCCCCTCAAAGAGGGGTAACCACTGGACTTTTCTCATTCGCAGGCACCTGATTTTCGCGAGCGATTCCGATTCAGACAATCTTTCGAAGTCGAGCCAGGGTTGCGGTTTGTTCGCTCGGGCTCAATGGAGCCGATTTCGAAATCTGATATATGCACATATTGACGGAATGTTGAGATGTTTCGTAGATACAAATTCCAACCGGGAGGCTATGCGCTATCTCGCATTCCCCGAAGGTCGAAACGCGACTTTTGGGAAAGTCCCAAGATCGCCGAGCATTCCATTCGAAGCCATTCGGAACATTTTTACTCATCCATCCACTGGTTACGGCATGTTCTTGCACCGCGACCGCGGTTGTTGGGAAGAACGCTGCTTCTCTGCAAAAAAAGTACCCCGGCATCCGATAGATTCCTCTACGTTGTCTGATGAAACTTACTCGATATAATGAAAATCGAGTCGACGATTTCCAACCAACAGGCCGCCACAACCGAAGGATGGAAGTGGGCTCACCCGGTGGAGTTACCCTTAGAATTTCCCAAAATTCAGGTCGGTCAGTCGAGTCTAACATTGAGAGCAAGCCTCGTGCATTCTCTTAGCTCTCTCGGTCGGTCGAGGTCTGCTGCCACTGAGGCGAAGCGATATTTGAGAACGCGCATTCTTCTCGAGACATGGGGCTTTGACAACGAGAAGTCGACAGTCGCTCAAATTACCGACAATTCGATCATTGGAGCGCAGAGACCGCTAAGATGAAACGAATCAACTGGGCGGTCTTTCTCACATCGGAAAAGAAACGGCGGCGGCCGGAGAGTCTAGCACAACAACTTGAGCCGAAACGTCGGAAACTTGGAGACTGGCGTCGACCTACATCAGGTTGTTTTGAAACAATTTCTGCGCTAAAGCCCTACAAGTCGTCTGAGCATTCGCCGGCTCGTAGAGGATCGTACTGAGATTGGAGGAAACCTCGAGGCCATTAAAATGAGATACTACATTCTTCTTTCCGTTCTTTCTCTTATCTGGAACAGTCCGTGGAATCGAAAACCGACGGCGGAATTTTATCCTGAAGGACCAGCACTTTGAGCTGCTGGTTCTCAAGTCGCCGGGTAACGTTTTAAAGTTAAGTTCCCACTTCCGTCGGTGCGCTTTTCACAGCAAACAGTGAAGCCGGCTCGTTTGCCAACAGCGAAAACTGTTGCATCGCCAGCCGCGTTCCGAAACTTCGAAGGTGGAGAGCAGCTCCGTGAAAAACAGAGAAAGAAACAAAGAACGAACGAACGAACGTAACTTAAAACCGAATCAAAGTTGATAATAATAAGAACGCGCACCGCGTGAGGTCCGAATGAATGGTAGTAGCGGTGACCATTAGTCAGAAGCGCGATCACCAGAAGCAACAACAGTCATGGCGTCTGTGTCGAGTGTGGCGATTGTTGCGCTGCATTCCTGCTTTTCTCGGATTCGTTCTCGCTCTCGGTTTTGTTCTCCCCAATGCCTAGCGGACAGAAATTTGAATATTTATTCCATTTGCTCGCTTTTGACAAGTTCAGAAAGTCCTCGATCGAGCTGCCGCGGACTCATCCGATGGACCCGCTGCGCCTGGCCTGTGGCAAAGACGACGCTTGAGACTCTTCAAGTGTAAATGCTTTTTGTTGTTCGTTTATTGTTTTGTGTTAGTTTTTCTTTTGCTTGTTGTTGTTATTGACCGTTCGTTGTTGCTGTATCTATCATTGTTACTGGCGTTGTAATTGTTGGCTGTTCTTCCATGACTTGAAGTGAACAATTGCTTCAAAAATGGCTCAAACACTAAATCCTCTCAAGTTCGAGAGAAAAAAAACGAAAAAAAAACAGCAACCAAAAGACTACTGACAGCCCCAAAAGATGATGATCCCGATGTTTGCGAGACGAACACATTGTTCCAACGATATCACTGAAGGCATTCGCTGCCGTTCGACAAACTCGCTCGCGCAAAACCCGATTATGTCTTTACAACTCTAGTCCACAAACAGCCTTCTTCATTGGGTAGCGTCCCGGGAACGAAGGAGAAGTTCTCGTTCTTACACACTCTCTACCAATGGGGAGATCCTCAACGATTTCACATCAGAAACACTTCTGATGAAATCGGGCGAAATTATTTGCATTCGTCATCGACCCAAAAACATATCGTGAGTTCATCTGTAATTTTTTCTTGTGACAGGCGATATTGGAAATGAAACTAGGGAGAGATAGCTCGAGACGTCCGACACGCGGTCCTCTGTCGAGAGAAAGCTCCAACAGATCGATACGAATTCGAGAAAAGGGAGAACATTGTGAACCCATGATTCTGCTCAATTCCCCTCGAAATATGTAGTCCACGAATCAAGTCTTGGAAAGTATTTCTGTGGGATCTAATCCCTGTGAAACCTCGACCGAGAGCTGACTTTGCACGACCGTGAACGTTACCTTCGGACGCAATTGTTGAATCGTACTAGGAAATCGTCGCTCGACACAAGGTTGGAACGGTTAGATTCAAAAACTATCAGAATCGCTGAATAGTTTTCGTAAACCACAGAAGAACAGCAGGAAGATGAAAAGCCGAGGGGACGGATCGCGGAAAAAAAAACGCACATCCTTGAGGAAATGATTCTTTTATCCTGGAAATATTCTCTTTGTCGAACCAACGCGAAGAATGTAGTGATAGCGCCGTGAGTTTTGAGATGAGTCGAGAAGGTCGAGTGCTATCAGCGTGGAACACTCCTTCTTGGACACTTCCGTTATGAAGCCTATAGGAGGAGGCTGCTGTTGCTGCTTCTAGTTTTCTTTCTCTCGACGATAATAATGATACTCAATAGCTTAGACGTTCCACAGAGTCATGGAAACGTACGTATTT
This sequence comes from Neoseiulus cucumeris, assembly GCA_021527715.1. Taxonomy (NCBI): domain Eukaryota; kingdom Metazoa; phylum Arthropoda; class Arachnida; order Mesostigmata; family Phytoseiidae; genus Neoseiulus; species Neoseiulus cucumeris. The sequence continues at coordinate 1,247,621 of JAJSRV010000015.1, forward strand.
CTGGCGTCGCCACAAAAGATAGCAACTCAAGGGTTCGATCGTTACGCGAAACGTCTCCACACGATGTCATCTTGTGGCAGGAGTCACAAATCCCTAACTATTCGGTCGACTAACAGTTCGTTCATCGAACGTTATTCACTTCGGGCGAGCTATCAATGAATGTGTCCATTCAATCATGAGTCAAGCAATCTTCTCGGCTGCGGTACGTGAATTCCCGGACGTCATTAGCGACATCGTGCAATTGTTAACAGCGCACAAAATATAAGGGATCCAAGTAAGCAAGGGAGCAGGTAGGCAGGCTTCGATTTAACGTCTCAGTAGTTCTGTTGAATTGGTATTGGCAGCAGCAGCAGTAGCAGCGGCATCACCACCACCACCAGTCGTAGAGGATGCTTTATTAACAGCCTGGCGTCGCCTGGCTTTCAAAGGTCTGATCGCTCAACCGCTACATCACAACCTGTGCCATTTCAGCGTCACTGCCGCCAGCCACCGGCGACCGCATGAGCGGCAGCATGTGTTTCTCCCGCCTGTGTTTCTATGCGGTATAGTAAGAGTTTCATCAGAAGCCAGATGAAAAAAAAGAAAGGTGGAAAAATGGCCAGCCCTCACACGGAACCGCCGTGGAACCGGTTAGGAATGTTGCAAGCGGGCGATACTATAATACGACTTTAACCAATAACGACGGCTCCAGCTCTCCCTCCTCTTTTCGTTCTTCTTTTTTATGTCTTCTTCTCCGCGATGCCGCCATTAAATCGCTGGAAACCCATTGAAACCGAAGAGGATAGGTCTCAAGTGGGAACTGGGAATTTTTCAGGACAACTCAATCAGCTCGATCCGTCATCGAATGAATCAGAGCTAGGTGCACACACGAGAAGCAACGGACAAGTGAAACGAAACAATCTTCGTAGACTTTGTGTGGTTGCAAACATCACAGATGATCCCAAGCGTACCGCTCCGTGAATCCTGAATCTGGAATCCCTCGCTTCAAAGTGTGTGGGAAAACGAACTCCACGATAATTGTCATTCGAATGGAACAGCATAGCGTCCACGATCATAATGAAGAGACAACAGAACCCCAACAGGTCCTCTGACGCTACCACGATTTCATTAATGCCGACGATTCGTGAACTGAACTTAAGACACGTTTTCAAGAACAATGGAGCCGCTAAATCGAATGAACTGCTGAGTTGTTTTTCCTTGAATATCGATGTAGGTCATCGTTCAAGGAACGTAGACTCTGCCATTTAAATGGACGGGACGTGATAGGGCAGGGATTTAAACTTTACAGTTCCAGGGTTGGATCTTTAATTCCAGTCCGAAAAGTACCGAGAAGCTTCTAGACATCCGTGGAGCGAATCCGACTCGCCTTCTAGAGAAAAAAACGTGACGTCAACGCCAGCGATCTACGCTCCGCCCAACCAGAAATATCGATGATACTCCAAGGAATGGCGCCGCAACGTCAAATTGCGACACACTTTCCTATCTGACTGGTTGGTTGCTGGTTGCTTATCTCGCCCAGTGATGAAAAAAAAAACTGAAGGAAATGGGTCAAATTATTTTCCGTATGATTCGAGCTTTAGGTTTCAACTGTTTGCTAGAAGAAAACCGCCAAGGAAAAAATCAGAATGAAAGAACGAGAATACAGTTCAAGCAAAAACGCTCGGCTCACGGCCAGACCAATGGGAGTCTGGGACGGGGATGATGTCAAAGGGGAACGCGCGGGCAGCCGTGATTGAATCCATTCAAGAAATCGAATCTGGGAGAACAACAACAAGAAGAATGAGCGCCCGGACGTTCGCTGACGCTTCGAACGTCCATGAGTGCAAGAGAGTTGATGGCTTTCCTTCCTGCTGATGCTGCCGCCGTCGCCGCCGCCGCCGCCGCTGTCTTGAGGAGAGAAAAGTGGCCCTAACATTGGCCTCTGCGCTGTCTCCAAAGAGAAACAGCCCGACCGTGTTTTGGGCCTCCAAACGCATTAATCATCAGAATCCATTCCCAAGAAAGCTGCTGCATTCGGCTGCTAGCTACCACCATTGAAAAATGCTGCGGCTAATGCTACTGCTGCTTTTCTTTTTCACACACACTCCCATACACAAAAGCGGAGAAACTTGTCAGCCGCCGCAGCCACCATTCGTACAAGCGATGGACCAGTTCGAAGCGAATTAATCCATTCATTCATTCGTTCGTTCGTCCACTCCCTCGACGTAACGTTGGAAGTTTCCTCCGCTCCTTCTAACCTCTGATAGCGACGTCAACAAGCGTCGTGACTCGAGCGAAAAAATCATAGTGACCTTTGAATTAGCCGACTATTAGGTCCCTTAATGTTCGTCAGAATGTATCATACAACGGGCGATGTGTGGGATGAAAATAGTAGTTATGGGGATGATGTTCCCGCGATATCTGAGCTAATTGGGCAGTCATCTCAAGTCAAAACGTTCGCAAGAGCGGCGCATATTCCGGGACGGTCGATTCGAGAGGTTCCCGCTACGATTCCATCCGGTCGAAGAGCTCTTGAAGTTGCTCTTCCTGAGGTGAAATCTCCAACACGGCACCCGAATCGACCAAACCGCAAATCAGCAAGAAGCTCTTCCGGGTGTTCTTCTTCTCGAGTTCGTGCGATACTGTGGCTCTTCCCTCCGGCTTCTGCTTCATCGACTCTACTCGTGTGAGTCTGAATGTCGCTGTCGAGGATGTGGACTTCTCTCGGAAAATTGCCGCGCACCTCGACGGACCCATGTACAGCCAGGCACCTGGCCGGACTCTCACCTGTCGGGGGCTTCAGCTCCGTTGAGCAGCGAGAAATTCAATTGTTCATTCGACTCATCTGTGACAATAATACGAAACCGGATCACGAAGACCTCGGCTCTCAGGATGATTGACGACAGTCAGCTTGTTGAGGGCGGAATCACCTCTTTTGGCGTTCAACCCGTAGAATCTCGAGGCGAAACTCACCTCGACTCTCGACAGAAGCGTTTCCAATTGATTAGAGTCTCAAAAGTTCACTCGAGATTTCTCAAGTTTACAGGTACTCGGCGGGTTTTTGAATTAGGGAAACCCTGACCATGTTTGTTTCGAGTTCCGAATCTGAATGTCAAAACATCGACACTTGATGGATCGTATCGTTTCCATTGCACGTTGAAAACCCAATCAATCAATCAGTCAATCAATCGGTGAGGCAATCGACGCTCGTTCGGGGATCAAGGGTTCATCAGGCTCAACAAAGTCAAGAAAAAACGTATAATACGATCGTTGTCCACCACTACTAATCTGACCGCTATCGTTTAGATTCGCCTCATTAATTCTGTGCAGAATATTCATGAAAACACGGCGAGGAACAACAGCGGTATCGATCTCTCAATGGTGGTCAGGAACGCCAAGTTCGCCGTCTCGCTTCGAATGCAAACACAACGACGACGGCTCCTCGAATTCACAAACTCGTCGCCAAATAAGGGAAAACCATTTTCTGAATCGGACGTTCGCCTGTAAAGCACGTGATATCAATACACAATCCTGGTTTTAATCGGCACCACACCGGAAATTCGAAATTCAGCTCCTGATTAGGAGCCAAAACATCACCGTCTCCATGGTGCCATGGAGCCAACCTTTCGCTTGAATCTCGGATCACGTACCGGGCTTCGTACCACGGTGACGACCCCGAGTTCGGCTGAAGGGAACCTCCGGACACCTCTACCATCGAATTCGGTGACGAGGTAAGTTATGCTCAGTTTGCTTCGAGCCGTCGACATGGAAAGTGAACAGGTCAGGGATTCACGAACAATATGCTAGGACTCTCGAGAGCGATCGATGTGAAAAATGACATTTCCGCTCCACCAACTAAGTCTCACTTTTTAGATGGCGCATTCCCAGGGCAGGTCGACGGCGGACCTGGAGGCTGAACTTTCTAGGTGCCAGACTGAGCTCCAGATTCTGAGATCTTCGATGGAAGATTCCGGCACAAGAGACAGGAGCCTCACCGAACTCTTGGATAAAGTTCAGGTAGGCTGACGCGAGGCTGTTCCTCAAGTGGACGAGCGGATAGCAGAGCGTTAGGACCTTACTTGGAAGTTCTTTGAACGACGATTGCCAACGGCGGAAATGAATTCCTCTGCCTCAGTTCTGAAGATGAATCGCCGCTTGTGACTGACCTACAGCGTTCCACACTAGCCCGAATTTTCCGTCTCCAGAATCGTCTCAGCTCGACTGACCAACGACTAACCAATCGCTTCTTCATTGATTCACAATGGTTCGATGGTTCAAAGCTCGGATTTCAGCTCGACGATGAGCATTACCATTTCATTTTGCTGTGGAAACTGGATGGTGTACCTTATTTTTTTCCGATCGAGGAAAACTGTCATCCATGTCAACTTCACTCAAGCCTCGATGCGTGGAGCTTGCATTTTCTGCTTGAAGCATCCTCGTTCACCCACGAGTTCGGGTTTGCATATCGTGATCCGGGGAGCGTAATCGATACAAAAACTCCCACGCGTTCTGATAGAAAAACCTTCCGCGAAGACTTCCGAACGGGATCCGGTTCTTGAGACGGAAAATTCGTAAAATCGTCACACATACTCAGCTTCACGGGACAGATATGTGGCTCGGATCAGACTTCGAGCCCAGGATTCCAAAATGGATTTGTCCAAACATACACTCTCAATTCTCGGAATTGCGCGATACTCTGACGTGACGCCCATTGAATCCGGAGAATGTGGCGTTCGCTCTTCCCTCCGGAAGTCGTCCGTGAAATCCCAGTCACCGACGGCGTTTTATCGTTTATGTTATGTCTGTTGCTTTTGTCTTGATGGAACGGCGACATAATGTGGCTTTCTGATTTAGAAGAATTCATGCTCCAGCGGGAATTTAGTATGAATCCGGTAACGTCGACGACCACAATCCAGTCATTGGCATCCAGAATTTGCTTGAACGAGGCCTGTCGGCCAGAGAATTCGTTTGCGCGGAGCCGATGGCGACCAGAATGCGGGTCCCCGATCTGGAAAAATCAGAAAAGCAAGGAGAATTTTCCCCCGATTTGCGCTTCCAACCTTTCAGTTTTCCTCGAGCTCTTCCGCGATAATACCGGTCCTACTAAGATGTACACTCGATTCGAATTTGTTCCGAGCTGGTTCCGATTAGACATGAGCATAGTTTTGGATTCGACCCGCGGATTCGCGTACGTGATCGACCCTCGATGCGTTCCTTCAGCAACTGACTCGTTCATTTCGTTTGTGTTCTACAGATCTTGGAAAAGCAGAAGGCGGAACTATTGGCATTGATCAAGAAACAGATGAAACTAATCGACGTTTTGAAGAAACAGAAAATTCATCTCGAATCCAGCAGTTTGATCCACTTTCAACAGGATGAGCTCACCAAGTACATAAATTTCGGCGCCTCCACCAAGTCGGCGGGATAAATACTTGGTTGAATACGAAACCTGCCTCTACATATGTTTGCAACAACTTCCGGCTGAAAGACGCTTCAACTCTGGGCATTGGTGAACTCCTGCTCTCGGCAAAGGTCACTAAATTCCCAAGAGTTCCGATGGTTCAAGTGAGTATATATGGCTGAACAAGGAAAAATTAGGGAAAACTCTCGGAAAAGTTCTTCGACAGAAACTCACTCAGAAAGCGTGCGGTTTTCGCTCGAGGTCTCTGCGTTTTCCGATGCGAGACGCTGATCATGTGTTCCGTTCCACGATTCCTTTTCCCGTTTAGGTGTTCAAAGTGTGCGTGACTCATTCTCGATCGGGAACCTTTTACAGCCTGAATCATCACGTGTCTTGTTGCGGCAGGTACAGATTCAATCGCACTTGCGTCCCGTTAGCCTCGTGATCGCCGAAACTAGATCTTGAGTTGTGCCTTTCCTGTTGAAATTCAAATAAAATTCGAGAACAATGAAAATCGTTCGGCTCTTCCGTTGACGCTACAGAATGATACTACCTAATGTAGCTGAACGCAACATGAATCTCGTTCTATCGGCACTACAAAATCGCTGAAGATCTCGAGTCCCCTATTCCGGCTTTCTTGGAAACTGAAAAGCCACAAACTTCGCAACTGTCGCCCATCGATTACCGAGTTTTCTCTGCATGCTCACAACCGAGATCAAAATGATAGAATAAGATAGAATATTGTTCAAAGCGTTTGCTCCAGATGGAAGAATTCACTCCTCAGCCCTTCTCGTGGAAGAGAAGTCAAGCAGCATATTCTAAGGCTCATGCTAAAACGCTCGCATTCTTCAGCGATATCATTATCATATTTCCACGGCAATGTGAATCGAAATATTCTACGAAAATTCAGCAAAAGCCGCGAACGTCTGGAGAGCAAATAGATTCGGTCTTTTTTTTTACGTTTGTCTTTTAACTCGCTTGCTTGCTTGCATTCATCTGCACGGCTGGAACCGCGGTTCAAGTGCTGGAATCCGAGGAATGCGGAATTGAAGCCGCGCTGTCGTGGTCGTCGTCGTCGATGGCGACGGCGATCCAGCGCCGAAACATTCCAGTCAGGCAGCCAGCAACGTTTTCCCGTTTAGCAACTATTCCATTCAAGCACCAAGTGCTGGCGTTTATTCTGCTACGTTCGCGTCGGGTCAGCCGATGTGCCAACGGTGTCTAGAGTGCTCATGTTCGCCAATATCGATGTTCCAGGACAGCCCAGGGCACAATCGTCCCGTAGACTCGAAAGAAATAATCGATCCGGAATTCGAGCGATCGGCGGAGACTCTCCGTCTCGTGGCTTCAATAAAAAATGCCTCATGACTCCGATTGAGTTATTCCGAAAGCCGCTACGGAGCGATGAGCATCATCGCAGTGCTTATCCTGCTGCTGCTGCTGCTTTCAACGAAGTACTCGAGAAAGTGGCACTAACAGAATCACTACTGTGTTCTCTGAGCCATTGTTATCTTCCAAAAGCAAAGTTGTATCGGAAGCATAAAGCTGTCCTCGCACGTGTGATCTCTGTCTGCGGCAGCGTTTCGATCATTGACTCTCAGCCCATGACGATGGGTTGAACAACCCGTAGACATCCAGAGAAAAACCACCGCTGCTATTCCTGCCTGCCGCCATCGTCGTCGTCGATGGAGAGGGGGTTAGCTTGCCAAGCGTCTATCCAACCAACCAACCAGCCAGCTAGCCAGCCGAGCAACCGAACGACCGACCAAACAGCCGGCTCGACACGCGTTGTGCTCGGGCCACACCAATGCAGCTTAGGGCCGCGCGTTTATGTCTCGAGTCTTCGACCCTTTCGGTTACCACCGCAGCAGCCGCCGCGGCCTCACCGGCAACGGCTACAACCAGAAGACATTAACTCTTTTGCCTCTCTCACTCGCCCACCGATTCGCGTTGCTCTTCCTGTGTCAGGATTCTAACAGGCTGATCTTTATAGCTGGATAAAATTTCTTCGCTAGATAGAATCTCGATGAACGGAAGTTCCTGGACTCGGACGATGATCGGGACAATCGGGAAATGAATCAGCTCGAAGTCTCCTTGGATTTGGAAACAGTCCTTCTTGTACATCATCTGTGGAGCTTCAGGAATAAGGGAATCCGTTTGATGCCTGGTGCTCAGGACGAAATGTCGGCGTCCGATTCCGCCATTTCATTTCACGAATTCAAGCATGAAGATGTTCTTCTAAAATTAAATAGAATTGCTTCAAGCGCAAGATTGGTGAACACACTTCTTTGAACTCCGAGACGCCGCCGCTCTGAACGAAGCTCTCGTCGCTGCATCTTTCGACAAGCTCTTCCAAATATTTAGAGCCTCAAAAAACGAGAAACGCGGTGTGCTGCCCGCCCGACTATCTATCCACTTATCTTTCTCCGGACGATCTCGATAGCGTATCGTAAAGAGATTGAAGCGGAAAAAAGTATGACGAGGGCTGCTCGTTTACAACCATTTGTGAGAGACTTCTCTGCGGAAGATCTCTACGAAGTCTTCTATTTTTTTCAACCGAGAAAGCTTTCACGCTACCTGGGAAGTCAAACTCGATCAAGTGAAAAAATTTAATGCCTCGCATCTCGCGATCGTTTCTCAGATAACGAACGCGTGACGCATCATTGAAGTATCTCTGCGAGCCAGAGGGAGTCATTCGATTGGAATTCGCCGCGGATCCCAGCGGAAATTCCGGAAAATATTCTCTCGACTCGAAATACAGCCCGTGCGGACGAACATTCAAGTTCCGTCATGGCCCGCTGCGAGATGGGTGAGTGAGCCTGTGAAGGTTCAAGCAGAAATGGATTTCCCGCCTCCGGATTCCGCATGTGTATGGCATGACTAGGCGCGAGAATTTTTCCAAGTTCTGCCAACTTCTCGGAAATATTAGACATTCCTGGAACCTCAGTCAGACAAAAAGCTGTCATCGCCAACTTCGTACAAGTCGTTTCACCTAAAAACAGGGGAACAGTAATCTACGGAGTAGAAAACATAGCAAACTCCTTGTTCTTTATCAATAGAACATGGAAGTTTCGACCCGTCATCTATCCATATAGTTGTTGGATACATGGATATATAACTTGTGCCTCACTATTCGATCAATTGATCCATGAATTGATGGGGGGTGAATCATGACCAACGCCTTGACTTATCAACAACGGTTTGAACGATTTGATCTCGAATTGCACGAGAGCTCACGGAATCCTGGAAGTGTTCTCATGACAGGGGCAGAATGATCTGAGGCCGAAGCATCCAATGTAATCTCGAGTGAAAAATCTTCTCTTGCTCATTGTTGGTCGAACGATAGCGGGAGAGATATGAGGATGACGGGAGGAAGTCATAAACTGTCATAAAGTGAATTTATTTAAGTGAGTTTTTAATTGTGTATGCTGGTCTATAAACGAGACTGTCTGCCTGTGCAGCTCCTTCCACTTGTGTGCTCTCAGCCGTGGGCGGTTTAATGGCATCTTAGTCGACATAAAAAAAATAGTGAGGAAAAAACCTGCGGCCATAAGTGATGTGAGGGAAACCGTTCGGACATCATTGAGTTTCCACCAAATTATTCTCATCCTTTTTTTTTTGAATTGCTAACACGTGATCATTTGGCAATTATGAAGCTGTAAAGCAATAATAATCGGAATGCAAGAAACGTGTCCGGCATATCTTACGCGAGAACGTTTTCTTGACTCAGAACTCTTTCTTTATCCGAGCACGAGCTTGCCAAGATTCGGTGGGAAAAAAAGTCGCTCTGAAATCCGCAGTGGAACGGAGGGGGTCGTTGTCTTTGTCGAGAAGTTGAAACAGAACAGGAGAAGTCCAAATGAGATGAAGTCGAATAAATGTAATCTTGGTCGACAGTGTTTCAAGAAGATATGTCAGATGAAGTCCGAGGAAAATGTAAAGCAATCGAAAGGAGCTTGGCTAGACGTGGGCGACGAGGATACATTTTCCCTTTCCGAGAACGGAGCATATGAAATCATTATCTCGCAATCTCTTTGGCAGCTCCAATCCAAGAGGGAAGTAAACGGTGGAAGAAAAGGGAAAACACAAATAATGAAAGTCTTCTCGCTCGGTGGACGTAGCGTCACAGATATGAGCTGGCGCGCTATTCCTTAAACGAGAACACACAATCCCTTGCTGATTCCAGATGACAAGTCATCGGTCTCAATCTAATAATTTCTCGCTCGCCTCAACCCGCCCTGAATGAAGGAATCCTTTGATTGAGGTAAGTCGCCGATTTACTGACAATGAGCACAGGCGAGAATCTCTGGCTTGATTGGAGTTCGGGCGTCGTTCGAAGCTCTGGATAAGAACAACGTGTTTCTTTATGCCCCCGACAGAATTCCTCCCCGGGATCGTGCATTCACAGACGATATGTTCTACATGCGGGAGACATTTTGAAACTTATGGCCAACAATGGAAATATCAAACGCAAGTGGACAATCGTGAATTCTGACGAATCGAACTCAACGTCGAGAGAACTTCAAAGCTACTGCCTCGTGTTCGCAGAGAAACCTAAGTAAATGGCCTTCATAAAACGCCTCAAACACCTAATTTCACTCAAGCGTTGTCGATTGACAGCATTTTCGATTCTTCTGAACACTGGAGGAGAGCTCGCTCTTTGGTTTGAGTGTTGCATCATATTAATCATCCGGCATATTCACTGAGGAGTCCCATCTTTTTCAGATGAAAATGCGGTGCATGGGCGGGCTGTCGATAGCGAGATGACGTTCGCATCGGACATTGCTCGCGGAAACCGAGAGCAAACGTTCGTGAGTTCCCGCTCCCTATGTTCGATTTCACAGCCATCTCAAAGACCAGATAGACTCTCGTCCCGACAATTCATAAACAGTCCGCAGAAAATCATCGAGCCATCTGGGGACAATCTCAATGAGCAGCTGAGGAAATACCACAAGGTATCATGCTTACTGTGTAGCTTGCTGACCGGTGTCACAGATTGCTCGATCGGAATCAAACATCAAACATCAAACTGGCTAGGTAGTGACCCTTCTTTGGATTCTTGTGAAGCGACTGGCTTTTGGTGTCCGTGTTTTCGGCTTCCTCGCTCGCTGTACACTCAAGTACAAGGCGTAGAGAGCCGCCGCTGCTCCGAACTGGCGACATGGCTGTGAATTAAAAGAGGAAGATGAAGGAGAGCTGACAGTCGGGAGCCGACCGCAGGAGCTTCAATAGGCCAAGGATAACTCGTTTTACACCGATGCTGTTGGCTGAAGATGCGCTGTCGTAGCATCACTGCAACCTAACGGTGATGACGTGACAGCTCTACTTTGAGCAAGCTTCCAGAACGGGTTGAGCCCTTTTCTGCTCCACCGCGAAATTACGACATGGACTGAGAGAAGAGAGGGAGAAGGAGAAGAAACGGAACGAGTTGAAAGTAGGGGAATTCCCTCATAACGGATAGCGGGGGCAAGTTTCCGTGAATGAGAGGCGAACCAGCCCGGTTGCGCTGATAATGGATGGACTTATGGTTTCGTGGTGGTGTGGTGGTGATCATTGACCGCGGTGATGGTTGCTGGCGGGGTCGTCCCGATACCGGCGATGTGCAGACTTCGCTTTGCTTTTTGCTTGGATGGTTGGTCACTTGGTTGCCACGACGGTTAACGTCTTTCTGATGAATCCGCGTGGATGACCGAACTCCCGGGGGAGAAAAATTGAGTCATTAAGACATAACTCATCGAGATATGTGGCACCGAAAGAGATTAAGGCGCATCGAGGATCGTGGAGCATTCCCGAATCTTTCTAATCTAACCTCTTTCAATGGCTCAATTATCTCGATGAAGAAACCATCGCTGTACTCTTGAATTATTAGGCTTGCTTCGACTCAATTTGCGTAGAAATCAAGACGACGAGCTCATGAATCATGGATTCCGTTCCAATCTCTTTCATTCTAGAACTTGTGAAAAAGAGTATGTCACCGACAGATAGGAAATTCAGGAAGCTTCATCCAGATCGTTGAAACTCTCCTGCAAGAGGTTTTCTTTCGAAGAGAAAGTTCCAGGGGATTGTATTAGGTTATTAGCCTCTCAAGGTGCGTCGAGTTAGGGCACCATATTTTGTTTCCACACCAATAATGTCTGACCGAAATTTCGGCGTCTACCCCAGGTCGCTTGCGGAACTGAAGGGATCCGAGGAACCCCGGTCGGATTCACTGGCTTATGATTTGGTTTCTTACGCGAGATTTCTTGAGAAATCGGAGAGGAAACTCGAGATCGCAAGGTTATCGGGGTGCCATCTGATGCGGGAGATCGCCCTCTTGGATTTGCGTAAATATTTCCTTCGCTGCGTGCGTTCATTTCGCCGCAGCGGCTGTTCCAACGTGCCACCATCGCCAAGAGATGGCCGCGGCGCGCGGCGGCGAAACCGCGATGGTGACGGAACGGCGGCATGCAGCGGCAGAAAATTTTACGCGACCACGGATCTGAGCCGGGTCTTCGCGAAAACAAGTCTGCTTGGCCGGTGGCGTCGGAATCATACGCCCATTGATGCAGATTTTCCACAGGTCTAACGAAGCCGAGTTGACCGAGTGACAGTGTTCAAGATTCCTCAATAGATCGACGAACTGCGGGTGACGAGGGATGCAGCGAACGAAGAAACGATCCTTGGTTCCAGTTTTTCTAGGTGTGGAGGGGGAACGGTTTCAGTCGGGCCACGGTAGAAGTTGTCAAGATTTCTCCTCGATCACGAGCTCCACGTTCCATATTCCCAGAGAAGCAAGAGAGCGTCGGCTGCGACTTCCATGACTTATATTCCAATCGGATATCAAGTCTCACAAGATCTGCAAATGCTGAACGAAGAAGCCTATACCCACAAAATCTGGACCCCGACGCAGTGAAGAGTTTCTAGACTTTCGAATAACCTGGGCAGCCGTTGGGCGCTACCGACGTCGCGGAAAGATTCGCAACCCGGGAAAGGGAACATGAGAGTTGAAACAAGTGCCGACGAACTGGACTGAAATGTCTCATCCTTCAAACATATGTCCTCTGATCACTTTCAATGAAATACAATTCCAGGGGTCCCGGGAATGTGGACATCGAAAAGCCTTGAGACACTGAGAGAGAGCTTCGACGAGATGAGGTTCTAATAAACGGGAATATTTGTGAAAAACTGGAACAGCCACATTGACCTTGCATCTGCAGTCGAATCCGCTCATGAACGAGTTTAACTGCGTTTAATTTTGTCCGACTGTGCGCATTGAGTTTCAATGGAAAATCGAAGCATGCGCAACGCAGTCCAGCAGAGGTAACAGGCGCCCTCTCGATCGGGGAGTCTAGATGAGGCCGACATAAACGGAACTTCCGCAGCCGAGTCTCCACGGAGGTCTATTCGGAACGGGAAATTCATCGAGACAGAGCAGGAAAAAGCAAAGTTTCGTTCCCAGAGATCCGTTCGAGCTATTCTCACAGGGACGAAGTCGGAGAGACTCGAGCTCGGAGTGTGGTTTCTTCGAGCGCGGGACTTCATGCGGCAGGGCCAGCCTCTCTCCCCCAAGCAGTGAATATCTTGAGGCTTCGTGGTTCTGAAAGGTCATGGGGTTGTCATAGTAACAGCCTCACAGCTGGTGAATTCGAATTCGTGAGGGATTTCATAAACTCGCACCATCAACACTGCTGCGCACATACCATAAAATCGTGCAAAGTGTCGTTCTACTCTCAGGAACATTCTTGAATTCAGTGTAGTTTGTGGATCTTTCGTCTATGCAGAGTTTCGAAGGTAGAAGAACTCATGGAGTCGGGAAACGAAGCTTTCCTGTTGCGCAACCTGTCGGAGGACGACCTGCCGGCTTTTGAACGATTCTGGGCAGAAGAACTTGGCTTTGACATGGCGACAAACCACATCCGACGGTGGCATCTCGTTGATCCGGAGGGATTTTTCGGTATTTTTCTCGGTGATCAACTGGTTGCAAGTGGTTCTGCGATCAAGCAGACGGAAGATCTCTACTTCATCGGTTCGATCGGCGTCAGCAAATTTCATCGAAGAAAAGGTCTCTGTAAACGAATGTTCAACAAACTTTTCGAGAGATGCAGCGGCGGCAATTTCGCCCTTTTTGCTGTTCCCGACTACATTCAGATGTATCGCCGACTCGGATTCGCACCAATGGAGACCGGTAGCGCCTACGCTTACTGTGGCAAGGCCAAATCGCTCCCCAGCGAGAATCTAGAATCAGCCTTCAAGTTCGAGGTTGTCGACTCCACGAAGTCTGAACTAATCCGAAGTCTGATAGCGTACGATACGCGTCTTCATGGATTTGAGCGCCAAATCGTGACCACGCTCATCGAAGAAGACGATGGATCCCTGGTCGCTTGCCTTTTGGATGAATCAGTTGTTGGCTTCGTGCGGATCGCCACAAATAGAAAAGATGGAGGAGCCTTCATCGGTCCTCTCTACGCGGACTTCTCAGAAATCGCCTATCTCCTCCTGGAAGACATTCTCGTCCGGAACAGAAATCAGGCGGAAATCTCGGTTTTCATGTTTGTCTCGTCCCGAGGTGGATTTCTCGCCGAAAAGCTCAAACTAGAGATGAAAGAAGAATACCCGTTGTGCTGCACAAACCCAGAACGACTGCCACAGACGGAGGTCGACAAAATATTTGCATTTGATTCCACGGACTTCGCTCTCTGTTGAGGATTTGCTTCTCCCGAAATTCCCGAGTGTCTTCCCTGCTGTTCGCTTCCTCGCATTTTTGCTCTGACCGAAGGAGTTCGTTTAGTGAGATCCCTATGGCAGTGCCGGATATTGATGAAGTTCACTCATGTACAATGGTCTCTTGCTCTCCTGAGTCAGTCTCTCCAGCTTGTTTGGCGCATCCATCTCATCTATACAGATCCATTTTCCGTAGTTCGACTGATAAGCTCAATCAATTGTGGAACGAATTCCACGGTTTTCACTCTACGTGTGATGCATTCTTAGAGGCCGAAACGAAGTTTGCGAGATCCGTCCGACTTGAAGGTGGGAAGGAACGGTGTGGACCGTATTCCGTACTTTGATGGTTCACGTATAATGTATGGTAGGATTCCAAACGATGATGGATGTCTCAGGAAAGCTTTTCTCTTGAAATAAACGAACGAGTTCAATGTTATATAACTTTGGAAACCTTTTCTCAATTCAGGAGAGCCTCATACCCATCCATTGATGAATGTGATCATTTCCGGGTGACTTTCTATATTGCTCTTAATATGACACTTGAGGTCCCTGAAAGTTTCGCAACGATGGGGACAAGTTGAATACCCCATCCGGAGGAAAGCTCTTGAAAGGACTGAGCGGAAAACTCATGATGTGATCGCTCTTGCTACAGTTTTGAGGATATTCCGCTTCCCGTCGAATTCCGGCCATTTTCGGAGAATACTGAAACTCGTTACCTTCCGATGTTAGTCCCGAACACTCGGTTCAGATTTACGCACTATTCAACTCCGAAGACTCCAAAGAGTGATACTAGCTAGAAGCCATATCAATGATGGAGTGTCGAGATTGAGAGCGCGACGCGAGAGGCTGAGGCAGTGCGCAGGCGTGGTGCTCGCGGCGCGACGCAACGCCTCTATCGCGCGGTCGTCGTCGTTGCCGTATAGCACCGTCGGGGTCGTTGCCGGTTCATTCGAAAGTTTGAGAGTTTCCAGAAGCGTACGCCATCACCCAATCTGCACGCTCGCCGTAAAATTGTGTGGAGTGTTTTACAGTTCCCGGAAACTCAAACTAATTTGTGCCGTTCACGTCTCAGTTAGAGGAGAAGGAAAGAGTCATGGCGTCGAGGAACGCAGGTTTCATGCTACGCAATCTATCCGAAGAAGACCTGCCGGCTTTTGAGCGCTTCTGGGCCGATGAGCTCGGGTTCAACATGGCAGTGAACCACATACGACGGTGGTACCTTGTGGATCCTGAGGGCTTTTTCGGAATTTTTCTCGCCAATGAACTTGTTGCCACCGGTTCCGCCGTGAAACAAGTCGATAATCTCTATTTCATTGGTTCGATCGGTGTCAAAGAGTCGCACAGGGGCAAAGGTCTTTGCAGGAAGATTTTTGACCGACTCTTTGAGAGATGTCCTGGTGGGAGCTTTGCCCTGTTTGCCGAGGCCGGCAGCGTCCCGATGTATCGCCGACTCAAATTCAGAGTCGTGGAGAGTACAATCGCGTCCGTCTATTGTGGCAAGGCTGCAATGCCGTCCCCACAGGAGAGAGAAACTGCTTTCAAGTTCGAGGTTATCGATCGGAGCAAACCTGAAGCCGTTAACGATCTCGTATCTTACGATGCGCGAGTGCACGGGTTCGAGCGCCAAATTGTCACAACACTCATCAACGATGACGACGGTGTGGTTGTTGCGTGTCTACGAGAGGGAATTATAGCGGGATTCGTTCGCTTCGGTACCAGCTGGAAAGACGGTGGAGCCTTAATCGGGCCCCTATATGCGGACGACGCCGAGATCGCGTTTCTCCTCATGGTTGACATCCTGAACCGAAAGAGGACCCAAGCCGAAATCTCGGTGTGCTTATTTCTCTCATCTCGGGGAGGGTTCCTCGCAGAGGAGCTCGAGCTGGAAAAGAAAAAAGACGTGCCGCTGTGTTGCACGCATCCCGAAAAAATTCCTGAAATGGAGGTCAACAGAATCTACGCATTCGATTCTCTAAACTTTGCTCTATCCTGACAAGACTGTGAGAGGCTGCAAAACACCGAAACGACGTTCTTGCTGCTCGCAGAGATCGCGCTTGCATGCCTGCCGGTGAAGAGTCTTGTCGTTTCAGATTCTGATGATTTTAAAGCAGATTGGTGAATTCGATGCATTGGAATCGGAGGAACGCGACACCTTCTATTCTACTGGTTTTCTTCGTTTCCCATCTGGTGACGGAGCCTCATTTGATGCCTATGACGAGTGGATCCCCTTCTGTTTCGAATTCCGGAGTTCCACGGCCGAATGGGTGGAACAGACTGCTTCATTGGACGAGGAATAGAAGTTACCCGAGTCGAATCTTTCATTGAGTTTGGATGAGACGAACAGAATTGTCTGCTGGCGACTGAAAAAGGGTAAAAGACGAGACTGTTTTTCAGTCGCCAGCAAACAATTCTGGTTATCTTATCCAAACTCAATGAACAAAGCTTCGACGTCCAATATGTTAATCCTATTCAAAGTCCTTCCATCGATATATGTATGCACATGGATGAATAATGTTCGATGATAGCCCGCAAACTACACTCAATAAATTGTGATTGATGCGAAATCCCAATGAATCCAACCCTATTCGGAGCAGAGGCGGAAAAATCATGAAAATAAACGGGAACAAATTCCATTTATTCACCGAAATTCACTTCACGCATTACATACTCCTGTCGTCCTCGATAAGTCACGGAGAAAGGAACCGAATTCGACTTTGATGCTCATCATAGACATTTGTGTTTCGCAGCGGTTCTCAAGCTCTCGTCTACCGGCAGACCATCATGAAGAAGTTCCTTTGGGGTGCCGCTAGAACGGGAGTGGGCAATTTTCTACGGCCCGTGGACAAAACCCATGTAGCCTCACGGGGCGCAGTTTGCCCACCCCTGCCCATATCGAGAGCTTGAGGAGCGCTGCTGCATTCTACATACGACCCCGGAAACGAAATCGGTTCTGGTGAGCTGTCGAGGTCCACACAGTGGTGTCACTGAATACAAGAATCAATTATAATCCAACAATGTCGCTCCAATATATTTATATTCTATCCACATTTATATTAAACCTTTGGGTAAACATAGCTGTCGCACTTTGCATCCGGATCCCATGCTCTTTGATATTTTCCGTCAGCTGACGGTCTATCCGCTTGCCTTGGAGAACTCTTTGAGCGCCTTTCTTGCCAGGGCGAGTTTGGCAATTTTTTGATTCCGAGAGATTGCAGTGAAAGAGCGACCACCCACAGTTAGAGTCATCTTTATCCGTTTGTCTTCCTGAACGCAAGCCTTCCCGAATTCGCATTCTCTCGGGAACATCTTCTGAAGAGTCACGATCGGACTCTCTGAGGGGCTCGTTATAGTTTCGAAAAGTACTCTATCGGTGATGAGATTCCGGAACACATCCCATGTTCTAGAGACGTCGAGGACGGAATCGATGAAGACCGCTCCGATAATGCTCTCCATGAGATCACCGAAAGTTTTCGGCATGTCCATTAATTCCTCGTTTCCATCATGGTTTTCGCAAATCATGGACTCACAAGATGTCTCCGTTTTGAGCTCTTCCCGGTTCCTGGCCGTAAAACGATGAAGCAGCTCAGAGTTATGCAATAAATACTCTGAGGCCCTCGTCCGGATCATGATTTGACCGAAATTATTGTTGCACACGATAGCCGATCGAACGAGGGTCATTTGGCCGGGATTTAGATCGGGGTTGTTCTTGAAGATGAACGATGACACCAAATAATCAATGAGAGCATCTCCGAGGAACGCCAGTCTCCCGTTAGAGCGAGTCGTTCGATTGTTCGTGTATGATTGGTGGGTGATTGCCTCAAGCAGATAAAATGGATTCCGGAAAGTGTAGCCGATGATAGTTTGCAGCCGTTCCAAATGTTCGCACAGGGCACTGAGAGTGACTTTGTCCAAATGATGATCGTCATTCACAACAGGGTTATAAGCAAGATTGAAAAGAGACAAAAAATCTCCCTCTCCATTATTACCCAACTTGAGACCCAAGTATTCGAGAAATCCAATCGCACCGAGCGGTCCAGACTTCTCCAGATAGACTCCAATCAAGGCTTCAACTGAGTCTGCGCATGTTTTACATCGATACTTCTGATAATGAATTCTCCTGTCCTCCTCCGCATTTGAAAGAATCAGTCCAGGTGCGCGGAATGTTTCCGTCACTGAGAATTTTTGGCTTTCAACAGCCTCATGAAGTCGTTTAGGGACAGCAAGCTGGAACAATCTCTTGTTGGAAGTTAGACGAGACCGTTCGGCGGTGAGTTCACCTTCATCATTCAACTCTTTCTTGGAGAAGAGATGAAGAGTGACGGCCATTTTCAGGAACGAATCTCCCAACATTTCAAAACGCTCCGAATCCACCACGTCATGGGCTGACGATGGAGTCAACGCGATGAGGATATCAGCCGGTGAAGGTCCACAAGAGCCTTCCACTTCCCTCATAACATTGAGTTCCTGCGAAGTGACTATAAGGTTGGAGAGGTCGACTCGCGAAGGCCAGTCCTTAACCATCGGAGGCCACCGTTCCGGATTGATTCCGATGCCTGCTAGCACGATCTCTTGCCTGTATTACTCCGCGACCAGAAGTCGATTCAATCGATGAATACAAATGGGTATTGTCAATGCTTTGCTCCACTGTGAGGCCGAAATAAACTCGATCTCACAAGTTGCCAAAGAGCGCGCATAATTGACTCTTGTATCCATATCGGAGGGTGTCTTGAAATTAGTTTTGTCTTTGAAATCGTCCTTCGAGCAGTCGGAATTTCTCGGGATTTTCTCCAAACAGAGTCTCGTTTCCCCGTCGATAGTGTATATTTCCCGAATGAAGAAGCTGAACTCGTTTCCATCGACTACACGACTGACTACCGAGTCTATGTTGACACTTTGCTTTTGCTTCAGGGCTACTCTTTCGAGTAGTGCGGAATCGATCGCCCGAGCTCTGATGGGAACAACCAGGGGCGCCATCGATGGATCGTAGTCGGAGTGCGGAACGCGGCAGACTTTCTTCAGAACGTAAGCGTGGAATTCGGTGCACATGGACCAAAAATGCTCGGTCAGAATCAAATCACTAATTGTTTCTACATGCACCGATTCACGGCCATTCCGAGTGAAAATGGGAAACTCCGGAATATTCGACGGGCAGTCGGGAAAGAAAGTGAGGAGCCCGAAACAGAGATCCTCTTCTTCCGGTCTGAAGGTTCGCTTGTGTGAATGTTCGTCGTCCAAGGGAGCATCCAAACGGATCCGAAAAACGTAAATGGTCGCTCTCGCGGGCAGCTCCGGCCGTTTCGTAGTTTCCAACGCCCGTGACATCGCTCGTTTACACTCGATGCTGGATGTTGAAGCGTATCCTCTAAACGATTCTCCGATTTCTATTGAGACTGCATCCAAGGCATGGGAGTCAGGTTCGGGTTTCCGGCGTTTCGGGGTGAAAGAGCTTCCGATAACTTCTATTGACTCGATCAAACGTTTACAAACTCTCACGGCGAGAAAGAGTCGCGCTCTGTCTTGATCTTGTAACCATGACCTCGAAACTGGTGGTAGCTTTGATGATTCTTCGACATCTGCGCCGCCAGGTGGATGATCGTGAAGGTGAGCGTCTGTGATTTCCGGTTCACGCACTGGGGACTCGTCAACCCCAAACCTTTTGCAGAATCTCTCAAGTGAGTTCCTAGCGGATCTTCCATCCGAGCTCGTCGAATCCCCAGGAACATCAGGACAAGACTGCAATGTCGAAAGCCGCGGGCTACCATTGAAGGTTATTCCAATTTCATCTCTTTTTGTGCCGCTTTCTTCCAAAACGTGCGCCATGATTCTCTCAGCGATCTTCAGAACCTTTATTCCATCCTCCATCTGCGAATCAGAGAATTCAAAAAATCATCGAAATAATCTTCGCGAAGTAGTTCTCCGATGAACATGATCTACACGTCAAGTTTTCAGTACTGGGAACTTTTCAGATACCTGGGTAACGTTCGCTTCGGAGGTCAAAATGGCGAATACCGATGGCGATGTTCCCGCTTGCAATCGACACTTCACGTGCTCCTTCAAATCCACAGATTCGTCCATCTGCACGATAAGATTGCACGGAGGGATGCCTCCGTCGAGAACAGAAGGCACCACCAACACGTTCAGTTTGCCGGATCTAGAATGGAAGGAATCTATTATGTATTGGATGAATCAAGTGCTCATCTGATAGGAACAGCGTGCTTCGACGGGATGGGAATTTTTCCATCTTGGGCCGACACTTACGAAGTTGAGTAATGCATATCCGCGACTACTGAACATATATTGGCGTAACATCGATAGTTTACCGGAAATCTTGCAGGGCGGAGACATCATCTCCGTGATCGGCGTTGTTGAGGCTCGGAATCGCGTCTTGTGCAGCCTCGCTCAGAGAAATACGTGCATTCAGCACATAACCCGGTCGGAGGAAGTGAAAGCGCTCAGGAAGTTTTCGGGAAAGTGTTTGCAAGACACTGCTTAACGCGATCGCACAGCAGCTCTCATGGGCGAAAATCACACACCGTAGGTTTCCACTTCGCTCTTGGGAAGTTTCCAATAGTTCCAGCAAACGATCGAGTTTCGGCGGGATGGAGTATTCCAATTCATCGATCACCTCTCTGGAGGAGCCGATTGGAGGCGATCGTACTTTGTACGGGTTGGCAATTTTCTTCTTTCGAATTAATTCGAGGTAGTTCTCCAATCCTTCTTTCGCCAGGTCAGCTTCGCTCGAAGAGTTGCGACAGTGCGGATGATCAAGGAAACTGAGTGCGCCGCACGGACCGATGTCTTTGAGCAGAATCTCTATTTGGTTTCCGAATTCTCCGACCTTAAGGGACGCTAGCTGCGCGAACAGATTCACAGAGTCGCTTTCTTTGTACCGGACAATCACATCCGCGAGGTCTTCCGTGAAATTCATTGTTGTGGACGGCGGCTGCCCAAAACGAACTCAATCTTTGGGATGAATCATCATTACAAGTTCGTCTTCCAGCACAGAAGCGGCTAGATGCGCCCGGCCGATTCTCGAGCGAATCCTGACGTAGAGAGCGGATGCAGTGTTCTCGATGAGATTCGGATGAAGCCACATCTAAAGAACACGAACGGACATCTCAGTTACATTCTCGATGAGCCGTATGAGGATGCGGATTACATGAAGTCAACATGTATCGAAAGAGAACGTTTTCTCGAGCGTGAATGGACTTGGAATTCATCAAATCATGGTTTCGAGGCGAGATCGGTCAGGGTTGACGAAAACGAAATTCAAAGTATACCATGTCTAATCGGAGTCATGCTGAGGCCGCTCAGAACCTAATAATAAATCTAAAGTCAGGTAAATAATAATCTAAAGACAGGAACATGAAATCTCCCGGCCGCCCCCTTTCCCGAAACCTGTCTGCTACACTATCAACACAAATAAACTCACGGGTTTCACCGAAGTTTTCCGCCGTTGTTATCCGCGATGGCACTCGCCGCGTTTTCCAGTCGACTCCCTAAGCGACGCCTCCGATTGGTGGTGTTTGCTGTTCAGCTATTAAATTCGTGTCGAATTTCTTTGAAATGTTTGTGATCGCTCGTTTCCGCCGTAAACTGCCTCTCCCTCAAGTATCCCTCGCCCACCGAAGAAGCGTTTATGCTCTCACTGCCAGATGTGCTTCAAGTACTGCCAGAAGAGAAATGATCCCATGTGGCGCTATGGTGCTAGCGCGCACTGATCTCTGACTAGTCAATAGGACACCGGAATCCTTGATGTCGTACTTCTCGACGACTCAATTGGAACTTGGAGCGAAGGATACTTTCGGTTAAAAGAACGTACGCCACGATTCAAGACCACTCAAAATCACAGCTTACTTTCGTTTGGAGAGGCCTCTCGAATAAAGCGGAACGCCTTTACGCAAATCTCGTTCCTCCTTTGAGTTCTTCAAAGAACTTAGAACAGAAAGCTGATCCTCCAAGGTATCGAGAGTACCGTAAATGGGAAATAGGGCTACCGCGAAGAAATCTCTTCTTCTCTAGCTTCGTGGGGGTCGAAATTGAAGCAGTCTTCCTGGACACGCTGAATTAACAAAAGAGCTGTCATCGACGGCTGACGCCTGTACCGCTCGGGAACACAAGGATGGTTGATGAGGAAATCAAAACGCCCAATATGCGTTGATCGGCCCAATCGAAACTCTGAATCCAGGAGCATTTGTCTCCCGTATCGAAAGGATGCGGCGGAAACTGGACATCAGAACCGATCAATAGCGATCATTGAGTTCGATTTCGTTTGTTGGAAAGCTTCGCAGGAGCGCTACCTGGGTGAAGAATCATGGATGTCACGAAAATCTGGAAGTCATCTTATTGTCCGCCACATCGTTGTAACCTCATCATAGCGACTCCCCGAAACTTTCCAGGTTTGCTATGAAGGTTCAGTCGAAGATCTGAATTGGTTCAGGTGAGACGGAGGACAAGGAATTTCTCTCCGAAACGTAATGATGACCATGGGACCATGGGAAGGCGGAGGAGAAACTTGGCGTTTTGATCATTAATGAGATGTTTGGTTATTGATGGGAAATTTGCATTTCCGCTAGCTTTTGCATTCCAGATGGTTCAGGATAGACGGGTCAGAGAAAACACGTCATCTGGAATCAAAAGGATTCCAAAATTTATTGCGAAGACCGAAGCTGTTTTTTGGTCGATTACATATGTGGATAAAATGTATATTGGGACCAAATAAGGATGGCAGCGCTCGTAATAGATGGTGAATAAATCATACTTTGAATAAATTGAATCTCAGTAAGTAAAAAACTTGATCTGATTGAGTGCTGAATCACGAGAACGCGATCCGCACTCTCTGATCTCTTAATCTCAGGCATTCTTCGACACCAAAAAAGAGGAACATTTTCAGGGAATGTTTCGATACGAAGTTTGAATATAGGAAAATAGGAACGATGCGATGACAGAAGCGAGTGTCCGGTGATACACCGATGTTTTCCTGTGGACAAGAGGTGGTCAAAAAGAGTACATACACCGAATTTCATCGTTCTCCACGCACTCCTGTGAGTTTCAAGAGTGGGGAATTCGAGGCAGCTCAGAGAATGGAGAAATCGCTCACTTATGCTTTCCCGGCCGTGAGTTCCATTGAGCAGTTCCAAGTTTTCCCCGGTCCCAAGTTCACCTTGTCCGTGACTTTTCCAGCCTCCACACAGATATAGTCTTTGTCCTCGTTCTCAGCCAAGCCGAATCTGTCCCACAGATTGAGCGGATTCCAAACAACTGCAAGAGAGGTATCGACTCTTCAGAAAACGCTAAGATTTTCTCTAAACACTGGTTTCCGACAAAGTTGCTCGAATCCCGTTGAGGTTTCTTTTAGGGAAGATGAGGCTGCCCTTAACATAAACTTCTCGAGGGGAAAAAGAGACTCATACGTATTTTGAATATTTTTGTATTCACTTCTTGTCCTGTCATGCTATTCAGGAACGGCATGCTCTTGAGTTTTCGTAAATATACATCTGGGATTGGGCAGAAGGGGTTTCAACGGCGATGAGTTTCCAGAATTCGCACTTCTTGCGATGGTAAGATCCGCGCGGCGTCGAGAACCACTACTTTAGAGCTTCAGTTACAGTTTCATCATCACATGGATAAATTCGCTTCCACACTCTAGCCATTTTCGTTTTTGGGGCAGCACAGAGAGATCTTCCGGCTGATGGAGAATAGAACAATGAACAAAACGCAAAAAAGTAACTTTCTCAAACATCATATCTTACCCGTGTTGGGAAGCGTGTCACTCTTCCAGACTTGGATGGTTTTCTTGCCGTCATTGAGAACATGATTCGGAGGGGTGCCATGATAGACGCTGAAACGAAAACCGGGCCAAATCAACGACTCATTACATCATCAAGAGCATGAAGGATCGTTCTGTTAGAGAATGCATATGAGAATCCCTGCGCCCCTCAATCAGAATAGTTTGAGGTACAGAAACCCAGTTTTCTCGAATTGTCGATCAGTCAAAGAAGTAAGTTCGGTGAGTGACGCATGTGGATTGTCGAGTTATGGTTGCTCCTGCGCGTTACCAGTTCAAGGGATCTCCGCGGGCGGGAAGGAGCCCATAGTTCCGGTTTCCAGTGAACGGGTTCAGGGTCGCGTTCGTTTTCTGTGGTTCAGCTACTTCGCACGGCACCACCGTGAAGATATCGGTTGCTGCTTCCATTAAAGACATTTCCATCGGTCCATAAATCCACTGCGGCGTGAAAACAGGCTCCGAAAGTTTGACTCTCCACGCTTTGCCAGTCGCGGACATTGTTCGCCGTTATGATATCTTCGGTTGGAAAAAAATGTTTCACCCGATCGCCGTCCACAGAAGAAGAACAAGAGACCGCCGTCGCGGCATGCGTCAATTACAAAATTCGAGACGGAATTTCAGAGCGGGAAATGATAGCGAGTCGACTGCTTCAACTATCATAATAAACTTGAGTCAGTTTGAAACATGTAAAAAATCAAACCGCACTCGCGGTTAGAAGGTTCTCAGCTCCGGCAGTTAGAGTTCTCGAAGCTCCGGCAGTTACTTGGCTTGGCAGTTTTTGCGCGTTCATAGAGTAAGACCGCTAGAAGCCTACGGAAAAATGCGGCGGGTGCAAATTGATTCATGGAGATGTGTGCCAAATTGTTTTGCGGTAATTCCGCGTTGGAGAAGAGTCTCCATAGCACCAAGTGCTCATCTTCCAAATCGACGCCATCATTCGAAGCGACTCCAAGAAGTCAATGGCCGCACGTCATCTGGGGTCAAACTCAGGGTCGGCAAATATCTCAAACGACCGCACTTGTTCTGCCTCCACTTCCATAATAACAATTCTTCGTAAACTTTCTTTCATCATTTTTGTCAGTGTGTGAATCTATCCAGATCGCGTTCATAGAACAATACGAGGAATCGATCCAAATCGCCAAGTTCAAAAACTTCTGCATTTCCTCCTTCAGTTTCATCAGCGGCCGTGACGCATACGGAGACAAAATTCACAGTGAAGTTAAAAGGACGCCGTGATATCAGTGCGTAGTTCAATAGAGGGTTTTCTGAAACTGTATCCCCAAGGACACATCGAATTTCGAGGCTCAGAAAATCGGCCGACGAATTCTCAACTTATGAATTTTGGGGCATTTTCACATTTTCGTCAAAGCTCCGGCGATCGATTTGTGCGTGTTTGGACCAATCTTCGAAAGTCTTTTTCTCACGGATCGCTGTTCGAGGGGCGGTACTCACTAATCGGTGAACTTGTCGATGGATACAAGTTTACGGGTTTCAGTCTTCGTGACGAAATTGTCGGTCTGAAACAGAAAAAGAGAAGCAAGGAGGAATCTCCGCCATTAGGTAGGTCAATGCTTAGGTAGCCCTCCTACCATGGACATCATCATGATAATCAGTCTGGTGGAGGATACCGCACCGGACGAAACTCCGATGTCGGTTCCGAGACTTAATGACCTGTCAAATTTCGCTGCTAGCTGTAATTATTTTATCGTAATAGCGAAAATATTAGCTGCCAAGACGACTTCTCCTAACGCCGCACGTCCTCACAGCCCGCCACTGATTGTAAGATGCGTTATCATTATTATCGCTGACATAAACGTCATCGCAATCATCATCATCATCGCTATGGTTATTATTACGGTTGTCACAAAGCTCATTATCAGCGTCATTGCTCCGGAATACTCTGTCACCCGATGATCAAAGGCGAACCGTATATTTCTGCGAGAACTATGCTCGCGATTTGCCGACTCTTGCTTCATTATCATGCAGATTCTCGTTCCGTGTACCAGTTGGAATATTTCATGTCTGTAGCGGCTGACACAATGAGTGACTGATCGCCTATCTCGTTTCAACGCCGAGAGGAACGCCCCATTGACTCAAATACTGCAGACAACAAACATTCCAGAGACCATAAAGAAACATATTCCACAACGCAATAGGAGCAGAAACTATACGCTTCATTAGAGATTACTTTCATGGAACTCGCGAAAAATCATTGTTGTAGAATTCAACCAACAATTTGATGAATCGATGGATTCTGACGATGAGTATTGTATCACCATTCTATCCGGAAACGATAACCTACCTTGTCTAAATAGTCCAGTCCTTCGAAACCCGTAACGGCTACTTTCCCGGCATCAACCTGCAAGGACGAAAATGGAGGCATTGCACTCTTTCCTCGGAAAACTTTGCGTTATGAACCAGTCTCTCAGACATACGAGTCCACATTCCCTCGAACCAAGCGATTTAGTCTCATCTCCGAAGATTGTAATTATCTAAATCTGTCTTCGAGACCGACGGGGAAGCTAATCAACAACGCTTGGACTCCGATAATGTTTTTGCCTCAAAAATATGATGACAGTGACTTGAATCACATCGAAAGGGATTTTGCTCGACTCGAGAGCAGCCCCGACGGCTCAGTGAGAATGAGGAATCAGATACATGCACAGCAATAGATAAGCTCGTACAGCTCGGCCATAGCACGTTTCAACGAGCTCTCGATTCTTCATCGCAGCTCGCATAGATTGATGGATAACATTCCATTTATTAATGGTTATTTTGCAAGCAATATAT
Source organism: Neoseiulus cucumeris (assembly GCA_021527715.1). Taxonomy (NCBI): domain Eukaryota; kingdom Metazoa; phylum Arthropoda; class Arachnida; order Mesostigmata; family Phytoseiidae; genus Neoseiulus; species Neoseiulus cucumeris. The sequence goes on from JAJSRV010000015.1 coordinate 1,274,278, forward strand.
TACAAATAGCAAAATGCAAGATAGAAAGTTGGCCTCTCAGGAAATCAAGTTCTCTGAGGGCGCTGCTTGGAGGAGTCTCTCCTGAGATCATCCTCGCGTTTCCGCGCTGAACTTCGATGGAGATGCGTTGTTCCTCTAGCAACAATTCGCTTTCCCAGTTCCTTGCCTAGCTTCGGAGCCGCTTCGCCCTATACTCCCGCGGTATCGATAACGAAGGGAGCGAGGAATTACACGCCAAGTAGTGTTTCATACTCGGTTTTCTTATCTTGTTGACCTTTTTCCACAACTGCCTTTGCGTTAAGAGCCATTCTGCGGTAGCAAGTGGCGTAGGAAAACACTGACTGATACATCCCATATCAACTGTTGGCGGCGCCGGCGCGACCAAGGCTAATGGGTTAAACCGTCGGGACGCAGTTGGTCATTGGGCTACAGATTCCGAGGTTCCTTTGTGTTTGCAAGACCTGCCTGCTGCAACGCACGAGATAGCAAATCGTTGACTACTCCGTGACGCGCCAACCGGCCGCACGCCAGCGTCTTGCAGCTGAGACGGTGGAGGCCTTGGCGCTACAGTGTTGCGCCGCTTGGGCTTTAATCTTCCTGGATGAGGGGGAGTTCTAGTCTGAGTCCCGCTGCCAGGATGAAGTCTCTGTCTGACAGCAAAGTGCCGATGTTCCCGGAGGGCAAGGCCTGCAGCCACCGCCCGGACTCAGGAAGTGACGCATGATAGAACCGTGTTGCGTCCTCTTCCGATCGAGAAAGACGCGAACAGAGGGCGGTGAAGACCGATACGCTAGCGACCTCTGACCACTCGGATTGCTGATGCCGATCATAGACAGGAGGTGTGCTACCGTAACGGGCAGCGAATTCCTCAACGGCGACGTCCATAACGTGAGGCTTCGTTTTGGGATCCTTGGGGACATGACGGACCTCATCCGCTGCTGCGTAACAAGATGCAGCAAACGCCGCCAGAGCGATTCTGGAGTGCGTCGGGATACCCATGCCACCTGGGAAAGTTGGGAGACTGAACTGGATGAGGGCATCCCATGACAGGGAAATTTTCAGGATGCTCTCAAACGCCATAGCCAACTGTTCGTCAAGCCGCATTAGGTCGTCCTCAGCCGCAAAGGCCGGGCTGGCACGCAGCAAGTAAGTGAGCTCTGGAACGCCCGCTGATCTCTGCATGATATATGCGGTCACATGGCTGCCGACAGATGTAAGTCCGCAGAAGTTGAGATCCTACACTTCTGATTTTTCTTTCAGTGCTCTTGGCAATCCAGCGTCGAAAATGGGGTCCCCGATAGCTCCACGTGGGTCTTGTCGGCAATCAGACGACATCCCGGCAGCGACTCCGGGACGAGACTGTGAATTTGTTCTGCTTCGTCTGACGAGTAACCCTGGATGGAGAGCTCGGAACTCGCTGGCTGGATGACGAGACCGCGGATGGAGAAGTCCTCTTGGATACGCTGAATGTCACCGATGATCATCTGGGGATCTTTACTCATTGATAGACTGATAGATAACTTGGTAGTTTTATAAATGGAGAGGATCTATGGATTGATAGATTGAAGGTTACTTGCTGGTCTCATAGATTGATAGATTATTATATGGATTCGAATTATTCATCAAGAGCGCAAATGGAGGTATGAGATTTCAAAAATATATTAGCCGCTCAGGAAATCGATTGGCTCAGATAGATGGATCGATAGATTGATGGTTCTATAGATTGATGGACAATCCACGACCCGTGAACGGTTGAAGCGTAATATGGGACCAAAAAGAGTCGAAGACATCGACACGGTTGTTTTTCCATCTGATGGAACCACGGTTGACTTCTTTGAAGCGCCCAAGTAACTGTTTGGGAGTGAACGGGTTCCACAAACATCATCAAGATGTGTATCTTGTAGAGAAAGAGAAGAACCCAATATGTTCAAAAATAAATCGAACCACGTTTTTGTATGCTTTTGCCTACTATTTGCTCACTAAACCGGCTCAGCAGACGGAACAGAACGCGATTTTCGCTGCCAATCGTTTCGGAGAAGAAAAGAAGAGCTACGAGGAATAAGTACATTAGCGAAGAATAAATCGGATTGACACGATTTTCCGCGAAGGAAAACTCGATACCCGTTCCGGGTTTGAGCGCTGCGACTGATTCAATGTCGTAAAGCTTTCTCTACCGATATAGTATCTTCCTCGTTGCCACGCTAATTGTTTGTTTTTGATGGATAGTTCAAAGAGGGAATGCCTGGAATCTATGTCGAACCAACAGATCGATCGGAGGAAACTAGGTTCGAGAATTCAGTGAAGGAGTTGAGTAGATTCGAATTTTCGTGCGGTGACATCTCGTTTGTTGTAGCACAGCACCGGCTTGGAATGCCCACGTCGTCTTAAGCATTAGATCTGGTAAAGAAAAAATTGTGATCTTGCCTTGAAGTAAGGATGGAACAGCAGGTGGAAGTCGAAGGCCGTATCACCTGTGTTCAACACCTGAAGAGAAACCCGGAGCTTATTCGAAGCGAGTAACTGCAAATCGTAGATTAGGCGAAAAGGCTGATTCCAGACAGCCAGAGTCTCGTCGTCGTCCTCAAGGTGGAACCGAATCGAATGAGGGTCGCTCTGGAAGAAAGAAAATGTGTTGAAAGATAGAGGAAAGTAGTGTGTTGGGGAAGCTTACGGCCAGACTGGCGGATTCCAATTCGCACCAGTAATTGATTGTTTTATTCTCAGGCCCTGCTTCGATCTGAATCCCAGTACACCGGAACCGGGTCTGAGCCATAGAACTTGCTCCGACAAATCGTCAACCGATGCACAAGTATAACGAAGATGTTTTCTTCTGTTTTTGTTCACACTACTCCCACATGCGTTGACTCGGTGTTCCGTCATTATAATTTACCACCCCACTTCTCTGCAAGACCTCTACGACCACTTGTTCTCATTTATTTCCCCCTCCTCCAAAACAATTCACCCCTGAAACGGAAGGGATCACCCTCACATAAACGGTCGTATGAACCCAAATCCAACTTCACTGTTAGGAGGTTCTGATTATGTCATCTCTATTTCCTCAATCACTGGGCTCTATCATCTCGAAGTTTGTCCCCTTCCCGGGAGGAATTGATTTTTAATTTCCAAGAATAACGAAATCGACGTCGCGCATCTTTGTTTGGTCCGGCTGAATGAATTGAAAGTAACACTCACGTCACCCTGATTTTCACTTTCCCTGAATCCGAAACTCATGAGTCAGGAGCGGGATATTTCCCAAAGAGATAGAACCCGGGGGCTCGCCGGATCTGATATTTGTGACTTTCATTCCCCATTCGACCTACTGAATTGTCGTTAGTCCGCTCGGACTTCTTGAACAAGCGAAAGATATGATGTCTGAACAATCACCCGAAACCAGTGTCTTGCGAGGTTTCGTTGTTGTAACCGCTGTACTTTAAGCAGATTTTACATTCCGGAAACTTTCACCGTCTGAGGAGGTATGGGAAAATAAATGAGCCTGGTTTCGATCCCATCTTCTCGCGGTACACTCGTTCCGCTCGGGAGTATTCTGAGGGTCGCTTCAGCTTCACTGAGTACTCTGGTAGCTCGGAACTTTGCCGGGGATTGCTCTTGGAGATTGAAATACCGCCAACTCTAATTCGATGAGGAACTACAGCATCGATCGGCGAGTTCGCGTCTCCGCTAGAAAGTGGGAGAATGAGGACGTCTATTGACCGATGTCCCCTAGACGGAAGTCTACGGTCGTTGAGACGCTTATCTGTTAAACCAATCCTCCTCAGTGAAGAATCGCGTGAGGCTATCTCCGCGCGTGATTCAGAACGATAAATGAATCCCATCGGAGTAAGAAAATATTTATGCATAGATTAGTGAGATAGAGATGCATAGGTTTGACGCGCATGCGCCGGCGATCCTTTTCTGAAGAGTCCGGGCGTTGGAGTTTCCAACGGCTGCTCGGCGGAAGGGCTGTTCTTCGTTCGAGTTCAACCAGTCATGAAAGCTCTAGCATTTCGGGTCCGAGGCAGTTCTCTCTCTTTTTCCGAAAACTTGGAGGAAGCAAAAACTCTATGTTCGATTAATTATCATCGCTCTCAGAGAGGATGGGATCGACAGGTACACGACTGGCTATTCACTAATGCACACAAAGTGCACCGCTAATAAAGTAAAGGAATCGATCGAGCAGAATGAAAGGAATCATAACAAGCTCTGGGTGAAGCTCCGCGAGTTCCGCTCACAACTCGATGGCAGCGCATGATTCCGAGCAGTTTTTCTTCTTTCCCTTAGCATTTCATGCTTCTACTCAACCGAGCGACGTTAACAACGAGAACAAGACTCTTTGTGCCGGTCCGTCCGGCCGTGCTCTGCCGACTAGCTGCTTTCCTCCATTTGCTTCGCGTGTGAACATCTACGTCAACCTTCTTGCTTTGCGTTTTTCTTCTTTCTGTTGATTCTCTTCGTTTTTAGCTTGTCCGTAGATTTTCTTGCTGATCTAAATTCACTGGGCACTTAATGCGCATCGGTCTCGCAGATCCTGCCCCTGTTTCATGCGGAGCCTGTGGCTGCATGCCTCTCATGTTTTTTCTCACTGTAATCGGGAAAGGCCAGAGCCAGCCGCCTTTCGCGGTGTCCGGGGTTCGATGGGCACAGAATTCCTTTCCTCACGAATAGTCAATGAATGAGCGCCCTGATTATGGAATGCATTCATCGATGAACTACGAAATGATTCTAGGAAGATATTCCGAATGCCATCATGCGATTGCATCGTGACTTTGCGTAATGAACAATGAGGTTGGCTTCATTTTGGAATGATTTCACGATCATCACACCCACATGAGCTCGAACGAAACTTCACAGATGACCAAAAGTTCTCCACTGTCAGAGAGAGGGATGCGGCTGAAATAGAACTAGCATGGGTCCTGAACAAATGAATTCTCTGATCGGGAATTCGTTTATTCGCACTTGTTTGTTCTTGTGTATTATATTTTTGTGAAGAGAGCGACCATTCATTTTCCGCGGCGTGATCAGCTGATCAACAGCGCCGTTGTTGAGAGGTCGCTCTTGATGTTTTTACGACGGGTTGTTTGTATTAAAAAAAAAAGAACAATTGATTGGGAGCAGAGGCCTCCTCTGCCAATAGACAGACGAACGGACGCACGCACCATGTACAGACACTCTGACCGGACTGCCTCCGCTGATTCGCTTTCCTGTATTTGGAAGACTTAACGGAGCTATTGGAGAAGCGAGATGACTTCGGAGACTTCTACCTCCCAGAGAACCAAAACGTTCAGCGAATCAATTCCAGACATGGATTCGGGAAAACGCCGCCGCAGCCGCATCGATTTCAGAGGGAAAATGTGATTTCCGTGATCGGAGACTCGGCTCGACGTTTCTCGGCTCGAAGTAATAGAATTTCGGTAACTAACGCCACGTGTGCGGCTCGGATCAAGCGACCTCACCGCCGACACCGACGATGTCGACGGCCGCGACAACTCAGCACCGGAACTGGTTTATCATTTCCAGTCGACTGACGTTCTGCAGGTTCCCGGAACCGCAGTATTCTTCTTTTTGCTAATATTTCACGCCGACAGGTGGATCAGATGCTTATTCACTTTAGATTGGTAGATTGGAGCATTGATTGATGGAATGCTTTGTGGCACTAAACATGGCCGTCGTTTCGTCGCGAACTTGTTGTCGGCGACACCATAGAGCGGCAGGCAGTAGGTAGTCTTTCACCAGCTGGTCCGCTTGTTCTCTACCACGTTTGTTCAAATATTTTTCGTGAATGCACTTCATATCGCAGCAAGACTTCCCGTGTTCTCACTATTCGCTGACTGAAGTTTCTCAACTCTCTCTGGTACCTGAAGCTCCGTCGAAACTCGAGTTCTCCGCGTCCGGCAGCGTTCTCATAATGATCCTCCTGGGTGTTCGAGAGGAAAAGGGTGAAGCAGATACAAATGGAGGTCTACATGCAGAAAATGGAAGGAATTCCGGCGCTCTAAGGTCTCATTCAAGGCGAGGATCCGAGCGATTATTTCGATTTTGAGAGATGAATAATTCCCTGTATGGTTCTGAATATTTTTCTGGCGAACCCAACTCGATCGCGGAACTCAGCAACGCATCGAAGCGGTGTTGATATCGACTTCATCGATCTCATCATCGTCATCGTATTGAAGTCAATGAGTCACGCGTCGTCGAGATATGACTACAGCGTGATTCTGTGTCAAGGATCTCAAGTTTGATGATGTGTCCGATGGAAACTCGTTCGGGAAACGGAAAAAAAGCACTCCCAATAAAGCAAAACTCGACCGAATTCGTTTCTCAACGTTGCTTTTTTTCTCGGTTATCGAAGCGTTCTGAACAATGGCTCTATATCTTTTTAGCTAGCTGGCTGCCAAAGCATTTTCTATTTTGAGAGAAAGAAGCATTGTCAGTCAGCCAAGGAGCCAGTCAGCCCTCTAGCTCGACGGCGCATTCGATTCAAACAAACTCGTTTGTATGAGGTGTGAGGAAAAATCAAGAAATAAAAAAAATTGGGAGAACACTTTAGCTTTCCTTTCGGATGAATCGACCTTTCAAGATTCGTTTGCGTCCGGCGTTCTTTCTGATAATTCCAGAGCGCGCGAAGATCTCTGGCGCAATCGTGCAGTAACACCATTCCAAACTTTCGCTTCTTGAGCTCAATGATTGGAATGAGCCCAAGCTTGAAGAATTCGAGAATTCAGTCAGAGGAAGGCCACCGTACCGGCGGAGGTTAGTATAGGTGCCGTCGAACAATGAAACGGAGAAATCATGGGAAAAACTTCGATCATCTTGAGTCTAGGGCGATCGATCGTCAACGATCCGGTCGCAGCTGCCAGTGTCGCATTGACTTCCTGATCGTCTCTGACACGTAACGTGGCGGTAGTTATAATACTCTACACTGCTATTTCTACGTTTTCTATGTCGCAGACAACTGCTTGCAGCCGCCGCTATTGCTCACTTACTTACTTGCTTGCTTGCTCGTTCGCTTGGTTGGTCGCCACTATTTATAACCTACGATCTGATTACATGGCGCGATATTTAGCCGAACGCACGACAAGCAAGTAGGTGAGTTGTCGGTCGGATCGACCACAAACAGTCACCAGTTACATAGCCTGCAATTTTCGATCACTGCGGTGCCTCACGTACTGATCATTGCAAAGTCGTTCGATGAAATGATGATCAGGAGAATGTTCACCATTACGGTGATTATGACATTCATCCACAAACGAGGAACCTTTTTTCTCCAGTTTGTAAAGACTCCAACGGAAACGGGTGCCGTGAATCCGAGATTCTCACTCATGAGATCAATGATGTTTTTGCTCGATATGCAATGTAAATCGGTTCCGCATAGATAGATGCGAGAAATAATCATTCATTTATCTCGTTCTGAACAAGACGATTGGATGTTTTATCAATTTTTCAACTCACGTCTCGATCTCCCGGCGATTCGTTCTTTTATTCGATTCTCAACATGACGTGGGAATCGCGGATCGGCTCGTTGTCGTTCTGCTTGTCATGTTTTGCTCACCGTCAGCTCCGACATCATTAGATATCTTCTATTATAAATTAATAAACGAGAAGAACCGTTCTCGCGGCCCGTGTAAATCGTCAATGCCTACGACTGGGCGAGAAATGCGAAATCGATTTTGACTCATAGGGCCGTAACATCACGCCACGGTCATGAAGTCCGCGTCGCAGTCGTCTTCGTTGTTGTTTTTGTCAGTGATCACGTCGGACGTCGCCGCCTGAGATGCTCAACCACCACTGTGGGCACAAATGAAGCACGGGATCGGAAGAAACATCCCGAAAAAAAAAACACGCGTTCGACAGTCCCTCGTCAGCGTTGTTATCATTAGCTTCACGGCACAAGTTTTCGGAGCGCTGCATTGATTCTGTTTTCTATCTGATGTGTTAGTTCTACGTCGGCGCTCCTTCCCGATGTTGCCGTATTCCACTTTTTATTTTCCAAATGTCAGCTAATATCGTAAAAGTTGCTTCTCTTTTTTCAAAATGTTCACACGAACTTCTGGGGCCACTGACCGCCGTCCCGGCGTTGAAATTCATCCAAAGTCGACGACTCTCGAAACCTTCCGGAGATGCCAAGAGGCTCTTATGATTCGCGGGAAGGTTCTGATCGGCGCAGATCTTGGGTCCGGAAGTATAAATCGGAGAATACTTCGGATAATCGTTTTTTGAAGATGCATAATGAGGGGAGATGATCAAATTCACTCCGAAGGACAGATATTCTTCGTGGGACCTAAGTCGGTCTCTGAACGAGGACTTTTCCGCCCCGATTCTGTGATGGCCGTCTTGTGAACTGCGAGTGATGTCCGATCTTGTACCTGACTTGTTCGTTTCGTCGTTTTTCTATCTCAGCCATCTCATCATCGTTTCGGTGTAATCACCGAACTCGTATTCGTGAGCGCATAAAGAGTGGGTGTGGTGGAACATCGTTCGACACATTGTTAACAAAACGAAAGCTATCATCAGTCTAATGGCAATCGTACTCACGCTCCGGCTCGCTCGCCGCTCCGGCTGGCCGTTCGCTTCTCCTCCGTACATTTTTTTTTCGAGGAAACATGAGTGAAGCGAGGGAAGGTGAGAACATTTGCCTCTCAACCCGTCGAACGCAATACTTTAAATCCGCAGTGTAAATCATAAAACGCTCCATGAACTCGACTGATTGTTGGGTTACCTGTTTTGAATGAATGGAAATTTCACAAACTCAATCCACTCAATTCCGGGTGAATCACCAAGAATTTACTCCGATTTTAAAGCTTTGCCCCTCAACGATGTGGAGGAGCGAACCTTTGATAACATTTCAGTGTTTTCCGCACGAACACTGCAGACACCGAAACCTTGATGGTCTCTCTTCCCAGCTAATGTTTCCTCCCAGAGCGCGGTGTTAGACAGTCGAGTGATTTCACACTCATGTTTAACCAGCAACGCCACACCATTCGCTCCGGATCGGTTGGCAATGTGAACATGCTCGGCAGAAGTCGTCCAGCTGCGCGCCCAGACAAAGATCATTAGCGAAAGCTGCAATAATGACTTTTTATCATCTATCTGATCCGGTGGCAGCGACTTGTGTAAAGACGATCACAACGCGGTTACGGAGAACGCTCGTTTTCGAAGTTCAAAGAATCGAGAGCCCCCAAGGGATTCGAACGGAATCTCAGAATCGCCAATCTTGCTGAAAATAAAAAATCGCGCCGTAGCAGCCGGAAGTGAACTCGCATGAATGAGCACTCGGAACGAGGAGGGAGAAAAAAAAAGGTCCAAAGTTTACGTTTTCCCTCCATTGTCCTCGTTCAGATCGCATGAATCGCATCCGCTGAAAGCTTTTGCATTTTTCCCCAGTAATTCCACAACTACTGTTCACGGCGCACAACTGCATAATTTATCCCTGTCGGGGTCCCATGTAGAGCCACCTGATTTATGTTCGCAGCCGCAGCGGCAACTGAGCAAAGGCCCTAATCGGCGAGCTGAGTGCTCTTCTTTTCTATTTTTCTTTTATTAGTTCGGAAACATGTAATTTTTTTTCTCGGAAATTTGTCATTTAGCTGTTACGAATTCCTAAACACAGCTCCAGACTCTTCTGTCGTTCGTTCACAGCATTGCGAGCATTCACCGTGCGTCGATCCAAAGAGTGAAGCAAACGACCGAGAATGAGGGAATGCGAGAAAAAAACGGGAGAAAAAGCAGGCAGAGAGAGCACGAGCGGCCGCCGGGGAAAGGGTCCGTGGCCCAAACCCAGAAACACTACAAGTAGGTCAAATCCCAAAAAGATAAAATGTTCTTTTATTTAATGAGCTACATTTTTGTAGCTCCTCGGCGGCCGCTACTCTAGCTTGCTTCTTCTTCCGTTTTTTCGAGGATTTTTTTACGGTTTATTTTTATTCCGAAAAGAGAAAGAGAAAAAAATGATCCACCAGAACCGTTGATTAAAGTACTGATGATCTGAATGATCGAACCCGGTCAATTCGACAACGATGACGACGGATTGGCTTCGAGCCAGGATTAGAATTGGGAACGCCGTTCGACTTGACGATTCTTTCGTTCCGGAAAATCCGCAATCACACGTTCTCGCCAAAAGTTATTTGCGCACGCTAGAATTATTCTAATTCTACAGAAAGCTATTTTCTCTTTTTTCTTCTGGACATTCGATGGATGGGACCGTTCGCCAGGGGTCGGATCTGCGAACATGCATCGCAACTTTCGATGATTTACATTTCGGACGTTTTTGTGACTACTCAGTAACTGTAACGATGTCGAATGTTTTAACCTCCGAGTTTTTCCCCCAATTTGAAGTAAAACGGGAGGACGAAAAATCAAGAGCCCCGAGGAGAAACACGCGATGACTCCAGGAGCGGGGGAAAAAAAAGTGGAAAATATGGAGAAAAACCAAGTACAGCGATCAGGCGACAGCTTCGAGTCGAGGTAGGTGGAGAAGAAATGCAAAACTAAAAAATACTCCAAACGGACATTTGTGAATTTTTTTTCTTCGCCCAGATTTTACAGTCGGTCGACTTGCTCGACGATGCTTTTCGTTTCCTTTCCGTCGTCTTTTCCATGAGTTGGATTCCGCTCAGGCAGAGCAAAAACATGAACTATGAAGAAATCACGAGTCGGGAAATTCAAAATATTTTTCCCACGTCACCAAACTCGACTCAGTGGATAACTTACGCCGCCGCAGTTCCGTCCAGGGGCTGATTCACAAACCAACACTTCGCGTAAAGGAACCCTTTCTCAAACGTTTAAGAACGAATCATGACTTGTGTTTTATCAGTAGAGCTTGGAAGTTCAGGCATTACTCATTAATCAGCCTCCATCAATCCATGAATAAATTGATCGGAGGTCGATTACTTCGATGATATTCTCCCAACAAAGTCATGGGCACTATTTCACTAAATATCCATCAATTCATATTGATTGATGGAGGTTCAAAAATTATTAATGCCTAAACTTCCAAGCTCTATTTATCAGTTAGTTGAATGAATGAATTTCCGCGGAGTGGATACATCTCGTTCCAGAGGTGACGCTCGTTCCTCGGCCGGGAATCCTCAAGTTCCGCCGGCTTATTCAGAATATGATTGTCATCTTGACACAGTAGCGGCTCTGTCTGCTCGATGAACACGAATGTCAATTCATCCCGATGTGTTTCAACTCGATTTCACGATGCTCACGTTGCCGGTCGTCGCCGTGATCACTCGATTCGATCGAGCCGGTGAAGACCGAGCGGTGTATGCGCAATTTTCGGCGAGACGATCTCATCAATCGCCGGCTCATGGATGCTTTTTCATGATTCGGTCCTCAGCGGCGGCGGCGCGCGTATCAGATTCGGAAAGAAAACGATCACGTCCGATGTAATTGGTTGAGAATCACCAATGGACTCCTCACGTCTGAGCGGTCCGAGATGATCTTCCCGAAGGAGGGGATGACATTGATTTTCTGCTCGTTCCTACGAATTCCAGTGATTCCTTGCGACGCATAAAAACCAACCGGAATCCCGGAAATTCGCTGAATTATCGAAAAGCATTTCCTTAAACAGCACTGGAGCGGAATAAAACGAAGCGACCCAATTAGACCAATTCATTAAAACGAGAGCGAACGAACGAGCGAGCGATTCTCCGGTCGATGTTTGGAAATTCTTTCGCGAAACAGAAAATCGGAAGTGTTGATATAAATTGCGTGGTTTCTGTAAGTTCCGTAACCCTTGACAGTCGGGCGAGCGATTTGACGGGCGGACGGGCGGATGGGTGGTAAGACGGTGAGGCGGGTTGGCGGTCAACCGCCTTGAACCGCGAAAGAAGAATGAGAAGTTCTGTGTCGCAAGCGTCGGTTGTCACAACTTCCGAATTGAATGACGCACGTGATGAATGATGAAGATACTCATTGTCAACTAAACAAAGCCCGTGATTCGTCGTCACATCTTTCTCAGTGCTTCATCACTCCGAATTTCCTCTGGTCAGCTCAACAAGGCAGAAGTTTTGGGAAGTTGAACCGAAAACCACGACACAGAAAATCATCCATCCAGCCGGCAAGCCCATGAACAATGTTCGAACCAGATTCGTTCGGATTAAAAACAAGAAGAGGACCGTGTGAATGTACCCATCGGTTGGCATCCGCGCACTCCGAGAGCCAGCTAGCTAGGAGCCTTCCTTTAGAAGAGAATAGAAAGCGTTTGAAGCGAAGATCAAAAATGAAATTTTCATGAGAGCGCCCGTTTAAACAAGAGTTTCCACAATGGGAAACGAGTGATCACAATAAGAACATCAACGTCAATGGCAATGACAATCATTACGATAACAATAACGACAACGATGACGTTGATGATAGTAACGGACAATGATGAAACAAATGTTTTCATCTGATAGATCGAGTCCAAGAGGAATGAATGACCTGACTCCATTGTTCGGGACGCCCTCACTGCTTTCAAGGGAAAAGATGAAAGGGAATTGATGGAGAACTTGATAGCTCGCTTGATGCACGATGGATCGATGGGTGGTGAGTTGTTCGAGGGATGGACGAACGAATTCGGATCCACAAGATTTTCGCTTAGGGGACCATGAAATCCTCAACAATTCGAAGCGAGCTACATAAAACATCCGATTCGAGGTCAGAGGTATAAAACAGCTGATTGATTGATCGAATGAGGGAGGGAGGAGCTCGTGGACGACAAGTTTAAAATACCAGCGTATCGCGCGGTGCACTAGTGCGGCTAATTCGGCGTTTGCTTTTTCCGGACTGGAGTCGATGACTAAGCTTATTTTCAGCGTTGACAGATCAAAGATGATTGATATGTGTGAAGTGAAAATCAAAATTTTTGAAAATTATTTCTCGGCGCGACATTTGTGCCGTGGTTGGAGCAGAGAATCAAGGAGCCCGCAAGGAAAGCGCAAGCTTCTGACAAGCTCGGAGAAATTCCATCATAGGTGACTCTTGTTTGCTTGACAAGTTGCCCGCCCGTTTCTTTTTTGATGCTCCACCTTGATGTTGTTGACACTTGGCCGCGAAAATCAAAAGAAAAGGAAAGGTAGGAAGAAAAATTCAGAAGTCAGAAAGGCACCAAACCCGAGCCCCTCGTCGTTGAGACCGAGAAACGAAAGAAAATGCTTCCGCTTACAAAAAACTGTAAGTCGTTTGTGCTGTGCGGTCCTGCAGAAATCGTTCTGAACAAAAGGGAAGATGAAATACGCTTTTGAAATATACATATATCGATGGGGAAGAAAAAAATGCAGATTTCCCGCCTTGATTGATTGTGGGCCGAGCAGAAAGCGAAAAAAAATGGAGTGAAAAAAAAGGAAATGTTATCGTGAGAGCGGATATCAATTCAGGGCCGATGCAAATGAATGCAAAACAAGAGAAGAATGTTTTGACACACATACAGCCGAGCCAACCGAGCGAGCGAGCGAGCGGCGAGCAGGCGTGCGTAGAGACACGAACACATGTATGGAGTTTCGGGTGGAATTCTGAACCAAGTCAAGTTGTCGTCACCGAGAACCAATCTGGAAGCGAATCTGAGTCATGGGGTCTGTCTGATATGTTACAGCTGTTCCGTTCTGCCTGGCCGAGGGGAGAGCTCGGTTTTCAAACTAAAGAAGCCGAGGATTCGCTCTTAGAGAACTGGACTTGTTATAAACGTTCTTTGGATGAAGTTGATGGCTGAGTATCAACAGTGATTTCAGACGAGACCGAAGGTCCGCACCTCAGTGACTCGATCCCTGATGCATCCTCGAAGCGACCCGGGTGTCATCGAATGTTTATCAACTGTTTTCGGTGGACATTGCTTTCATCTGCGATTGGCAGGCATGAGATCCCAAGAGCGGGGGAAATGGATGGGTTGGTGTTACAAAGCGCATTAGAGAAAGAAATTGCGAGAGATAGACTCATGGCGGAGTTCCATTAATCACAGCCGGCAATACTCGTCCATTCGTTCGCTTTGTGCCAAATACAGTAATCATTACGGCGAGTATTGTAGCGATGGCGCTGCCGAAGCGATTCCAAGAGCAACAACAACAACAACAGAAGCAACGGAGGCAATCGGTCTCCTCCGACGGGCGACGTTCACGTCTTCACTCGGTTCACTGATTCTATCGCTCACTTCAAATTCTCTCTATATTGTCTAACTATCACCGCGATTGATGAAACGAAATCGATTCCCGAAAAATCAGAACTCCGTCGGAGGGAAATTCGGTCTCCTAGAAACGGGAAGTTCGTTGCAGTGAAGTTGTCGTCGAGTTTCCAACAATCCTCGATGTGGAGAATCGTCCGCCAGTGAAATGATTCGGAGGAAAAGATGAGAAAGCGAAAGAAATCATTCGACGAATGTGTTTAGGTGCTCGCGATACTCTGATCGTGGTAACAACCGTCGATCGACAACGTTGACAACCGAATGACTCGCGCGGGTCGACCGAGTGCTTGGCAGTCAGGCAGGCGACTGGCTATCATCCATCAAAACATTTTCCAATACGTCTTTTCGATGAGAAAATTCGACTGTGCAGTTTTTCCTCCATTTTTTTCATCATTCATTCATCTGCTCGTTCTCTTGATCGACAGACCGACAGATTTCGAACGATCAGATGACAAATTTTGACACTCTTCCTTCTGTTCGTCTCATTTCATCTCCGTCGCTCTGTCTCCTCCCTTCATTTGTCGCCAGCCTGGACGAAAGAAACTACGCGGATCAATTGCAGAAAAACTCATTCAGAGGAGCAATGTCAAGACGTCGGGATTCGACATCGGATATTGAATGAGTTTGAAGTTGAGCCGAACAGGAGAGGAAAAACTTCTCTTCCAACAACCTGCGGGAGAAAATGAGCGAATAAGCGTTCCTGCTCCCGCCTTTGCCTCCATCGACGAGCAGAGCAAGCGGGCCGACAAGCAACTAACCATCGATCATCATTACAAGATTCATGGCGAAATAGGATCCTGCTAATCTGCAGTTCGGTGTTTTTTTCTCCATGAATTACACAAATGCACTTTTTTTTCCTCTCATTCACATCGTTGGCTCTCTTTCGAACGAATATAGAACAAGGAAGTAGATGGAGCACAGATCTGTCAACGCAGATTTCGAGCGAATACTCGCAAATACCCACTTCGTCAATGTAATCCACGTAGCGCTGAAAATTCTGACAGATAGTGAATTTGTTTCCATGAGCCAATGTCTGATTTTATGTCCGTTCTCCATTACGATCATCACTCGATGTATTCCATTTCAAAAACGCTCATTTCAATCTCATACATCTCTTTATCGACGCAGCGGTGAATTCGATCCGTTTTTCGAAGATTTCATTTTCGTTTGCGTCGAATATCAATCCGTTCTCCTGCCGGTGAGGAGGGAGCGAGCGGAATTCCAATAGTCTGCATTTGAAATGGGTCTCTGACCTTGAGAATGTTTCAATCTTCTCCTGTTCTTCTTCGGCCAAACCACGACGCTGAATTGAATAAAATAGTTGTTGTGCTCCACCGTGACCAGTTTAGATCCGGAGCAGGGTCGCATGGATGCGACGTTTACTCAAAATACTTCCAGCGGAATCTTCTCCGATCGTGCATGAGCCGCGCAAAATGAGCGGCGCGCAAGCATTGAATTTGAAATCGGGCAGCTTGCCAATTTGGAAACAAGTCTTGTTTTGTCGTAGGGACGCTCTCACACACACAAAAGTTCTTTTCGGAGGGTTTCTGCCGCGATCAAGAATAAATAGACGCAATGGAGGGAGAGCAAAAAAAAAGCAAGAAATCATTTCTCTTCCAAACAGATTACCAAACAGTGATACGCTTGAATAGAGCGATGCCAAATCAGCGTAAAACCTCGACGACGGTGGCGACTAAGAGCAAAGGAATGAGCTTCGGCTATGGACGCGGACAGAAGCGGAAAAGTAATGACGATCAGAATAAGTCAAAAACATCATTAGATCGTTTCTCAACTTTTAATGAGGTGCAAAAATGTCGTTGCTGAGTCAAGGTTACACGCGTTCGGAGCTTGGAATTTGTTTCGTGCTCGCGTCCTCAAGCCCTCTTCTTCCCCTCTCACGATCTTTGCATTGCTCGAACGCAAAATTAGCTTTCCTCGCCCGATTCACCTTATTTTTCACGTTCCATATCTTCCCGGAGGATTATTCACGCGAGAAAGCGAGCGTTTACGAATCGATCGTCGACTTCTCGCTCGCACAGACAAACACGTGATGAAAAGGAAAAGAGCTCGACTCCACGGCGAGAACTGTTCCGATCGAATCCAGGCCGTGCTCAACCAGCTGTTGCAACAAACTTGCTTCATTTTTTCTTCGTTCTTCCGAGGTGTCATACTTTGACGACGCCGACATTCTCACCGTTGGTCGCTGCCTCGCAGCGAGCTCCTCTCCAATTTACCATGGAATTTCATCTCGCTTATCGATTCATTCATTGAAACTCAAGACAATTGAGATCCCACAAACCAAGTTCACGAGGTTTCTTTTTAATAAACCAAACTTGATTCATTCATTCACTCCTTTTCGGACCCATTCGCTCATTGACTCTTACTTTTACTTATTGAATCATTGATTCCCTCGACGAATTCCGTCCTCTCTGTATCTCTCTCGCCCACTCGAACATTCACTTTCCCACGAGCTCCGGAATTCTTTCGGTTCTTCACTCGTCCATGCCTTCGCTCTAGAATCATGTTTTCAATATTTTGCGGCTGAAACTGAAGATCCTTCTCCTCAAACGCTTTCGAGTCCGAAGAGTTCGACCTGGGCTGATAGTTGGCTTCGCTGCTTGCTTCCTTCAGCAAATCGGAGAACTGAGAATTTCCCGCAAATCCTGGGATTTGAAGCTCACGCCGGCCGTCCCGTGGACGAACTCTTGAATAAAATATTCATTCGATCGGTGTCATCCGCGTATTACCGAGAATACAACGATTTTCACATGTGTAGCCCATTCATATCGATGGACGGATGTTTCCAGTGGGCTAAGCGGGCGCTGTTGCCCCCGCAGAACCGGTTTCCGGGTGGAATGCTCGTTGCTACAATTTCTGTCGACGAAATTTTTCGTTCTATTTCACTCAGAGACAGAAATCCGCTGACTGGTCCGGTTCAAACGACGAAAATGACGACTGAAAAACCAACGAAAGACAGAACGGCCATGTTCATTAATTATCCTAGCGTGATGCTTTCCTGCTTGCAGCCGCTGATGACTTTTTGCTGGAATTTGACGACGACGAGTCGCTCTTTGCGGTTTCGGTGCTCAAACTCCCGAAGTTCTCGGGAAATCTCGTGTCGTCATCGAAGACAGCACATAGATGTAGATGGAAGAATCATTCTGTTCGTTCGCGCTGAAACCGTTTCTTTGTGAGCATCCAAGTGGTCCAGTGTTTTGGGCTTTGTGACGCTATTCCAAGATGCAAGATGCTTCCAGGAACAAACGGAAAAGGCGATCAATTCATCTCAAATTACTTCCTCACTACCGCTTGACAGTCGGACGGCTTTCGTGACATCGGCCTTGGGCTTTGAAACGACTTTCGCCGGCCCAACATTAGCAGAGATTAAAGACCAATGCGGACGTTTTTGATTGCATAACCGTATAACAAATCTATATCGGGAGAGGAAGTGGTGTCAGTTCAGTGTATCGATCCTCAGTGTTCGAGCAACTCTATAGATAAATAAATATATTAACATCAATGTGAAACTCGAGTTGAGGATGCACACCGATTCATAGATCACGTTCTCCGTGCACATGCACGGTCCGAGCTCACCACTCGAGCGGATTGTCCTCGATCGGTTCGCGGACTGGTTCGTTCCAATTTCTCATTCATCAAAACATCGGATTTCCGCGGAATCACACTGCAACCAAGGGTGGATTGATGGCCGCTTCAATGAATTTGTCGATAACGAATCACGAAGTCAGTCAGCGAGCGAGCGAGTGGAAGAGTGACGAGAGAGGAAATAAAAATTCGCAGAAGAAGATCAAATCCGAAACAGCCGAGTTTAAATTATACTTACTACATATGTGGCTCTCGTCGTCCAATCTCTGGAATCTATTGTTCCGATCCAATACTGCTCGGACAGCTCCGAAACAACACTCACAGTTGGAACTGTCAACATCACTGTGGTGGCGCGACACATCCACCCGATTGCTTCACGGAGCGGACGGGCGGGCGTTTTGTATTACGGACTGACAGTTCGTATTAGGGAATTATTTTGCAGCGACAAAAGCGGAAAGAGATTCGTTTATCTACATATAGTCATCAGAGGAAGAGCTCTTCGTCCACTTAGGCACAAAAGGTAGAAGGAAGCGAAGGAATCAACAAACGCTCGGGTGAAGCAAACGACGCGACACTCCGACCAAGTAGCGGACAAACAGACCGATCCGTCGGTAGGTACTTGCTGATAACGAGAATACGCATTGAGGAACGGGCACTAAGATGCTACATGTACTGCATTAAGGCAAGTTCATGACCCTGTTATCAGCGGGACTTTGGCTTCTACTTGAAATCACGCTGCTGTCGTTACGGAGTTGCAACATTTTAATCACTTCCACCGCAAGAAATCTGGATTTCGGAGTTTAGGATCCAACGCTATAAATGTACACAATGGTGTCAGTGGTGCGTGCGCCGATGAACCACACCGTGACGTACCAGTACAATACTAACACGCTATTGAGGACGAGGTGGCGCCCCACCGCTCGATATCCGGCGGATCCGGGCTCTGGCGTATTTGATCATTTGAAGCGTTACTCTTCGTCTATATCGTCTCGCTTTCCTTTATTCTAAATCGGAAGTCTGTGAACTCGGCGAGAGCCTCATGTGTTCTCATCATCTCCAGGGCTGACGAACTTTAAAAGATTTGATCTGGAATCGGATTTCAACTCGGCGCGGAGAAGGAACGAACGATCCCATTGCTGAGCTACGTTTCCATTGCTTTCCTGGGATTCGCGATCTCGTCGCGCAACCAAAGACTCGATGAAAGCATGACTTCCTTAGTTTTTAACTTTCTGTCACAATACTGTGAAAACCTCGATCACCGAGCGTCCATAACGGAGAACTCCGAAATTCCAGGAAGGCATCAAACACTTCCCTCCGAGTTCTTCAAACCTGAATTCGGAGCAGGATTTAACGCACTCGGAGCCCTGACGACCGGCTCCGGGTGGGTTTTTAGGAGGCCAGTTGATGAGATCACTGTACAGTTCACCGCTTCATTGATCCACATCGAGTCGTTTCGGACAATCAACAAAGCATTTGGTCGCATTATCCGAAAGCGTTCAGACCGGCAGTACGGTGGGCTGGAGGATACTATTTGGTTATTTTTTTTCAAGAATCCTATCGGTTCAACGAGTCCCCTCAGCTCAGCCATCGGACATGCCAACGTTGTTTGTAGCGTCCATTGCTTTGGATGAGGCCGCTATTTGAGCCTAGTCGCGTAAACGATAAGTTCAAACAGTTTTTACGAGCCGAATTGAGCGACTGAATCCAAGAAAGGTACAAGTTACTGGAATGGATTCTCTGACTTTCCCCGAAATACGGCGCAGATAATAGAAATTCTGTACTGACTCTCCTGCACTGGGCCGAATTGACCGAGTTGTGCTGATTTCTCGGGAATATTGCCGGTGCTTAGCTCAGACGATATTGATTCGACAGAGCAATTCAGTGGCGCACACCTTCCCGAACATTGTAGCCCCCAATTGTCATCATCAAAACAAATCTGGCATTTTGTCAGACAAGTTCCTACGTTTTGTCCAGAAATACTGCACGTATTCGAAAAACACACACTGCCAGATTTGCCGTCGTTTGTGATTTCCGACCAAGAAAACAGCTGACTCCCAATTTGAAGATAACGAAACATTTCTATTTCGGCGGTGATTCTATATCTCTTGTGTGAAGTTGTCACATTGGAAAACGGAGCTATCAGCTAACCGAACACGATAAATCTTTGAGCGCAAAAGTAATACTGCATCAAGAGTCGTGATGATCCGTTTCTCAAAAGCATTCCGTGAGTGCTCACACGTAACTCTTATCTGTGGTCAGCAGTGCTTCACAATTGCGTCGGAAACGGCACTCGTCGAAATTGCGGTGAATAACTGCGGCAACTTACCTTGTGTAACTCGTGATCAAAAGTCCAGAAAGAGCTCCGCGCAAAGCCATGCAGGGGCCTTTCTCCCCAATCGCCGAAATGAGCTGCGGAGAAAAACACCGAATGAGCTTTGATTTCGCTCTGAATGAAGAGAGAATCGAACAAAACGGAGTAATCAACCCATTCAACGCTGGCTTGAATGATATTGATAGGAATTAATCGTTTCAGGAAATTGCGAGGATTTCATCAGCTTTCGATGGTCGGCAATGATTTTCTGCAACAGGGAACTATTTTTTTTTTCTAGACGATGTCAGGTGATTGGATCTTGCGCGACTTTCTGAGCTTCAGGAGTCGCGTTTCTCTCTCATTCAGCTTCATCCACTTTCTGTACCCGCTTGTTGTTTTGGATTGTGGCTTAGATGACGAGCAACCGTCAGCTGTCTGTCGTCTCCCCCCAATTTGAATAAAATCCCCACCTGTATGCATAGAATGAATGACAGAAGAAAACGAGCGTCCATCGACAAACAAAACCGACGACCCGGCGCAGAAGCTGCCGCCACATGTCCTGATCGGTCGCAGGAAGGTCAGTCGGCATTAGCTGTCGCCGGAACGATAACGGTGGAGGCAGTTTTCAACGCAAATTGACAAGTGTTTCAATTGCGAGACTCCAAGCAATCAACGACCACTTCTGAACGAACTAATTACGAAAATAACGGAAAAGACGTTCGTTGGAATTCTCCACGGACCGAGTAATAGCCTAGTACGTCGCTCGGCTGTCTCACCAGACAGCAAGCAAACCAGCCAATCAGCTGACCGACCGCTTGTGATGCAAAATCGCTTAACGAGCTCTGGCTCCTCCGGAGTCATATCCTCCCTCAAGGATCGCGTGTCGGAGCTCGCAAAGGATTTGAAGTTTGTCGAGTTATTTTTCGGATATCGACGAACGTTTGCTTCGCTTCAATTCTATCTGTGATCGATTCGTCTGTCTACATTTCATTCATTCATTCACTCTCGTGTCCCCTTGAAACTCCCTCCGTCACTGCCGCGCCGTCTACTCCTCAATCAATGGCAAACAGCCAGGCCAGCCGACAGGAAGGCGGGCGATCGATTTCACGACGGGGAAATTTTTCCGTACTCGGATTACAATGCACGTAGGATTGACAAACGATCGGCGGCGTCTCGTATAAACTCAATCAAATCTAGCCGGCCAGCCATCGGCCATGAGTGAATGACTGCTTGACAGCTTGGAAAATCTTTGGAAAAACCGAAGAAGGATGTCGGTACTCGGATGTGCGAGAATTATGGTTAATGAAACAGCAACTACGCGAATGAACCGAGATGATCTCTAGGTGCATCGATCTTTGTACAAAATCAAAAATTCAGACCGGAATCAGAAGAGTTCCGAGCTCCGGAAATTCCGTTTCTGTCAATGGACCGATTGTTGCTGGCTCAGGGACCTTTACGTTTCTTCAATGTCGTTCGCGATATTTTCTGCTCTTCTGGTTGAACTCTTCGCTCCTTTATTGGTTGGTTCGTTCGTTCATTGACTCAATCTTCAGTGAATATACGTAAATGCGTATTATGGCTCTCTCGTGGCCAATGGAAGTGGTGGCGAAGGATCTTCAATTCTTCGAGGATTCTTCGCCCTAAGAATTTCAAAGTCGTGAGTCGCGGAGCTGTTTTCCCCTCAGCCATCCAGTCATTGGCACGAAGCCAATTCGCGTCCGAGGTTGAGATCGTGAAAAAAAAAACTACCGACAGCAATTCTCGGATTGCCTGTCTTCAATATTCGTCGATCGGTTGCGATAACTTCGTGTGGAAAGAAAACAACCAGAAGAGAAAATAAAACAAAAGCAAGAAAGAAAGACATGCTGATGGAAAAGAAGAGAAATCAAAGCACGAGGGGAAACAGCGTATAATTGTCGAACAATGCCGCGAACGATCGAAGTACATCGAGGATAGGTGGTGATTGTGGTGAAGCTTTCGAAAGAGAGGAGCGAGAAGACGTCGGATGGAATTGATATTCGGTCCGGAGTGACATTCCGGGAATTCCGGCGGACACCGTTCGACACGTGTCAAGGGAGAGAGAGACGGAAGCAGACGACGAAAAACTGACAAGAAAACAAAACAAACTGGATAAAATTCCAGACAGGATTCTCGCTTTGATTCGTTCAACGCTCGAACACTGAGTGAGGGTTCAACACCTCCTATTTCCTGATTTCCAGAAAATAACTTCGAATATTGGATGTTTCGAATGAATTGTCATATTCTGGAACGCGTCAAACCGCGACTTGAATAAGAGAGAACCGCTAGAAAACGGTCGACACGCCCTAGAAGTTTACACGCAAAACGAGGTCCGGTGCTCACTTGCGTCACTTTCCCTCGAGGAAGAATCCTTGAGCAGTGTCTCTGAAACTCCGCAAACGAGTCTGTGTCATTCCCGCGAGGTTCGTTCCGAGGAAATCCCTCGATGAAAAAGTGGAATTCCTCAAAAGCCAGGATTTTCCAAAGAATTCATCGAGGTTGCTGAATCGGCATGAGAATTTCCTGAAATTGGTCTCGCACTGTTCCAGAATGAATGCTTTGCTTCAAACTGCAAAGATCAGGATGACAACACAGGTGATCTCTTCTCGCCGTTTCCGGTCTTCGGCAAATATAATATTACTTTGGTGGCCCAGCTTGCACATGGAACGGTGCTTATATTCCCCCATTCTTTCTTTCTGTATGTTTGCGTGCCAACGTCGTTTGGCGTGTTTGTGTGTATGTGTGTGTTTATGTTATGTGACATTTACAAATTCGTCGGCAGGCTGTTAAAAATAGACTCGAGTTGGGCCCCGGACGACGATGGCCAACTAATGGTCGGTTCACATTGCTGTGGCTGCTGTCGGTTCTGTCGCCGGCTCATGGCGCACAACAGTTTAGCGTGAGCTATCTGGAATTCCAAATCGCTCGCGTTTGAGTTTCCAACTCGGTTTGGGAATATGTACACCATCAGGCCGGCTGATATTCCTGGTCTTGGTCCGGAAAAGCAGCGTGAAAGTCTCGCTCGATGAGGAGAAGTTGTCCAAAGCCTCGGGCTGCCTTGCGTGGAGCCTTCGCGGGGTGAAAGAGGAAATTTTCGCGACTCGTAGGACCGAGCCAGAAATCAATTGCTTGTCAGAGAGTGGCTGCACTTTCGGTGAAAAGGCCTCAGAGTTCGCTCATTTGCTCGATCCGCCGGTCGGCAGCAATCAACCGAAATGTACTTTGCGTTTCAAACTTCAAGGCCGTCGCTCATTCTCCCTTTCAGGCGACACAAATTCATGAATCTGTATACTCGGATTGAAAGAGCTCGATCTCAACGAAATGATTGGAATCGAATCGAGCAGCGTGTTTTCATCCGATTCGGGTCAGCTGCAACTCTGAGACCGAGAATCCTTAGGAGCTCGAACCCGAGGCGGTGCGAGCGACATACGAACAAACAAACAAACAAACAGCCACAGAGGAAGGCGAACCAATAACAACGCGACTACTTTCCCATATTGGAATCCGTTCGTTCATCGCTGATGCCGCTTCTGCGAAACGCTCTCGTTATTATTTTCATTGATTTGACGGCGAGCTCTACAATTTCGTCCTCGACAACTTCTGCCTGATGTTCGTGTCCGATTCTGGCGAGGCTTCTATTGCGGTGCCAATGGCAGCGCCGATTTTCCGGCGAACAGACTGACGGCCAAGTGACTGCTCGCCGGCGCAGTTGACCGTGAAAAGTGCGTTTTTATTTATTTTGCGCCACTTTCTGCTCATCGGTCTGCTTGCGGTTATATCAGGCACCAGTGAGCGGCTCGAATCGAACCCCAGAAGACGACACTGGGGCAATTCGTCAAAAACGAGGGATTTCTTTCTTGATCTCAGAGCTTGTGGGGCGAAAATATGCAGAGATTGACAGGAAGTTTGTCGGGAACGGAAGAAGTTTCGTTCGATTCTTGAGAGAGATGTTCCGCGGATGTCTCGAAATGGATTTTCAATTTCGGAGAATACAGCGTAGTGAGCGATATGCAGCGCGGCGGTTGAAATGCCTCGGCGAAAACAATTCTCCTGGATGGAATAGATTTATTCAATGTTTTCCGGGCGCTCAATTGCTCGATCCATCCATCCATCCATCTATCTTCACAAAGCGCCATCGAATCTCATCATTGCGTCGCGGCCATCCAACTCACAATCAGTGATTCTCTATGCTTGGCAGTGGGGGAAAAAAACCGAAATGCTTCGATGGCGCCGACACCTCACAATCAGGAACTGGAAAGTCCTAACTCGATCTTGAAGTGAAAGTTCTACACTCTGAATGAGTGAGCAAGGGCTTCATTCTCATCATTTAACTGATATCGATGAACTTTGTTCGCGTCGTGAGACTTGACAAGTGATACAACGAGCGGTAGATGGACGAACACCAGTCGTGAGAAACCGTTTCTGATCACTTGGACTGTTTGTCGACAAGTGAGATCCGACGGATTCAAGTCCTGAATCCTGTCCGTCGTGCAGATATGTCGAAACTGCACACGGTGAATGCGAACGGAAACGCGTTTTCATTTTTGGCCGTTCACTCTCTGCGGAAATTCCTATCATTCCTCCTTCGGAGAACGCGGGGTTCCGCAATTCCTCGCTGATTGCGCCCTCGCAAGCGCTTAAATTCGTCCATCGTTCGAAAACCTGACAATCACTGCGATTTCCCCACAACGCAATCGAAAACAGCAGTTGGATGGATCAGAAAAAGAGCACAGAAACAACGGAACCGACCTCGACCAGTGTTCAGTGAGAAGGAGCCCATTTCGGCTAAATGTCACAATTTTGAGTGCGGTAATAGCGAATGCGAGACGAATCACTGTGTTCTATCGGCACAGATTCCATTCTATAAATCGCCCAGTTCACTCTCCACCGGAGTCTGGCGGCGTTGCACAACTTGTGTCTTCATTCGGGGAACTTCCATTCAGGCAAACCTCGATGAAGTTCTCGAGAAACGATTTCATGCCGCACCGAACTCGTTGAAGCTTCAGTAGTCCATTAAAAAGAGTGACGTCGACGCTCGGGGCTACGCCATAAAATTCCCCTAATGTTCTCATTTCGGAAACTATGCAACCGAGGATGGAAGAGACGGAGGGAGGAGAGCGAGCGAGAAAGAGTATTGAATGTTAATGAACCTCCGAACGAACGAACGAACGAACGAACGAACCAAGCAAGCAAGCAAGCAAGCAACGATTGGAGCGAGGAACGCACCAAAGAACGAATGAATCAAGTTCACAGTCAGTGATAAACTGGGTCAGTCAGTCAGTCAGTCAGTCAGTCGGACTGTCATTCTAATCGAGAAACGAGGGATCATCTTCAATGCAGACGACTGGGAGAGCGATAAGGCACCTTTGGTAATCAAAACTTCATACATTCGTTCACTGTATGAGTTTCTGGGCTCGAGCTCTCGTGATGAGTTTCGCGGAGATTCATCCATCAAGTCATCATTCCGGCGAATTCGAATTCTTACCTCGGGCCCTCATTCCAAGGAATGTTGTGCTCTGCCTCCGAGTTCGCCGGAAATCGGTCTCGGGAGAATGCACTCTGTTTGTGTCCGGTCGGGCAAACGCTTCACTTCAATCTTGGATAGCGATGAGCGGGAGCCGCACTCGAGTACGAACTTCTCGAAGAATTCGATTTGGCGGAACTGCTGGAAATCGTTCCTCAGCTCGGGAGGAGAGTTCCTCTCGGCACGGAGCGTGAAATGTAAATCGGACGGACAGCAGCATCCGATTCTATCCACCGCCGCCGCCGACCGGGAAGCGGAAGGCAAGAGGAAGAAATCAGCAACGAATTCTGAAAACATCCCCGACTAATGATTTTCATCACTAATGACTCCACGTGCAATGCCATGAAGCCGAGTCGCACCTTTGCAAGGTCAAAAGCGGACATGGGACCCGTTCACTGCCCCGGTTTCGCACTCTGCGCTTGCGCGGCGCTTTTCATCGAGCGTCCCACGCCGGTTTCCTTGTTAGCAGACTCATCTGTGATACTAGAACGGAACATAGAGATGCTGCAGCGTTCGACTTTGAACGGCTCATCGTAAGAAGCGATCGATTGGCAAATAATCATTTCATCATTCTCCTTCCTTGCCTCTTTTTTTCTCGTTCGTTAGAAACAATGAATCGCTTCAAGAGGGATCTAGAGCGGCGCGTGCGATGCCAGGTCGTACTCTAAGAATCGCGAACTGCTGTGTTTGTGCGAGGAAAACATTCGCTGAGGAGACGCGGTCAGCGCCGAGATTGACCGCATTCGAGGGCTCTCTCTTTAATGCACTGCAACAGGTTAAGCAGCACCGGCTCCGATTTCGAGCTGATGTTGCTCTTTTCATCGGTCGGTCGTTTGGTCTGTGTACACATGAGCCAGGGCATTCTATTCTATTTTACGGTCGGTAGGTTACTAGGCATCTTGGGTTTCTTTGTCAAGTTCTCCTACTTTCCGACCCTGCTCGGTGGTTCTCTCTCCCGGCTTCGATTACTTTCGCCGCCGCGGGCGCCGCCGTCGTCAACAGTGTCGTGACGCAACGAGAGTCGAGAGAAAAACCTGCAATCATCAGTTGTGGTATTCGTGCCTTACTGAGTGATGCGCTCTCCGAGAGTGCACGCACGAAGGGACAGGGCGGGAAAGAGACCCAGATGGTCATGTGCCATGCGGTCTGTGGAAATTACACCGTGATTAACCTTCTCTAGCTTCGCTCGTTTTGTTTTTCGGCCCCACGCTCATTTTCACATCGCCGACAGTCTCTATATCGGCAGGTGACTGTGGGTGGAGTGTGCCACCGAGTGATAGAACGGACCAACGTACTCTACGAGGAGAAGACGCTCGCGTCGGCATTCCAACACATTCGCTCGCGCTCGCCGAATGCTTACACAGCTCTTCACAGGATTTATGAAACAGCCTTCAACCTTCTGAAATGTCACGACGATTGATGAGAGCCGAGGACACAACGACGTCCCGGAACAAGAAGAAGAAGTCCAAGAACAAATGATTCGAAATTCTTCTCTGAGACCGCGATTGTAGCGCATCTCGAACGACAGCTTTCTCAGATCGAGAATCTCATTTCACTTTGTCCAATCGAACGAGATCGCTACCTGACATGGTGACCTTGGACTCAAATGCAACACCGACATTAGAGACTTAAATACGGATCAGAAGATTGCTTCCGGTGTCGTCGTCTACAATAGAGCCAACTCTCCCGCGTTCCTTTAATGAAACTTTCTTCGTCCGTCTTCTCATTGTGTGTAGGTGTCGCAAATCTCAAGCCAATTCTTCTGTGATTGCTCATTTTCGATTTTTTTTTGAAAAACTCTGCTTACATAAACAGGAAAACGGCGGGCGCTTGGTCGACCACTTCGGAAACCACGCGAATTGATTCAATCATGTGAATTGACCGACAAGATGGCCGAGTGGTCAGCGCGATCTATGACGCGCATGATGAACCATGTTTTTCATTATCATCATCAGCCCAATTTCAAAAGACACAATCATCAAGGTTTTCATTCCGTCAGGTCGATCGATATTTCAGAAGATGAATTCTTCCCCGTATCGTGTGTTGTTCTCAGATTCGTTTTTTCTTTCTCCCTCGTCGGAGGGAGAACCTGACCGAACAGTAACGTGAGCAGGAACACTCCATGAAGAAGTTGTTCAATGCACGACAATGGCTGAGAAAGAGTCGTCACGTTTTTTGCTGAAGAAGAATTCATCATCAACGCCATCGACGAAAACGTTTTGTCAGCGAAAGACAAATTACGGTGGTCTGCTACAAGGAGGCATGCGGTTAACGTATGAAGTGCGCGCTAGACGTTGACGATTACGAAGAGGTTGATGTCTCTGACAAAAGGTTAGGTTTGAACGATTGCAGCTCAGCTCTCTAGGAAATTCCGCGATCTTTTTTTGGCCTGCATTCTCGTCAGGGCTTTAAGACGTCGGCGAGAGTTCGAAAAAGGAGGGCGCAATGCATGGAGTGGATTTAGGCTTCCAGGAAGCAAACTCTGATGGATAGCTCGGAACCTTAAATCTCGTTTTACGAAGCGAAAGCAGAAAAAACAGAGTCCGCTATCGGATTAGAGCTCGTCTGACTGATGGGAAGAGCAGCGCGAGGGAATCGGACGTGAATTCGAATGGGGAGACAATTCAAACTCAACAAAAACACGAATCGAGAAAACGTAGATACTGTCAGAGGAAATATCATCGACATTTTGAGGATATCGAATCGTTTCGTTCCTTTGCACTCATTTGCCTGCTTTTGCCCACACTTGAAAATTTTGAAACGGATCGTGGCAACGAAACAGAGAACTCGTCAAGCAGATAACAGCTCAATATTTCCACAAGAATAATAATCTTCATTTTTGAAATTATCGCACATATCAACAAACAGGGTCTTGAAAACACTCAATTACGATTTTTTTGAGAAAACCCCAAATGAGAGTTTATCTTCGCGTTCGCGCTTCGGTGGCTCTCCCTTCCTCTGTTTGTTGTTTTCTTGCAGCGTGCATTAACTGTTATTGTTTCGAACCGTTCTAACCGTTGTTCACTGTTTGGAGCAACAACACATCGGCTCGAGCACAGAACGGGAGGAGGGAGTCGAGCAGACAGGCTAACGGATGAGCAAACTGGGAGGGGACGTAGGGCCTCACGGAACAATCAATCGATCAATCAAAGTTTCAATTTATGAAATTTCCAATGCAGACTCACAATTGTTATTATCGCCAGCATCTTCGTTGGTTTTCTGAGTACATATTATTTTTCTCAGTTCTGAACAGTTCATGTTACCGGCACGGCCCTCTCGACACAACTTCAGAATTTGAAAATTTCCGGGAAATCTTTGCATTTCACTTTTCAGGTGCAGTTTCTTCATATGGTCACTGTTATCTGTATGTTTGTGTTGGTGTGGGTTCGCCGCACTGTATTTGTTTGTTTACAAGCTACCCAGTGGCTGAGTGCGAATTTCTCGACGAAAATTTCCATTTTGGTTGTGAGAAAATGGAGAAAGGAAGCCTGAGAAAAGAGTTTGATATCAATCGTGTGCCGCTACCGCGTCAGCGATGGCGATGACTGCGGCGGCGGCCCCTTCAAAGTTCAGAAGAGCAAAATTTCTGTGAGAATATTTTCTGGGTAGTGAGCTCCGTTTGGGTCTTACGACTGACTGACTGACTGACTGACTGACTGTGATCTTTTCCTCTCTTCTTCTTGGTCTATCGTTCTTCTCGCGGTCGGCTTCAGAAGTCACTCGCTTGAACTTTGGCTCCGGATTTCGGCATCGAAACAACAGAAAGACACATGAAGTGAGAGCTTCAGCCGACAGAGTGAAGTCGAAACAAAAGGAGAAAGAGTTCAGAACTGAAATTTCCCGCGACTCAGCTGCTTTCCAGTCGGTACTCGAAATGAGTTTTGAGAACTTTGGCCGAAGAACGAGAGAAAGTGGCGGAAAAGCTCGGATCCGTTCCCGGGTATTGTCATCTGCCAGACAGATGGATGATAAGAAAGGTGCGAGGAATAAATCACGTTCTTGATGTCGAGTTCCATCGAGGACATCACTTATTCCAGTCCGGAATCCGCTGTCTTTTGATCGATCACCGTTCTTGGAGACCCTTGGAAACAGAACCAATCGGTTCATCGATTCGGATCCGAAGTTTTTATTGCGAGAGGTCCGACTCTCGCTTCAGTATGCTCCCGGAATTCTGAACTTTTCTATTCTAGATATCTTGGGCATTCTCCGGTTCCGTCGTTTGCATCGATTTGGAGATATCATTTCATTTCTTATAACATTTGCAGCTATTGATCTGATTTCAGTGTCTATCCGGAGCCACGAAGTCGTGGATAACCGTTCGTCATATTATCTTTTCCGCGCGAAACTTGTCTCAACGATCCTAATCAATAATGACTCAAAACGACCTAATACGTTATCAGCAACCATCATTTCAATTTCGAAGCATAAAAAGCTTCCCGAGAATGGAGGAAGGTTCGCACGTTGATATAAACTCATTCTTCTCTCTCGAAATATAGCGGGAACAGATTAGACGCTAGAAACATAACTGGAAATTGTTCTCGCAGTAATCCGCCGCAGCTCGCGCACGCACTGCTCGACGGCCGTTTGGCCTAATTTCTTTTTTTTTTCTTTTTCCGTTGTGGAAATAGATGCAATTTTCGCACATAATCACCCGAACCAACTCTCGGATACCAGGCCGGAGCAACATTCGTCCTAAGCCTTTTTGGCTCGATTTAGCTTCTCAGTTTGCAGCGAGCTTTCGTGAGTGGATCCGAAGGAAGACGGATGAGTCGGAGCAACGAACGAGAGAGAGAACGAACAAAAAAAATGGAGTTTTTCGGATGGTGAATTATGAAAACAGAAATCAGCAGGAGCCCGAGTAATTATAACTCGCTTCACGAAGAATCGTTCAGATATGAGCAGTAAAACTCACAAACAAAATTAGCTACCCCAATTAAAGAACGACGGCCCGCCGGATCAGAAACTTACCGAGAGAACATTCATCCAGGAATCGGAGGGAAATAAAGTGGAAAATTAAATTCTGCTTCTTCCCAGCCGCGGCTTTAGCACGTGTTGCCCCAGAAAGACGCGAACCGGATGTGGAAGAGGAGAGTTAACGGAAAACTATGG
The DNA here is from genome assembly GCA_021527715.1 of Neoseiulus cucumeris. Taxonomy (NCBI): domain Eukaryota; kingdom Metazoa; phylum Arthropoda; class Arachnida; order Mesostigmata; family Phytoseiidae; genus Neoseiulus; species Neoseiulus cucumeris. Next base: position 1,304,992 of record JAJSRV010000015.1, read on the forward strand.
AGCGAAATTCGAAAGCGTGAGAAACGAAACATAATAATCACTAATCGATTCTACTTCTCCCGAGAATTTCGTTAACCCGTTTTCTTGCAGTTCCCGCGGTGCTAGACTCCAAGCTACAGAGTCTTCTAGTTTCTATGAGAGGAAGATTCTCATGTTTGGAAAGGTTGTTGGGACAAATATAATGGAGCCTTCTCTGACTCACTCTCGGGCAGGTGGAAAACTTTCCTCAGATAGTGCCTAATGGAATCGACAAAACTCCAGGGAAGAAGAGCGTCCGCTGGGGCCAGAGAACAACGCTGGAGGCAAACCTCACTGCCGAACATCTACTGCTTTCACTCTTTTTCAGTGGAACGAGAACGATGAGAACTGAAATCGCCAGAAAACTGAAGAAGAGAATCTCAGAAAGGTTCTCCTTCATCGCTCGCCTCCTCGAGCGAACGATTATTGTATCGAGGAGTCTGTCAAGTGAGGGGAAACGGCTGCGATGCTGAAAATTCTGACGGCGCGGCGGCGCTCGCCTTCACTCTGCCTCCATCTCTTTTTTTTTCCGTTATCGAGCATTTCCGAGATTCAGAGGAGATTCCGGACCCGACGACAGTGTCAACAGCAGCGTGATAAAAGGAGAGAGCACGGAGTATGGAGGAAATTGAAGGAGGAGGAGGAAAGGAGCACAGAACAGGAGGCAGAGAGAGGGAGGGAGGGAGGCCAACATTAAAGCTCCGAACGAACGAACGAACGAATGAACCGACGAACGAACGTGCTCAGATTTAGTTGATTGCGCGTTCGCTAGACGGCGCTACGAGCGCAGTTTTTTCGTGATTTTTTTTCTCTCCATTCCAACCGTTGACCCGATAACCGATAATAAGGAAAAGAGAAGAGAAGACAAGAGAGGGATGCTCGGATGGATATACGATATAATATTGTGTTCCTGTCGTCGCTGTTGGTGTCAACGCTGCAATTGTTGGTGTTGATTTTATGATGACGTCGATGGCGTTCCAAAAATGGTGTCCTCTAACAATGTGCTTCGTAGCGAAATCAGTCATTTGATCCCTTTCCCTTCGATTTCCCGGTTGGCTGCCTGCCTGCCTGCTCGCTTTGATGCCTTTTCGTATTGACACGAAACGCAATTGAGTACAGCCAGTGTCGTATACGGGTTCGTAAATCAGGGATCGTGTTCTCTCAGAATGGGTTTATTATTCGTAAATTCAATTTCTGAGCAGAAAAATTCTCAAATTCCAAAGAAACGAGCGGGGCCCTCCGCGAGGAGGAGCATTACTTCCAACTTCGGTGAATCTGAAACGTAGTTCTCGATAGCAAAGCTCAGAATTCCAGATTCTTTGTTGAATTCTGAAGTACGGCTGCCTCTCCGAAACAGTCCAACATCCAGAGCCCGAAGACATCGATCGCGAAAGGGGCTCTAGTGGATTGCCCTCAAGCTACTTCTCCCTCCTCTGCTGTTCCTCATTTCTGATCAAGCGGGTCATGACCGGAACCTTTCCGGAAAGTATTTGCATGATTAGTAATTGCGGCTAGGACCGGTGCCGCTAATCTGATGCCGTCGTCCCGGGAATCTGATGTCACACCACCGAAGAATTTTGTCTAACAATATTGTCGCCGTTGTTGTTGTTGTTGTTGTTGTCGAATACGTCGATTACAGTCGACAAGCAATAACAGATCCGATGATCGCATTGCCAGTCGGGCAAGCGATCAGCAGACAGACAAGCAGCCATGCAGCGGATTGCTCACTTGCTGGTGCTGCTACCGAAGTTACGAAACCGACTAACGGGTGCGGCTGGAGAAGAAAATTGGGCCATGGGACGCCATTGCAAGTTGAATGACTTCATCGACCGGAAATGTTTCGACGAGCGAGCGGGCGAAGCGACCAACCAGCGATCAGCCGGCCGGCAAACAAAACGAACGACCGACAGACGGAAAGACGAACGATGCGGCACGAATTTTCAGCATCGGAAAAAAGGAGAAATTCAAACTTTGTCCGCGGTACAGAATAAAATGAGATGAAGAAGACGCGAGCAAACGAATCACCGCCAAACTTGAGCATCACTCAGTCAGTCGATCAGTTTGATGCCGACTGAAGATGATCAAGGTGACCCAAATAGAAGAACTCGGAGCGAAGTTATTGAAACTAACCGACTAGACCGCAATTAGCCAGTCAGATGGAATCGAAGCTCAATCGATCCTCCGACCATCGATCAGACACTCATTCAATGAAGCGACCGGAAGAGTGATTGATAGAAGCCTCGTTTAGTCGATTGATGATTCTAGAGAAAAATCGATGTGCTGGACCAAATGAGCTGATAGCAGCCATTTCATTTGATATTTCCTCCGCTGCTCAGTTTCGACTTTGCGATAATTTCCTGAACGAAGACTCCACTTCTTTTGGGGAGGAAACTTCCCCGAACGCATCGTTTATACAACACGAAAGCGAAAATCCACTCAAGGGAGCTCGACAATTGATGAAAAAGATCAAAAAACTTGTTTTGTTCCTGTGCCGGGCGGCTAGATTGAAGTTCTCATCAGGCAACCGCATCTGCTTTGCTTTTCTGGAAACACATGTGTGAGAGGCAACACGTGTTACATCCGTCCATTCGACGACCCAACGCCACAGGTATGCGCCCTCAAGTCCGTACACTGGAATTCATGATTCTCATCTTTTTGTTTCGCCGAATCAGACCACAAACTCTCGCCGCCGCCGGAATTTTTGTCGGAACCTAGCTCGTCGAAGTTCCAGCGTTTGTTATTTTCATTGAAAGCTCCGTAATTATGATGAGAGGACGATTACAATTTGGAATTTCCGCTCGCGATAGAGAAATAGTAACATGTTAAGCAAGTGCTGGAACCGTTTGGGTCAATGCAGAAATTCTTTCGTAATGCTACTTTGGACTTTTGTTTCTCGTCGGGCTTTTGTTGTTGTCGCTGCTCCCTTCTCCATCTCTGTCTGAAAAGAACGGCAGTTGTTTCGCTTGAGAAATTCTGTGAAATTACCTCAAATTCAAGAGTGAGAGGAAGAAAGAGAAGAATAGAGAGGCCATGCCGGCGAAGAGATGGCAACACTATAAGTCATTCACCCCGAACATCGAGCTAGCCCCAACGGCAACATCACCGTCGTCGTCGTCGAAGACTCCATCCATCCGAGCGAGCGAGCGAGCGAGCGAACGGCCGACACGACGATCCATCGAACGATAGAGAAAGCTTCTTTTACTCAAAATTCTTCGGGAGCGAAATTCCCGAAAACTAGAATTCCGCAAATGAACATTGTCACTCGATTGGCGCGTCGTAATTTCAGAAAATATATCTCAGAAATCCGGAGTGAAGCGAACGGTGGATGTCGGGCGGTTGGATACCGAAATCGATCGATCGATCGATCGATGGATATATTGAATATCGGGGAGAAAGGGTTGTGTGACGGTCCGATCGCGCCGGAATCAGCTTCGACACCCGAGCTGCATTCAGAACTTTTCGAATGGAAGCGAGAATTTTCGGATGAGTTGGGAATGGCGCACGCCTCGCGGTTGAATTCAGTTTTCCCACGATAATTAGTGGATGACATCAAGACTTCGCTCACAGTAGATTCCTGCTGGCCGTAGGTAAACCAATCGTATGCTTTCTCGTTTCAACTTATTCTTAATGATGATGATACACAGGAACAAAGACTCAACGAACAAAGAACGAAAAAAAGGAAACGGGATGAAGATGTCGTCATTCTTCCTCTTTTTGACTGGAGCGAAGACTAAATGCTTTGAGTGCTCACTAGTTGGTGGCCGGTGCCCGTTACACAAAAAGTAACACTTCCCTTCTAGTAACTTCAGAAGCAGTTATCTCGAGCAACCGGCGGCGGCGGCGGCGACTTTAAAAACGTGCAAAACGGTGTCTTTTCTTTCCTTTTCGAAAACGAGGACATCATACCATTCAGCTTCTTTTTCGTCTACTTTTAACAGCGAAAGCGTTTTGTCTCCGAGAAACTGTTTGTTGCCAGAGATGTTCACTTGTATTGCTCGTTCAGTCGTCGTGCGAGCGAATGACTCAAGAAGTCAAAACAAAAATGACGCTTCGCAACAACTATGGGAAGAAATCCCCATTACGCACTTGCCCAGAATAAAACTCTTCCTTCGTTCCTATTTGAGCCCGAGGAGCTTCCAGCACCTCTGGGAGGGAGAGGAAAACGCAAATCTAGAATCTCAATCGTAGGATCGACAGAAGGAGCTCACGAAGGAGGACATCAAGTAGTTTGTAAGAGAAGGGCAAGGACCCAGAAATCGCAAAGACTCCGTCTCCGCTTAGTGGGGTTTGAGCGAGAGGAACTTTGCGAGAACTTTGCGCAAAGATCTTCGAATACTCGCTGAGAGAGAGAGACTGGCAGTGGCTGTGGAGCGTTTCTAACATGGAAGCGTTTCCTCCCCGAAGAATGCATAGCCTGAGAAAAACCGGAGAAAAGCTATTTTTAGAACCCCGTTCGAATTATCGACTTTTCATCAGATCGGTAGCACAGGCAGCAGCAGTTCCGATCTGTAATTTGGGTCGATGTCGCAAGCTTCGGTTTATGTTCGTGTGTGTGTGTGTGTGTGTTTTCTTTCTATTCCACAGGAATAGTCGTTGCTCCATCGATTGTGAAAATGAAAAATTATCATGTAGCACGCGCACTTTCACAAAGATAGTAGCAAGTCATTACAAGAGCATCGAGCCCAAAAAAAATACAGCGAGAACTCAGTGAAGAGAAGTTTTCGTTTCTTCATTTCCTTCGACTGAAAAGCTAGTTCGTGTCGAAGTGAAACACTTTTCACTTTGGAGACGTTCTTGACGAGATCGATGGAAACTGGAAACTCGGCGACGAAAATCCACCAAGAAAAAACAGGGATTCAATCGATTTGAGACAGTTTAAAGAGCGCGTCACGAAACCTGAGTCGATCTCACCTTGACACGCCCGACAATTCGACAAAAACAAAAAACAGCTGCACCGTGGAGTCCGGTCAAGTCAACGGCCAAACGGTGGAAATTCGTCCCAGAATGGACGACCCTTCGCCGGGCGGTTGTCAAGTTCATGGTCGCGACCTCAGTCAGTCGGCTATCCAGATACAAGACAGTCAGTCAGTCAGTCAAGCGGCCGCGAAACCAGAAAGCGTCCGTCCGGTCGCGGGACAGACGCCTTCGTTCCGGGGCGTCCACAATGCTTCCGATGCGGCGGTAGCGGCAGAAAAGAAGTTCTGCGCGGGCGCCTCGACAACATTCGCTTTCGCCGCGACGTCCGGAACTCAAACCCTGTTGCGCGTCCGCTTGCCCGGAATCGTCCTGAGCCTTCAAACATCCTGAGTGAGTTTCTCGGTCGGTTGGTTTCGCGCTCGATTCCCTCCTTTGCGGAGTTTTAACAGAAGTCTGCGATACGCGGCTCGTGTTACGCAGCTCACCGCAGAACATTCGGCACGTGGGACTGCCGCGGAGAAGACGATGCGTTGTCGACTACCGCTGCGGTGAAACCGACCGACCGACCGCCCGCCCGCCCGGTCGTCTGCCCGCTCGACCGACCGGCCTAAGTACCGTTACAGTGAAAGCTGTGCCAAGCAGTCAGTCAGTCAGTCAGTGAGTCTGGCGGCGATAAACACCCCGCAGTCACTTAATTTGAAGTTCCCCTTTCCCGCTTGGACAAGCGCACTCGAGATTTGGAGCTCGTTTTCCTTCCTGCCGGAGCTCCGAGCTTCGAGGACGCAACGGAGATTCATTCATCATCCGCAACTTTTCCAGAATCTTTGAGGTTTCAGAGCTCGCGTATCGTCGACGTATATTGAACAGCCAGAGCGGTGGATTCGCGAATTCCGAAGGCACCGTGTCAGAAGTCGCGAGAAGTCGGCGGTGGGCGCAGCCGATGAATATCGAACAGATACTGAAAGAAACAGAGAGCGATCCATCTGAGGAGGCAAACACGACCTGAATTTTTATTAGGACTTAACTGGGCGTAGCCTATTCGCTTTTAATTATGCAAAAGAAGGAGACGATCATGTTGATGACGTCGAAGACGATGATGATGATGAAATATTATCTAGTGCACACACGCTGCTGCGTTGAATAAATTCCGAGCGGCAGCTATTACTGCATTTTCGGTTGAAGGATCTATGGCACGATTGCTCTTATTTTTTTTCTCTCTCGTGAATCACGGCGCGCGGTGGAATCCCAATAATGATAATTATTATCGGAATTATCATAGTTACCATCACATGCGGTGAGCGCGAGCTTATCTATGCATTCCTATCTCTTCTTCAAAACGAATGAGAGGCGCTATCGGCGTTTGCTGATAACAGGACGATGAGTAAAAATCGAGAGGAACCGACGACAATTTCACGGCAGGACAGGAGAAGAAAAAAAAAAGATCCCAGCGTCAACGAAGAGAGATTTTCCAGAAATTTGTTTCGCGGAAATCTGGCTCAGCTTAATCAGGCGACTGAAAGGTTGAACCAGATTCCGGAAGGAAAGCATGATTGCTTATATGGATCGCTCCGAGAATGAAATGCAAAAACCGCTTTGTTTATGACACTTGGTGTAATAAAAAAAACACACGCAACAAACAAACAAACGAATAAACGCGGAGAACCAATCCCATCAGAAGACGCGGAAAATAGGACTAGGATGGATTGAGCGGAGAAAGTAGCGGAATCAAATCACAAATTCCGTTGTTTGTTCGATATTTTTTTTCTCTCTTTTATTTTCATTGCGCGTTCGAAGCAGACAGGTGATCTCGTTCATGAACGGACTGACACGAGAAGAAGACGTGCACGCTCCGGATGTACCTATTTCGAACGAGCTATGCTCTTCAATCTTTGTGACTGGCCACGACAAGACAAGCAGATGCATAAAACGAGTTGAGCCCCCTGTAGCGTGGTTTCGTGCTCGTCATCGGCCTAACAATTCAAGCATTCACAATCGTAGAGCGAAACCAAGAATTCTGAGCGTAACAGAAATCCGAAAACGCGTCAACAAAGAATGTCGGAAGTTGAGCAACAACAGCAGCAGTGACGAAGCGTGGCCAGTCAACAGTGCCGTCGCTTCTGAGCGGAGCGAGTCATCAAGAAGTTGAAGAAAGAGAAAAGTGGACGACGATCTATGTTTGTTTGAACGACAGATATACCTAAATCAGGGCTACGGTGGGGTCCGGCATGACAAAGCTCAGTCTCACGACATTAATTAAACAGCTCTTCGGAGCATTCCCTCGAGAAACGATAAGCAGAAGGAACGCGTCAATTCCTCCACTCGAATCAGGAAAGACGAAAACTAATCTGAAAAACTGAAAATATCCAAAGTTCTCACTCCCTTCTTCGTTCTGTGTGTTGAGCTGCTTCCCCATGCCGGCTCCTATGTCCCTCCAATATCATTACGCGGCGCGCGGAGTCCCCCCAACCCCCCATTCCTACCGAAAGGGGAACCACAGCCTGCCGAGGGGGCTGGGGCCCGAGTTCGAAGTGAGGGCTTGGGGGCCCGGAGGAAACTTCAGCAAAATAAATTGGGAGCCCTCCTCCGGATCCATTCGACTGTGCAGATTCGTTCGTTCGTTCGTTGTCCCGCTATTGCTTCGATCTCTCTTTCTCTAGTTTCTTCTTCCAATTCCTTTCTCTTTGAACTTAGCGCTCACTCGGAATAACTAGCTTATATAGAAAACATTTTCCTCTCAGGATTTCTCTGTCCACTTGAACCTCGAGAAGACTCCAAGAATGTCTATGTACAGTTTTCCGGAGTTCGTATTTCGCCGACCATAAAATCATCTTCGTTGGAATCAGTCGATCATTCGTTGTTATAACAATGTCATGTTCGATGTAGTCACAATGCAAAAGTAGATTGTAGCGCCCAAGCTCGGGAACGTGAACTTCGGAATCGGAGTAATCGGCTACGTGACATGCGACATTGATTGGATCGAGGGAATGAGAAACAGAGCGGATTCGTGCTTTTGGTTATTTCCGCGAGCGCTGAATCGACGCGTTTTCATTGGTGTTGTGATTTGACTTCGTTCGATTCATCAGAGGCCCGAGTGGCTCGCGTTCGAAGGGATTCCTTCTCGTTCTCGAAGGGGCGTTAATTGAGAAGTTGAGAGCCAATATCCTCATCGTTGCGAAACCGCACACAACTCTATTTCCGCGAATCCGCTCGAATCGCTCAACAGTTCTGAGAAACTTTCACTCGGAATCATTCATTTCAAATTCGTAAGAAAATAAATGAGAAAAGCGTCGGCGACCTTCGATGCTCTAGAAATCAAATGAATCTTGTAGCCGATATCTGAAACTTTTTCTTCTTAACTCAAAATCAATGTGGCGGAGCGAATTCGTTTCAAGGATTTCGGTTGCGAGTAGATTATCATGCATAAACTCTGAAGTGGTGAAAAATTCTTGAATTAAATCAAACGTCAATCTACCGCGGGCTCGCTTCCTTGAGTTCGATTCACTTATCAGAAAGACCCCCTACTTATTCATCGAGACTTGGACACGTGAACACCGGCCGGCGATTCCGTTTAAAAATAGCTTCAGATAGCTCGCTATCGATCGTGCGATCCCTGCCAACTCTTCCTTCGATACGGACCACAATCACAAACCCTGATAAGGACGGTATTCATGTGCTGCTATTCGACGGATGATGAAAATAACGTTGAGCTTTATTTGGAAGAAGCCAAACTCAATCCAGTGCCTTCCACCCACGGAAGTTCGGCAGCGCTCTCAAAAATCTCGGCTCCGCCTCCGATCGATTCTTCTTGCGATGACTCATCAAGTCGCTGCTTGAAATCTTAGCGGAACCGAGGAATTTCGATGATTGGCGTACGAAGCTCGCTCTGATTGCAATCAAAGCCATCGAAAAAGTTGTAGAGGAAGAGCAGAACGGAGGACGAACGGAAGGAGAGGAAGAAAGGTCGACCGAAATCAGTATTCCGAACATCGTTGACTGATAACGAAGAAATAGAATCCAACGGTGCGCCGCTTGATATCACAGAAATCGAAGGAATCACAGAAATCCATAAGTCGCACGGAATGCTTTCAGATCACGGCAATCGATGTTCCTCATAAATATGCCGGCTTGCACGCTACGATGCGTGTTATAACGTGCATTCACCCAAGGTACCGTATTCGATGAATAAGAAGAGATCCGAGCGCTGAGAACGTTCCCGTCCGATTTGGAACTTTGTTCAAAACACTAGATACCCAAACATAAATTCAAGCGTGGCGTTCATTCAAGAGCTCACGCAGGAGCTGCATTGGAGAACGAAAATTCCGTCTCGTTGATTATTCTCCTTCGTGCGGAACAGTACAGCGAGCGAGCGAGCGGACGAAAGTGTGCTGACAGCCGAAAAATGTGCTGCGTCATCTACAGCGACCGGCATCAGCATTAGCACATTTCTTATGAGCAGAGAAAAAGGATCTCTAGCGGTGGTTGGTGGTCCACGTATCCACAGCAAGTCGGAATATTAATCAAGCTCGATGAAAATGAACAACAACTTTTATGAGGTGAAAATCACCACCTCTCCTGCCAGCAAGTCTTCGGTCGGTTCCGGTACGGAGATTTACTGCGCAGATGTTGGTCTCATCAAAAGAAAAAAAAAAGGGTTTGTTCAAAATCCGCCGGCCGTGATCGGGAAATCGTTCCAGAGCTCGTCGCAATTACATCGAGAGGCAACCGGAGGAAAACGGTGTAATCTCCGGGCAGAGTGCCAAAGCGACCTTTCGCAGTTTTTTTCTCTCCTTCTGGTCGGCTTGACCCAGATAGCTTATGGTTATTTCTCTATCATTGATTTCACCATCAATCAAGCCTCCGCTCGTTTACCTGTCGCTCTCGTCATCTTCATATCGCTTGTTATCTTATCGTTTCCACGTTGCTTGGTGTCTATAAATTTTTCGGAAACAACTGAGCCTCATGAATCATCCGAGAGTCAATCGATACACTCCACTTGGATATCTTCCGCTAATTATCGTCTTCCCGTCGAGTGAGAGGTCAGCTAGAAGCGTTGGTTGCAGTGCTTTTGGGAGGATTCATCGAAGAAGTCTCAAGTCTCGCCACGACAGAACATTCAACAGTGAACGACAACCGAGAGGCCCCTATTAGAATTAGGATTAGACCGGATGCTTTACCATTGTAGCAGCAATAACACACAAACATCTATCTAACCGCTCGCTCGCTCGCTCGCTCGCTCACCCGTCAGACTGACTGCTGATTCAACTCACCGGATGAATGGAAAACGCATGAAAAATGAAGCGAATCATAACCGGTGTTCCGAGTTCGCTTCGATGAATGACTTTCGAGTCAACTGCCCGGAGTTGTCCGCTCGTGGAAACTCTGTCTTCGGGTGAACTTCTCTCCGAGTGCGGATGTCTCCACGGCAGTTTGTCATCCATGGCGGAATTTCGGGTGGAATGGAAGTTTTTCAAAATGAGGATCATTGTTCAAGAAGCAACTCGCTGGATCGTTGATAAAGTGTTCAGTTTTTTCATTTTCGTTCTGTTTGTTGCTTGTCAAATTATGATACTTCCCGTTCGCGCGGAATTAGGTCGCACCCGTAAGTGGCTCGGAGCTCTGATTGCGTTGTTTGATGCTATTCAGCGTTTGTTCATTTGGAGCTGCTGAAAGCGGAAAAGAGATAGTCGTTTTTCCGGCAGACTCCGTTCGCTCATTCTGAAATTTCGGATAACGAGACTCGTTGAGCTCGTCCACTCGAAATCCATCGGATCCAGATTTCTTCGTTCTGCAATCAGCGAATTTGACGCTGGTTGGCCCACGCATCCGCACGATGAAATCTGTTTGTCAATGGAAGGATTCGGATGCATCGAGACGGAATGATCCGAAGTCAGAAATATCAACGATGCGTCAAGGTGTTCCAATTTCTGGTCTGTCGGAACATCGCATTGAGAACTTTCTCATGCGGGAACGAATCTCATCCACAGAGGATGACCATCACAATGAATTGGATTTCGGGAGTTCCGGTTGAAAAGTTCCCGAACTCTGAGTGACCCCTCAGTAGTCATCCGTTCGCTCTCAATGGAATTATTTCAACTTTGAAGCTTCTCGGTTCGTCATGCCGAGGGAGAGACAGGCCGTGATGGTTGCCAAAACTAGAAAAATCGATGAAAGTAATGAAACAAAGTTATATGCCGTCCTCCGTTGACCTCTTGCCGTGGTGAGCTGACGCAAGAATTTCTTTTCGTATCACAAAAGAAATTATGAGAATCATCTTCCGCGCTTTGACGTTCGCGCCAACACTGTCCTCGCGAAGCGGCTCGATCATTGTCATCACCGTTTGGCACGTCAGTCTTCAAACTTCGTGGCGATTATTTCACTTCTAATTACAGTGGTCATGATGGCGGAAATTTCAGGACGAAACGCGATAAACGTTTGAATAATAATGGATCAAAGTTACCCGAACGGAGAACTATTGGCGGGGACGTTCTGGTTTTTGCATCTTTCGGACACACTCGAGCGAACGCGAAGAAAGTAGAATCACTCATTCTTCGCTGGAGCCGAAAAGTGATCAAGTCACCTCGCGAGGATGAATTGAATGATTGGTGACGCCCACCACGATGAAAATAATGATAGTTACGATACCGACTGGAACTTTTTCTCGAACATCGATCAAATATTTCCTCCAAGTCGAGGGCCGGGCGGCCAAATATTTCAAATTCATGTTTCCAGTGCATCCGATCATCCAAACGGATCTCAGATTCCTCTTTTCTGTTCCGATAAATATTGCGTCAGATCACGCTGAATGTTTTTCCGTGGAGCTAGCTGGCGGATCGCGGCAGGCGTCGGTCGTCATCGAGGAAAGATTGCCCTGTTCAATAAATGGCGGAACTTCAATCAAAAACGATGAATTAAACAGAATTCAGAGAAAAAAAAACCTCCACATATCTCACGAACATCAGTATCTGATCCCGTACGGTCAGATGGAAATTCTGTGAGTAAGCTCGACCCGTTTTTGTTTTACACGTTAATTTATTATCTCAAGAGGCCACTCGATCGGGGACGTTGGTTTATCCCTCCGTTCGTTCGTTCGCTCGTCCGTACTGAGGTAAACCATCGGTGCGGCTCCACACGATGAAGGGATTACAAGTGAAATATTTTCCGTGAGTTTAAACTTAAAGATGTTGCGCACAGTAATTTCACTCAGACGGACGAACAGACAGACAGTGAGCGCTAAATGAGGTGAGCAGAACCTGTACGTAACCGTGGGAGCCCGACGATTCTAATTTTTCTCTTCGCCCGCTTCTTTCTTGAGTCCGTTCTTCAGTTTCCTTCTTTTCCCGACTTCCTTCACTCAGTGCCGAAGTTGTAAAACACAACCAGCGACGATCTCGTTTCTTTTTATGAACTAAGCGCTCGTTCTTTGATTGTTAATTTTATGTGTGTGCATTTTTAACCCAAACATGACGGTTGTTAAATGAGTTACAGTTTGCGATATATCCAAATATAAACTTCAACACTCGGGTGGCGTTTACTTTTGGGCGACCTTCTTTTGTGAGAAAATTTCGTTTGGGAACACTGTGAGATAGGAGAGAACTACAAACTCTCGCAATCAGACAATTATCTACTCTGCTCCTGAAATTGAATCGCGAAAAAAAAGCGACAGAAACGAAAAAATTCACATTTCACACAGCCCAGCAACTTTTTGAGAACATTAAAGTTGCACCATATGCTCTAATCAACCATAGACGATCCCTGTTCAAAACTGCTGATTTGAAATTTGAAGTTTTTATCGTTTCCTCCGCCGAATCGACACGCATTGATTCATCCGTGGAGGAGCATTGGCCGAAATGTTCTTCCATACATCTACGTTTTCGATTGTCGTTGTTGTTGTTGATGGTGAGGCGGCGGCGGTCATTGTTGTTATTATTATTGCTGTCGCTGTTGTAGCCGACGCTGCGAAGCGGTTGTTGGAGTCAATGTGTTGAAGAGTTGTTTTTCGAGAAGCGTCTTCTCCCATAAAATTGAAATGAAAATGTCGAGGATGAGAGCTCTGGAACGCGAACGAAATGAAGGAGAGAGCAACGATCAGGGAACAAATACTCTTCAGGAAAATCGCGATCTCTTTGCCCGTGCGACTTGAGATCGAACTCTGGGTACGCAAGCCAGTTCTCGGAGCCGAACATTTTCCATCGATCAGGGGAAAGCGTCCAGACGGACGGGAAGAGGGACACACACGGATCTTAGTTCGTCCGTTCCCGTAACGACATCGAAGCACTTCAATCAGATAATCGAGTCCATGATCGATTCGCAGTCAAATGACCCGTATCCTTAATTGAATGTTGATGGTGATCATGATGAAGATGCCGGCGAAAAAATCTTTACGAATCGAGTCGCGACATAAATCATGCTCAGCACGAGGGAGTTAAGAGACAGAAGTAGAAAGAAGAACAAATGGAGAAAAAATTCCAAATGGATGAAAAAGTGGCGAATATAAAAATGCAGCCGACGATAAAACGAAATGACATGTTTTACTGCATTCTATGCTGTTCGGGGTCATAAAGCGCCAGCCTGGCCTGCTCTCTGTTTCCTCGTTTTTTCTTTTTCTCTAGCCGAGCTGCGACATTGTAGACCGAACTCCGGCTCGATTCAATTGAGCGAGATCAACACCTGCGATCGAAGATTTGGAAAATGTCGGAATAGAGACCACGCCTTGATGAACTCGGCAGCCATTCTCCGCAACTTTCGAGCATAATCCATGTCGCGGAAGGGGAGAGGCGCGTGCCCCACAGGAAACACGTTCACCTGGACGAACAACGATCCTCTCCGACAGATTCCCGCTTCCAAACAACTCAGACGTGACGTCCCTCGTTTCCAGAAATTACCCCCCCCCCCCTGGACGGTTGATGTCGACTTTCGTGGGCGAGTCTTTTCTCGTTGTGACACGATGACTAATGACTTAATTTCGTGCATAGCTCAGGAATGATGCTGCGGAGATCAACGTCATCGTTTACCGCTCGGTCAGAGCAGCTGACAAGGGATCGTGTTCTTCGATCTCTCCGCTCGGCTTTTTCGTTCAGTCGGTCGGTCGGTTGCCTGCTAGGTTGGTTGTTCGGTAAGATCACTGCAACGGGATGGATGAGAACGATGACGAGGATGAAAAAGTAGAAGAAAAAGAACTGGTGCCCCGGTTTGGTCGTTTCGTAATAGCTTCTTCTCTTCAGAAAACGGCGACGACGATGACTTCAAACCGGTCCCAAAAATAGACGAAAATCCAAACGGCCTCTCTCATCTTCTTGGACGGGGAAAAAATAAAAACATGCCATTTTTGCTTCAACTACCAACACGTGCTGATGCCGATTCCAGTGGCAGTTGCCCGTAATAGCTTGCCGCATCGACTTTGTCTTGAATTCGACTAAGTGTCGATCAGAAAACTATCATGGCCTTCACCGATTTGAATACATTTCGACGAGAAGGAGTTCCTTCTCATGGAACACATGAATGCGACGATTTCCCCCTTCCCTGACAGAGAGTTCCGAGATGCAGGCGTTGCTTTCCGATCGTTTTCTGCGCGGCCGGCCGAGCCACCAACGGTGTTGGCCGCACCAATTGTCGTAGACGACCTCTAGCGCTCGCAAAAAGCACCGCTGCTGAGCAAATGAGGGAGATCAGCGTCAAAGTGAGCAAAGAATCGAGAAATCTTCAAACGAGCGGTCTCGTTGAGGTTGTTGATTCGATTTTGTTTGTTCGCTCCCTCCGGTCCGATCGTATAGCTCGTGTTCGAACCCACGTGATCATAAAGTCGATCTTTGTGCGGTGTGCGAGCGTCTTATGTTTACAGGATGTCGACGAGCGACACTGGCTTTGACAGCTGCGGAAACCAAGCTCGCGATTTGTGATGATATCGATTATTCGACTCGAACATCCTGATTCGGCAACAATTGTTTGGCGTTCCAGAGACCTCGACGCCATCCCCCGATACTGCGCCAGCCGCTGTCAAAAAACAAAGAGGACTTCTCCTTCTTTGTTTTGATTTTGAAATCTCTTACAACAATGAAATTTTCTCTTTCTTATGCTCATCTTTTCCCGGAAGCGTCCGACATTTATTTTTTCTCAAAACTGCATACCGTTCCCGTTGATTCGGATCGCGTAGGCGATCATTGCGGCATTCTTTTGTTTCACCTTCATTAGTCGTGAGATGCTTTTTTGGTGGCCCGCTCTTCGAGCTTAGTCATACACAGTCGGAGATTCATCGCTGCTCTCTGAGCCCTGATCTTGAAGCTTGCCGCTTGGCTGCTCGGCTTTGTTCGCTTCCCCTTTGTGCTAGTTGAATCAGAATAAGTGGAATCGTAACAAACGTTTGACAACACGAGCGGCGACAAAGACGGCGACGCTGACAACATTACTGTAGAAGCTGCAACATCGGAAGGGATCCATTACCAGAGGCACTTCCTTCCACTATTCAGCCAGACACGGAATGTCGCTCGGACTGACAAATTAACTCGATCGCCGATCGGCGCATCAAACAAGGGCAACAGCTGATTATCATCTCGGATTCACAGTAGATGTAGAGCCTAAGTCGAAATGTCTGCATAGGGATGAACTGATTGTGAGTTTCCAACGAGGATTTCGAGACGAGGAAGGAAACATCGAATTAGGCTGACTCATCACGGGAACTTTCTGCCGCCGGAGGGATCACTTTCGTCGTGCCGGGGAGCTGAGATGAAACATCAGGAGAGATCCTTCCTCATCTTTTTTCCCATTCACGCTTTCTCAAATATGTTTTTTTTTTCACTCAACCTGGACTCGTTCTCAGATCGTGGTCGGCTCCTCAGCCTTGATCATCGGACGCCGATCCGACTCGCTAGTTAGTCTGTTTGTTGGTCGCTTGCTTCGTGGGCAGGTTGGAGCAGAAAATGAAGCTCGCTCGATTTGAGTAAACAGAACGGCTATGGATAAACACAGAGCGGAAAGAACAGAGAGCGAAAATCAACCAACGAACTAAGCATGCAGCCGAATGCGGGCTCCACGCAGTCTGCGGAGCCACCAACGAACGAATCGGACGACACGACCAACGTAGGCATCGGCCAACAAGTGAAGCCACGAATCAACAGACTAACCGAGTCGAGCAGGTTCACGTGAGGGGACTCAGGAGTGCAGGTGGCTGCAATGGTCCCGGACGCCGAGGGAGAAGAGTTTCAGTTCTCCTCCGTTCAGAGATTCGCAACGTGATAATTGCATTCCACTCCCATCTCTCCTCACCGATCGTCGTGGATGCACGGAGGAGGTGAAGAGGAGCTGTTTATTGACAGTAGCCATCCATTAGTAGAAGGATCAATCAGCGTGGCGCTCCTCTGAACGTAGACCAACTACAGAGAGCGAACATTCTCCTCTTGATGAGGGAGATTCTCAAACCCTCGAATCAGAAATCACAATCAAGCTAGAGCTTGGTTCGCCGAAACCACTTGCGAACGAATCCATGCCGCGATTAACATCGCAAACGACATTGAAAGTTTGAAAATTCAATTCGATTCCAAGATTCTTTTCTGAGTTCGTTGTCCGAGGAGTCAAATCATGCATCTCAGGTGGCACTTCCGTCCACGGATGGAATCATCGTGGACCGCACTCAGACACCACCGAACTGTGACTTATCGAAGCGGATTCATTCTCCGCTTTGATGAATCGAGGCGTTCCACACAAGAGAGATCGACGCAAGACCTTTACTCCGGGGCCTACCACGTCCCCGATCGGCGTCTTTCATCGAACACATATCGCATAATTTAGAGCTGGATCTCGATTTTGAATTGGCAGTCCTCGAGCTCCGCGTATTCATCAACACGCGACTCCAATCGATCCGCTTTGTTCGTTTGAATTCTCTCGTTTTGTATTTACTCTGATTGGGGTTTACATAAAAATCGTCGACAATCGACTCCTTGCCTCGGTTTTCGGTCTCAGAAGAGCGGCGCGGCGGGTCCCTTTAGATCATTGTCGTAGTCATCATCGTCATCGTAATCTTCGTCATACATTCACATGCACACTCTCCCTGAACGGGCAGGCAGGCAGGCAGGCAGGCAACGCACAACACGAGAGAAAACGAAACGGAGCAGACAGCTGTAATGACCAACGGAATGTGGGCCTCTATCTGAAGAGAAGGAAGCAACAAATAAAAAAAATACCGACTCCGAGATAAAAAGCTCAAACATTAACAGTCCCAGAGATCGAAGGACGCGCCTCGACCAACACTTTCCTCGATTATTTTGCTCTGGATTGGGAGGGACCGTATGTGAGCGTACACTCCGCGCGCGCAAAACTCAGCGTTTGTTTCGAATGAATTCGCTGAGTTTCTCGAAAAGTTTCCGTGGAAGATTTGAGTTCGATGTTTTCAGTTTTTCTAGCGTCCTCTCGTCCTCCAAGCAGGAAATGACAGTTCTTCCAGCTTTCGATTCACTGTCCATTGATGTCGCAAGTCACCCGACGCAAAGGACTCCATTCTGCCCACACGGTGCTTTTGGGGAAATTCCGACAATGAGTTTCATTAATCATCAGAACTTCTTGGACCAGCATGGTAATAGTAGCTCTTCAGTTGAGTGTAGTCCTAGAAGGTATCGCGCGAATTCTCAAAACGGTGGAGAGCAATCGAAAACGGAACACAGCGGGTTCGGGTGACGTTCGCCTGAAATGTCTCGGGCTCGCTTCCGTAGAATTGGACGCGGAACATCCATTCTGGATCGAACTCATATCGAAGATCGAGATGTCATGCCGAACGGTGGCTCTGACAAAGCACCACGGCAGCAGCACAGGCTGAGGATGCACGCGTTCTCCGAGGAACAACTCCGAACCGAAGTTCATTCTTCCACTGAAAACATGAGTCGGGCGTCGTACAGTACAGAACGCGCTGAGGAAGTGTGAAGGGTTTTTTTTACTGCTAGAAGGGAAGACCTTTACGCACCTGTTTCCCCTACCCCTGCATGGTCTGGGCTAGCCCAGTCTGAAAATGAAAAAAGAAAAGATAAGAGGCCCCTCTCTGTCATGTGGGGAGGCCTCACAGCACAGACAGATGGTTTAAACCCCAAGGCTTCGACGACAACAACGACGGCTGCGATGGAGGAGACGACGACGACGATGTAACATTCTGCCGCGACCAATATTCTTATTGCTGTGAGTGTCGTTGTTGAAGCGCTCCAGCCCTTATTGTATGGGAATCTCGTTCGCTCTCTGATGATCCAAACAATGCCGCGAATTCGTTTCTTCTTCAGGAACCAAACAACCGTCCGAACGAACGAGCGACCGGCCAGTCAGGTACACCGTCAGAAAAACCGTCAGCGAGGAAAAAATTCAGAGAAACGAGTGTGAGTCAGTGAGAATCCATGCTTCGAATCGAGCACATTTCGCTCGTCATTATTTCGCGGCCCGCTAACTTTACGCGAACCCCAAATGCGCACTACGATGAAACTCCACTTCAATCCGACGGTGTAGTCGGCCACTCCAGTTTTATCACCTGACTGAAGTTGCAGCTTTTGGGCTGATGGAAAAGTCACTTACGGTTCTTCCACCGGTTTCCTCACCTCCGCTTGGTGTTCTTTTTTTTTTTTAATTTCCGTGGACGTTCTGTCCCTTGGAGCTCCATTTCAATGCTCTTCTCACCAGCTCTTCTCCCGTTTCTTTCAAATTTTCTCGAATTTTTCTTTCCGTGGATTTCTGACTCATCGTTCACTCCCTAAAGTTGGCCCAACTGCAATCATTCTTCAATCTCAAATTAGACATTTTTCCGTTGAGATTTCCGATAACGAAACCGTATCGTTCCCGACTGACATCCGGAGCGAGGCTCCAGGACTCCCACAGCGATTCCCGTTCCGACTGCGCGAATTCACTGTTTCTTTTTTCTATCAGATCTGAATGCGCCGATCGTTTGTAATTCATCGCCGAACGAAGTCGTTCCATATTCGCGGAACTGAGGTCAAATTTAATACCAGTATTTCAACTTTTTATCTCTCTTCTGTTCACACCGGTCGCTGGCTTCAGGCTTTTCGACAGTATCGTACCAGCGACAAGAAAAACGGCGATTTTCTCCGTCACTTCTCAAACGAGCCAGCCCTTCGTTCCGATCTGTGAGTGAAAAGTTTCCATTTGTGAAAACGAATCAGTCAGCTGGCCGCCAATCCATTGGATGGGTGAGCATGAAAGAAAGCAAGAAAAACTAACTAATCCGGCCCTAATTAAGAATAAAAGCAACGCGAACAATTTGAATAAACGTTTTCGTTGTTGCCGCCGCCGCCACGACCGCCAATGTTGGAGAGAAGAGGGCGGAACAAGTTGAAGGAGAATTTTTCGCGTGGCTACATCAACTGCTTCAAATTGAACCCCTGAAGACACGGACCGTGGAGGAATTGACGTTGCCGATGACGAGCATTTTAATGAATGAGCAGCTCTCATTCCTAGAGTTCAGAGACAGCACACGATTACTGACTTTATTACCTTTGAGTCGGACTGAGGCTTCGGAAACACGAATTGAAATCGCCGGAGAAACTCTCGGGGTTTCTCGATAAATTTCGCCCGAGGCTCACACAGACGACCTCTACGTTTGGTGTGGAGACGTGATCTTCCGGGTTTTCCACGGCCTCGTTCTCAAACATTATTAGCGAAGACATATCCCACTTAGAAACGGTCGGTTGCGAAACGCTACAGATTCCTGTGAAACAACTCTTGTCCGGGCTCGCAAGACAGATCAACGGATCGCCACCCTGCTGAATGTCATGGGGTCAAATATTTCTCCGCCTGCGCTGAAGTTTCGAACACTCCGTTACATTGGAACGATCCTTCAAAATGTAACGGATAGCAGTTCTCAATAGTGAGCATCTTCTGGAGGAATTTTCTGAATTTCTTTCGTTTAATTGTCTCAACATCCGATTCGAACTCCGGAATTCAAGACCCGGGCTCATATTCCTCCGGGACAGCAGATGGCGGTTCTCGGAAAGAACGCTAAAAATTCGGTGTAGGAGTCCGTCGAAGATCGATCACTGCACTGCTCTCTAATCGGATCGTCCCGCTGATCGGCTGAGTGAACCTCGAAGCCGTCGGCTGACCGACTGAAATTACGGGTAAAAGAAAAACGAAGCAAACCGATGAACATGAATAGCGAAAGAAGAGCTCCGAGCAGAGATAACACGATGATTAAACGAACGCTTTTCGTTCAACAACGAGACCTAATTGATGTTATATATTACCAGCATCGAGCGAAGAGAATAAGACTCGCTCGCTCGCTCGCTAGCTAACAGCCATCGAGCTAGCTAGCTAGGCAGGCAGCGAGAAAGAAAAACTCCGCCTGAACGCCAGGCGGCGCCCCTCAATTTTAATAGCGAGTGAGTGAGTGAGTGAGCGAGCGAGCAAGCCATCCAAAGTAGCATGAGGCCAAACTAAAACCTAACATTTGCTGCCTACGCCGCCGCCGCCGCCAACAAAAATCCCAACTTCCCGAATTGCCAAGCAAACTGCTATTTTGAATGGCATCATCATTATTCCTGCGTACAAAGCATTCAAACCCGGCGCGTAGTTCTCCGAGTCCGAAGTTTTCATTTTTTCTCCTCCGTTCGTGCCTCAACTCCCGGGAGTGCTGTGTTCCCCACGCGAGGAGCCCGATCACAGAACCGAAATCGCTTCATCGTCATCGCACGAACAATCAAAATCCCGGGGGCCATTATCATCATCATCATCGTTACGATCCCATCACGGCCATCGTCTTCATCAAAATTATCATCGCAATCTTCATCAGAAACAACTAAACTTCTGATCTGCGTTGACCTAATTTCATTTTGAGGTTTTCGCTCGTGTCAACAATCGCGACTGTTTTTCTCGCTCCGCATTCGTTCATGGATTCTGTTTCGTTTATGGAAATCCCTTCTTTTTTCCTCTAGTAATGTTCTCACCCTCGCTCTCGGCATTTTTCTCTCCTCCACTTATTATGCGATGAACATCATTTGAAAGAGTTCCATTTCAATTAACCCAGTTTGCAGAACTTTAATCCGGGAAGACTTTCGGAATTACTGTGAGATTTATCGCCATCCCTGAGAAATCCTATTTCACAAAAGAAAACTCGGACGAGCGTATCGAGTAATCTTCTGAGATTTCGAAGTAAGGGTGTTGTGCTAATTCTCCCTCGCTGCGATTGAAGAGTCGCTGACGCTACGCGGAATTCCAACTTTAGAGCTCTAATGGCAGTTCTTCAACAATTGGGCGATTTCGTGACGGGATTTTTGTTCCGCGCTCTCGGTTCACATAATCAAAGCAGAGATCACGAAACTGTGCTCTTGGCGCTGCATTTTTCTCTCGCGTTTCAAGCCCATTATTCGAGCCCACAATGTGCGAGAGTGACGGGATGTTCAGTGCACACTCTACAAAGACAACATTCTTCAGCAACAACAGCAGCAAGGGTCGAGTGAAATCCTTTTTCGAGTTCTGGGAGTGGATGGAACAGAGCGAAGCGGCACTGTGTGCGACGTCACCCTTCGAGTCATTTCGGGATTTCTGATATGAAAGTTTGATAGAAAAAAAAACAGAAAATCGCGATTTCAAAGAAAGTCGAGGAAAGAGTTACGATTCCAATCATGATTCGATTGGAGAAACGGAATCGAACGGAGCCCGATTTACCTAGAGTCGGTTTACCAGCCTCGAGGCATCGAGAAAATCTTCCCGAGGAGTTCTATCTTGGGAACTGCATCGATCTTGAACACAGTTGAAATAAGAACCGTCGGCGTCGTCAACATACATTTATACAGATCGTGTTTAAAGCATACAAGAAATGGGATTTTCAGTGCAAAGTTCAAGGACATTTCCGACGTTCCTTCTCCATGCATGCCTTCCACTGATCTCGTCATTTCTCCAGAGAAGCTTCCCTCGAAATACTCGCTTCTTCTTCCCCGTGCCTCGGAAAGTCTCATTTTCACCTCGAATGATGAACTGGAACCCTCTGATCTAGTGACCTCAATGAGCTCAATTTTATCGGATCTCTGAGGATCAGGAACACACGCTTCTCTGACTTTCTCCGGAATTAGATGGAAGAGTGAACATAGAGAATACATATCAAGGGAGGGTAATTTGACACTGTGTCGGGCGGGCCAGTTCGTGAATTCGTTGAATGCCGAAACATCGCTGGATTGATGCTTCGGTCGCTGAATCGATTCAGCTGCATCGAAATCGTGGTATCGATGTCAATGTTGTGCAACCGAACCAGCAATTAACAACAGACAAGCTCACTCTGCCTACTGACTGTACTTACGAAACACCAGTGGCATTCCACCGTTGATCAGGCCTTCCGAGCAGCAGGAATTTGCACTGAAATTGAAAATTTCCGATTTCCGATTGCTATGACGGACTTTGCTCCCTCGCGTTTCCCCGAAGCACTAATTTCTTCGCCGCGACTTTTACGGCTGATAGATTGAGGAATCGCTTCATCGATCCGAAATAGACGACCTAGGAATCGGGAAAACGATCAAAGCTGCGTGATTCGTCCGGCTTCCTCCAAATCTCACAATGGACGGCGGCAGGGAGGGAAGAATGGAATTTCCAGCAGATTTCCAGGGGGAGATTCCGGCTTTCATCTTTGAAACGAAATAGGAAAAACTGGAATGAGGGCAAGTCAATGGAGGCAGGGAAAAATCGGTGGAGAACTTCCATTCTTGTTCAATGAGCTGAATCACTGACGAGGAAAATGAAGATTCGGCGTCGGGCCATGAAGATGACGGGAGGACAGCGGAACGGATGGAGAGGGTTTAGGTCGAGGAAGGAACTGCTGGAGGGAAGCGACCGAGGCACAAAATGGGAACGCAGCATCGGATGGCCTTCGCTCTTGCACGATAGGGTAGGGAAAATAAATTATCCCAAACAATGATCGGAAGCCAACAATAGCATCATAATGGAATCCATCTGCGCTCCGTTGAAGTTTGTTTGCTTCTTCTGGTTGGGCGAGAGGGAAAAACGCGTCGACAACTTTTGATCTCGGAACGCGCTTTTAGATCGAATCGTTCCCTCGGCTGATAATTGTCGACCTTTCTCACGGAACTGGATGACGAACTCATCAATTTCTCGGTTGAAGGTTCCCGGAGAATATGAGGCTGCAATGGAGAATGAACCGAAGCGTCGAAGCTGAGACGGCGCAGCTGAAACGATCCAACTGCGGTAGTGGAACGTTCCAGCAATATTGATACCCCGAACGATACTTTGGCGGTGCCCAACGAAAGCAGTAGTTTTCTCGTGGAAAAAATATTACCTCAAAAAGAGCATTTCATCCCCATCCACCTTCCACGAAGTGATAGTCGCTCCTGAAAATGCAAAAGACGCACTACATGAACGATCGAATTCCGAGACAGCATTCGTTCTTGTTCCTAAAAGCTAACGATTCTTCACAGAATCCGACAGCCCTCGATCGAGCCAAATCAGTTTCACACTGCACGGGTCGGGCACCGCATGAGAAGGATCTCTGTCGGAGAAAATTGCGACTTTCCTCCTTCTTGCGTCACGGACAGAACTCCGGAGGAGTTACACGAGCTCAAGCGGCGAAAATTCAGTGCATTCAGGACTCGAGTGAGGCAAGCGATCGAAAACGGATTCAGGAATACTCTGTGGAAGTCTTCTCGAGAATGTGGGCTTGCATAAGTGAGCAGCTAAATCAAATTGATTCTTAATGCACCGTGTCGAACAAGCTGGAGGTAAAGAAATTTAAGAAGAGCTAGAAAAATGCAGGTACTTGGGAGAAAATTGGGGAAAATTTGCTATGAAATCGGTTCACATCGCTGAGAAGCTTAATGACCCAACAGTCTTTGCAACAAGAATCATCGGTTCAGAAGCGGCAGTTTCTTCAGCAAGTCAAGAAAATTAGGAGAGAAAGGGCATCTCACGAATTCTCATATCACTAAAACTGTCTTGACTGATTCAAGAGGAGAAATGTTCGTGAAGAAAATGGAAAAGTGTTGGAAATGGGAAAAAAACTTGACTGTCATTCGCTCTCCATGAAAATTAAACAGCGGCGTCAGAGGGAAAAGGCTGTTGGTATTTTTTCACTTGATTTTCTACCTTCGTGCTGTGTCTAATTCGTCGACTGGCGACTGGGCCACCGCTTTCCTCTTTCCCTCTATAACCCAGTTCAGAACACGCGGGGCCAACGTTCTTTGGCAACAACTCGCGGTTCCGCTTTCAATCAAACCTTGAAATGGAAAAACTCAATTACCTCTGGCGGAAAAAAAATCCATCTACCCATCCTTTCATCTTCCCATTCATTCAATCACCTATCCAGGTATTCATGGCTGCACAAATCCGTGCAGTCACCAATACGATTTCGCATCAATTTTTCCATCCTTGCACGGCGGGCGTGCAGAATGAAATTACGGATCCATGCATCGGGAATCACAGCACGATACTCAGCTGCTGGACGTTGAACTGCACGATCGATATCTATTCCGAATGCACTGGAAGGTCATTCAAAATGCTATAACCCCAACTGACACTGAATGATAACGCTGTGAAGTTTCCGTTACAACAAAACAGTGATAATTTTCTTTATTATCGTTTTGGGGAGGATTTCATTCATTTTCATCATCTGTTTCTGAAATTCATTTCCGTTCTGTTCTCAACTTCAGTTGATATAGATAGTTTTTCTAAAGTCCTTCATCATCCTCGTCTGCAAGTTCTCGCTCGCACGCGTTTCGGTATCTCACGTGTCACAGTTCCGTCTCAACTCTGCGCTGAATAATTATGTGTTTGTCTGTTCATACCGTCGAATCTCGTATTTGGCTACAAGTGCGTGCAGTCTTCTCTGTCAGTGCCGCAGTAAGATGTCTCGACCGGACCGTTGTGTCATCCGTACCCTGTGACACATAGCATTCAGCAGAACGTGAACACACGAAATGAAAATTGTACTAAACGACAGCTAAAGTAATGAACGCAAAACGACAATGACAATGTGTGTTCTCGTGTATTCGTGTAAATATATAGGCATATTCTATCTCAATCTGAGACGAGATCATCGCGCTGGGTTTGGAGAAGAAGGCCAAAGGTTGTTTCTCGAAACGGGGTCAGAGACGGCAAAGTCAGAGATGGGTGATGTGACGATAAATAGAATTAAAACGAAACGGGACGTACAAGGTTCCTAGAAGACTGGGTGTGATTCACCAGCGGAGAAGAAGAATCCTAGTGGAGAAAGTTTCAAAGGGCATTGATGTCAATTGTTGTCGCACCGATGGGTCTGTTCAGTCCGGCAGCAGAGCATCTTACGGCAGCAGCTTGGTGTTGATCGGAAACGACCTGATATTCTGTTGGTAGTTCTCAATTGATGAAAATGATCTACAGCACTTGTGAGATGGTGGTTGTTGTTGATGTTCTTGAGCTTGTTCAGGTTTAAGTTACAATTTACGGGTCAGTCAATAATAAATACTATTTGCAGCAAAAGAATATCATCTGCGGCTCACTTGTATCGCGGCCCACACGCACACGTAGCAGACACCACGTTCTGCCAAACTCTTCAACGGAGCCTTTCAATGAGGCTCTACCGTTTTCACACGGTGTCGACTTCCTCGAGACTACAAACTACAACGTCAACTACTACTGCTGCTACGGCTCATCACTCTCTTATCATGAGCTACACATATTCATTCTTATATATATATATATATATTTATCGTTTCAATGAAAATAGTAGTCATAATAATTATTATCTCCATAGTGTATGGTTATCTAACACTCATCTGATCTGTTTGCATATTTCGGAATCATCGCGACTACTTGAAATTCAACGATGTTGGTCAGTCTCGTAACGAATCGTCCCTCCAGTCAACAGGTTGTTCGCTTACCGAGTATTTTTTCAATTCGACGACAACCACTAAGCCACCACGTTACTCGATACCTGCCGGTAAATTGGCTGCCTGGCGAGCCGGATTCGTACGAAAGGCTGACGGACATGAAGGGTGGCCCAG
Organism: Neoseiulus cucumeris; assembly: GCA_021527715.1. Lineage (NCBI taxonomy): Eukaryota > Metazoa > Arthropoda > Arachnida > Mesostigmata > Phytoseiidae > Neoseiulus > Neoseiulus cucumeris. Next base: position 1,330,884 of record JAJSRV010000015.1, read on the forward strand.
TGAGTGGTTCTAATAGAGTCAGTGTCGTCGCCGGAAAGATCGTAGCATCGATACAAGCAGATAGTTAGCAAAGTCTTTGGGAATTCCAGTGGCTATACTGTGTCGTTGGAACGCGGGGCAGATAATTATGTGCACCAAAAAAAAACATCTTCGGAAACGGTAGCGGCAGCTGTCAATGCGGAAGTCAACCGCCGGATTGAAATCGTGGCGTGATCTTGTTGGCGCAATGTATATGTTATACCCAGCTGTAACTCGATTAAAAGAAGCACTACGCCTCCCGGAAAGCGGAGACGGCGAACACAGCGGAGGTGTTCGAAAAAAATGTTGGCGAACTCTTTGAGGATCTCGCAAGGTTTTGGATTTAGGGCTTCATCACAGCCCTCTTTGGCACCACCACTGTCATGGGTCGATCGAGGGACTGAACTATTTGTGAACAGACACACAGTCGCAACAAATGGACCGGAAGACAGACAGACAGACAGACAGAACAAGACATAATGAAACAACAGGGATTCACATTTCCACAACACTTTTCGTGGTGCAATAATTGTCCCTCGGTGTTCTCTGAGAATCTACAAGTGAACTAGCTCTTTAGAGACGGTTCGCCCCTGGAAGGAGGAGTGTGGGATGGATTTTTCTTCAACATCATCAAGATGTAAAGATCTGAACTGCCGTTTGTTGCAAGTTCGGCCTCTACTCCATGTAACAACGCTCTAGACCACCTGAAACGGCGGTCTTTCACACCGAGCACAGACTGCGTTCTTCGTCACGGAATCCCACTTTGCACCACGTTTTCCTCTGCCCAATCGGATTTACCAGCTGAGACAGTCGATGAAATTCCATGCGAGTCGGCCAGCTTTCCGTTCTTCTGACGATGAAAAAGTTAAACCACGATAATTTCCCAGTGTTCAACATTTTTTAATAGGCAATGTAGAATACATTCGATATATAGGGACTTTGTTGGAAACGGCGTCTTTCAGGCTTGACGACATTCGATGGACGGACATCGCGGATTTCTCGCACGATCACTGGCACGTACACTGGCATGCAGGCGTAACTCATAAGTTGCTCGCCTGCCACCTGCCTTCGCGATTCTAAGTGGGATAGGTGGGTCGGTGGGCAGTGTCATCCGGCTGTCCGTCCGAGGAGGCACTTCATCTACGGTTTTGTCTAGATAGCAGTTTCGAAAAAAAAGAGAGGATGATGATCATGGTGATTTCGTTTTTATACAGTGGCTGTATCCGAAGGCAGTTGGAAGTGAGTCCTTGGTAGAAGCACTGTCCTTTCGATCCCATACTCATATAGACACGTTTGCTTTAGTTCTCATACACAATGTGACCCCATATAAATTAAAACTGCTGTTGCGGTTGACACACACGCACTCTTGAGATTCTCGCTATCCGACGAAGAACTCGTTTGGGGAACAACGGTTCACTGCTACCGTTGTTGCCGAATACGCCTCCGTTGACAGTGGTGTTGCCGCAGCACGTTTTGTTGCTGACGCGGCTGTCGTTGTTGTTCTTGTTGTTGACCACGCTCATTGACTGACCACCGGCGGGCCAGCCTGCTGCCCGCCTTGACGCTGCGTGACCCATGTACTGAAGACCTCTCTACAGTGGGAAACGACGCATTCGTTTGAGCAGTACTCCTTATCCCACTCGGCACACTCGACAGCTGCGTTTCCACAACCCTTCCTCCGACACATGGGTTTGTGGTTGCATCCGTCTTCCTCGCTGTTCGGCGTCAGCGGTGGCTCGTTGTTGTTCAGATGACCATTGGGGAACGAGTCTTTCGAGTCCTGCTGTTGAGGTTGCCGATGCTCAACACCGTTCTGCTGCACGGACTGCTGTAGATGATCAGGAGTCTCGGTTTTGATCGCAGGTGGCTGAGTTTGCGCCTGCTGCTGGGGCGGCTGCTGCTGAGCAATTTCCGATTTCATCGACTCTGGCAGCTGTTGGACGTGTATTGCCTGAGGGGCTTGCGGCAAGGGTGGTTGTTGGACTTGGTGTTGTTGTTGCTGCTGCGGCTGTTGGGACTGCGGTTGTTGTTGAGGAGGAGCCTGAATCTGTTGAGGTTGTTGTTGTTGCTGCTGCTGAACGAGTTGACTGTTATCCAATTGCAATATCTGAGGTTGTTGTTGTTGTTGTCCTAACTGTTGCATGTGCATTTGTTGGCCCAACATTTGTTGTCCTTGAGAAACTGGGGGGTTCATCTGTACAATGGAAGCTTGTGGTTGTTGGGCCTGATTCTGATGGTGCTGCTGCTGCTGTGGCTGCTGCGGCTGCTGCTGTTGCTGAACCATCTGAACCGGACCACTTGTCATCGGTACTTGAACGTTGAGCGTCGAATGGCCGGCGTACTGGTTGTGCATTTGGTTAGTCGTGTTAAGATACTCCGACCCTGGCTGTTGCACCTGGAGGTTGCTGTGTTGCGCGTAAATGATCTGCACGGGTTGTTGAGGCTGCTGAGCCATCTGTTGAGCGGCCCATTGCGCTGGGTGATGTTGTTCGATCATGACAGTCTGGCTGAACGTATTCTGGGGTTGATTGGGAGGCGCGCTCTGAGGCGGACTCGGCAGCGAATCTTGGCCTCCACCAGATTGGGCAACGAGATTGGCTTTGTACGCCGTCAACGCTTTCAGATACTCCTTCTTGGCATCATCGGCTTTCTGCTTGTACTGATTCTTCTTTTCGACTTCGAGGCCCTCCCACATCGACGCCACAATCTTTGACACTTCACCAAAGCTTGCGTTCGGGTTTTGACCCTTGATCGCAGCCTGCGTATCTCGGAAGAACATGGCGTACGCCGACAGTGGTTTTTTAGGCTCGTTAGGATCCTTCTTCTTCTTGGTTTGCTTCTGCTTCTTGATCGGGCCGCCACCCGACGAGGTTCCGTAAGAGTCAGGAGATCCAGCCATGGGACTTGATTCTCGCGTCAACTCTTGAACCTGTTGTTGCTGTTGGCTTTGATGCGGCTGCATATGAGGCTGAGCATTTTGCATAGTTGTTGTTGTTTGCATGGGCTGGGGTTGCATTTGGACCTGTTGTACTCCGAGGTTGGTGTACTGTTGTTGGTATCCCTGATTTGGCTGCCACATATCCTGCGGGGTGAATCCCATCATATCCTGATCGGTGGTCTGATACAATCCAACGCCTGCACTCGTCTGCACGTAGCTCTGAGTGCTCGGCACATAGTACGATGTGGTCACTGAGTCGGCAGTTGGGGTAACGGCTGCAGTGACAGCACTCGCAAACTGATTCAAACCGAAATCGTCGCCGAAGCTGGGCGCGTGGAATTCCATTGTTCAAATTTCACAGATATTCACAAATAAACTCCTGTCTGCCTCCTCTCGAAGATTTAACGTAAAGTTCAGTATCCAAAATGGTGCGAGTCGTTCAGAGAATTCCGCAGAAGATGCCGTTGCACGCAAAGCCGTTGAATCGATCGGGTATACGATTAGGCTTTGCTTTCCTAAATCCGGGGAGTTCGACCGACGATGATCTCGTCGGCGGTGGGATTGGGTATCCGAAGCGTTTGTACACGACACAGAGTTAAAACCTACCTAGGGAGGACACGACTAGGGCACACTGGTCACGTTGCACACAAAATTCCTCGATGCGGCTGGAACTCATTTCAGTGACGGAATCAATTGGTAATCCACTGGAGAAGTTGTTCGAAACGTTCGTTGCAGTTCGCCGAGGACGCGTTCCTGGTATTTGGAGTAGTCCCTGACTGAACACTGGAAGTGTATATTGGAAGACACTGCAGTCCACACAACTGTTTTGCCACGGGTAACACTGAAGCTTCTTTCGATGCCTGCTATATCAGACACGAGACACGACGACTCTTCGTGCTTTGCTGATCGCGGCACACAACCGACTAACAGATCCAACGAATAGACGCCGCGTTTCAATGGATTGACGCATTCTCCACACAACAAGGTCAGGAGGGGGATCCGGGCGGCTGTTCTGTTCGGGAGAGAGAGGAAGCCCTTCAGCGGCAAATTTGAATCCTAGAAATCGTAGACTCGGTTTCCCGGCGATCGAGGTATTCTTTCCGAACTCTTCAGACGGCTCGAGACTTCCGCGTAGAAGAACCTCGAAATGAGCGTGCGATCTCTTGGGAAAATAGTCGTTGCACACTGAGAACCCGAAGGAAAGTCGTTGATCGGAGATTCGCGCGGCCCAGCAGACACAGTTTGGCATAGAGTCTTAGCTGAGTGAGAGAGGAACCCGCGCGAATTCGATTTTATGAGCTCGTACCTCGTTTCTGAAGCTTTCGCTCTCTCGCAATATTTTTCTCATGGAGGCTAGGGGCTGAAATTCTGGGAACGCAACCGGCCAGAGAACGATATCCCCTTAGGAGCGGTCAAGAACTCTGGGAGAGTTGGATGTCCAATATTTGAAGATCTAGCGGCGAAACTTACTGAAATGAAGCCACGAGATGATGGCGGAGAATAGTGAAATTCATGGTGATCCGAAACAGGAAAACTCGGAACGGGCGAGTGTCCCAGAATCCGATTCCGCTGAGACACTGCAGGACCCCCGTTTCGGATTCGATCATTCTGTCACATGGTTCTGTTTGATGAATCTAATTTCCCTTGGGAGGGGAGGGAAGCTTTGCCGCATCGGCAACAACTCCATTGCTCGGATACGAAACGTGGGACTACGATGGAATTTCCGACTCCGATACGCTATGATGTAGTGGAGTGGGGAGCTCCCACGTGACGAGCCGACTCTTAAGATTGTGACATGCCTCTTGCAGTTGAGATTATTTATAAAAAAAATTAAAAATATTCAGTCTCTTATATTTCATTTAGAGTTCTTCATTGCTCGAAACTCGGTCTTGCGGATATCGCCAGCCACAAATTGGCGCTCAAGATCCTCAATCGGTAAGACACACTCTGCTGTTCGTTGAACGATAGAAAACCTCATCTTCAAAAAAAGCATGTTCGCCCCCTGCGCGGCTTCTCCCAGAGGACTCTCAAGAGAAGCTGTGTGCTATCTCGCCCCCACGGTCACTCACCGCAGCCTCATTTTGATGAGGCATGTTCGAACAGTTTTCTTTGCATAGATTGAAAAACGAAATGTTGAGCACATGAGAATACTCAAATCATCCTCCACGGTGAATATGATTGGGCAAGATCGGAAAAACAGTTTTTCTCTAGTAGAATGAGCCGTTGTGAGTAGCAATTGCAGCACAATCTACAAGCTCTCAAGATAAAAGTCAACAGCAGAACTAAGGCATTCGCTGACTCAATTGAATGGCCGACTCAATATCTCTGTCAAGTCCAAGTCAAGTACACCCTCAAGCATTGAGATTACTTTCTCTGCGTCTTTTTCCTTTTGGAGCTAGCATGATGATAGCAACACTTTCGATTCGAGATCATTTTTAGATCAAAGTTCTTCGATTTCGTGGAAAACCATTTGAGGTGTTCTCCGATGAAATTCGGAGCCGTTGATAGCGGAATGAGGACAGAGAGAGATTGCTCAGAGTTCAAATCATCGTTTGATCATTCTGATAATGGCGAATAAGTGTTACGCTGGCAACGTAGCGAGCTCTTCCACGGTCTACAGTCCTTGTTCTCATCGCTGGAGTCGTAAATTCTCAGACTAGCCATTTTGACCCAGTGATGATAAGAGAGCTCATGGTGTGCGAAACGCCAAGATTTACTACCAGTGATATATAACGCTCAAAATCATGGATTCCGATCCACTTCAATCAGAGGCCGGATCGATAGCAGTGATAGAAGGATTTTCGACGGCGAAACCGCAAATGATTGGCCCATTCCAGTTCTGACTGAGGTTGCCTTGAAGGTCGTCCTTTCGATGAAGAAACACGTGCTTTTACTCGACGCTTCCGACAACTCCGTAAGCTCCCGTCCTGAGAAGTCTCCTGAAGAATCCGGAGCTCCTGATTATACCGAAATCCCTCACGTCCTTCGATCACTCCCGTGAAGGAGACGGATTCCTTATCTTCGAGGGGAAAATGTATGTCCTCGGTGAAGCGATTTTTCTCGCGGGTCGAAACTTCTCCTCGACTACTATTCCACCGAGCATCTCGTGCGGAGACGAGAGAGAACCCGCAAATCGAACCGAAGTCCAATGAGCAATGCTGTGTGAGCGTTCTCTGCCGACAGAAGATTCTCTGAATGTCACTCGAGCCGAATTCGTCACGTCCGTGGGTGCTTGACAGCTGTCGGGGAGCGAGGCTTCTCCTCCAGGCGATGAAGGTCGCGTCTTGAGATATCAATGGCTGCCTCCAGTGCGGGATCTTCTCCAAAGTCGAATCAAGAAAATTCCGATAACCAGAAGAAGATCAGGGGACGTCTAGAAAATTTCCACGAGATCATCGTGATCGGTGCAGGAATCGCCGGCCTGTCAACAGCCTTTCACATTCTCAGTGACAAGCCTGAAACAGACGTTTTGATTTTGGAGGCGCGAGACCGCATTGGAGGAAGGACAAACCATTCGAAATTGGGTGAGTGAGTCTGGTCCCATTCTCCGTTCCGACTCTAAAGGTTGCATAGGACAAGCTCGTTACCAGAGGCGCTTCGTGAGAGTTCTGGAAATTCTGTCGATGTTCACCCAGCGAAGAAATCAAAACTTTCCGCCGAACATGTGATCAGCTGTTGGTTAACTCCTGAGTCAAGAGCCCTGAGAGTCGAAAAATCCACATCGATTTTAACCGAAGGGAGAAGTCAGAGAAAATAACGCAAAGAATTCTCCGAGCTACTTTTTATGATAAATGCTCGAAAATTTGAAGATTTAGCTGGTTGTGCGATAACTTCGGGAGCAGTCTAGCGTAACCGGGTGGAAGGGCCGAACGTTTCGAAACTTCTCAACCCATACTCATCGTCGGACTGCTTTTTTTGTTGCGGTTTTTCCATCGGGTAGATTTGTTCATTAAAATTTATTAGCGTTTTTGTTGAAGCAAAAATAGTGAGTATTTCTCTCAGCGATTGTTGCTTAATGGTGATGGTTGCACTGTTCAAAGTTACAGAAGAGATTTTTTCGATCAAACTGAGTGCGATGAACCACTTTACAGGTGACGCTGTCGTCGAGTTGGGGCCAAAATGGATCCATGGAGTTTTGGGCAATCCGTTGTACGAATTCGCTGTAGCTCAAGGGCTCGTCGGATTAAACGATCAGAAATCTGCAGAGCACAACGTAGTTGCTGCCACGGAAAGCGGTTCTCAGGTGAGAGCTCCTCCCTCGATTCCGATTCAATGGATCATTGGTGCTTCTCATTTGTCCCGGCACGCTCTATATCCCTTCCCCCAAGCTTTGCTTGCCAGATCACCTCGTGGCGACGTGCTTCCAATCCAAGTTTTCACTTCAGGTTCCTCTGGACTTAGTTGACGAAATCTATTCAACTTATTTCTGGTTCGGAAAACGCTGCGAAGAGTATTATCTAACCCGACTCAAGCCATCGGCCGAATTCAATAATTCGGTAGGAAAGCACATCTATAGAGATATTGAGTAAGTCTGGCAGGAAGCTTCGTAGATGCCGGTACTTGGAGCCGGGAAAATTTCTTCGATTAAACGGGTGAACGGTTGACCGGGAAAAGGCTTCGAGTTTATCTAATCTAAATGTTTCGCTACTTTCTTTCAGCGCTTATCTGAGGCAGTTCCATGGCAATGATAAGAAAATTCGTCAAATGATCTTCACGCACGTGCTGAATCGAGACACATGCATCAGTGGCACCGACTCGATGGATAGCATTTCTCTTGAAGACTACGGGAGTTTCACGGAACTTCCAGGCGGCAACGTCTCGCTATCAAGGGGCCCTTTCGATGACATTTGTCATTGCCTATGCAGAGAAATCGGCTCTGAGAAGGTTCGATTGAAATGCATAGTGGAAAAAATCAGGTGAGCGCCTGCGGTAAGCCAAGAACAGAAATGAATGAATCCTTGATTCATGAGGCGCCTTCGGACTCTACAATTTCTTGGAAGGTACTTTAAGTCGATTTCTCTTATCACCAGATGGGGCACTGCATCCGAACACCCTGAGGCGGACGTAGTACGGATAGAAACGTCGGACGGAGTATTCCATTGCGCACATGTTGTTATCACCCTGCCTCTAGGGGTCCTTAAAGAAGCTGTTGACATGTTTGTACCTCATCTGCCCTCTGCTAAGAAACAAGCAATCGAAAAATTGCAGTACGGCACCGTAAATAAACTCTACTTCCATTTCAACAGGCCAGTTTTGAATAAGGTATTTTGACGCTTCAGAACTTTCCTGTTCAACGCAACCGACATATATCGAAACACTGTTGTTCCCGCAAAACATATCCGAGCATTCCGAAAATCTAGATAGTGGCGTTGAGCTTGCAAAGTTTCTAGTGAGTGTCTTCCAGGAGATCCACGAGATCGTGTGCTTGTGGGAGCCTTGCGATTATGTCGTGGAAGAATGGTGGAAGAAGATATTCTCGTTCACGAAAATGAATGACACCATCCTCTGTTGCTGGCTTTCCGGTGCCGAAGCTGAACTCATCGAGGACATCGACGACGCAGAAATCATTTCGAGAATCACTGACGTGCTGCGAAGTCTTTTGGCCGACCCGTATGTGCCCCGTCCTATTCGAGTCGTTAAATCGTCATGGAAGAGTGACATTTTCAGCCGAGGATCTTTCACGAGCCTCAGCTCAGACTCGAGCCAACAAGACATCGAGAATCTCGCGAAGCCTATTTACACCAAAGCTTTCCAAAGTCGGGTGAGCGCCGCTAGTTTTCGTTGGATAAACTCTACCATTTGTAGAATCTCAGATCACTTCAGGAACCTCTGCCGAATCTCACGAGAGATTTCTGCTCACTTTCAGCCAAAACTGCTGTTCGCTGGCGAAGCCACTCACGGTTCGTTCTACTCAACAGCCCATGGTGCTTTCATATCTGGTCGGAGATGTGCAGATATGCTGACTTCAGACGATTTGGAAGGTTGCGACCTGCCTGCAGGCTGGCTAAACTCAAGTTCTCGGCGGCCGAGTGTCAACGACCTCGAATCGTGGCTCAAGGGGATCGATATTCGTCGCGAGATCCGATGAGCCTGCACGGACATCAAAGTTGCGAGACGAACCGATCGTCACCGATCGTGACCGTTTCTGGCAATCACTTCAGACAAGCAATTTCAAACGAAGCAAACCTCGAGACTGCCATGAATCGGAACCGAACTTCTATACGAGTGTTGATCTGAAAGAAAAATCTCTGTTGGCCGAGTCTATGACTCGGTTCAGATAGCATTGTGCGCTTGGACGTAATCGGAACCATAGATATTACAAGGGACTCGAAGCAATATTTTGGAATGGATGCAATTATTGTCGCAAAATAACTTTCCTGAGCATTCCAGAGCTTACGGAGCGGTTGCAGAGTCATGAAGAGAACGTTCTCTATCTATTTGGACAAGTTAAGGTTTTTCGTTATTTCATGAGTGCAAGGCGCGAGAGAGTTTGTAGTTCCAATCGCATTTGTGATAAATTGCAGCTCCATGCCTAGTTTCTAAGAAATGGAGCCGATAAGAGTCTCGTGCAGAGACCTAAGTCAGATATTATGGTCTGCCCATGTAAACAAACTGAAGATAGTCCTTAATAAATTCAACTGATCAGAATGTTCCTCGAGTCGTTTTATTCTGGAAATCACGAAAGAACTGTTCATCACACAGAGTTTCTCACGCCCAGCAATTTTGTCGTTCGTGAAATTCAGCACGGTCGCCCTTCAGCATCGTCGCCGTTCTGTTCTCACAGTACCTAACTTACAATTAGTCACTCCTGAAGGAGTTTTCTTTTGCGTGCGCTGTACATTTATCGATTCCATTAAAAACACATTTGCAATAAATTTTAGGACGTGTACAAATGGACAGAATCAGGCTCAGCTCGCCCTATAAGCACACCACCATTCTGTCTTAAGAACTCATGAGTTCCCTCAAGTTTTCCCAATAATTTGGCTTGCCTGCTGAATGAATTGGTTGACGAGATCAGGTCCTTCTTGAGACGGAGGTAGGTTCCCAGTGATCTCTTTATTTTGAACAAGAGGAAGGAAAACTGTGACAAATTCTAGAGTGAAGGGGGGACTAATGATCTCTAGGAGTTCTGTCACGAAGTATCGAATCAATGACACATCGGTGTCCTGTCTCTGGTACAAGGCAGTGATGTAGTTCAGAACCGGGAGAACGCAACCTCTACAAACAAGGTGTATCATCCTGTCAAGGAGCATTTTTCTGATTTCAATCAAGACCAAAACGTCGAGTTCTGCATCGAATGGCTTCTCAAATAGGTCACTGTAGAGCTTCAGCAAACGATCGTGCAAAGTCGGCTGACAAATCGCGACTTCGTCGAGCAGAGCAAAGTGCATGGGAACGTGTTCAGTGTTCAACTTGAAATACGATGCTTCATTCACGATATATCGAGCCCAATGTATGGCCGCCATCGCCATTACCGGCAGTTGCACACAGTCGAACAGGATCGGGAGGTCACTTATTTTCGGTTCCGCACAAATTGAGCACATCTGCTCGATAGACTCCTGAGTGCGAACGAGTTCATCCTTGTTGAGGACGGGTGCCCGTCTGGGACCTTTCTTTGTCGTCTGTTCGAATACACTGGACGCGTAGGCGAGAAGAAAGATATATTTCGGCTTATGATCGGGATTAACTTTCGAGCCTGGCTTGAAGAGTGCGTCCAGCAAAAGTTCAAGTAGAGTTGGTTCTCGTATCAAATCTACCGGTGGAGGATCGCTGGATTTGTAAAGATTGTACAGAATAGTTACATCGGCTGGATTGAGAGCGTTTTTCCCAAGCATAGCGGCCATCGCCTGACAGGCTTTTGGATGTTTTGTCAGAACACCGCTCAGAGCCATGGCGATGGGAGTAGTATCACGTGTCGGTCTACTTCTTTTCCGGATTTCGTGAGCCAACCGTTTCGCGGACGCACCTCCCCGAGACATTCCTTCGAGGCTTAGAGCGTGGAGCAAACATTGAGCGTAGAGGTATGTATGCTCACCGTGGCCGATGAGTTTGGCCAGTTCCGCCAGACGTTCTTCGTTGGGAGGTTTTTCCAAACATCCACTGAGAGCTGTCCGCAGAACTCTCGCGAACACCTCGAGTTGCTGCGAGGCGGTCGATATGGATGTGATTTCTGCTTGAAAACCGGCGTCAGAAATCAGTTTTATCGTGAAGTTTAACATCAAACAATCCGGATATTCCTCAGCGAGGCTGTAAATCAGTTTTCTCCACGCCGGGTGATCGATCATCTGAGCCAGCCAAGCCGGAGTTTCTCCTTCGCCGTCGAAGATTGCGGCATCGGCTTTCGATGGTTCGAAGTGACGAACCAGCATATTCTTTAGTTGGGACTCCACGAGAGCTTGTACCTGGAAGGCGCCATTTCAGTCAGTCAATTTGAATGAGAGCTGAACTCTTCCTTCGAATGCTTCCAAAAAAAAGTCAGTCAATGTAGAAAGTACATATAGTCACAGAGAGAGAAAGGAAGTCTCCGTAGCGTACCTCATTGATTTCCATCCCTGACATGATGAGCCATTCTGCCAGAAGATTGGCTGTCTGAGCTACAGCGTGATAGTTTCCGATAAGGAGATCCACCGCTTTTTCTGGATCGCCACCATATTGGAGGAAATGCTTCAGAGTCCCAAAGATCGTCGGCTCCATGATGGAGTCACGAGACCCGAGAAGGGACTCGAACTCCTGAACCGAAGTTGCTTCCATGGGAGAGCCCATTTTCCTGGAAGCAAACAAATTTCGAAATTGAACGATGTTGGAGCTGGTGACAGTCGGCCTCTAGGTCACAAGTGAGTTTCTGCTACGGACATCGAATTCAGCGCACAGTTCTGATTACCCAACGAAATATATCAAGGGAGTTAACTCAGGGCAAACCCTCAGCCTTCCCGCATCCTGTTGGCAGCAACATGCGCGACCCGAAACGGATGTCAACGAAACTCTCAATTGGATAGGAGCAACAGGGGCTAATCGCTATCTTCGTGAGGAAGCAAAGTAGGGGTAACCGATTGCCCGTTTGTTTGCGCTATTTTTAATTGCGCGCCTCGAATCGATGAATGCCTCGAGTTCCTTTAAATCACTCTCGCTTACTGCTCCTATGATCTTCAGCCCAAAAGGAACACATTGCTTGCCTCAAGGGCGAGATCGCTGACTTCAAGAGAACCCATTCGTGTAATTCTGGAACGTCTTCCTTCTGTTTCTCCCAAGATTGTCTAATCCAAAGAGCTCACCTTGGCGGATTCTGAAGTTGATTCACACTTTGCACCAGGGGATGTTCTCGAGTTTCAGCCTGATTCGGTGTCAGAATTTCCACCCTCAGCTCAATATTGCTGTTTCTATTGCGCTTTTCTTCTCATTATTGATGTTTTGCTATCAGTCATCAACAGTTGCGGCTGAGACGGTACAGCCGGAGCGTTGGCAGAATCAACAACAACGAAACGTATTTGTTTGTTTCGACACACCGTATAGGTTTTGAGCTTATCTGGGATGAGCGGCGCGGTCCTTCTGAGTCGCGCCCGCCTTCTCCGCTCCTGCATGGTTTCAGTGGAGGAGGAATTTTCTCATGATGCGCAAGGAAGAATAAATGAAATGAGCGGATCAAACACCGGCTGCTCTAAAACGAGTCGTCCTGCCATAGCTGAGGCGTACAAAGGCTAGCCGCATGCGATGTACTCAACGGGTGACTGCACAGAATAGACGACAAATACTAGATTTTTGCGAGCCGCTCTCTTCGTCGCTCAACATAGGAACTTGGTCTCTTACCAAGAGTTGATGTCGGACGATCCTAATTTCTGTCAAAAGAAGGGACCATTGTTCACAAAAGTCTTTTTGCTTATTTTATTAGAATAGTTACTTTATCTGCGGCAGAGAAAACGTCGTCGAAACCTCGAACTCTATGTACAAAAATATTGCTTCATCTTCTCGATTTTCTCGTCGATTCTATAGATGAACTCTGTCTATCCGCAGGTAGGTTAGGCAAAATCAGTCCTGTCACTCATTATACACTGAGAGAAATTGGAGTCGTCCTGCAGAAACTTGAGGAATGGTCCCAATTCTGGGATACAATAAATACTAGTTGAAAGCGACGTGACATCGGTCGCGGACAAGATTTTCAAACGAGCTGCACTTCCGGAAAGCCGTGTAAAAATGCCGAGGACGTATCCCTGAAAAGTCTCTTCTTCGCACGTATGTACATTCACACTCACACACACTCTCTCTCTCTTTCTCATGTCGGTCGTGCTCTCCTCCTGCCGCAGCACTGAGGGGCCCTACCTAAGAAAATTCATTACGCGCAGCAGAGAGAAAGCCAACATGGCATAACTGAAGATTCCCAAACGCAACATAGCTGCATCACTGAATACAGGGCAGTAGGGGCATTGATAAGAGCCGCAAACGTGGCAAATCGACATCGCGTAAAGATGATACATCTCGAACATGGATTCGTTGAATCGCTCTGAAAAGATGGTTGTCAGAAAAATCAGAGAAGTTCCACAGAAGGAGAATGGAGAAATAATGTCTCGGAACGCAGAACTTCGGCCGAACGCTCTTTCGATCCGTTCCGACCGGACAAGGATCGTCTATGTTCCTTACCTGGAGCGTAGTAGTCGTAGACTTTGATCGATATGTAACGTGACATATTCGCCACGGGGTACCATCGACTTATCGTGACATCGACACAAATGGGCTCATCGTCAAGCTGAAAGAATTGAGTGTCAGCACACCTGTTCGCTCGGGATTGCTGATTCGTGCGATCGAAGCAACGAGCCGCTTTCGTTGGAACGGCTGTCTTCTCTCGAAAACTGACGTTGCGAGCATTCTTCGGAGGTCGCTTCGGGAGAATAGATGACGAGTGCAAGGCGTATACTCACGTAATCGAAATACATCTCCAGTTTCTTCTCTTGGTATCGGGCTTCACGGAGGTTCCTCACCCTGGCGTATCTAACGTAACTATCCAGGCGCTGTTGTTGAACATAATAACCCGATGGAAGATTGAACTCTAGGACCGCCATTCCGCTAGCCATTGATTCTTCGAGGCGAGTCCACCGTTGACACGATCTGCAGATTCAGGGTTTGTTAAACTATGTTCATGAGCCCTTGTCATTTTAGCCCTGGAATTACAAGGCCGCAGATGACTCTTACGTGAAAGTGATGTGGGAGTTGTTCCTGCCGAACGCATATTGTCGTATGTCAAGATCGAATGCATTAGCCGGTGGTTGCGTCACAAGATGTTTCCACGTATCGATATTGTATTGCACATGCATCTGCAGAATTGCGAGTCCAGAACCCTGAACTTTGATGAGGACACCTCCAAAAGCGTTGGGAATCGTGAGCGCCTGCCTTTTGCTGAGATTCTCTTTGTCTGTGGGAAAATTTACGGTAAGCGAAGCTCAAGTCGAGTTCATCTCTTACAGAGTTATCCATCCCAGAGTACAGAATTTCCCAAAAAATGTCGAAAGAAGAAGAATAGCTTGCTTACTTATCCGGAGTTCTCGAGTGAATCCCGGCGTTGACGGAGCGTCTACAGTGACCGTCAGATCGACCACATCACTGAGTCGGTTATGGATCGTGTATTCAGTCAACGCCTGCATCGCCAGCACAGTATCATGAGTACTGGACCAGCCGCCGTCGTGGAGTCTCTGGCAATTGAGCCATTCAACAATTTCCTTCTGGATCACAGCGTTCCTATTCACGAAAGTGAGGAGACCGTAAGCGGTACCCTCCACATTCGAGGATTCGTAAAGAGCGGGTAACCGCGGCTGCCGATACGGTCGTTGATTTTCGTATTTGTCACGCGGAGGATCCACTCTGACGCGACCCCAGTAGCTGTAATTAAGAGATTTCAATTATCTGTAAGGTGTTCGAGCTCCGGATGGGTCCTCAGTCTGGTGAAAATGGATTATTGAGTGGAATCACACTTTTACGATGAACGAGACGACTCACATCATTCCAGCGGCTTCCATCTTCCGATCGTCGAGATACTTGAAGGCATCTTCCGCATCGTCACTGTTGGCTATTGTGAGGGCGTACGCGACAATCGCCAATTCGAATGGATCTTCCCAGTTCCTTATTATGTTGAGCTTTTGCTCCAAATAGCGCCGAGCTGAGCCTTTGGCCGTGGCCATGCGTGCCCCTACGTCTCCACCGATGTCTTTCACCTGAGGAGGACAAACGAAGCGTTTCAGTTGAGAATCGTCGCAAGATAACCGTCGCACGAGCATTCTATCCTCTGCCTCGAAACGTTTAGGTGTATGAAAGTCTGGTCGGGATGACGACAGGGGAAGCGTCCAGGCGAGGAACTATTAAAATCCTCACCTCACAAAGCGTGATCAGCACATGAGCCGTCAACGAGACGTTGGTGTACTTCAACCGCTCGAAATGCCCCTCCGAGTACGAGTTCATTTTCCGATCGTACGGATAGATCGATAACTCGTGGAAACTGCCTTCATCCGACTGAGTGCTGAGCAGCCATGCCATTCCTCTCTTGATAACTGTGGGGTCTATGTAGATGTAATGTTCCCATTCTTGGAATGCCGCCTTCTGGAATGTTCGGAGGGCGAAAGCCGTCAACCAAACACTGGGTCGGCGATCCCAGCGGAAGACGGTGAAGCTGCCGTCGTCGTTTTGGAACTGCAGTTGGCGCTGATAGACTGAAATGACAGAAGAGCTCTTTATTTCTTAGTTTATACATTGGGATAATTGTTTCTCCCTCGAAGATGACAGCTCAAAGTTGGCTGCTAATCTTTCACTCACGCAAGTTGAGATACGTGAACGCCTCCTTCTGATCGCCTTGTCGGTATTGTCCTGTGAGTCGCAGGTAGAGCAGAGTCCACATGTTGGCGGCGAAGTTGAACATGTTCTGTTCTCCGCAAAAAGCAGGTTTTTCAATCAATGTTGAAGCGTTGACGGGCATCGTGGGGAAAGCAGGCCCAACGACGTCCCCCACGATTGAGACAGTTGCCCTGTTACTGCCGAAAATATAGAGACGATCCTCTCGGAAGGGAAGAATTGGTGTTTCGGTGATATTCGTGTCCAGGTATTTGAGGAGATAGGCGCCTTGGGAGAGATCAAGCAGCATCGAAATATGCCTTTCTTGAGGTATTCCATCGGGCTCGACGTAAACTGTCTTCGTGGCTTGATCTTTAGCGATTTGTGTCTTCGCCAAAATCGTCACGTTGATTTCACCCAAGCGCACCGGGACAATGGGCATGTAGACTTCGAACGATTTGCCAGCTTTTACCTGAAGGAGAAGAAAACTTAAGTAAAACTCATCTAGAGGCCTCCGAAGATGTGGCGAGATTTCCAAATGTTCAACTCACGAAAACAAGGTGCTGGTGCTCGCCGAAACTGGTTTTCGGTCTGTATGAATTGACGAGACCGAAGGGATCGACATGAACGAACTTGTAGTCCGGCGAGTTTGCTAAAGTGATGAGAACTTCGGTCTCATAGTGCCGGTAGTTGAAAACCGTCACTCGGACACCGATTTGTTCTCCTAAGCGTATCTTGCCAGGCATTTCCACGGTCATGTAGAATGGCTTTGCACTTGAGAACTGAAATATGAAATCAAGATGGGTTTTCGGAAGATCCACAACAAACAATTCATTTTCAGTTCCGAGAGATTTGGATTTACTGATTGCTTCTCTGAATGCGCACCGATATGGGTTTGGTGAGTATTCCGAATCCATTCGCTTCGGTCATTCCAAACGCGGAAATCATCCATTGAGTGGGTACATCGGGTACCGGTAATGTGAAGATGAACCGGCCCAAAGAACCGATATTGATGTCTTTCCACAGCCACGCGTTTGTATACTGAAGGAGGTATCGGTTTGTTCGGAACATCCGGAACTTCTTTATGTCTATTCGATTATCGGGGCACGCGGTTTCGTCAGAGCCGTCAGAACAATCTCTGAAACCGTCGCAGCGTCTCGTTGCCGGATAGCACGAGCCGTCGTAGCAGCTCAAGAAGCCCGCGGTGATGTTGCACTCCTCGCGAACGCGTGTCACGCTGGCATCGGTGAAAACCACGAGTCCGGCATACTGAAAACGACCAAAGTTTCAACTTATCTGGAAAATGAAAGAATCAATTTGAACAGTAATAATGAAATCACGGCTAAGGGCGAATGCGGCTGTTGAAGGTACTCACAGCAAAGGTGCGATTCGCATCCAAACCGTACGAGGTTGACGGGAAGTTCGCGAATAAGCTGACGTCGCCAGTGTGAGATAGAGTCTCATGTTTCAGAGTTCCGTTCATTGGGATGAAAGAATTCATTTTTTCGATGACTTCTGAGTAGCTGAGTTGGGTTCCCGCGTGCATTTCGTATAGAGCACGATCGAGACCCGATAGCGCAACATAGGTTCCCGGAGGACCGTAGATCGCTACCTCGATGTTGTCTCCCGTTTTATCTTTACGGTTGTTGAGCTGCACAGTAAATTTGTCTTTCGAGATCGCATCCACGGGGAAGGTAAGCGAGTCCGCGATGATTCTACCCTCTCGCTTAAGAACATCAAATACAATAACAGTGGCTGACGGCGCCATCTCTGCACTCAGAGAGATCGCCATCGTCCTGATCGATGAACTCTGCATGACTTCGTGTCCAGTCAGGAGAACCATTCCTTTTGATACAACGAGGTATGAGAACCGTTCCACGAAGTAGTTAGCACGAACATGCAGCACGATGTATTCTCCAACTTTCGGCTTTTTCGTTGACGTTGTCACTTGGATATGGTATCCGCTTGGCGAGAATTCAGGGTAAAGGAGCAGCTCAGCAACGGCTCGCCCAAGGTAGTCGTCGAAGAATGAGGCCTGGAATTTGAATCGAGTATGAACGGTCAAGCTGAATCAGAGAGCAAAGAGAATCGAGCGGCAATGAGAATAAGTGCTTCGAGCAGCTCACCTCAATCTTTATTATCGGAGGGCTGATTTCCTGACCACTTGGGCTACCGGTATCGAAAGCTATCTCCCACATATTGTTTTGGCCGGGAACTGGGACCGGCACCATGGATCCGCCGCCGCGAGACCCGTGAACACTAATTCGAAGGTATTCGTCGATTCGTTGTCCAACTAGTGAACCCTTTTCTATCGGTGAATTATCGTGATACGAAAGTGCGACCTGGAACGAAGCTCGGTGTAAGGCCCAGCTATTCAACTTCAGTGGGGGCTCGAGAGGAGTTTTCCGTCAGACTTACGTAAGCTTTGAAAGGCATCCCGGGTTTGTAGACCTGAGGCGAATTTCCAAGGAAGGCAAGCTTCAGTGTGGAATTGAATACGACAGTGGCTGACTCTCCGAATTCAATGAGGTCGAGGAAGCGTTCTCCAACTTCTGCCTTGATCACAATCTTCATTCCCTCAAGTCTAGGACTGAGCATTAAAAGATCGCGCACGGCAAACTTGAATGTCATGAAGCCCTCGAACCAACGGAAGTGTTGCTCGATGGAACGAACGTATTGATACTGTATATCATACGTAGATCGAACCGGTTCCACACTGGCCCTTAACGTCAGGTTTCCAGTGACAGCTGCACCGGATGTGAAACTGAAAGAAAAATCAGGATAGAAAATCGGACGAGAATTGACTCCATCTTCGAGTAAGAGATTACATTCGAGTTGTCGAACAAACAGATAAACAAACTCACTTTGCCATAACGGATCCTTCGACGAATTCTTGAGACATGACAAAGTAGCTTGGCATAGTGACGTTTACTTCGAAGCGCGTTTGATAATACTCTTCAACCCTGAACTGATGTTCTTCTACTTGGCCCTGAGCCACAACTTGGATTGTCCAATCTCCGTAATGGGGTTGCTCCGATAGTGGGTATTCAAGCGAAACGGCTCCTAAATTCGTTCTCCGCGACAGCCACCGTCGCATTATGGTTCGATTAGGACTCAGCATGTAGACATCAACCGCATCCGAGAAGGCTCTCAACTGCGTTGTGAGAGGAAGAGCCCGGAACTTGACTGTTGACGAAATAGAACTCAGATTAATGGTTTAAAACTCGGCAGAGTACGACGTTGGATGGACTGAGGTGATTTCTGAACGAAGATCGAAACGAGGCACTCACCGATTTGACCTTGCATGTACAAAGGTTTGTCGGTCTGCACGAAAATCGTCATGGATCTCTGCGAGAACTCTAGAACTGTCTCGTTCACGAAAGCCGTCCCTCCAAGAACGCCGTTGACGTTGCCTTCGACGCGAAGTTTGTAGCGACCCTGAACACTAGTAGTGGGCACCTGCATCAGGACATCGGTGTTCATGCCAGCTATCACTTGTTCAGATGCATGCGACACTTCCACTCCATCTCTCTGTATAGCTGCTATGATGTTAATCGGACTGTCATTCTCCGTCCCGAACAACTGCACGTATATCCGATAGATTTGTCCCGGACGTACGTAGCGTGAGGCCACAACGAGATAAGTCCTAGAAGAATTCCGAAAATTACTCGAACAATCCTTTAATGCCAGTAGAGCTCCTCTAATTGTGGATCCAAACTTGCATGAAAGGATGAAAGTACTCACGGTTCTCGAAGCGTTTTTATGCTGTTTTCGAATCCAAATCCGAATTGTCCGTAGCCTCCACCATCGTTGAACTGGGATTCACCGGTTGGCAGCACTGCAGCTGCAGTGAAAACCAACACCACCCACCACATCTGCAACAGAGGAATCGAGATCAGTATTGTGCCGTGGACCGCTAGAAAGTTGGCAGCTCCGACGGCTACGACAAAACGAATAAACAATCATCATCTCGGAGACGAAATTCGATCTAAAACAAATGTTTTTGAGATATCAACACAAGATCAAGATTTGAAGGGACGGATCCTATGACAGCGAGCTCTCGAAGACATGTTTCAAAAGGAGTTCATCAAATAAGTCGATTTCATCGGAAAGAGCACTTCTCAAGAAAATTACACGATCGAGAATTTTCTAAACAACAGAGAAATTGTCAGATTAGAAAATTGAAGCATACGATGAAACGAGAAGTTACGTAAGTGATCGGCAGGCAATTCGAGCGTTGACAGGAGCCGTCATAACATTCAATTGAAAGATGTCGAGAATCAATCAGCTTGAGGATCATTGGCTGTTCTGAGCTAATTGTAAGGGTAAGAGCGAGCAATCATCAGTATTGGTCTACGTGATGTGTATAGGTTTGTTGTGTTGTGTAGGCGATCCTCATCACGATCTTCATTACGGGGCCTGCCTACTTCCCCTTTGAGCCGCAGTCTTTTGGTCGTCGTATGGCGACCAGTGTGCCTATATGCCGGGCCAACCGCCTTCCTTGACTCAGAAGGCACTACGCGAACAATACTTAAGCGGCTGTGGGCTAAGATACACCCTGTCTAGATTTGGATCATTACTCCGAGAATACGAGATAAAAATTTAAAAATTCAGGGTGTTGTTCACTCTGCGCATCTTCTCGAAAAAAGTACGCGCAATAGAGCCGAACAAAATGGGAAACCTATCCTTTTCGTGTGCATCAAAACTCATTCTTCGCATCCTCTCGGATACAACAATTTCATGCAATCACATTCTTCAAGGTTATTTTCAGTGCGCTCCGAAATTGTTTCGAAGTGCGTTCACTATCGTTCGGCTTCATTTCAGGTCTACCCCCAATAGAATCAACGACCGAGAATTCTTCGACAGGTGCAGCTTTCTCTTCTGGTGGTTTGTTAGTTTTCCGTTACCATGGCATAGCGGCGCCGACAACGACGACGACGATCCAATGGCGTGAAGGAACGTCTAGGGCGAAACCCAGCCTGATTCATAGTTGTTCTATAACACATCTCGGCATACGGCTCTGCAGAAGAAACCGTGTTTCCATTGATGAATGGGAATAGCATGTCATGCAAAGTGGATGAAGATTTCCTGGAAACTTTTCTAGCCGACAGAAGAGAAATCACGCGGCGAAAATCGCTTCAACTTGTCAAGACAAAGAGTTCCAGAGAAAAGTGTTCTTGGGCAGGATCCGTTGAGACCGGTATCGAGAGCTCTGCCCTCAGACCCGTGGTCAACGCTTCTTATTTGGAAAATTGCGCCGAGAAAAAACTATTGTTCATAACAAAATTCCGTATCCAACGACAAGTTTCGCATCCTATCCAACTGTCCGTCAATTTGGAATAGCTCCAAAAAGCGTATTCGATGACATCATCGGGAGATCGGTGACTAAGATCTCATTTCTGAGCTACTTGAGACGATCTTGGACCGATTTCTAGATCTGATTCCGCGAGATTCGCGAGGAAGGAGATCTTTCGCCCGAAGAGTTCCGTAGAAGCCGAACAGAAATATTTCCTGTATTTTCTGAGTCACACCTCTACCCAAGTTGAAGTCTTTTGCCGACTTTCGCACGCAAATCTTAAGCCGGACTATCTTGTAGAAGGTTGCCTACCTTTGGTGCTCTTTTTCTAATATTCCAACTCGCGATGCATTTTCAAACGGCTCGCATCAGAGCTCTGATTCCTGATTTACACTTCAGGGAACGGGAGTCTGGCGCGCTCTCTGAGGCCAGAGGGTTATTCAATCACTTAGCACCAATCCGAAAGGTGAACGGAACCGATTGATTCTGGGGGCGAATAAACTGGACGAACACAAGAGGAAAACCGTTGTCATCGGACTTCACGAGGGGCAGAAGAATTCGGTTCTGTGTTGCTTTTGACGTGCACAGACGCCACTGTGCGATCCGGCAACCTGCCGTGATGACTAGCGCCCTCTGTCCGCCTGACTGCGAAGCTCGCGCGTCAGCAGGATTTACGGATATTTGAAAGAGGGCATTACCCTCATGAGGACCGACGTGGTTAATCGGACCTTAGGTCAAGAGAAGTTTCAAGCTCCCTCATCGGTGACATTTCGTTTTCTTTCGCTTCGTTTCTCAAGGCGCCGCCTCTGTATTCATGGGGCTCACTATGTCGTGAGGTCTTCTCCCAAATAGTGATAATGGAGTGGAAGATGGTGGATTCTATCAGTCTTCGAAACGTATAAGCCGACACGCGCTCGCTCCGAAAGAACCCGGCTTCACCCGCACTGAAATGTGATTCTTCAGTTGTGTCTCGACCACGCTCCACGCATCCAGTTTCAAGATTATGCTCACTCACAATCTCATCGCGCGAGACACCTCTTCGGGGACCCCTTGAAGATATGGCGGCCGAGAGTGTGAACCGGGCCCATGGGCCACAGGAGCGCGCCACGCGCATGTAGTTTGGAGAAGTCGAGAAATGACAGCTGATTGAATCAAATCCCTGGCTTCAGAAGTATTGAACTGTGTCACAAGTTTTGCTTCATACGAAAAGACGAACAGGAGCAGCAGATAGAATAGATGAGTCTCAACATCCGACAGCACCGCTTGGCGATGTATTGCACATTTCGTTATAGAATCTAGATGCTACAAATGAAGGGAACTCCCGCGTTTGTGAACATCCTTCTGATAACAATAAATCATAGCGCAGGATGATTCCTGAACAAGCTTAGTAAAAAGACGAAAGATTTCTCTCACCTGTTCTCGGTTTCAATAATAATCGGTACATCTACCTCGGATTCAATCTCATGTTTTTTTCACCGTATGCGATTCCGACAGGTAAGACAGTGGAACAATTCGGAATTCGATGAGCTCACCTCTGGATAGCTTGAAGTGCGGCACCTCCTCCCAGGGAACTGTGCAGGTTGAAGAGAATTGTGTTTCACATGGTTCCATGTGAGTTGGTCATAACTGATGGAAAACTAATCTCCACATGAGGTCAAAGCGACGATTCGTCAGTGACGGTGCTGGAGGCAAAATCTAAGCGGCATTCCTACACGAATCTGTAAACAGTAGGTTCCTCCTCATCACCATGGTTACGAAATATCCACCAGCGCTTTCGGTCGGCATTTCGTGGGAAAAATCGATTACTTGCCTCCTTGTTCTTCGAGCTGACGTAGACTCGTTCGATTCCGCTCCCGGGGTCTACATATATCGGCAATCATGAGGATCGATACTCGATCATATTGGCTATGATTGGCTATCCTGTTGGGAACTATGCATGCTATGAACGCTCTGATAAGAGGGTTCCGCCTTATACGGGTCCTTCCGAGTGGAGGGCTCACACGAGAGACTCATGAATGAAGATCATCTCCAACTGTAATGAATGTAGGAAATCGGAAACCGAATCCGTCGGTTGGAAGAATGGAAGGGTGGTTAGAATCCCCCACTGTTCAACTCGAGTACGTCTCGTCCGAAGCACTCTCGAGAAGTACCTGCGTTCTATCAGAAGATCCAGAGTATGGTTCCTCAAAAAGCTGGGCTTTCTTTTCCACTCCTGTTAATTCAATACTAGAATGTCTACTCAAGCCTCGCCACGGATCAGCCGAATCGGCCACAGTGGGGGAAAAACAACACAAAATACGTTTCTGGAACACATGAATTGGAGCATGGGTATTTTCGACGTGGAATCATTGTAGCACTCCCGATTTTGAACTATAATCTACAACAGGGGTGGGCACATAGCGAGTGGAACTCCATGTTGAGAGCGAACTGCACGCAGCCCACGCGAGTCGCTCCTCTAACAGCCGAGACGTGGCATTCCTCGGCGGCCTGCGAGCTCGAAAAGCCCCGCGGGTCCACTCCGTTGAGTCTTCGTTACCTCGAGAACTAATCCCTGGCCTTGAGCTTGGTGCAGCCCGCACCTAACATGGAGTCTACCGGCGGCCGCATGGGGCCCGCGGGTCTGAGTGAGCTCTTCGCCGATACTCTCGCGCTCTCGCGCTCAGCCAATGCCTGTCTGATTCTGTTCAGCTCACATAAGTTTCAGATGAACTTTGGGCTCTGAAGCCTGCTGACGGGCCATTTCGAGGAATTCACAAGTATCAGCTGTGACGACAAATAGGCTTGTTGTTCGGCTCGGCCTGGGAATGGAAATCAAGTCTCAACCTGGAGCGAGCATGTCACGGCCTCGTTGTGCATCGCGGCATTCACATCTTCAATGCATTCTATCTGATTTTCCGCTTTCAGAACTCATCGAACACAGGTGCCGTCGTGAGTGGGCCATGAGATACTCGATGATTACCCCGGTGGGCCGCGAGACCGAAAAAGTTGGCCACCGCTGAGTGAGTCAGCACATGCGCCAGGAATCGCATTCAGGAGACGGGTGCTGAAGTCGTCCGCATATTCGTTCCGTGACACCACTATGATTATATTTTGCGTAACAGCTTCTGACTCGGGCTCGCAAGTCCCGAAAGCAGTTTCGGAATTTTCGAAGTGGGTTTTGGCATCCCAAAACCGCTTTTGAGACATTTGAAAGAAGAGATTCCGGAATGGGTTATGGAACCGGTTAGAATCGATAATGTCCGAGAATGCAAATATCTTCATTCAGCTTCTTCCGTCATCGGTGATGCTTATCTCCCCTTTACTGATGGCTAGGAAACCTGGGCGAAGGTCACCGCACGTGGTTCCCGGTGAGGGCGAGAATTTCCCGGTTCCCGGGGTCTAAGCGGAGAATTCTACTTCCAGTCTGCCCGCGCAACTTCCGGTTAGCTCAGATTCTTACAAACTTTTCTTCGAAATTCGCGCCTAAGATCCAGCTTTATTTTTCGAGTTCGAGGTATCGGCGGAGATGAAATCGGTGAAAAATTATTTATGACCTCAAAAAGGAATGTGCAGAGAATTTCCTCAACATGACCTCCCCGTCAACACTCATAGACTCATAAGTATCGGGAGAGAGAAAAAAAAGATCCCATTCCAAGAAGTCTATGAACTCGAGGAAGATCGGAAGAAACTACGTTAGTAACCAGACGATTCCTGAGCGATCGGACTCTTCATCTCGATTTGTCTAAAGACTACTCACCCAAATGATCTTTACCTCATTTATTCAAATTGATTCAAAATGTCATCATCCCTTTGAATAAAGGTGCACTTGACTTGATTGTTGAGCTTTTGCGCCAACGCGACCCTCCAATTTCATCTTGTGACGAGACGATGCATAGGAAGCTTATTTCTATGGGAATCGGCAGCCTATCCCATGAGTAACCTCTAAATTGGTGGTTTTCGGTGTTGTCGATGCCAAACTCCTGGAAATCGTTGAGAATGCCCCGAGTCTCCATAAATTGAAAACGCTCTGAAAATGAACCCAAATACAAGCCCAACTCCGCGGTGAAGTGGCCAAGGGGGATGAGGGCAAGAAGGCCGCTCGTTGAGGGGAGGCGCTCCAAAGTATAGCTCTCCGCACTTTTCCACAAAGAGCTTCCTCTGATCGGGAGGAGAGCGAAATGTCTCGTGATTGCGAGGAACCCGTATGAGCTTCAATGAGTGGAAATGTGATTTTTCCAAGCCGAAATAGAACACATAGAAACGTCAAATGTTTCGGAGGCTGAGCTGGAGGCATTTTTTCTCTTCGAGACACGAGATTGCCCGATCTGAAGCGGTTTCAGTGCAGGTTCCTTTACGGAAATTGCTTTCGGGCACCGCATCCAGGAATACCAGGAGAATAATCCATCATAGTTTCTTCAGTGCGGCGACAATCCTCCGAAAAAAACACGGGAACAGCTAAACTTACCATTTCGTGTATTTCCTCACCACTGGTGGTGATTTTGCATCATTCATTATTGAATGATTCAATGAATCATTCATCAATCTATTCTTCAATCCATCGGTATTCTTATGAATTGAGCGATTGTCTTAAATCGGAGGTGCTCGAGTCGCTCCACCCCTCGCACGCCCGTCAAAGATGAGGCATGGAGCAGGTGCGCCGCCACTTGAGAACCGCTGGCCTGACCAAAAATGATGGCTAGACCGTCAACCCGCGAATTTCCAGTGCCGATTAGCTAAAACATGAGCATTCGTCGAGCTATAGTGTGAGGGTGAGGTTCATGGAATTTCTGGACTTGCACAGATTAGGTGTTGAAACCCTGACAGCCCATGCTCCGGTGGCATGACAGACCTTCCGACTTTCCATGGAGGGATGCGTCGCCCAAGCTGCGCAAGGGCTGCAGAGTGATGGCGGGGACTGATCACTGATATTCATAAAATGATCGATCGCTCCATCGACGATGTATGGATCGACTGTGTATGAACACTGTTTCAGGCATCGACTCGAGTTGGTTTGGGTGGAGGCTCGCTGCAAGCTGCCGGCTTGGAAGAATCTGAGCGGTCTCCTTCGGGAGAAATCTTGTTGTCAAAGTAGACCAATGCGGAGATTCCCGCAGGTAGAGCAAGGGGGAGAGAAGAAGGAGGTTCAGATGTCACCTGAGTGCCACGCAACTGAGTGGGCAAGTAAGGAGGAAAGCCTTCATTCTCTCCTACGGGATCTTGAGCACCTAATAGCGGACGCGACTCATCTTGAGATGCAAGTGAAGGAAATATTTCCGCGTGCAATCTTCCTAGAATTCGCTCAGGCTCGATCAAACATAGCCGTGAAAGCTGTGAACAAATATTTTGAGATGAGGAGCGTACCCACACTTGCTTCGACTGTTGACTTGTAGCCGCAGCTAAAGCGTCTCGCATGTGGAGTTCTTTGATTAACATGTTTAAGCAGTAGCGTTCATCAATCATGATCGGAGCTCAACCCTGATTTGGCAGAGCAGCGTTGAAACCGATCCTGATCCGGTCTACTCGGTATCCAATTGAGGCTCCAGATAGATGAGAGATCAGATAGGGCTGAATGTTGCGCGGGTGATGTGAACCAACAAACTGGCACATATACCCTGAGCATGTACGCTTCGATCGACGCAAGTGTGAAACGAAGATCTTTCAATGGCATCTATTTCGTCTTGCGCAGTGCAAGACAGAAGCTTGATCTTGAGAGCCGCCGCTGCTCTATTGTTGTGATACAGGTTGTAGCCGATATTGACACGGTGCCGTATTATTGTTAGAATAAGATCTTAGAGCATGGTCAAACATTCCCCAGTTCTCGGAGTAAAGCGGAGAAATCCGATCTTCGGAAAAAATCAAGGGAGGATCAGGGAAAGTCACATGAAAGAGTAAGAATCGGTGTGTCACGGAGGAGACCGAGAGCGATTTACTCAAGTCATGCAAGAAACTCCACAAGGAAGCCCTCAGACCGTCTTGTCATTGATTCATATGGTGATGTGCTCTGGGTAGCTCCGTTCTTTATTCTCGTATTCTCTTCGAACGCTCAATAGACACCATTTGATGCAATCTTCAACAAACAAACTCATATCAAACTGAATCCTTCCGCCAGAGAATAAACCATTAACAAGCAAAACGAGCCTCGATATGCTTTCGGTCGCTCGCTCTGAACCTCAAGTATTTGAGAATACTCATGGCAGATGTACAATATTCAATCCCTCAAAATCAAGCCATATGGGCGACGAGTCAAGGACGCGAATAGAGATTTACGAGCGCTTTCCCATGACGTCAATGGATCATCCGCTCAACAAGCATGTGCTCCTCTTGGCTTTAGAGCTTGGCCATCGAAATCCAATGAACATTGATGAAGAATTCTTTGACGTTCTTCCACACAGTAGGCTTCAATCATCAAAAGGTGGCAGACCAAACACTTCGGGTTTGAATTCCTCCATGGAATCCAAGCAGATTGTCGGCTCCCTCCGTTGCTCATCAGTAACCAATCTCGCGTCAGGTATCATTACGGCTTGCATGCCGGCGGCCAGTGCGGCGCGCACTCCGCTGGAAGAATCTTCGAAAACGAGACACCGCTCTGGCTGAGGAGGTGGATCGAATCGCTTCGCCGCGATCAAGAACACGTCAGGAGCTGGTTTCCCCGCGTGAACTTCAGGATCTTCACTTCCGCTTACGATATGATGGAAGCAAGCTCAGAGTTCGGCGTAATTCGTGAACTTCAAGTCTATAGCTGTCAAACCACTACTGGTGCCGATCGCCATCGGTATGTGGTGCTTCTCTAAATGGCGAATTAGTTTCTCGACCCCGGAAAGCAGGACACTGTCCGGGTACATACGGTCTCCGATTTCGTCCGTCCGTTGCAAGTATTCTTCGACGGTGATGGGCAGATCGTTTTCTTCCATGACGATCCTTGCACTGTCCTGCCGAGATCTTCCGAGGACTATCCTCCACAGTTCAAGGCTGTGACGTTTTCCAAACTCTTGAAGGAATGCATCGACGGTTTCGAAGTGGAACTTCTCGGTGTCGAAAATTGTTCCGTCCAAGTCGAAGATACAGTGAGTGACTTTCTTGAGAGTCATTTTTGATAGCTGGTCCCCTATGCTCCGCGTGACCAACTAGTTCCGTCATTTAGGTTCAGAGTTATTCTGCATGAGAGTTTGCCGCCTCTCGCGACCCTCCCCCTCTCGGAAAGGGTGTAACTGCTACCTTGTTTTACACAAACGCTTAGCGCAGCACGCTTGATCTCATATTCCATGTTCTCGTGTCTTTCCGGAAAACTCATTGAGACTTGTAGAGATTCTGGAATCCTCTATCTTTGGCAAGACTCCATTTCCCAAGAACGGGGTCTACTGTTTCATGTTGTCGTAATGACATAAGGAAGCAGCGACCAATGCACGTCAACGTTTTGAACTTCATCTATCACAAATATCCAGCTGCAGAGACATTCTATCCGCCGCAGAAGGCCATCACAAACGTCTTCGTCTTTTGGTGACGAAGCTTCAAGCCGAAAACTGTCCGGCTCCCAAAAATATCTCGAAGACCAATACGGCCATTGAGCTTAGACGCCATTCAAGTAATTTTTGATTGGTTTCGGAATTTGTGAATTGGAACTACATAGGGCTTTCGGAGCTCATTCTCGAGGAAACAGATCGCCAGTGCTGTTCTAACAAGACTAAGGGAAAACATCTAGGTGCAAGCCGTAAAATCAACCTCTTTTATTAATACACAAAGTCATAAACACAACAGGATAACAAGCATTTCATACTTCTGACATCATGGTTTCAGACCTAAGTTTCGCGGACACCGATGACGATATCGGACTGAGTTCGCGCTGCCTCTTCTGTACCGGCGCTCGAGCAGGAAGTGACGAGAATTCAGGCAAGCCGAACCATTCCGGCTTGAAATCGATGAGAGACTTCAGACAAACTGTTGGCTCTCTGCGTTGTTCATCGGTGACGACATTCGGATCCGGGATCATCACGACCTGCATTCCTGCGGACAGACCTGCTCGAACACCGTTGGGAGCGTCTTCAAAAACGAGACAGTTTTCAGGTTTGGGAGCTGGGTTGAACCTCCTTGCGGCAACCAAGAAGACGTCTGGAGCTGGTTTTCCGGCGAGAACTTCAGGATCATCGGTGCCGCTGACCACGTGGTTGAACCAACTCTCGAGATCCTTGTGGTGAGTGAACTTCAAGTCTACGGAGGCCAAGTTGCTGCTGGTCCCGACGGCCGCAGGGATGCCGTGTTTGTGTAGATGATGGATAAGTTCCTTGGCACCGGGAAGAAGGATGCTGTTCAGGAACATCGAGTGGCTGATGACGTCCATGCGATCGAGAAACTCTCGGGGCGTGATGGGGAGTCCAGCATCTTCGACGATGATCTTCGAGTAGTCTTGACGAGTTCTACCGATGATCTTCCGGCACAACTCCAGGGTGTGACGTTTGCCGAACTGCTGAAGAACTCCATCAATTGACTTAAAGTAAACTTTCTCGGTATCGAAGATCGTTCCGTCGAGGTCGAAAATGCAATGCGTGACTGGCTTGAAGAGCGGAGTTTGCTCTTCGAAGGGAGGAAGTCCGAAGAGTTCAGGTCTGAAATCTTCCAGTGACTCCAGGCACACAGTGGGCTCCATCCGCTGCTCGTCTTTTACCACTTTTGGATCGGGGATCATCACAACTTGCATTCCAGCCGAGAGTCCTGCGCGGACTCCGTTGGGGGCATCTTCAAAGACGAGACACATTCCAGGTTCAGGAGCCGGAACGAATCGTCTTGCGGCGACCAGGAACACATCAGGAGCTGGCTTGCCTTGGAGGACTTCGGGATCGTCGGTTCCGCTGACGATGTGGCTGAAGCAAGCTTCAAGATCTTTGTGGTAGGTGAACTTCAAATCCACAGACGCCATGTTGCTGCTCGTCCCCACGGCCGCCGGGATTCCGTGTTTCTTGAGATGAAGGATAAGTCTCTTTGCTCCAGGGAGGAGAACACTGTTCAGGAACATCGAGTGGCTGATGACGTCCATGCGATCGAGGAACTCCTGGGGCGTGATGGGAAGTCCAGCATCTTCGACGATGATCTTCGAGTAGTCTTGACGAGTTCTACCGATTACTTTCCGGCACAGTTCCAGACTATGCTGTTTGCCGAACTGACGGAGGACTCCATCGATAGACTTGAAGTAGACCTTCTCAGTGTCAAAAATGGTTCCGTCAAGGTCGAAGATGCAGTGAGTAACTTTGCCGAAAGTCATCGTGAAGTTCGCGACTGGTTGGTGGAGAGTTGATGTTCTGTGGGCTGAGGTTAGCTGAATCGCTTGGAAGATCCCGTCTCTGTGTTCTTGAGAGCGTAAGGTCCTCAGTTTTATGCTGATTTGCAAATGAGTTCTTCCCCTATCGGAGAGGGCGCACGGCAAACCTTGGTCCCGCCTGGGGCAATTGAAGAAGGGTCGTAATCACCCCAACGCAAACGATGGCCGCGGGTTCAGGATCGCCGGTTTGTTTGCTCATATGCGATTTCAACTCCGACGCGTTAGCTAAAAGTTACCCGATAGATAGACAGACGGTCTCAACTTATCAACGCAGGCGCGGATATGCGAGGGTACCCACGACCGATGCAGGCCACTTGTAGAACATCCCATTAGAGTCCAGATCGAAGATACACGGTTTCTTCAGTTGACCCATGATTTTCAAGTCAGACACCCAATCTGGGATGGCCCTCCGAATGTCTGCCGCTCGAAAATGTTTATGGCATTCTTGAGTCACTGCTGATCAGACTCTGGGCTCGAGTCAGGGAGCGCCGAATAGATGGGAGCCCAGAAATCAATGACAGCCGCGGCATCTTGATAGGTGGGTGTTGCGGGAAAGTGCAATAGGGTGGCCTCTCAGGTCTTTTCGCGGCCTGAGAATCACCCTCTACAGTCTTCTGTTGTTAAAGACCGAAGAATGCTTCAAAACCACCTAAAACTCGAGGAATATGCTTCGGGGGTTCATTTTTCGAAACGGTCGCGTGCCTGCTAAGCTGCCAGCTCCCTCGCTTCGCTCTTCAAGGATTCCGCGCTTCCCATCTGATGCACCATGTTAAAAATCCGCGCTTCTCCGAATTCTGGTCTCCGGAGCGCATGGGCTCAGCTCGTTGTCGGAGACCTTGGAAAATGATGGAAAAAGAAAAACAGCCGGGACAGATAGGGAAATATGTTTCATAGGGTAGGCCTGGTCCTGACAACAGAGTCGGCATTCTCGAATTAATGCGTCCGTGTGCCAATTCCTAATGAACTCACTAAAAGCTACCGTAGGAGGGTTCAAATCGTTCGCCGCACATGGTCGCAGGCTGATGGCTCTCCATCAACACTCGAGTTCCATTTCGCCCGAGTTGAATTTCAATGTTGACCAATCCTCGACGTCAATCAGCCACGAAGGCCATGGTGGTCGAGGAATATGCTCTTGAAAAACATAGAAGCAGTTTCATCCACAGTGATCGTTCTGCTGGCCTTTCACGACGAGAGCAGGAATGAGAAGCTCAAATCGATTCTACCGCTTCGTTGACTCAATCGGAAACGGGGAGTGAAGGAAACCAAAAGAAAACTTCGTTTTGGATGATGGAGAGAGAATGGAACTGATTGATCGCCTGAACTTACAGAAATACTTGAAGCCTGAAGCTTCCGGCCTTTTGCTCTCAAGATAGACGCTCGTCTGATCAAACACGATGTTTCCAATCTCGACGGATGGTATTATTCACCGGTGATGTTCATTGGAACACTCCGGATGAATTGCTTGCCAAGGATTCTGCGAACACCGCTCTCGGGACTCGAAACTGACAGCTAGCGGAGGAACGGTGATAGCGTCATTATCGAATTAAATCGAGCGCTCCTTAAATGATTGTCCTTAGTGAGCAAACTGGAAGTTTTTGCGGATCAGGAGAGCTTAACTTGATTCAGATGTATCTGAAACATTAATCTGATAAGACCGCTCCCTATCAAATCACAAGTTCCGGGGCGAGTCCCGTTCTTCCAGTGAGAATCGACCAGCGAAAAAGCGTCGACGTCATTCAAGTGCGAAGGCGGAGAATCCTCCCGTCCGCAATCAGGACGGCAAAGTGTGAAAGTAGCGCTGCCATCATGAATCTCCGGCAACGCTGGCGGTCAGCAAGAATTCCCCAAGAAGACTTATGACGTTATGACGGGATATGTGCGCCGTTTACACCCAGCAACGAGACCTGACCCACCGAAGGAAAATAACAGCTCAGAACATTGCTTCATCCATCAAGTATTGGAAACACTCTTCTGAATCCACATGAGATGGACATTTGAGAAGCATGAATAAACGGAAAATGAAAGAGGAGAGCATTCTTAACGTTTACCCTCGCCAAATCATGCGAACTTCAGCGAGTAATGTTTCGATCTCGGCGTTTGAGAGCTAGGGGAGCGTTTCCCCATCGAATCGTGCTCTGCTTCGCCTCTATATCTCAGTTAGGAGAGTGTGGAGACGAGACTTGAAGTGATGAACTTGGTGACAATTGTCCGATCTGGTCTCATCTCTCATTCTTGAACGGAACTCGGGAAACACTACGCGTGTTCTCTTCATACTTATTTTCATTCAGACTCGTGCACTGGGGTAGGATTCTTGCGTCACTTCAAATGATCAATGAGACGTTCACTCACAACCAGTGCCGTGTGACACGGTTGAATTCGCATCGCTGCTCCGGCTAGCCGACAGAATAGACTCCAACACGCTGTTGACCGCTCTGAGAAAATCATGATCGATACTCTCGGCAAGAACTCTTCAGGAAGGTCCCTGGAAGCTGAGAAAAGGTTGAGGCAAATACGCATCTCGGCAAAATTAGATGACAACATAGAAACCGACGCGTGTCACCGAAGACGAATTACAACAATAGTCCTCATTTTGAGCGTACAACAATGCTCATCCGAAATCGACCAAATCCGGGAACTTCTGATGCATTCCGCACTCTAAGAACTGAAAGCCGTACAACTCATTCTCTTCCGGCTCAAATACGGCGCATTGGAAGGAAACATGTGACATCAACACAACTCTGATATTTCACTTCATCGAGATGCTCTGCGAGTTTGATCAACGCGACAGAGACTGCTATGACCTGAAAAATCCTCTTTAGAGTGTATCAGCGTACCTTCCCATGACAACGGCCACTACATCTGAAATTTCAAATGTGTGGATTTCCTGAGCGTTCACGAAACGCGAAAGATGCAGCCAGAGGGGCAGCTCCTTGAGTAAAGTCGATTGAGCTCATGCGTTGTCTTAAGGATATCGAAGTGTTCTTGCTTCCACAGGATGCACAGGAATGAGATCTTCAACATTCCACTTTATTTCCGATCATCTCGAAGTCGAATTTCAATTTCGTTATGTGAGAAGCGATCATTGGAAGTCCATCTGTGAGGCTCTCAGTCAACGTAACTTGCTGGAGTGAAACAAACTTGAGTTCCATTTTGGAGAGTGAAACATTGCTCCCCACAGCAATCGTATTTAAAGCTACACGGAGGTTCACATTGCTCGAAACTCCTGAGGCAACAGATGGGCTCTTCCTCTGTCGTTAATTTGTCACAATAGATTTTTCGTCCTCTTAACGTGACGCAGACGATTATGAATCGTGAAATGAATAGTGGGTGCTTTATGAGAAAGACCTGTCAAGGAACTTTCACTCCGTTGGAGAGAGTGGCAAAAGTGGCCTGAGCATCCCCGAGGGAAGAGTACTGTTGCCTTGCACGTTCGCACCGCATCAACGCTTGCAAATTCGGAATGTTCATAACTCGACAGGATTTTTCTCTGGGCTCGCGCCTCATTCCTGAGATTCACACCCAAAGCGTTCGGATATGGATGAAAACAGCGAATCTTTTTCATATCGGAAATCAATATCTCATTTGATCTCATAATTTTCATCATTCTGATGATACGCTGAACGCATCCACAGAAATGTGCTGCTATTTCAATTCGAGAGAACTAGCTCAATGAGCGCTGCCTGTTCTTTCCACTGCAGCCGAGTCAGCTCGTTCTGTGGTGTCTTCACATATTATCTCGCTCGTGACAGCTGCTTAAGCTTGTCGTGAGCGAACTTATCGGACATTTTTGCTCGAAACGGTCATGCTCAGTGGTCCATAAATCCGGAATATATTCTTCAGCGGCGATCCTTCAAAACGGTAAATCTCGCAAAAGTGCGACGACGGAGCTAAAGTTTGAGATTTCAAGCCCCCTTGCGAGAGGTCTAATAGCGGGCCAGACGATACACCTCTGATGCTCAAAACCGCAGCTTAGCAAGCGATGAAACACAGTTCTCATTCTCAAAACGAATTTTCTGCTTTACGATCGTCGAACGAGAGGACGATTGGATTCCGCGGGGCACCCAGTCAGGTGCGCCGATCAGGATGCTGGTGCCGAACGTTGTTCCTTACACTCCCAAAAGAGAGTGAGGATAAAAGTTGGGCGAGTAAGGGTTCGAAGTGTAAAAGGTAATGGAGATTGAGCAATAAATGAGTTGAGATAACGACGCTGGATTGTCACCCGCGTCGCGTCTTGGCTTTCTCAGCTGTGTCTTCAAGGGATTCCTGGTGCAGCTAGGAGGACAGACGAGTGGAAATCTTGGAACCAATCTTGCGACATCCTCCTATGTGGATCTCGTTGTACTTTTCAACCAGGCAGAGTAACGCGCGCTCCGTCATATCGGATAAGCACGTCCCAATCTAGCGACTTCGAAACCCACACGCATTGAGCTAACACTAAAACGCTCCCTTTGGTGCAGAGAACACCTCCCTGCAAGTCGCAACTTCCTCAAGGGTCCTCTGCTTCCTGTGTGGAGTCTATGGTGGGAAAGAATATCGAGATGCCTCTCCAAAGTCTTCCGTAAGCCTTCCATCGCGTGGATACACGACAAGAGAGAGAGGGAACGACGAAGTAACTTGCAAAACAGAACTTTTATTAACAGTCAAGGTCATCAACAAAACGAGGCAGTGAACATCTTATGCTTCCGACATCATGCTATCTTCAGACCTAAGCTTGGCGGACACCGATGTCGATGCCGGACTGAGTTCGCGCTGCCTCTTCTGAACCGGAGCGCGAGCAGGAAGTGACGAGAATGCAGGCAAGCCGAACCATTCCGGCTTGAAATCGAGGAGAGACTTCAGACAAACTGTTGGCTCTCTGCGTTGTTCATCGGTGACGACATTCGGATCCGGGATCATCACGACCTGCATTCCTGCAGACAGACCTGCGCGAACACCGTTGGGAGCGTCTTCAAAAACGAGACAGTTTTCAGGTTTGGGAGCTGGGTTGAACCTCCTTGCGGCAACCAAGAAGACGTCTGGAGCTGGTTTTCCGGCGAGAACTTCAGGATCATCGGTGCCGCTGACCACGTGGTTGAACCAACTCTCGAGATCCTTGTGGTGAGTGAACTTCAAGTCTACGGAGGCCAAGTTGCTGCTGGTCCCGACGGCCGCAGGGATGCCGTGTTTGTGTAGATGATGGATAAGTTCCTTGGCACCGGGAAGAAGGATGCTGTTCAGGAACATCGAGTGGCTGATGACGTCCATGCGATCGAGAAACTCTTGGGGCGTGATGGGGAGTCCAGCATCTTCGACGATGATCTTCGAGTAGTCTTGACGAGTTCTACCGATGATCTTCCGGCACAACTCCAGGGTGTGACGTTTGCCGAACTGCTGAAGAACTCCATCAATTGACTTGAAGTAAACTTTCTCGGTATCGAAGATCGTTCCGTCGAGGTCGAAAATGCAATGCGTGACTGGCTTGAAGAGCGGAGTTTGCTCTTCGAAGGGAGGAAGTCCGAAGAGTTCAGGTCTGAAATCTTCCAGTGACTCCAGGCACACAGTGGGCTCCATCCGCTGCTCGTCTTTTACCACTTTTGGATCGGGGATCATCACAACTTGCATTCCAGCCGAGAGTCCTGCGCGGACTCCGTTGGGGGCATCTTCAAAGACGAGACACATTCCAGGTTCAGGAGCCGGAACGAATCGTCTTGCGGCGACCAGGAACACATCAGGAGCTGGCTTGCCTTGGAGGACTTCGGGATCGTCGGTTCCGCTGACGATGTGGCTGAAGCAAGCTTCAAGATCTTTGTGGTAGGTGAACTTTAAATCCACAGACGCCATGTTGCTGCTCGTCCCCACGGCCGCCGGGATTCCGTATTTCTTGAGATGAAGGATAAGTCTCTTTGCTCCAGGGAGGAGAACACTGTTCAGGAACATCGAGTGGCTGATGACGTCCATGCGATCGAGGAACTCCTGGGGCGTGATAGGTAGTCCGGCATCTTCAACGATGATCTTCGAGTAGTCTTGACGAGTTCTACCGATGACCTTGCGGCACAGTGCCAGACTATGCTGTTTGCCGAACTGACGGAGGACTCCATCGATAGACTTGAAGTAGACCTTCTCTGTATCGAAAATGGTTCCGTCAAGGTCGAAGATGCAGTGAGTAACTTTGCCGAAAGTCATCGTGAAGTTCGCGACGTGATCGGTGGAGAGTTGATGTTCTGTGGGCTGAGGTTCGCTGGATCGCTTGGAAGATCCCGTCTCTGTGTTCTTGAGGGCGTAAGGTCTTCAGTTTTATGCTGATTTGCAAATGAGTTCTTCCCCGATCGGAGAGGGCGCGCGGCAACCAACGATCCCGCGCGGGTTGATTGAGTATGGGCCGGAATTACCCCGACTGCAAAAATCGGTCGCGGATCCAGGTTCGTTTTGTTTGTTTGCTCATATGCGATTCTAACCCCGACGCTCTCGCTAGGGGTTAGCCGGTAGCGTGGGCTCGAACAGCTAACGTGGGCGGTTGAATTTCTGAGACGCCCGCTATCTGATGATGGCTTCATGGCGAGCGGGGGCGTATCTAGGCTATGTGTAGCCTGGAGCGGAAACCCCGGAATTTCGGAAAATGCCGCTCCCTGCGCCCGTACTCAAAATGCCGCCCCCGGGGCCTCCGAAAATGTGCCAGCAGGAGTCCGCCGCTTCTCGGTCTCGCCCCTCCCCGGTTACGCCACTGATTGCGAGTGATGTTATGAATACCATTTCAAAATCCAAATCTTGATCATATGGTTTTTCTAGCTGATCCGAAAACTTTGAACCGAAATCCCTATTGGATGGCTTCAGGGATCGAAGTCCCTGAATCATTCAAGCTTCAATCAGACAATGTCGGGACGAAGCTGTGAAATCAATTTCCAAGTATCTGGCTCTTCGTTGCGCAAGAAATAGCGAGCGCTTACACATCTATTCAGCAACTAATTTCTAAATGGTTCGAGAGCCTCTGGCGTTAAACTCGAAGGAACCACGGAGTGAGGTTGTCGTCCCCGAGGTTTTCGCGTCATTCAGACCGCACCACGGAGCATGTAAAGGGTTGGGAAAGCTGAAACTCATGTTCTTCTTTTTGTATTCGGGTTTGAATAAATGAACAGTTGCAATGGATGATCTAGATCGCCACGACCATCAGATCGTGGGTAAGTGATCTCTCATCAGTAGAATCTTCAAGTGAACGAGCGTGTGAAGATAACGGAGCCCGCTTCGAACCCCATCAGATCGCCACTGCCCGACGCTTGTGCCAGTTTCTTCTTCATGAGTGCTGACTCAAAGGCTCAACGCTAGCAGATCTGAGCAGCAGAGAATGATGAAATATATTTTCTTTTTGATAGAATCAAGCTTAAATTGGCGGGGTACGATTGCAACCTTTTTGACTGAACGCCCCGCGGAAGCAGAGACTTCGTCTCGTTTGTCCACTACTCTTACGTTCTTGGGATACAATCTCTGACGCTGGCTTGAACGTTGCGAGTCCCTGTTTCGAGTGTATTCCGCACTAGCATGAGACGCTATAGGGGACAAAGCAGTTGCAAATAACAGATATGTAAATGTTTGTACTCTATACCATGTTTTTTTATCTGGTTCTATGATTTCGATCCATCTTTGCATAATCCGAGATCCGACCCCGAGCAAATCATTGACCCTCCAGATCATGATTCCCAATAGTTTGACGCCTACGCTTAAGATGTCGAAATCGGAGTACTTTAAGGGATCAATAAATGCCTTTCGACCGATTTTTGTTCATGAGGTTCGAAGGGTGCCCGGCTAATGGAGTATGCCCTCTTATTCTTTCAACCCTTCGTAGGGGTCCTGATTATGGGAGCATACACTGCAGTTGGAGGAAATACGTTATTCACGAAACAACAGAAGACTTAAGTCCTCAAGAACATAACGACTGTGATTTCCAGGCGATTTTGCGGACCTCAGCCGACCCGCTGGCAACTGGAAAATGACTTCCAACAAAAATACTCATTGCATCTTTGAACTTGACGGAACCATCTTCGATACTGAGAAGTTCTTCTCCAAGTCCATAGATGCAGTTCTCCGCCACTTCAGCAAACAGCACAGTCAGACACTGTGTCGAACGATCAATCGGTAGAACACTACACGAAGATCATCGTACCGCAAACAGGGCTTTCCGTTGTTTCTACATTCGGGACTCCGCAGGAATCAATGTTCATGTCCAGATCATGGAAAATTGAAAGTGAAAACTCACAGTAGTGATGCCTGCCGAATCCTGAGATCGATTCGAGACAAAGAAGTCAATTGGGACCTCATCGCACATCTTGACGTCATGAGGAGTGATCGTACGAGACGAGCTCCTTCTCGATTTGCAGACTGGTTCTTCTACGCGAAGACGAAGTGAACCGCTAGAGTGGTCGCTGTAGTAGGCAGATTTCGAATGAATCGGGAGAAGAATTCTCGATGCATCGCGACTTGGGATGGAGAATGGAAGTGAGATTCCATTCGCGCCACCACGATAAGTTAGCTTAGCTGTAGCCTCTAACTCATCTGGAAATGTCTAGTCAATGAAAACAGCTGCAACATGTCATCATTATGGCAAAGGCTGAGTCGCCGACCGCCTTGCCCAGAACCGACAGCTTTAACAAAGGTTGAGGAGAGCACAAAGCAGGGCTATAGAACCAAATATACGAAAGAACCAAATGTTCTTTCTCAGGCACATTCATCTCAAGTGCGGATACTCCGCTATATCATTTTTTTCAGACGCCTCAGACATGTGATTGAAAATGCATTGATTCACTTTCCAACAAACGGGCAACCCAAGTGGAGGTTGAAAGATAGACGAGCATTCTTTTCAATTCGGAGAAATAAGCTTTCAAGCCCTGCAGCCTTCCGACTGCTTTTCCGATTTTTCCAGGAGCGCACTCACAATCAGAACCAAGGATGATCATCAGTGATAAGCTCAGCGGCTGATGTACATATGACAAGTAACACGTTCGCATTTGTGTCGCATCGACATCAAAGATAAGATCATTCAGTCGAGAGTGACTCTTTATGAACTAAAAATGAAATTCTCTCTCTCAAATCGACGCGCCCACGAAGAACGAGCAACAGAAGAATCTTATGCAGTTGATAAGAACATAGCTTCCCAGGGAGTACGGGTATGGCACAATCCACAAACCCACTGACTCTTCACGGCCGCAAGGCGAGGTTGTCGAGCTCAATTTCATGTATCTACTGTGAGGATTGAGACATCAAAATGGAAAGAGTTGGAATAGTTATTCGCAGAGCAAAACTTTTATTAACAATTAAACTCATCAACAAAACGAGGCAGTGAACATCTTATGCTTCCGACATCATGCTATCTTCAGACCTAAGCTTGGCGGACACCGATGTCGATGCCGGACTGAGTTCGCGCTGCCTCTTCTGGACCGGCGCGCGAGCAGGAAGTGACGAGAATGCAGGCAAGCCGAACCATTCCGGCTTGAAATCGAGGAGAGACTTCAGACAAACTGTTGGCTCTCTGCGTTGTTCATCGGTGACGACATTCGGATCCGGGATCATCACGACCTGCATTCCTGCAGACAGACCTGCGCGAACACCGTTGGGAGCGTCTTCAAAAACGAGACAGTTTTCAGGTTTGGGAGCTGGGTTGAACCTCCTTGCGGCAACCAAGAAGACGTCTGGAGCTGGTTTTCCGGCGAGAACTTCAGGATCATCGGTGCCGCTGACCACGTGGTTGAACCAACTCTCGAGATCCTTGTGGTGAGTGAACTTCAAGTCTACGGAGGCCAAGTTGCTGCTGGTCCCGACGGCCGCAGGGATGCCGTGTTTGTGTAGATGATGGATAAGTTCCTTGGCACCGGGAAGAAGGATGCTGTTCAGGAACATCGAGTGGCTGATGACGTCCATGCGATCGAGAAACTCTTGGGGCGTGATGGGGAGTCCAGCATCTTCGACGATGATCTTCGAGTAGTCTTGACGAGTTCTACCGATGACCTTCCGGCACAACTCCAGGGTGTGACGTTTGCCGAACTGCTGAAGAACTCCATCAATTGACTTGAAGTAAACTTTCTCGGTATCGAAGATCGTTCCGTCGAGGTCGAAAATGCAATGCGTGACTGGCTTGAAGAGCGGAGTTTGCTCTTCGAAGGGAGGAAGTCCGAAGAGTTCAGGTCTGAAATCTTCCAGTGACTCCAGGCACACAGTGGGCTCCATCCGCTGCTCGTCTTTTACCACTTTTGGATCGGGGATCATCACAACTTGCATTCCAGCCGAGAGTCCTGCGCGGACTCCGTTGGGGGCATCTTCAAAGACGAGACACATTCCAGGTTCAGGAGCCGGAACGAATCGTCTTGCGGCGACCAGGAACACATCAGGAGCTGGCTTGCCTTGGAGGACTTCGGGATCGTCGGTTCCGCTGACGATGTGGCTGAAGCAAGCTTCAAGATCTTTGTGGTAGGTGAACTTTAAATCCACAGACGCCATGTTGCTGCTCGTCCCCACGGCCGCCGGGATTCCGTGTTTCTTGAGATGAAGGATAAGTCTCTTTGCTCCAGGGAGGAGAACACTGTTCAGGAACATCGAGTGGCTGATGACGTCCATGCGATCGAGGAACTCCTGGGGCGTGATGGGTAGTCCGGCATCTTCAACGATAATCTTCGAGTAGTCTTGACGAGTTCTACCGATGACTTTCCGGCAAAGTTCCAGACTATGCTGTTTGCCGAACTGACGGAGGACTCCATCGATAGACTTGAAGTAGACCTTCTCAGTGTCAAAAATGGTTCCGTCAAGGTCGAAGATGCAGTGAGTAACTTTGCCGAAAGCCATCGTAAGATGAGTGGGTTGAATTCGGTGAATTACTTCTAGCAGAGATGAGAGTTGCTGAATTGCTTGAGAGTTTCCGTTGTCTGTGTTCATCCGGATATCAAGTCCTCGCTTATATACACACCACCGT
The DNA here is from genome assembly GCA_021527715.1 of Neoseiulus cucumeris. Lineage (NCBI taxonomy): Eukaryota > Metazoa > Arthropoda > Arachnida > Mesostigmata > Phytoseiidae > Neoseiulus > Neoseiulus cucumeris. The sequence continues at coordinate 1,372,162 of JAJSRV010000015.1, forward strand.
TTCAGAAATGCGCCGCCCAGAGAGGGTGTTTGAAGCCCCCGCGTAATGATTCGGGATCGGATACGGAGCGCCCCGGCTACAGAGTTAGATAGGGGGCCGTATGGCCGTATGTTTGATGGTTTGCTCAGGGCTTTATTCAGCTTCTCTCGATATGCTGATAGAGCACATTTAGGGAACTAATCGATATGGCTTTGGTATTCGAAGCTACCCGTTTATGATTTTGTGAGATGATCAGCGCAGTCTACCGAGGCTCCGAAGCCACGGCTTGCCATTCCATGTGTGAAATGGTTTTAGGAACAAAGAGCTATCGAAATACGCAAAACTCTCAAGGTGTCGGAATCGGTTCCTACCTTCTCAACAATGCGCTCCTATGAGAGCAGTGCGAGCGATACCACGCAGGGAACTGTACCATACATACGTGGAGGCCATATCTGAACTTGGCTCAAGATGAAGTCGTTGTCTTTTCTATCTTCATCAACTTATTAGGTATCAGAGTCCATGTTTGTCCGTCAAGGACGCAATGAACGAATTTCAATCTTCTCTACAATAAATGTCATTCGAACACTGCGGTGGCACGCCATCGGCCAGCCTATGTTGCCGAGTCTTGAAATTGAAGAGGAAAACAGGATCGGAAGAGATATTTCGCTCTCCTTCAGCACGAGAGAGTGGAGGCATCAGATGAAGGGTTTGGAATCGTCCCCTCAATGTTCCCAGGAACTCTGACGACTGGAGGTCGGTGCTCTGAACACTCGAATTTCGCTGAAATGTCTCGTCTGTCGGTGGAGCAAAACTGTGTTGGGATTCTCTACGGAAATGCGGGGATAAGCAAAAATTAAAAACGTTGATTCTGTCACCATCAGGATTTTCGTCGTCTCGATGAGGATTTTCTGCTTCGTCTCACATTAAGTCTCCATTAGACAACTTCCAGTTTGCCGAAAACGCGCACCCGATTTCCTGATGGGTCCCGAATCCCGAGAAAGTTCACTGTTTGAAAGAAGTTGTAGCAAGCACGAGATTGAACTAAATTGCCATTAGGTGAGGCTAACTTGTAGAAGAAAAAATTGATAGAGAACCCAGCAATCATGCATAATGCTCATCACCATTCAGGAAAACCTGCTGGACAGTTGTTTTTAGGCGCTGGCGGACTTTGCTTTCGTTCACAGTGAAATTTCACAATGAGATTTCTTTTCAATAAATGATTTTTGTTTCATCCTTCCCTTTGCTCCCCATGAAGTAAACGGTGAAAACCCACGCTGCGTATGGGTATACAGAGAAGCTTCCGATTCAAAGAAGTTTGCTCAAAACGAAAGATTCTGGTAATAAGTTGATCACAATGTAAGGCTGCTAAAAGATAAGAAACTGCTCTCATCTGCCAGAATCTACTCGGAATTCCCTCATTGAGTGATTCAACGCTTCCAAATTATTGGGTCTTCCGGCTCCTTTTTTGAAATCGACAATAGCTCGGCGCGGATGAGTATCTCAAAAACTTCAGAAAAACAGGATCGACAGAGTTTTGTCTGTTTTCACATGATGGTGACAGATCTGAACAATCCGGAGTCGGAGTCGAATTGTGCTCCTGGTGGTGAGAATAGCGGAATAATCGATTCTGGAGAAATCATTTCCAAGGAAACCCACCGATTCCTCCACGCCATCGGAGAGTTCGTCGACTCATCTTCTGGATTCTGTTTTGAGAGCACTATTCGGAAACCCTATAACGAGCCACAATGGGTCGAAAATGACGGGGAATGTCCGGTACGTCGTTTTCAATGTTTCAGCCGAGAACTTCGGCGTGCTCTCAAGTTGACATCAGGAATCTTAGGAGGCTCAGGAAAAAATTCAAACAATAGCTGGAAGGATGGATTTTAGAATAGCACAGAATGAGCTCACGGCGCTCCTGCATCGTCAGTGGTGCCACGGCCAGCCAGGACATTCCTCTGGACTGCTCATTGGTTCCCCCAGAGGTGAGTGCTCATAGGTCGTCCCACAAGGTCGTAGAAAGCTCATGAATCAGCTCGTTTTGTGTTCAGTTGCGCTCACAATGTCCTTCGTAAGAAAAGTCCGGTTTCATTCTTACATTTTTTGTATGTATTCAAAAGTTCTTCAAAATGGTCGATAGGTGTCAACCAATGTTCTCAGGGTCATTGTTGGGAAGCTTTCGTTTCTTGATCCCCATAATCGAAACCCCTTGACGATTCGCGGGGACTTTTGAACTCGTCTATCAAAATACACAGATTTGGGCCTCTTCGAAACTACGCATCGCGATTCACTCTAGCGTTTCAACTCCTGGTTACCGATACCCACATGGGCTAATGCGAAAGCTCATGGCGCAGGAATATGTGTTCTAACAGCTTGAATAAGTCCGACTATTCTCTCTCGCTTGATCGAAAAAGCGGCTTGCGTCTTCTCTCGGGGTGGGTTTTTTCCACCCTGCTCGTTCAACCCAGCCCGGAGCCACTGCAATAATGATCGTTAGCGCTTAGCTCTCAATATGAATTGAGTAAAATTCTTGTGTTTGTGGCAGGCGGTGTGTTTTGCACCCTGATGAACGAAAAGTCAGCCCCTGAGCACTCACTATAATTTTGATGAGCGGCTTGCTTCCTCTGATTGAAATAACTCAGGCCCCGCGGAACCGATCAGTTCGGGGTGAGATCGGGTTATTCTCAAGATGTTGGATACAGTTCCGTACAGAAGGTGCATCCTAAGTTGGTATTGGCATTTATGCATCTCCATCCCTGGATGACCCCTTTGTTTCCGGGGGGAGCAAGCTCAACAGATGCCGGTCACAGTTTTAACGGAGAATTCCGTTCATCTCGGCAATCCAGGGGGCACAGAGTCCTCGAAAAGGCGGCCATGGCAGTGTCCTGTCTCATCCTCTTGTTCTTCGAAGACTTTCACCCTCCAAGGTGGACAGCTTGAAGATGGCATCTGTTATGTGATGGAAAATAGGATCAAGAATAAGTTTCTGCCTGAAACCCTCGCGACAGAGAGATTTCATCAGGAACCTGAGGTGAAGTTTTTCATCGTTTCACAATTTCGAGGATCGTAGGACGACAGTTCCTTCGATGACGCCTGATTAATCAACATTCAAAATTTGGCATCCGGAATCGAGTACCTGGAGGACTCAAGTCCATAATTCACTCGGATGAAAACAGTTTCCTTGAACCGACAATTCACTTGAACACTTACTGGACACGTCTAAATGGAATATCTGGAATTTGGGTTCTTCCATTTCTAACTGGATTCAACTCAATGACTGATATTCAAAAGATCCTGAAACTGAATAGACATCCGTGACTTCTATCAACCTTCTCTAAAAGATATTCAAAACTCCACTTCCAAAGTATATGAAAGAATTCAAGAACCGAGTGTATAAGTAAGCTCCTATCATGGAAGAGGCTTTTCGGGGCTTGGCTCGAAATGAGGCTGCCTCTCAGCCTTCTCGAAGTTAACTCAGACAGCCTAACTCTCAAATCAGTTGCCTTGACGAGGCCTCGGACCTCATCTTGGGGAAATTTTCATCCAGAGAGAAATGAATTGGACTGAGGAAATTACCTCCATGAATCTCAACAACTTCTACACGCCTGGAATGCTCTGTTTATAGATTTCAATACTTTGAACCACCAAGCAGTCGGTGACACAACTTTTCGCATTCTTTCAGGAGCTCCTGGGACCAGACACAATTGCGCATCGATCGTGTATTCTGAAGTCCCTGAGCGGCTTGGTGTAAGAGATGAATCCTCGACTGAAAAAGGGGGTCCATTTCAATGAGCGAAAATGAGCGGCTCTTCTGACTTCCTAATTCTAATCTAAAAAAAAAATGGTCATCGATGCCACATCTCACGTTGTCATTTTTGCTAGCTCTTTCAAAGCAAAGTTCTTATCTACCATAGTCCTTGTGGAATCTGTGAGCTGGCTGTAAGGAAGACGCGTACACTTGCACTCCTGGACTTGGGAGAGTGGACTGCTTGCTATAAAGAAGTGATTTCCCGATTTAAAACCACCGACCACCCTAGTTCCCTCTACACCTTTCTTCTAAATCTGTAACAGTCCTCGGGACCTGAGAGCCCTGGGAACTTCTCAACAGGACACCTCGTTCCAGAAGCCTCGAAATCGAAGTTTGTGCAAGTTCTCTTCTCGTTCTAGGAATCGGAAGAGGAGTGCGCAAAACTCGTCGTGTGTCGTGGAGTACTGGGTCGCAGAAAGTTTCGAGAGCCGGTCTTGTCGGCGATGAGCTCTGCAAACCCACGTGGCTCCTACCAACGACTTCGAAGCATCCGTCGGAATGATGTTGATTAGGTTTGTCAATCGGAGACTTCATTATTAGAGACAACGGTCCCATTGTAAGAGAGGACTAGTTCCATGGAGACCGTTTCTTGATTCGTTCTGGTTCCGAGAGCGTTCATCTTCAGATCCGGAGCCCTGCTGCTTAGCAATGGGGGAGCCCGATCCTCACTGAGAAGCAGAATAATTCCAAATGAAAACACCGATGATTTTTACTCCTCCACAGAGAATTTCCACTTTGCACAGTGTGCATTTCCGAATGAAGCCTTCTCGTCGTTCCTCAATAAGCAAAGGCACACTCGGGAAGATCTGTTCAACATTCTCCATGATAGCGCTAAAACATCGAGACTTCATTGTTTAGGGGACAGCTGACAAATGGGAGGAGTAATTTCAAAATCAGATTTCTGAATTCAGGATGATTCGCTTCGATCGTCCAATAATCGAGGTAGAGCTGCATCACATGGTTTGCCCTCTGTGAGATCCCGAATGATGCCTGCAGAGTTGTCACGAGCGATTCCCTCTCTTCATGAAGTTTCTGAGCACGATCTCGCGAGTTATAGAACGAAAGATCCGCGGCCATGCGCGTCCAACGTCATCACAACAGCGAGTTCCTGGGCTGCATGCACTGCAGCTTTGGAGTCGAAGTTCTATATCAACCCCGTCAGGACGAAGAGTCCTGTTGAATCCAGTGCAGCCGAGAACGCCCGCAGGCTTCATAAAAGGGCGTTTGGCCTATGCCACATCTCACATTCTCGTGTGAGGTGCAGAATCGCCATCAAGAGATTCTGGGCGCGTAATTTTTGACATGGGCAGCCGGTGAAGCCGTATCGGCTCTGGCGCCCTGCATACAAATAGAGTGAATTTCTAGCGAGCTCAATCCGCGCAGGTTCGTCTCCATAGCGTGTCCGACAAGATGATCGTCTGGAACGAAGCGCCCGAAACCTGTATCAACCAAATCAGGATAATATAATGACGTCACGGAAGTCGTGAACTCACTAGGAGCGCGTAGAATTGGCCGTGGGTGCCGAAGTGGCCCTTGACGGTTGCGGCGACGCGTCCTGTACCCTCCTACAGTAGATCGGCTAGAGGTGTTTGCACCGGACGGTGTTCCGATCGACAAAAGCTCCTGAGTTGGGTCGCTCATAGTTTTCTCAGACGAAAATGACAATTATACAACTTTGTTTTCGATTGTCGTCATTTTAAGACTTTCTATCCCATGCCAAGCCGCTCAATCAGCGAGACGGATTAGCCATGAAAGACCGAAATTTCAGGTTCATACGTACGAGAACGAGACCCTTCTCCGCTTATACCGCGAGAACCTTGCGTCTGAAGGGTGCCATGGGCTTCGTCCTGTTTCCTGACACTTTACTAGAAATTCTGTATTACATCCCTAGATGAACCAATCTACTTGAATTAGTGAAAGCAGGTGCGGATATTCTACCGCATTCGGCTGCGGATATTCTACCGCAGTCGAATGATTCGGCTCGGAGCGATCAGTGGAGAGTTGGGGCTCCTAAGTTCCTAAAACCAATGAGTTCGTTGAGACCGCAAAGCGAGAGAACTCACGCCGCGCCGTCCCGAGAGTCCACACTAATTGAACACGTATGATCATTTATTCAACTCGATCCCTATTCTGGTTTGCTCGCTGAGCGAAGCGTCACTTTAAGGAAGCAAATCAGTGAAAGTTTGATTTTCTGACAGCCGCAGGCTAGGTATTGAAGAATTGTTTTCCTAAGAAGTCGTCGGCAACAAAAAGATGACTAGAAAGCCAATTATGACTTAGATTGTTCTGGGGTTCAGATCAGGAGATCCCTTGGGGCATTCGTCGTCGAATGGAGGCAAGCCGAACTGCTCCGGGTTGAAATCCTCGAGTGAATTCAGACAGAGAGTTGCTTCCTTGCGTTGTTCGTCGGTGACAACAGCGGGATCAGGCACCATGACAGCTTGCATACCGGCGGCCAACGCGGCTCGCACTCCGTTAGGGGCATCTTCGAACACGAGAACTTTTTCGGGCTCTGCCGGACATGTGAATCTTTTCGCGCATACCAAAAACACATCCGGAGCTGGTTTCCCCCGTGGCACTTCTGGATCATCGGTAGCGCTCACCACGTGGCTGAAGTTTGTCATGAATTCAGCGTGATGCGTCGTCTTGAGCTTCAGTGCTGAGAGTGAGCTGCTGGTTCCGATGGCTATGGGAATCCGGTTCTTCACAAGATGTCTGACGAGTCGTGCCGCGCCGGGCAAGAGTTGACACTTCGGGAGCGTTTCCATGCATTTTACGTCCATGAGACGGAGGAAATCATCCACTGTGATGTTCAACTTACAATGGTCGATTACAATCCGGGCGCAGTCTTTCCTCGTGCATCCGAGAACCATGAGCTTGATTTCGACGGTGTAGCGGTGGCCGAATTTCTTGAGAATATCGTCGATGATTTCGAAGTACAACCTTTCGGTATCCACGAGAAGTCCATCGAAATCGAAGATGCAGTGAGTAACGGGTTTGAAAGCCATTCTGAATCCGACCCGTTCGTTTGCGTACCACGGGGCTTATGAGCGTTCCAATTTTGAAGGGAGGGCTTTCAAGACGGAGAGAGACTCTTGTTAGTTCTCAAGCTCTACTCCGTCTTCCTGTGCATGGTACTGGGCTGCCTTGCGAGAAAATTCGTCGTGGCTGTCAGAGGTTGTCCGCAAGCGAGGAGGATCACTAATTGATCTCGAACGGTTCGCTCGGAATGCCCATTTTCAGACTGAACCGAATTCAAGAGGTTCCTCCCGACGAGAAGCCGAGGGAGACACAAATGGTTCGGCAAATACCACTGCTTCTTCGTTCTGAACTTTGGTCAATCTCAGATTCCAATATGGGATTTCAGCTTGTCATGGAGTACAAATCGTTTTAACTCGAAGCTGAGCGATTACAATGCAAAATGAGTTACTGCTTTGCTTTCGCCACAACGAAGTGGCATTATTACGCTCTCGCGAATAGGAGAAGGACCTGTATTTCGTTTAGGAACATTAGCTCGATATCCCGGCGGAGAATTTCCGGGTGAGGTCCTCCCCGAACGAAATCTGTTCCGTTGACTACTGTATGTATATGATACGGTCCGTGGCGGGGCGGTCGTGAGCGAGTTCCGGTTTCCCGTCCTCTCGATTGAATGTCAGTACTCAACTTGAAGAGGAGATTTTGGACACCAGAAATTCTGTTTACGATGAACACCGATCGGCTCCGAGCTGTGGGTTGCAGGTGCGACCTCGCTCACAATCATAAGAAGCAACCTTCCTCAGCACTGTTCCACCTGGCAGCCCCTTAGATCGCAGCGGACTGCCAAACATTTAGATGTGAGTGATACGTGCTCACCTCGATTTGCGCTCAAATCAGAGGTAATCATGGCCGGTCGGAGAGTGTTATCAATGCTTTAGAAGTGAATCTCAATAAATGACAATCCAGGGGTAAAAAATAACATAAAATGACATACGCATCGGCAGACAACTTCGCCTCGCATCTTTCATGTTATGTCGCTATTCGGATGAATGAAAATTCAAACGGAACTGAGCAGGGTAATGGCTGCTCGAACGGAAATTTGGATCTATCGGATGCGCGAAAGGAGCGTCAATAGCCTTAGGAATAGAACACCGTTGAGAAAATAAATTGAGAATTTTGAGATTCGAGGTCATACGGTTCCTCATACCCACAAGGTAGGAGCTCAATTCGCGATGACTTTAAGGAAGAGCTCAAAGATTGAATTTCATCTCGCCAATCCTCTTTCAGATAACATGATTTATCACGAGTAGGTAGCTATTCTGACGGAGTTTCTCCATCGGAGCCCCTGCGCAGAGGGGAGGGGAGGATTGCTTGATTTTCCTGCAACTGAGAGCTCCCTGCGAGCGAAGCATAGTCCTCAAAGATGATGAAAAGCTCATCCGTCTTCCTAGTGAACGGAACTCGACAGAATGTAAGATCATTCAACAGAAACACTATAATGGAAGGCTCACCAATAGACGCCCATGCCACCGTGGTGAAGCCAGGACAGGCTCGATGAGCGTGCCCTGAAGTATTTCTCAGGTGATTTAGGCAATAGTTTCTGATGATCCGTTTATTTCGGCCGGGAAGCATGACCCCAAGAGAAGCGATTCCCCGCTTCCGTCCATTGGAACGGATTAGACTCCGTAAACGGGGTCGCACTGTGCTGAGTACTCTATCGACACGTGCAGCCTGAGTCGCGGAGGGAATCTTCTCCAGCGCAATCAAGAAGCTGGAGAGCCTTGAATTCCTCAACTCATGCGAGATACCGACGCGATCACCGTCAGAGCAGATTCACGTCCTCGATCAGATCAACATTTTTGTGCTCGACGAAATCCTCGCGGCATAGTCAATTCCGGTTCTGATACGTTTGTGCACTTCGCGCAAGCTCAATAAGGGAAGATCGTAGTGGCTGGTACAGGTGTCCACTCATTGTCAGTCAAACCCCCCTGGCTAAATAGCTGTTGTGAGGGGACGCCGCATAGAGAACCGTCTCCAGACAGCCAGGGTTTCCATCATTCTCGTGTCGACATGTCTCAAGTGAGAGTTTGCGAGTCAGGTTGCAACACCGATATGATCTGGCGAGCAAGTCGGTACACTGCCACACCAAATTTCGTCAGCTCGAAGTCAACATCGTTATCCTGTAGATGAAGTTGGAGCGCGTACTTTTCGAAGGACGGAATTTCTTCCCCCTGAAAGGCATCAGAATTCGACTCTCCTGATTTCCAGGTAGTGAAATCATCTTCATATCAGTTATCTCCGACTTGAAAATCGAATTCCGTTGAGTCAACCAAAACAATCAAAACTTTTACTGACCCCTGATACTTATAAAAAGAGATGCAATCTCAATGAGAGTCATCATTCCGCCTTCAGTGGTGGCTTGATCAGCGCGGCGAGGGAGTATCTTCGAGCGGCCTTGAGGAGGAGGCTCCGAATCAGGCATTTCAGGTCCTACAGTGGCTTGGCCGACAATGATGACTGCTACGACAAGCAACGCAGCCGTGTCACCCTGCCAAGAAGAAAAGCAGGAATGTGGTGGCTCCGAGCGACTAGTATTACGAGAATAGACCAGCGTTGACACCACCGTGAATCGAACGACGAAGAGAAGACAGCGCTCGTGGAGTGTACGAGGAGGAGGCTCCAAGTTTCTGAGTGGTTCACCCCACTTCCAGGGTCCTACAGGGGCTCACAGAAAGTCATTCCTGAGAGTTGTCCAGAGTGCCCGACAGCCTATATCAGCAAGAAGCTAACTGTGCGTGTGGTGGGCTAGCCCTGCTAGTACGCGAATCACTACCGGCACGAATAAAATCTACGCGTAACCTTTGACTGATTCTTGAGTAGTCAGCTCGGCCATACCATTCGATCAGGTACCTCTGACGAAGGGAGGTCGCTGATGAGAACACACGATTTTCGCTGAATTCCGCTGAAACTCGCCTCGTGTACTGTTCAGCGCTATTCGATCGGATATTCACTCCGGTAGATAGACCTCTAGGATCTGTTCTGTTAAATCAGATATCTCCGCCTCAGATATTTCTTTTCGTAGATTGTGAGAGGTCTTTGATCTCCGGTATCAAGACACCTGACTATCGGTGATGATGCAACGTGCCTTCCGACGCTAGGTAAGGAAATGCTGGCGGTGTGATGCGGCGATCGAATCAAATTCCGACCCGATCTCTAGCCCGTAGCGCCAACGAAGTGCGACGTGGAAGTTTGCGACTGGCCTGAATACTCGTGAAAAGAACTGTTTTGAAAACGGCAAGTGATCCAAACTGACAAGTGCTCCATCTGTGACAACAACAGGCGACATGCAAGGACCCCCACATTACGTCAGAGAACGACCCCTGGAAACTTCGCGAATGTTTCAATCCAGCACACTGCGGGCCGCCTCTAAGAAAGATTTGTCTACAAATATCCTGAGGACGAGGAAGTGGGCACAGAGTCCTTCATTCCCCCAGTCTGGAATCGATGCCGTGAAGTCCTTAAAACAGGTCTTGTAAAATTATTCACATTCATATAGCGTCGGATAGCGCTCCACTTGTTCCCGTCCGTATCGGCAGAACGATGATCAAGCGGAAGTGGATAAGAGCTAGTGACAGGAGGACGAGAATTGGAATTTGAGTGTTCAAGGGTCCAAGATACCGCACAAAGGTCGATTGCTTTGACTATTGTAATGGTTGGACGACGGAATAGTCGTGTCGCTTTACAATATTCTCATGAAACTGGGAACAGAAGAGCGTTTTTGCTGAGTTGAATTCATACAGCGACGAAAAAAATCATAGGAACGGCGAGTATTTCTCTCCGGGGCCGCGGTTCTTGTGGCTGGCTTCAGGGACTGGGATAGATTAGGAATCGATACAAATTCAGACTGAATTGTATCGATGTCTGAAAATATAGATTCTCATATTTTATCACATACATCCTCCGAAGCCTATATTTCTGTCTTATAATATCCGTGGGATTCATGAGGCAGCCGAACTGTGTCACAATAATTTTTAATGATTTTATAACCTAAACATAGCTCTTAAGTGGTCTTGAATATAGATGGGAGATTTTCTCCCAAGGGCTTGAGTCACGGAGCTGCTCAGAGGGTTCGAGGGTAAAGTTTGGGTGATCCGCTAAGAATTTCGACCTCGAAAGGTGGAAGTCCGAAGAGTTCGGGTGCGAAATCTTCGAGGGAGTCCAAGCAGAGTGTGGCTTCATGGCGTTGATCCTGAGTAACAACGGCAGGATCCGGAACCATGACCGCTTGCATTCCTGCAGCCAGAGCCGCCCGAACCCCGTTCGGGGCGTCCTCAAACACAAGAACTTTGTCACAGTCCGGAGGATATTCGAATCTCTGGGCGCACACCAGGAACACATCCGGCGCCGGCTTTCCGGCTGCAACTTCAGGATCGTCTGTGGCGCTGACCAGGTGACTGAAGTTTTTCATGAACTCAGTGTGATGGGTCGTCTTCAGTTCAAGCGCAGCGAGTGAACTGCTTGTTCCTATGGCGATCGGGATCCGGTTCTTGACAAGGTGCTGGATGAGGCGCTCTGCCCCAGGAAGTAAGCGACACTTTGGTAAAGTCTCGATGCACTTTACTTCCATGAGCTGGAGGAACTCATCGACAGTGATGTTCAGTCGACAATGGTCGATGACGATCCTGGCACAATCTTTCCATGTGCAGCCCAGAACCATGAGCTTGATTTCGACGGTGTAACGGTGTCCGAACTCTCTGAGGACATCATCGATGATTTTGAAGTACAGTCTCTCAGTGTCAACGAGCAGACCGTCGAAATCGAAGATGCAGTGGGTCACGGGCTTGAAAGCCATTTCAGTAATGGTTGTTCTTTGCATTCTGACACCTGTTAATATTGGAGGACCGGAAGAAAAATGCGGAGAGAGCCATCTTGGGAAAGGTTCTCTTAGATATTTTGGCCCTCTTAACGTTTAGCGCTTGTAAGTTAGAAAAGCTCGGAAATCGTCATCTTGTAAGGATAGAGCACGTCGCTCTAGTCTCCCGGTTTCCTTGTTACTCACGTGTTGCTTCTCTATCACTCAACAAACCCAAGGAGCACCTTGACGAAACTGGAGGCGGAGTTCAGATGTTCAGCTCATTTGAAAAAAAATGTTGGACGCGACAGTTCGTTCTCGCTCATATGCCTGGAGAAATCCTCCGAGGGGTTCGAGACTTAACATAGACGTAACATATTTTCGTCAGCGCGGTGGATGACCTGGCAGTGGGTGTTCGGTTGTTCGTGCTGCAGAGCGCGTCCGTGTGTTTCGGTGAATTGATTTATATTATGATGATAGCTTCAACGAGCTCCTTCGGAAAACGGCGTATGGCGATGTGTCGAGCTGTGTGGTAGATAGGCGGTAGATTGGGCAGCCTTCGTTTCGAGGAAACGGTCCGATCTGACCTGCGAATTCGAAATCATCGGTCAGTTTATGAATTTCCTCAATCGACGAACGAATGGCGAGAGCCACGTACGAAATATGTTATCTGGAATTCCTATCATCGACTCTCGAATATATTGGTCCTCTCCCCAGGTCAAGTCGGACCTTTCTGAGACACTTCATATTAAAGCTCATCCGCCTCCCCAGGCCTAGTTTGTGGCAGGAGAAAATTTGCTCAGAAATCTTTGATGCGGCTCTCGACTCGAGTAAGTTAGCTTCATGTTTCCATGCCATACATCGAGTGTAGTTTACAGCCTCAAGGAACACAAACATCTCTATTCGCTAGTAATCAGTGGTAATCTCAGCACTCGGGTGCACATGTGTCTTTTTCTGAGAGAATGACGTGAGGACCATTAGTTTTGCTGAATCGTGGCGTCGAGAAACTCGCTCCGCTTGCTCTGCTCAGAGCCGGAGTGATTGTGTGCTATCATGGTGATCACTCGTCCGCTCGATCAGATAAAAACTTATCTGTGAGCAGTGAGAAGATTTCACCTACTTTTCTGAACATTTCGAAACCTATTCGGGAGATCCATGGATTTATTCTTCAAACCGTTCTCTTAGTTATCTCGCCTTCTGGCGTCAGGCGGTGTGAGGCCCTAGCAGAACAACAAGAGAGAGATAACCACCGCGATTTGCTTAGTGGGTCGCTGAATAGAAACCATGAGATCCTTCGCTTCGAGTCAAACTGTTGGGCGAAGAGGTTTTGCTGAATGCGAAGCTCATAGTATGCTGGTGTCACGCGCTCATTACGGCGTCATCAATTAGGATTGTCGCTTACAACCAGAAGTCCAATGAGTCACAGCTACAGATACTGCTCATTTTGCTCGTTCAGCGACGTCGCTTTCTTTGAAATCGTTTGAATTCAGAATTGAAAATGAACTCCACTGCGAAATTTTCGACTTGAAATTGCTGTCTATTCTTGATTTCTGATGATGTGTACCGGAAACCTAGATTGCACATCGCAAATGACCGACTCTGATAGTTTTCCGAATCACTAATCAGCTTGCAAAACTCTAATACCAAGGTTGGGTAACGGTTCCATCGCCGCAGAATCAGACTCTCGCAATATGCATGCTCCCGCTTCTCGATTGCGACCCCGTGAAGAAACTCGGTAGCATCTTGAGTTCGCACTAGCTAAGCATCACTCCTCATGGAATGCAATCGAGTCGCCGTCCACGGCAGTGCTGCGGCGGCGCGTGTTCCGGCGCGGCATGATCTCGTTCGTTGTTGCTTCAATGTGCTTACGTGAGATCGACGAGATGTTTGTCAACAGGAATCCTCGTCTTCCTCCGTTCGCTCCAGGCTGGCTGTGTAGACGAAGAGCAGGTTTACTACGTCATTATCAGTTGATGGTAGACAAAGTCCAAGCAGAGCACAGAGGAATTCTCGAGAGCAAGTGTTTCTTGGACGTTGACACCAGAACAAAGGTCCGTTGCGTTGACTCAAGAACTGATTATCTGGTCTACGTCACCCGAGAAAATTTCACTGCTAAGCTATATGACTTGTAAAATAGCATCAGTGCTCTGCTACACGCTTGCCAAACGTAGAGGGCGCCTTGAGTGGCCTTGCCCAAGTCAGACGTGTGTCTCAGAGTGAATGTCCGTTCGAGACTAGTCAGCTGAAATCTCCGCATCACGGTAAGCGGCTTCTTGAGCGAGTGTTAGAGCTTTTGCTTTGCGAGGAATCGGTTCTCGAAAGGAGGCGATCAGACTCGTCCTGTTGCATGAAAGGCATGAAATCCATGAGACCGTTTCCGGGATCGTTCGATCAGGACCATCGTGAAGCAGAACGGATCCAACCCTGTCGCGTCGGCTCTTCGCAGAAACTTCAAGCTGACGTCGCTTATGGTCGCGACGGAAACCGTCACTTTGTCGTCATATTCAATCATTAACACCTATCTCGAATCCCCTATTCTCCAGAAACGAAAAGTCGTCAGCGATTGTATAGTTCGTGACGTATCGCGAACTCTCATTCGCATCGCTAACAGCTTCTGTTTTCAGATGACGCGACAGCTGATAACGCTGAGATATCGGGTCCGGTGAGCAACAAGTGCACGTCATCCTCACCAACCATGCAATTTGTGATTGGAAGGATTTCAAGCTCATTTTCTTTTCTCGGAGAAGTTTTTTTGTGAACTACTCGAGCGGTGATTCACGAGCGTCAGTCCGGGAAACGCAGATCTGGTTCTCGTATACTGAAATACTATCGTCCGGATACTTCCAGTGGTCTCAACGTTTCCAGTTGACTTTGTATGCGGATGTGAAACCTTCCTAGAAGAGAGCGCTTGTTTTTTTGGAGAGGGAGAAGCCCCACAAGTAGGATAAATGTTCAGGACACACAGGGCTCTGCCCATCGTGCGCAGATCAATCGCAATGAATAGTGACACCAACCTCTTCAAACCTGTCAGCCACGTCATCTTTGACATGGATGGACTTCTGCTGGATACGGTGCCAATTTACAATGAGATGATGCGATCAGTTGTCGTCCAGCAAGGCTACATGTTCACGAATCATCTTCAGAAGCAGCTGCTTGGGAGGAACAGAATCGATTGTGCGGAGCTCATTGTGAAACACTGTAAGAACTCTTTGACCGTTGAAGAGTGCATGGTGGAGATCGGCAAAAATCACGCGAAACTGCTATCTCACTGCAGACTCCTGCCAGGAGCCGAGAGACTGATACGACACCTGCACCGGTCCGGAGTTCCAATGGCCGTCGGCACAAGCAGCTCCGCCAAGTCTGTGGCAATCAAAACAAGTGCGCACAGCGAACTTTTCTCCCTGATTCATCACACGACCTGCGGACTCGACGATCCTGACGTGTCATACGGGAAACCAGCGCCCGACATCTTCCTCGTGGCAGCTGACAGATTCGAAGAGCCTGTGGATCCTTCCGAGTGCCTTGTGTTTGAAGATGCTGTGAATGGAGTGGAAGCTGCGAGGGCTGCCGGAATGCAAGTCGTCTTGGTGTCCAGAGACGAAAAGTCCCAACTGGCGACCCTGCAACTCACGAGCCTCTTGGAGTTCAAACCTGAGCGTTTCGGCCTTCCCCCCTTTCGGAACGGACCGATTTACTACTCGGATTGAATAAGCGGTAAATAGCAACTCGTCACTCCGGAGATTGTACAAAGTATTTAATGTGCTAGTATCGTTGGAGTTCTTGAATGTTTCAAATGCATTCAAGAAGTTTCATGATATAATGAACATATGTAAATAACGGGATTCGAGGATATGAGAATCGAGAACTGATATATTTAATAAACATTCTCTAAAGCCGATTTATCGACGTTGTCACTAGCACAAATATAATTCAATCATGACCTTCTCATACGCTCACGATCACAAGCTCATGAGGAAACCGTGACTTCCTCGGTTGTTCTTTCCGCCGTATCTGTTGGATTTTGAAACCATATTCTCGGACACGCCGGCATTCCAGGGTTGAAATGCAAAGTTCAGTGTAGAGTTCTGTAGTTATCTCGTGTATATCTGAACCGAGCAAGGGAAGGGTGGCCTATTTCATTGACCGAGAGTCACCAAGGTCACGACAAGAACTCATAAACACTCGTTTTCATCGAACCGTCGGCGGCTCGGCGGATGTATCGCGGATACCGGGAAATCCCGTTCAGCCTGAAGCGCGCCCCTATTGCTTCAAGTCGAGATGGCTTCCGAGAAAGCCTGCTATTGTCAATTAATGATCGTTGCTCAAATAATGTGCTGAAATTCCCCATGTTTTAACACCCTCAAGCGATGCCACGCGACTCCGGCGATACCGTCGCGAAGACAATGGCGAACAAGCTCGACGGACAGCAGTCTTATTGTCAGTTTGTTTGTTTGTTGACTCCACACCAACTTTTTTCAGACCACTGCAGATCCATCCTATGCGTAAGTTCGTCGCATAGTGAGGATGTTCTCCTTGAAACGAATCGAGCGCGTGATAATTATTTGAAGATGTCGACAGCGCTTTCACAATCTATCGGAAAGAACACATTCCTAAATGCCGCCCCTGGAAAAATGACACCCGGGGCGGGCCGCCCTCTCCGCTCCCCCGAATTTACGCCGCTGGCACCAAGGTCAATCATGTTTTTTTCATTTCCATGCCTACAAATAATGGGAAAGGTCTTAGAGCACAGGCCTGGTAGATAATTTATTTTTAACAAACTATTATCTATAGTTTCTGTCTCGATGACTTAGAAAACTTCCCTAATTTTCTCAACCGGATCCTGTTTAACATCTATCTTGTCCAAGGCGTGGTTGAAATTAACATCAAATTGTAGAATTATAGAAACACAAGATATCATCCCAACGAAAAATTTGACTGTTGTGGCTTTGCAGAGAACGAATGAGTCCCACACCATCACAGCGTCTCGGATCGAGTCGAAGTCGACGATTCGACGCACTTCAGACCACAACATGAGATGTCGAACTTCATTAGTGAGAGTGAGTTCGGTTATATAATCTGTAGCCTCGCGTAGCTTCCGTATGAAGAACATCGTAGTTGAGGAGAGAACCAAAAGTTCAAAGGTTGAGTGAAGACCGCAGAAAACAAAAACGAGCACTTCGAGAGGTTTCTGTTGTTTTGAACGCGCTACAACTCCGACATAGATGAAGAGCAAGTAATACGAGAAGAGCTTAAAATACAACACTAGAATCGGTAGGGAGAACACCGCATTGATCCGAGAAACTTTCGCTCGTAGACTGTACTTGAAAGCGACAGCCTCGTGACAAACCCAGAGGAGATCCACAAGTCCATTTTCCTTGACGTGGGTGGACACTCTGTCTTTGAAGCAACAAACTTGATCACAGAGACTGACGGCCGCCATGAGATAGATCACCATCGAGAGGTCGTAGGCAATGCGGATCGGACTGAAGGCGGCTTGGAGCACGACGTCCGACAGCGCACCTTTGCTGCGGCTCTGCCATTCGTGGGTTGTTTGAACCACGGCTCGGAGAATCGGAGAGGCTACGGCCAGGTAGCGTAGGATTCGGACATATTTACAGCGGACGCGACTGCCCCGGATGAATTCGACGAGGTTGCTTTCGTAGCGTCTCAGAAGCGTGAAGCAGTAGAGGTGGGCGGCCATATCGACGACGAGTAAAGCTGTTCGCATCATTTGCGTGATGGAGACTGGCTGTGAGGAGTCTCTTTTGAGTCGACATTCGCTGCTCATGTTGAACACTGTGGCCACGAGAGCGAGTAGGGTCAGCACAAGCCAGACGAGTCCCAAGTTCCGCAGACAAGCCTCTTTTATTGACAGTCTTTTCGAGGTAATCCAAATGCCGACGAGTTTGAAGAAAATCTCCATCATACGGACATCCACATGACACGGGGGCCTTGGCTCTACGCGAGGCAGTTTCTCACATTTTTTCGAGGTTTTCTCACAATACATTCTGTTGACGGAATTTCAGGGTCGAGGCGTCGAAGGATGCAGGCCGGCAATCTAGACGACCTTATCTGCACCGCCGGGAAAGGGTCTCGAGAGCTCCGAGGGTTCGGAGGGTGGAGTATGTAATTGTGTTTGCAGAACCGTGTGTATCCTGTTCAACCTTTCGTTAACACAGAGCCAGCGACTTTTTGCGAAGCATTTCGTCAACTTTTATTTCGAAAACCAAACAAATCAATTCTTAGCCGATTCGGCGGGTGCCTCCTCTGGGGCCTGGCGGCTGCCTCGACCCGCCGGGCCTGCGGCACGTCCTGGCTTTCCCATTGATGGAGCACCTCCAGGCTGAAAAAATGACAGCAAAGTTAGAAGACAGATCAGAAACCGGAGCAGAAATGAGCCAGGATTTGAGATTAATACCTTCATGCCCTCGCCGGGGCCCGACGGAGCTCCGCCTTGAGCAGGTGCTTCTTCAGCTGAAGCAATCCCGAAGAGGAGGATGACCAAGAGGAAGAAGGCGAAGAAAAATTTCATCGTTGGTTCTAGTTGCTACGACCGTTCACTGAGTGCCTGATCAGGTTGTGGGAGCGCTCCGTATATAAAGGAGTCGAGCCTGTTTGTAGGAGGGAGTTTCGCTCCGATTCCTGAAAGATTCATTCCGCCTGAAAGCAAGAGACTGCGTAGCGACGCTCAGATGACCAGCCGTGATAAGATAGAGGACGCGATAGACAACTGTGTGGGCCCCGCTGTCTGTGGCGGCAACGCATACGCGCCTGAATGAACGACAAGGAGACTGATAGTCTTGCAGATAAGGCTGTTAGTGTTCGTTGCTCCAAGAATCACTTGCGATCACGAGACTGGTGTCCATTTCCCGCCACTCCACTCACTGTTGGTATTGCCTTTTGATCGTTCTCTCCGATCGTCTCGCAAACTTCTGAGAGACGGGAATCAGACTATGGCGAATTATTCTTTGATTTCGAATCTTCGAACCGAGGGTTGAGATGATGTCTAGGTTCACGGTTTATGCTACGAGCTTCTTTCGAAAGACCCCACGCATGGTTACAGTGTGATTATTGTCGTTATTTGGCGAAAGTGGATTCGAATCGTAAGCCTCGCTAAATGCGACCTCTAGCATCTATTAATAGCGGCTAATACACCGCTTCGTCGACCTTCGGCGGAACATTCGGCTGCCTGGGGCGCGTAAAGTACTCTGTGAGTAGCAAAACGTGTAAACTCATAACTTCCCTGTAAGACATTGCCCAGCTGAAGCCATGCTGTTTTGATAGCCGCTACAACTCCGCAGCCTGCTTAAGCATCCCGAAACAAACTCCAGCTCGACCCGATGAATGTGAACGACTTATTTCTGAATGGCTACCAGTTTAGTTATCTTTGCCGGCGTTCTTGGAAATCAAGCTGCGCGAAGTCCGAATATCGCCATATTCTTGTACAAACACGTCGTGATTACTATGGCCAAACACGCATTCAGCCCAACTTACTGGCCGCTTGAGCAGCGTGACGTGTTTCTCGACGCAGTACGTGTCGATCCTCAACGTTGACGACGACGACGACGACGATCAGCCGTGCAACTGACATCACATACGGATAGTGTGGCCACCGTTGTACGCAGCCACCAACTAACGAACCAACCAACAAGTGCGCCTGCTAGACCGGCGCGGCGGTGCGAAACGATTCTGGACCCGTTGTCGTGTCGTAAGCCCCACAGGCTCAGTTTGCACAAGGCTGGCCTCGAGTCGAGCGATGAACTCGACGCGGAAATCGCAGCTTCCGGATGGTCATTTAGTAAGCCCTAATCTTCGTCGAGTGCCTTGCATTCGCATTTGACCACGGCGGTAGTGGGCAGGCCTGATGGTCGAGTGTCGTGGTGCAATTCATCGTTGCCACTTCCCTGAGCGATTTACTTCCTTCGGGGCATTGAATCCGCTTCCGGAATGTAATCCATCCTCCAACTAATGTGGTATCGGTTGGACATTATTGTAAGAATAACTTCCAATGGAAGGAGGGTAGAACGACTCTTCGGGTCCGAATAACAAGAACGTCTCGAATGGTGAGCTCAACTTATCGGACGATGAGCGTCCCGAATGAACCTGACATACTTGTCGAACTCCACTCCGTTCTTCGTTTCCAAAAACCCGAGTTTAAGACATTATACTCCTTCTATTCGGTGCTCACGAGCTAATTCGAGCTCTTACGTTCAAGGAAATGGCCCCCATTTCGGAGTATCGAAGGGTGAATCGAGCGTCTCGAATCGAGAAGTCAAGCTGAGGAGTTGACGGCCCAAATTTTTCAAATGAAAACAGAACAATAAATATCCGGCGGATGCAATGACCCAATTTAATTTTGAGCAATGACTTTGGTGTTTTCTCTTCCAAGTATGGCGGATTTGCTGCAGGCGAACGGACGGTGTATGATTCAATTCTCCCTAAGCTTGAAGGTCGTCCCTGCACCACGTCGGTTGCCTACCGAAAGGGAACTCTCTCTTTTTCACGCTTCGAAGAACATCCAACCACCGGCTCGCTGAATCCTGACCCACGGCAGACCGACAGTGGCCCCAGTTGCAATAGGAATCTCAGAGCTATGTCCGCGCTCTAGACCATGTAGCGTTCCGCGACAACTTTTCTACAGTTTGATGATGCTACGGAGTGCCAAGGACTACCTGCTTCAGATATGTGAACGAGCGGACCATTGAAATGAAGAAGTTTGTCTTTTTTGGTGCTCTTGTTTGCTGCATTGCATCGGCGAAAGCAGGTGAGTTCCGTAGGTGACCGTGGTGCTTCCTTTGTGCCCATTGTGGAGTCATCAGCGACTTTTTCCCCCTTTCGCTGGAAACGTGAGTTCCTTGCGAGTTTCGTTAAAACACCGCTCCGTCGACGCTGTTTCTATGAAACGCCATCTCTTCTCTCTCTTCTTTGTGGAGTCAGAACTCATATTCGGCTTCTGTGGCTCCAAAAGAGAGTGAAGGAACCCATTTTGATTTCCTCTGAGCATCCACTTGGAGAACTGAGTTCCCGGATCCGAATTCGGAAAAGTATAAAGAACCGCGGGAAATATCGAGCGCTCACTTTGGCGACCGAGTCAGAGGACCTCTTCGATGTAGAAACTTAATCGCTGTCCCCTGTCATTCGTACTGGCTGTTTTTCGAGTGACTCATCAAAAGAGCGACTCTACTCATGCATGCAATCCCGTCGAGCGGTCTCTGCCTAGCAAAAACATGCCCGGATTGCTGGAGGTTCCAACGTCACAGTTAAAGCTTGGAAGTTTGAGCATTATTCATTGATTACCCTCCATCAGTCCATGAATAAATTGATCGGTCGAAGTGGGCTGTCAAAATCAGGCTTTTCCCCTCCTTGCATATACCAATCAACTTATATGGATAATAGGAGGGTCGGAAATAATAAGCAACGCCTGATTTTCCAAATTATAGACATCATAGGGAGTCTCAAACGAGGCCTCAGGCTCCCAACAGGGGAGCATCTGTCCCATGGTGTCGGATGGGACGCCGACTCTGTTATCGGAGCGTTGGGCGTAACAACTGATGTCATGAATGATTTTTTATTGAGGAAGTTCTCAATTCCAGGCCCCGCTGCCAGCAAAGGCGATGGAGACAAGAAGGAGTGCATGATTGACGCTTCTAAGGGATGGTTCGATCCTTCGAACGTGTACAGCTGTCTTTCGGCTCAAAATTGCTGCAAAGAATATGGAAAGCCTTCGTGCTGCGCCAGCAAACCCACAGTTGAGATCGTGTATGTATCCGCTTTGCAATCTTTTTCCAGAGTAGTGACTGGAGCTTCATTGCTCCGGAATGCAAATTTGGTGGTCGATACTTTTCTCCCACTTCCTCTAGGGGCCGTAGGGTTCGGTTATTGATGGATTCAGGATGCCAAGTGAACTGAAAGCAAAAGCCGAGACCGAATCCGAGTTTGGTAATGGAGCAAGTGTTTTCGAAAGGATCCGCCATAGCCACGTCACAGAATATTATTACGTCGCTCGTTCCATGCGATGTATCTGCGACCATTACGATGCGATACGGAGTTCAACGAATGATGAGCAGAGTTTAGTGAATAGCCCGAGTGTTCAAGCCCTTAACCCAAGCTCGGCAGAAGCGGATCAGCTATGTCTCCGAGTGCGTGGGTGATATTCAGAGCATGAAACGTAAACAGATCCTTGACCCAACGGACGTGGGTGCCCGATGTGGGACTTCCGCGTCGAGCAGACTCGTCTCTCGGAGTTTTTCGCTTTTTAGAATTACCGTGGCCCACAGAAGTCCGGGAAAAACAACCCACCTGCAAAAAGAGATTAAGCCGACGACCGATAATATCAATTAGCTCAATGGAGCGTACTAGATTTGCTTAAACGAGGACGGACAATTTTTGGAGTCAGCGAACTGTGAGCGCCACGTGCTGGACGATCTGTCACCGTAGTGGCTGGCCGCTAATGAATTTTTTTTCCAGGCAAGAACAACTTCTGCTCTGGGGAGGATTGTTCTCGTTCTTGACCCTCCTTGCGGTTCTGATATACTGTCGAAGAACGGACGTACGTCTTTGTGAGGGACGCAAAATAAACTGGTGCGGCCGTAACCGAGTGAGGACCATGCAGGACACCTACTAAACGACTTGATGCGGGTCGTCAGCAGATTCTGCTGATGCTAACTCGGCTAGTTCCGATGGTAAGGGACATTCTTCTCTCGAAAGGAAAAGAACTCGAATCTTCCGCCGAGTAGAACATGAATTCGATTCATCGCTTCAATCTTCACCGTTTATTCGAAGCGATCCGTTCAGTGTTAAATTCAATTCGCGCAGTTTCTCTTTTTGACGAGATCCCGTGACAGTTGAGACGGAGAATTATCCGTGGGTCATTGAAGCATCGAAGCCTCTCGATTTGGCCCATGATTTCTCGACATTCAATATGAATACGAACGTGAATAGCTACCGACTGCCACGTTGGTGAATCCGGAACAAGAATTAAACGCAGACTCGCCTATATTTCAGCCATCGGTCCCTGAAAAGCTGTATTGCTCAAGACTCGACGGAACGACACTCAACTCAATTTTCATCGAGCATGACGATGCGAGCAGTTTTGTATTTTTGCCTCTGTAGTTTCCGAACTGCCTCCTGAAGCGCGATCATAGACGACGTTCCATGTAGAAAGTCGACAATAAATGTCATTTACCGTGTAAAGCATCATCTCATCCATACCGCTTGCTGTCGAAATAATTGCCTATCGGGTGTTTAGTTTTCGTGGAACACGAGGCTCACTAAAGTCCGGATCACGCTCCGTTGATGCCGATCGACAGTGAAAACCGTGATGTGCTGCGCGATCTCCTCCACACTAAGCTCGATTGACGAACTGGCTGATTGAAGGGCGGTTCATTCGGGATGTGCCGCTCAAGTGAAGAGAAACTCGTTTTGGATTGAGAGACGATAACACAGAGACCTTTCCATGAGGCGCAACGCGAGCACCTGAGAGGGATGAGCCAGACAAGCAAAGAGGAAAGACGAGCCGCAAATTCATTCACAGTTATTGTATTGTAGGTTTTGGAAACGATGAGAAAGTGTCAATGTCTCGTAATGGACGTGTGCGGGTATGTGTTCTCGAGCTGTAAATATCCGAGAGCGCAGGAATCTTCTGTACCCTTGGCTCTTGTTTCCTCGAACGGCTTCTCGACAGTAGACGCTCCTCGCTATCGCCTCAATGTATTCCGTGTTGATATATGACCCTGAAACAGGAGGGTTATCTGGAAATGTCGTTCTCAACGCAATTTCCCAGCCAGGCTGGCGGTTCGAGGAGCAATATGGTCAAATTGATTTCGTAATACCTGGATCCTATAACAGCCATAACGAGGCCCGCGAATGTGCTCATAGCTGAATCGATAAACCAAAGCGATCTGCGTCGTCGATACACAACGGCGCCGACGATCATGCTTAAGGCGCAAAAACCGCTCAGCAGGGACCCGACGCCATCAAGCGCCACAGTCTTGGCCGAAATCCCGCAGTGAAGTCGTGTCACATGGTTTGCCACCCAGAACTTGAGCACGGCCAAGGTGGCACAAATCGAACACGCGGAGGAGGACAGCAGAATCAGCAACGGCATCTGGGAAGTCAAGGCTAAGAATTCATCTCTCGATTGCGTTTCTGATGCTCAGTCAGACTTTGGCTCTAACTGAAACCATACGATCATGATTCCCATGCGCTGGTCTGATATTCGCGGCTGAGCGAACTTTGATCGGTACAAACAAAGAATTTGAGCAACTCACCACCACTGGGGGCTCTTGATAAACGATGCCGGTGATTGACTTGAAGCAAACGGCGAAACCCGAAACGATGAACAGAGATCCGAGAAAAATACAAGCACTGAAAAGAAAAATGAACATCTGGAGAAATTGACAAAATAGAATCCAATCTTGCTGAACATCTGAGATTGAGATAGGCAACGACTGATTCGGAGCTCATGGATATACTCACAGGTATTCACTTCGTTTCGATGAACTTTTCGAGAATTGCCACATGACGATCGCGGAAGAAACAAAGTCCAGCAAGCATTCCAGCTGAAATATGATTTTGTTTTCTGAGGATTCCTCTGATAACATATTGGAATGGCTTCCGGTATTCAGGCGAATGTCGAGTTCCGAGGTATACGGCATGCAAAGTGCCTTGTGAAGGTCAGATTGCACTCCAAGAAGTAATGAAAAGAAGGATGTCAGATGCGTAGAATCTGAGAACTTCCGCGCGGGTTCATTCCGAGCACGTAGGACGACTTCAGAGTTTTTCTCATGTGCCTCGGGTCTTAGTTTCGGCTTCCGGACCCGAATCGGACGAATACTTAAAAACTACAACGAGCGATGAAACCGACTGACGTCACATCGGACGTGACGCAGCGTTCGAAAGCTACGTTAACTTTGATACCACCCGAGCCGATTCGCTTGTCATGTAGGTTTCTAGGTTCTGATTCGTTCCGTGTGGGATATTTAGAAATCGTCTCTGTCGAGATAGCACTTACCGAGAATGCGAAAATCGATGCACTCTTACGGTCGGATGCTACAACTGAAATGTTAGGCATTTGAGAGCGATTTCCCGAACTCGGATAAAAATTGCGATGCTTTCTCTGAAAAATCAATCGCAGAAGCGACTAATGCAATGTTGAATTTCTGATCATGGTCCATATTGACTTTAATTACAGAGGAAGTTGAAATTGAATTTAAAAACAATCTAGTGCAAAAATATACGAGGGAAAGATGAACAAACTCAGCCACAGGAGAAGATCGGGACAAGGCCACTGATCAGAGGACGGAAAATACAAAACGGGTACTTGCTCACCTAACGCTATTACCGCCAAGACTATATCAGCAAGTGCCGAAACAATCGTCACGACGAGGATGAGTTTTTGCGCGTTCTTCTGTGTGTCATTATAGTTCCTCAGCAAAGAACGATGTATGATCTCCATATGGTCACATGGCATAGCTGGAGGCATAGAGTTGCTTTCTTTGGTCGTTGTCAGTGAGGTAAACCTCATTATTTTTGCAAACTAGTTCTCGATGTGGGAAAAACAGTAAACTTCCGACGAAGAGAAACTCCAGTCTTCACTATTCAAGAAACACTTCAAGTAGCACATGTAGGAACGAAATATGATACTGAAATGTTGATGCTACGATTCCGAGCCGAAAGAATGGTCAATCGATCAAACAGTGAGCAAGGGTATTCTTGTCAGGTACGAGTCCGCTCTCTTTACTTTAACAGTTATGTCAAGGGACAGATGTAGAGTATCGAATGTAAAGATGCCTCATCTTCACCCCGAGAGGTCCCTTCTCGATTCCACACACGGTTGCCTGGGAAACCAGAACAGAATATTTCGCGAGCCTTGGGTAGTATTTTGTGATTTCAGACAATTTCCCAAACAATTGGACGTCTCTTTTAGGGACGATGCACAAAAAGATGTCATCCTGCCGTGGATTGCGACTAGCTGATCCCATGCAAATGGAAGCACCGCTCCAAAAATTACGGGAACAACGATTGAAGAGACGCGACGGACAGGCGGTGGCCCGCGGCAAAATTCCCGTAATTCTCGGATTTTATTTTTATTTCATGCAAGTTCAGCACAATTCCTCGGATGAGACATCTGGCAGAATAGCTCGAAAACAAACTTCTCGAACATCGGTCATTCGCGTCCCAGAAATGGTTCCAAGAATCCTGACGAGGGTGGAGTATGATACAGTACCGGACTCCGGGGCCGAGATGAAAAAATTCAGCGCTCACCGAATTCCGCGGGAGTGAACAAAACTTTCGCAGAAATCACATACCATCATCCCGAGGAAACCTGCGTCCATATCGTGGTTGCGGGAGTTTACTCTGGATTCTTGCTTTGGAATGTACAGAACTCTTGATCCTCCGTCGGAGTGCTTGGCAAGGTTACCCAAGTGATGAACCACCTTCACTATTGACCATAATATCGTCTTCAATGGTGAAATTTCGGAAATGTGATTTATGTACCTGACTCGATGTGACTTCGAAGCCTCCATCGAAGATTGAGGAGAAGGGGATGGACGGCACCTTCTTTCATGTGAGCTAAGAGCGGAATTCAGAACGTTTTTCGGTTTCGAACCTTCAAAATATCTTTCTAAAAATTATATAAAACAACAACTAGGGATGGATATCGGCAAAACATCACGTGAGCCTAAATTGAAGTTCTCGAGAGGCTGTGGAGCTGAATAGACTTCCAGTTAGGAGAAAAGACCTTCAGAGAGCTGAGATCCTCGACCGACAGAGAGCACAAACTCGTTTTCCTAGAGTACATGTGACTCCTGGCTAAGTTCGCATCACTTCTCGTCTAGGCTCTCCGGGCACAAGAATACATACCTCATGCTTATTGCATGCGCTGAGTACTCTTGTCCAGGACTGCATGCGCAGCTCTCATGGAACTACGTCCTCACAGACAGGACGGCTGCCTCCGGTTTGCCCGTATGCCAATTGAAGCAACCGCTGCTCAGGCAATCAGGTCGGTTGGTGAATGATTCAGAGGGAAACAAGACGTTGAATTGGAGACGAGTAGAACAAATATACAGAGAGAGCTCTTTCATGCTTCGTTGGAGCTTCACCTGTTGCCGTGGTTTAATCTAGATTTTTGTTTTTTCCCTCTGTTCCTCTGCGGCCTCGCTCGGAGAACAAAGAATCCGGTTAACAATTTACGAGACAGGATTGATCCTTCAAACCTCTGGAGCAAAGCTGATCCATTCAGAGCTTGTTCGGGGTCCGACGCAATCGATCATGTAGCGGGAAAAAAACCAGTTGCTCACAATGAGTCGGCTGTGAGAAGTTCAGCTCTATCTGACGGAAAGAGGAGGGATCGATATCTCTTTTTTCGATGATCACGCCAAGCGTGCTCGCCTCCCATGAGACAAGTTTTCGAAACGGTTCATTACGAAGAGACGAAAGGCGTCAATTGTTGAAGTCCACTTTTGATAGCACCTTCGCCACTGCGAGGCTCGATATAAAGTGCCTGAAATAGAAAGTGATTGTCCGCTCGAACCAAGAGAAGATCATTCGGGCGTCCACTGTACAAACAAAGCCGAGTGCACGCTTGCAATGAGTGATTCGGTTCCAACTCGCCCTTGAGAGGTTCTGGCCGTACAATTACATGACGCACCTGTAGTGTTCGAACGAACCAAACAACAACAGTTATTTGGGTGTTGGAGGACTCTTCATTGTAAAGCTACGTGTGGGACATTGACGCAGTCGTATACGAGAGAGGATAATCGGTCGAACAAAAGCGCCCCCTTCAAGATGTTCTCGCATGCGATTAGCCGATGTTGTTTGAGGACGTCCAGAAAAAGGTCACGATGTAATCTCTGGAAATAAACCAAAAAAAAGGATCGGATTTCCCCTTCCCCGGATAATCTGGCGAAGAGTGGGCGGACTGCATGAATTATACTCTCGATTGTGGGGGAACCCGCTGGATCTCAGAGTATACGATTTCGTAGAGAAAATGTACAGAAAATCCACTCGAGAAAGAAACCGATAGGATCCGCACGTGATTGAACGTTTGTATGTATTCAACAAGTGTGCTATATCGGTATGAGCGCATGCGCTGCAGATCTAACAGGAGGGCAAACACCGACTGTGGCTCCATCTTGTGACGCAGGACGGCTCAGGAGACCGGAGGAGGTTCAGAATGATCTCGGGCCTCTTCGATTACGCCTCGGCTCCGCAAAGATATTCAGGCGGAAGCCGCTTACCGCTAAATCTACGAGACGCGACGCTGACCTAGAACGTAAGGCGCACCGCCCTCGTGGCGGAGGCGCCCAGCACAGGACCGACGATCCGTTGGCGAGCTGCTGTCTGCTTCTTGCTGTAGATGTATAGAACAACGAGTGTCTCAACGTCCCATTAACTTGTTTACGTGTGCATAGAACAATCGAACCCCGTGCAAGCTTCTCCAGATCCTCGCGAATCTTCCACTCAGGGTCTAAGGCCGCCTCCGCAGTTTAAGGTGAGTCTCATGCAAACAAACCGCGACACCTGTTGTGCTGTGCAAGTGAGGATTTGTCGAGGCAATCACGATGATGTTGAGCCGAGGAGAACGCCTCAGGAGTGTCAACAGGCAGCGTTCGTTTCGATCAGAATCGTAAGCGAGGAAATTCGGATCGGGCGTCGTTCAAAACCGATAAGCTGGCTGTTGTGGTCGACATCCGTCAGTTTCTATCAGCTGATTCTCGGCCGCGAACACCCTGATGTGTCTCGTTCCGCAGCACTTGTTTGGATATCGAACGGCATTTGAAATGTGTGTCAACGGAGAGCGGCGGCGCTTTGTCGAGAGAGGCCGTAAACTTGTTTGAGAACCTTGTCTTACGATGGCACTCGCGTCAATGAGCTGAGTTAGCTAATTTCCACTGCAACGCCGTAACTCACTCTGTTTCGGAAGCGACGGCATCTGAGTCGACAAAGAGCTGAGCGAATGCTTCTGCAGTCGTGACCTGACAGAGAAAGAACTGAAAATCATGTGTTCTCTCACCCTCCGACCGAACTTCAGGGATGCCGCCGATCCCGACCTTGATGGGATCTTGTGGCGCTTACAATGTTCATTCAATTCGTTTTGGAGCGGAACCAACGAACAAGAGCAACGTGCGGTCGCAATCGCTGCACGCTAATAGCTCATCTGTCGGTTTCATATTTCGGTGGATGACCTGTGAGACATAAATATTCACTGAAGTTGCCTCAATCGAATTCGAACGAGACCTTGTCACGCGGAAGTCTTTCGTTCTCGTCTCAATTTTGCAAGCCGAGGCCGCCAGACAGAAATGTGTGATTCTGAACCGATATTGCTCGTTCCTCAAAGTTTCGATCCGCTCCCGACGAAGCCACAGTCACACGAGACACACAAACATCAGCCGACGTTTCGAAGCCCCTTCCGAAAATCTCGGAAATTCAGCGCCAGGATAAAACACACAGCCTTCTTTTGTGCCATCGGTCGGAGAATAGAATCGAACACATTCTTGCTCGAGTTACTCTGTTTGAAAAAGCGATTCCAACGAACGATCACAAAGGCTCGACGATTCCTAACGATTTGTGACCTTTTTTCATTCCCTCCTGGAAGCGGGTTCCGCTTTGTTTTCGTGAAGTCAGCCGATAGCAGAGGGTAGAAGTGCGTGGTCCGCAGTCAGACGAGCAACGTCTTCGACAAACAGAGAGTTGACCCGAAGACGCCGAGGGTCAACGTTCTCCTGGAGGAGTGCATTTTAGTGGAGCTGCTCCAGTCCGGTACCTTGTCCGTCCCCAGTTGCTCAAGGTGTTGCGAACGAGGAAATCCATTATCCTTGCGGTCGTCCTCGATCGCCGCCGGCCGCCGCCGCCGCCGTTGTTGCTGAGGGCGTCGGAGATGTTGTCGATACGGCTCAATTGCGGTCCATTTGTTGAGAAGAATATCACAATACGCGGAGGTCGGCAAGCTGCGAGGAAAACAGGAGGACTTGCAAGGACAAGGAGGAGATTGCGGCGAGTGTGGGGAACTGGCTGCACCGAAAGAAGGATTCGCGGGCAAACCTGTCGTTTTCGTTTCGATGACCACCGAGGGTTTATATATAGTGATGAGGGGACGTCGCCATTTTTGGCAACGGTTCAAATGCGCCTTATTGAGTTCTGGCAGGGGGAGAAAAACTCTTACGTACGCCGAACACCCTCTCGGTCGCCTGTTTGTGCATCCGTGTACTGTTGCTGTCACCACGGGGACAGTGTCGAAGGCCGACAGTCGTGAGTGTATCGTCGGTTAGTCTTCGTAAGTGCATTAATTGTCTACGGGATGGCAGCCGTGCCCCGAAGCACTGAACTTTCCCAGATAAGCGATCAAATAGCTGCGCTGAGGACGACACCTTGATGTTGTCGTCAAACTATAAAACGCCTCGTAAACCCTAGGCTTCAGCTGAACCCGCTGTTTCCACTAGCGTTCCAAATTGGCTATTCGAATCCCGTTCCACTCGTTCAAGATCGAATTAAACCCCGCTAACCAATTAACTCTCACCCAGCCGAGATCGAGTTTCCTGGCGGGAATGTTTCTTTCTCCTGAACGAGGTTTGTCCTTTTGTTGTCGAGGGCTCGGAGCTCCGCGGACGCTACAATCTATCGTCCTTATCTTGACCGCAGCTCAAAGGGGAGACCCTGTCCACATAGCGGCGCACTATGCGAAGTAAATCCATCATCCGCTAATATCATAAACGTCATCCACTATTTATGTATATTTGCATATGTCTGCGGAACGTACGTCAGAAGTTCTTGTGAGCGGATTCGCACACGAGCGCTCTGATTCTCTTGCCGGAGGAAAACTTACCGAGTGTATTCAACGGATGTTCCGCGCGCACTGTGACCGACAGACTGAATCTTGTTTGGTGACACAAAAAGCAGTTCTTCTATGGCCGCATACGTTAGTGGTTATTGTGTGTGAGGAATTTGCCAGCCGTATCGGGAAACGGACTCCGCACGTGGCCACAATCTAGCCAAAGAAGAATGTTTCTGTTCGCGGCAACTTTTCTCCGCGTACACCGCTCTTTGTTCGTTCTTTCGTTCCTCGGTCTGGTTTTTTTTCCACGGTTGTGCTTTTCCTTCGCCATCACAGAGATCTCGATTCGGATACAGACACACCTCATCATCAAAAATTGAAGGGTAGAAATCATAGTCATGAAGAAATCGTTCGGCAGACGCAGTCCCGATTCGTGTCTTGACGATTAGCGCTCGTCGTGCGCGTAGCCGAGCGTAAAAACTAACATCGTTCGATTGTTGAACGAAAACGGGATTTGCTGAGCGCTCGAGGCCGGAATCGAGGGAGCGCTTGGAATTACAGTTAGCTGAAATCCGAGAGACGGACGTGGTTGTCATGGGGAGCTTTGGAATTTGAGATTCTCGGATTGTTGTCAGTCGACACGGGAAGCTCAGAGCAAATCCCATGCATATTTCATCAATGTCCACCTTCCAAAGCTGACCAACGCGGTCGAAGCGGAGAATGAATAGTTTACGTTGAACGCGTCAGAAAAGTTCGCCCTAACTCCATCGTGAGCGAGCGAGCGAGCGAGCGAACTGACGAAAGAGCCGCTGTGCGTGACCCTGCCAGGCTCGAGACTTCAGTCGACCTCGTTCTCTCAGCTCTTTGTGTTTGCAATTTCTTACCGGGCCTTTGTCTTTCTTTTGGAGGCGCTTTCGCGCGACGGACTTTTCAGAACAATTGCAGCTGTTTTTTCTCTCTTCCTTTCTGATTTCGTCAGCTTGCTCCCAGAGGAAGGAGTCGTGCGCTTTTTTAATTATGCTCGCTCGGTTGCGAACTCGGATCCCTCTGCCAAGTGCAAGCCTTCCGGAGAAGCTCACGACAAAAATCTCATTTCTGGGGAGCCAGGTGTAAAAATCAAGGACGACATGCGTCTCATACATACATGAAGCTACTAGAGTATCTCGAAGGGTGTGTAAAAAGAGAAGGAAGTCGATTCTGTAACAAGTACATACACCCGAAATGCCACGATTCGGCAATGCTCCCAATTGTAGAGTAGGCTAAGCCCTCGACAGGCATCTTAAGCCAAAGAGCTCGGCGCGCGGTAAGAGAGACCCTGGTCAAGGTGTAGGAAAAGAAGCACACTTTCGAGACGCCTTTTGTACAAAAGATATTTATTACCATCGTTGAGAACAACATCTGTTCGGTGATATTATTAAATTAAAAATGAAATCAATTGTTTGGTTCTAGTATAAAACTTTGTCATCGCTCACAGTGGTCCATGACACGAGAAGACATTCGATGCAGCTCACTGAATCGTCAGTCAGCTGTCTAAGAGGACAACAAGGCTGAATGGACTGATCGATAGATAGATCGATCTCTTTGTGTATGCTTCACGATTGATTCATCGAGTGGGGGCTTGTACGATGGATGGATGGATGGATAAATGGATGGATGGATGGATTGATGGAGGAACGGTCGGTCGGGACCATCGTCGTCGTCGTCGGGACGACACAAAACGCAACAAGGAGGATGACATGGAAAACGAGTGGTTGACTCACGAACGGAGAGGTGGCATTCGGTTGCACTTTCAATTTTTACACTTCAGTAACCGGAATAGGCGTTTGTGGGGGACTCTTGACTTCGATGTGCACTTGAGAGAACATGTCCCAGAGCTTTCGTGCGGTCGCGACGGTGACGAGCAACGCTATTGCCAGCAGAATACACGTGAAACTCATGAACAGGCCAGGTCGATGGTCGAGTTGGGAGGCATAGATTATCCAGTAGATAACGACGTATATTGACGTGATCGACACAAATAACATGAGGGCGATACGTGTCTCCGTTCCCCAATTGGGACTCCATCCCTGTCGGAAGCAGCCGATACATCCGCCATCTTCTCCTCCAATGGTCAAGGAACTCTCCGCGATTCGCCGGTCGTTCATGGAACGATCACTCCAGCCCTGCGACCGGTTCGTTGATGAAGATCTCCGAGCTCCAGGGCACCGTGGCAAGCGTGGCGAGTTCTTCTGCGAGTGGAAGCTCGGTTTGTGATTCAACTGAGCCAAAATTTTCTCATTGAGTTCCTTCGACGACATCTTCCTCATGGCTAACTCTCACTCTGGCAGTCAGTCAGTCAGTCTGTCCGTCCGTCCGTCACTAAAGTCGTCTTTCCAATTGTTGCTGCTGGTGGTTTTGGCGGTGATACCACCGATACAGCAGCGGCACCACCAGTAGAGCCGAGGTTGTTCGGTGTGTCTGCTTCGTTACACAGCTATTCCCCTCCGGTGGCCGTCATCACGATTTGCCGCAACAAAACAAAAGACGCTCGGCGGCCGCACGACGACGACCACTACTGAACTCAGGGGACTGAAGCTCTCGGTGCTCGAAGCTCTCGCTCGCCACTCTTTCTATTAATAGTTCCAAACTACACATAGGAGAAGCGTCTCAGAGCGTCTGCTAGACTTTCACGTCGAGCGGTTCGCATAGTCGCGCGGGTGAACCCGGAAGGATCCGTCAGGATCCGTTGAAAAGCATTCGGTTCTCCGTCCTCCAAACACTGTGGTCGGATGCGGCTGAGTGGTTCTCATCCGAACTTCAATCCATTGGTATTTGTCGTTTCCCTTCACAGCGAGAGCAGACGACATTGGTCTGGTCAAGGTCTGTCAGTCAGTTGGTCGACCGGTGGGTCGGTCGTTTGGTCTAGGTTCCGAACGGCGCGCGCGGCGGCGCTCTGCTGAGACCCTCGGTCACGCGGTTAGAAAGAGAGCAAGTGAAAAACATTTCAGACTCGAAGAGATGGAGTAGTCTCGCCTAGAGCCCGAGCAAGGCCATGCCCTGTTTATGGGCCCATCCAGAGCAATTATTACCTTTATCACTGTCATCATTTTGCTCGTGTTACCGACCGCTGAGAAAAGAGAACGTATCTTGATTCGAAAAGGCGGCGCCACAAAATCTTGATCTTCACACTTTCACCTTCGAGTTCCACGCCGAATCGTCGAACCGTGAACTTTGGTTTCTCTCCTTCCGGGCTGTCGAGTGGAGAGCGGTCCCGGTCTCGACTCTGGGCAAGAAATTGAAACTTGCTGATTCGAGTAACAGAACAGAATTCGAGATGATGAGTGAATAGCTTAACAAGTTCTGAGATTGTCTGAAATATTCTCGAATGCCACGACATGCAGTTTGATGTGGCCGTATCCCGGCGTGGGAGCGAGAATTATTCCAGAGCGGTTACAATCGCTGTGGGAATGAATTATGCAAACGCCGTTGCTGTAGTCACTCATTCGTCAACACATTTCATTTTTGTCCAAAGCTGGAGTCAGCTTCTCAGACGAGCTAAATTAGTTCTGGTGTAGAGTGTGTTTTTCTCCCCTGAATCAGAGTCTGTTGACAGCGAAGGAGAAAGACGCCACCAACATACAAATTTTTCTTTCCGTGATATCGTGGATCAATCGCAGTTTATCGTCGACATTCTGACCCGGAGCCTCCCTTTCCATCGGAGTCGTTTCCGACGGGAAGACGACGAGACGCGTGCACGTGGGCAAACGCAGCGAATAAGTTCGACCTTATGAGCGAACTCCGTCGCGATGAGAAGAAGATTTGTCTCTTCAAAAGAATCTTCGTCTCCCTCTTCTGCTTTGTGCCTTTTTTTTTCCTTTCTGATCTTGACGATGGAAATGGCAGTAATAACAGCCCGTTGGAATATTCCTCTTCGCTTCGTGAGAGGAACTGGAATGCTGTTCGAGCGCTTGTGGGTGGATTTGCTGCTTGACAGAGCTGGGTTTGTGTTGACAATAATTACTAAGAAGTGGAACAGCGACGGGAAAAGACGACGGGGATTTTTTTCCCGGGGGCCGTCTAGCTTCGACGGTTTCTCTCTTTCCGTAACTATTCGCCTTCCAAATATGACTCTTCATGGTTTTCTTGTTCTGCGGAGACTGGCGACAGCTGTTTTCCGGCCGGCGGATGTAATCTAGACCCGTTAAACATCGTCCCAAGTCACTAACTGATCAGCGTATCAAGGGAGTTTGCATGAAACGAGGAACTTCCAAAGACTGTCAACAACTCCCACCTTGAGCGCATTGTGAGGCACGTGGCGATGTCGAAAGAATTTTCGATTCGACGTCTCCAATTTTCTTCATGTGTCTCGAGGGAATTCGCTCCGGGGGGGCTTCCGGTTCACAGAAGCAATCGTTCGAGCAAGGATGGCTCTCGCAAGGAGTCCTCCTTTGGTCCTGCGGCTTGGATCCTTGATGAAATCCGTTAGGACGCTTCGACGAAAATAACTTTCTTTGAGAACGGTCTGAGCGAAAACTGTTCACTCGGTGACGCCTCGGAGAGCGCGGCCGCTGAGGGCCATCAGTTGGTCATTCTGTCCGCTCCTGTTAGAAAGTCTCAAAAATCAAAGGAGTCTTCGGAATCGAGTCGGGGAGGGGAGGGGAGGGGGGATATCATTCCTTTCTCTCGTTGTTTTCCTTCGGGATTCCGACCCAACATCAAAGTGTCGTCTGAGCAAATCTCGGCACATCGAATTAGGTGTGGAGCCGTCGTCTCTGCATCGACTGTTAAGGACGGCTCCGAGACGGCGCGTGATCTCTCAAAGTTCTTTACGCCCAAAGGGAGCAGAGGTCGTCATCGGTTACAGCGCTGGACCCGAGGCTTCCCCTAATTGGTCAACTACAAACAAGACAACTATGAACATAAAAAAGGCAGCCGAAAACCAAGAAACCGTCCGTCAGCTGTTCTGCGAACAAGTCATCTTGGCAGTCGGAAGATGGCTTCACTCGACGAGCTCCCTCATCACCGAGTGGTCCGAGATGGCAACCCTGCCGGGCTTTTGTAAACTCCAGGTTCTCGAACTGGATCAAAAGCGAGCGAAGAGAGATGAAATCTTCTCCAGCTGTTGCCAAGTTCGGAGTTTGCTGTGTCGGAGTCGATGGTTTCCCTCTGTTAGGCTGTCTGTCTGTCTGTCTGTCTGTCTGTCGGTTGGCGTGAAGTGAAGTACAAGTGCACACCTTAATCCGACGCAATTGGTTTCTTTGAAGGTTTTGCGTGCGAGCGGTTCCACACTCTTGGACGCGGCATGATCATCGTTCCGCCCCCGCGCTCCTTTTGGTCGATTCGTTGATTGTTTCGTGCGCTTGCCTAGCCGCCCGGTCGGTTGTCACCTCACCGCGGCAATATTAGTTTTAGACAATCGAAGTACAAGTGGCAGAAAGGATGACAGTTGC
The DNA here is from genome assembly GCA_021527715.1 of Neoseiulus cucumeris. Taxonomy (NCBI): domain Eukaryota; kingdom Metazoa; phylum Arthropoda; class Arachnida; order Mesostigmata; family Phytoseiidae; genus Neoseiulus; species Neoseiulus cucumeris. Next base: position 1,407,978 of record JAJSRV010000015.1, read on the forward strand.
TTGCAACAGAACGGAGTGAAAGCGAGCGTTTGGTTATGGATGACACATCCCAGAGTCATCGATCTTTCTCTCGCCTGCCTGCCTGCTCCTGCTCGGCCTTCCGCTTGCCTTGCTTCGTTCTAGTTCGCTTCTCGAACCAAACTAATTTCTCCGCTTTTTCCCCACTTTCTCTGAGGATCAAGTTGACTTGTTGGGGGAACGAGGGTCAGTCGGGCGCCGTGAACGGCTTATATCGATAAAGAAGCTGCGACAACCTCTCAAGAACAGAATTCAGATTGAAGGAAACCTCAGAATCAGCGGCGGATATGATGCCGCCAAGTTTGGATCGCAGGATGATCACGAGGTTAATGGCTCATGGAGCTAGGCCAGAAGTTTTTTCGCTCGGATAAGCCGTTCGGTTGGGCTTTCGACATCCATCTTAAAAACTTCGGCAGTCGAGCAAGAATCAGAAACGCGTTGGAATAACCGTTCGATGCCCGGCTGAAGAAGCGGCCAGAAAATACAAACTGTTCTCATCAGCCTCGCTCCAGGATCCAGGACTCTATGAAGCGAATTTTTAGCCGGCTACGCTTCCATCATTCGAGTGCTTTGTTTCGCCCTCGGGGATTCGCAACGTGCTCAGCGGTGGATGTCGGACGTATAGAAATTCGTAACCAGGGTGACACATATTTGGGAACGTCCGGAATCTCTGTCCAAATCGTCCTGGAGTTCCATCACTCATTGCCTGACTTTCGTAGGGCTCACAGGCACTCGGACAGCAAACCGGCGAACAGTGTTTGAACTTGAGTGACATTCACCGTCAACCTGATGTAAAAGTCAAGGTGATCCTCCACGACGGGGGTGACTTTTTTCTGCTGTCCGCAAGCGATCAGCCAGAGAACGAAAATCGAAACGCAAGCAGGCAGAGAGGAAAACTCTTGGGGAGATTTAAGGTTTATGGTCTCAGCGAGGACATATGCCTCCGAAGACATATTCTTTCCACGGTGACTGACTTGTCGTATGCACTTGCTTTGATTAAAGTCTCAGGACCCACAGCGAGCCACTGACCGACCAGGCATACAAGTAGTGAAGGGCACGTTATGGTCCATGTACGTGGAACAGTCATCCACCGAGTGATTGCAGTACCGCGAATATGTACTTAGGTATTCCACACTGTAGGAATATCTCTCTCAGAACGCTCGGGACGAGCTGTGAAGGTGTAGCGGTCTTCCATGTACCTGGTGCGATATACCTCCGAGGAACCGTGCACGTCGCTTCGTGACGTCATGTCAGGCCTGGTTCACGCGCGTTGGAAACAGACGTCGCGCAATTGATTCGCGGAAAGTCCCCGTGGTAAGAGGATACGATGCCAACAGCACTCGTAAAGCTGCCGGCTGCTGGAAGGTATCAAGTGGACGCATCGTCATGGAAATATCAGAGTTAGTAACATTTCGCAAGATGCAAGGGAAAACAACCAGATGCTCCGAGCGAACACAAGTTCCCGGCTTCGTTTTTTTTTTCGTTCAGTGGAATCGCCGCCGCCGCCGTTGCTGTTGCTGCTGCCACGGACACGCCTGATCCGGGTCTGTGGAGGTTCCAGTGGATCCCTCGTCTTTTACTCCGCTTGTCAGCTCATGAATCGAAGAGCGTTCGTTCTTTCCGGATCTTTGCTCACTGCTCGAAAAAGGAAACTGCGCGTTTGTCGCCTTTTCAAAATGTGTTCCCTTGGAATAAGGAAAGAACAAGTCCTTTCAAGCGAGCGAGATGCGCATTGAGACCTACCGCCAAGTCAGGAACTCTCAATTCTAATACTCTGGACGAACATCAGTTTAGAAAGTGAAACGACCTTGGGGTGCACGGCTTGGCTTCAGGAGCAAACTCTGGCTTATTGCTCTGGTATGCGGCGGCCAACGGACGGGTTTCGACCGAAAAACGGGAGAAACATTAGATGACAAGAATCTCGAATTCGCACACGTCCATCCCACGGGAACGGGAAAGATCATAACGAGGGGTCCAGGAAGCAAATGGTAGGTCCTCATTGTCGGCTTCAGGAAACATACTGCGCCTCTTGGTGGATGTCTTCATTCCTGCTCTCTTAGCGATCAGCGAGGACAAAGGCCATCGCAGTTGAAAAGACTGACGACGAAATTGGGAAATGACTGTCCGAAGGCGAATACACGGAAGCGGTTTATGTACTCAATTGAACCAGCTGCAGCGGTTACTCTGTTGCGGAGAAGCGCTTCCGATAAGCGGTCGGAATAGACGTCGACGTCTTGTCATCAGTGTTCGAGTGCCTTTTGTCTAAGGCAGGGCCGTTGAGCCTCTCCTGGGTCGAGGGAATCCCGAGACTCATTCTAACTCCGGCTGGTGGCTATTTCTACGAACATTCCACAAGCGTAGTTTTCTTTTCTTCGAGCTTCCGTCTTTTTTCCACACGCTTCCAAGCTCCTTCTAATTCTTAGATCCCGGCTCGGAAGTTGTTCACCTGGAGCTTTTCTCAACTTTTCATTTCGTGTCTTTGACGGCTGTAACTTCGAGCTATTAAGCCTTCCACTCGCCAGAACACGAGCCTGGAGAGTTGACGAGCCGCCTGATCCAGGCAGAAAGAAAAAACTCTCCCAAAGTCAGAAGACGCCGAGGAAGTGAAAAGTCGGAGTGGGGAAAGGAGAAACTTCGCGATTCTGAAAAACGACCAGAGATACGCTTCCAGCTGGAAAACACATTATAGATTTGGTAGGTTACGTCCCGAGCCCACCGCCGTCGTCCTCCATCGAGAATTGGAATCTTTTGAGGAGGAGAAAAAGCAGAAGGAAGGAAAAATAATTCGAGATGATCCGACGAGACGCTCCGGTAGCTTTCTCCGGTTCGCTTTCCGTCCGAAAGAATGGCCAAGAACAAACAGGAGCTCGGTGGAAATTCGCTTGAAGCGGAAAATGAAAAACGGGGAAAACGTTCAAATGAGTTCGAATCTTGAATCGCGATTCTCCTGCTACAACAGGGATGTCCGACGATACTGAAGAAGATTGTCCGTCGGTTCCAAACGACGACGTCCCTGATCGAGTCTCGGCCAGCTGAGTTTTCTGTCCGCGCCTGATACTGAGCGCGGTTGTGAATCATGTGTTGTATATGTTCGCGGCGTAAACTATCGCTGTTGCCGAGCGGCCTGCAAGATCTGAATTTGATTCGCAATGTTCTAAACTCCGGCTCATAAACCCACGGCTTAAGGGAGCTGAAATGATTTTTTTTATTGAACTCGGTGGAGCACCACTTGGTTTCCCGCGTTTTTGTCGACGAGAGAAAGTGGAATGGAAGACTTCCTTGGAATCGAGCTTTCACATCCAATTATGTTGTCGGGCTCTCTTTAGCTACACTTGTTCCAGAGCTACCCAACTCAGCTTCGTTATGTTCTCAAGCGGCTTAACTCCGAAACCTCATGCACTGCAAGAACTCTCCATTCCCGGCGAGAGGAAGATCCAGACCCGGGCCCGGGACTCCTCCGGAACGAGACTTCTCAGATCATTTGCCCCAGAACGATGAAATTTCCGTCACTGCAATTGTGATAAGGAGTAGCAGTTCCGATGACTCCGAGTCCAACACTACATCTGCGCCTCTGTTCCGTTTGTGAAAACGATTCCTAACGGAAACGGAGCTCAAATCAGATTCTAAGGAACAGGCAACGATTTCGGCGGAAATTGCTTCCGAACAAAGGAGTGTTTTTATGACCGGCGCGATCGGTTTCCAAGTGGAAACGAATCACGCCATTTCTGTCCACTTGATGTTTTGAATTCGGTTGTTGGTTGTGAGAATGTCGAGTGCGGTGTCGGGAGGGTCAGGCTGGATCGCCACCCGCGAGGAAGAACGATCGAGGGAAGGCGTTGTGTTTGCCGGAAGAGTTCGTGAGCAAATCGGCTAGAAAGTAAGACATCACGATTATGGTCGCAGTGATTTCCTCTTCCTCGATAGATCGACAGAATCAGGAAGGCCATCGTCGTAGATACGCTCCTCGACCATCCGCCGGAGATGAGATCGAGCGCGTGAAACTGAACGGCGAGTCCGTCTGACGCTCCGGTGAGCAGCCAACTCAATCTACGCCGTTTCGGGTAGACAAAGCGTCCTGTAGAGATTAGTGCTTCGAACGGTCCTGTTTCTAAACAATGGACCCACTGGGAACTTTCTGATTGAAAATCTATTTCTCGACTTCTGGAGCCACGGTCTACGACAACAATACCAACATCAACAACAGCTGCGGTCGCGACAGCAACGAAAGCCTCAATACGCTCTTTCTGGCGCGCGGAGCGCCATCGACCCGGTTTCGATTGTGATGGACAGAGGTTGTTCTACAACCGAACAAACTGCTACCGAGAACGGAGGTGGTTCGAAAGCACGTTCTCCGAGTTCAGGAAACCGCAGCCGAACAAGCAATGAGCTTGCCTTCGATTTTGAGTACTTGTTTTAACGACCAAAGCTTCTCCCTAAAGCCGGGCTCATGAAGTATTCCTTTCAAAAACAACACCTCGGTCGATCGGCGGCTTCGAGCTGGCTGCAATCGAATGTCGTAGAACGCGCCATCCTTGTCATCATAAACACTTCTCGAACCGGCTTCCTCTTCATCCTCGAGCCTTCCTCGCGGGCGTAATCAGAGCTTCGTCGATTACGCTTGTCGGCTGTCAACCTCTCGAGCGAGATGATTTTCTGTTTTGATTGAAAACAGGGCCGTCATCTCATTTTCTTCGAATGTCTATCGGATTCTCCGATCTCGTTCGTCTCTCCGATCTGATTCAGGGTTTCGACCGACCAATCTGACTGAATGAGAGCGCTTGCTTTGCTATTCATTCGATGAGACAAACGATGCCAACCGAGGAAGTTCATGCAGCTTGTTGTTTCTGCTGCAACCGCGGGAGTTGTTGTCGTTGTTGCACTGATTGTTGCTCCTGCTGCTGTTGTCAGAGAGCTAATCTCACCGCGACAAATGTTCGCTTGATGAGTTTAATTCCCTGACATGCTCAAGCAACGACACCTGACCGGCTTTTGGCAAATCTCTTTTAGGGAACCTTAGTGATATTAATGGAATTAACCTCACCCTGTGGAGCGAGCGCGGATTGGTGGAGTTAACCTTACCAGCGGCCCGGGTCACAGCCGGCGGGGCGGACGGATGGCCACGCAGCCAGCCGGTAGCCGCTCACTAGGTTTCCGATTGTTCGGCGCGCGGCCGATAGGCAACAAAAGAGCTTCTGAACATCCAGTCCAAGAACGCTTCTCACCTTTCACTGACACACGAGCCCGGCCGTCCACCGATCTGGCCCCACATTTTCGATAGCTCCTTCTTTCGCGGAGGCCCTTCGGCTCCCAGCTAACTGGGTAAGCGGTACTGGCGAGCAGCAATGTTGTTCGATCATGCGTGAAGAGGAAAAACCTGTTTTATCAAATTGATTATTGGGTCACCATATACTCAAAACGGGGCACGGACAAATCCGTTCTCAGAGACAGAATCTGGATTTTGGCGCGAGCATCAAGGTCGCAGGACAGGACGTCCCGGACGCAACGACGAATTGGCTGCAAGAAGACTACAAGGGCTCTGTCTGGCCGAAGTATCCATCTGAATAAATTCATTCCAGACTAGGCCTGTCTGCCTGCCTGCCTGCCTGCCTGCCGAATGACGAGAACAAGCGTTGTAAGAGGAGATGCTTATACCTTTGGGGGATGCCGGGCAAGCAAACTAGTACGGTAGTTGGCTGGCACTTCTCCCTGGCGACAATACTCGAGTGTTTACCAACGTTTCAATTCCCATTCAAACGTTTGCCGCACTCACTTTCGTCATGTTTGCGTTGTCGACGGCATGACGACATTCCGCTTCTCTCGTTCGATGAGAAGTTCTCATTGTCGTCGGCGTCCTTCTGTTCCATTGGTTCATATCACTCGCACCTCCTCCAGTTCCTCTCCGGGTGATTGAGCCCCATTGTTTCGCGGTCGTCTTACAAACGATTCCGAGCTGGCGGATCCGTTCTCGACTTGTCCTGCCTGAGCTCTTGTCGTTCTGATTCCTCGGCCGACTTGTTGATTTGCTCATTCCTCTGCTGAGAGATGTTCTGTTTTGCAAGTGGCGGAGATTCCCACCAGGAGAGCCCGACAGATTCAATCTCGTGGGATCAATGAACCTTGGCGGTTTCAACGAAAAGGATTTGAAGCCAACGCCGCTAACAGCGTCTCCTTCAATGGCCTCCATGGACTACATTCAGGATCTTTCAATGAAGCTGGCTGGATTGAGCTATTGATTCCTCGGAGATACTCCAGGTTATACCCGATCCACAATTCACTATGCCTTTCCCAAGGCAAACGTTGTTCCAACAAGTGGCTGCGAGACTCCGGCGATCGGGCCATGGCTATGGTTATGGCTGAGTGCCACCTGCTTTGCTCTCGGCCCTCGACGGCCTCCAATGAATAGCTAAGCAGTTGGACTTCGATTCGAAACAGCACTTCGTTCGTCTCATTTCAGGGATTTCTCCAGTTTTGACCGCCGGCCGCCAGATTTCCTTGTTGTTAGAATACAGTTGGGATTTGGAAGACGTGGCTCCTTCTTACTAATTAAGAGAGCAAGCAGCGCCACCAAACAAGCAGGCTCGCTGGAGGCTATTTCCTCGCTGTTGTGACGTCATTTCCTGAAACGTGCAACACATATTCCACGAGTAAATAGCCCCAATAGGCTAACTAAACAAGCAAGCAGATGAAATTGCGAGCTGGTGGACCGAGTCTTATTCATCTCGGTGGTTTCCTCTCGGAGCCCGGAGTGGACGGGCCCTTGAGGAAAAAACGGACGATGAAGTATTTTTCTGCGACTCCACTTGATGGAGCATGGTGGGGTTTTTATCCAAGCCTCTTAAGATTCCGGACCAGGCCTCAACGAACTATGTATAAGCTCTCGCTGTTTGAATCCAGCGCGTTTCAAAGTGTTTCTCATCCAGAATCGATAGATTATTGCCACTCTAATCGATCCTCAAGGTCTCTGCTCTAAAATCTTAGATTCAGCGGGACCGCCAGAACACAAGAGCTGTTGGCTGATCGGAAGTGTTTTACTCCGATGTAGGTCCGATCTCATCGCGCAATTCTTCCGACAGCTGTCAACGCTCGTCAGTTCGTATTCTGGGTAAGCCAGAGGAAGCAATCTGAAACAACGGAGCAGCCTCCGCTGTCTTCGAGTTCACGAGGGAATCCGATTACCCACCGCGCTCTCTCCTAGATTGAGAAGTGAATCCGTCACTTGAAGCTCAAGTTGGTCTGGAAACGGGAAGCTCGGAATGTCAGCTTCAGGCCTAAAATCGACATTTGTCAAACACCGAACCACGAATCAAGGACGGAAACTGATCATCGAAATCTATTTGAATGGGAACTCGCGACATCATACCGAGAGAGGCGATGAAATCCGCGGGAAATAACCTGAATTCCGAGAAGTTAGGGGAATCCCTCTTACCCGGTGTTATCCTTGACTTTCACGGCTCGAATGATATGTTGTATTTTTAGGAAGTGGGAACGAAAAACATGTTGACGCTGTTTGAGGTCCGTGGGGAGTCGCTCTTGTTTCGTCTGGCTGAGTTGTAGCAGCAGCTGCCGCCACCGAGTGCTGCGTTCGGAGTCAACCCCGGATGTTATTGAGAATATATTCTTCGCAGGAATCGACTGCTGACAACGTCCTCGCGGTTGAAGAGCTTGCTGCTTGGAGGTCTCTTCGTTAGCGCTACTGAAAAGCCGCAACCACCTTAGATAAGCCAATTTGCTCCAAGCGTGGAGGACCATGAGCACGTGAACGAGGTTAACAACGATGAGATGGGCTCTCGGCGCGTCACTGGTGAATCACATGACCACGAATGGACCTCTTGTCTGAGCTCTGGAAAGTTTACAGAAGAATTGAGACGAGAGTTCGGTATTGAGCCCGATGGCCGGCTCTTCTTTTCGCTTTTCCTCCTCCTCCTCGCCGTCCTTGTTCGTCTTCAAATTACAAATCCCATGGCTCATATGTGTTCGCTTCCTCTCCAATGTTCTCAGATTCCAAAAGCAATTCCCCGCTCGATGGTAATGTTGGTTCTATCAGCGTTGTTCGAGAGCGAAATTTCCAGCAGACAGAAGCAGGCCTTCGTTCACTGTCGTAGACTCGTCGCTAGCCTTGAAATGAGCGCGCTCTCCTTTGCTATCAGTCCTCGGCTGAGCCAGAAATGATATGTGGCCCGAACATCGATCGGAAGCAAGCGTTATCAAATGCTGGCCACCATGGTGCGATGGTCTGGTGGCTTGTGAGTACAAGTGTATAAATCAACCGAATCGGCCACAAGAGCAGTGGTGTCGGCAGCGGTCCAGGACTATCGAGCACGCACACGAATGAAAGCAGGGCTGCTACTTGATTTGTGGCCGTAGAGGTCGGTCTACAGGCTCGAGGCGAAAGCGTTCAGTGACATTCAAGAGGGACAAAATAACGTTTGCCTCTCCAAATAAGCACACCTCCCGATTCAAGGATGTTCCGCAGGATAGCCCGCGGCGAAACTCATTGTATGTCAATCTGGCACGCTGTCGTCGTCGTTGTGGTGGTGGATGTTATTGTCAACGGTATTGTCGATGACATCCCGTCTGAGGAGGAAGCGAAATTCGAGACGGGTACCTACCTCGTAGGGTTTTCTGCTGACAGAGACGTGGAAAATCGTTGCTGAGAGAAACACCGAAGAACAATGCAAAGCGGGTACGATCTCGCGAGACCGCCGGGAATCCGGGTGGACGCGCTCAGGATGACCGACGAAGAAATTCCTTCTCAACACTATTGATTTTGTGCAACCGGCCGTACTCTTGAGTAAACAGAGGCGTGAAAGCAACGCTAACAAAAGGGCGTGAGTGGCTCTGATAATCCCTAATTGTATCGCATACTGGATCGTATTTATTGTTATCCTCGAAAGCACTCCACGGCAACTCGATACCGTCTTCCCGAAAACGCTTCACGCATCCAGACTCGCTTCCGTGAACATGGCCGAGAATTGTGATTATTTTCATCCATCCTGAGAATGTACATGAGCTCTGTATCCGAAAGCGCACTCACTGCACCTTTCTGGTAGATAACGAACTTGGCAAGAGGGTTGTGTTGTCAAATGAAAAGCAAACACAAAGAACAAGAGAGAGAGAGAGAGAGAGAAGATATGAAGCGAAAACGGAGAGTGTGTCGCACCGGCACACAGCGAGTTCTTCTGCTATTTGATGGCTCCGTCATCTATGTCAGTGGTAGCCCGAGGCTGCCTTTCCACAAACCCGCCGGCCCGCCGGTCAAGCAACCTCCCACCTTCCCGGTCCTAGCCCGTCTCTCTCTCTCTCTTCGACGTCCACGGAGAACAGAAAAAGAGAATAAGATGAGAAGGAACGAAGACAAGCAATGTCCACACTCTGATGGAGCCATTAGATAACTACTTGCCAGAGCCGACCACCTTCTATGCCATGTTGGCTCTCTTGTTGATACTCGTACTCGTCGTCTTTCGCGATCCGAATAATGAGAATGTCATCGATGTTGTCTTCGAGGGTACTCGCGTTCTGGGGTGCTGTTGTTGATCGCGGGCGTCACCGACGCTGTCCGAGATTTGTCATATTCGACCGCTCAGGACTCCGAGCGTCATCATATCGCGAAAGAAAAAAGAAAATATCTCATTCTGACGCCGAACTCTATTCCTTCCATCGTGCCGTCAGAAACCAGAGAACATCTGACTTCGACCTGACAGACGTCGCTTCACCGGATCTAGCGGCTGATGTTCGAGTACAGGTTGTCATGCGGAACAGAGTGGTGAAACAGTTTCTTGAAATTGGAGATTCGCAGCCGCAATTGGACGGAAAAATTCGAAGCTCGTCCCAGCAATTGTTCCGTGCGCCTGCGCTCGTAGAGTGAGGGCTTCGCTGTTTGGCTTGCTTTGCTTGCTCCTCTCAAGCAGCCGTAGGGTTTACGGAAAAGCAAAAGACGACGCGACGCAGACCAGAAGAGAGATTCGGAGTTGGTTGATTGAAAGCATTTGCCGTATTTCTGCCGAGCGTAGCGAGTTGGCTCGAGGAACAGAGCTCCGTTGCGATTCGCCGTGAAGATCTCCTAGTATGATTGCACTTCGTTACGTGGAAGGTTTTATCTCGACTTCCTCCCGGCCTTGGGGCGGTCCTCCAGGGTCGCTACAAAATGGATACGAGAAACTGTTGAAGTAATGACGCGCCAGACACAAAGTTCACGACGAGAAGCGACGTCAATTAGTTACTCTCACTAAAGTCCTGAGAAACGTTCCCACCTCAAACCACGTGGATAAAGCATTCCCCTCACCGCTCCGCGTTCTCCTTGCTTCCGTTGTTGAGCGTTCCTCCACTCCGAGCTCGAACCCTCACTGCATTCTAATGAACAGAGTAGCATTGCAAACTTGTTAGTCTTACATGAGGGCATTACAAACTAGTTCGAATAGCATCATGCAGGACTGACGACGGGCACGGCCACCACAGAGCCGGGGCCGTCAAGGACAACAGCATCAGCAACAAACGAAGTGCCGTGGGCAAGGCACGAGACCGGCAGTAAACAGGGGAAGGTCGGAGTATTCTGCATCGTAGAGGCTAGCGAGTCGCCGAATCGATTCAAGAAAGTCCTCCAAGAATACAAAGATGAGCGGAAGGAAGCTCTCTGAGGGACAGCCGCCTATTTTAGGCATCGTACCAATCGAGTCCTTTCCTTCCGAGGCTCTAGTTGCGATACAATCCGGACTGGATCCCGAATCGCTTGTTACAGTGTCGAGAGTGCAAATCAACCTCCAGAAACGGAATAGGCACGCGAGCCGGCAGTGTATACAGTCACATTGAGAGCGCTGAATGGATTGAATGATTCTCTCACTCTGACTCAGCTGATATTTTCGTCGTCGTGCTCGCTTTATTTTCTTCTGATAACACGAGAAGGAGGCGAATATTCTGTAGAGAAGACATCAGAAATCTATGCTAACCGGTTGCTTGTTTTTCGGTTACAGATGCCATCGAGTCCGCCGCAGTTGTGATAGAAGCCGTCGTCAGTCAGTCGGTCAGTCAAGCAGGCAGACAGGCGGACGGCGGTTGTAGTAAAACAAACCATAGGGTATGGGGGCCGTGATTTGCCATGGTCACCAGCAGTCAACTCCGATTCGAGTACGAAAAAGACGTGACTTAGTCGGAGAAAAGCGGGCTGACCTAGCGTGGCAGCCCCCCGCAGAAAAGCCGTCCAAGCAGCAGTCCAAGTACAAGAAGTAAGTGCTTCACTAATTGATTTCTTATTCGCTATCGCTTGATCGAACAAGATGAGGAATTACATGGCATGACATTTCGGTCCGTGCAAGAGATCTTTTCCCATGGGGAATCTCAATTGTGTATGGGAGTAGCTTCCATTCACACCATTTCGTGATCTCGAAGGTTCGATTTCAACAGCTCAACTCTACAGCAAGAATGAGAGAAGTTTGAAGTCAAACAGATTTGAGTTGATTCTTCTCCTTTTCTGGTCTCGGGAACGGTGTAATAAAACCAACACGTGCCGGCAGCGGCTGCGCTGTACATCGTTCATTCCGCGCGGCGCCAGGATATCAAAAAATCGCTGCCTTGACCTCGTGATCGAAGCGAACCAAGCAAGTGGGCTGATGAATTCGTTATCAGAAAAGAGTTGACCGAAAGCTGCCGCATTTCCGATGGTAGCTCATGAATGCAGCTTTTTCTGCTTCACAAAATGAGACAATCTGTGAGCGAAGCCCCTTCGCAATCCTTTCCACTTGTCTGATCAGACTAAGTATGTGTTTTCAAAGCTTCCCGTCCTCACGCAACCGTGTGTCTTGGACGTATCCTGTAATTTCGCGCGGGAGAATAGACGGATGAGACTCGCTAAGTGAAACAAGTCAGACAAAAGAATCGGTAGCTACTTATCGGAAAGATATTCATCCATGTTTGTTGTTGTGTTTCTTTTCCAATGTAGGTATGTATATGTAAAATACGCCCGCAACGATTCCATTGCTTCTCATTTCGTCCTATTATTATTACTTTGTTATCAAAGTCTAAAGACACTCGTGCGTCAGACGTGACGTGGTCGGTGTTCTAAGCGGAAGACTTTTTTTCGAGTCAAACGTTTTCGTTACCATGGCTGTTTAAGACAGGCGTTCGGACGTCACTGGGAGCTTCAGTCTGAACGCGTCAGGGTCAGTCCGGTCGCCTGCTCGTCTGTTTCCTCACCTTACGGGTGCCGATGCCGATTCGACGCAGTCGATAACATCATTGTTTTCATCATTAAAATCTCCGCGAGCCGTAATGGTCGGTGTCTTGATGTTTTTATTCTCTTGACTAGAGGTGCTTGATACCGCGGCCGCCAGGTGGCGCTGCGAGTAGCTTCGACTAATCGCGCGAACACTAAAGCAGATGTCGTGCTCATCCTTCTCTGAGTATGCGCTTCATAGTGTTCCACCTGATATCCCGAGGTTATTCCTAACCGGAACCGAGCTCGGCGAAAATCAGAGCCTGAGCTCCCACTATGCTCAGCCGATGTCGCACGACGTGAGTTTAGTTCATTCGTTGGAGGAGAAGTTCTCGACGAATCGTTGCCTCTTCAATTGTTGTTCTGGTCGGCTTCTTTGGAATTTTCTGTTGAGAAAAAAGTAAGTGTCACGTTTGTCCCCGGAATCGAGAGTAATTCAAATATAATTCGGTGCAGCAGCCGGTTGTACTAGTTTCCACTCTCAGATACTCGGCGTGTTTCTTTCCCTGCGCGAGTTCTTCCTCATCGGTCAGTACCCTTCGATATTGCTCTCTTGGTCGGTGCTCGCTGAACGACGCGACAAAAGTTCTTGATGTCCAGGGCAGCTTTGTTTATTTTCCAAACTCACTGCCATTCGTTATTCCGCCTCACCGGCAGCGCTGAAAACTTTAATTGGCAAGCTTTTCGAATCGGGATTCACCCAATACGAACTCTTCTGGAGGCACTCATCCACTTCTCAGTCCGGAGTGGGCTGGATTCTTCAATCGTGATTCCTTTAGAGAGAGTCTGAACTCTCTCGGCTCGAAGCGACAGAAAATTAAGAGTCTCTCCGTATCTATATTTTTTACGCACTCGATAGCCCTCGGAATCCATTCCGTTCTCATCCAATGTTGATCTTCGAGCGGGACTGTTCTCCAAAGATCGCTCCGGTGTTTTTCGAACGATACTCCGGAACGATTTCAGAATCGCCCGGGATGTTATTCTTCTCTGAAGTTTGACACCACGCATGCTGAGTCTCGGGAGTCATTTATCGACACACAGTTAGGCTGCCACCTGTGCTGTGTGACGCTGTCAGGTCGCCAAATCATATCAGTTGTTTCCGGAGGAATCTACGTCGAAAGTATTGCCGATATTATGAGCACGAAACGGAAAGACCGCTCTCGTCCGGGAAGGGCTAGCTTCTCTCAGCTGCAAGTTCATTGCCTACGAGACGGCTCTGTGGCGTAAAATAGCTGTAAATGCCGTCGCAGAAAAGTAACAGTACTCGGAGACGGTCCCTCTACTACAGCAGTTACTACTGCCGTCGCTGCCACGGCGCCGGGTTCGCTGCAGAGGTGAGCTGTACGGTTGTGTACAGGCCCGAGGGTACAACAAAGTAGAACTACGTTTTCCATCGACCAAAATCGTCAAAGGCCTTGTGCATCGACTTTTTATAGTCGTCCCCTGTCCATAGGGACACATCATAAGCAAAACCATCATAAGCAAGTCATACACAGAAGCCGAAGCTTTCCGGCGAATGAAGCCCTGTGCCAGGATGGACGCTGCCGCACTCACTCAGTAGATGCAAGCCGCTCATTGATCCTCGTACCGATCTGGTTCGAATGAGTCTCATCCCTCTACAAGAGGTCATGCCTTTCCTCCAATGAACAGAAGCCTCTAACCTCCGCTACAAACGAGGTAAACCTCCAGAAAGCATATTGTGATGACTGCGAATCTCAACACTCGGGAGATGCGATCTTTGAATACTGTTGCGTTTCTCGCCGCGGGAACGACCGAAACGCTTGAAGGAGACAATCAAACGCACTTTCCTACCCTCGGAAACGATCTCAAAGATCAAGGCAAGGGTTAATCAAGAATAGGTCGATCTGATTCGAATGGACTCGGCGTAATCTGTGGTTTTAAATGAATCACGCAGAAAGCAGAACGCTGCGGTTAGATCCGAGTTGACGGAGTATCAAAGCCGGATCCCGAACTACGTTCGTCTTCGATCTATCGAGACATTCCTGAACAAAGGGATCACCTCTCCCCCCCCCCCGTCACCCTTGAAATTCACAAGCATGTGTTGTTTCTTGCCGATAATCTCATATTGGAACTGTCGGACAGCACGAACTTCACAAGATCGCGTTACGTGTATCTTTCTCCGCGCGACCAAGCAGCTGAGTTCTGTATTCAAAGTAAGGGATATTCACGACAGATCGCTCTAACTGTTCATTTGATGGGAGACTAACGGGAAGCGTGAAAATCGTGTCCGATGAATCGCTCCGTTTCGTGATCCCGAGTAGCGTGAGTGGACTTTGCACAAGGGCGTCTCATTTCATCAATGTCGCATAATTCTTTTTCGAGGTCTGGGAAGTGGGTTGGTGCTCTTTGACAAGTCTACTTGAAAACTCGTTCACTCTCAAGGATAGTCTTCCAGGTAGTTCACTTGATCGCGGACGGGTTCTAGAACTTGAATACAATTCACTCTCCGACGAAACAACTCTCGTTTAGGACTCCTAGCGAGCATTGTGCACTACACCCACTCGCGTTGAAATCGTGAATTTGTTTCTGAGATATAATTCGTTCGGAATCTCAGTTTTTCTTTCTCCATTTTCAATGCTTCGCTTCTTCAGACCACTGGGAGAACTCCTGAACGGAGAACTCGAGATCAATGAGCGAACGCAACCGGCAAACATCTTCGAATGCTCGCTCGAAGCTGGAAGAGGAACTCATTAGCGAATAACAATGTACATTTGACGACTGCTCTGGTCTCGCCACCGCTGCTGCAATAATCACCGCAAAAAGCAGCTCAACATCAGAGCGCCCAAGAACAACAGCATAAACACCCAAATACAAGCGGACACAGAGGAACAAAGCCTTCGGAAAGCGGCAGCAGAGGAATCATTCAAGGAGCTGCTCGCACACAGCAACAAAAACCCATTGGGAAAAGTTGCAAACGAGCCCGGACGAGCTTCGACAACTTGAGTTGCGTCGCAATGCTGAGGTCTCATTTACTTATGACGACGACTCTTTTTCAGAATACTAGAAACGGCCTCCCACTCGTTGTTCCAGCTCAACCCGCTCTTAACGTTTCCATCATTGGAAGGTTAATGGTATCTCGGAGGGAGCCAGAGGTCGAGCTTAATGTATTCAGTTTGAAATGCAAGATCAGAAGAACATTGCAACTCCGGAATTCACTTTCAACAGGCGTCCCGCTCCTGTTTTCCTCCCTTTCCCGGTCCCTCTCCGATCCGCCCCGCGTGGGAAAATCGGCAGCCGTCCGAGTACCTTATGGACTGAAGCAAGCACCTTGGAACTTTGGGTCCGTATGCAGAGGGAGTTTCACAACTGGGCTATTGGTCCAAGCTCTCATGCGTCCGCTCGTCGCCCGGTCGCAACCCAACCGTCCTTCCCCGAGTGGACGTGCAAGCGGAGCTTTTTCGTAATACTACTCTGAACAAAGAAAAAAAAAAGAGAAGAGTTAAGCGCAAGCGTGACCAAACATGAGAGCGAGTAACCTTAGACGGAAGGCTGAAAGAAAAAAGCGGGTGAGGTCTCCACAAGAGCTTCCAGGACAGCTCGAAAATGAGACCAAGCAGGACGAGGGAGACGAGAAGATCTCAGGAAGTCGCAAGCATCATGGAATTTTACGGAATCGGGAGACTCCCAACATCCTGATCCTGGAAAGAAGGATTCCTTCTGTTATTCGTCCTCGATAATTCACCGTCGGATGAAAACAAGGGTGTCAAAACTTTAGCGGCCTTGAACTCGAGACGACCAAGGGAAAAAGTTCCAGATCTGAGCCGAGTACTTCCAGAAAAACATTCGGTTCCCCAACGCTGCCCAAACTTTTCACGAACTTGAGCTGCGTGTCGGGTCAATAAAGTAATCACAGCTTAAAACGAATCGCGAGGGCGTACTGTTTGTTGTTCCGTGCACACTTCCGTTGCGTGAGAATACAGAGAAAACAAAGGAGGAACTATCGTATGAGCCGTCGTCTAAGCGCGGGGGTTCGCGAACTCACAGGCGAAGGAACTGGTTCGGCTGCACGCTTGCATGCTCCGTCGGTCGGTCGGTCGGTCTGTCTGTCTGTCTGTCTGTCTGTCTGTCTGTCCGTCTCCAGGACGATCGGAGGCTACGAAAGTGAGGAACATACATGCAAGAACCATGTAGGAGGCTCGGCTCCTGCTCTTGGTTTGGAGCATCTCTTTTCGAGCCTTCCGCAAAATACACACAAACACTTATCCGCATAGACGAGATAGGAGAAACAAATCAATCTTGTTAAGCGGAATACGATATGCGGTCTGTGCAAGTGGACGATCAGCGAACGTCCAGCTACACTGCGAGCCGTCGTCGGCCGCTCAGCGAGCTGCTTGGTTTGTTAGATAAACGACATGAGGCAGGGAATGCGGAAATTATGTGTCAGTCACGTCAAGTATATTTTCCGTTGTCGAAGGAGTGGCGTGGCGTGTGTTGATACTCAGATTCCATCTATAGGGCCGGCTCGCCAGCTACCGTTCTCGACGGCCGGCGAGCGGGTGAATCACGCCGATGGCGACGTTCAGAACATCGAGGTTTCGGCCTAATTGAACTTTGCCATACCATTCCTCGACCTCGCTCCGAGCAGCGAGGTACAGATGCTAACGTTCTCGTCGGCGCTAGTGAGAGTTCGGTGAGCCACTTGTCCTGGGACCGGCGCGCGATAACCGCCGATGGGGTCGCTCACCCAGGAGTTTGTCCAGAAAAGCTAAAGACGGTGTACGCATTTCAGATCTCGAACGTGCGATGAAGGTCGCGCAGGAAACGGCGACAACGCCGTTTTGCCGGGGTCACCAGGACCTCCCCGGTGTCGTATCGGTAACCCATCGTGTTGTTGTGTCACCGAATACCGCACCTGGGACGACGACTGTCCTCTCTGTCAAGCCCTTCGCGAAGAGCACGTTCAGGACGAGTACACGCAGAGTATGTACCCACTTGTAGTTAGTCGTTTGTCATTAGGAGTAATTGCTCTCAGCTCAAACAACGGCAGTCTCATCGACTGCTGATGCTGTCATCGTTACCTGTGAGATTTCTCCATGAGCAACACGCACACCGGTAGAGTCCGTCCCCCAAGCCAAATGCCTTTTTCCGATATCCCTTCGAATAACTTCTTCCCCCTGGACTCGAATTCCGAGTTATTCTAGAAGTTGCATGAAACTCCGTCCACGATGACCAAAAGTATGCCGGTGTGGCATTAATTTGTTTTTCTATTCTATCCTTTCAGTTTTAAACAGTGAGATGAGCGTGATGATCGAAGCAGTCTACGGCTTGAGTAGTCTTGTAGAGCAGAAGCTCAAAGAGAAGCAGAAAACGCGACAGGATATCTGGAAGCGAGAAGGTACATTCGGCATTTTCGTCACCAAGGGCGAAGACGGCAGAAGAAGGATCGTAGTCAGAGATGGTTGGACTTCGTACCACATCGATGGTGAGTCTGCAATGCCGGACGTGCTCGCGGGTTAGTATCTGTTCAACAAAGTGTATCAACTACGGAAGCACCAGCCGTGTTAGTCGCTCCATACCTGGCCCGCAGAACACCCTCACCGTAGCAAGGACGACGTGTCCGTTCCAGGTGCTTTCCGTAGTGTCTCGAGTTTTTTCCTGTCTTGGCGGTGAGCCGTTCGCTGCTCAGTGGCGCTCGTCTTCTGAATATTGACTGCAAGAGGAGGCAAAGTTCAGTGGAGTCCGACTATGAAGAAGAGTGCGTTGTTGATCCCACGAAACTTCCTCAAACGATATCATAGGGATATTCTCTTATTTTCTGGAAAAATCTGCGTGATTGAGGAATTCTCGCAAGGTTAGACAGAGTATTCAGGTATCCAGTCGAGCGGCGACACACAGCGGTTTCTCGTAGGGACGATTACGAAACTTCCTCAACAGTCGTCGTGAAAGAACGATCCCAAGTCTGAGCTTTTCAAGATCATTACTCAGGTTCTCATTTAGTATTTTTTCTTTCTCGTTCCCGTGGAGCGTGCGTTCCGGACTCGCGAATGGTTGGAATTATTCTTTTCACACGTCGGAGCAGGCTGTCTCGGTTCTCTCGTGATTTGAAGAGAATATTTTCGAAGCAACCAGCGGGTAGAAGTGGCTGCTTCAAAGCGAAAGAGGCATACAGCCAACCAGCGAACGGGATTTCGGTGAAGGACTGCATGGAATGGAAAACACGTCGAGGGAGCTTTCGGTAGTGTAAAATGTTTGAGCCCGGTTAGGAGCGGCACTTGATGCCTGTGTCTCGGAGGACCGATGAACCAAGAGTGGGTCTACATACTCATGAAATGTAGATTAGCTATTCAAAGATGAGTGCAGAGAAGCACGTAAGTGAGTCCTGTGAGTGAATAAGACATGCGAGGAAGAGGGATAGGGAAACAGACGCGCCAGATAATGACGGGATGAAGACGAGGCAAATGATCTAACGAAGATCTCGCCCGCATCCATCACGAAACTGAGCGCCTATGTGTGTGTGTGTGTGTGTGTGTGTGTTTATCCGGCCATTGCACATTCGATAAACATTGAGCTTCGCACTCTCTGACTGAGTGGGCCTCGCTCCACTCCCGGCGGTTCCGCCTCTTCGCTAAGAGGAGTGGGCTAGAAAAAGGTCGGCGAACGACCGCGACAAAACAGAGCGAAGCAAACGGAATAGCCATGCAGCGACAGTGGGGCGTGAGGAATAATTACGCGGAGCCAAATTGATTGTCGCCCTTCTGTGAGGCGCACATATCTCAGTCTAGTCCGAATACAACACGGAGTAATCTATAGCTCGTCGCAGGGATCTACTGGGTCTCGTGTTTGGCGCCTGTGACATCATTTCCGTCCTGAAAGAAAAGACACCGACCGAAGAAAGCGTTAGTGGAGACTGACGAGGACGGCCGGTGAACGAAGCGGCGAACAACGGGCAGCTGCGGCAGCAGCAGGAGGGGAACGAGGAGATTGCAGTGAACTAAGGCATCAACTCTTACGAGACAAACATTTTCGTCTCGCCTGCGAGACGTCGACGACGGCGAGGAGGAGGAGGGGGAGATGGCGGCGGCGGCGGCGACGACGACGACGACGAGCCACAAGGCAAGAAGAGGACGTGTAGCGACAAAAAAATATGGTAAACTTTTTTCGTTCGTCTCCATCTCCTTCCGGCATTCTTTCTGAGCTCGCCGCATATCATCAAGGAATTAATATTTCGAGCTACAACGATATTACTATGCGGACGTTGAGCAACGCGTAGTTTTAAATCGACTGCAGCCTTCTTCCATTCATCGCTGTCCTGACATCGGGCCGACGGCCAATATGTAAATAGGCTTCATTGTGCTTTTTGCGTAACGTCCAAAGTGGAGCATGCAAAGTCAACATTTTCAGCGAGGCTCCGTACGAGGAAACGTCTGTTCAAATAACAATCTTTGCTGACATTAATCACAGCACGTATTCGTTATGAACACTTGCTCACCGGTCGCCGTCGTTGTCGTCGACATAAGGAACGAAAGGATTCCGTCGGCGCTAAGCTCACGCGAGGAACAGTTGGGATATATTCTCTGCAGATGGTGCGAGACTCGACGCTGCTCGCTAAGTCCTTTCAAGGATTAGGGGTCGCTCGGGGAACCGTCGTCGTCGTCGTAACTATCTTCCTCAATGATGTCGTTGTCGTCATTCTGCTCGCCAAGAGAAGCATAGTGGATTTAGCATCTGGCTGCCCGGTCAGCGAGCGAGGCAGACAGCTGATGACTCCCTGCGGAAGCGAAGGGCTTGCAGTGGTCCTGCTGCAGATGATCCTGGATTGGCACCACGTAAGAAGTCAATTGCCGAGCGGCTAAATCTTCCTTCTGACTGAGGCTGTTGAGTCGTCCGTCTCGGGGCACCGCTGAGAACTCGTAAAACGCTCAGGAAACGGCCTGGCACACGGTCGATGTGGTCTGTCAACCACTGCTCCAGGACACCTTCCTTCCTTCCAACCGCTTCTCCAGAAAATCTCGTCCAGAACGCGGGCTGCTAACGCCTTGCTGAGCAATCCGTTCACGACACCGGGCAAGAACTTTCTCGGTGACTCGCTTTGAATCTGTCGCTGATACGAAGGATTTCCGCTTCTGCGTTCGTGCTGTTTGTTCGTTGGGCAACGCGTTGACATTTGACATGCGAAGGCTGTCCCGAGAGAATCGATGTTCACAATTATCGAGGACGACTGTCGCTTTTCAGAGCAGAAGTCTTATCTGCTCGAGACCGAATTATAAACTTCGCTCGAAAGATCCGGATAGGTCTTCGAAACCCATGCGATGTGGAGTCGGAGTGATTGTGGAGGCTTTTGTTCTCATCGAGTCCCTTCCGAAATCGTTGCTGGATATTGAGGATCCCGTCCATCAAATCAGACCATCGATGTTGTTCGTGGAGACGAACAAAATGTCAATCTCGAAACTTGGAGAGTCCCAGACGAAGCGGGAAAGCCGAAAGAGGGAAACAGCGGAGAAAATCAGGGAAAACGGAGATTTAGAAAATCCCTTCAGACAAGCTGCTGACTCGCCACAAGTGCGAACGGTCGGGAAGAGTCTAACTGTATTCTTGTGTTTCGTGTGAAGTCCCGCGGAGGGAGATGAGTGCCGTGGCTTCGGTTGCTCTGCCCTTCTCCAATCTGGTTAAGTTGTTTTTGTGTGGCCCGCCTAATCCTCTTTCTGCTCTGCATCCTTGATTCACTACCACGACGCATACGCTGTCGCGTTGGTACGCGACGTGGGAAAAAGCTTGGAGATGACGAGAAAACAAAACAGCCCGCCGGCGTGCCATCCAAACCACTCGCTCGGAGGACCAACAGAACAAGCCGAATCCAGATCCGCGTTCGCCACTCCAGCTCCCAATCGCGGAGTAGAAGAGCGATTTTTTTTTTCCCAGCTAAGCTTCGTTTTGAAATCGATTGCAGCAATTCACGCTCTAATCCCCAATCCGTACTCCGAAAAAGTCAGTGCAGCAGTGCCGGGACTCATTTCAAACTTGTTGACAATAACCTTTTCAAAACGCTTCAGAACGGAACTCTAAGTCGACACAAAGCCAAGCCAATCCAATCTGCTTCGTGCAGCCCATTCTAGCAGAAAACCACTCGAACAGTGTTGCTGTTCACAATCATCGTTCGAGTCGATCGTTTTTCCGGAAGCATCTCGGCGCTGAATCCAGGAGATGATGGATCGCCCACGTCTGTTGCCAAACAAAATATCCCGCGCTTCGGTTGCGTCGGGTCAGAAACGATGGTTTTCGCGCTTTGCGTTTAGGATGCGCACTCGTTGATGATGTCTGATGATCGGGCTCGTTGCAGACCGTGTCAGTTGCGTTTCTTCCTCAATCGAGATGTACATATATATGTACATCTACTAGAATATCGTTCGGGATAAGGTTTGCTCGAAGATCGAGTGAAATACGGCTTTCTCCGTCTTCTGTGAGTTGACGTTGGCACTGCTTCTGGCGAACTAGTCCATATTTCACAGCGCGGCCTCATCTTACACTTATCATAATTCCAGAGCGGAGAACATCGATCACGCTCACATACAACTCTAGAGACGTTTCACTTGTACTATGGCTGTACTCAGACACTCTTGCGCGCGTAGAGTGCTGTAGACCATTCGTCCGTATGTGAACATTTACGAGCTTCGCAAAGCGAAAGTCGAGCCAGTCAGCTGCACAATGCAGCCTCAGGCCATTTCGTGTCGCTGGCATGACTTGATCCACAACGTTAACGACAACGACGAGGACTACTTTGACAATTCCCCGCAGCTGCTGGCGCGGAAGCCTCAAACTGGAAATTTCAGAAAAGTGAGACGGATTAACCCCGGCAGATAGGCTTCGTAAGTAGCGCGCTTGAGAGTCTTCTGGAATGACCATTTTCCGGCGATGGTTGTCATCAACTGGAACATAACACCTGCGAAGCTTAATTTAAAATTTGAATTCCATTGTGGCTTCAAAGGAGAGGTTGGTCGGCTGTCAACATCGAGGCGGGATGTTTGAAAGGGAGAACTCAAACACGGAAATCACATTTGTACAACAGTTCGGGAGAACTAGCATGATGTTGGAGATTATGAGAACTTTCGATCGTTGCTCGCGAGGAGACATTGTCCGTCAATGGAATCGCAGTCCAGCTGATGGTTGGGTTCACACGATAGGAAGAACGCGTATTTTACGAAACTACTTTCCAGCCGACGGACGTGGAGTATCTCATTGAAATGCGAGTAGCCTCGTTTATTCACGGACTATTCAGCAGACTCATCGGCGCGAGCCCCGTCATCAAAAGTTTACGAGAGGCCCACTCTCTTTTCGTTGTTGAACTTGAGGCTTTATAGAACGAATGTAAGTGTATGAACCGAAAGCTTTCGGGATGCGTGTCAGGCGCTTCCCCGCTTTCAAAATCCTCGATCCCGTACACAAACCGGGCGCGATATTTTGGATTGTGATCCCCTGGGTGGTAGTCATTCAAGCATACAGTCATGGGTCATCAAAGACTCATCCGCAATGGTCCGAATGGCTCGCCTCAAATCGTTCGCTGAGCTGCTTCAGATGAGATCGAAGAAATAAAACCGAGTTTCAACGATGCATTTTCTGCATCCGATTGAGTCGATGAGAGAAAGAGCGGCTTTCGTACGAGAAGAGCCCGAAGGCTGTTTTTTGCCGGCGTCTCAGCCTTCGCCGAAGTCGGCGTCGCTGTCGCCACCGACAGCGTTTACTTAAGCCAACATCGCAACGAAAAGGAGCGCATGGACACACGTGATGGGCGTCGCTCTTCATCATTTCATTAATAATCATAGCTGTCTGTCTGGAGCTGTTTGTGCTTGCTCGGTTCGTTTCGTCGTCGTTGCCCGTCCGTCATGAGGACGGCCTTCCAGACGACCTCCCGATTTTCTGGAAAACTTCTACCGGCCGTACGGCCTATCGACCGAAAGAACGTTTTTTCCGGTGGTCGACAAAGTGGCATGAATTACAATCGTGCCCGTATCGCTGTCCGTGTGAGTGATCTGGCGAGAAGACGATTCTCGATCCGAAATCAATCAACAACTGAAAACAATATTTTATTCTTTTGTTCTCAAACGTTGTTCGTTCACCCACCCTGTGATCCAGTTGCGAAAGGACTTGGTCTCGATTAGTAGACTGAGAAATATTTCGTGGCAACCAAGCTGGAATGCAAGTTCGGATGTTTCCCAAGCTCACAAGGAATTTCAAGGTTTCGCTGATTTAGGAAAGCATCAAGTCGATGCGTTCAAATACCGATTGCAGTTTTCGACGATTTTTCATTCCGGAAAGTTTTTACTCGGTGAATAGAGACCCTGCCTCGACAGTACACCTAGGTTCCGATCGTCGTCACCATTAGTTCGGTCAAGTGCATCGAGACCCGCTCCCAATCTCTGTGGTCGTGGGCTAATATGCATCACGAATTTTGCTTGCGGGCATCGTCCTGAACTTGAAGAGCTCGCGCGCTTGTTGGCTGCCGGGCTCGTTGACTGGACGGAAGGCTCGTGGATTCAGCCGCGCTCGGTTGGCATATCGACGAACCCTCGATAACAGGTTGACCGGAGCTCTCTGAGCTGTTATTACCCAAGCAAGCAATCTGCTCTCTGTCAGCCGCTAGTCGTGCGCGCAGATCGCCTTTCCGTCCCGCCACAAGCCCGCCTGCCCGTTTACCCGACGACCCTCTTGCCCGAGAGCCAGCGGCCAGACAGCCACCCTGACGTCAACTTCTGTTTGATGTTCGGATAGCCCTGGAACTGTCATACGCCCGCAGTCGCAGCCGGAGACTACGAGCCATTGCGATGACGTCACTACTTCCTTCAACGTGGCCAGACGAAGTCCACGAAGCTCATGGCGCCCTCTGCCCTCGCCGGCGTACACTCCGATGATAAACATTAACCGGCGCCCTCTGTGCGTCGAGCTCAATGTTCCAGTTCGAGTCGTCCGCCAGGTTGCGCCACTGGTCTCGAGGGAACGACATTCGAGTTCGATTGCCGGACCGTCGGTCGGTCGTCGTCGTTTGAATCAGGTAGTCGGAAAACGGGCCGCTGTGGATTAGTTCCCTCTGTTTCCCTTGACGTTTCAGGAGTCCGAATCCACCAGCGCCAGAGAATCCATCGCCGAAGTTGGACGCGGAAAAACGTGGTTTTACCGGCGATTAATCTGCATACAAGATTCGCGCGCGACTTATTATTTGCACGCTCACATACATATATGCGTTGACGCGTTCAAGTATTCATACATGAGCCTCGGGGAAAATGCAAGAAGACCATGCCGCCATAGGAGCCCTCCCCGGGGACGAATTATTGCATGGGATGTGTCCTCGTTTGAAGCGAAGTTCCGTCGTTGTTGACAACGAGTTCGAGACGTTAGGCAGCGAAAGTTTATGATCGTTTCTTTGGAGCACTCATGAACGCTTTACAAAATAGAAGTGCAATGGTCGGACCGTCCGCTGACAACCTCTTCTCGAGCGTCTCTTCAGCAGAGGGGAAAAGCTGACGGACACGAGGACGAATGTACAGACGGGAGTTGGACTGACAGAGGGACTCGCGTAGCTGCTTCCTGCTGCTGCTGCTGCTGGTGCTGGTGACGGCGGCCATGTCTTAGCAGTCGAGTATACACGATTTAGTTTGGAGCGATTCCAACGAGGGCGCCATCGAGCAAGCATCGGTACGGTACAAGCGAAAGAACCGGGCAGGCGGGCGAACGGGCGGACGGGCGGGCGGTCGACCAGCCAGCCGGCGTGCCAGGCGGGCAAAAAGGGGACAGACAGTTGTGTCCTTCCCTTGCTGCTCTATCCTTTCCACGAGCGGCGATATCCTCTCCCTCAGTCGCCGCCAGGTGAGGTTCCACTGTGAGGGCAGCACAATCGCTCAATGTGAATCTAACCCGCGCAACCGAAAGAAATTTAGATGTGTCCGTGCCGGACTGGGTGTCACACATCTGACGACAGCCGACTTCGTTCTGCAAATAGACTTCAACTCTGACATCAACAGCAGCAGCAGCATGTTGTGTTTCTCATCTTGTCATCGTCGTGCAAGCAGTCCGCGCTGCGAGTAGGACTCTGTTCAGTGAACGTCTGAGCTTTCGAACATCTGCGAATTTCTACCGAACACCTCGTGCATCAAGTTGCGTGCAAGTGACGAACGTGCTGGTTTTTTTTTGTTCTGTTATTACTTCGTGAGAGTTCCTCATCCTCGGTCCGGCTGACGGATCGACGAACAGCTGGAAGAAGCACGTGCTCGTCATGACGACGTGTTGCAGCTGCTGGTCTTACGTGTGCACGTCTGCACGTAGCCGCGGGCTCCGCCAGTGCGAGTGAAGTTCGCGAGGTGATGAAGATGTGGCACATCAATTATCAGCTGCTCTCGCGTAACATGTAAGGCTGGAACCGGAGGCGCCGGAGAATTCCGCGCGGCGCTTTTTCTCAATAGTCGAGCCCTCGGTTTCAATCTACAATTTCCAATGATTAGAACGATGGCTCATCAACCGTCGCCAACATATCGAACAACGAATTATCATTTTCACTGACTCTTTTCCGTCTGTCGTTCGTTCGTTCGTCCAGCCGTCCGTCCGTCCGTTCATCTAACCGTCTGATATTCTACAAAACCGTCTGATTTCTCACGTCTCTGCCTTCTCACATATCCACCCACGCTGTCGATGCAAAAGAGAGCACCGAGATCACGATATCATCATATCAAACAAGAGCCTCATTGTCAAGTTGACGCGAGAAACTCCGAAGACGACGGTGGCGACGACGACAGCGACGGCGTCGAGGACGACGAAAAGACAATAACGGTTAGTGCGGTGTGCCAATCAAAGTTGAACACACCGAGTTTTGGTTACCGAAACCCGATCGTTGGTGAAGCGCAACTCCGACTCGACTTCAGCATTTCCATCGGGTTCCATCTCGAAACTCGCCTCCACGAAACTGCTATAGATTCGCGATTGGAGCGGACTGCGCGGACTTAGGAAACAAATCGAGATCAGCAGTTGTCGCCTTTCGTGAACTTTCTGTGTCACCTGGTACACTTTGGTACGACTTGTTGTTATTGTTGTTGTTTCCGTTACCGGTCGAATCGGACAGAAACCCAACGTTATCGTTCACCTTGTCCACTTTCATCCACCCGTGCTTCTTGACTACGAAATGAATTTCTCGTGAAACCACTACCAAGTTCAGACTCATCCGCGAGGTCTGAGCCGCAACCTCTAACGACAAAGCGATCCTTCAACAACCGAAAAGCTTGAGCATCATTATTGGAGCCGATTTATTCTTTAATCGGAACATTCGACGCGTTGATCCACGACGCTTGGCTTTTTTCGACTTCTATCGAACTGATAACGTCTTTTAAGATATTCTGAAGAAAAGGAAAAAAGCTCTCTGGTTGTGGCAAGCAGGCAAGCTAGCTAGCGAACGAACGAGCAAGCAAGCAACCGAACTCTGGAAAGCGTGCGAAGAAAAAAAAAAGTTTTCAACGGCGCCAATTGAAACGCACAGCGCATATCGCTTCGGGAGAGCTTCACCTGTCTCCTCACTTTTGGACTGATTGAATATCGGAACCGGTTCAGCAGCTTCCGAGTTGAATCGAACAAGGCAAACTCGCCGAGCACCCGGCAGAAAACAAAGGATCAGGCAGGCCAACTACGAGGGAGCAGCAAGCAGAAGGAAGCAGGAGTCAGTTGAGAATCAACAAACGGCACAGCAAGAGAACAAAACGAAAGGACCGACCCAGATCGTGCAAAGTTGACAACATTCTCCTCGAGGCAGTGACAGTGTAGGGTGCCTCCGTCGGTGGTGTTCCTGTTGTTGTTATTGTCCGAGCTGCTGTTTGACAACGAGATATCCTCCTTCTACTTTTTCTCAAAACGGACGTTTAAACAGGAGCGGAGTTGGAGAGAATACTGAATATTGGTAAGCAGTTTAGATATGGAAGTGCGCACTTGAGTGCTCGAGTCGAGTGCAATCATTGACCCGAAGAGATCTCTTGATACCTGTGACGATTTCCCGTAACAAAACGACGCAGGAAGATCATGAGAAGCACCGAGAAATACTGAACTGGAACAAAAGAATCAGTGATCAATCAGTCGAATAACCTGAAAATGCAACATTGAAACACTATCCATAGATCAAGCGATCGAATAAACACGTACGATAACGGTCAAAACAAGATCACTCATCCGACAAGGGCTTTAGAGTTTCTGTCGTGAACTCATCGAGTCGGTGAATTCCTCATTGAACGACGGGTCTCGATACTTGTCTCCTCATATTTTAGTGGCCGTATCGACCGAATGATCATTTCGGTCCGTTATGAGCACGCGGTGGACAGAAGTACATAGTTAGCAAAAAACTCGACGTAAATAGCTATGGAGTCCTCTTCTCGTTTCTTCGGACTCTCTCAGAACGCACCACGCTGTACTTTCCACCATGATCGATGGTCACCTTAAGTGAACTCTCTTGTCTTGGTCCTGCATTGACTCCTGATTCGAGGAATGACAGATTAGGTTTTTATCTATCACTAATTGCAGTTCTGGTTGTTTCTCATCCACACCGAATACGAGGAGTTGAGAAAACGCCCGTGGGTGACAAAAACCGGTTCTGACAACTCGAAGCTGTCCCGGAACCGAACTGAGGGGTTGTCGTTGATGCAGAGCTTCTTTACGAAGATCCGTGGAGCCAGCCGGACTAAATAATGGATCCAGACGCAATTGTTATCTCCCCGTTCTCCTGGAGGTTTATCTCGCCGTTGCTGCTCTTTGGTTGGCTAGAGCCATCGGAGCGAGGATCCTCTGCAGACTCGGCTGAGTCGCGAGAGTGCTGCAATGGACGAACTTTGTGGGAATCTTGCATGTGTTCCACTAATAGCATTAACGCGCCAACCAGTTAGCAAGCTCGCTCGACAAGAGGTGGGAAGGCTATCGACGGCGATTCAGGAGTTCTCGACCGATGCAATCAAGAAACAAACTTTTCAACAAAAACAATAATCACTGCTTCAATCGGCTGATAATCCTCGCGACTACAGAATCGAATCCCTGAAACGACTCAACAGCCTCGAGCGGAGAATCCTCTCCCGGCTGTTCCTGACACGTCCTCACATTCATTTACAACCAAGGGTTGTTTTACGAAGCTAGCAAGCTCTTCTCGTGTGCTTGCGCCAGCCAGTAGTCCAACAAGCGGTCGTCCTAAGTCGACTGATGTTCCGATTCGATGTTGTTCTAAGCTTGTTTTGGAATGTGCCATAAATTTGCACCAACCACTGATTTCTTGTTCGTCCTCTCTGCGTATTTGCCCAATGGACGTTACCAACGCAGAATCATGATTCGGAAAATGTTTATATTCAGACTTGACCACTCGCGGGATAGCAGTCGAGAAAAGCCCATCCGCAGAACTCACTCACTGCTTCGAGTAGAGATAACATTTTTTCTCTTCCGTTTTCCCCAAAGTGCTGACTCTCTCACCCAGTAGCCTTTTAAACGTTTCCAAAGCTCAGTCGGTCAGATGGCCGTCTGGAAGCCGCCGCTTTGATTCAAGAGATTTTCGGTTAAAGCTCTGTATACTTATTATTATAAATATAAATCGCCGCGTCGCACATTCTAGCGTTTTGACTAGCGGGAGATTTCACTGCGCGCGGTCAACTAGCTTTAGGCGCAGCGGCAGTTGCTGAGTTTGAGGAGATCGGAAGTGTTTGCTGCTCTTTCCGAGGTTTGGAATTTCGATGAGTTGTCGTATCATCAATCACGGGCGATGAAGTTACTTGACGTTGGTCGATAAGCAGCACGATCCCACACTAAATAACGGTTCATATTTCGGCTGAGACAGCTCATCGTGAATCCGCGACTACAACCCCCGGAGTACATACATACATATGTATCCAAGTCAGGAAGTCACTCTTTGTCGGTGGTAATGGTGGTGGATACCACCACCACGACCCCTGCTGTTGTGGTTTCGTTCGCTGTTGCTACATCGGAGATCGAACTCTATTTGTTCGTTCCTCTGTTTGAAAGCGACCGCGGTAATCCGCAGAATTCCTCTAGAAGTCTCTTCTCGGCTTCCCTTCTGGAAGGTATTCCCTTGCGGTGGTTATCGTCAATGGTCAGTCGGCGCCCCTCATTGACAACGCTACCGTCCGTCGGATCGCTATCATCTTCCTTTGGTTGCATCATCGCGGTTCAATCGAACCCCGGCTGGGTATAGTCGCCAGGTCTCTCATCGGCCTCGGATCTGAATCGCAGTATTGCTGGCGAGAAAAAAACTCACATGGGTGAGTTTTTCAATTCCGACCAGTCGACGGTCGGTTTTACGTTCGCTGCAATCTCTATTCTGGAAGTAGATTGGCAAAACATTCCGTCTGCGGCTCAATTTCGAGAATTCTCTCGTTCCTCTTGAGAAACCAACCAGAACTGCGAATGTTACGTTCCGCAATCAAACCTTACCGATGAGAAATGTCGGCGAATGATCGGACGAGCAACCTGCTGACCGTCGATGTCTTCGAGTCCTCAGAACAGATATGGGACGCGGGACGACGTCAGCGACCGCCGTGGGACGGATGTAGGTACTCAGGATGATAGCGAAGGACCTCGCCCAGTTCCATGGAACAAAAAAAAAGAGTCAGGAGATGCTATTCAGGGTATTCATCCGGAAGAGAGCGGGGTGCGGCCATTTTTTTTCCTGGAGTTCCCCACTTGATCCGATCTCTTTCCGTGCAGCGGTCATTTTTTTTTTTCAAAAATGTACCACCCATCGTCTGTCGATCATCCGCGTCTTCGTTCGCCCACGTGCTTCGGAGAGATGAGCTCCGAATGCAGATGTCCCTCCGCGGACTTTTGTGCGACAGGATTGATTGAGTTGTTTGATGGCGACGGGTAATGACGACGACGATTGATGAATAAATCATGCTCCGTCGAGTGGATACGTAGAGTACTTCAGAACTTGCTCAACGATGCCATCATTTTCTCACGGCTGTTGCGGCATACACGAATCAGTGAGGAGGCTGAATCTGCTATTAGTTAACTTTGATCGAGCTGAGTCGGCACAAAATTGCTGCACGGCTTGTTGATTACGATGCTCGTGTCGTTGATGATGCGTTGCTTCGAGCAGGATTCCGGCCCTCAAACCGGCGCGTCGGTCGGTGAAAATTATTGACTCACCGCATGGATAGCATGCCTCGTATTGGAACACGAAAGCAACGATCGATGGTGTTCGACACCGATCTTTCGTGACAGCTGGCAGCCTCGCATGTCATCTTTTCGCGCCAGCGTCCGAAATCACCGTTGTAGTGGCGGTGGATCCGATGGATACAGAGATGGCTGACAGTGGACGACAGTCATCTTCAGGAACGAATTGTGACCGAGAACGAAGCGTTTCTTCTCTTTCGAAGATAAACTGACGACGGATCGACTGACCGACTGTCAAGCCGCGTAGTGTTGAGACACGAACGTCAAACTCAAATATACAGGACGAAGGAAAGATCCAGTCATCCGCTGTCAGCATCGATCAAGTCGAACAGTTGAGACAACTTGAGGACATATTCGCCGTCATTCTCTGAAGAGCACGGCTTCTCACGGTTCCCTTGTCGCCGTCCTGTTCGACTGCAAACAGAAACTTGATTCTACATCAGCGTCCACGTGATCGATTTAGACGCACATGGCATGTAAGTTCACTCTCCTGTATTCCCTACAATTCCTCGAGCGTGCGTTCACCGATGGAGATTCAGTCGAGATCATGAAGTCTGGCGTGTTCTGAGTCGCAAGCGAGTCGGAGGCCTGTTGCTTTTTCAATCGTTGGAAGCAATCGGTTCCCGAGTTCCGATGTTGACGGCCTGAGAAGTCTAGACTCAGTGCCGATCTCGTTCCTTATTCCTCCGACTTGACGGACACACGCGTCCGTCGCAGTGCTTTGTTGTCACAGAAGGAGGAACGGGAGAGATTTCGCGAAGCACTCAGTAGAGCGCGTAAGGTGTACATCTGTGGATTTACATATGAAAGCAGTTGGTAACCTAATAACTCGATAATGGATTCGATATACGCAGCTGTGAATGTTGGACTGCGCGGCCACGGTCGTGAGTGAATAGCATGGCGCTAAACGAATCATCATTCGTGTCCACATACGTCGTCGTTCAAGGCCAAGCGATCACGGCGATCGTTTCAAGATTGTCGCCGAGTCGTGGATCAGATGAATCTCGAACGAATCCATCGCAGAATGAACGTGATTCAAATATGTTTTTGATGTCGCCGGTGTCGATCGTTTACTTAGGAGCCAGTCAAGCCCGTCAAGGATTCGCAAAGGTGGAAAAACAAACCACCGAGTGCTCGAGAAAACTTAGGCCCCGTGAGAGGCTTTTAGAGGGGGCCTCTGGCAGGGACTCGAGGTGAGACTCAAAGTGCGGCTCTCAGCAGGTAGGCAAATAGAGAGCCAGTGAGAGAGCGAACAGAGCGTTTGTGATTGAGTTCAAGAAGAAGGTGACACGCATCGCTCCTGTAGACCGAGTATTTACGAGACGTGCACGTCGAATCGATATCTTCCCCTCGTTTGAGATTGCCACGTACGTAGGTATGTTGACGCGTTGTATTTGGGTGCTCGCGTGCTCGAGCCCTATGTGTGTCAAATGACGGCCCATCGGAGTGAATGACTGAGACAGCCAGGACGAGCGACACAGCCGGAGAGTGAACGTTATGTTTGCGCATCGTTTCCCACTCACTGCTATCACCCAATTCCTATCTCTCTCGTTCTTTATCTCTTCCATACGATGACGATCACCGAAGCTTAACCTGATTTATATACCCCGTAACAAAATGGTAGTCTGACCTAGCGTGTTAGCGGTAGAGTTCGCTTTCTCTTCCTCCAAGCTCTGATAGAGAGCAAAGACCGAACCGACGCGACGGCGAAGGAGACGCAGTTTACAGGATAGTCTAAATGAGGATTAATTCCATTTTAGTGGCGAATGCCGTGGGAGGGGATGGCAAGAACCCACCGGCGGGTTCGACCGTCCATCCCACGGTGGGGTTACCATCGCACCCCAGCCAACAACCGGCTCTCAGTCCTGCTACCACTCGCAGCCACAGTAAGTTTTGGTAGAGAAGCTCTATTGGCATGATGTTCCCGATCATGATTGCGATGCTCATGATCATGGGAAAACTTCTGATGCTGGCCGCATGATGATATGGGGAACGAAGTAGAACTCGCCCGAGGCCAAAGGCATGCCGAATGGATCTTCGAACAACTGCCCATGGCCGATAGCCATCGCCTGCCCTGATTTGGAATCATTTCCTTCCTCGGATGATTCGATTCAAGGCGAAGAGCACGAATCTTTACTTTGCTCGTCTAGCGGCAATTTCTAGAACTGCTACCTAGTTAGCCGAGTGGACTTAGTGGTCGATAGTGAGTGAGTAGCGTTCCACTTCTGGTTTTAGCGAACCGGAGACTCGAGTTATGTTCTTAGCGGATTCTCCTGGACCCGGGAACCCCTTCCGCTAGATTTCCTTCCCAAGAGTTTCAGGGAAACTCCCTCGTCCTTTGCCTCCTTCTCCTGCATTCGTCCGATCCTTATTACAGCCGTCGTCGACGCTTCTGCTGGTGGCGGCACGTTGGAGTCAACCGTTCTCTCGGCCGGTTAGCTATGCAGGGAGCTTAGAAAAAGCGTCTGAGAACGGCAGATAGAGCACGCTTCGAGGTGAACGAGCGACCAAACGAAAGATCCGACTTCGCAGAAAACCCCTCATCAGGCTCCGATCGCTGCTCTGTTCTTGTTTGGAAAGTCGAAGTAGACGCAAAGAAGCCGAAGCGGAAGACATTCAGAGCCGAGTTGGAGAGGATTTCTTGTTTTACTTCTGACTTTCTTCCCTTCGGTCTAAACGGCTCTTCTGCGTTGAAGGAAGTCCCTCGTCGAACTCATTGGGCAAACTCCTCGTTGAACAAGCTGAAACTTGGCCGCCGACTTGGGCCTTAGTTTGTTGAACTGGTCTGCAGGTTGACTCGTCGTGCGCGCGTGCCAGCATGCGTGCGTTCGTTCGTTCGTTCATCGAGTGCCTCCGAGTCTGAGGGAAATTCCTCCTCCACCTTTTGTGATGGCTTTGAATTGAGTTCGGCGTGCAGCGCTTATGAGAGCTCCGCCGAGACTAAGTGACAGTCTCCTCGCTCTCTCTCTCTCTCTCTCTTTCTGTCTGTCCATGGGACAACTTTCACTCGCCCCCTCTCCCCCCCCTCCCCCTCCCCCTCCACACATGCCCAATCGCGAGCTCTAACAGCTTCGGTCGTCTCTAAAGTTGTCTGTTTCGTTTCATCACTTTGTCTCTCTTTTCCTAATTGACCGGTTCATCGCTCTCAAATTTCCCTCTGTCCGTCTATCCACTTCATTTTTTTTCTGTCGTCGTCGTCGTCGACTTCCAGTTTGGAGAAGTTTTATCTTCCTTGCATTGACAGCGGGCTCTCCCTCATCCGGAACAGAATAGGAAACGCTCGAACAAAAAGAAATCTTGAAGACATTTGGCTTCGCTTCTAAAAATAGAATCTCTTGACAAAGAGAAACTTTCAACGGGACCAAGATAGTCAGACTGAAGAGATAATATGATAATAATCTTCACATTCGTAGATCTGAAGTTTCCATTGTCGTAGAGTTTGGATCTCAACAACGGTTCAAACGAGCGACCGGACTGGCAACAAGCAGCGATAGGTCGTTAATTTCGTTTTCGTGTTCGCTTCATTAGCATTTGCTGTTTTATTATTTTTCTCATAGACCATGAATAGCAAACGTCGGTCCAGGTCAAGTCCTCCCTCCTCCTCCCCTCCTTCGTCTACTGCGGAGCAAAGCGAGCGACATTCATAGCGCGGTGGCGTGTCACCGGAGCTGCCGTTGTTCTTGACGAAAAGCGAGTTATTTTTAACAAAGAGAATCCTCTTTTTGAAGGAGAGCACGAAGGGTGCTCCGCAACTACTGTGCGGTTGGTGGTTAGCTCCAGCAGGTGGAGTAGCGACGGGCATCCTCTTCGCTGTTCTTCATCGCGATCGCTTTAGCCGCTCCGACGGAGTTGGTTTCTTCGGCAGAGATGGCTTAATCATCTGTCCGTCTCTTTGTCTTCTCTCAAATTCCTGTCCGAGCCGGATTCGCATCCCACTCATGAACGATCAGCGATTCCGAGTTTTCCTCTCTAAGCCTATGCTGGGAAGAAAATAAGAGCACGATTCAAGAAGATCGGGATGTTTACGAAGAACGAATAGGAGTCGTCGCGGAGTTGGAGTGCGTAAGTCTTGTAAGTGGCGTCTTTTAGAAAGTGCGTGGGACACGGGAAGCTCCAAGGGCGTGAGGGATGGAGACAAGGCCTCAGGAACATGGAGCACTTCGGTCCGGGAGAGCAGGGGAGGGGGAAGGGAGTCGGGTGGGGGGACCGGAACGGAGGACGGAGACTCTCGGGCTTGAAATGAGAAACGGAAGGAGTCTTGGCTTTATATAGGCCTCCGTCTGAGATGATGGACAGGGATGGAGCGGGGGCGAGCGTCGGCTTCGAGAAAAACAAGGTGGAGGGGGGTATGGGGGTCGCGTTGGCTGGGGACGAGAGTTTGTGGCGAAAGGAAACTCTGAGGCAGGGAACGGAGACGACTTGATTTGAACTGAAGAGAGGGGGGAAGAGGAGCGAGAGAAGGGAAGGTGGGTCTGGAAGTACTCCTATGGTAGAGCTTCCGACCCAGTCCCTGAACCTGGAGGGCCAGTTTCTTGGCGGTGTTGACGATGCTGTCATGGAGGAGGCGCAGCCTCTTTTTTTTTTGAAGGAGGCCTGCGGACAGCTGCGATTCGGGCAATTAGGAAAGATCTGAAGAACGAAATCGGCTCTTCTTACCTGGTTTGAGAGAAAGAAGCCGAAAACGGAAACGGAGTCGATGCTGGTACAATCTGGAAATGGGGGCGACGAGCGAAGCGTGACGGGTCGATCACGCGGACATTCGTTCGACAGACCTTACTCAGGTCTTGGCGGTGCTCTCCGGGAAAAATTGCGCGAAAAACGAGAATACGTACTCGCTCTCGTCGTGAAGCGATGAAGCGTGTCTGTTTGTCCTCCTTATTCTCTCGGGATCGGCTCTCGTCCATGATTAAGACCCCGCCAGGGTCGGTCGGTCACTCCATCCGAGGGTCCGAGTCGAGAGGCTACGCGAAAAGAACCCCGCCAGCCGTCTGGAGGAGCGACTGCGAGGTATTTGTAGTAACTGCAGCACGTCGCCTCTGGCCTCGAAAAACATAAAGTTTCGCTGCCGTCGTTGAGTTGTCGAACAAAAAACTACTGGAGGCCCCCAACAGCGAAACAGCAGAAGCCGCCGTTGCTGCGATGCCTTGAGGCCGTCGAAACAGCAGCTCTGAGTGATTGAAAAGAAAAAACCCTATTTCGCACGAAAGGAGAGAAAGCTCCGTGTGGCACGCAGCCTTGGTTTCGTTGCGACAAACTGAAATTGCGCCTCTGCGGCTGCTGCTATTGAACAATATTTGCCTGCGTCAATGATGAAACGAGCTCGTTGTGCGCAGCAACACGAAGCTCCTTTCCATTGAACTTTCGTCCGGACGAATCTGTGAACTCGAACGTGGTACTTCCACTCGAGGAACTGGCCTTGAAGACGATATTTCCGGCCGGCCATCGGATGTGTTTGCATTCACCGGGGCTGAGCGACAACGCCCTCGACGCCATCCGGATCTGACTCGGAATCCAACGGTGACAAAAGCTGCGTCATCGCCTCATCTCTTCCAAACAAATCACTTTTCTGAGTCTAAGCTCAGCGTTTTTTGAACTCTGAAGGATCTCGGGCCAGGGTTCGGCTCCCGCTCGGACGAGCTCGAGGCAAGGCTCGAAGTGGGGCATCCTCTTCCGCAGTTCTAACAATCCGGAGATCCTGAAAGTGAGTGAAATACAGCCGAGAGGATAGAGGCACACTCAATCTTGGATGCGGTCTCATTCCAACTTGTTGGTTATTTCGTGGCATCCGAGAAAATGAACGCGGGTGTCGAGGAACGTATCTCCCGGTAATCCGTTCGTTGATTGTTCATTTGAGCCCGAGAGCTGGAAGAGCCGAGAGAAACTTACGGAGGATGAGGAAAGACTCTGTGACGGCGGCGCTTGAATTCGATGCGAGGGAAAACAAATGCGGTCGCTGGAGCGAGGACAATCTTTGCGTACGTGGCTCACTTTTACGGCACTTCGATGAAATTCAAATGATCAGATTCGCGATAGCTCTGTTTATGCAGAAGTTCAGAGGAGCGTGCCAGAGCTCCTATCTCGCTCAAAGTTTCTTCCACCGGGCGAGCCTTGCTTGAAAAGAAGCAATTTGCAGCGAGTTTGTTGATTTTGTCGCATGCCAGGGATCCAACAGCAAATTTGAGCAGGCAGAAAACATTATTTTTTTGTCGTCTCCAAGCGACCGCTATCGTCAACTCTGGAAAATTCCAAACGACCAACAGACCGCGTCGAGAAATTCACGGAACGAAGTCAGAGTCAGAAGCTCTCGAATCGTCGTATGATGGAGTCCGGCTCGAAAAGGGTCCGATGTCGTTTGGCTGCTTATTACAAGGGGTCGCCGAGTGCTGAGCCGAGCGAGGTAGTGGAACCTTCCGTCGCAGAAAAAGTCGGAAATAACGGAAGGAAAATCAGTGGACGATCGCAAATGTCCTGCCAGCGGAGCCGTGACGTCTGGTCAGGAGGCGCCCTCAGGAGTCGAGAGACAATAAAAGAGTTATTCGGCGAGAACGGCCGCGCCACTCGGAAAGGAACGAGTTGACTGGGTCCCTTTTATTATGTTGTTATGTGAGAGCCACGTGATCTGCCTCTATCGCCCAGGGAAGCGTCACGAGAATACTGTGAAGCGTATTTCCTCGACGAAATTACAAAAGCGTGCGAGTGTCTTCCTGAGCTCGAGTTAGCAGCCGGTGGGTCGGTAACTAAATCGCCCCCGGCTCACGCCGTAATTATTCAGTATGGAAATTGCGACCCTCTTTATCCTTCTTCGCAGGCGGAAGCGTTCTCGCCTTGGCTGTCATAAAGGTGTTCCTTCTTCGCCACGTTCCACCCACTTTTAGAAGAGCTGTCTTTTTGACACGATTCCGTCTTCCATGGCGGGAGGATGCCGCACAATATCCAGGCTGTCAATGACGAGCCGGGATGCGAGTGACGGCCAATGAAATTTCAAGAAAGCTGAATCGATTGCTTGAGGCAATCGAAATTCAGGAGAAGGAGCAAGTATCTCGACCCATGAATATCCTTCACTCACTTTTGAGAGCATCACCTCGGCTAAAGCAGTATCTTCTCGAACACTCATGCGGGAAGAAGCCGTCACATGCAGGAGTCATATGGGTCGCGTGCGGCGCCTGGATTACCTGAAAGCCAAGCCGCGAACAAATCAACGGCGCCAGCTAGCGAATTGCACTTCTGCGTCGAAAACCATTCCTCGAGAGAAGCTCATCTCGGCCGCGGAAAAAGCGCTCCGAGGTGACAACTTCAGAAGAGCCACCTTAACTTTCCAATCTCTTCGAGCGCTGACCGACTAGTGTCCTCGTCTGAAAGAAGTTCAATACCACCGTCTTCCATCGTTGTTGTAGTTTCTGTTCGCTTCGGCTTCCGAGGTGGATTTCCTCCTTTGTTGTTGCGGACAGACACAGTCCAACGAGACCACAGAGCTTGTGATACAAAGGGAAGCTCCGCTCGTTCGCTCAGTCTCGGGTCTCGCTAATCCAATCGTTCGTTCGTTCGTTCGTTCTGTTCTGCCGACTCATCGTTTTTCTATTCAGCACAACGGCGCGGTGGTGCATCCTCCTCCATATGCTTCGTGGCGGTGTCCACGTGCTCCCAAGAGTACGTCGAGCTGCTCGAAGGACAGTGTCAACATATTTTCTGCTCAAAATCAGTGATCGTCCTGAAATTCCATCCGCGATTCGGCAAGCCATCCGGCAATCTCGCCGACATCCGGGTGGGCGTACAGGAGATCACGACAGAGAGACTCCAATTTCTCTCTAGGACGCGACCCCTATGTGCATCACACACATCCGAATGAATCGAGATATGAGAGTCTGGATTCTTTCTGTTGTATTGAAACGAATGATTGCGACCGAACAGATAGACTGAGAACTACGTGCGCGACCCGTGGGTCAAAAACGGATGAACGAACGAACGAACGAACGAATGAACGAGGGAATGAAAGAACCAAATCAGAAACCTCTGGTCTAGGCGGTATCACGTCTCTAGGAAGAAGTGAGGCCAGAGGGAACGGCATCCGAGCAAACGAGAAATTCGGGAAGTAGAATGAGCTGAGGAGGAAAAAAAGGAAGAACTGGAGCTGAAGGAGGTGTTCGAGAAACGACGAGGTACTTCGGATGGCTGCCCTGAACAGGAGCTGTCTGCGCGCCTGCCTGCAGCTAGAGCCAGCCGCCACTATCATTGATCATAGCAACGGAAGAGCGTGGACTGAAATTTTTTTCTCTATATGGAAATTCCGTTCCTTGTCATTGGAGAGCCCGGGATGAGGAGGAATGCAGTCAGCACCGCCGAGTTCTCTCGATCTTTCTCTTGTTCGTCCACGGGACGGCTTCCAGCAGGCTTGAGCCCTGTTCTCCGACCCAACAAAAGCGGTAATAATCTCGTGGAAGGTCTTTCACGGCCGAGTGTACGCCGCCGCCGCCCCGCGACTGTGCGTTTGTGAGCACAAGCAGCAGAGCGGAAAAAATTGGGGGAGCCGGGGGGAGGGGGGGGTCAAAAGGAGTAACGAGTGCGTGTCCACTTCGTGCAACAAAACATGACGGCTCTTACTACAGGTGGCGACAGCCTGCAGCGACGTCCCAAGAATCCTCGAGAACGGCGGCTGCTCTCTTGGACCGCCTTCGTCTGGCCCACCGAAGGCGGCAACAGCTTCATGCGGACGAGGTCGTTGTTCGATGCATACAAGCTTCGGCTTAAGCAAAAATGATCACAAACCGGGAGTGTCCATCCTCTTTCTTCTTCTATGTAGCGGAACCAGACGGCCTTTGACGGCGATCCCAGCGCGGCGACTTATTGTGCGTCGTGCAAAAACATACCTACATCATTTCAGTAGGGACGCGAGGCAATTATTTTAATTGGAAGTCATTAAACTTCGCTCTTGAAATATTAGCGTCCCTCATAATTGCAGTCTCTCCTCTGACTTTAACGATGACGACGGAATCCTAGAGAAGTCGTTGTTCCTGACCTCGATTCTAATAAATTTTCATCCCAGACTTCGGCGTCCTCGCTTCTTGACGATTGGGAATTCCGTCGAAGTTCAGACATCGTCGTGAAGAGAGTTGTTTGTCCCTTTCTCCCTCGCTCTCTTCCTCTGTCGCCACAGGGACTAAGCGCTCGGTGCAGCCGTTGAGTGCGAGCGTAAGTGGCCGCACTCTTAAGCCTCGCGCGTGAAATTATCGACGCGATTAGATTAGCAGCATAAGTTGGCAGCAGAGTAATTTGGTCTTGAGCGATTAATTCACACTGGTCAAAGTTGACGAAGATGGAGCACAGCAGCTTCAGGGACGATGGATCACCCCTGCCGCCGCCTCCGCCACTGCTGCCAGTGCCACCGGCGCGGCGGCGCTACTGTTGGTTAAACCTCGGGTTTTCCCCACATTGAGACCCGTTGATAGCTCCGCTGGAATCCTCTAAACAAAGGGAAAGAGGGAACCTCGAGCGTCCTCATCGGACAGAAATGACAATGAAGTCGTGAAAAGACAAAACTCACTTCGAGGACTGACCGCGAAGTCCGGAACTTTCACGTTATCGTCTTTGAAATGGTGCTCCACATAAGACACAGAAGCAGGGAAGCACGTCGCGCAGTATAGTGCAGTAAAGCTAGTGGATGTACGTGCAGAGGGGACGTTTCGTCTCATCCCCCGCAGTGGAGTCTGCTCTCTCCCCTCGCGAACTCATTCAAGGAACTTCGCAGCGGAACGACACTCGATAGAGCAACAAATCGAGCCCTACGCCGCGCCGCCCCGTGACACAAATAGAACCTCTTGTCTCGACGTCGAACCCCCTTTTCCTAAATTGGACTGAAAAACAAACGCGGCGGAATCCGCGTTATATTCCGGTTTTTTGGACGAAGATCCGAGGCGAGGGGACCAGAGACAGCGGTACGCGATCGCGTAAACAGGCTCCCCTTTCTTGTGCTCGAGTTCATCGGAGTCAATCGAGTTCTCTTCGATTTGGAGCAGATTCGTTGCCCTACAATTCGACCGATGTAACGACTCAGAACCCATGGTCGAGTTCTTCGGAAGTCGATGACATACCTTACATGGATGATGTCGCCTATCCACC
The DNA here is from genome assembly GCA_021527715.1 of Neoseiulus cucumeris. Classification (NCBI taxonomy): domain Eukaryota; kingdom Metazoa; phylum Arthropoda; class Arachnida; order Mesostigmata; family Phytoseiidae; genus Neoseiulus; species Neoseiulus cucumeris. The sequence continues at coordinate 1,448,461 of JAJSRV010000015.1, forward strand.
CTCTGAGTGAGAACGATCCGATCTCTCCAAAGGTTCTACAAGGCTTAAAACACACAGATGATTCCTCGCAACAAGGCCTTAGGGGTCATTAAGAGCACACATCAATATGAACCGGCGGACGATCGATGTTCCCCTGCCGAGGCGAAGGGCCGCCTGATCGGTTGTCTCTGGAGCTCCACTCGAACAGTTTACGGCCGTCGAGCAAACGAGTCGAGTGGAGCTCCTCGAATTCTTCTCCGAATTACGGAGAAACGGAATACGTTGAACGCGATGAACTCGAAAGCAAGGGAAGCGCCCTCCAGTGCCTAATGGAACAACTGTGGATACATTTTTCCTAAATGGACTCGACGATCTTCCGACGGTGGGAACGTTGCGTGATCTGCGTGGCAATGCGCGAACTTGATCGAACCAAGTTCTCCAACGAACGTTCGCTTTCCGGTAGGTGGACGAAGTGCGTCGAATCGAGCAGTCAGCTTGCGCGATTTCCAGAAATCTGTGTCACGTTTCGCTCGATGCATTCGTGGGAAGAGAAGAACAACGAAATTTCCGAGGATTGATTTGGTTTCGATGAAATCATCGTGACGGCTGTTCATTCTGCTTCAAAGTCGTTTCTCGAGAGGTAATTTCGCGGTTGCTCTCGGACCAGCCTCTTCCGAAACACTGTTTGTGAAGGTGCGGCGCAAGGTTCGAGAATCCACCGTCGGGTGTTTGCTCAAAAGAAAAAAAAAACGAACAAATTTCGTGGAGTTTGTGAACCGCTCTCTCAGTTGACCAATTTCGCCGGATGGGCGGATGTCTCGTTCCCGTCGCTGTTTGCAAGTTTCTGATTAGACCGCGAACACGGCCATAAAGCCTCGAGCAGCTTCTTCAAGAGTCCAAACACTCCTCCCAGTCGTCACGAAATATGCGGTGTCACGCTCAGATGCAAATTCATCGAACCGCTACAACGACGACTGAGAATCCTGAAGTCATTGTTCGATCTCATTCGGTAGCAACCACTTTGAGACAGCGCCGCGCCGTGTCCGTCTGTTCGAGGGTCAGAAATATTGATTGGCCACATCTCCAAACGGCTGACGGCAACACTCTGTTCCCTTCAGGGTTCGGAGCGCGATATAAAATTCGCAGAGCGCAGAAATTACGAGAATCTGAGAGAGCCTCGACCGCGTGCTCCTGAAGGGCGGGGGCAGAAAGACCAGGAGGAGGAGGAGGAGGAATGGGGCTTAACCTAAGTGGCGACAGCGACACACCCGCAGCGGCTTTTGCTTTCAGCGGTAATAAAATCGACCGACTAATCAAAAGTAAAAAATTTCCGAACTCTCAAATTGAGTTTTCGTTGCTGAACGTAAGCCTTTCCGGAGCAAACAGGTTTCGGCTTACGGAATAGGCAGATGCTGCCGCTGTCTCGCCCATCTCCTCCTTGGTTCTCTGCGCGGTTCGGGTGCTCCTTTGTCGGAGAACGATAATGATAAAAATGGCTCACTCGATACGTATCGGCTAATGATGAAAATGGTTATGAAAGTAAGTGCATAAATTATGCCTGTCGCTGTGTTCGACTAGTGATTCCCACCTGACGTATAAGCGATGAATCAGATGGAATCAGAAAACCACGCGCACTCGAGACTTCGACCAAAACAATCGATCTAGAAACGAGACGAACGCGCTATTGATCACAGTTACGTAAAACCTCATTTTAAATCTGATGATATGGAATTCTTTTCTCCCTCTCCCGAGACGAAAAAATCTTCGATAATCTCGTATTCAGTCCGCTTCGACGGTTTTCGTTCTTCATTATTCTTTGACTCATTATACAACGTATACGTTAGCCTCAATAATTATTCATCTTGTCGAAGAGGGAAAGCGCCAAATTTTAGCGCGGATTCTGCAAATTCGTTATATGTAGATCGTCAGCCTATATGACACGGGGATGTTTCTGGCCTCATTTAAAATTCTACGAAAATCAGTCTATATTTGGAAAACTCCTTCTAGCTATTTCTATCGGTCATTCAGTACCGTTCTTTCGAGTTCGAAGAGCCATTCTGTAGCTACGCGGGTTCGGAGTTTCCCTCCTCGCGGTTTCGCTCTCTTCCGTAGCTCGTGAGCTGGAGAACAGATGCATCAACATTCGAAATATGGTCAAGTAGCTTCTTAGCATGTAACGTGGATCATTACGAAGCCATTCTCAGTACTTGGTCCGCTTGTTGTATCTGCTGAGCTAACGGCCGGTCAGCGAGAGAACAAACTTTCTGCCCCTGGCTCATTGTCGATTGGTTCATTCATTCATTCATTCATTCATTTCAACAGTCCTTCGCATGCAATCGTTTTCCCAACTCTCCATCGCGGCTTAATTGGACATTGCGGTGTGAGTCTGGTGTCAGCTAGTTGCGCACGAATCACCTCCTTCATCCTGATTCCCACATCCACTCTATACGAGTGAATTCTTGGAAACAAGAATGTTGGAAATACAAACGCTTATCCTGGCTCGGGCTGCATGACGCAAAATAACCACGTGGGCCCCGTTGATGCCCTTGAATCGATGGAGCTGTACGTGAGGAGTAATCGTCGAGCTCTTATATCATCCCGCATCTCCCTCCGCTAAAGATGACTGTCCTACATGACAACGGATTCGTTGGCTGCTGTGTGAAGTGACATCTAATCCTTTAACAGAGCCATCATTCTGGTTCATGGTTGAAGCGATCAAACATTCGGCTCGTGGTCGAGGTTAGGGTTCTCTGACCGCTTGCTCGGTGTGAAGTCGTTTTCTTGGCGATTCTCATCGACCCGGCAGCATCTGTATGCAAAAGCCCAACGAATGCCCGCCATCAAATCAAGTAGGCAAAGCGCGGCCAACAGCTCTAGGCCAAAGAACTCCCTCTTTTTTTTTGTCACCGCGCGTGCTATCGACTCTCGTGCCTCTTCTCCCGTGCCATCACACTTTTGTGAAGCTGCTGCTACCTCCTTCCTTGCATGCTTGCCTGTTCGCCCGATGGGCCGAGCGCCCGTTCCTTTGAGCCACTTATTTGCTGTTGGCGTCCATTGTCATTTAGACCTGTTTGAGCTCGCAGTGTCGTTGCCTGTGTCTTTTTGTAGCAGACTGTCGCCGCTTCACCGCTCGGGAAGCCGATCGAACCGCACCATTCACGACCGGTGTGCTGCTTGCTCCCTTGAAACAGAGACTGGAATCCGTGTTCTCGATGTCCACGAGGTATTTTCAAATCGTTCACTCACAAAATGATTTCTTTTTTTCGTTGCAGACGCCCAATCGGGAGGTGTTCTCGTACGGCGCGTCCAGCCACGAGTCCTCACTCGGAGTCACACTACCACGACGGGGACTCCGGAGGCACCCGAAGGACCCCCGACCTCGACAGGGGTCGGGGGCAACGCCGGTGGAGCCGCTGGACGCGTAACCGCTCCGCCGCCTGTCGACACCCTCGAGGCTTGCGAGAGAGCTGCTCGGAGGTGGGTTTGCCGTATGCACTGCAACTAGTTACGAGCGTCACTGGCTATGTTTGCCTCAACATTCCCTCTCCCCCGTTACCGCTCCTCCCACTCTTCATGAGTACACGTCCACTAACCATACGTTGGGGCACGACTTCACTTTTTCGCGCAACTTCATAAACATCTCCTTCACGCAGCGAGAGAACCGACAAAGCGAACGTCACCGGTGAAAACTCGTACCACTTCTCATTTGGATGCAATTCTCTTTGAATTTCGAAAACCAAACACACACACACACGCAAAGATTCAGAAACCCGTAATCGAGATGCACGCTGTTCTCGATGTTTCTTTTAACTTCGGCCATTGATGAAATTCCGCGCTCGGATACTTTTGTGCCGCTGCGCTCGATGCCACTTCTACATCACCGAGTGGAAATGAGCTCAGTCAGTGCAAGACGGACACGTGCCATTAGAGACATTCGTTGAAAACAAACGGAATGAATACATGTTTGTCATTCAGTCAATTAGCCAGAGCCCGAGGGAAATATCGTGCTGTACAATCGCAATAAAACCGATGCTGGACCGAGACGAACGCGTTGAAACAAAACTCTTCAACGCCCGTCGGGAGAGCGATCTGTGTTCTAGTGTAAGAGATTCGGGTTCAGGTGGCTCGAGTGAGCTATCGGCGCTTCGACGATCTGTACAAATCGTAGTAGCGGAAGGCAGGGTTCGAAAGCGAACTGTTTGGCCAGAATCACCTCGGGTCTCCTCACAATGCCGCCAACTGACCCTAACTCGCTTCGCCAAGACCCGAAGTTTGCGATTTGCGACCGCTTCTAAAATGGCACACAATCAGCGCTTGATAAAACGATGAGAAAAAAAAATCAACAAAGAAGCGGTGAGGGCTCATAAATGACGAAATTAGGGAAAATGCTGAAGAGGAACGACATGAATACACCCGAGGGTAACTAACGACTAAGGGAGAGAATGTACCCCCAGATGATGAGGTCTTTTTAAGTGCTGCCTTGATACGGGCGAAGCCCTCGAGAGCAAGCAGCAGCAGCAGCAGCGGGAGTGGCAGCAGCAGCAGCAGCACCACCACCAGTGGAAGAGGATGTACTGGAAGGAAGCGAAGGTTATCATCAACTCCATCCCGGAGCCACGAACGTACTGCGAGCCCCTTGCTAATTTCTCTCTTCGAAGCTATGACTACAAAACACTTCTATCTCTTCTGCGTTGCCTGCAGGCCCCTCCGAGACCAGGCGGCGAGCTTCCGCGGCGTTTGATCTGCTCATAATTCCAGTCTCGTACTCTGCCCTCCTGTCGGCGGCTAATGAAGTCAACCCATGACATCCGACAATTTGACTGTGATTGAGCAGTCAACGATCTCGTGAGTCTGATTCAAGTGTCGCGATGGACCTTCCATCCGGAATTCACAAGAATTACGCGTTTTTACGTCGACTCGTAACGAATCGAGGCCCGCTTTCCGTTGTGCTAACGAGCTCGAGACCTCGACTCTCTTAGCAACCATGAATTCCGCCACTTCCTCGCTCCAGAGCTCAGGTGTCAAAATCCCAAGGACGAAGATTGAAAAAGAAAAGAAAAGTTCGCGTTTCTCGGCTCCACCTGCGGTCTCCGGAACGAGCGGAAACGGTCTCCCAGGGATCGGAGAGGATGAACGCGCGGAGGAAAACTCCCACAAATCCTCTTTCACACCTTTCTTCCATCTCTCTTTGGGAAACTCGGTTATTCCTAATTTCGATTCAGAGAGTTGGGCTGCCATCGGAGCCAGACGTTGGAGCTTCTCGCATGGGAACCTTCGCGATTATGCAAAATAGTGTTGTCATGCCTCGCTCGATAACGGCTCGTGATTGATGGAAGTGTTCGGGCGTTTTGCTTCGGTCACAGATAACGAATTTCGCCTCAATCAATTATTTGTCGTCATCGTCGTCGTCGAGATCGAGGCGCTGTTGTTGTTGTTGTAGTCGTCGAAAATGCCGGTCGGTGTCATTGAAGCGGCTCTGTCGTCAACGGCAAACAAAACATTGATGCGGCATGGCTACAGAGATACGCAGAAAATCGTCGCCGTCGGATTCCCAGCAGCCGATTGCAAAGACGGCGGCGGCGGCCGCACCAGCTGCAACAGAAACAGCATTCGGTCGTCTGAGGGGGTTTCGGTCTTCAGCAATGGTATTGCTAACATCGCTGCAACAGTTGTCGAAGGCAGACAAAAATAAATCCGAGCCTGGAGCTTCGACCCAGACCTAAAAATAGCGAAATTAAATGAGCAGCCAGCCTCACGCACTATCGATTTGCTGGGACTTGATGCTGCTTCGCGCTGTCTCTATCTAATCCTCAATCTCTTCCCTGACTCTTTGAAACCCGGAAGCACCTCAACCGAGGGGGCCTTGTCCTTGACTGAAATCAAACCCATCCCTATCGACATCCGAGTATAAATAGCCTCGGGTTGGTTAGGTTGACGTGGTTTCCTGTCGGCTGCCGGTGGCGGTGGTGGCTTCCATCGACGCTCTCGGTGCTGTCAGGAGTCGGCGGAACCCGTTTCCTAATGATGTGTCGGCCATTGTATTATGAGGAAGAGTGCGGAGCTCGTCGCACAAGAACCACAGGCTGAGGGCCGACAATCGCTAACTGGACCGCTGCCACAACCATCGGCGGCCGCGGCGTCGCGATGAACGCCACCGCAGCAGTGTTGACAAAAGCCAATATCCTCCCAGCGCGGATATTGCGCTGAGGGGAGATGGACCCTGAGTGGGGGTCACGGGCCGCGGGTGGGGTTAAAGGCTCATGAAGGAGCGACATATGAACGGACGACAGAGGAGGAGGAACTTGTTGATGTTGCAAAAATAGAAATAGACAAGCCTTGCATAACATCCGCCAGAACCATTCCGTGAGATGCAATCGCTACGAAAACATTCGTCTCCGACTGGCTATTGACACTCGCACCGAGGTCTATTCTATGGCCCATAAGTAGCATGCGCGTGTGTGGGATCTGATGGGGAACATATGGAAAACTGTACGCGGCCCGATGTTGCTGGCCGCTGCCTCCGATAAATGTCTGAGGAGCCGTCGGAGCGAGGGGCGTTCGTTTGCTCAACGGATTTGCGAGTGGGTCTTTTCTTTCTGAAAACTGAGATCAAGAATCAACAAAAAACTCGCGGAAAACAGAGTTCAGCCTCGGAATTCACCACCGTTCCTTTCGACGAGATTGAAATTCGCGAATTCCGAATGTGTTCCCGAACGAATCACTCACACCCAGCACACATTTTGGTATTTTAGTCAATCTACATAGACAACTCCTCAGAGACTCTATCATGAATTCTAAAGAGTTTAATTCCATGCGATTTCATGTCCCGACTTATTTTCATTTCTCTGTTCAGCCGCATTCAAAGATCCAACAGACACATTTCAGCGAAATGATTGCGAAGCGAATATCGAAAGAAAGAGAGAAACGCGATCGAGACAATGAACAACAGACAAAAAAAAAGATAAAACAATGAAACTGATTTAGAAGCTGGAAAGACCTTTATCTGCTATGGGAGCGGAGCGAAAGCGATTTCGAAGGCGATTGCGGACTTTCTACCGAACGGAACCGACAATCCCGACTTTGACTATCGGCTAATATTTGCTGGACGATTCACTCCGCATTGGTGAAATATCGATTTCCGATCTCTTCAGACATCGGAACTTTTCTGTTTTGTTCTTCCGCTCGAAATCTTTGCCGCCGACGTCGTCGTGGACTACTCCAGCATCCCGTTGATTGCTTTCGGCTCAGATGGAGAATAAGTTTTCTGAAAACTCGCCTCTCTGAATTCTTTGAGATCGTTTTAGTGTCCATCGCCGGTCGTGAGTAATTTTTGATCGATGTTTCGGCGGCATCCAAGGGAGAAACCTGCCTGGAAGATGAAGCGGAAGAGGAAAAAATCCTGTTCCCTAATTTGTCTTATTCGGTCCGCCATCCGTGAACTGAGCACTGTGCTGTCAGACCGTCGCGCGCCGTCCGACGGCGACGATGACGACAGCGGCGGCGGCGTCGAATGCTCAATATATTTCCGCGCGGCCGGCTCCCTGAAAGACTCGCGGGAAGTCAGTTCGTTTCAGCCGAACAGAACTGCGAATCTGTTTCTGAAATTCATAAATCCATCTCAACTTCCCCTGAAGTTTGTCGGGCGTAAACGACCCTGACTGGCTGGCTTGCTTGCTTGCCTGCTAGCTTCGCGGACGAAGTCTGACTGGATGCGAATATTGAGCTGAAATGGGGTTTAAAAGCTGAGCGAACTCCCACGCGAAGCCTCACACACGTGCAGCACGCAGGCTCGAGAGCGGAGCTCCAGGCGAACCTGTTGAAGGATATTGAGAAAAAGTGGTACTCGAGATCGCTCTTTGCTAGAAGAAGAGAAGCAGCACGGTTGGGATGAGGCGGCTTGTAGACGAATTGGGCGCGTTTAGCTTTTTGAAGTTAACTTACTTTTGGTCTCCCGGCACGTCGATCTTCGCCTGCGTGGCTGCCACGTCAAACGACTATCGCCGCGGAGGAGACCGTGCGGCATCCATGATTTATAGACGAGGGAAACTCTTTCGGATAGAAGGTTCCCCCATCTTCTTGCCATATTCCTCTCCCCCCTCGCCGTTCTCTCTCTACATTCGAGTTCTTTTTGGGACGAGCGAAAAATATCTCCGAGCATTCCGCGTCTGGATACTGTCATGTCGGTTTGGCGTTCTATATATGCAAACTATTTTTCATTAGAGAGAAGACTTCCTCTAATGAGGATAAATAACGGATAAAATTAACGACACGAGGCACGCGAGCGTGCCAACCACCATGGATCCCATGCGAATGAGAACATTCGGTGGATGCTGAATTCCTTCGGCTCGTTTGGATTTCCAGTGGCCATCCTCTCTCCGCATCTAAACCATGAAGTTCTTCACTTGAACAGAACTCGTGAAGCGGAACAGTGGGCCAAAGTCATGGTTCGAAGGAAGTGTTCAGGCTCTGAACCTCCCGCGGTCCGTTGCACGTTGAGCGATTTCCTTTGAAATGCTCTACGCAGAGGAACAAATAAACAAGCGACCGAACAAACAGGCGGCGAGAGCATCCGGAAAACCCAAAACAAAGAGCGCGATCGTGCTTCGAAAAAAGAGCCGAGCGCGCCCCACATGAAAATCGACACAGGAAACGAACGTGGCTGAAAGTGCGGCTCAATGTTCTCCCTTCGAGACGCAGAAGTAGAACAACAACAACGAATTCAGGTCCCCGCAAGCTCGCGCGGAGTCATTCTGCCCATATCGTGATAGGATTAGACAAAACCCATTAGAAGCCTTGAATTCGACGTTTTATCGTCGCAGTCGTTCCTAGTGAGGAACGTCGAGATAGTCTGTCTCGTTCGCTGTATTGCCTTTTGCACAGCGCTATCGGTACTTCGTTCGTTCGTTCGCTCTCTCTCTCTCTCTATCATCGTTGTTTTCTGAGTGAGGATAACTGCAGACTCATGGCTGGATCCTTCGAACAAAGTTTCTTCGCTGTCGATTGAATAAATAATTCACTGTGGCTGGCCGATGTTATTTGATTACCGATGGCCGATTCCACGGAACGGCCGATTCCTCGAAGCCGTGGTGCTTGAAAAAGCTCGAAGCTAACGTTGGAACTTTGAAACTTGTGACAGAATACGATACGGAATTTTCAAACTGTGACCTGAATAAATTACATGCAGATGCAATAACTGAATGTAAATTGAACATTTCAGGCTTCGGGAGGTTGCGTCGCATCTCCAGCATGGCGACGTCCCTCTCGCTGTTCTCCAGAAGACCCTTACATATGCCGCCTGCGTCCTTGAAACTGTCTGTCAGGAGGAGACAAGGTATGTTGCTGCGCACGTTTCCCCTTTCGTCCGTCTTTTCTATTTCGTCGTTGTTCAATTGTTCATTGAACAGCCTGTTGTTCGATTCAAACAGCAATAACTATTCAATCAGCTGTTCCGGTTGTTGATGTATGTCTACTCCCTGTTATTCGTGTTTCTTCGATTTCTTTGATTGTTCAAAGCGTCCGAACACATCAGTGTCTAAGAAAATCTAATGCTCGTCGTGCTTATTGGTGATCTCGCACGGCCACGGCTGCCTGGAAGTGGCGACACTCGGCGGTCGATACGGCTGCATGTATGCATGAGATCGAACGAACAGAGAAAAAGCACGGAACCGCATCATGCACGCGTGCACGTCGGATACGTCGAGCGAATTTTCGACGTGTTGGTGCATCTTGCCTCGTTTGCTTCTGTTAATTTCGAAAATCATCCAATATTCGAACACAGTGGGAAGGTGAGCGAGCGTCCACTCGCTTAAGCCCAAGGGTACACGGGAGAAACGTGTGCAATAATCAAACAGCAGTTTTCCTGTCATGCTTGGTAATGGCGTGCGTCTGCGGCTCCCTCGGGAGGGACCTCAGTCAGAGCTTTGCTCTTACGACGGCCACGGATGTCAGACGGATGCTTCTCTTCCCGCTGCTCGATCCATGAACAGCAAAGGCAACGATAATTGCGGCAAATTAAATTCAGTGTTCGTTGGTGCTTGCATCTTGAGGCACAATCTTCCGGAACGACAACCGCTGGTGGCAAACCCTCTACTCTGTATTTCTCGATTCTTTCGGAAGTCCACCTTCGTTTCCTTTTTCTTGCTCTCGAGCATTGCCCGCGTTGCCCAAGGGTTCGGACCAACCGACTTCATTAATGTATAGCCTCTCCGACGGCTGGATCATAGAAGAGCTGTTTTTTGGAGGCTCCCATTCGGCACAGGCACTTGTCAGACTGGCTGTCGAAATTCAAATTCGCCGTCGCCTTTCTGTGCGCCTCCGGGAAGCAAGGAAGCTGATCCTCCCTCCCGGAGCTCCCTCGTCTCTGCACTCTTCGGTTTGAAGACGGGCTGTAGGTCGGCGATAGGCAGCGCCTTCGAAGTGATCCTTCCAGCTCCAATTTAATTACAATGGCCTCCTTTTGCGCCCACACACTCTCAGGGACCGACGGAGAGCAATACACCTAGCGGGCGGCCACACGTTCGGTTCACCGACAGATAGATGGAGAGGGCGGACACTTCCTTCAACACAGCACACTGAAAGTACAGCACTTCATTCAGCTTCGAGAGAAAGCTTTCGGTTCCATTGCTGGAAACTCAGAAGCAGCCTCGTCGAGTAGCTGGCTTCCGGACAGCTGCTTTGGTTTCGCGTCAGATTTGAGAGGAAGACGGAATCGCTGACGTCATCAAAAACCCAAAAAGTGGTCATCGAAGCAACAAGGAATCATTTTCTTCCATCGAAGATACAACTTCGGAAGACTCGCTGGCCGTATTGAATGGGCGCGAGGCGGATCTCGGATTGAATTTGGAACTTCCGATAGCGTGACGTTTCTCCAAGTCCATTCTTCCCCTCAATCGGCATGCGGTATAGCATCCATGATGAATTGTGTCGGCGAACAGTGAGCAACACTCGATGCAGGAGAAGGTTCTGATGGGACCTGATTCTTCCTCGTTCACCTCCCACCTCTCCAGGGCATTCGTGGTCAAGCGGAGCTTCGCATTCGCGTCTGCTCGGAGAGATTCGCGTTGCCGCAATCGAATTGGAAGTTGGCGAAACAATAGCTGTGGGTTCCTTATTCCACATTTGGGTAGCCGAGGAGACCGACAATCGCGGAAGAATGGAAGCGGATGTTGTTTCGAACGGTCTTGCAGCAAACAAGACAATCGTGTGTGCTAATAATGTGCGAGAGTGGCCGTCGCACTCCCCAATCGCGTCGTTGTTATTAGTTATTAAGCAGACGGCTCCGGGAACTTTTCCTCGGTCTTCTCTTTCATGATTTTCGCTCATCTCTTCCGAGGCGAACGCGCGACAGCGTCGGTGTAGAGAGTTAGGCTTAGATGGAAACTTCCTCTCCATCTCTCGGTCTTGCCCTTGTTCTGTTGTTCAGACCCCGGGTCCTACACCCTCATTGTGTGTTCGCGTCAGCCTCCTGGAGCTCTTTTAGGCGTTAATCCGATATCATGGAACTCCTTTGTGCGCGTGTCTCGTTGAGAGTGCGCGGCCATTACCTATGGTGTTGACGTTCTGCTGTACTTTGCACCTCGTTTGCTTCGATGGCGGGTTCCTTCTTGGCTTTTGCGTCGTCCGTTGTAACAGGCGGACGAGGAACAAGAGTTCCCAGGTGCCGCAGCGAAGACGGTGTCGAAGCAGAGCTTGTTTTCCCGGGTACGTTTCAAGGTAACCGGAAGTGCCCAAGCTACCAGTGGCGACAACGGTTGTAACAATTCATTGTGGGGCAAACTAATTGCACAAGGGAACGGTTCCCTCCCCATCTGCTGGATGCTATAAATAAATTGAATGAGAGGAAGCATCGAGAGGACAGGCTCCGAGACGCCGGCGCCGCCACCACCGTCGAACACCAGCGGTTACGACATTCGCGCGGAGTGTTTCCGTAGACAAGAGGAGGCCTCAAGCACGGAGCACGAACATGCTCTTGAAAGCGTCTCTAATGATCTGAGCGGACTCCAATCATGGCCACTGCCTCCAGCAAAGCGATTATCGATGCCATCGTCGAGCGCATGCTGTATCCAGCCAACGAGCTGCAAGCTTAGCTCCGTTCCGCTTACCTAGACTGCCTTGTTCGTTCGGCGGTCGGTGATTCGTACGTCCGTTTGTTCGTACGTTCGTTTGTTCCTGGCTCCACAAGGCCGCGAGCCTGGGCTACATGTATGTATGCTCGCTACAAGCACGCTCTGAAGCCTGCAGGCAACGAAGGCTACCCAGGTAATCCTGTTATGATGTTCCTGTTAAGGCCTTAAATACAACGCGGAATAATTTGCAGTCAACGTCTCTAGTCCTGCCGAGAGTGACTCCGTCCCTGATCTTCTTCCGTCCGGGAGCGGCTGCTCGCTGGGTGCCCGCCCGTTAGCCGGCCGGCCATCCGGTGGTGGTGGGCTGGCTGAATTTGCAGTTTGCTTCCTTTTTGCTCTCTCGTTCGTTCGTTCTTTTTTTTTTTGCTGTTCCTGCAATCGTCCTCATATTGTCGTCGTTCTCGTCGTCAACGCTGGCTGGTAGGCTCACTCATTTTTCCGCTGGCTCATATGCAGGCGAGGGAGGAAGAAGTTTCTTCCTAAAGCTTCTTCACTCGAAGCCTCCTTAGACGACAGCCTTTTGACTTTTCATCAAGCAGCTGCCTGGCAGCCATAGCAGCAGCACTCGCCGCAGAAGCCAAGTTCTCTTCAACAGCCAAGTTCGGCACTTATTGGAAAAAACGAGGACGAAGCTTGTGGCCGTGCTGAGACGACGAAATTTCGTTGAGGTCTGCTGAGGACGGCAGCAGCAGCACCAGCACGACCACGAGAACGATGCCTCTGACGAGAACCTTGTTCGACAACTTCAACGAGCAGCGCCGCTGTGTCTTTCCTCCATTCCGGAGCGGCGGAAAGCAGAGAGCAAAGACAGGGGTGGGCTTTCCTACTCACCGCTTTGTCGGCCTTCTCCAGCGAGAGCCCCATCTGTAAGGAGTCGAGGGGGATTGTTCTTTTCGAGAGCTCTAAATCATTGGCTTTGGTCGCACGGGAGCGGATTTTACAAGAAAAAAAAAGCCACCGTCGACGCGATAAGAGAGATATTGCAGGACCACACGGACGTTTAAATTCGTTCGTTCCTTCCTTCCTTTCTTTCTCTCTCAAATCCGATTACTTCCTTAATTTCTGTGCTATGTACTGTTTGAGATTTGCTCGGGCGTTCGGCGAAAGCTGAAGTCGCGAATCCGAAGCAAAAATGCATGACGTCATGAGACCTAATTCATCCGAATCCTCTGGAAGGACACCGGAGAAAGACATGGGCGAAGCGAGAGGCTCTGTCTGGATCTTACAGAACGGACGGTTTCGAGAAGCTGAGAGACGAGAGGAATCGAGGTCTCAAGACAGAAAATCGAACGAGCATTTGATACGTTCTGATTAGTCTGGTTCGAACGAGTTCGTCGGAAACATTCGTGGTCCGTTCCACCACCGCCTGCAGTTTGTGTGTGTGTGTGTTTTGGAATCTCTTTACTGAAACCCTTCCGGAATGAAGTCGGAGCGAGTCGCCGATGGAGAAAACAGTTTCCGAGTTGTGTCCTGTTCCGACTGTTCCCGAACCCGTCTTCAAGGTTGTACTCACAACCTTCTCGGCCATTGTTTTGGAAATCCCTGACTGTATGACCACCCATCCTGACCTTCATTTCTTGATGATTGATTGATTGATTGATCGATTACGTTATGCATTCATCGAATGGTTGACAGATTCCGTCAACGGATCGCTGATTAATCGATTCGGTTATCCATCAGTCGCTTTTTCGTGAAGGAATCCGATTGGAATTGAATTTTTCGCATCCGTTTGTGACTTGTCTCAAGGCTCAAGTTGATTTCTTGATCTGACATTCGGGTTCCGATCGACTTGCTTCCACCGATACTTTGTTTTGTCCTCGCAAAACGATCCCGGCTACGTACGAGAGGAACGTTTCTCCTTGTTCTGAGTTGTTTCAGTCGATGTGATTTCAACATCGTCGCGATCCGACTATGATTTTCTGAGCTATCCGGTCCATCGGCTCTGATCGGATATTCCGTTTCATCTACGCAGAGTTGGCCTGATACCTACTGTCCTGTTTATTTGAGGACCTCCTACAGTCTTGCTCGCTTAGTCGTTGAGTTTAGCCAATATCCTGATGGGAACTCCGTTTGGTTGTTGTCGAGTTACGAATGTGAAAGTTTTACATGTTCGAGCTCTGTTTCCACTCTTTCTACTACTCCTAGATCTTTTGACCGGTTCCTCCGACGAGCTCGATGTTTCTGTGTCATTCTATCAATCAATTGGCGACTGTTCACTTTAAGTCTGTCTCAGGCAGGGCATCCGAAAACCTCTGCCGGCACACGTGTCGGAACAAATCAACGACGCGTCCCAAATGCAAATCGAAAGCCAAACTTGTATGGCAAAGCAGCAAGCAACAACATCGACGACCACGAAGACGTCGACGACGGTAACAACGACGTCGAAGGACGCGTCCCCAAGTTGCTCGTCCTCGAAAACGAGCCAGTTCTCCGTTCTGAGCAGCAACATCACCCCCACGGCATCGCGGCGACCCTTGACGGCGACCGCAAGCACCACAGGCGGTCTGCTAGCTTTCTCATCAGTGTCAACTACCTCGTCATCTTCATCATCATCTACAGCCGCTGCCGCAGCAGCGACAACGTCTCAAGCACGCTCAAGCTCTCCAAGTTCGAGAATCGGCCCCTATTCGGCTGCATCTAGATGTAGACTTAGTGCGCAGAAAAGTATCGATGTCACCAGCATCGGTGATAGCGATAACTCTCAACGGGAGCAGCGTCGTGCTGCCCTCCTGAGCACGCGGGCCGAAGGATCACCGAGACCGACTCGAAACTCTGCGGCAGGACGTCAGAACGCTGAAGCCGACAGGTGCCTGATTTGATGCAAGCGGTGTCGTAATCGGACATGACTTCATTTGTTTCCTCGCTCGTTTGTTCGTTCGTTCGTTATCACTCAAACAAGAGACACAATCAATCGTTTGTCACTCAGTCCGTTCGACGGTGGGTCCGTCAGTAACCATGTCGCTGTTTGACAATTTCCGTTCGTCCCGATTCCCGACAACACGAGAATTTCATACTCTGAGGTTCATCAAAGGTTCATCGAGATCTGTGTTCCTCGTGTTCGTCTGTTTGTCCGTCCGTCTATCTGTCCGTAAAGAAACGACCCGTTGGCTTAATTTCAATATGGTAGATGTAGAAGACGGCCCTCGTGCAGCCCCGCATGCGATGAAATACACCCTAGCCCCGTTATCAGCACAAGTCCAACACGATCTCCACTGCCACCCAATCCGAGTGGTTATCGAAAATGATTTTTGGGTTTGATTCGTTGCGCATCACGGGTTTAGTCCTTGATTTAGTTCCCAAGCTTTAGTTCTTTCTGTAGCCACAGCAGCGTTCGCCTTAAATGGAAGTGAGTTGAAAGTCCGCAAAGCTTCGAAGAGCACAAAAACCATCACGGTCTCACATTGTTGCACCAGCAGCTTCGGAATGTACATGTGTAGAGCAAGATGTTGTGCACTGCTAGAGTGTTAAAGCTGTCGAGAAAGATCGGATGAAACGATAAACAAAATAGTAACACTTACGCATACACTTAGAAAGCCGAGGGTAACAGCGATCCCTGGTTGTGAGATATTTTAAAACTCCGGAGACGTGTGGGCTAAACGACGCCGCGCAAAGCTTGGAAAAGTTGCTCGGCTGTCACAACGTCCCCTGGGCGGGCGGGCGTGCGATCTCTCCATTCGGTCGATGATTTATTTTCCTCCGATGTGTATCTTCTAGGTATTCTACGAGCTTTCTCCTTGTGGGGTGTCTGTTGCGGACGCGCCAGGCCTCTGAAAAATCCTCTTTCTATGCAACAACGCCTTGATCTAGGATTGCGGCAACTGCGGGAAACCCGCGGTCGAAGAAGCTGCGATCGATTCAAGTAGCCTGACTTCCATACCCTCGCATGTCCGGCCGTTGGCAGTGACGGTCAAGCTCGAGCGGAGCGTCCTTTTCAGCGCGAGTCTAGGCTGGCAGCAGCTCCGCTCTCGAGATAAGAGAGGCCTACTCGTTCAGACAGACAGTTAGTCAATCACCCACTCAGTCACTAACTCACTCGCGCCGACCGCTGGCAAACAAGAGCGGTGGCACACGCAGTGCAGTGAACGTGCCGGCAGTGCACGTTCAATTTGGGGACATTGCTACTCTCAAGGAGGGAGCAAACGCTATTTTAATTAGGTCATTTGCCTTTCGCCTCAGATTGGCGCACACCTGTCTCGTCCGAGAGAGTTTCCATCGTCGATCGCGATGCAGCTTTGCCAACGCTCCGCGCAAACATTTCCGTCCGTTCCTTCTGTTCGGGCACCGTTCCGATTTCAATACCTTCGCGGGACGCGAATCGGCTCCGCCAGCGGCGGCATATTGGTTTTCTTCGAGCTGCCGATAGTCGTGTTTGAGAATTATTTCTCCGTCATCTTCTCTCCCCTCGAGGACGCGGTGAAGGAAACAAGGATTTCGGAATTGACATCATTGGCGACAGGAAGCTTTCTCCGCAGGTTCGTTCTGCCGGATGGCCGATGAGCGGCTTGTCGTACTACTGGAGCTGGTTGGGTTGGTGAAGTGAGAAGTGTATCTATCGGGCTCCTTGAATGGTTGTTACGCGGGAGGACGCGAAATCAAGGACATGCGAACTGCAATTCAGTTCTCGCTTCTCCCGTTTCGATGCATTAGTCATAATGCAACCTAAACTAAGGAAGTTCCTCCAAGAGATAGGACTAGGAATTTTCATGGAATGCGCAAACGATGGACGATTCATCGCCTCGTCCTAGAATGACTCTGCAGCACCGAATATATCCAAGCGGACAAAGTTCTGGTTCTGTGCGATGATCTGAATCGACAGTGAGAAGACGACAAGGTCTTTGTTTCGGGCCACCAACACTCGCTAGCGGCAGTTCCCAAAACGGTTGCACACGCTGGGCGTTCTCCTTTTCCTTTTCCTCCTGCTCCAATCCTCCTCCTGGAGCAGGTAAGACGTGCTTGCTTCTGGACGCTGCTCTTTCGTCTGAGAGCAGGCGACCATTGCGAGGGAGCAAGAGCGCCAGTGTAGCAGAGTTCTCAATGGGAAAATAAGCCTGTGTGGAGCACTTTTGCTTGGGATCTGCACTCCCTTCGTCCGCTCTGATTCGGTCGCACGTTGTGGAAAGGAGGCTTTTGTTTTGGCGCGGCTGGTTACGAACGCAATTACGTTCCAATATTGTCATCATCTGCCGGCACGTACGAACTTCGCTCGTGGATGGTGGAGAAAGAGAGGAAGCCACAGAGAAGACACTAGGGAACATCCGTTCAGAGCGGAATATATCGCCTTATATTTGGATTTCCCACTTGACCGGCTCGGTAGATCGCGAACACTTTTCGCACGATCGCTTCCTCACTTGTTGGTCTGTGCTTTCGAGCTTCGCTGGCTTCTACGGCCACGGCGAATCCTCTAACAGGGAGAAATTCTCTGAGAAGGAGGAACATGAGGGCGATGGATAGAAAAACGGTTCGGGTAAGAAGCTCACATCGAAGTTCACGCAGGCTGACGCGGCAAAAGACACCTGAGTCGTTCCGAGAGCGTTTTGCAGCCTTGAAGACGACTTAGCTCAGTTGACTACGTCGACATCGATCGAACTCGTCGACTTTCGCCCGAATCGAACCACTAGCAGACCGTCTCGACCGGCTACCTCTCTGATTGACTCACCGCAACTGGCGGTTTGACGCAAGCATGAAAACTCTTGAACGAGAGTTTCCTTCGGCCATGCAGCCGCTAGGGCGTTCGGTTGACGCAAACGACGACGAAAGCGCTCATTGATGTTAAAGTAAGCGATTGGTTCCGCGCACGCTCGTGGAACGCACTTCGCCAAGTTACCGTGGACAAGACTTGGAGAAGGAAATGGCAACTTATCTAGGCTGCGAGAGTAATTGCAAAGGTGACTCCAAGTCGCGGCAAGATGCTGCAACTTGAGGCGACTGCAGAAAAAGTCAGACTGAGCTTGGTCGCACCCACAACAAACGCGGGGACAGACGGAAGAAGGACGGACGGAAGGAAGGAAGGAACGAACGAACGAACGTAAAAGAGGGAAACCTGACTGCAATGCTGACTGGCCTGTTGGCTAGTTTGTTCCCTGCCCGTAAGCTGACCGGTGAGTCCGCCGTCCGTCCGTCCGTCCGTCGTTCCGATTGACTGGCTTGCTGACTGACTGACTGAATAGTTGGTTCGTCGGTTGTCGGCTGATGAGATCGGATGGCCAGTCTTGTGATCGCTAAGTAACGAACCGGCATTCCACGGAGCGTCCACCGAATAGAGTAGTTCTTTCGTGGCTTGTCGGTCCTGGAGGTTCTGCCGCGCCGGGACCGCGGCTAGCTCGTTGTTTAGTTCAAGTAGCTCGAGCTCCGTCTCCCTTGGTAGGTGTCACGATAAACGAATAAACCTACAAACGAGCACGCAGACAAACAGACGATCGAACGATCCGAGCAATCCAGTTCTCCAGCTTGTTGGTTTGTCGATCGGTCAGTCGACGAGCGTTGCCGCTAACAAACGGCTCGGGGCGACTGCTGGAGAGTTATTCGAGTGAATTCGCCGGCGGCCAAACAAGCTCGAATCGAAAACTCATATCGGATTCGGGGACGGAGGGACGGAGGGAGGGACAGAGGGGAGATGCAAAGCGGGCAGAGAATTCTTGTCGAACTATCCAACTGTTCTTGACTCCTTCGTTACTCGGACCTAGGCCGCTCACTCTGGCCTACAGTCGAGTACACGCGATCGGTCAAGTATTCGATCCATTGTATCTATTGCGCCGAGTGCGGGCAGGGCCGTCGGTCACATGAAGCAGCTTGCAGAGCCAGGCTGGAGGAGACAAAGCTCGGGAGCGGAGGGAGACAGTTGGAATAGAATGTTTTTCTCTAATCAAAACGAATCTACATCAAAGCCAGACAAGCTTTTGTTGAGCGCGTCGCGTTGGCTTCGGCAGCCATGATCAGAGGTTACAAACGTCGATCTGAACGATGTTTTTGATGAAAATCTGTCCGATGCTGCCAAGCGGGAAACGAGGAAGGAGAAGCCAGTCGTAGGAAAAGGAAATCTCTAAAAAACAAACACGAAGGACTAGGGTTCGAACATGCAAATGTTCAAATTGTATGGCCGCTCGGGCTTGTGGCACAAGGAGCGTGCTTTCTGATCCTTTGTCAACCAAAGGCAAGCATCTGCTTCACTAGAGGATACATCGTCGATCTTTGTTTTTTTTTTGCTCACGTTCGTTTCGAGCCGCGATGTGAACTTGTGGTGGATAGGGGAACAAATGATCGAAAAATGGATGACACTAACTCACTTCGCGCATCAACGTCATCAGCATACAGTAGCAACACTGCCGATCGATTTAACGAAACGACAATCGTGAAGCATTGTGCAGAATTGAGGGATCGAACCATTATCGGAGTTGAGCAATCAAAAGTTCGAACAATGCTTAGTTTTGAGGAACTGATAGCGCTGCGATGCTTCTCCGTCCGAAAGTTAAGCCTGATACTCGAACACTTCTGTAATGAACTCCGGACATTGATTTCCTGGGCGAAGGTTGGATGTGGCGATTCAGATTCGTACCTCAACGTAATGCGTTTACACTCAGCCGTTTATGTTTCGTGTTTTTCTAGGGAAACCCCGCTCTCAGCTTCGGTGTTTCGCTCATTTTGACGAGTACTAATCCCTGTTTTCCCCCTTAGGAAACTTCTCGACGAAGATGATGAACTTTCGGAAGTCCGCCCCGACGCCGTGCCCACCGAGGTCCGCGAGTGGCTTGAGTCCACGTTCACAAGGCAATCGGCATCTTTGCCGAAACGCCGGTAAGTTTTTGCTTTCGACTTTTTTTTTCCATGGCAGGAACCTGGAGTGCATCTCTTCCCTTCGAAAGTTCTGCCTTCGATTCCTAGTCGAGTTCTCCATCTGGCAACGGTGAACTTTTTCGCTCGCTGCGAGAGTGGGTCCCGTGCTCCTTTGAAAATCGTCGAACTCTCATGCGTGTCAACAGCTGGGAACATTCAGAGTCTACCAAGCGAATCGAGATGGTTCTGAGTCGAGTGGGACACCGGGAATGAAGTGGGACATCGGGTCATTGACGACGGTTCGTTCCGCTTACGGGAAACGTGGAATATCTCTGAAAAGGCAGACCAGAACCATCGACTGTTCGATCCGAGTTGAGAAAACTGGAGCTTTTTGACAGCCGCCCTCCCGATCTGGCACGCAGAGCAACTTTTTCACTGCGTCGCAACTTTTCCTCAGTGGTTCTGTTAGCCATCAGTGGGGTTTGAGTCGTCTTGGCAGAATCACAGATCGCTTCGGTTATCATTCCAGAGACTTGTTCCCTTCGTTCGGAATCGAAGACGTTTCCCACCGTCAAATTGAGAGTCAGCCAGCCAGCTGTACGGCGGGAGATAATCTCTCCAATCACGTGTTGATCTTTGATTCAGAGACTGGAGCATGCGTGTCCGGTCCCCATCGATCGCCTGGCCGCCATTTCCAAGGATCGTCTGCATACAGGAAATGGATCTAGAATGAGCAGAAGTAATTTGGCGAAGCAACGTATCTCCCGCTCCTTGGTGACTTGCAGTCGAGCCCGCTGGGAAGGTCCATAGAGTCGAGGCGGAAATTGAGGGACCGCGGTGTCATTTGTAATCCATGAAGAAATCCGATATCGCGGGCATCAGAGCCGACCTCCAGTTGTTCTCAGCCAAGTGTCAGCGATCGGGGCGACGGTGGATGTAACGACAGTATTGTTCTCATCTGTCTCGACGAACGTGGAAATCCGCGAAGATTCCGAGATGTTATCAGACATCTGCTACATTGAACTTCCCGCACGACCTGTTTTTGATTTTGATGTTGCGCTTTCGATATTGGAAGCAAAGCAGCCGATGAATCTCGATGGGGAAAATTGAAGTTGTTTGGCAAGGAACCCGAATTTGACTGAATATTGAGGTTCTAGAGAGAGAATCGGGAGTATTGGAAGGTGGAAGTCCGAGAATACAGGAACAGAGCAGAGAAATAAGGGCGTCCTATCAAGCTGTGCAAAGTGGAACTTCGTAACGAGACCTTTGCGGCGGTCTCCATGAGAGAAGAACAAAGCAAGCTTCAATTTTGGTGGAGGGAGGCAGTAGAGGTGCTGGGAAGGGGCAAGAGGATATGAAACCATTGGCGAACGACCGGTGAGATTCGCTAAGCCCGAGTCTGGAAATAGAGTTTCCACCATCAAAAGCAGACCGGTGGAAACGATGCACCGGTTTAATGCTCGGCTTCTTCGCTGCTGCGCCGACTCCCTCACATTCACCGATCCGTCCGATCGAATTCGTATGCGAGTCGTGCCATATCTGATCTGGGCGGAAAGCTTCAACTCGTTTCCCAGGAGAAACTGCTCAAAGACAGATATCTCACATGACTTCTTCTGTTCCCTCCCTTCCGTTTGGATGAATTCCCGCTCTCTCCAAATCCCTGTATTCCATATTCAACTATCGAAACGGCACGTCGCGCGACCTTCGAACATTGGAAAGCGAACATCGGAAGAAATTAGCTTACTTCGGTTTGGCAAGGACGAGATCACGTTTCCCAGCGCCCGACTCACTGACCTCGATAGTTGTACGTGAATAGAACCCGAACAAATCCTTTCCGTAGTTTTTCGTCTATTCCTGGAACCTTCTCCCAAGCAAAATGGAGACGTCGGATGCCTCCTCTTTGCCGAAGTGATCCAAGGATCGTCTTGCGTTCCTTTCTTCTTCTCATTTTTTCCATGTTCGCTGCCGCCGGTCTCTCTCCTCGCCCGGATTCGGGGATCGCCGGACGAACAAGCTGCTGGGGAACTCTGGAAGCGTAATTATCTCGCGCAGTGCTTTGCAAAAACGCTTTGCACGGAGAGAGATCAGTCTGAGTGACAATTCCGCGCCGGATTCAGCCAAGCCCTGATTAAGAATTTACATCCAAGTGACGGATGTTCAGAACTGGCCCCTGTCAGGATGAAGGGGATCCAGAGTCGGACTTTCAGATGAACAACTTCCTAGATGGACGGAGCGACGTTTCCGTGGACCCAGAGGGTCAGCCAGGGAAGATGTGTCGTGCAGTTGTAGAGAGGGAGGTCTCTGTGGTGATCATTTTGATGTACACGGAGCAGTTTGAACAAACTGTCACCCACTCGACGACTCCAAAAAACGTTGTTTTTTTTGGTTCGGTCCGACTCAGACATTAAACGTTTTACCCGAAACGCTCTTGTCTGACCCGCCCTCTATATTATAGAGTTTTGGGGTTGTCGATCAAGTCTGATCGTAACCAAGGGACTCTGTACTCATGTCATTAAGCCATCGCGCTACTATGAGATTGTTTGGTATCCAACACGAGTTCCGAGCATCCTGGAAACGGCAGAGAATCTCGCAAATTACGTTCGAACCAAAACGCAAATCAAAGGCTTTTGCGTTTCCGGGTTCCGCTCTCTTTGACGACAATACTCGATGGCTCCACCCTTGGGATCATGAAGTTGCATAAATTCTTTCATGAGATCACCGGAGTTTCGTTTGACCCTGTTCTCCGAAAATTCTTGAGGGGATTAAAGTCGAGCAATATCCCTAAAGTCTCTCTATTCGATTCGAAGATGGGTCACGAAGAAGGAACGGCATTACGCTCCACCAGTTCGGTCAAGCATCCGAAACCGAGACGATTCGTTTCCGTATAACGTCCGGAAGTTTCCGCGCGTTTCCAACATATTCTTGGAGGAATATCTTCGCAGCTCCGGATGATTCTCAATGTTTGGTTTTGCGAGAATGTCAAACGAGTACGCGCGACGAGACCGTCAGAAAATCCACCGGGCTGGATATTGCCACGCAGAAGCCAAGGAAAATTTCCTTTTTTCTGTTTCATCTTTTCCTCCGTCCAGGGAAGCCGGCGTAAACATCATCAACTTGAGTTCCAAATTAACATAATAAGTTTTTCTCTTATTGCGCAGGTCCGAGGATAAGCCCCGCTTTCGATCGGTGGCTAACGCTATACGGGCGGGCATCATGGTGGATCGCCTGTATCGAAGAGTGTCGCCCTCAGCCGCGGTGCACCTACAAGTACCCCCACCTATAGTAGATCTGCTCAAGACAACTGATGAATGGTAAGCACAAATCTCGGTTTCTCTCACGAGAGATGCCCCGAACGCTTGCATACGGTTTCGAGTTGCGAACCAAACGAATGAGATGCTTTCGCTGATTCGACGGCTGAGAAAGTCGTCGTTACGTCTAAAAATTTTAGCTGGTTCTCCATTCGCCCTGAGCGCCGGTGAATATGAGTGTGCAACTCCTGCGTAAATCAACCTTCGCTGTGGCTTTTCGTGCGTGACATATTCCTGTAGACGAATGCACTTTCTGAGCAGGGAGCTTCCTCGCCGAATCAATAAAACCCAAGGGAACGTGACGTTCGATCAATGATGAGCTCTATGCGGCGCGGCAGTGGAGGCTGCTGCTGCTGCTGCCGCCGTAGCGGCTCTTGTTCCTGTTCCTGCTGCTGCTGCTGCTGCTGCATCTACATGCTATCTGTTATTACAAATTCCCTCATTGCTTGTTTCGCTCGTGTAGCTGTCCCCGGGACGCAACAATGATAATGTGCGCAGGGCCGGAATAATTCGAATCCTATTACTCTAGTCCGAGGCTCGCTTGATTACTCCGGCACGAACAGATACCTAGTGACTTTTCCAATCGCTGGTCGCTTTCCAACGGGAAACCAGCTCAATGAGAGTTACAAGTAGGTATATGGTCCAATTAAAAGAATTCCGCTGAGCCCGCACGATCGACGTTTCCACGGACAAGGTCAGGGACCGAGAGGACGAAGCGTACGAATAGAGAAGGAGACGCCCAAGAGGAAGCAGCACTGGGGTTCCATGAGTTTTATTAGGATTTCTTTTGACAAAGAGATCCCTACTCAAAGTCAGTTCTATTGTGGGCCGTCAGAAAATGACAAAGCCCAATTCTATGAGCGTCTTTGTTGATCTTGAGTGAGGAAGACTCGCCGGAATCCTCGTCGAGAGTCGTTTTGGGAGTAAAACCGAACGGACGTCAATCGCTAGTGTTCTAAATGAATTTTCAGCTGCAGTGCTTCCCTGAGAACAAGCTCCTTGTTGATTTTGACAGCCGGCCTCCCAGCTTATCGCGCGGTCGTCGCAAATCAAGACCAGACTCTTGAAATAGCTCTGCCGGGATGGAAAACGCCGTCCACCTGCTCTTTAGGAGTGCTCTATATCGATTTTCTTCTTGTTTCGGCGTTATCGTGTCACCTTTTCCCGTGTTTGAATTGAACGGCGGCGTTGAATCCGCGATGAATAACGAGTTTTTCTTTCTTCCGTTCCAGGTGTTTCAATGTCTTTAAACTGAATGAACTGTCAACCGATCAAGCTCTGCGTTATCTATCTTTCGATCTTCTGAACCGATATGGTCTTGTCCACAAGTTTAAGATGTCCAGTCTCTTCCTCGAGAACTTCTTAACTCAAATCGAAGCCGGCTACAAGAAATTCAGTAATCCCTACCACAACAATATGCACGCAGCAGACGTCACGCAAACTGTTCACTTCATGCTCTGCAGAGCTGGCGTCGCGGTAAGTAGTCTAGCCTAATGAAGTCGGGGTCGACCTCGAATGCTGCTTTCAACGTTTGCCTTGGAGCAGGAACGTTGCACAACGAGCCATGTCTGTTGAATTCAACGTAGCTCCGAGCGCGCTTAGCCAACACGGTTGGCGTCGTAGAAACGAAAGCTCGTCTCGAAACTACCTAGGCAAGTGAAACTGAAACCGACGACGCCGGGAGAGGGGCTCGATTTGACCGAGAAAATGCCAATCTCATCTTTCTCGAGAATTTGTGGGCTGGAAACTTACTCGAGGCGCTAAGATCCTAATCGAATGAAGCCTATACGCTCCATTGTGCCGGAAAGCTTCTAATCGAGTTTGTTCTAGTCTTGAGGTCGCTCGAAAACCTCTAAATTAGCGAGTCGGGGGCTCTGCTGAATACTTTCAGCAGAAGCAGCAGCATCAAACATGGCGAGTACATATATGAGACAAACTTCTGAGGAATTCGATCACGTCGGAGCAGGAGAAGAACGAGAGCTTGAGTCCATGTTTCACACGGAATGTGGGTCGTCGTCACCGGAGGGTCCCTCAACCTCCTTCCTACCTATCTACCTACCGAACTCCATGATAGAGATTTGGATCAATAGAGCGAAGGCCACTAACACGCGTTATCTCGACGATATCCAACCGGGAGGATCCCATTGAACGACTCAGAGTTATTTGAGCGAATATTATTTCCTAACTCGGGAAACTCCGACACTCAAATCCCAACTTTCTTCCCAAAAGCCCATTCCTGACTCATGAAATCCTAAAAGCGGCGTCTTACGAGGGCGCGGAATCGCGGTCCTGCGTGTGCGCCGGACAATTTCTCGGGCGGTCGCCGGGATCTAGCATGTGGGGATTGTCGATTCGAGATTTCAAAACCCCAATCCCAGGAATCGTTGTTGTTCGCATTTTTTTCGCTCTGGAAATTCAACTGAGGGGAGCTGGAGTCTCAACTGGGAATTCATGGAGTTCGATAGTTTCCGCGGACCCCATTTCTCAGTTGAAATCCTCTCATTTGTCCTCCGAACCTGGATCCTCTACTTAAACTGATGTTCGTGGATCGCGTGGCCATCCCCTGGCTTACGACTCGCCGAGTTCTCTTCGGATCGCGAGACAACAAAGATCACGCGAGCTGACGTCACCGAGTGGGTCGCGACTCGAAAAACCTAATTTTGTGGAGCGCCGCGCGGGCGCTTGAAATATGACCCAAAAAGTCTGCAAGAAGAAAAGCTTCAGGATGCTTCCCTCGAGCAGTGTTTCCTCCAAGATCACCTCCGTCGATAATGGGCGCATGCGAACCGTTTCATCTCATTCGATTATTCGAGCAGTCCGCGCTCTGAAACAATCACCGAACACGGGGTCGTTGTTCAGCTCGACTTCGCATCCATTCCTCGAATACCCGCAATCTGGAGCCCTGTTCGAAATGTCGCGCAGCAGCTGGCCAGGTTCCACGTCTCTGAGAATGCAATTCCGTTACTTTCGTAGCGGTAGTCGAAGTCGCAATGAGCAATCTCGACATCTGAGACTTCAATCGAGCCTTAGCATTTTCGTTGGGAAACAGACGCTATTCCTCTCGTAAACAAGAAACCGCTATCTCTCCCCCGGCTCGCCCACATCGATGATGTTGTTGTCCTCCTATAGAATTTCAGTTTCATCATTGTTGTTTCCTTTGCTCTTCCGTTCTCAATGCGACATTCCACTATTTTCGAATATGACAAACCCCAAGGTCCCCCTCGTCGCCACTGTCAATCTTGTCGGATCTTTCATCGAGATTCGTTCCCTGGCTGAGGTCGCTGCGAAACAGACGATTCCGACAGAATGAAGACTAAGTCGTCCCAAATAAGAACTTCCCGAGTTCTCGGCGACGGTGTTGTCAATCGACGGCGTCGAAGCTGCTCAATGTGCGTGCGTGCGTACGTGCGCGCGCATGCGAACCACCTCCCTCTTTGCAAGCAAACGAGCAAGCAAGCAAGTCAGCCAAGCGAGCGGCATAACCTCGTGCAATAGAGGAGCTCGTTTCTCCTCCCCACCTCCCCCTCCTCAACAAAGCAACAAATCCTGCAGCTTTGCGCGCTTCCGACCCCTCGTTCTTTCTCTCCGTTCACTCGTTGAAGCCTTACTTCCGATTCCACGATGAGAGGCTTGTCTTCGGAGGATTTCGTTGAGCCTTCGGGAGTTCATTTGAGCATCGACTGTCTCGTTGCGAATCGTGATTCGTTTTTCAGGAAAATAAATATCCTTTGCGCTTCTCATCCGACTGCCCCGAGCTCCCATGCCTTGCCAGCGGTGGCCAGACCACTCGAACGACGCACAGTCGAACGCACTGCGCTGTCTCCAAACTTAGAAGAGGGAGAAGGGATCCAGACACTCAACACAATAACCATTCTCCTCTCCGCTGTTTGCGACCATTGTGTCGGAACTCATTCTGCCAACGATGAATATGAAGCTCATCTCATTCTCTCTTTTTTGCTATCGGTGTATCAACTTTCTTTGTACCTTCCGTGGTTACGTCGTCGCCTCGCGGGACGAACAATAAATGGCTCTATCGGCTGTCGGGAAGCGGGATCACGAGATAGGTATCTCTTGACTGGATTTGAAGGATCGAAACGGTCGTGATAATCTCTGGGATGTCTGTCAATCAATTCATCGATCAATCAACTCGAATCCACTGATGGCAGATCTTCACATTTTCAGTCGATCGCAGCTAGAATTCTATATTTTTCTTTTTCAGAACTGGCTAACAGACCTGGAGATATTCGCAACCCTTTTCGCAGCTATAATTCACGATTATGAGCATACGGGCACTACGAACAACTTTCACGTCATGTCCCGCTCGGAGACGGCGCTCATCTACAACGATCGTTCAGTACTCGAAAATCACCACATTTCTTCAGCGTTCCGAGTCATGCAACGCGACGACTGCAATGTTTTGGCCAACCTCAGTCGAGAAGAATACAGGTTAGCCCTTTTTTTTGTTTTGTTCCTGTCCACGTCGAGAAGTCAGAGGGGAGTCCGCTTCCCCGTCGACCGCCGCCGTTTTTTCCCTCATCTCATCTTCTGCTCTCGTGTGCCGGCTTGTCCGTATACGTAGTTCTGTGCCGTCCGTCCTTCAAAGTGAGCTACTCAAAAGTCTAATAGAATGCTGAGTAACCGGAGTCCGAGTCCCAGCGGACAACTGAACTTGTTATTCTAGCTCTAGTGACTCCGAAGGCTAGGCCGAGTCAAGAATATGTCGAGTGGATCGTGAAGCAAAAAGCAGCAATGCACCGAGGCGAATAAGAGCGTGGTAGCATTAGACGTCGAAACAAAACAGAGTCCGTGAATCGGTGAAGTTCTCGTGCGGTCGCTTCGAAAACATGTTTTCGGCCTCATCCACACAGAGGAGGATGCGCTGAACTAATGAACGATTTTTTCGCTTGGAACTCGGCAAGCTTCGTTGGAGCAAGCCGAGCGAATGCTTCTGTTCAGCGGAGGCCTTTTAGCGAACCGACCTTCCAGCAACGAGTCTGCGATGAATGAAACGTCACAACCATAATATTAACATGCGAAACGAAAACCTCGGCTGTCGATTGATGCTTCTTTGGCCATGCGCCTCGGCAACCACAACGAAAGCTGGACTTGCGAAGGAACGACGGCGAACAAAACAGAAAGACGGCGAACGGAAAACAAAGCTTAGATACAGGCTTGCTGTCGTCACACGCTTGCCCGAGTGGTCAATGTGGACAATTTCGTCGGCGAGCTTGTCTCTGTTTGCTGCTTTCAGAAACGAGCGAGTAGGATTGCCAGTGGCGGTAACAAATACTGAACCTACAGCGAGGGGAAGGCTATGGCCTACTTTGAGAGAGCCGTGGCGGGTTGTAGCCTCTGTCCATAGCTACGTCCTAGTGGGAGGAAGTCGGACCGACCGAGAACTGTAGCTCGCTGTTCCTCTTTCTACTTTTCGAGACTGAGGCGGCTCGGCCCCGATGGCAAGAACAGGACCACTCAACGGATGTGGTATTTCTGTATCTGAAGGAGGCTTCCGGTTGAAAGACTGTCGAGAAAAATCCGAGTTCGTGTGTCGGGAACTGTTTCGACACCATTTGCACTCGGCACCGATACGGATCATCGCGGACGAACAAGAAGCTTCGCGGCTCTGTGTACCGCGATCCATCGATGGCTCAACCACTTTGATTCGTCGACGTGGAGAATTTATGAAACCCTGGAGAGATCATCCCTTCCGCAACGACGCTGTGTTATGAAAAACTTGTTTGTCGAAAGATGTTGTCGTCGAAAACGAGCTTGATGTACAAAATGGAAAGAGGAAAGAACTCGACGTGGGCGGAGAATATCCAATTATGCTCAGTGGAGCACTTCATAACCTGCGTCCAGGAGGGACAGATGGTTGGGTTGAGTTGAGTGAGTGAGAGAATGATGTCTCTCGAGACGAACGCCAGCGGCCTTAAATGCGTCATCTGAACGAACCTTCGAGGATGAGCGCGCGAGGGACGCAGCAGATGGAAACGAGTGAGGAACAGCTTACTTACTTACTTACTTACTTGGTTGATTGCAAGGCTTCGTATTACCTCGAACCTCCCCCATAGGAACTGGAATGTGGCTTCTCAGGCTGCGCAGGATCAGATGTTTTTTCTCAATACATCTGGACTTCTAGCAGAACGGGCAATCCTTTTTAACCGGGTAGCAGACGAGCTGCTCTGCTTGACGAGATGGTTCTCTTTTCGTTCTTCCATCCTGGTCTGCTGTGAAGCGGTCTTTCATCCGCATTTAACGAGCTCGAGAAGCTCCCTGTCTTCCCGGTCGCCATCTGCCGCACCGAAAGGAGTTGTCGCTCAACTGTAGACACCGCCGCGCCGTGCGATAGGAACGACGTCCTCAGACCATGTAGGGAAGAGTGTTATCCAAGAACAGATGAAGGGAAGCGACTGGCCGGCCTGTGCCCGAAATGAAGAGAATCAAGAAGGAGAATGTTGGGATACCTGTAGTTCCCCGGATGACTTTCTTTTAGAGTTTCAAGGTCATTCGACTCATCGTCAGTTTTCCGGCCAGCGGGTCGACGTGGAGTCCGTTGTCGCTGGCCAGATATCGATTAATGGGATCTTTGTCATGAGAGAAGACACTAATTGGCCACTTTCTATCGCGGCTGTGACCCACTCCTCGCTCGGACTAGCACTGCATCGGCGAAGACAGTGTCCTCTCCGATAATGTGGTCGTCCCACCGGGCTTATGTCCGCGTACGTGGGACGAAAAAGATGGGGCGTGCGGCTGGCTTGTCCCCGGGCGACAATTGCATCACCATCCAGTGGACAATTAGATCCCCGCTTTCGCAACGACCCACACTCGACGGATGCTTCTGATTGGCATGTTCTCACATCTGGCTGTTACGTCGCGTCGTTGAAACGTCGCCAGAGTCTCGCGGAGTGTGCGCGCAAAACAGAGAGAAAAAAAACAGTGGCTAGAGGGTGAGATATGCCGCTGATCTGCTCCAGTCCGAGAGGGGGTGGACGAGAGGAAAACTGCTTGAGTATGCAGAATGCATTAGCTGCCCATTCAAAGTGTTGTTATATCACAACTCCAACTACGACACTAGTGGAGCACGATCAGAGCACTTACGGAGGTCTTCAAGCTGTACCTCCACGTCCATTCCGTCACCCGATTCGTCGTCGGGCTTAGGTGGAGGAGACGCGTTTTGCATGACCGTAATCTGTGAAGCGCGCACTTGGGAGGAGGGCGACAATGCGAGACAACTAACAACCGTGGAACAAGGCCGCCTTGTCGGAGGCGTGTGGCTCCCGTTTGTTGTCCCTGATGCGGAGAATAAATGCGCATCAGGGTTGAATCAACTCTCGACGGCACGGGAGAACACACGAGAGGTCCAGTCAGCGCAGACAAGCCGATTTCGAGATCTGAAGTTGTCCTTGAATACTCGATAGATACATGGGAATAGTTTTCATCTGATCAAGAGCTCTACTCAACGATTCTGCATGAGCGTAGCTGTCTCCAGGAACTGAAAACAGTTTCTGCGCAACTTGAAGTGCTTCCTGTCGTCTTGTCGCGCACGCCTCGCAGAGTTACGTGGGCGATTCGAATAAGTCGCAGGAAGGATGCTGTTTCGGAGGCGATCGACAGCTCCTCCGGAGTTCCCTTTGGAAGGGAACCACTCGTTTCAACTGAACTTCTCGTTATGAGGACGAGCTTCACTGAAGCTGTTACAGAGTTTTCATGAAACCGCTAATGTACTCCGACACGCGGCGCGGAGTTGTATCGCTGATGAACAAAGTTTGCAGAGAGGAAAAGTCGCCTCAGACCGAAGTTCCAAACAGCCGGCGAAAAGCTCGAATAGCTTGCTTACTTGGTTACTTGGCAGCAAGCGGACGTACCGACAGGATGGAACACGACACCGTTCCGACGTGATAGCTCCTGGCGCCGCGCCGGTATGGAAGTAGAGTAAAGCACGAGGAACTCAAATCTCGCGTTCAAAGAAATGCTGTTACACGGCTACGCAAAGAGCTAATGAGTCGCGGGAGTCCCTCGTTCATTCCGACATGGCATGCATCAAAATAACACCTACGAAGCCATCTCGTCAAACTTCCGTCGAAAGCTTGAAGACAGAGACTCAGCAGACTCTCTCAATTTCCTCTGAGTGGACAATTAGGTATTTTGACGCCAATGTGCATCAAGACTTGCCTCCAGGCGTCAATTTTAGTGATCGAAGAGTCGACGCTGTTTGTCGTTTCTGTAGTGACAAACGGAGGACCTCGGCATGGGTGACCTTCAGAACGACGACAATTGCTTACGAGAGAAACACCTGCCTGGAGGTCTTGGATTCTTCTCCAGGAATGAGCGGGCTTTGGCCGCCTCCACTATTCCTGTTGTTGGGTTTGATAGGAACCTCAAACGCGGTTTCCAAGCTAGTCGATCGATCATAGGGAAGTTTTGCTCGTTCCTCAACTCGTCGTGGAACAGCTCCTCGGAAGCTGTCTTCGTTGCAGCCCTCGAGGCAATGTGAGGTCTCACTGAAAGCGTGCTTCCTCCAAGATATGCTCTCCAGGAGATTTCTTGCCTCCGAAGGCAGACGCCTTCGAAGATAGAAAATAGAAATACATCATTATTCCGACAAAGTTATGAATGTGCCTCATTATTGCTCCAATTATTTTCAGAGAGTTTCGATCTTTGGTGATAGAAATGGTTTTGGCCACTGACATGACATCGCATTTCCAACAAGTGAAAACAATGAAGACAGCTTTGGGACACCATGACTTCAGCCTTGATAAACCCAAGTCTCTCTGTCTAATACTGCACGCCTGCGACATCTCCCATCCAGCGAAGGAATGGAACCTACACACAAGGCAAGCAAAATCAATCAATTAG
Organism: Neoseiulus cucumeris; assembly: GCA_021527715.1. Taxonomy (NCBI): domain Eukaryota; kingdom Metazoa; phylum Arthropoda; class Arachnida; order Mesostigmata; family Phytoseiidae; genus Neoseiulus; species Neoseiulus cucumeris. Next base: position 1,480,499 of record JAJSRV010000015.1, read on the forward strand.
GCAGATCTGGTTAGCGGAGCTCTAGCTCTCCGTTCTGTTACAGTTTTTTGTTTGTGGAGATTACGTGTTTTCATCTTTTTTTTTTCTCTTGCTTTCTCCTCCGTATTGTTGACTGGCAGGCATGATGCATTAGTTTGGATCGAACACCGACGGAAGTCACAAACTAAGAAGTTCTGCTCTGCTTCGACAGGTGGACGGGATATTTGATGGAAGAATTCTTCAAGCAGGGAGACAAAGAGAAACAACTTGGCCTCCCCTATTCACCCCTCTGCGACCGAAACACCACAATGGTTGCAGAAAGCCAGATAGGCTTTATCGACTTTATTCTCAGTCCTACCATGGACGTCTGTAGCGAGCTCATTATGAAAATCTATCAGCAGGTACGTGGCCGCGAGCTCACCAACGCTTTTTCGAGTCCAAGCACTCTGCGCGCAAACAAGATGTACTCTTTGTGACGTTGTGAAAGTTTGACAATCTTGTCGAACATACTGACGAAAATACTGCGTTACGGGTTTGGAGCCGAAAGAGGAAGGAAAGCTTCTAACGGAGGAAAGCCATCCGCGCCCTTGCAGGTTTTGCATCAGCAGCAGCAACAACGAGCTTCATCCGCAAGTACGACGGGAACGCCGTCTGAGGACAGCTCGAGGTCTTCCTCGGTGTCGTCCGTTGGATCACAAGACGTTCCAAAAGAACCAGCTAGGCCTTGGATGAAGTACCTTGAAGTAAATCGACTTCGCTGGCAAGAGCGTGCTGCACAAGGTGAGCTGCGCCGGCTGCGAGTGTTTCCACGCTGGGTTGTTCTCAGAGAGAGATGGCGAATCATTGATACGAGATCTATTCACAGATGCCGAAGCGAAACGTCTCGCGGAAGAACAAGCTTCTGTCACGAACAACGGCAGCGCCGAAGAGGCCACGCCAGCGTCAGCCGAATAAACTTCACTTGCGGACGTGAGAAGAAGCCCAGAACAAAATCTAGCAAGCCATGAACGATGGAATTGAACGAAGTGGTAGTTCCCGAGCTGTTACTATCCACATCAGTGTTCAAAATGGTGTACATAACCAACATTCTCTTCTACTCTAAGGCTCCGCCTGTGGTTGGTTTTAGCCAGTCTGTTGTAATTTGAGACCATGTAGAAGTTTCGTAAAGAATCAGCTGTAGCATTTGTAACTGCTTGTAATACGTCGACTCGAAAAAAGAGCGACAGGAACATTCATACGACAAGTGTCCTCACTGCGACCCTGTTGACAACCAGGACGACGATCGAAAAAGCGAAAATATTTGGCTAGACTACGCTGCCAGACGAGCTCTACATTCGTCGTCGTAAAGCTCGGCGATGTCGTTGCCGCGTCGGCTTGAAGCTATTGCAACAAGAGGAGTGTGGAGCGACACAAGTGGAGGAATGTATGGCGTGGCGGCAACACGCATTTGCATATTAATTGATTTCAACCGAAATATTCTCCTTATCTTCCGGAGTCTGAGCTCCGGCCGCCGCCGCAGCGCCATACGTCAAGGTCACGCAGAATGTCCAGGACACACGGGACGGTTGTCCTGCGGCTTGAGCATCAAAGTCAAACGGAGATTCACAGCCCCACGGGGACCCTCAGCATGTTCAATACTGTAACGGCGAAAAACGTCCTCTTCCACTTTGTAGGGCCCCGTTATGCAAACAGTCCGTTGGCTTCGATGGACTCCATTCAATTATTTGCAAGGATATTGACACACTTGGAGACGTCGAGAGAGAATGAGGGAGTCGCTGACTGTCGATGGAGAAGTTTCTCAGAAGGCGTTTTCGAGATTTCTGAATTCAAATTCGAAATCGGCGGCGTCACGGGATAAGGATTCGGACCAAATCCTGGAGAAAACGATTGTACTCCTCGACCAACGGTTATGATTGACCGTCGCCGTCAGCCTCACCAACATGATTCTCTCGACGGATCTTTCCGCTGTCGTCACTACGGATATAATCAACCACCAATTTGTAAGAAACTGTTAAATAATATTGCTTAGAAACTTTGTCAAGCCATATCATCGAGATGAACGTGGCATAGTTATCGACGATAGCGTTGAAAGCAGACCAGGAGGCTGATATGTTTACTTTTAGATTGTCTGTCTCGTTGTCTTGAACAACCGCTTCTACTCTAGCTACCTTGATTATCATCGCAACTCTGTTGGAGGGGGCCTGAGCAGTCTCCTCAGAGAGTGCGACCCTCCAACCCAAGTGTCCTTTGAGTCCTCGATCGGGGACCCATTTTCGTCATTCTTCACCCAACCACTTTCCCACGCACCATAAGCAAACGACCACTTGCGTCACAGACACAGGAAACGAACACGGAACGCACGCAACGATCCGCGATTTCTAAGTCGGCAGGGCTGTCTCCGTTTGTGGAACTCTCAAAGTTTCTTCTCTCAATGAACAGAAAGATAGGGACCGCGGATCTTTGCGTCGAGAGCAAGATGAGTTATATCATGTAATTCCGGAGGTTATGTAGACGAAGCGATCATCGGTCCACACAGAACACTGTTACACGTCTCGAATTCTCCTGATTCACCACCTCACCCTTTTTCGACAATTCACGTTTCCCAACGTAGATCTAGAATAGGAGAGTGTCCGACTCGGATGTGACTGCCTCGTCGAACGTGTCCTCACGCGTTCGATGCCGAAAGTTTAGCGCTTAGCCGGTCAGTCGACAGCTGGTTAGTTCGGCGTAATTAGTGACCGATTAGATTGAGCGCGCGTGATTGTTTGTGTCGAGGAGGAGTGCATGATGGAGTCGGACATTCGATCACAAACGGATATTGTGAAGCCGTTCGAAATGCTAGGAGAAGACATTTCTGGGAACCCACTTGAAGCAGAGTGAGAGATCCTTCAAGTGAGTTGTGATGGCGTGTCGAACACTTCAGTACAAATCCTTATCCCCCGTGAAGACCCAATAGTGAACAACAACGGTGGTGACAACCAACATTGAACACCGACGACGACGACAACAACAACAACAACAAAAGAAACGAGCTGAACTGTCATTATTTCAATTCGAGCGTTCAAAACAAACGAGAAACGAATATCGAAACGGCTCATCACGCCAGAGATGGCAGAGCTCTTCTCACGTGCGGGCTGATTGTTTAGCGGATGGAAAAACTGAGGTGGATCAGTTCTGTCCGCGAAAGCTAAACACGCGAACCAATGTCGCGAACCTTCCAAGAAATCAAAAACAAACAAACAAACAACAAACATTGAATGTCACCCTCATCGAGTGAAATACTCTCTTGTTGTCCTTTACTCGTTAAAATTAAATTCGTCACTAATTGTAAGTTCGATTATTCCTCTCAATGGAAGCTAAAGCGATCAATCAATCGATGCTTACTCTCGATTGATGATGATCATCATCATGTTCATAACACCACAAGAGTGCATCCCTGAATACTGGTTAACATACATGAATAGTTGTTGCTCCTAGCGAATCCATCCTCGATTCCACCGACTATCGATCCGAGAAGGATACGACCCAAGAATTAAAGCGACTACGGAACGAAAACGCAAAGGGAAAAAAGAGCCTGACCGCCGTTAATGGGTCGGAAAAGTATAGTTACAGTTTCTAAAATAAAATCCATGGAATAGGGAGCAGCAGAAGAGGCGCAATGGTCACGACGTCCTCTCATCGTCAACGAATCGTCAATGTTGGAGTAAAGAAACAACAGCCGCAGTCACCACAGCATTTTTTGTGAAATAAAAAGGAAAACGTTATGATATGCAACGTTCAATTACTACGTGTCCTTGCATATGCATTGCATCGGGTTCATCGTTCGATGTAACCAAAAAACATTGGATTAGTTTTTCAGCGGGAGCGAGCTCAACTATATTTATTCCAACTTCGCAAAACGGGACGTTTCTCTCGATGCCCGACAGCGGCCTGAATCAGGAGGAAGAGAACATGTTCGAATTGAGAGTATCTGGTAGGGATCTTCGGGGAAGTAACGATGAAGTCATACTGTGAACGTGAGTGCGTGTTCTGGTGATATCAAATGAAAGAAATCTCACGGAAGTCGTTGGAAGAATCTCGGACACACGTCTATGTCTTTCACTGGTGACACCGTGGATGACTCCGGTTAGGTGAGATCATCGGCAGAACTAGAATCCGTGTCTTTACGAGAGACATGAGTCACTTACGAGAGTGTCCAGATCATTCCAGAAGTTCCCCTCCGAGCCTGATCATCCATGTTCCGAATTCCATCTACCACAACCGAGTTCAGTGGTGTCACCGTGCGTTTAGATGTCGCAGCAGCTCAAAGTTATGCAAAGTTGATTTGAGAAGAGACTTATTCGTGTATTCGGTTGGGCCGGGAAGAGCTTGTGAGGGCATTCCGAGATTCCTCGAGTTCAACAAGCGCATCGATCTGCCTTCGTTGGAACATCGCTCATTTCTGGAAACAATGCTTGGAAGCGGCAGTGGCTCCGAGGCGAAATCCTCCAACGCCCGAGGTTATGCTTCGCTTGACTTTATAACTCTGCGAGGTTTACGAGGATCGAGTATTTATACTTACTCTGATCCCTGCTGCTGCCGCTACCGGCTCCGCCGCGCCGCTACTGTAACTCCCACCGTCGCTCGGGCGGTAGTGTTGTGCAGACACACCTACGAAAATAACTCGCGCCAACCAACAGCATATTGAACCACCACAACCACATTGTTTTCGCTGTTGTGAAATGAGCGATTGTCTGGTAAAGGATCGGAACCAGCTTCACTCTTCACCATCAGAGGATCGTCGAGGAGCTAGATACATATTGAGGCTCCGGCCGCTGAACAACTCATTGCATGATAGCGCCTGCCCTCAATTATGGCTGCAATCGAAAAACTTGTTCGCAACATACGTCGCTGGTATCTTCTTGCAGTGCTAAAACAACAGTAGCGATTACGCTTATCATCATCCTGCCTGCATATTCTTCTGACGAAGCCACGACGGCACCGTCGACTACAAGGGCGAATGTTTTATCAGTTCCCAAGCTTATCACACCGCTCGAAATTGCTTCTCCGAGCTTAAAACCTCTGGGCGGGAGGATTTTGGAGAAACTTAACACTCGAATCCGCTTTTGGTCGAATGGAACACTCTGGGAGCGGTCCAACATCGAAGACGCTCGCTTAGTCCGAATGTATAATAGACCAGCGCAACAATCATCGTGAGCCTTTAGTTAATTTCCTTTCATCGGTGTGATCATTAGCGTTTCGCCCTGCTAGGCATGGGTGTGATCGGTCTTTGACTACACGCAGCGAGAATCGCCAGATTGAGAGGCGAGAAGGGAGGGAATAGACTGGGGAGTCCTGCGACCTGCGAGAGGTTTGGGAAACAGGCGCAAGCTTCTTCACCGACAACGCCGCACGATGATTACGGTCGACAGAGCTCGCCCAGACGTCATTTCTCATGTTCCCACAGAGCTTCGTGGCATATGTAATAGAATTCCACAAGGTCAGGAGGCCAAGAAAAACTCAGTTCGTCATGAGCATATACATTAGAGAGGTCTAAGCCGAGGACTGTCTAGCAAGGCACACAAGCACTCGGAAAAGGGCTCTCATTCAAGCCATTCGGGACGATGGCGAAGCTTTTCCAGCCTGACCGGCACATACAACTCACGGCCAACCAAGGACTCTTCTCCAAAAGGTACACATATTGCGACGGTGCAGGGCAAAGCGTCCGCTGCGACTCTCTGCTCTGCACCTTCAGCCGCACACTGGGGAGAATCGGACACTGTTCTAATGGGAGTACGCTAGTGGACTTGGCGGAACTCTGTGAAAGTTCCGCCGGTCGGATCTTTCTCCCCCCTAGCGGCCTGATCGCTCACTTACTATGGGAACTATTTTGGACACCCTCTTGGATGAACAGGCCGGATCCGACGGATGAGCTTCCGCCTCATTCGCAGATAGAAAACATTCCATGTCGCCGTGACCATCTCGTCAATTCTGCCGAACGAAATCAATACATGGAAGTGGAAGTTTCGCGATGCCACTAGCTGCTTCATGGCCCTGTCGTTCTGATTGGAGCTATTGTCTCCTGGAGCACTGTCCCCGCCGGAAATGGCACCGATCAGACTGGACCAACTTCTGATCCCAGATGTGTTTCGTGAGTCCGAGAACCGATGACCTCCTAGTTTTAACAAGCACAAGGTCTTCAATACGGTGAGGTTTCATCAGCGCGTCTTCGTTATCGATGCCTCCAGCCATTCCACTACATCTGCAAGGCCTCGTTAAGATAGACTCTCCCGGATCATCACGATAAATACGGAACGTTGAGCACAGCTTGTTGGATGGATCAAGGAGGGCATGAGCATGGAAGAAAAACCTGGGTTGCACTTCCATGAAATCTCTCTGAGAACGACCCATTCAGAGACTGGGAAGTATTCCTGGGGAAAAATCAGAGGATAGAATGTTTGAAATATCGAAAATTATGTTTTTCCCGAAATTGAGAAGAAGGGAGCTGCTAAAATCACGTCGACTTCCCGCGGCCGTCACCTGCCGAAGCTTCTCACGCGATCCTGAGAGGCCAAAAATAAATTTCCGCTGAAACGGTGAGAGGAAGCGCGTTGAAACGTGGAGGAAATATCGCCGTCATACACGTCAAGTGTGTGACAAGATTACGGGTCAGGGGAGAAGGCCAAAGGTGAACTAAGCGAAGCTTTTAGCAATGTCACTGATTGAAGAATGACTTCATCAGGAGCGGTCCAATTGATTTTTAGCCGGACGCCTTTTTTTCAGCTCACTTCGCTGCTCCAGTTGGTCTCAACGCTCACAGGTTGGTTCCGGCAGGTCGTCCTATAGCGATTCCGGTCGAGAGATCTGTGCAATAAATTCTCTCAGCTCGCAGAGCTTGCTACATCGCGCTGCCGTTTAGTTTCGCCTCCTCATGGAAGCTCAACGAGAAGCCCCTGGGCAAAGTTTGCGATCGATCGATGAAGTGGACGACAAAACTAGAGCAGAGAGTTGTGGTTATTTCTCCTGATTGGAGGGTTATTTGTATAGATTGAAAGTACGAGCAGCGACCGTGTTTTGTGCAGGAAAGAAGAAGACACAAGTTTCGCCGTCAACCGAACGGATTGGCAGAGAAACCGAAGGAGTATAAGTTGGAGAGGGAAGGGGTTGCAAGAATAAAACGAATCTAAATACGGCTCGGCGTACAGAGAAGAAAATCCAGAAGGAGAAGACGGAGGGATCTGACCTCAACAATGGCTTAGTTTTACAGAGTCTTCCTGCTGACGTGACGAGGAGCCGCTCTGGAGAAGAGTTGAAGTCTTCACCGAGTTCTTTGTGGAACTAATTTGTATGATAATCTGCCGAGTCAAGCTCCGAGCGTCGCTTGTGTTCGTTATTTGTTCATGACCCTCCCGTTCATGACTTTCTGCGGGCCCGCGCTTCTAGGGAGCCGAGTCTATTATCAAAAGTTATCTTCGGTTGCAGGAAGTTCCTTTCTATAGCTTAACTTGAGCCAAACATCCAACATTCGAATCATAGGACCGATTGTGTCCGGACTGAATCGCGGAGCTCAAAGTCGATACCCAGACATCTGAATTTCCTTGGAAAAAGATCCTCATAGGCCCCGCCCCGGAAAAAGGCTCAACTAGCGCTAGACACCGGCCAAAATCAGTCATGTCGATTGTGAATATAGCAGAGCTTGAGGTCACAGCACTTCGCGGGGTCCCACGGCCATACAGGGAAAGTTTCCATGGAATCAGTCATCTCGGAAACTTGGATTTGCATCACAAAAAGTGCTGGAGTTCGTTATTCGTTCGTGGTTTCCCCAGAAAGGTGTATGCTTTCAGCTCCAGAACAAATGCTAGAAGTTGGAGAGCACACCAACCGGAAAAGGCGTCAGGTCTCTGCGTTCATTTCGAGTTCTGATATCATCGCTAGGTTTCCGTTGCTTCGATGGCCTCCTCAGCTGCGGCCGTGTTCCAGAGACGTGAGGATAACGACATGAAGCCAATCTTGAAAACCGCTCGTTATCCCTCACCTATGCTTGAAACTTCTCCCCAGGAAACGACCTTGCCGTTGTCTTGGACGAACAAACTCCATCAAACGAGCATGCTATCTTGCTAATCTCATTTGAAACTACGTATACGCCAGAGCTGAATCTATCGGATACTCAGAACATCATCCTATCTATGGCCGATCATTTTGATTCATGCTTCCCAGCTATCAGTTGAGAGTGGTGCTCCATCCGAGAGAAGCAGATCGAAGGTGAGCCATTGTGTTTTAATCAGGCCGGGATGTCGAATGGGATTTTTGTTTCCACGCCGAGCCCTGCTCCCGGGCGATCAAAGCTCTCGTCGGAAGGGTGCATTCGTCCCGTATCTGGATTCAGATGAGCTCTGAGATAAATGCCAGCACCAAAGTTCAGAGCAGATGCGTATCTATCACCGCATACCCGATTGAGCCACGGTTTTCACTGGGTTATTTTTTCCTCAAGTCAAGTCAAACACGAAGTCAGATAAACTAGCGCGAAAATCATCAATTCTCGCCACAAACGGTTAAGATTCCCGAAACCGGAATAATATTTCTCCAAGACACGGAGCTTCCAAACACGGAAATAAGACGGAACACCCGTTTATTATCTACACTGCCACATCTCGATTCGTACATTCGAGTTCTGACGTTGGGAATTCCGAAAATATTCGAAGGGGCCTGACGTGGAGTGAGGAATATCAAAACATTGTTCCATTCGGGGACGCATAGATGATTCAATGCTCCAACTTTCATTTTATTTCTTTTGATTCTTATCATACAAGACTGGGAGCTTTATATTCTCCAATATATTATATCTGATGAAAGAGCACTTCATCTCGAAAACCAGTGGAAGGTAGATCAGACGAGAATATACCGGGGAATTGGCGCTATCTAAAAACATAGTTGTATGCACTATCTGAAAATCCGGATGTTTTGTGAAATTCGGTTCTCTGCTGCTTACGACTCGGCTTTCGGAGTCGATAAGATAGTTGCACTTTGATAGCGGAAAGTATCGGCTGACCTCTTCTTCGTTTGCGTCGTTCATGTCCGTGGGGATGAGACGCGTGGCGAACTTGCCTTTCTCGAAGGGTTTTGGCAGCTGTCCACGGAACTCGGATTTGATGAAATGCAGCTCCCAGTGATCGGGAAGGAAGAAACTATTTGGGAACCGGTACCATTCTTTGCCGACGCACAGGTGGACCGGTTGAGCTGGGACGGGAGGTTTACTCAGTGCATCGGGATTCGCGAGTCTGCCGAGTTCCATACCGGTTGTCAATGGGGCGTGATAGCCCTTATACAAAATTATACTCCTACTCATCCCGAGAAAACAGGAGAGCATAAGCGGAATGAGCCACCATTTTTCATTGATTTCCAAATGGTGCTTGATGGGCGACGCCGATGACTTTTTCTTGAAATAGACTATGTGAGCCCATCTTTGTATGAGATCAAACGTTACCACAGCATTGAGATTGATGAGAGGATACACGGGGAACAAGAACCGTTCTTCCTTGTGGGGATGGCTGAAAAATATGGCGAACCAAATATACATACCCACAAGAGGCAGAACTTGCAGCCTCTCCGTCGGTATTTTGTACATTATTGTCACCAACATCAGAGGCAAAGAGGCCAGTGCTAGTGGGAACGCGTAGTTAAAGTTGATGAGGCAGTTTTTCAAGTAGAACGACAAGGGTTCCGTGCCGTACAGGTTGGGTCCATGCTGTGAGAAAACGTTGTACACGACAATGTTGACGGCAGCGATGACAGACTTTCCGAAGTAGAATGTATCGATCCCCATCACGAACGGCAGAATGATCATCACTGAGAGCATTCCGTGCCGAATGAAAAGTGAGAGCTCGCGCTTGTAGAATACGATGTCGATCGCTATGGGGATTCCGAGGGCTCCGACGAAAGGCCATCCCACGAAAACACTGAAAGCCGTTGCGAAAACCGCGAGAAAGTAGTTGCGGGTCCACCAGGCCGCGTATGACACCATGAGCATCTTCATTCCGAAGGACGATGGGAGAAAAGCTGTCGAAGAGATGAACATTCCCGCCGAGAACGTCGACAGGAGGATGTACAGCTTCGCGATATGATGACCGAATTTCTGACGAATGGCACGGTAGAAGTAGATTTCGCAACCGGCTTCCACAAAGCCGATCACACACCTCATGAAGTAGAAAACAAGCATCCTTTGATTTTGCAGTAAGTTGTCATACACCAGTCCGGGGAGTGCATATAGCCACAAGTAGGCGTAGGACCGTATCGCGTAGAGCGGACTGTACTCCCAAGTCTGCATGCCGGAACCATACATGAGATAGTGAGTCGGTTCCCAGTAATTGTACGTTTCATCGCAATCGGAGATATTACTCCAAACAGCTGCGCAGAGGCGCGCGGAGATCAGAACTTTGAAGGCCAAGAACAACTCGGGTGACCACGTAAGCGGCTCCATTTGTTTGTACTCGTGTTCCATCGGTGAAATCGCTTCATCTCTCTGTTGGGAAGAGTTGGGAGCTTTTCTCCGCTCTCGCCTCATCGCTACATCAATCTGTCTGGTTCCGGAGTTTCACCCGGCAAACACCACTGTCTTCACACAGATGATCACAAACTTCGAAACACTCGTGAATTTCAACCCTCGTGCCTGCCAGTACCGCGTGGATGAACGCATCACGGGCTGTTCCGGGCTGCCCGAGACTTTGTTACTCGAACCTAACAATGCCAACGGACCAAAATCGAGCACACGAGACACGTTCTGAGGGAAAACCTCCTGCTCTCTGACCAGCATCCATTTCCTCAGAAATCTCGGCTAAGCGGAGATTCGCAGCATCATTCTGATTGTGAGTCAACAAGTCGGACGCAACATATAACACACAGATCTTGCTAAGAAGTCTCAGATTTGCATTTGAGACGAGGATGCTCGGCCTCAATGAATTCGAATTCATCAAAGCTTCGGAAACGAGCTCAGATCTTCAACAAAAAGTTAGATATATCTAATCATCTTTTGCAGTTCACGGCGAGTTGCCGCCATACTTCACATTTTTTCGGCCCGTTGACTTCTAGAGAGATATCTCCATGTTATTCCCATTCGATCTTCTAATTCGTAATCGGATGATGAACAATCACTCGAACAGTATCGATGAGTGGAGCCTGTGTATGATCCACGTTGTCCAGGACCGTCCTGTTGTGTATCCATGGATACCACCCTTGGTGTCAGCTCCACACCGGCCCTTTGTTTTGGCCAGCACTTCACATCGGATTCGGAAGGTGAGAAGATCTCTGTTTGTCGACATTCATTGCAAGAGCCACTTTTCAATCGAAGAACTTTTCCCTCTGAAATCCCTCTTCTCGGAGCCAAGCTCACAAATTGACCGCGCAACCGCGCGCTGGGTTATTTGCCTGAAAAAAAACCAAAAAAAACAGGAGCAACGAATGCTACCAGTAAGAGACAATCAACAGACAGTTCGCTGCTGTCATCCGCAAAGAGTTCAACTGGAAAGTGCTCCTCGGATGCATGGTCTACTCGATCCGGAAAAATGCTGAGGATACACGACATAGTTTATGTTCTGACAATGAGATTCCTTCAAGTCGGCGATCGCTTCAGGGGCCCTTTGAGTTCGGATCCGCACGAGCCGATACACTGAAATTCACAACGCGAGAAGATGTCGAAACGATTCTTTAGATAGGACGCTGTTTGCAGGAAAATGTCATTGTTCAAAGTCCGCGACTTTTGGGAAGCTCAGGGATCCGAGGAAGAAGAGTATTCAGGAGTGGGCTCCATATGTTTCCATCTTATCGACGGTCTTGGTAAGTGGTCGCTGTCCTCTTTGTTATTGTATGCGTCCCCGGGAGGGAATGGGCGCTTTCTCCGTCGCTCCGAGTCTCTCCGATAATAACCTCGAAAGCTTCTCCAATTATTCTGCCAGTTCCATTCAAACTGCTGCCTTTCACGCATTCTTGATCACTGTTCCCAACAAGGCAAACTCATTTCGTCCTCTTCCGACTCGTCAGACGAGAAGCTTTTGAATAATTATCGAGTGTAGGATGATCTTTCTGCAGAGTCTGGTATGTGCCCCAAGAAGTCTCCCAGTATTTCAAGAGGGGTCTCCTAACAGCAGTTGTTTTATGCGATTCCCATGATGTCGAGTTTCTCTTTGAAGCTGATCCCGATTTTCCTTCGATTGATGATTTCCCTGGTGCACTAACAATTATTTTATTCGAAGATTGTCTTGTGACGGGCAACTTGGCCGGAGTTCTCCGCGTCTTTCACGTCGAAGGCCTGGTCGGATATAAAGCAGACCATCTATTGTTAGAAAAGCAATTGGAACAGCCCATTCTACAAGTTTCGTTCGGGAAATTCTCCTCCAGTTCGCCTGAGCTGTCTACTTGTATCCTTCATCCGAGGAAGATTTCTGTTGTTTCGATAAAAGGTACGAGGCTTGCAGGCCCACGCATTGAATATTGAATGCAGTATCCCACTGCCTTTGTATCGGAGTGAACGGGAAAAACTGTGTTGCAGCGAATGCGCTCGGCGGAAGCACGCAGTTGGAAGCAAGCTTGGAAACGCTCTACCAACACAGACTTGAACGATGCAGTTACTTGTTCACTCAAGGCCCGTTCGGAGGAGCTACAGGTCTGTGATAAAGCCGTTTTTCCTTTGGCGTCCAGGGGGCGGTTTTTCGTTCGTTCACTTGTCTGGAGTCAAAGACCCTGACGCTCAGAAAGCTCACAAAATCTTCCAGCAAAGGATTTGATCTGCGTCCAAAGCGTCGATGGCGTCCTGAGTGTCTTTGATCAAGAGAGCCATGCATTTGATCGGCCCCTTCCAGGGGTCGTCCTCCCGGGCCCCCTGGCCTACGTGAATCAGACAGATTCATTTGTCACCGTGACTTCCAGTTTCACACTGGAAACATTCCGTTATCAGGTAGGTCAGGGAGTCGTTTCTGTATTTCGACACGATACCGCATGATTACTTGTTTCGTTTACATAATTTATAACCGCTTAGATCTCTCAAGGTTCTCGCGTCAGCGACCCTCTCAGACGACGCACAACCAGGAGTCCGAGGGAAACGAGTCATAGTAAGTTGGTCATTTCTTCCAAGTGATATCCGAGCTACTTGACCGATTCGTGATGACCATCATGGACGAGGTCGATTCACAATATCGGAAATTGGTTTCAGAGCGAATGGAGTCGGTCGTTGGGTGAGATGGTCACGGATATCCAGGTTGCTAACGGTTTGAACGAGCAACTGATTTTCTGTCTTGGTTCGTGCATTTCCTGACTTAGTAAGCAAGACAATTTTGGCAAAGACCCGCAATGCGGCAGAATATGCGCAGTGCCATTTCAGAGTACTTGATTCATTTTGATGTCAACTTTCAGGAGAACAGACATTGTTCGTGCTCAAAGCCAACGCCGAACTCATGTACACCAAAAGATTCGACTTCAATCCGCGATGTTTCCACGTTTATCAACGAGGTAGGCTTCCAGCACACTTTGACGACTCACCTACCGAGGCCATCTAAAATGCACGGCTCTCTCAGTGCTGGAATGACATTTCGTCGCGCGTGTTCCAGAGCCAAAAGACCCTTTTCTCTTCACGATGATTGCGTCTCAGAATAATACGATCCTCGTCTACGAAAAAACTCAACTGCGGTGGGCCGCGCAGGTAGACGACACGCCTGGAATCACAGCCGCACTCAGAGCGGACTTCACTTTCCAAAAGGTCGGTTCGGCGCTGGGAAGCTGGAAAGTAGGAACTGCCACGAATTCAATTCCAAGAAGTGAATTTTTTGCCTCAATCAGTCAAGTGAAGAGTGTTCAATGAACGCTACATAGATACATCATCGGCGTCCGAGACGCCATCTCTTTCTCGGACTTACGAGCGGACACTAGAATCAAAGTTCTGTTACCCAATCGAATTTCAGGGCACGATTGTCATGCTGAATGACAATGCAAAGATTCGCCTCTGTTACCTGGGCACGTCTCCCTCTCTCTTCGTTGCGGCCGCTCCCGAGAGGAGAGAACTATCGGCAGATCCCCAGGAGCTGAAAAAGTTGCAAGCGATGGCGTCAGGAGGTGAGGTCTCCCAGCCCTGACTAGCGGAAATTGCTGTCTGGCCGAATACTTGAAACTTCCAGAAGAGCTTGAATCTAATTAGAAATCTGTCTTGTTCAGCTCTCAAGCTCGATGAAACATTCAGTCGGCCCCTGAGCGTTGATCTCCGGCTCGGTGGACTACAAATGCTGGTTTGTTCTCCAATCCTGTTTTTCCTCATGAACATGTTGGTATATCGGCAATCTCAAATCGGAATCTCGAATCGCAGCATGGTGTACCCGCACAAACGGTGCAAATAACGTTGGAGCCCCCGACGAATACCCCTCCTCTCGAGGCCAGAGTGCTTATCGTTCCTCCTCCGCCGTTTGCGGCTTCTCCCCTGGAATTCAACCTCACCCAATGTGAAGCCAAAACAACGCTGGAAACTTCAATAAGTCCAAGGAAAGAATTCACCCCAGCGGATATGGTTCTGCACGTGACAGTGATTTATCGTCAACCGAAGCTTGGAATAAGGGTAAGCTACCGAGTTCGTCGATGCTTAGGGAGAAATATTTCCACCCGAAGCTGATTCAAGGAACTGATTCTCGCCAGGTTTCCCAGGGAGAGATCGATTTGCCTCTGGAGCTCGTTGTCAGAACGCATCCCAACCCCCCAAAGAACGCCAAGTTCAAAGTTACTTTGGAATCGTCACAAACTGCGTTGAGTCCGCTGGAAATATTTCCATCGCTTCTGAAAGATTCATCCATGGACGTTGAGTTTGAATATTTCAATGGACATCGTGTCGGATTCTTCGTGTCCGGGAACAAATATCGAATACAAGGTGTGTGAATGACCCGATCCACCACCCTTCCACCCGTGAAACTCGAATCACTATTCTTCGTGAGCATGGAACACAGTGGGTGATCTCAAAATAAAGTTGCATTTTCTCCATTTTTAGGTGATGTCTACCCGTCTCTAGCTTTAGTGGTTGATCAATGCATTAAAAAAGTTCGAAAAGCACAACCCGACGTCAAATTCACGACGAAACCGCCTGTTTTCGATGATTTCCTCCAGGTGATCGCTGATCACATACAGGTGATACATGGCTTGCGTTGATAAAGAATTAATTAGCTCGGCTCGCTGCTTCCGGGCCGAACGAACTGATACGATCCTGTTTTTTTTGTCCGCAGTCGATCCTTGCCTTAGAAGATACGGAAAAGCGGTTGGAGCAGCTGGCCAGTCAGTATCGAGCTGTGGAAAAGCGTCTACTGGCAAAAACGAAAGATAAAACCCCAAGCCCTTTCAACAACTTGGACAAGCTGCTCGAAATGACCCATCACGATGTACGAAACACACAATACAACAAGGCTATGATTTCTCAAACATCTGTGACGCGTTCCGGTAGAAGCGGAACGAAATTCGAGCGACGTTCGAAATCACGACCTTCCGGGCCATCCCTAACTGTCCTCTGTTTATTCAGCTCCTTCGAACATCGGACGAAGGTATCCGCGTTCAAGCAGGGTTGCCCGTGACGGCGTCGGCTCTCAACGCTGGAGGAATTTTAGCCACACACCTGTTGGTGCTCTCGAGCAGAATTCCGCCGAGTTACGCCGAAACGGTGGCGAACCTTTTGAACTGTCAAGAAGAAGATCCATTCTCTGAAGTGAGTTGGATGGAGAAATTGCGATTGCTTATATTCTGTTTGTTATGTGCTGAGCTTAGCGAACTTCCTTCTTTCCAGTTGTGGGAGGAACACACGACATCGGCTCTGTGTTCGTTGATGAAGCAGTTGAAAATCGGTAAGGGTCTCCACGAAAGCTCGGGTCTTCAAGCGCTGTTGGCCATATTGTGGGACAACCAGCTTGAAGAAGAAACTGAAGAAGCACAGCAGAAGATGAAGCCTGAAGAGGATGTGCAAGAAGAAGCTTTTGGGAGAGATGAACCGGGAAAGGATATGGAGGGGGAGGGTGGCGATCAGTGGTGAATCGAGAGTTCCTCTAGCAGTCCATAATAGCGATCAGATCAGTGGATGTAGCTTTCAAAATTCTCTTACGTGAACAACAAATCCCAATAAAAGTGAAACGTGTGACAAGTGTCTAGCTAGTCCGATCCGTGTCTTTATTGTTGAGCTTCGCGCGTAGAAGAACATCAGAGAAACAAAGCAGCCACGTGTTGACGTGAGTCGGCTCTCCCAGTGAACGGCCCCTTCTCTCCCGCTCTTCTGCCCTGCCACCGTCGACGGCCTTCAGAGGCGAGGGCCCTGTAGCGCGGCGGAACCCGAGCGGCAACAAGCGGCAGCAAAACAACTGACGTGAAATTGTGTGAATCCTCGACAATAAACTCTCGGAATTTCAAGGTACGTGCCCTTAGAATGCTTCTGGCATCGATCGAAGCCGATCAAGAGCGTCCGAAACGCCGCTAGCGACCAACTTACGGCAAACGGAGAAATGGGCGCGGTCCTCCGAGGCTAGAGTTGTTTACATAGTCTCCCAAACCCCGCGATCATCGGGTTTCATCGAATTTCGCTCGGCTGATTCTCGTCGCGCCATTTGCGTACTATGTTACTCGATGGCTGAGCTCGATAGAAAAAAACCGCCTCCATGATCCGAATCCTTTGCTTCTCTACGGTGGCCACTGCGAATGTTTACGGGGCTCGCCTCAGAAGTAGACTGTGATATGACATCTCCCAATTTTCTGGGAGCGCTCGCTCGTGCTCTTCGTAACGCGAGAAGAATCTCTGCCAGATTATTATTCCGCAATTATTCCGAAACGGAACGAGAGAAAAGGATTGAGAATTTAGAAATTCACGAGAGACAGCGCAAGCTCTTTCTACGGAAGAATAACATTTTCTGTATTTAGTCAAGAAGCCATCGTGCTGTTTGCGTTCTGCTCGAACAGAAACTAAAAACGAGTCAGTACGAGTTTTTTGTGTGGATGAGAAAGCTCCGTTCTCATGATGTGTTATGTTCGTTCCATTTATGGGTCGCGCTGCTCCAACAAGTTTTTTGAATGGATTCCTGTCGGCGAAGAGACGAAACGGCAACCTTATATTTTGCTCGATAAAGTGAGGCCTCAGACGTCGCATGCTAATGACCGAATCAAGGGGCCGAAATCAGGAACTCTTATCTCGGAAAAGAAGACAGCGACCAAATGACAATAACCATTGGATGAGTCGCTGGTTAGCAGCCTCGTCAAACAAAGCAGTAAACAAATGTTTATATACAATGAGTAATCAAGTCTGGAACAACTGGAGTACGTCTATCTGGACGGGGATTCGTAATGGCTGTTGACGGTGCAGCTGCTGCTGCTGCTGCCGTCGCTATCAACACACATTCAAACGCACCGACTCTCACTAAACGACAAAACCCAATAATGATGATGATGGAGAAGGCTCGCAGAGGCGGTAACGCGTCGTTTCTAGCTGGCAATTGTCTAACAATGTCCCCCTCTCACTCGGAGAACGAACGAATGATCGAAAGGTATGCGCTGTCCCGCCAAACTGAAACAGACAGCTGATCTATATTCGAAGACTTCCGACTGTGAGGAGGTCACGAAGCTCGAACACTGTTGCTCTCCGTCCGCAGTGAACTATGAGCGGAATTCCTACAATCGTCTCGGGGCGACCGGCTGGCAAGAGGCAGGCAGCGAATTCTCGCAGATCGCACACTGCAACGAATGTTGAAGACGGACTGTCTGCGTATGCTTGTGACGCTCACGATTCTCCAAGGCCAAGAAGGAATGAAGTTACGCCTCGCAGTCGATCGAAACCTTCCCTTCGAAACCTCATCAACTCTTCCATAAATATTATAGCTAATGATTTAGACCCCGCCAGTATGCACTGCAGAGGCGCCGCTTCCTTAGTAGACTGCTCGCCGATTATTCGGTTAGCAAGCACGGCTGTCATTGATCGCTGTCGAGCCAGCTGTGATAAATGGAACAACGGTAAAACATCTTCGACGATTCTTGCAGAGATCTATGGCGCCCACTAAGGATAACGACACTACTCATCTGGACCAATTCTCGGCGGAAGAACTCGAGGACATTCTCGTCCAACTATGCGATGCCGAAGGTGTGAAAGTGTCAGCTGATGATGACAAAGCGCTTAAAAACCTCGGCAAGAACGCCATGGACAACGCGGGTCTCGGCGGGCTGGGTAAGTGATCTTCCGTTGTTGTTGTCGTCATCGTCGTAACTGTCGTACGATCCGTCTGTCCCCTCCCACGCAGACGATTCCAACACACGCGGGAGCAATTCAGGCTTCAAGGGTTATTTTTAGTGTGTAGTATATATCACTTTCGTTCTTAGCTATTTGAGTCGCACGAACGTCTTCGGATACTGAGCGTTTTCTTCTGCAACGATGGGGCCGAACGCCTCAGCTCCTTCGACCCCCATACCTTTGCCGTACTTTTTCTCGGTGGCCTTGCAATGAAAAAGAAATCTCCGAACGAATTCCAGGCAAGAAAATATTTGGAGGCGGGAAGAAAAAAGAAGAACAGCCTCCTGAATCTCCCGATGGAACCGCCCCCGCCGAACCCGAACCCGCAGCGCCAGGTCCTCCGGCGGCCAGACCTGCTTCGGATGTGATCCGTGAACTCAATCTAGGAGATAAACAAGGTCTCATCGGAGTTTTGCAGAACGTCATGGGTGAGCTGATGCTGGCTTGTTGTAAACGATGGAATGCAGTTTCTCTCCGGCCGTCCGTTCTGATGAAAATCCGCTTTGTCTGCTTCGAAGCTTTTATGATGAGTTTGGTTTCATTACAGCCTCTGCCCTTTCTGGTGAGCTAGACGGAAGCAGCGCCGGCGGAAACCGTAAGTGTGAAATTGGCTCTTTGTATTACTAACAACAGCAATGCGATGGCTTTTGGTGCTGGTAAAACACGACCTAGACTGAAGACGAATGCCCGCCCGTCTGATAGTCGGCCGGTCGGTCGGTGTGACCGACTAGTCACTCACAACTGACCAAATTCTCTTGTGGAATTCTTTGTTTGTTGCTAACCTAAGCGCTTTCGCTAAACACGCTGCTAGGACGCCAGTTAACTCTACGCGCATTGGCAACCTCTGGTAAGAAGGAGAAGGAAGAGCGGGTCTTTTGTTTGAACACCACAGACAGTGGGAAAGCTGTGTCGAAGAGAAAAGAAATCTTATTTAGATGTTTGAAGTCGTTTTCCCGTTGCAGCCCTGTTCGCCTGCTTCGGTAAGCTTCTCAAGGGAGGGGGCTCAAAATCCCGGAACGCCATCCAGACCAGCAGCACTCAAGGCGAAGAAACTCAGGCCGACGGTGCAACCTCCTCCGGAACAACCGCCCCAGGTTAGAACCTGCGAGCCACCAATCGTAATGGAACTCCCGAAAGAGGAAAAGATGAGAAATCAATACTAACTCAACTTCCGATTTGCAGCTGTTCCGTCTATGGAAGATTTGAAAACCCCCGATGCCCTCTTCAAGTACATCACAGGTCATCCCGCTGTTAAAACCATGCTGATCTCTGGCGTGCAGACCTTCCTCGCAAAAGCACTCCAGAACGCACAGGCTGGGAAGGCGTAAAACGACTATTCTCGCTGACCTTGAAATCGGAGAGCGGATTATCGGAAATTGATTTCGTTTGGAATTTTGAATTTATGTTTATATGCTGTGAATGTCTGCGGTAGGAATCTTCACACCGAGAGGGCCATCTCTAGTCGCGAAAACGGAGAGTGACTGCGAGGATGCTGATTTTTGTGCTGTGAGTCTTGGGATTGGAAGGAGAGGAAAAATTGTATATGCTTGGGGTTCGCAAAGAAGAATCGAGCGCAAGAGAAATGAGAAATTGAAGCGCAGGAGCAATCCAAGCCTCCGCTACAGCCTCTCTCCAGATTGTTTATTGATTGATCAGGACCGTTGGCAAGTCCCTATCGACTCTGATGTCACCCACCTCAAAGGAAGTCAAACTGTTAACTTAAGTAGCGGAACAAAAACGAAAGCAAACACATTCAACATTCGACAAGGTGCTGCGGTACGGAGCTCGTTTAACCAGTGTTAAGGAATTGGTTCTCGTCCAGACTTGACCGCCTGGAGACGTACCTACCTCCCGTCCATTCTACTCCCTTTTCCTATTCTATACCATGTCTGAGTATGTCCGCATAACCTTCTACATAGCGAAAGCGCCGTAGCGTTGAGCTCTTTACCACTTTGCGGGACCTCGCTTCTCCCAGACGGACAGATAAGTAAGGAAGTTGAAACAGACACGCTGACAGACGAACGAACGAACAAACAAACAAACGGGTATACAGACAACGAGGAAGAAAGTCAGCTGAGTAATCAAACAAATACACCGAACCGGCCAACTGATTCCATAGTTTCGAATGGGCGCTGGCACGGGGTCCTGCTCATCGGTTCCACCCGAACCGAACCCTAATAATCATATCCCTTCTACCATACGATAGATATACAGGTTCGGAAGTTTACCTCATACATGGTAACCTTTTTCGCTCTCAATCTATACATCTGCTTCTGCTCCACAGAATAAATGATAAGTCTCCTCATCAAAGTCGCCGACAATCTGTTTATATTCTGTTTTTGAAATCACTGCAAACTACAGTTTCATCGACAACTTCACCCATTACCGCCACCCACTTATACATTGATTGAACAACACAAAACAGGCAAGTATTCTACATATTTGACGCGATTCTTTTTCTAATTGACGATATACCTATTACAAGAATATCTACCACTACTATCACTACGACATCTATTACAATGAAATACAAACGAGATTTACCAGTTCAGGCCGATGATGACTGATGAGACCCTGGCATTTGCCGTCCACCATAGATTTTGTCGTGTAACTTTGTCTCAAGTTTAAATAAATCAAACTACTATTCGACCGACTTCCGAGTGTTTTGGAAATAGGCAATGATGACATTATGGGTTTCGAGAAAAGCTTCACCCATGAATTCGGATGCGATATTGAAGAGCATGTAGTATTCCGTCTCACCTTCATGTACACACCCGGAGTTCCTGACAAATTCCACTCCTCTTACTCTCGCCGAAAGAGAATATGAGCGCATGGACAATCCATAAGCTGAGTCGATCACAAGCAGCAGGCTATATCATGGCCTAGACTTGGTTTCTCTGAGACATTCTTAAAACGGGATGCGAGTGCCCAGAGGCGTAGTCAGCCCAGAGAATTCGAGAGCAGTCGCAACTATACCCTTGGGTTCCCCGCCTTTTGAATGGAGTGATGAGACTGGCTTAAGACTGACTCAGCTATGATGCTCATTTATTGCTTATATATGAAACCTACCCGCCAAACTGGCGGGAACCGCTGGTACCACTACTAATGGGAATTCCGATATTTCACGAAAGTAGTTTTCTAGGTCTTCCGCAGATGAAACTCCGTTCTAGCTACGCCACTGCGAGAGCCCCTATGTTCACACGATTCCATGTCCAAGTCTAGGTCATTCCATTCATCATGTGAGAAAAGTCTAGTTCCCGACTCTTCTTTTGTTTCTCGCCAGCATTTTTCAGAATGAGAACTCTTCGCGACGTTCGAGTTCAAGCTCGTGCAATCGAGGGACTCTCTCGCGAAAAAGGAGAGGGTGCTACGAATGTTTGTAAACAGAAAAGTCGTCTGCTGGCACACCACCGACCGCGTCTCCGTAAAGAATAAGCACAAGACATTCGCGTGTTGTGAAGATTTCTCATGTGCAGATTCGTCGCGTAATTTAAGTCAAGAGAATCAGTGACCCATCCGTTCAAAGGTGAGGAGTGAGAGTTGCAGGCTATCACTCAGAATCACAGGGAGATTCTCTGTGTTCTCTCCATAAGGTTAATGATCCCTTGAGTGTCACGAGAACCAGACCCGGTTTTGATTATTTTTCGATATTGTTACAAATGATACGATTTGCTTGGCTGATTCGAAGTGTCGAAGTTCCCCTCCCCCGGAGACCGTTCAACCATACGGGAAGGGAACATTGTTCTCCCGGACAATTGATCGTTGCTTGCTCATAACTGAAGTCAGGAAGGGGATCTTTCTCTTCGCACCGGGGTTGTCGTCCATTGAACGGAGGATTGTGGTGACAGATTTGCCTCTTAGAGAGAAAAACGAACGTACGAATGTCAAGTTCAACCGATTGAGCTATTCTGGTGCGCAACTGAAGTCCATTGTTCGGCTCGATTCCGCTCAAGCGGGAACAACCCTGTCACTGTCTTCAGAACGTCACTCCCTTCTTTCCTCCATTATCCCAAATACGCCACTGTCAGGAGGGAGGAATGGACGACTCCGCCTGCCAAAACAGAAGTGTATCCATCATCTTTCCCGAACTTGATTCTCATTCCTGAAACTTACCACATGTAATTGATGAACAGATGGATGCCCCTGCTGCTTTCAAACGATGGGAAATGGAGAATCGGATCGAGGACGTCAGCGCCGACGCCATCTATCGCTTCGACGCTGTGCAGAATCGTGACATCCTCCACGCCAAACCGTGGGAAAAGGACAGGCATTATTTCAAAGACATTAAGGTTTCGGCACTGGCTTTGTTGAAGATGGTGATGCACGCCCGCTCCGGAGGAAAACTCGAGGTTATGGGACTACTTCTTGGTAAGCTATTGAAATTTGCAGCCTAGCTCTACCGTTCTTCGTAAGCTGCGACTCTCAGAAGAATACTGGTCATTCTCGATCCGACTGAACGTGAAACATCTCGTCGGCCAAATAAATCCTGTGTTCAGAGGTACTGGCTTTCCATGAATCCTAATCGAAATCGAGATGCCCACAGGAAAAGTCGACGCAAACTTGATGATTGTCATGGACTGCTTTGCTCTACCGGTCGAAGGTACAGAAACCAGAGTGAACGCTCAAACCGAAGCCTACGAGTACATGGCGACTTACGCGGATGCTTGCAAACAAGTAGGTCGTCTTGAAAACGTCATCGGCTGGTATCACTCTCATCCTGGCTACGGATGCTGGTTGTCGGGTACGTTTCCGCGAGAAGTCGCGTCCCGTATCGGGAAACGATAGTGTTGACCGAATAACAGATTGTCTCGCTGCATATATCACTCATGACGATCCTCTGTTTAACTCAGGAATCGATGTTACGACCCAGACCACAAATCAACAGTACCAGGAACCTTTCGTCGCCATCGTCATCGATCCCGTGAGGACAGTTTCAGCCGGACGAGTGAACCTCAGCGCATTCAGAGTCTATCCTAAGGTTTGCATCAATGACATGAACTTCATTTAGAGAGCAACCCCGTTCTCCGCGTTCTCGGTGGTAGGATGCTCGATGAGAAAATTTCGCTTTGCAGGGCTATCAAACGCAGAAGAACGGCGTGGCTGAGTATCAGAGCATACCGCTTTCGAAAATCGAGGATTTCGGCGTGCATTGCCATCAGTATTATTCTCTGGATGTCAGCTACTTCAAGAGTTCTATAGATGCTGCCTTGTTGGATAACCTATGGAATAAATATTGGGTGAACACCTTAAGCAGTTCCACCCTCCTCACTAACGCCGAATACAACACAGGTGAACTCCAGCTCCGATTCCGGTCACATATACCTCATTGAAAATCATTACAAGTTGTGCGATACCGAAGAAAATTAGTTCCATGGAGAACTTTCACTTTCAGGACAAATCATCGATCTGGGTGAGAAACTCAGCTCCGCTGCGAATCAGATGCGTGTCGCCAGCCTGACAGGAGTTGATGAAGAACAGTGTCAATTGAATAAAGCGAATAAAGACGCATCGAAAGCGACTGTTGAAGTTTTGCAGGGACTCATGACTCAGGTGGGTACCGCTCCATGGCCGCAATTTTTGAGCTCTCTCCGAAAAATGTCCGCTACATTGCCTCACTGTCTGATTCATTTCAAGGTTTTGAAGGACCGGCTCTTCAATCAAGTCAGTTGCTCCAAAGACCCTCAAGCTTCAGCAAACTAAACTACTTCACGAATGGGTGTGTTCAGTTGAAATTTTCGGTTGTACAATGCTTCTTACAACCATGATATTTTGCCGTTTCTGTTAGAACGAAATTTGTCGAAGTAGAAACCATATTGCGAGATTTCTCAGAGCTCCCATCTCAACCGAGCCTATGTCCGGTAACTAAATCGAAGGTAAGGGTGAAACGCGCCTCAAGAAATCAATAAAAGTGTATGTATATTAACACTCCGTCGTTTTTATTCCTCTCCAAAGTCGGTTGTGTTATGTATGTACACCTCTTAACGAATTCTGACAGAACAACTTCTCACAGATGATAATATCTTCTGTACGCACGCTGGCGGCGGTAAGGGGATCGAATAAAGCCTGGGGGAGCCTGATGTACGGGGGCTACGTACGAAGAGGCGGCTTTCAAAGCAGGTTGAGCCGGAGCGTTGATTATGGTCGACGCCGGCTGGGAAGGCGCAGTTCCCGGTTCGTTTGTGTTCACCGTTGCTCGGAACCCGTGCTCATCGGCCACATAATCGACGCGCCGAGTTATGCCATAGGCGTCAGTGAATGAGTAAGAACCCTTGGAATAAGAAAGATTGCGTTTAAGAGACATCACCGTCATAAGTTTCCATCTCACCGAGAATAATTTGACGACTCAGCGACGGAGAGGAGAGTGGCATCAATCAAACTCACCTTCTTCCTATTCTGCGCATCGGACTCTTCATGCCTTGTCATTTTAGTACCGAACTCATCAACCGTATTGAAGCCGAACTGGTAAGGTTGCGGGGGGTACAGGGCATCCAAATTAACGCCAGGGATAGTGGAGGCGTAAGAGAGGGTCTCAGGACGATGGAAACCGATTCTGCGGCGATAGGCATGCCTGTAACGTTGAGCGTCAACCAGAACGCAGCAAGCCAGGGTACCGAAGATCACAAGCTGAAAACGGAAAGTTCCTCGATTGAGTACCGAGCACAGTTTCACGTATCCTCCTGCGGGTCAAAATCACCACAAAATCTTTAGGCTCGTGGGCGCTCAGATATGAGCCGTACCTTGAACATGATGAGTTTGATGAAGTTCCCTGGACTTCACGTCATATATCTAGCTTTCCTCCGGCTCGTGTCCTTCAGAAGGGCAAGGGTCTGCGAGGGCGGACCACTACTTGAGCATCTTCTGTGCGGTCGCTCGTGGCATCGTTAGGTCACTAAGGGGTGAGTTAAAGAAAGCCCATGCTGCCTTCAAAATTCGTCGGAACTCTTTTGTTATATAGAAGCAAAAGACACATATGAAGTAATTTAGTCTAAACATCCAGTCACTCATCTGGAAGAAAGAGAGAGCGCGAGAGTGTCCTTTGTTCCGTGGTGCCGAATAGAAGGAACGAAGTTTGGGAGATCGAATATCGGAATCGGTTCGCTGATAAGAAAGGGGGCGCGGCTGCTGCAGAAAAAGGATACGGATCAATGGATTCTATGAGATGACGCGAAGAGTCGACTTTCCTCGGTTAAGGGTACGAATGATGTGCGATTCGGAAAGTTTTAGGACGCCGACGTAACCGGTTCACTTTACAAGCGATTCAGTCAATGAAAATGTGAATCGCGCAACCTTCCTGCAGCGGTTTTATCTGGTGCTTCCTCGCTGTCACCGACAATGGAAAACGGCGCTTCCGTTGAAGAACATTCTTGTCTGACACAGAGGTAGCGAGAGGCGAAAGTTTTCTGTGGTGCCTTGTTTGGTCGCCTGCTCTGAATTAATGCCATTACCGAGTAAGAAGAAAACAAATAGCTCAAGGAAGGCGTTATTCTGCCCAGCACATAATCGCAAGCTTTGACTAAAACCACTTCCTTCCTGTTGCAGAGGCTAACGATTTCAAAACAAGTCCCCTCCCAGTTCCAAAAGTATTTCCACAAACGAGACTGAATCTTGCTGCATGGGAAATCTCTCTTCTCCAACTTTACGAGATTCTTTTGAACTCCTGAAGCCACGTATGTCAACCTTGGGAGCTCGCTGATCATCCCAAGAGGGCTTCTTCAGCATAGCTCTCTGGCAAATCATCCGATTCCGCGGTGAACACCCTGCGCTACCAGAACCAAGGATGTGCGGGGCGGTGTTATACTGCTGAAAGCCGCGGTTTCGATATGATACAATGGAAGGTCCCAGACGAACTTTTTTTCTATATTGAAGCGAAGGTTTTGAACCGCGACTGGAAAATGCTGGAATCAACTTATTCATCGACGAGTGACCCATCAGACGTTTTCCAGATGCGATGAAATCGCATTATTCTCGTTGACAGCACCGCCAAGGCGCGCATGAAATTATGTGAGTGATATTGTTCATTGTATTACCATTGAATATCTTATTTCAATTCAAACAGAAGACTTCGGTGCCTTTTTCGAAAGTATTCGAATTTATTCAACCACCAGTCGGATAACCATGATGTGGGGAATGGGAGCAGTAGGAGATACATAAAAATCTTCACGTCGAAATTTTCACAACAATCCACAACCTAGCACAACTCTATCAGGCCATCGCCATAATCGGAACTAGTCTAGGAAAATACCTGGTAATGTTAACGACCGCGCCATGCTCATCGAATAATCTTCGGATACACTTCATTTGTCAGTCGTTGTTTGTATCCAATGCTCTTAGAATACCCTGATTCAAAAACTGTTATCGCGTGCTGGAAGGGCATCGCTTTGTCGAACAGTGGACCAAATCACTTTGACTAGAGATCTCATCGCCGTCTTCCCTGGATGATTTCAATCATCAGGAGGAACCTTCTTGCACTAACATTTATTGTAAGAGAACGTTTCAGTATTCGTAAATGCAACTTGACTTTCGTTTTTTCTTATATCAGCTATATACACGAGTCTGCACTTGAGTATGATTGTTGCCGACCATTGCAGTTTCCAACGCTGTTCAGATATCGATCTGTTACAGAGTGAATGACCCACTGAATTCCCGCAAATCTTTTCGTTACATGAAATTTCCATCGAACCCAATTAATGATCGGATATTCAAGCAATGAGCCACAGAGCCAAGTGCTTGTTCTCGATTGTAGCCCCTCTTGTTGCAGTTAAAAAAAAAGTCTCTCAAAGGAGATAAAGTCAGATCTCACCCAGCCATTCGATCCCTTCGAAGGACCTTTTTCGATACCTACATTGATTGCACTTGAATGTTTCAACAAGGTATCTAACAACTAGGATGATTTCGAAGTAATATAGGGAATTAATGTACATTTACCTATTCGGCGCTCGCTCATATTCCAACATCAAATACCCGATGGACATTCACCGGAGAGCACGTACTGCAGCGCGGATGCAACACGAGCTAACATATAAACACTGGCGAACGAGGCCAAGAATACTAGGATCCTGGACGGGTTTCGGTCGCTTTTTCCATCGGAGGAATTTCGTCCACTCTCGTTCGCAAAAGTTTGAATCATGGTTAACGTTTCTTTTAGGTTCACTGGTCCAGCCACGAGAAGCCTCCGCGAATTTTCGGTTACAACGTTGCCGTCGAACTTTTTCCGGTCGTCGGTCGCGTCCGCAATCAACGTTCTAAAACGTACTATTTACACAAGGCACAAAACTCTTCTCTAACAATAGGCGGAACACAAGTGCTCGAGTAGATGAGAGCAAACTTGGGACGAACAGATAACTCGAAAGATTGTTTCCGACTCTACTTTGCTCGGATGCTCGCACTTATTGTCGGGACTCGTAAGGCCGACTCGCCAGCTTTTAGAATGGCAAGTGATTCCTGATAGCTCGGCGGAGGCGTTTCTGACCTGACGATTGTTGAATAGGCTGGCGGCAGACTCCGGTGCGAATGCGTGGGGGTGGTTGCTGTCGCGTAGTCAGGAGCCGGCGATGGCGTTGTGTCCATGTGTTCCAAGTCGTAAAAGAATCGATATATGACTGCTATCATCAACGCGAACACGCTAAGCAGCAGGATCGAGAAGTACCTTGAACAGAACATACTTCGTTTGAGTTGCGGAAGCGAGCAGCTTTCGGTTTAGACAATTTAAACCAAGCTGAGCGATTCGATGCATCAGGGCGTTCTGAGAGTCCATTGCTTCTCCAAAGACTTCGAGCAAAGAATTGAACTTCGGACGTAGTCGAAGTCACATCTTATTGCCAAATCTGGTTGATAACTCAATCGTGGTCACGTAAAACTTTCTGGGTCAGCCGAGGGTCACTGAACTGCACTCTCAAATCACTTAGAGTTTATTTGGGCTTGCGAAACTTTTGGGATCCTTGTGTGCGTAAACATCTTCAGCATACGTCTCCAATGACGCAACTCCGGCGGCATTAGTTACAACAAACGTCTTGCAATGGCTAGCTGGATAGAACGATCCGCTCACCCTACTCCCTCCTGCTGGCTCCTCTACGAGACCGTTGTGAGAAATTCTCGTCGTTACGAATATACCGCGGAGCGATTCGACTTCGTTTTCGCCAGTTTGGTCCTTGCAACAGGGTTCTACTAAATTTCACACTTCGTCTCCTTGATACCGTACCTACTGTGAGGAAAGGGGCAGCGTTCGACATGAATCTTCTGGGCGATAACTTTACATGTTTAGGATTCAAGTGTAGATTCACTCACCTTCTATTCACGAGATTCCCGAGAGCGATTCCGGCAACGCCTGTTGACATCCAAACGAAATTAATCACAAGGTAAGTCGCCGTCGGACAAACACGGCCGCATTTCTGGGTTAGTAACGATCTGAAATTCAGAAGAAACTTGAGTGGCCGCGCAAACGTCACGAGGGCATATCCGAAAGGCGCTTGGCAGCAGAGTAGGAACTTTCTTGGACTGAATCACGGCCCAGTTGCTCCGACTCGCTGCTGCAGTTCTCAACAGCGACGGTGACGTCACCAACAAACTCGAAACGGTGAAAGTTAGAAATTATTCAGGACTTACGTTCTCGGTGTTTGCTGAGCTACATCTAAGCTGGAGATGGTGGACGTTACTGTTTCCAGCGATGCGTTTGAAGCCAGGTAGAAAGCGCGGATAGACCCCGGGTCTATGTGACCGTGGCACTCCTAGACGATTTCCACAAAACAACGATTCAGTCACTTACAAGAAGCTGCCCTCCGTTCACATACTCAATTTTGCAGGTACGATAGAATGTCATGGGGAAAAACTATTGCGCCAACCTGAGAGTTCGAGAAATCGATGCGGACTGCGGGTACATACACCCTGCCCGCAGGAATCATTCTGTTAGGCCCATGTCTTCCTCGCGGTCTCCGCTGTTACACTTAGGCTTGTCGTCCCAGGGAATATTTGTGATTCTTTGTTCCTCCTGGGAATGGGCGACTGTGATGCTGATAATTTTTACGACGTTGTGGAGAGCGGAAGAATTGTCACCAGGCTAGAACAACGCTCGTTCACCTGAACGGTTTACGTCAACGTTCACTCGATTGCCAATCTCAGCAGAAAGACGGATGCCTGCGGGCTCGCTGACTAGGTGGCTGGCGGGCTCGTTCTTTCTCTCGCTCTGACACTTGTTGGTCATGGAATTATCTGCATGTAGTTTCTCAATTCGTCCTGCAGTGACATCGAGTGTGTAGCGGCTGTCCAGCTTGAACTAAACATGAATGGTTTCGATTCGATTAAGAACTATTTTTGTCGACAACAGCATCCCTTTCTCGATGTATACGCGGCTCAATGAAGGTAGTCGAAGGGGTTTCCCCGCTTCGGATTCCCAAAATCCAGGGATAATGCACCGTGAGCTAATCCAAGCCCGAAATAAATCATTATCAGAGAAGTTCTCACTCGCTTTTCGAAGCAAGAATTGTCTACAAGTTGGAGGATTCGACAGCATCAGAAAGCTTGAGGAGTTCAGTCTTCTCCGAAGTCGAAATTGTCCAAGCTCATTGTCGGTGAATTTGAATCATCTTTTGACAGTGGTCTGAGTCGCCACAGCGATGAATCTGCTTTCATAGGGCAGCCGGTTCACTGCTCGGCGGGATGACCCGCTCGGCTAGCCCTCAGATAACGGTCACAACGGAAAAATTGACGTTATACGATAATGACGGTTATTATCGCGCGAGAAAGCAACAGAAGTTGCTCGTGTCACGTAACAGCAAAAAAGGTTCGTGTCGTCACATGAAGATCGTATTCTTCCAGTTTTTGTTTTTGAACAGAACGTGATTATTAGTTTCTCAAGTGGATGCTTTCATAGAGCTATTTGATGACCATTGTGATGAACACCAACGGTTGCTCGTCGCTCGAGACGGCAGCCGGAGAGCGAACCAGCCGGCGAGTCAGTATCTCAGTCAGCCAACGTTACGAAGAATGCGAGCATAATGGTGACTATATCATAAGAAGAACTGAAGAGCTTCTAGAGCGAGGGCTATTGAACAAAACGCTCGAGTTCCACAATGAAACCTCTTGACACACCCCTCCACTTCCAAATGGCCCGATTGACTCTTTTGCAGCGAGACGTCGAGCGAGCGAGCGAGCAAACCTGTTAGCCAAACGAAGGGCAGGAGCCGGAGATCAAGAGAGACGGTTGCATCGACAATTTAATTGGGGAGCTTTGATTTCTCAATCGAGAGCTATATCGTTGCTGAGAAATAGTTCCGGATACACGCAATAGTACGTCAAGATGACGTTCACCACGGTCGCTGGCGCATATTTCGTTTCTAAGCAAGCGATTGAGATTTCAGTGTATCGCGACATGAAGTTTATCTACCACATGCTGTTTCTTTTCGAGGAAAAAAAAAACAAATAAAAACGGAATCAGACTCTGAGAATTATCGAATCCGGTTTTGGGAATCGCTTACGTTCCGCGGGTAGCGCCAGAGAATAGTATGAATACCATACCCATGAGTGACGTTTGCAGTTTCTCAGCCCTGATGTAGTTGCTTGAAGCTTCCCAGAGGTGATACGGCTTCATGCCACTTGGAATCCTTGATCGATGTATGGTTTTCATCTGAGAAGACTCATGAACCGCTGAAATACTCGGAAGTTGGTTCTATAATTTTAGATTCAGCAAATTGCAAAGCTTGTCCGTCCTTGGAATGAGCAATTGAAGCTTGTCACTCAAATTTTGTCTGTTTTGCTGTGAAGATGACCGTTAGTATTTTCGTGCTCATTTTCACGGTCACGTGCGAGATTAGATGTTGAACAGCATTCAGAAAGCGAGGGTTGAAAGGGTGCGAATGATTTTGAGCTGCATCTTGACTCTTGGCTGAATTGTGAGACTAGATCAATGGGATTTCTTGGCTGGGAATCATTGAAGTCGGTGAGCAGAGAATTATGGGACGGTGGTGACACGAAAACAATAGTAAAGGACAATGACGCCTATCCGCGTAGCGTTCACGCACAACAGTCCTCCCTCTGCTCTGGCGATCACCTTTCCTTCATGCTTGAAAACTCATTCAAAATGAATACCTATGATCGATGAGAATCGAACTCATCATCGAGAATAATCTCTGCTCTGGCGACAAAAAGGAACTGTGAGATTTCTCGGACGAACAGCGTCAGTGAGAAGCGGCAACAAGTCTTCTCCGGCGATAACAACAGCTACCGCAACACGTGCGCCGCCGCCGCAGGAATGACTTGCAACTGTAGCTTATGTCACAAAGTTTACGCCCGACCGCCGCTCATGACGCAATGTAACTTCGAAGATCGTCCGCGGTGGCTGACTTCGAAACGATAGATTCCACGTCCCGAAGTGTCGACCGATTAGCCATGCAAGCCGATCTGGACAGCTTCGATCCCGACTGATGGTATTCGAGACGTTCCTTTCGAACCTTCCTCCCTTCTGATCTGATCGTACTTTGCAGTCTCTCTGCACGACAGGAAAGAAAACGAGTACAGCGCCAGTATTACATGCCGAAGCTTCCAAACGACGAAGTTTTCGAAATCGAGAAGCCCGCACCGGGAATCCTTCATTAATGCGTCATTTTTCCGCAATCTCCGCTCGCACGTTCTGCGAATCAACTTCCATCCGACCGCGACTTCGCGCCAGGAGTCAATGAGGAAGTTGGACGCTTCCCATATAATAGTTTGTCGCGGTCTTTTTGATTGCACATTTTGTAATTTTATCCATTAGCAATAGGGCGTCTTCCGGTCCCAACCTGCTGTTGTCTGAACCCTCACCAGGTTACATCAGTCAGGCTACGCATCGCCGCCGTTCCCCATCGACTGAACGTCTTGGATCATAACGTAGTCTACGAAACACCATGAGAGTGTAACGTGTTGTGCATAGCGGTGCTGTGAAAATGTGTTTTCTGTTGGTACTCGTCATGTTCAGTGTCCGCGAATCGTTGAGTTTACATCTCCATCTGTCCCGTGAACCTCTAAGCAACTATCGTTTCGTGGGACCGATTTCGCGGTTTCTAAATTCACACAAACGACAACCTACCCCTCCTACGCCGATGATGCCATACATGGATTTCGATATGTCTGGATTCATGCAACCGTCGTTGTCTGAGCTTCTGCAAATGGCAGCGTTGGACTCCACAGTTGACAGTTCGCCGACGGTTGTAACAGGGAAACCTTTGACCCTCAACGACTTTGGTGGTCATAAGTCCGTTTCAACAAATTCTCGATGGGCTTCCGGTCATCACAGCTATTCTGCAGCCTCGGCAGATTACAGCGAGAGCAACCAGCCGAATTCGTTCCACATGACAACGACTCTGCCAGTGTATCAAGAACCTCCGGAAGCCCCGAATTATCATGCGGAGCCACCACAGCCGTCGTCTCCTCAGACGTACCATTTCGGACAGCACGACGAAGGGAGAAAGCAGCCGACGAAGATCGTGGTTTTTCAACCGGAGCCGAAGTCGCGCTGGCCTCAAAAGCCTCCAGGAGTTTGGCAGGAAGAAAGCGTCGGGCAAAGAACTAAAATTCCTCAACACTCCCATGGCGGCTGGTACGGAAGCGTGAGTGACGCTAGCCTGGAGGTCCCCTATCGGAAAGAGTGGAGGTCTCGGCCGCGTCGCAAGAAGTCTCTCAAGAAATGGAAAACTCTCCCTCGAATAAAAGATCACTACCATCAGAATGACGAATTCAAAATTGTCTATGTCGAGAGCAATTCAGGACGCGAGAAACACACATCAACAAGCGCTGAAATACCGGAGGAGCAACAACAACAACAACAACAGCAACATCAGGGAAGTGTTGTCTATGGCAAGCCACTGAAGCAAAACGGCGCTTTCCCGAAGAAAGTCTGGAAAGGTCAATGGGATTGACGATACGCCTTGAGGCCTCGGAACGTTACGGGTCACACCAGGATGATGATGCCATCCGTCGTTGAGGCCTCAAGCACAAACTCAACGTCGGCAACTGTACACATGTTCATTGTCTCATTCTTAATCATCGTTGTTGTAGATGTCTTGTCTGTCTTTTGAATAAAGAAGGAATCATGCGTCAACTCACTCTACAACTTTCTTTATTGGCGAATCCAGTGGCACGCGCCGCGATATCTCTATAGAAGGAGGTATAGGACCCGTGATATCAATCTTCGTAGACGGTGCATGGAAGCCTGGCAGGAGGTCTGGGTGTCTCTTGTCCTGATAAGTCATGAGACGGTGCGACTCAAGTTCTTAACGAGATTCGGCGGGTGAATTTAATCCCTTAATTCACTATGTCGTTCATGAATATGTTCTGTTTGTCTGCCCGGGAAGAACAAACGGGAGAACATAGTTTTTACAGTCTCGTTTCGAGTGGTGTACTTCTCCTGGCTCTTTCGGGAACAGTTCTGACACTTCCTTCATTGATGTCTTCAATTTCCACTCGGATCTGCGTCTCGAAGGCGAGATTCTCTTGAGGCGCCGAGAACGTTATGGCTGGAGTTGGCAGTTCTTCGAAGCCAAACATCATCGAGCCGAATATACAAACTGCGTTGCCAATTGTCATGAGGAGTAGGAATATCCATGTGAAATCGGACTCCTCGAACACAATACTTCCGTAGAACCCTATCGCACATGAAACAATTGAACCAACACAGAAAGCACGAGTCACGATTGGTCGACGAGTAAATTTCTTAGCAACCACAATTGAAGGCATTTTTCGCGAAGACTCTTTCACCGGTCTGCCTTCGAGTTCGGGGATACGGACTTGGCTGCCGGGACGGGCTGAACGCAGTCTACAAAGACTTGGAATTATTGCGCTGATACGAATTGATACCTCTCGGCCGCGACAACTCTTTCAGGCATTTCCACGTCGCGGGCGCCACACGTTCCCACGTCATAAAGTAATCCGGTAGAGAGCATGTTGCCTCGGGTAAAATAATCCGCATTCGATGACAACTCGGGAACAAAATCAGAGCTTCAAACTTGAGAGAAGGAAACTATATGTCCGGCAGTCAGCACAAAGCAGCGACAAAGGCTTGATCGTCAGGCTCCAACGCTTCGAATGACTGGAATCAACCAAAAAATTACCACTCGATGACCATGATTTGATTCCGCTTCCAGAGAACTCAACATTTTATTGATCCCTCGTCTCTGCCGCAAGATCGTTTGTCAAGCTCCGAGAATTTAGGGCGACGGTTCCTCTAGCGACTTTCGCATTTCTTCTCGACATTCACACACTATTTCGGTTTGTAGGGACAGAGCTGCACTTCGAGTCGAAGCTAAACAAGACTGGGCTTCCATACTCGTGATGCATCCAAGGAGACTAAAATCACGCCTTCGGTTCCATTCAGATAACCTTGCGAGGGCAGGGCTACTCTTTCGAGTTTTTCTCCGTTCAGAATACATAACAAGGCAGGACCTACGTCGGAAAACAGTTTAGACAGGGCTTTGTAGGAAAGCGCTGGAGTATTTTCGGGTCGTTTTCAATGCTG
This sequence comes from Neoseiulus cucumeris, assembly GCA_021527715.1. Lineage (NCBI taxonomy): Eukaryota > Metazoa > Arthropoda > Arachnida > Mesostigmata > Phytoseiidae > Neoseiulus > Neoseiulus cucumeris. The sequence goes on from JAJSRV010000015.1 coordinate 1,515,208, forward strand.
GAGCAAGCGTGAGTATTGTTCCGTCCTTACGATGATCGATGATCTACACAATGGCGCTACATAGCTATAAATTTGAGAACCTCCGCTCCGTATCCATCTAGCTGAAACATGAAATTCTTCGCTGTGCTCTTTGCCCTGTTTGTGATTGTCCAGGCCGTCGCCGGCGACTGGGAATCCGAAGCCGAGGCTGTTTGCAAGGCTAAGGACCGCGTAAGTCTTCCTCAAAGTCAGTCGTTATCCCACAAAAATTCACAAGTATATTAACTACCCTGTATCTGTGAAATGCGTGGAATGAACTTTTCTCCAGAGTTGAATCTGATTTTCGTCTTGACTTTCACAGGAGGCTGACACTAATCCTCTGATCAAGATGCAATGCAAGGTCAGATGTACCAAGCAGGGAGAGATTTCCACTTTCGAGAACCTCCCCGACGGAACCGAATGCGAGAGAATCATCTTCAGGTCCACTAAGGGATCTTGCAAGGACGGACTCTGTCAGTAATCGCGTGCGGAATAAATGATTCGTTCAAACATTTGAGAAGTAACGAAGCTTACGTCTTTCTTCTAAAAATGATCCCGTTAGTTCGGTGAAGATTTTTATTCTATCGTAAAGCCTCATGGTATGGAAGTATTATACATGTGGAACAAGGATGAGATGAGCTTTTGAAGTTGCTCCTGCCAGTTTCTCTTTGGCCCTCACACGAATAGCCTAGATCATGATGGATGAATCGGCCACTTTTGCTTCCAAGCAAAGTTTGTTTATAAAATCAGAGGTGATAGCTCGTTTGGCAAGGCTCGATGTTGAAAGAACTCGGTCCCTTGGTAAACTTAGAAAGCGTCGTTACAGTGCGCGTCTTCGATCAAATCGCAAACATTGACCCGCTTGTTGAAATGCATTCCCTCTGGACAGAGCATTCTGATGCCTTTGCCACCTGTGCATTGGTAGAAGTGCTCGCAGGATGCGGGATCTCGGAACCAGCCGAAAGGATTCGGGCATCGGAACCCATCCGATGGCACAGTTGATCGAATGAAGTCGCTCGAGGTCGTCATGCCCTGTGGGTTCGTGATTTCTCCTGGTGATGTTGTCGGAACTGTGTTGAGTACCAGCGGTTCTGAAGTAGCGACTGTTTGCTGATCGGAGGGAGTTGGTGATGGATCGGGACTCGAAGCTGTCTGCGGCCCTGTCGGAACATTCGTCATCGCATCGGAAGTGGGAGTCTCGGACGTTGCAATAGAGGCTTCGGGCGTATCATCTCTGGAAGCTGTGGAAGTCATACTCATGGTTTGGGCACCATCCTTGGGAGTCGATGTCTTGTTTTCCGAGGGCGTGGTATTCTGCTCCGGGGTAGGTGTTTTGGTTTTCTGAGTTGGAGTTTTCACGCTCGTGGTCGTAGTCACGGCACTTCCGGTCACACCTGTTCCGGTGACTGTTCTCCCGGATGCCGCGAAGGAGGTGGATGCAGTTGACGGAGTTGCTGCCTCAGATTGCGCAGCCGTTGACCGAGTCTTCTTCGACGTAGACGGCCCTGTAGCACTCGCTGTCTCCACGGATGCAGTGCTGTCAGAAGCCCCGGAAGCGGGCGTTGAAGTTTTAGTGGAGATATCCGGAACGCCGGATGAGCTCCCTGATGAAACTGAATTGTCGACGTCGGCAGCTGTCTCACGGTTGGAGGAAGCACCGCGCGAAGCAGTCGCGGGGGTTTCGGAAGCCTCTATGGTTCGAGTGATCGGCTCTTCGCCATTCTTCGAGCTGGTCGCCGGAGGTGTAGCTTCTGATTGCCAGTTCCCGTCAGCAGGTGAGCTCGATTTCTCTAGACCCTCATCTGAGACACTGGTCCCTTTCTTCGTTCTCCGATTTGACGGCTCTGTCGTTCTCGTTGGGGTTTCAGAGCGTTGTGTCGCAGACTCTGTTGACTTCGTGGTTTCGGTGGGGTTGACTGTGCGAGTTGAAGTGCCATCGTTTTGCAATCGGGATTCAGTCGACTTCGTCTCAGAATTCGGTTCCGTTGACACTTCGCCCGATTTTGTCGCGGTTTTCATCGTCGGTGTTTCGGCGCCAGTTGTCAACTCGGAGCTCGAGCTCGATGACTTTCGACTCGTTGAAGATGACGATCCATCTGATTTCCCTCCGGCGCTCGTGGTCTTGGATGGCTCATCGCTTCCATTCCTCGATGTTGAGATGGCGGCTGCCGCAGACGCAGTCGATGATTCGGCAGGCGGAGCTGCGGTGATTCTTTCATCGGCGGTTTTTGCGACCGTTGATGGAGCGTTCCAGTCAGATTTCGTTGATGAGAAGAAAGCTCGAGTTTCCGATCCCGTGTCAGTGTCCTTCGACGATTCCGTTGGTTGCTGACTCCCGGTCTCCGTACTCTCCGTGAGCGCTGTCGATGATTGGGACTCTCGATGATCTTCGTCCTTAGCGGTGGGTTTCTTCGCGCCTTCAGATCTGGATTGCGTCGACGGCTCGTTCTGTGAAGTTGGGCGTACTGAAGTCATTCCGGTCGCTGAAAAACTCGGCTCAGTGGACGTCATAGAAGACCCGGTAGATGAATCGCGATCAAGTTCAGAGATATCCGCAGGACTGGTGGATTTTGGGGCTGAATCAGTTCGAGAACTTGAAGGGTATTTCGGCACCGTGACAGAAGTCCTACTGCTAGATCCATCCTCAGCAGTATAACTGTCCCTAGTTGTCTCACTCGACCAGCCGTCAGACCACGAAGAATCGTCTGAAACATCGCGATCTTTACTCGTCGACCTGGCGTCAGAATTTTCACTTGAGGAGGAACTCTCGGCGGTGCTAGACTGTCTTGATGTCGAGTCCGTAAATGGACGCGTTTGACTCCGTTTCGTTGATCTAGGCCAGGTTTCGGCGCTTTCTTCTGAGCTCGATTCGGTAGATCCGTCTTCAGTCCAAGAAGCTTCGCCTCTCGTTCGCCTACTCGGAGCTGATGATCCAGAACGGATTGTTAGAGTCGTTCTGGAATCGTTCGGAGTACTTTGATCGGCCCCCTGCGAAGCTGATTCAGAGCTGTTCTCTAATTCGCTCTCGCTTGTTGCCTCGCTCGATGAACTTGAGCTCGAATCCCCGGAGGAACTCAGGCCGGAATCTTCTCGCGAACTCGATGACAAATCAGTCAAGGTACTCTGGCTCCCGCCCGTATTTCCAGTGGTTTCCGACGGACTTGTTGATATTCCTCCAGCCGATTCAGAAGCTGAGGTGATAGGACCCGACGAAGGAGAGCCGACTGTGGGTAAACCAGCTGGTCGAGTAGAGGGCTCTGACTCTACGGGAGTCGATTGCCCGAGGTCATCCGTCGAACTTGGCACCGGGCTGGAAGGGTAATTTGTCTGCATCGGCGAACTTGGATTCCCAGTTGAGGAAAGATCACCCTCTGTCGGAGAGCTCGATCCATCTGTATATGGTTGATTCGTTCGCGCCGATGCACTCGAGGTCGGAAAAGGAGAAGTGACGCTGTGAATCGGGATCGCTGATCCCGAAGTGGACCGTTGAGTCGTGTGAATAGGTTGTCGTGAAGAACGTGTCGATAGACCACCTTGACTTTTGGAAGTTGTCTTCACGGTAGAAGCCTCGTCGGTTTGTGTTGCCGAATTCCCCTTAGGAGTGCTGTCTGATTCCTCCGAGGTCACTGAACTCGAGGCTTCGGATGAGGACCTGTTCTCAGGTGTTTGTGTCTTGGACACAGGGTAAGACCCGCCGTTGGTTGAAGGCGAATTGGTGAAGAAGTTTGTCGAACTTCTTCCACGATCCGATGACGATGACCTCGAAGACGGCTCAGTTGTTGGCGTCACTCCGATCGTCGTGTGCCTTTTCGTTAAAAAAGTTGACCGCTGAGTTGACGGAAGTAGGAAAGGGGTAGTTGAGAAATGTTTCGAGGAAGAGGAGGAGGATGAGGAAGACGAGGAGCTAGAGAAAGATGATGAACTACTATCCGCTGTGCTACCAGCGTTGAATTCGTGAGACGTGGACGAGCTCGTGTGACCGTCGTCGGAAACTGTGGTGCTCTGTCGAGTAACTTCTTTCGCGGTCGCTTTCGTGTCCGGAGTCGAGGGGAGACAGTTTACATTTGCGATCCAGTCACAGACATTAATACGGGGATTGAAATGAGTCTGGGGCGGACAGGTTTTTCGGTGTGGTTTCCCGTGAGCGCAATGGAAAAAGTGCGAGCAGGAAAGCGGATCTTCATAGTATCCGAAGGTTGCGGGGCACTTGAATGGCGACGTGGTAGTAGTCACTTTGAGAGTGGTGGTCGATCCAGGAGATGTATCCGTCAATGTCACTTTGCACTCGGTTCTCTTGGCGTCATCACAAGATTTTGTGTGAACATCAAAAACTTGTCCCGAAGGACAGGTCTGAAGCTCGGGGATGCCGTTAACACACTTGTAGAAACTGTGGCAGGAGATGGGATCGCTGTAGTGGCCGGCTTGGTGTGGGCACTTGAACTCCTCAGACGCTGTCGTAGTCTCAACCATCCGAGAAGTAACTCTCAACTTTTTTTCGCAAGTCAAATCATTTCTATCCAGGAAAGTTCCGGGAGGACAGCGTCGCGCTAACCACATGCTTCCAAAGCACTCAGCGAAGGCGTTCGGTCCGATTCTCCTTCGTTCGCCATTCGTGCAGAACTTAATTGCTTCGATGGCATTGACCGCTAGGGAACGAAAGGAGTGTTAATGACGTTATTATCGATCGGCACCAAAGTTTATCGAGCCTGCCAGCACGGAATCGTTGAAGTTCTAGATCAAAGAGAGAACGATGAACTCATTTTTCACTCGGACGAGGACGATAGACTCACTAAATCGGGTACTGAAGTAGCTTACCTGCCAGTATAGCGCCGACCGTGTAGAGCCACCGCATTGTATCTTGATCCGAGAGCGCCTTCACGAAGCAATAACGTTAGCTTTGCGCTGTGGACTTTATAAATGGATTCGAATGTGGGGTTATAAATTCACTCCAAGTTCGAGTGAATCGTATCCATAAATCTAGAGGTCTTACGAGCTTAGCAATGCCTATCACGCATAAAGAAATTTTCGGATAGTTTGCTGGCTGGACATCTCGTCATAACGAAGGATACGACGTTTGAATTGCCCGAACCACGTCATTTCTAATTCAAAATTTGCTAGAAGACCAAGAATAGAGCGTCACGCAGGATCATGAATCGGGCATTATGACTATTGCTAACGTCACCGGTTTAGCTTCCTAGCTTCTCACAAACTACTTCCGAAGCGTTTCGACGTCTGAGAGGCGTCATTACCACATTGCGCACGCTGGCGCGGAAGTGGATTGCAAACTTTCATCATTCATGCGGTGACTAAGGATCTATCATTGACGTAAACGAGAGAAGACTGAGGGTGACGACTTTCGCTGGGAATTAAACATCCTAGAGCGAGATAAGGGGGTTCGTAATTCTTTTTGAGGAATGGCTCCTATGGCAAGAACCCATGCCCATTGGAACAAGTGCGTATGTCTATATACGAGGGATGAGGCGAGTAAGCAGCGCAGCTACTTGCTAATATCTGACGCGGTGAATAACCAAAGCCGACGAGAGAGTATCTGAAGTTGAGTGGAAATCCTCTAACTCCCACTAAAGGTCCAGTCATCAATCTTAGCGAATCAAATCCATCATTCGCGGAGAACGAAGACTTCTGAATTGAGAGATACTCGCGAGCAGCGCATCCATAAGTGAGAACTACTCTAATTGGCCCCCTTGAACTGAGTCAGATGATATTCCAGACTCTAGGGGTCACGACACATTTTTTTTTTCATCTAAGGTTAGAAAAAATGCCTATACCTTTTTGAATGGAGCACAATCCCTGGACAAATTCAAAAGCTCGCTCTGAAGCTGTTCACGGCGCGGAACATCTCTAGACCTGACTCTAGCTCACGAGCAGAATGCCGCCAAAAAGACATAGATCAAATCTCAGAATCATGCATTTATGAGCATCAAACCAAATCGACAGTTTCTTCCCTCCTTGGTAGCTCTTTCGTTTGCCTGCTCTCCAGGCAGATGATTTGGATCGAAATCGTAGCAGAAGTTCTGGTTCTAATTCGGTCCACCTTGAGGGCCGTCGAGTGATCGAGGAGCATGAGGTTTTCTAGTTTCGCCAAACGAAATCGCAGCGTTCGTTCCCAAGAAGAGGGGTTTCGAGTTGAGAGATTTTGACTCATCCGGGAGCGTCAACCTCTCAGAAAGGAAAGTGGTATCCTCGACCGTTCGACGAAGTCCACGACAGGTCCGACCAGCGAGGTGCGCTGATTTCGCGCCATGAAATTTCCATCTGGAATCCGCCCAGCTTGGAATTTCAATCCATGGGTAGAGAGGTCTCCTCGACGTTCCAGGTAAGTTCTGACTGAGTGAGCTTATGTCGTTGTGATCTTCGGAAGTTTCGAGGCCTTAAAGGTTTGTATGAGGTTACGCATCATAATATTTTTGGGCATGAGCATCGTCTAGGCCGGCGGAAAACGTCTTTAGGCAGAATATTGAGGATGAAATGAAGGTACTCTCTTGAGACGGGAATCGATATCAGGCGGAATAAAGTGAGAGTGATTCGTGCCATCGTTGCAATGGTTCCAAGATCGATTTCCATTGAAAGAGTGCAATTCGGCAAGAGAGGTTCGTGCCCTGATGAGAGAGGTCAATAGAGCACATGTAGGCTAGAGGACTCCGTAACGTTTCTGATCAGTTTCCACCTCCTGGACACTCTGACCGCCAATAGCTGCCGAGCAGAGCAGCACAGATTAGAGATTCAAGCACCACTCATTCATTTTTCCTGTTTTCCTCTGGAAACTGTTGCGCACCTCAAGGATCAGCTCGAAAAAACAACGGTCCGACTTCGTACTGCACAGAGACAGCTCGAAGAGATCGACGAAGAGAATTCGCGAGAGAAGATACATCCCAGAAAGTTGCAACGAGAACTTCAAGAGCAGAACGACAAACTAACTGCAGACCTCAACAATACCCGAGCAAACTCGCGCCGGGCGGGCGGCGGGCTGTTCAAGGGATCAACTCCTTCGAGGGAAGACGAAGGTCGACGTGAAATTCCAACAAATATCACCTCAGTTGGCGGTATTGCTCAGATCCTCTCAGAGTGCCCGCTCTTTAGAGCATGCCCTCTAATTAGAGGAATTACGGTATGCCAGGTCTCAGCGGTTATAACGAAGCGGGGCCGGGCGGCACAAAAGCAGAAGCGAGAACAACCACGTGCCAGTGGTGGGAGACAGGACGATGACAGGAAGGGTAAGAAACCTCAACGCGGTCCACCATGGGCTCCGGGAGGGAACACAAGCAGCCGTCAACCGCACAAGCAACCCCCGAGAAGAGACCCCCCAAGAGGAGGATCAAGACCTGGAGGTCCTTCCACCTCAAGACATCGCTCCTATCGCCAACCCCAAATCGAGGCAAACCCAAGCTAGAAGATGCTTTGAACAGAGCGGCGACGGCGGGCGAAAGAGTTGACTCTCGAGCGAGAGATGTCACCCGAGTAGCACGGTACAAGAGCTCAAGGAGAATCGGAAAGGTACGCACACCCAATTATGATTTCTCAATAAATGTTCGAGTGTTGAAGATGAATGGTTGTACTTCTTCCAAATGAGCTCAGTCGACTACCCAAGACCGCAGGTTTTGAGTGGCTAAGGAGCAATAGGATTCCGCATGTGAACAAGCCCGCCGTACTATTCAGGTGCGTAATCGACCGAGGATCTACTCGGAAGAGGTGGAGCAGGAGAACGAGCTGCGAAAAAGAAGCAAAACGAGCCTACCGAGCAGCGAGAAGAGGTCCCAAAGGACTGGAAGGAGGGTCCCCAAGACCCCGGGAAGAGGGAGGAGGGTCCCGAGCAGCGAGTAGAGGTCCCAAAGGACTGGAAGGAGGGTCGACTTGTCATGATAGAAAAGCTGAATTCTATCAGAGGCAACTTGCTCCCCTACAGACCACTCACGAAATCTTCTGTACTCTGTCGAATATTCATGAAGATCTTAGGTGCCAAGATCTCAGATTGGATGGAAGATAAGGGATTAATCGGGGAGGCGCAGGCCGGGTTCCGAAAAACCCGACGAGGTGAAGACAACATATTCATCCTCACGAGTGCTATTGAACTAAGCAGACGACAGAAAACGAGACTGGTATATTGTTTCTTGGACTGCCCGGCTGCGTATGATCGTGTTTGCAGCCGTCAACGTTGTGGAAAACCCTTGAAGAGCTAGGGATGCACCAGACGTGGATGGAATTACTCCGGAACCAGATGCAAACTGGTGCACGGAGAATATACCTCGGATTGGGAAGACACCAAAGAGGATCTGCTTCAAGGCTGCCCTGCCAGCCCGATTCTATTCCTGCTATACATCGCCTCTTTGGAGACTCACCTACAGAACAATGGACTAGGCTTCCGAGTGATGAAACGAGGAGACTTCTGGAATGTTCAAAAAAAGAAATAACTCAACATTGCCGCTCTCCTATTCTCAGATGACCTCATATTAATGGGGAGAAACTTCACAGAAATGGGGCGATCGCTAGAAATCACATCGCGGTTCGGCGACGAGAGGGAACTAACATTCAACCCGACAAAAGGTGAGAGAGTGGTTTTCTCTGATTGTGAGTTCGGCATAAGAGCTGAGAGATCTCTACTGGTACAACGGAGAGCAATACCCGGGGATACGCACTATAAATACTTGAGGATCACTGTATCAGCCTCTGAGAACTACATAGATCGCCAGGAGACCATCTGGACAGACGGCTCTAAATCAACTGCGCGCCAGAGCGCCTTGGGGTTTCAACAGATTTAAAAACTCCAAGGCTCTAGGGAAGACAGTAACCGTTCCATCGCTCACTTATGCAAATGCAGTCGCAGTAATGTCCAAAACTCTGGAAAGAAAACTATCAACAGCCCAAAACGCGACGGGGAGGTACGCTCTTTGTGTCCACACCTATAAAGTGGCAAATGAATTCGTCACTGGCGAACTGGGCTGATCTTCCCTCAGGGCAAGAGAAGCTCAGAGCAAGAGTTTAACAGAGTTAAATCCATGCCGGACTACAGGTGGCCGAAGACCATACTGAATATGATGGATTTAACCGGGGTGGAAACTGAGGCCGTCCGAAGGGCACAAGAATTGTGCAGGAAGTTCAGATGAGAAGATATCATTCTGACCCACACGGATCAAGGCAAACCTCTCCATGTGATCCACGCGGCTGCGATGGGGCGAAAATAAACCCATACGACAACAGTCGAGGATCAACTCTACTTGCGCTGAGCCGTGCAGGAATCTTGAGAACCAGGAAGATGAGGAGCCACTCCGAGCCGAGACTAGAACCAACATGTGTCAAATGTGAAGTATACCCGGAAACCCTGAGCCATGTCACTTGGGTGTGCAATGAAGCATATCATGAGGAGGAAGAAACACTAAGTCGACTGGGACCCGACGAAATCCCTCCTCCGGAGATGACAAGCCACACCAAGAGGCTCCTGCAGCAGTGGGAGAAAGAAACTTGCAATATCCGCTGAGATTGCTCGACACTGAAGTAAAAGTGTCATATACGTTCGTGGCTAAATAAATACCAGTACCATACCATTGAATTTGGCCGAGATTCATGCGGATTCTGTTTCCAGGAAGCCGAATTGGAAAAGCTTCGAGACAAAGTGAAAACTAAGGGAGTTCTCGGACGTCAGATACAGGAGCTGTCGGAGGAGAACAAAGAAAACCGCGAGAAATTGAGAGGACTTCAGAAGGAGAACTGGCGCTTGGACATTGAAGTCAACAACTTCGGCGACTCAAAGTTGAAGTCGAGTTCCTGCCGAGAAATCGGAAAATCAGCAGAGGCAGATTTTGCGGGATTATCCGCAGACCGGGAGGGTGACTCGACGCCGACCATCGGTTTCCTCTGGTGGAATCGTACTCGAAGTTCCCGCCACTGGAAAACCTAAGAGGCTTTTGCGTCTCGGCAACGACGAGAACTCTATCCTTGACAAAACTCTTGAAAGGAGTGTTCGAAACCTGTCTCCGGTCGTCTACTTTGAGGGAGCTCTGATGTGGGGAACGTCGTGAAACTTCTCTCGAAAGCTGAATGACTTCGTACAGAGCCCAAAGTGGATCGAATATATTTGTGTAGAGGATACTCAGGATAGTAAATAGTACACAGTAAATAGTTCGGAAAAATCTCGATCTATTCTTATATAACTATATAAATATCTGGCGGAAATAAATGTCAGACCTACGACAGGTGCCTTGGCTCGAGCACAGAGTTTTCGTCCAAAAATTAATAAAATAGAATTCTCGTCTCATATTTGATGTTTTGTTCTCGTAAGTGAAACTGAGGTGCTCAGGTGAAATAGATGAAGATACTCATTCTCGATGCCCTGCGTGTGAAGTTCAATATACCTTCATATCCGTGCCTCGATCTAGATCCGCTTCTTAAGATAAATTAGCCGCATCTCAGAACGAACAGCATAATTTATTCCACAATATCTTCAACTTAGGATCGATGAATAAACTATGCTTCCAGCGTGGTTTCCGAACTCGACCGCTCGTCGGGGGGGAGGGGGGGGGGGGAGAATCCTATATACGCGCCTGAATCTTGAACTAATCCCAGCGAGCTTGCCCGCGTATTGCTCAGATCCCTTCAGAGTGCTGGCTCTTTAGAGCATGCCCTCTAATTAAAGTAATTGCGGTATGCCAGGTCTCAGCGGTTATTGATCTTCGCGTCGATCCAGCGGATCTGCTTCGTTTGCGTATATGGTCGCGGAAAAAGGACTATTCAATATCGTTGTGCAGTTTGTCCAACCCTGAGACTGAATGCCGATGATTGTAGCCCGTCCATCTTTTTCCAAAATTAGAGGTGATCCCGAGTCGCGCGGACAAGTCGTGTGGGCTTCGAGCCCCTTCCCACAAAGCGAAGTTACCGGTAAGGGAGGCATTGAATAACTCGCTTGACAAACGTCGTTAGGAACGACGATGCTTCCCATGACGCGTCGTGCGTCCCCATCCGCAAACGAAGGCTCGACTGGCGGCAAAGTTCTCCCCTTATTTTGATGAGCAAATTGGAGCTAGATGCGGCTTGCATTAACGGATTGGGCTAACTCTACAAGAGCGATGTCGCTGACGAAAGACACAGAGTTTAAGTCTGTGATGCTCGTGCATAATAGTCCGTCTCATTCGGTGCATTCCATGAGGATATCGATCCAAGCTCGAGTATAGATCATGTATTCCAAGCCTCGCGACGTAATGAAACGGTCTAGTCCTGCAATTGTGGGGGATTCTTGCTAGTGAGAAAGCAACTGGTTGCATGAACAGCAAAACGACGTCGTCATCTTTGCAAAATGCAGCGAGGCAAGTTCGCTCTCAACGGGAGCACGTTCCCGCACCTTTATGTCTACTCATCTTACCAATTGACCAACCAGTGCGCAGCGGTGAGGATGTACTTCTCGCTGATCAGAGCACCTGCGCAGCGGAAGCGTCTTTGAAGCCGAAGAGGTAGAGGGACCGGAAGAAGAGAGCCAACTAATAAATGGAATTCAAGTTTGTATAAACCGGACATTTCTAACATCAATACATTCGGCTAATCGTTTCAGATATTTTGCATTTGCCGCTTTGAGCAGTAGAACCCCGTTATAACGGATTTCAAGGGACCGCCCAAAATGTCCGTTATAACCCAGGTCCGTTATCTCCGAGTAAAACGAGGTGAGGTAGGAGACGGGCCTTGGAATCATTCCGTTATATCAGTGTCCGGTGTAACGGGGTTCTACTGTGAGAGAAATGAGAGAAATTCGTACAAACCTGCCAGGGCTGGTGCCCGAACTTCGCGGGAACTCCATCGGATATCCTCTCTTCGCGCAGATACGTTTTGCCGCATTCTAAAATGAGAGATTCCGCGAACATCGCTAGGTCGCATCGATGTAGTTTGATCTATTATGATTGAGAAGAATTTCTCTCGTCACGACGCAGAGTTTCTGAAATCTATCTGGACAATCGGGGGAGAAAATCTTTGTCCGAGGCTAGTGTGCATTCACACCGTTTCAACTCCGTTGACCAACGGCGTTGGTCACTGCCGCGCGGTGATCAACGGCGCACAGTGGGGCAAAACGGCATTTTAGGTGGGACAGTCATCACATACACATGTGTGTGTGTATCGAAGTCTGACCAATTTCTTCAATGAAATCGGTTAGCTGAGCGAACCCTTTAATCTGAGAAACTATTGATCGCGAGACGGGAACGTGAGCGCCTCTTCGAAACTTCATCGTCAGCAATTTTGAATCGCTGGAATATGTTCTGGAGATCATGTCAGCTTCGAAGCCTCATGGGGTTCCCCTTTGCGAGAAATTAAACGCCTTCAGCTAGCACTGCAAGCACAGAAAATGTTTCTGACGTGACATCATTACTCACTTTCTCGAGATCAGCTGTATGATCTCTACCATGAGCCGTCGCCCGCGTCACGCACGAAAAGAACCCTGTTTCTTGGATAAATCGGAACAATCAGACGAGTCCGTTGTTCGCATAGAAAGCACCGTGAGACCGACTCTAGAGGAGTTTGATCGACTCAAAATTGATATAAAATCGTATTTTGTCATGACGACTGTGCGCGGCTGTTTTTTGGCAAAGCGAGAGAGAGGAGGAGAGAACATGGGTCAACCCTTCCTGCTGCCTCAATCGCAGAATAATCGCCGAAATCACTCTATCATTATGTGCTTGGGTTCGGTCCGGCAGAGCTATCGGAGAGAGGTGGAAAACACACTCTCTTACTTCGGATCGACGAGTTTTTGTCAAGATGGCGCGATGAATCAAACATCAGTGATCGACAGGCTGGCTACGCCTCGGAACTTTTGTCGATTGTCGTGATCATCTCGATCCTGTTTGCCGTGAAACTCATAAGACCTCACTCAGTGGAAACACTGTCGATACATCAGGAAATTCGGCGATCGGTACGATGCGTTCTACGGCTTGGTGTTGGCCCAGATAGCCATCGCCGGGCTCAGAGACATGCTGCGCGGGGGCGATCTGTACACCTCGATGTTTCGTTCCTTAAAACAACTCACGAAGGAGGGAAAAACGTATTTCGTGGTTCACAGTGGCTTCGAAGCGAACGTCGTCATCTACAGAGCTGCGCAAGACCTCATTTCCGATCTTTTCCTGAACTAACTTTTTCATAAATGTGTCGAATCGCGTGAATCAATGAATACCTCATTTCCAGCCATCCAACGACGAGAAAGTCCTTCAAAATCGGTTCAAAACTGAGCTTTAACAATTTGGGTAAAAATCGGTCTCATTTTGTTTGGACCAGCCAAAATTTCAGATTCCCAGATCCAAAACCTCGCATATCCATCTTTCCAATGCCTGGTTGTCATGGTTTTCCACGGAGAATCCATTAATTCGCCCTGCGAATATATGTTATTGGGTATGCGTCATATTAAGTCTGTCCAATAGACTCCTGAACCCTGTTTTTCGTTATTTTCCCGAAGAGTGATAAAATGGTGATGTGACGTTCTGAAATTGAGTACGTCGACTGGCGTAGAGTATCGATATAATATCGCATCAAGTCTTCAAAGCTAGACATCAGCGCAAAATCGCTCCGTTGTTCTGAGATCCGATCAGTTCCTTAGATTAGTCTTCGGTTGCGGTGGCGAGAAACATCGTGAAGTTGCTAGATCGACCAGAAGCACACGAAGAACTTTTCCATAATAAGAATGCTTCCTACCATAGCGGCTTGTCTGGTACCACCGAATTCGTGTGCGCCGAGAGCGTAACGATCGGTCGTGTCGACGAACATTCCCTGAAAGTGAGTGGTACCTATGATGGATCCGCATGACGAGGCGAATAACTGTGCTAACATGGATTCTATTCGGAGATGGTCTCGATTCGAGCGGTAAATCATCCATGGATTCTGATTCGTAAAGAAGCCATCTCTCTCCAGAAAGAATATGCTTCGTCCACGACCGAGTCAGCACGGTCGCCATCCGACGTTCAATATCTGAACGCTGAACGCTTGCACCATGATATCGAGCCTTCAAATCTCTGAAGTTGTGCGGGAGGAACAGTTCAACTGCCGATATGAGCATCGTATTGCACTGTCCCCATCTTTAGAAAGCAGTAAAGATAGTGCGAAGCTTGCTAACGACCCAGATGTCATCATGAGTGTCTTGTAGCGATAACTCAAGATGTCGCTCGCCACGGCTTCAGTGGAAATAGTGGAGATCTCTGTTTCAATCCGGGGTATTTTTGTATCTGATGCGGAACGTGCCGATGGACTTTTCGATGCAGACTATCGAAACGGCTCTGCGTCAGACTTCCTTCAGTCATGGCTCTCAGCGCGAGCGTGAACGGCGACGTTTGAGGCCAGAATGATGGCGCACTGCCGAAGCTCCACTTGATAGGGGTGGGGGGGAAGGAGTCAAGCTTCATCATTTAGAGTTGGAGGGATATTCAATGGAACACAAAGTTGAAGATGGGCTTGTAGGAGTCATGAGATATGATACATGTCCGTCAGGACACTGGTAGAGGACGACCGAAAGAGAGCACTCGTTGGACCAAGGATCTCTGAGAAGCTTTGGAGGATGCCCTGTTTTTTGAAGTGTGTCCTGAAGAATCATTTTTGTGGTGGGCTGCGCGTTATTTGGAAGAAACAGACAACCCATTTTTAGAGGTTGTCCTCTCATTCTGTGCACACGGTATGTGATCTCATGACGCTGTCAAGGGAGGGCTTCAACCCGCGGCTGTGGCAGGGACGTCCGGGACCTTTACGCCTGATTCATCATTGACCGTTGGCCGCACAGCCACAACTCGATCTCGCTCGGAACGTAGATTTCAACAATAAATATCAGCAACACTCTTAACATCTTGCTGACATGGGTGCTTTTGTTGTGGTGTGACTCCTAGGACTGCAACCCTCTAAATTGGGCTTTTCGGCTCTTAATAACAACTGCAATCACTCTTGAGAGAGCTGCCATATGAGCTTAATTCGGAACTAGGTTCCCGACTAAGATAGAGGACAATATTTCGTAGGAAATCCGATAGCAACAATTTATTTATCTACTAATCACGCAGTTGGACTAGGAATATCGACGACCCACGTGTGTATCGAATGGACCGACAAAAAGTCAATAAATACTCTTCCGTACCTGACATCATTTACATCAACAAGCGTCTACCAATGCCCACCTGAAATCACCGTTTGCTCAAAATGCGAGATTCGCGGTTTTCCCAGCTAAGTTGCTTGAATGCTCAAATAGGAGATTTTCTCACAGCAGAATAGAGGAAGAAACGCATTCCATAGCTCTGGGACGAAGAATGAAGCTTGTGCACGGTCGGCTAAAGCGCTGACGAGATAACTGAGAAGAATCAGAGCGTCTCTCCAATAACAACGGAAGTGAGCTCGGGGATTTCCCTCTGCGTCTGAGCCTTTTCAGCCCGCGCAACAGCAGGCTCGCAGCTCACCACAGAGTAATCCAACGGAACACAACGCGTATGTTTCCAAATGGAAATTAGCCAGCTACGATATTACAATCATCACTAACATATTGGGAGCATAAACTGTCTATCACATTACCTCTGGTATTCACAGCCATTTTTACAAACTTTAATACTCCAAGGGAAGCACAAATGTTGCTTTTCCAACTTAAATGCTTTCGGAACCGTTGACCGCCACGGTGCCAGTTGCACATCTGTTCTTGATCTCGTCCCTGACATGACTGTCTTCGAAGCGGACGCGTCTCCGCTGTCGCCGCGTCTCTCTCGACTCGACATCGTTTCTACAACCAGTCAGTGGCGGTGCCAATAGGAAGCTCGAGTCATTTTCCAGAATCGACAATTTAGCTTCTCAAATTTTCGAATCGCTGTTTTTGAAGCATCAATCAGAGTTTCCATCCTGCATCACGTGTATTCCGATTTCTTCCGGTGAGGGTTGGGAGCTAAAGGCCTGGGAGCTGCACCCCACACTCTGATCCCTTGCTCAAAAACCCTCAGTGTGAGTTTGCGGATATGCACGCTTTTGCACAGGGTGCAAGTCCAGCCTTCAGTCGGTGTATGCACCGTAGCGTTTCACATTTTTGCTCATGCTGATCCGTGATTGAGAAGAATTTTCACAACTATCACATTCCGGGCAATGCGTATGATCAAATTTCACACTCGCCAAGCACCTTGTTGACGACTTGCGAGTCGGCGATGCCTTCCGTAAGAAAATCGCCGACTCTAATGGTTTGCATAACATGATTTTGCTTTTTCAAACACCGCAAATGCTCCGAACTTTCATGGCCAACGGCGTGAATGAGAATGGGAATGCAGAATGAGTCGAGGATGGTGAGACCGGATAGATCCCAGGCGACTCTCTTGGTTTGAATACCAAGCCGGATTAGCGTTTGCCGCTGTTTATTTCAATACCTGATCGTGGGGCATGATCGTATTTTTCATGTTCACAGAGTGGGTTACGTGTTTTCATAGGGAGCCCGTGAGTCGGCAAGTTCGCTCATGTTATGTATGAAAGATACATATATGGTATACAGTATCAGAAAATATGGGGCAGTCTGAGTGAAGTCGAGCTCGCTGTGGAAAGAACGATTGGCGCCGCCACTGCCTGCAGTTGTGACATTTTCACAGCGTCTCATTGAGGAAGTGCATACAAAGCTGGTGGTCACGAACATCGCCCCACCCACCGTTGGGTCTTTGGGCTTTCAGTGGTCTTTCTAACCCTCGCTGCACACGGAGGTTTTTGGGGAAGAAAAATTCTCCCGCGGACTCGATCGTCCGTTGAGCGGCCAAAGTTAATCGAGACTGATCGCAGTTCTTGCCTGGAACGGAATCGCGAGTTATTCTGTAGCCTTCAACCGACATCGGAGGACTAGCACCCAGCCAGGCAGCCAAACAGACGACGAGCTCGACGTTCGCAAACCTCGAGGATTAATGGACTGTGAACAGAGGAATCGGTATCGCTGGTCGTATGATGGGAGGGAGCAATATAATCCACAGACGATTCCTTGATGTGATAACCTTGGTTTCCACATAGGGTCGTGTTCAAATACAATACGCGCGCCCCGAACTCACTTACTGCTTAGCTAGCCAAGCAAGCAAGCCTGCCTGCCTGCAAGAGCTGCATCAGCAGCGCCGTGGAGCACCTAGTCGTCGCAACGTTAACCATGAGACCAGGCTCAACTCGCTCGGATAATATAATATAATCTATATTTAGAAACTGCATGTTGTGCTCCGGTAGAGCAACGCCGACCGTGCAACTATGATTCATGGATGAACGGACGGTAAGAGCGTGCGAACACCGAGTACATTCAAGAGTTCTCCCGATCCCGAGGTACATTCAGACTTCCAGACCGGTGACCGAGCCACCGACCAAGCAAGCGAGCTGATGCAAAATAAAGGCGTCAATGCGAAGTCGAGAAATTCTTGGGAAGCAAAATACTCACCTTTATGATGTACTCCACATTCGCCGACGTGGAAGACTCTAGTTGTTCGGACGACCATGGCTTGGAGAGGTTTCTCTAAACAAGTCATACTAACTCGATATAGAGACCAATCCCAGTTGTAATCATCGTACGTGCAAAAAGTTTGTGCACATCGGTCCCGAATCGATTTCCAGAGATCACGGTAGACAACCATTCCCATATTGTGCCTCGACGAAACCCATTTCATCGTGTCGATGGTCGAGCTGAGTTGGCGATAGTTGTTGGTCTTCACATAGGTCCCCATGACAAAAATGCGACACGCAGGGCACGCGGTCGGTTGCGAGACTTCCATCTGGCGGAGCATGTGCAGGAGATCCGGTGCCACGTAATGATCCTCTTCCAAAAACATGAACGGACCCCGATGGAACATCGTGATATTCAAGGCGTCCATGACTCGGTTGATTTTCCACCACCAATGATGCTTCGTCTGACAGAATTTCCCTTCTCGATAGTGACCATGGAGATCGGGAAATCCTGAATTTTGGCATCGGATCGCCTCAGCCTGTTCTTTGGTAATATCCCGAGGACAGTCGTTGGGATGATCTCCGGGAAAACGATTGGGCTCCAGCTGGATGGAGTTCGGGTAGAAAATCTGCATCATTTTTGTGAATGTGACAATCTTTGGCAACTCCTCGATGAAGCTATTTTCATCGTAGAAGTCGTGTGAGAATATGAGCAATGTTCGGTTGATTCCTGGCACGGTGCGCAGCGAGGCGATTAGACCTTCTAGGTAGGTCCATCTGTTGTGAACTTGAATGACGATCACCAGGTCGTTCTCTGTCAGAGGTCCATACAGATCCTCGTTGTGGATTTCTTGAATCCTATTCAACTCGGTAACGTAACTTCTAACGTAGGACGACGGCTCGGGACTCGGCGAACGTAACTGAATTTTTTGCGAAATGACAGAACTCGACAGTAGTGAAGTGCCATTGTAGCGCAGCTGGGACAGCGCCCCCGGTGCGCTCTCGATTTGGTCCGAGGTGTCACGGATTTGATACCAGATGAAGCACGTGAAGCAAATTGTGATGGTAAGTTTCGACAACAGCAGAGTGTAATTCCGGCGGAGCCTCATGCTAGAAACAGTCAGCCGCGGGCCGCGGGCCCGCTGCTGGGCCTTCCATTTGCCTGAAACATAAATAATTCATTATGCATCGCTTACACTCATCACGAACAACACTTGCAATAGTTCATAATGAGTGCGACCTTTCTGTGATCGATCATCTCGAACGACTTCACTCGTTCGAATCCGTGCTCGTGATCGAACCGTTGCCGATCTGCCTCCAGAGCTTGATCGCGTACTCAGAAGATTTTTTCACTGTTTTACCCTCGCTTCGGCCCTCTGCGGGAGGCTACTGGTACTAAGAGGATCTCTACAGAAGACGGTCGTCTGATAACAACGATCTATCGCTCGAGGGAAGGTTAACGTTGCTCTTCGGTGAGGCTCAAGAATAGAGTGAGGTAGTGTTGCCGAGCTCGATGAGATCCTTTGAATAAAAGCGAGCTCCATGCTCGCATTTGGAAGTGGCTTGACAATAAAATTCATCCGTCAGCTACCTCATCGCGAGTCGGCGTCACTGAGAACGTCTTGGAGAGTGGAAGACAAGAGGTTCATTTCACCGATGCCTCCGTCGGCATCTCCGAAATCATTTTTGTGCGAAAAAAAATCTGATACGGGAACTAGGTGTTGAAAGTCGCAACAGGGCACTCGCTCGATTACTCCCGAAAAACGGAAAGACGAAGACCTAGTCATAAACGTGGAGTTCGGGCGAAGAGAAGTTATCGTCCACAGCTTCTAGTCCGTTTCAGCTCAGCGAGTTCTAACGCGGGGATATATTGGCTCCGAGTTCCTCCGTACCAGAGTGAACAAACGTCCCATGGAAGCCGGGACATAAAAGTGGTCCATTCTTCGTAAACTGTTCAACACTTCCCTGGCAACGCTTCTTCACCCGAGGAAACGTACGATGGGCTGCCGGCGTGTAGTTCCTAGGAGTTGCACTCGGTATTGTTTCACAAGATCGAACATTACAGCACCTAGAGATCCACTATTCCGATATCGTGTATCACGTTCCGACTCACTGTCAGGTATCGCTAGCAAAAATATTGTCCGAGCCGACCTCTTCGCAGCGGAAGCTGATTCCGTGACAATTGAAAGTCGTCCCTTCCAAATCGCTTCTATTCAACTATAGACCCGTCGCCAGTTGCGGCACAATCGACATTGAANTACATCAACAAGCGTCTACCAATGCCCACCTGAAATCACCGTTTGCTCAAAATGCGAGATTCGCGGTTTTCCCAGCTAAGTTGCTTGAATGCTCAAATAGAAGATTTTCTCACAGCAGAATAGAGGAAGAAACGCATTCCATAGCTCTGGGACGAAGAATGAAGCTTGTGCACGGTCGGCTAAAGCGCTGACGAGATAACTGAGAAGAATCAGAGCGTCTCTCCAATAACAACGGAAGTGAGCTCGGGGATTTCCCTCTGCGTCTGAGCCTTTTCAGCCCGCGCAACAGCAGGCTCGCAGCTCACCACAGAGTAATCCAACGGAACACAACGCGTATGTTTCCAAATGGAAATTAGCCAGCTACGATATTACAATCATCACTAACATATTGGGAGCATAAACTGTCTATCACATTACCTCTGGTATTCACAGCCATTTTTACAAACTTTAATACTCCAAGGGAAGCACAAATGTTGCTTTTCCAACTTAAATGCTTTCGGAACCGTTGACCGCCACGGTGCCAGTTGCACATATGTTCTTGATCTCGTCCCTGACATGACTGTCTTCGAAGCGGACACGTCTCCGCTGTCGCCGCGTCTCTCTCGAATCGACATCGTTTCTACAACCAGTCAGTGGCGGTGCCAATAGGAAGCTCGAGTCATTTTCCAGAATCGACAATTTAGCTTCTCAAATTTTCGAATCGCTGTTTTTGAAGCATCAATCAGAGTTTCCATCCTGCATCACGTGTATTCCGATTTCTTCCGGTGAGGGTTGGGAGCTAAAGGCCTGGGAGCTGCACCCCACACTCTGATCCCTTGCTCAAAAACCCTCAGTGTGAGTTTGCGGATATGCACGCTTTTGCACAGGGTGCAAGTCCAGCCTTCAGTCGGTGTATGCACCGTAGCGTTTCACATTTTTGCTCATGCTGATCCGTGATTGAGAAGAATTTTCACAACTATCACATTCCGGGCAATGCGAATGATCAAATTTCACACTCGCCAAGCACCTTGTTGACGACTTGCGAGTCGGCGATGCCTTCCGTAAGAAAATCGCCGACTCTAATGGTTTGCATAACATGATTTTGCTTTTTCAAACACCGCAAATGCTCCGAACTTTCATGGCCAACGGCGTGAATGAGAATGGGAATGCAGAATGAGTCGAGGATGGTGAGACCGGATAGATCCCAGGCGACTCTCTTGGTTTGAATACCAAGCCGGATTAGCGTTTGCCGCTGTTTATTTCAATACCTGATCGTGGGGCATGATCGTATTTTTCATGTTCACAGAGTGGGTTACGTGTTTTCATAGGGAGCCCGTAAGTCGGCAAGTTCGCTCATGTTATGTATGAAAGATACATATATGGTATACAGTATCAGAAAATATGGGGCAGTTTGAGTGAAGTCGAGCTCGCTGTGGAAAGAACGATTGGCGCCGCCACTGCCTGCAGTTGTGACATTTTCACAGCGTCTCATTGAGGAAGTGCATACAAAGCTGGTGGTCACGAACATCGCCCCACCCACCGTTGGGTCTTTGGGCTTTCAGTGGTCTTTCTAACCCTCGCTGCACACGGAGGTTTTTGGGGAAGAAAAATTCTCCCGCGGACTCGATCGTCCGTTGAGCGGCCAAAGTTAATCGAGACTGATCGCAGTTCTTGCCTGGAACGGAATCGCGAGTTATTCTGTAGCCTTCAACCGACATCGGAGGACTAGCACCCAGCCAGGCAGCCAAACAGACGACGAGCTCGACGTTCGCAAACCTCGAGGATTAATGGACTGTGAACAGAGGAATCGGTATCGCTGGTCGTATGATGGGAGGGAGCAATATAATCCACAGACGATTACTTGATGTGATAACCTTGGTTTCCACATAGGGTCGCGTTCAAATACAATACGCGCGCCCCGAACTCACTTACTGCTTAGCTAGCCAAGCAAGCAAGCCTGCCTGCCTGCAAGAGCTGCATCAGCAGCGCCGTGGAGCACCTAGTCGTCGCAACGTTAACCATGAGACCAGGCTCAACTCGCTCGGATAATATAATATAATCTATATTTAGAAACTGCATGTTGTGCTCCGGTAGAGCAACGCCGACCGTGCAACTATGATTCATGGATGAACGGACGGTAAGAGCGTGCGAACACCGAGTACATTCAAGAGTTCTCCCAATCCCAAGGTACATTCAGACTTCCAGACCGGTGACCGAGCCACCGACCAAGCAAGCGAGCTGATGCAAAATAAAGGCGTCAAAGCAAAGTCAAGAAATTCTTGGGAAGCAAAATACTCACCTTTATGATGTACTCCACATTCGCCGACGTGGAAGACTCTAGTTGTTCGGACGACCATGGCTTGGAGAGGTTTCTCTAAACAAGTCATACTAACTCGATATAGAGACCAATCCCAGTTGTAATCATCGTACGTGCAAAAAGTTTGTGCACATCGGTCCCGAATCGATTTCCAGAGATCACGGTAGACAACCATTCCCATATTGTGCCTCGACGAAACCCATTTCATCGTGTCGATGGTCGAGCTGAGTTGACGATAGTTGTTGGTCTTAACATAGGTCCCCATGACAAAAATGCGACACGCAGGGCACGCGGTCGGTTGCGAGACTTCCATCTGGCGGAGCATGTGCAGGAGATCCGGTGCCACGTAATGATCCTCTTCCAAAAACATGAACGGACCCCGATGGAACATCGTGATATTCAAGGCGTCCATGACTCGGTTGATTTTCCACCACCAATGATGCTTCGTCTGACAGAATTTCCCTTCTCGATAGTGACCATGGAGATCGGGAAATCCTGAATTTTGGCATCGGATCGCCTCAGCCTGTTCTTTGGTAATATCCCGAGGACAGTCGTTGGGATGATCTCCGGGAAAACGATTGGGCTCCAGCTGGATGGAGTTCGGGTAGAAAATCTGCATCATTTTTGTGAATGTGACAATCTTTGGCAACTCCTCGATGAAGCTATTTTCATCGTAGAAGTCGTGTGAGAATATGAGCAATGTTCGGTTGATTCCTGGCACGGTGCGCAGCGAGGCGATTAGACCTTCTAGGTAGGTCCATCTGTTGTGAACTTGAATGACGATCACCAGGTCGTTCTCTGTCAGAGGTCCATAAAGATCCTCGTTGTGGATTTCTTGAATCCTATTCAACTCGGTAACGTAACTTCTAACGTAGGACGACGGCTCGGGACTCGGCGAACGTAACTGAATTTTTTGCGAAATGACAGAACTCGACAGTAGTGAAGTGCCATTGTAGCGCAGCTGGGACAGCGCCCCCGGTGCGCTCTCGATTTGGTCCGAGGTGTCACGGATTTGATACCAGATGAAGCACGTGAAGCAAATTGTGATGGTAAGTTTCGACAACAGCAGAGTGTAATTCCGGCGGAGCCTCATGCTAGAAACAGTCAGCCACGGGCCGCGGGCCCGCTGCTGGGCCTTCCATTTGCCTGAAACATAAATAATTCATTATGCATCGCTTACACTCATCACGAACAACACTTGCAATAGTTCATAATGAGAGCGACCTTTCTGTGATCGATCATCTCGAACGACTTCACTCGTTCGAATCCGTGCTCGTGATCGAACCGTTGCCGATCTGCCTCCAGAGCTTGATCGCGTACTCAGAAGATTTTTTCACTGTTTTTACCCTCGCTTCGGCCCTCTGCGGGAGGCTACTGGTACTAAGAGGATCTCTACAGAAGACGGTCGTCTGATAACAACGATCTATCGCTCGAGGGAAGGTTAACGTTGCTCTTCGGTGAGGCTCAAGAATAGAGTGAGGTAGTGTTGCCGAGCACGATGAGATCCTTTGAATAAAAGCGAGCTCCATGCTCGCATTTGGAAGTGGCTTGACAATAAAATTCATCCGTCAGCTACCTCATCGCGAGTCGGCGTCACTGAGAACGTCTTGGAGAGTGGAAGACAAGAGGTTCATTTCACCGATGCCTCCGTCGGCATCTCCGAAATCATTTTTGTGCGAAAAAAAATCTGATACGGGAACTAGGTGTTGAAAGTCGCAACAGGGCACTCGCTCGATTACTCCCGAAAAACGGAAAGACGAAGACCTAGTCATAAACGTGGAGTTCGGGCGAAGAGAAGTTATCGTCCACAGCTTCTAGTCCGTTTCAGCTCAGCGAGTTCTAACGCGGGGATATATTGGCTCCGAGTTCCTCCGTACCAGAGTGAACAAACGTCCCATGGAAGCCGGGACATAAAAGTGGTCCATTCTTCGTAAACTGTTCAACACTTCCCTGGCAACGCTTCTTCACCCGAGGAAACGTACGATGGGCTGCCGGCGTGTAGTTCCTAGGAGTTGCACTCGGTATTGTTTCACAAGATCGAACATTACAGCACCTAGAGATCCACTATTCCGATATCGTGTATCACGTTCCGACTCACTGTCAGGTATCGCTAGCAAAAATATTGTCCGAGCCGACCTCTTCGCAGCGGAAGCTGATTCCGTGACAATTGAAAGTCGTCCCTTCCAAATCGCTTCTATTCAACTATAGACCCGTCGCCAGTTGCGGCACAATCGACATTGAAATCGAGCAAAAAGTCATTTTAAATCAATATGATACCCGTCACAGTTTCGGCTTTTTCTTCTCCGTTTCCAGGCAAACACAGCTGCCACTGACCGTTCACAAAATCTCAATGTCGGACCGCACATTTCAACTGTGGAGCCAACAGCTAGCTCACGAGCATGCATACTTGCGATACGCTTCCGGAACCCCTCTCGGGAGGCTGAATTCTATAAGTTCTGTACCGTAGCGACTGCCAAAAACAATCTCGAAATTCAATAATGATCACGCTCATTCCCGTGCTCCCAGCGAATTACTTGATGTCAGACTAGGGTGGAGGAGATTCCCAGTCAGGAAGCGCTCCAAGGGATTTTGATAATTCTCCAAAGCCTCTTCAGGGAAACGATTACTTTTCCGCCGAAGGTTACGTGAAGGTCCCACAGAGACCAAACTCGCAACTCATCACCTGTTCGCTTTCCTCCCTTGTAGCCTCTCTAGCTACGAATGCAGCGTTGATACGAAGTGATCGTAGGAGTATGTCGAGGTCCGTTCTGGAAGGTACGGAGAGGAACTTGGTGTTCTTCGACCACAAGTCTCGAGAGCACAAGCCTACAGTGACGACGATCTTGGAGCCGTTAGTGTCGCTTTTTTCCCGGGATTTCTCCGGGGAAAAACAAGAGTGAGGAACACGAAATTCTTTCGATTCGGAAAGGGAATTCCGAATGAATTTAGTACGACACGTTAAACACAGTGAATGTAAGTTTCTACACTGAGTCCTCCTCTCAGTACTTTCATATGCTCAAGTTTTTTGTTGGAAGCGTGACAGTTTACCATGACCGCAATCAGGAATTTCCCCCAAACCGAAACTCCCTCGCGCATCCTTCCGTTCTTACATCCGTTCCGTTACGAGAAGAGATTCTTGAGCTGATACACTTCAAGAATCAGTAGAACTACTTTCAACTCTGATAGCGGAGAACAGGAATTAGCTTTCGGCGGTGCGGAAAGAAGCTGATATTCGAGATTCGAAGCCTTCCAAATGATTCCATAGATGGGAATTCCCGAGCGTTTCCGAAAAAACAGGCCTGTCAGAATCAGTGATACCGATCCTTACGTTACCAGTTGCCATACCTCTAACGACGATACATCCAAAGGAATGTAAGGCTTGTGAAGGTTTGTTTTCATTCTGAGCTCATAGGAGTGCTCTTCCTGCGAGTATCAACTACGAGTCGCTCTTTACGGGCATCAAAAATCTTCGCGAAACTCTTGTCACATGGACCGTATTAGATCGAATCGCGATCCAGAGGAAACTTCACAACGCAGACAACGAAGGTATGTTATTGTGTCCGATACAGAGCACATGAACTCCACTCACCATCGATCCGAATTAGCTGATACGCGGGTTAAGCGGGATTATTCCAAACACAATTCAACTTAGTCTTAACAAGAGAACTCCAACCGAATCTTTTCAGTTCTCTCACGAACAGATGGCATCGGTGCCAGTAAAAGCAAAGAAGTGATGGAGTCCGTTACAACACGGGCGCGCCGAGCTGCGGTAGGCCACGACAGTGGAACGTTGCGGTGATGAGGACGCGTTTCGATCACAGAACAGATTCATAATGGCGAAGCGACGGAACAACCGTGTTCGGCGACGGTATCGCTCACCTCGTCCGGGTTGCCTTCATGATTTTTCTAATACCCAGTTTCTTTGGAGAATCACTCTTGAGCCCTTAATGCTAGGCCTGTAATCCCATCGTGAGTTGACTTATGAGCGATTCGCACTGACTAGAGTCAACCTAGAGTCCATTCCGTGTCTTGTCTTAAATGAAATTTTATGCATTCTAAAACTAAAACCTCAAATTGGTTATTCACGGGAACAGCATTCGGGAAGACACCGAATTGAGCCCGCACAAAACAGCTTGAGACCAGGTGTGGTAGTTTGCGCGCGTGATGGCAATAGCAACATGGCATATTCCATCAAACTGCGCGCTCCCCGATGGTGGAGCAGTGGCAATAAGGAACGGAGAATGAAAAGTATTAGTTGTGACTTCTGGCTGTCTAGCGACCTCCGGACTTTCCGAAAGCGAAAAGCAGGTTGATACCTTCCGTGACTCGAAAACAACCTAACTTCAACGCACACAACCCGCTTCGCGCGTATTGACCACTTTTACCCACACCATAACGGTAAGCGGTAAATATAGATTTCGATGAACGAATCGGATCAAGCGAACCACGCGAGTGGTCCCAGCCTCCTCGCAAAAACTCGTTCGAGGACGTCATTCACTACGCCTGGTATATCTGGATACTTGTTTTACTGCAGCGAATCCAATCGTATGAATAATCATCTCAGAATCATTGATTACAGTGAAATTCGGAACCAACTTCGCTGTCGGGGATCATCTGAGTGCCAGCTCTCGAGCTCCGAGGAGTTATCTAGCCTTTTTTGATAAGGCCCTTGATGGGATGGAATTGCTCCAAAGGTTAGAAAGGACCTCAAGTTGGCGTCCGAGTTTTGTGGTGGATTAACGCGCGGGGGCAGTGATCGTGCACTCGGAGACAGCCGAGCATTCGCCCACTCTAGCATCAGGCCCCAAATCAGTTCAACTATATATTTGTATCGATGAGCACGGAAAATCTCACACACTTCCATCCGATGCAAGGCTTACGACGCGACTGTCAGAAGAATTGATTGGACTGCAATCATTCCAAATCAGCAAAGATGCACTTGAGCAAAAATTTGATTCCGCCCATCCACTTGTAGATGTTTCAACCAATCCGAATGACACGGTCGGACGAGGGAGAAAAGGAAGGGGAATTGCATATTTGCAGAAATTCTCTCCAATAAGTTCAATTGGTCGAGAGGAAGAGATACGGTGCAGCGGTGAGATTTCATGGAAGGCGAATTTGCGGTTGATTCTGAGGTGATCGCAATCAAGAGTTTACACGCCCTCTGCTCGCCTGAATAAGCGCCTATGAGAGGTCACGGTGTGAAATGGAATTAAATACTTAAAAATAAAACTCCGGTTTCTGCGGAGTCGTCTCTGTGTTCCGTCCTTGAATGAGGCATCCGTCACCTGCGCGGACTCAGCGACAAAGGAAAAGCCCGGAAAGAAGAAGCTCTCAATGCTTTAAATTTCACCCAGCTTCTATGAGAAGTATTCTATGGACACGAGGTTCCCGTCATTTTTTCCAGCTGGTGTCAGGTCGGAGCTTTTCTTGGGAGCTCGATTCCTGTTCTTGGTGGGGATTCAGCGGAGATTATGATTCGTTGGTTTCGATGTTACACATCGTCTGCCCACATCTAACAACACCTGTTCGGTAGAATCTAAAGATCAACGCTCCTTTCCTCTCACAAAGACTGAAACTCGACGCTCGTCAAAGTGGGCAAGAAGGAAACGCTGGCAACAGAGAGCAACAAATGCATTGTCCGCGGAAACTAGTATAACAGGTTCAAAGGCGCTGTTTCCCGAGAAGTGCAACTGATTTGACTTCAATGCATGAATTAAACGTTCTTTAAGTCGTCAGACAAACGAAACGTCGCGGGAAAACCAAGAACGCGCACCGGCTCTGTTGATTTCTAGAGATACTGACGTGAATCGAGTTGCTTTTCAGCTTGAAATGAGCTTTGCATTTAAGCTGCACAGTGCGAATGATCTCGATTCCAAGGAACATTTGATTTCTCACCTCGGATACAGTAGACGAAATCACATCGCCTTGCTCGGAACTGCCGGATGTATGAACGCAAGCAAAAGCTGCTCACCGTTGGGTGCGCTTCTGCCCTTCTATCAGGTGGTGCTCTGAGCTCGAAGACCGGGGCGCGAGAGAGGCCCTAGGAGAGGACTCCGGGTTGGGGCAAGGAGTGGCGCCAAAACACCACAGAGCATGCTCGGGAAACTTCTCAAATCGGCCAACGACGGTGATTTTTCCGAGAGAGGAAACAACGGCAACTTGAAACACAGGTTCGATAGCGTTTCTCGTGACCAGTCGACGTTTGACTCTCGCGTGGTTCGAGATCTGCAATGGCTGGCCCTCAAGCAATGTATTAAGATGATATGCCCGCACGAGTCTTTGTTGTCCGTTGCGGCAAAGGAGGAGAAGGTCGTGTTAAAAAGGAGGCATACGACTGTTATTCTCAGGACGAATGAACCACGAAAGTTGCGACTCGCCCGCGGTCAACACTGATTTGACAACTCGAGCAAGATTTCACCGCCTGTCGCCGGTCATCATAGTCGTATATGAGTCTGATGACAAAACTCTCGTGTTGACTTGTTGTGCTCTTGTGAATCGAAAACCGATTGAAGCCAATCTTGTTGACATAAGATCCTCCTCCACTGTTGGGCGAATTCGCTGTTGGTGTGATTCTTCTCTGAGCACAAGTCTTTGCGTGAGGCCGGTCACAAGCGAGTTTGAGCGTGTTTGACGTCAGCGATGTCAACATGCGCTCAAAATCAATAGACGCGCCGCTCAAAGCGGTGCCAAGGCCAAATCTCGAGCGTTTACTGCACGCAACTACCGAAAACTTCTCACAAAATATATTCTTCTGGTTAATTCTCGTGACATTTGTTGATGAAATCATTGTTGTTCTTTGTTTGAGTGGCCCACTGACCATCAAATATATCCCTCGAAATCGCTCCACTCCAATTCTATGACGGTGCAAGAACAAAGTCAATCCAGAATCTCGTGGTACGCGGATCTTCACGCCGAGGCCAGCCTGAGTAGGCAACGCCCCGCTTCGACCGGAGAAAACCGGAGTTCACCGGAACGACTGCTCCCATTGATCGATTCAGGTCGGCAAGGAAACTTTTCCTCTGGTTTGTCTTACAAAGTGATACCAATCTTGGATCCCTATGATACCAAATCTTCGTCGAATCATCACTCGAAGCCGTTGGCGGCCAAGGTGCGATGACCGGAGTAGGCGAATCCCGTGCGTTGTTTGCTGCCGTCTTTTGATATCTGACCTTCTTTTTTTCAGGATGTAGAGAACACAGGGGCGTAAGTTCGCGCTCCTCAATTGAATACTTTATAGAGACTCTTTTTGTAGGAATGCACTCGATTAACGAACGACAGAAAAGCTACTGCATGACATTTATATAGATGTGACAGTCGGAAATGGTTTGACGTTGTTCACTTTCTTCTACGTCCGGTATGAGCGCCGTCGACCAAGTTTGCCCCTCGTACTCCGATATAGGCGGAGCATGTATGCATCGATCCGAGTCCGGCAAAATGCTCAGATGTTGTCAAACATTGATTCAAGAAAAAGAATTTGAAATTCGTCAACACTGACATCAAGGTTGGTGTTCGTCAAGCGGATTGTGATTCCAAGCGCTCACTCTGAGACACGCAGAACGCAGCGAGATCGACTCCCAATGTAAGACGAATGTAAGAAAACTCACTTTCTTTCGATGATGATCTCCATCGCGATCGACGAGCATCCGAAAATCCACACGTTTCCCCCTACACAGCGAAAAGAACATTTGGAGTAGAATAATTGAGCGTAACTCTTACCCGAGGGCGTCTGCAGATTTCTCGAAATTCACTCACAGCTAAACAGAGCTTTGAATCGACAAAGCCATCGTCATTAACGCTTTCCGGGTAAATACATCATTTGAGAGGGTTCCTGAGAGTTGTTGCCCTGAGGGAACAGAAATAATCGTGAGAGCCATAGCGTGAGCTGTCGAGAGTCTTATCGCCATTCACGGATCGGGGCACCGCTTTACAGCCAGGAAAGAGAGAGAGCTGCTCTCAGCTCGTTGTTCGGTTCATGTTTCGGTGAAGAGTTGAACCCGGCCGGTGTGGAAACGGAAGTTTCTCTAATCTCAACGCCGACGGGTTCAGTTCTCCAGACCTCTCGAACTGCTTTTGAGCGAACGGTACTCCTGAGAGAACTTGGGCAGAAACTCATTCCGACAAGATGAATTATATAAGGTTGATGTCGTCATTGAAGGATCACGTCATTTTATTACCTCGGAGAGCTCTCGAAGTTATCCTTTTATTCCGGTCGTCCACATGGCAACAAGTTTATCGTAGAAAGAGCACGAAACAATCCGCCCGCTGTCTCTCCAAGCGATCCCGTAACACATCGACTCATGTCCCTGGAAACACGCAACAATTTCCAAAGTATCACGGTCAAGTACAAAAGCTCCAGCGTACATTCCAGCCACAGCGAGATATTGTGGATCGGAGGGATTATCCTTGATGCGCCAAACTCCACCACCGAGGTTTTTCTCCAGCAATGGCTTCTTCATTGTTCTTAGATCGAATCTGTAGATGTTGTCTTCATATGTTCCTACGAGAATGCTGTGTTCCGCGACATCTCGTTCGATTGCTGTGACTCCGGCATCGAATCTTCGCATCACCCTGCTGCCGCATACATCGGTGCACCGCAGTGTGCAATCATCGCCACCCGTGAGAACCCTGTCATCCAGAGCGAGGACCGCCCAAGTTTCGTATTCGTGGAGTTTCTCACAAAATAGAAGCTTCATCTCGCTTTCGGCAAGTTGAAATTTCCGAAGGCAACCGCTGCTGTAAGCTGCGGATACGAGATCATCACTGTGGCAAGAAACCGATAGGGCTATGTCGGACCGAAGAGTTTCGGAGGAGCTCAAAACCTCGATCGCGTTTTCACCTGTAACGCGACCGAGCTGAACAGTGCCATCAGCCAACGGCAGAATAAACTGGTTATTCATGGTGGGCAAGAACTTGATGTCCAGAACACCTGCAGTCGCTTTCCAAGTGTTTACTTCTTCAAAACAATTCTCCGTTGAATCGAAGAGTGTCAATGACCCTTCCCTCGAAGTCTCCTTGGATTCATCCAGCTCATACGTAGCTACGAGAAACATCTTGCGATCGGCACAAAATTCCACCGCATCACAGTTCAATGGCAAAACACGACGTTGAAGCTCTATAGCTGAAAAGGCCATTTCTGCCACTCTTGAGGATGAGACGTTCACGGTAGTACGGATTCGGAAAGTTTCCTGAACTGGTCACATGGCGTGGCACTTCGAGAGGCGCCAATAATTGACGCACTGCGCGCAACAAGAGATAGAGTCGAGTTCGCGCCGCGAGGCGAAACAGCCTGTTCGTTGTTTGGGGCCGACAGGCTGTGAGAGAGAGGGAAAAGCGCAAATATTTGAATCAATTGGTTTCAGCGGCCGGATTTGCGCAGCGTGCTGAGGTGAGAATTCGCGCAGGAATAGGCATGAGCTCTGGAAACGACTTTATGCGATGAGTCGGGGGAGCGTTTGCCGGAATCGGAGTATCTGAGATTTCAAAATTCCAAGAAAAAAGTCCGACCGACTGAATTTCGAATCCTGGTAGAAACGGGAGGAGCCATCTGAACTTTGAAAACGGAGTTTGGGATCAGAAAGCAAGTATCTGCGTCAAAAAAGAGACTGGGGCATCGTTTTCTTCATTGTGGATGCACTTAACTACCGTGGGCAGTCGGTTCTCATCGGGAGTAGACTTCGGGAGCTTCGAATGAGCGAACCATCCGATAGACCGTAGTGAGCTTTTCTCATTCGATCGTTTTTGTCTAGGTTTTTCCTGCAGCGGAGTTAGTGGGATCGATCTCTCCCAGGATCGACGCACATTTTCCCCAAGTTTCCGATGATGACTTCAAGATTCTGATCAGACCTAAACTTTTTGAACCTTGACCACAGATAACTCCGGAAGAAATCCCAGGATAATAGTTCTCCTGAATTCCAATATTTCTGTTCTCATGGTTAGTTCTTAGTTTAATGTACATTCAGTCAGTCTTGAGACAAGTAAATATTGTGCCTTCCCACGCGAGCTATGCTTTTGGGACCAAATACCTGTACAATATGGCAAAAAAAACAGTCCAAGAAATATAAATAGGATGGAGTCTATTCCTCGAATGTTATTATCCTGCACCGAAAACAAACGACGAGTTTTTGAAGGGGGTGTAGAGACAACCGGCTGGAGCCTATCGTCACGACAAGCGAGTAGGCGAATTTCTTATTCTCTCATAAAAAGTCTCAACACAAACCCAAAACGAATTCTCGAACTGGCGGAACTTTCATCGAAGTCTCTCGAGGTCGAAGGATCATTGGTTTAGGACAGCGACTCCCCAACTTTTTCGCGGCTGGGACCACTTTCCAGGTGACTGACCCTTGTTGAGCCCCTGTGTTTGGTTTTTATTGACAACAATGTACTAAAGCTCGATTCACAAAGGCAGGTCGTCGATAAGGGAAGGAGAATGTGGAGCGCCTTTTTCGCGAGCTGAGGATAACTAGAAACAAAGGCACACCAGAAGTTCTCCAAGGTCATGTCTCTGTGCTCCATTTCTAGAGCCCGATCAGCTCGTATCTCTATGAGATCCTCTTCCGAGGCCTCGTTATCTGTTAACTTCTAGATATCGTATGAAAAAGGATTGATGATCAATTCGTCCGCGATATTTAGGTCACCTGGAACAAAGTACCCGAGAATACTCTCGGATAACA
This sequence comes from Neoseiulus cucumeris, assembly GCA_021527715.1. Classification (NCBI taxonomy): domain Eukaryota; kingdom Metazoa; phylum Arthropoda; class Arachnida; order Mesostigmata; family Phytoseiidae; genus Neoseiulus; species Neoseiulus cucumeris. The sequence continues at coordinate 1,547,838 of JAJSRV010000015.1, forward strand.
TGGTCAAATGCGTCGAAATCTCGGAGACGATCACAGATAGAATCGAAGCATTTCCACCGTTTGACGACGACATGGTCTTCGTGAGCGAAGGGAAATCTGTCAAGATGTCCGATTCAACGCGCCGCCGCCAGAGAAAGAGCTTGTTTATGAATGCGTTCAATTCTTGTCTGGCACTCGGGATGTGCTTCCCCCTAGCTTGCAGGAATACACCCAGTTCGTTTAACAAGCTGAAAATGTCTGCTTGTTGCTCCGGCCTGATCGCTGAACAAACAGCGGAGATTCTTCAGGATTAAGGTGGCGTCGAAGGAGTCTACAACTCTTCGTACCCTATTCAGACTGAATAGACTCACTGAAAGGCGTGCCCGGACACCCACTTCGGGAACCGCTGATTCAGGAGAACGTTCGGTCAGACGAGCGATCTAAGATGTCTTGATAGAAGAACAGAGCAATTAAAACAATTTCGTTTACTTTGGTTAGAATGTACAAGATACGCTGCTGTCGGTGAATGATATATCTCGCTTAACAAATTCTTATGTACAGATTGCCGGCGGACGAACAATATTCGGGACGGCCCGTGTAACAGAACTCTTTTGCCTAAAACCGAGCTGTATCATCTCCAAGATGATGAAAGGGACACGAGCTTCTTGAGACCTGCTGCCCGTGAGAGTCGTCTGGCTCATATTGCGAGGTGCTGGCATTGAAAAAGTGACTCCAAATGTTGTCCACTGCTACTCCAATCCAAGCGGAATCGCCAGTTTCTAGAGAGAGCTCCCGAAGTCTACGACCAGAGGTTCTGGACAATCAATTTGTATATCTCCCAATGCCTGGTTCAGGGATGTCGCGATGTCTTCTACTTGATGGAAATCTTTTTCGGACATTGCGGGCCAGTAAAGAACTTTGGAGAGGTCCGAGTCCTGGAAACAAGGTCTGAGCTCAGAGGAGGAGAGAGAGAGAGAGGTATTGAGGATGATTTCGGAGACGTTAGATGGAGCGCTCCTGGCCATTAATACCTGAAGTACGCAAGGTCGAGCCTTTTTCTGATACGGTGTCCTCGATAACAGTTGATCCACCTTGTAGTGATACATTTTGGCACGCTCGCTGGTCTCGACGCTGTCCATGTAGTGTCCCAGGGTTCTTATATTTATGACATGCCTGAGGAGAACGCGGCTTTCGAATAATCGAGATAGAGGTAGAATGGAATTGTGGAAGCAATAATCCACTTCAGGGGAGGTCAACAGAAACTCTTCTGCCCTTCGTAAACTCACGCCATGGTATTTTGCAAGATTCTGTTGAGATGACTCTGATCCTCGTCCTCAACTTTGCTCGTGGATCCATAACTTTCGCTGTGAACAAACAAAGCGACGTCAGCACAGACGTCCCATCTGAGGTTGTGCCGCCATACAGGTTACTGAAAGAATTAGCCACTGCTGCTCTACTCACTTATACGATTGCTGAATAGAAACCGAAGACACTGGGTTCGCGAGGAGTCCTCGGGTATCTGAAGCTTCGCCCTGAAAGATGCGAAATCGGTTTCAAAGCCACTTTTCATCGGAAATGTACGAGACTGAGTTCAATCGGCGGAGCCGCAGGTCAGTACTCGAGAGAGAACCTGTGCCAAAGCTGCAGGTGGTAGCTAAGATAAATTGTCACGGGTTGTCACATCACACATAAATCTCAGACTCGGGGAGCAATGTTACGCCCCCACACAAAGTTCAGCTGTTTTCATCAGCTAACGACTGCTGTTTTTTCGATCCCGGGAGATTTGACATAGAAATCCGATGGAAACCTCTTCAGTGAAGATACAGATGAGCGACTTCCAGCACGGCATCACGAAACTTTCGAAAGGAACGAATGACAGCTTTACCGAATCCCGTTGAACTCTTGATAATTACTCATGCGGATAATCCTTAACAGATTGATATTTATCAATTTATCTCACCTGAGCGTTATTGTCTTCACCACAGCAACAGTTCCCCATGTTTTTCGGGGCTGCTGAGATCCCTGACCCGCCGGTCAAAGACTTCTTCGAGTATTTTGAAGATTGTCTATGCCCTACGACGAAACTTCAACCGCACAGAAACTTTGCTTGCCAGCAGCTGGGAATGTAAACATTGGGACGCTAACGTCTGGGTCGAACGTGCTGCGCGTCGTATGTAAACAAATGCTCCAGAACCGAAACCATACTAAATCAGGACCACCGTAATCAGGAGGGAGAAGCCGGAAAATTATCCTAAAGGTTATTCATTGGTGAGTCTACCTAATGAATAAGATCCGAGGTGCGGGATGTCGAAGGAATTCGTTCAGAGCTCGGCTTTTCCGCCGGTCTGACTCGTTCAGCTCTTAGCGCCAGGGTAGGTGACCGAATCTCGAGCGTGCGTTCAGCGTAGACGCCGAGGAAACACGCGCGTGGTGCTGATATGCGGCATCTTTTACGAGTTGTAAGATCACCAATAAGATCTCGTCTGATCCACGGCAGCGTCTGGTAAGAATAAGGACGTCTATCGCTATCGCGGAGAATTACAGGGTTGTACAGCTGCGTCGTGGGAGTTCGCGATACTTCGTCACGCCGTACGAGTCGACCCCGCGCGGACTGCTTTCCGAAGCGAGCTCTAACGACAGAAGTTTGTCGCTTGGCCTCAGATTATTACGAAGAGAAATATTTGGAGACAGCGACACCGCTTCACAATGTCTTCAGCCGCTTTGCATGTAGTCAAGTTAAGTCGAGTTCCTGGTCATCGCCTACTATGGACATTAGCCAGGCCGACGACTCACCAAACAAGATCGAGTCCGCCATGCGTCCCCGTTCCTGTGCGTCCCATGGTTGTCCAGAAAAAAGTGGCTCTCCCAAGCACGCTTTATCGAGCGTTCAGCACTGCGGCTAAGGAGAGCGAAGAATACCACAACATCATACAGAATTCGGAGAAGGCTTCGACAGAAAGCGAAAAGCATGACTTCCAAGCCGAGACGAGGATGCTATTGGATATCGTTGCGAAGAGTCTCTACTCCGATAAAGACATATTCGTCAGGGAGCTCATCTCGAACGCTTCGGACGCCTTAGAAAAGTTCAGGTGAGAGAAGGTTTCCCTTTTTACATCCTCGCGAGCTCCAAAACAGCAGTGGAGCTCTTGGAAGAAGTGTTACATTACGAAAATCTAGGATATTAATGAGAGACTCAATCCTTCAGGTACTTGAGGCTCACCGAAATAGCAGGGAACCATGTGGCCCAAGAGGCACCCCTGGAAATACATATTGCAACAGACAAACAGAACCGGACTTTTACCATCCAAGATACAGGTGAGCGGCTTTGTCCGGCGAGCCGAAAAACTGGAGGAAGAAGATGCGAAGGAAGAACTTAAAGTTCCATTCGCGCATGGCTAACGAAGGGAATTATTACAGGAATTGGAATGACTCGCGAAGAGATGATTAGATGCCTGGGAACGATAGCTCGATCCGGATCAAAAGAATTCCTCAAGGAAAATCTAGGCAAAGGAAATACTGACTCGATCATCGGTCAATTCGGCGTGGGCTTCTACTCAGCCTTCATGGTAGCGGACAAAGTCGAAGTGTTTTCAAAGAGTCGCAAGAGCGACAAGGCCTACAAATGGACCAGCGATGGAGACGGGTCATACGAAATCACCGAGGCTGAAGGGGTGCAGGAAGGAACTAAGATCGTACTGCATCTCAAAGTCGACTCTCGAGAGTTTTCCGACGAGGACAAAGTCCGGGAGATCATTCGCAAGTTCAGTAATTTCGTTGGCAGTCCAATTTACTGCAACGGCAAAAAAGCCAATCAATTACAAGCTATCTGGCTCATGGACCCCAAAGATGTCACGAAGGAAATGCACAACGAGTTCTACAGGTGAGATCATTGCTATATGATGTTTTGGCCGGACTTGGCGAATAGTGCATCGTTTTCCTCCATAGTTTCCAACAGGCAGCGACGTATCACAGAATAATCTCTTGACTTTCCACCAGATTTACATCAGGAGCTTACGACAGTCCCCGGTTTACTTTGCACTTCAAAACAGATGTTCCTCTGCAGTTGAGCACATTATTGTATGTCCCAGAGAGCAAACCTGGCATGTTCGAAATGAGCCGTGATACAGAGAGCGGAGTTGCCCTGTATTCTAGGTGAGTGAAGTATCCTTGGAATCGTCAACGGTTAACTCATCCAGGCACATTTCACAGCAATATTGAACAATGGCTGAATCGATGATGTTCTTGATTCAATATTCTCTCTCCTATGTCCACAGAAAAGTCCTGATCAAGCAAAAAGCCGAGATACTCCCAAAATGGCTCCGTTTTGTGAAAGGCTGCGTCGACTCCGAAGACATCCCTCTGAATTTATCTCGCGAACTCCTCCAGGATTCCGCTCTGATTCGCAAGATCAGGAGTCTCATAACTTCGAAACTGGTCCGACTCCTGCAGGATAGCATGAAGAAAGACGCTGCTTCGTACGAGGAGTTCTACACTAACTACAACGTTTTCCTGAAAGAGGGAATCCTGGCCTCAAACGACCAATCTGAGAAAGAAGACATCGCGAAGCTGTTACAATTCGAGAGTTCAACTCTCGAGCCTGGTCAGAAAACCTCAATCACTGATTACCTCGGTCGGATGAAGGAAGGCCAAAAGGACATTTATTATCTGGCTGCACCAAGCAGGCAACTGGCCGAAAACTCGCCGTACTTCGAGGGTGTCAAGAAGAAAGACGTCGAAGTGCTCTTCTGTTACCAACCTTACGACGAGCTCGTGCTCGTGCAACTGCGCAATTTCAAGAGTAAAGCTGTGATCTCCGTAGAAAAAGAAATGCGGCGCGATGCCGAGACAGAACCGGTGGTGACAGAGTCCATGAAACAATTATCTGAGTGGCTGAAGACTACCCTCCAGCCTCGAGTGCATAAAGTCAAGATCACCGGCAGACTCAGCGAACATCCTTGTCTGATCTCTGTGGAAGAGATGGCTGCAGCGAGACATTTCGTCAAAACATCTCTGTCTCAGTTCAGCGAGGACGACCGTTATAAACTACTCGAACCCACGCTGGAACTGAACCCGACCCACAGCATTATCATGAAGTTGACAGCACTAAAAGACTCAAACCCGCAACTGGCCAAAAAGCTGGCGGAACAGCTGTTCTATAATGCCATGGTTTCGGCCGGTCTCGTTGACGACCCCAGAACAGTAACTGCTGGCCTGAATAGTCTTTTGAACGAATTGTTGGAGAAACACTAACTTCCCGGGAAGCAGCCATCTCAAATGTAACCATGTATCGAAAGTAATTCTTTGTTGAATGCTGACTCCCGGAAGCTGCCGATTTCAAAAGCAAATATGCATGGCAAATCTATGTCTAGATAGGACTTTTTTTGTATAACGAGAGTGTGGCAGAGGATTCCACGATTTGGTAGTATCCTGCGGTTGTATGTAAGATTCGATGGATCATACGATAAGCGATGTAGCGATGTGAATAGAGCAATGACAAGACACAAATTAGGAATAAATCTTGTTTTCCAACGTTACTGAAATCTGCGTTTTGATTCTAGGCGCCTGCAAGATGCCAATGACGCAAAGAACACCAATCCTGCACTCGAGAAATCCTACGAGGTAGTAACCTCTTACATTTCCCCACTTTTCACAAGAACATACCTAGCACCATTGATGAAAGCAACACGTACTCTGAACGAATTTTACGAATTTAGCTGCCGATACGTTTTGAGTTACGTTAGAGTTTAGAATCCAAGATCCGTTATCTGAATCATTGATCTAATGTGGATGTCATCTGTCTAGGTTGACATGTCTGAATACCCTCGAGAACTTGTGCGTAACTTCAGCATAATTGCGCACATAGATCACGGCAAGAGCACGCTCTCTGATAGGTTGTTGGAGTACACGGGCACCATAACCAGAAGCTCTGACAACAAGCAGGTTGGGCATCGAGTGGAACTTCATTGCGACGACCAGAATAAGCCTCCTATCTTACGCCGAATCCGGATACTGACATTGATGATTTCGTTTAAGGTACTGGACAAACTACAAGTAGAGCGGGAGCGCGGCATAACCGTTAAAGCTCAAAGCGCTTCGATGTTCCAAGAGAAAGATGGGAAGCGTTACCTGTTGAACCTCATCGATACACCGGTACCTAATTGAAGTTTGACGAATCGTGGAACTGCATATGGTTCTTAGTTCCCATAGTAAATCACCTCAAGCGCTGAAATGTTCTAGGGCCACGTCGACTTCAGCTATGAAGTCCAGCGATCTTTAGTTGCGTGTGAAGGTGCGATACTACTCATCGACGCGAATCAAGGCATACAGGTAGGTCTCTAGCTGGATCGGACGCAGTGTTCGTGAGGCTTCGCTCATCACGCAAGATCCAAAAATCAAGATACTCTCTTAGATTCCAGGCCCAAACTGTTTCAAATTTCAATCTCGCATTCTGCTCCGAGCTCTTCATTTTGCCCGTTCTGAACAAAATTGACTTGAAAAATGCTAAGATAGAAGAGTCTTGTCGTCAAATACAGAATTTGTTCGGCTACACACCGGATGAAGTCTTCAGGGTATCGGCCAAAGTCGGAATCGGAATACCCCAACTAGTTGATGGCATTATAGAGAAAATACCACCGTAAGTTCGGGATATACAAATCATGAGATCGAACAATATTGTGCGGCTGAAAAAGCAATTCCTCGTTTCTTGCTCGGGGCTGAAAGAGTTCCGCATCAATATTGATTGTCGCGCAGACGTCTGATGATCAAACTTATTTTTCAGACCCAATGGAGATATCCAGTCTCCTTTCCGAGCTCTCCTTATCGACTCCTGGTTTGACAAATATCGAGGTGTAATTGCGCTCATCGTTATTAAGGATGGAAGCCTGAAAGTCGGTGATGAGTTCTTGAGCCACAAAACGAAACAATCTTACACCGCCCGAGAACTCGGCATCATGTTCCCGGGGGAAACTCCGGTAAAAGAACTGTGAGTCCTGATAACCTGAGCGAGATGAATCCCGACCGTCGCGCGTACGCACCAATCTCCGATCGAATTTCACCAAGAGTTTCTCCGTCCAATTTCCAGCTTCGCGGGCCAGACCGGTTACTTGATCACCAACTTGAAAGCATCGTCAGAAGCTCACATAGGAGACACGTTACACTCCAAGGCTATAAGTCCGGGAAGTCTCGTGACGTTGCCAACGGTGCAACGGTCGAATCCCATGGTGTTCGCGGGTAAGAAAAGGTTCCCCGGCTTCGTGAGGAGGAAGTTCGAGCTGGTTCATTCTACATTCTGAGGATGAAAACCCTCGAACTCGGAAACCGATTTGTTCCAGGCGTCTACCCCGAAGACCAGAGTAAAAACTCCGAATTGAGGAGCGCTATAGAGCGCTTAGTACTCAATGATAATTCAGTTAAAGTCAGCTTGGAATCGAGTCCCGCGTTGGGACAGGGATGGAGACTCGGATTTTTGGGTGTGTGCTTCTGCTGATCCCTGAGTTACTGATTTCTGCCGAGTCGACGGACGAGTATAAGGATGTGGATTCCCTTGATTCTCGAGGTTTTCAAGATAAAAATTTCGACAGGTTTGTTGCACATGGATGTTTTCTGCCAACGGCTTGACCAAGAGTTCGATGCTCAAGTGATCGTGACTTCCCCAAGCGTTACTTACAAAGTAAGCTCGGTTTTTATGCTCCAGTTTTTTTGATTGTCAGTGTCAATCAAGCATTTATGGGAGCGGGTCTTGACTCTAAGCCGAACGCTTGCCGCAGGTCAAAATAAAGGGTGCGAAGAATATAAAAATGCACGGCACAGACATGATTTTGGTCAATAACCCGCTGCTACTGCCCGATGATTCAATAGTCGAGGAGTACTACGAACCAATGGTTGAAGGATCAATCATCACACCGGCAGAGTACTTGAATGCCATCATCGGAGTGTGAATGGTAAGAGTCTCGAATCTGTCTGAAGATTTGATCAATGCTTCGTACATATTCTGTCCTTACTTTCCAGGACTTTTAACATGCGATCACGGAATCTCGGGAAGCGTCTAAGAAGGCTCATGGGGTAATGATACGTTTGATTCTTCCAGTCAAGACGCGGGGAACAGAAGACAGTGCGAAACATAGATCAAGATACGGCGCTCGTCCAATTCAAATTTCCTTTGAACGAAATAATAGTGAACTTCTTCGACGAATTGAAATCCATCAGCTCGGGCTATGCTAGCTTCGATTACGAGGAAACGGGTTATGAGGTTTCATCTTTGTGCAAAGTTGGTATCCATCTTTCTCTTCCTGCCGAATACCAAGCGACTTGCCTTCCATGTATTGTAACATCACCACAAGCTCTTATTGTAAACGATTCATTCCGCTCTTCATTCCAGCTACAAATTGTCATCAATGATAAGATCTGTGATGAGCTCACGCAAATAGTTCATTCAAGTAGAGCTCAGAGGATTGGACGTACTGTTCTTCTCAAACTGAAAGAAAACGTGCCGCAGCAAATATACGCCGTGGCGTTGCAGGCGAAGGTCGGTTCGAAGGTGTTGGCTCGCGAGGACATCAAGGCATTGGCGAAGAACGTCACACAGAAAATTGTGGGTAGAAAAATCACTTATGACTATTGAGGGCATTCTTGTATACACCTGATAATTATGACTGGGAGGAAAACGTTCGAGCAGGTTGCGATGAATCCGAATCGCTCAAATTCTCACCGGTATTTCTCCACATTTCCAGAAATCTGGGAGCGATCAGACGAGGAAGAAAAAATTGATCCAGGCCTACAAGGAGAAACAGAAGAATTCTCGAATGGTCGGGAATATTCAAATTCCGAAAGAAGCTTTCATGAAGGTTCTGGGGGCCCCTAAATAAGAAGCCAGTGAACAGTGATTTTGGATGTATATTTACAGATTGTCCAACATATTATCCTCCATCCCGCTGTCAGAAATACTTATCGTGGAAATAAAAACGATAACAAAAATGCTATTCGACGCCTCTCTGGATATTATCAATTTCCCACAGCAGACCTACAGTTCAATTTTCGGCGTGAACGACGCCCCACAACTGCACTTTTTATCCGCCTGAGGGTTGTCCAAGATCCGGAATCCCGATCGGATGAGTTCCTCTTCGTAGTCTACCGTGGATCCTGAACGAGAGAAATTGAACACGAATCGATCTCGGAGTTCGGTATGTTAAAATGACCATCGAATATTGTTCATTGAACGATTCTCACGCAGACGAACCTTCGATGAAACCGAGAGACATTTTATCACAAACAACTTTGGCGCCGTCCTTTTCGAAAACGAGGTCGTCGGACTGAACATCTTTGTCGAACCTTAGTTTATACTGGAATCCGCTACATCCACCGCCTTCAACAGTGACTCGCAGCATCTCTCCAGACTCTGCAGTTTTCTTCAGTTTTGTTACGCAGGAATCGCTCAACTGAAGACCGGCCGAGCCCTGAGCCTGCAATGTGACGAGAGATAAGCTCACATGGAAGATTGTGTCGAAGTGAACCACTAGAGGCACAATCTGTAGGAAACTATAAGAGCCAATTGTTGGGGCAAAATCTCCACTCTCTGTCAATTATGATCGGAACCAACTGGGGACATAAATAGAAAGGCGTCTCAGGTGGAAGATTAACTTTATTTACAACACCACAGATCTGTGATTTGAATTTCAACGATCTTATTTCATCGAAACCACAACTTGAGTCTGAACGCGTCTACTCCGTTCAGATAGTAACGGAATAAACGCTTGTCGCGAACGAATCCGAGATTTTCGTACAGCTTAAGAGCAGGTCTGTTCGTGATCTCAGTTTCCAGGACGATCTCATCGGCTTTGTTGGCCACCATTGCGCGTATGGCGGTGAGAACAAGAGTCGAGGCAATTTTACGCTTGCGATATTCCGCTTCGACAGCCAACATAGCGATATAGCCTCGCATTTGCGGCATTTCACAGACAGCATCTCGTTTCTTGTGAGTGTCCAGCTTGCAAACTATCGCTCCCACGCAAACATCACCATCCATCGCGAGGAAGCAGAGCTTCGGCCAGTTGTGGATGAAGTACCGGTATGTGTATATGGAATAGGGTTCAGAGAGGTCTTTCTGGAAGAGGTCCATCATTGCCGGCATCTGAAGTTCCGATTCGTATTGAATGTACTTGATGCCATTGAGCTCGAAAGGCATTTCCGGATAGGCGCAAAAAAACTGTTTCGGTCTCTCGAAGTCATCGATGTTCCGGTTGTCCTCGAGATTAGCAGCTTGAAGTTTCTCCAGAAGGATAGGGAGGCATTCAGCCCCTCTGGACACGGTTCGCTCGCCTGAAGTGGCCATATCTATCGGCTCTGTAACGGTGAATGGGGATTGGCTGTTCAGTTTCAGGCATTTTCAGGTCGGAAGTTAGCACCCGATACCGTTCAAAAAAAAAAGCTATTCAGAGTGATGAAACACGAGATTCGACTCAAACAGGGGAGTCTTGTGGAGTAATGAAGTTGAAGGTTTCAGCTCCAATAATAGCTCCAAATCACGAGTTTCCCCCAGCACCCCTCTGTACACCTGTTCATCCGGTGCGAACCAACGATCGCACCGCAACGGTTGTGACGGAGTGAGAAATAACTCATTCCGCATTGAGAATCGAATTTTCGGTGCTTTCGGCGGAACGATTGGGAATCATATTCAAACAACTGCAACAAGCTCAAATGTATCGACGATTGCCGAAAGAGAAACCGGGAACGCTGAACAAGCGACGAGATGATTTCGTATCGAGACCGAAATATCGCAATGCAAAGGCGTTAGTATTATCCGTCGGTCGTGAACGTTCTGTGTTCAGCGACAATCTTATACTTACAACAGAATAATTTCTCAGATGCTTTTGTATGATTTTCGAAGCCGCTGAGCTTCGTAACATCGCGACAACACAAATCACCGATCTTGGAACAGGCGAAGTATTGACGATAAAAAGGATGGGGGGCGCCATCTTGGTGCGCGAACCACGTCACTCGAGCACGGACATTCTTGAAAAAGTCAACGGACACGCGTTCTGGAAGAAGTCCATCAACGACACAGGAGTCGCATCAGACATTTGAATTCTCTCTTCGGGAGCACAAGGAGCCAAAAGTGATAATTGTTCCATGAAAACCCAAAACTTCGTTTGCCCTTGCCCGAAGCGCGAAATTTGAAACTTGTTATGGTGTGCACCGCGCAAATCAGCTGCTAGAGAACATTGTGCTGGAGAAGTAGTTCGTGTTAAAGTTATGAGTGGAGTTTGATGCGCGGAACTCCTGAATCGTGTGAATGAATTCAGTTGAAAATGACAGCAATGAAGCGTATCCATTTGGTGGTCCAGCGCAATCTGATGAGGAAGCTCGCTCTGAGAAGATTCAGCAGTCAAGCGGAGCTTTCCAGAGTTCGCAACATTGGAATAATCGCGCACATCGATGCCGGGAAAACTACCACAACCGAGAGGATGCTCTACTACTCTGGGTTCTCGCACAGTATGGGTGAAGTTCACGACGGGGACACGGTAACCGACTACATGCCTCAGGAAAGAGAACGCGGAATCACGATCACATCGGCGACGATAACCTTCCCGTGGAGAAAACACAAAATAAACCTCATAGACACTCCAGGTCATGTGGATTTCACCGTTGAGGTTGAGAGGAGTTTACGAGTTCTCGATGGCGCAGTGACAATCCTCGACGCTTCAGCAGGCGTTGAAGCTCAAACGATGACAGTTTGGAGACAAGCGGACAGATACAAAACGCCAAGAATCATTTACCTTAACAAAATGGACAAACCAAGAGCAGATTTCAAATCCTGTTTGGAAGACATCGAAGAGAAACTGCATTTGAAGCCTCTGATCTGCCAAATTCCGTCCATCAACCCGAAAACGAAACAGTTCTGCGGAGTTTTTGATGTCGTGGCCATGACGGAGCTCATATGGAGCGCAGGAGATCATTCCAAGGGTTCTGAGTATAAAATTATACCACTAGAAAAATCTCAAATGATGGACATAGCTCTCGAGAAGCGGGCAGAGCTTATCGAAAGCCTTGGTGCCTTGGACGACTCTTTCGCAGAGAAATTCGTGCTGTCCGAGCTGGAACCGACGAAGGAGGATATTCAAGGAGCCCTCCGTAAAATCACCGGCGCCAATTTGGGAGTTCCTCTCTTCTGCGGGAGCTCATACAAAAACATTGGAGTTCAGCCGCTCTTGGATTCCATAGTGGACTACCTTCCAGACCCCACCAAGTCTGTGCCGCCAGAAATAAGAAAATACTTCAAGGAGGAGGACTTCGTGGCTCTGGCATTCAAAATACTCCATACGAAACAGAGAGGACCGCTCACATTCATCAGAATATATTCGGGATCTCTGTCTCCGGGAAAGAAGATTCACATAATGAACCGAGAATTGACCGAGAAATGTGGAGAGCTCCTAGAGGCCAATGCCGATGAATTTATTCCGAAAAAGACAGCAGAAGCAGGCTCAATTGTAGCCGTGAGTGGTTTAAAAGAGACTGTCACTGGAGACACGCTCGTGGGTTCGTCATCAGAGGCTTCCCGTGCCATCGACAAAGCGAAGGGTGAGAGCGCGCTACTTTTCGGGATCGCGCCAGTAGAGCCGGTTTTCCAATGCAGTATCGAACCTCCATCCGCGGGCCAGCAGCTCCAACTGGATTTCGCGTTGCGTTGTCTACAACGAGAGGATCCGAGTCTGACAGTGACCGTTCAGCAGGAAACAGGACAAACAATTCTGTCCGGAATGGGCTCTCTACATCTGGAAATCATCAAAGATAGGATGAAGCGAGAATACAACGTTGAACCTTTAATGGGTCCTCTTCAGATAGCCTACCGCGAAACGCTACAAAAAGATCTGCATGACAGGAGCATAACCGTTGAGAAATCCCTCGGGGGAACTAAACATTATGTGGAAATCAACCTCACTTTACGGAGCACACTTGAACGAGGTCAACAACCGTCATTCGTGATTGAAGAAACGGATGAAAACGGGCTTGGTTCGCTGAAACAACATCATAAGAAAGCCTTGGAAAACGGTGCGAAGCTTGCGTTGAGCCACGGTCCTCTTCTAGGATTCCCCATGGTAGGCACACAAATCAAACTGACTCAATTCGTAACAACCTATTACACCAGTCTTTCTGTGATTACGGCAGCGATTTCGCAGTGCATACACAGAGCCTTGCGGGAAGCTTCGTCCGAGTCAGCGATCGACATGTTGGAGCCCTTTATGCGACTGGAAATAAGTGTCACAGCTGATCACGTCGGAACCGTTATATCCGATCTCTCGAAGAGGAGGGCAGCAATAGAAGCTCTCAAGCAAGTAGGAACATCGCGGGTCGTCAGTGCCACATGTCCTCTCGCAGATTTGAAAACGTATTCAACTGAATTGAGAAGAATAACTTCTGGCAGAGCCTCGTTCACGATGGAGATTGACTCCTATAGACTCATGAGTTCTTCAGACAAAAATGAAGCACTACGAAAAGCTAGTGGGTTTGAGTGAGAAACATCCATGAAATTGTGGATCGCTGTTGTTAGTCCCATTCATGGAAGCAAGTCGGAATATTGAAGATTTGATATGACACAGCTAGTCAAAGGAGCTCCCTATATATGTAATAAAAAAAATGGTTTTCATATGGAAGGTGAGTTCTATCTTTTTTGTTCGGACCAGACCAACTTCAAAAAGATATCCGGGAGTATCGAGCGCGAGGAGCTCTCCTCTGTGTTCGGTCTTCGTTCTCGCGTTATTTCCAGACTGGAATTCTATTGCCAGGAAATACAGCTGGGGAAGTTAGAATACAGCTCGGGATGGGTTTATTCTCTTTTATTCCTCTCCGAGCACGGACAACCCAGATAGACGTGATGAGCTATTGGACAGAGATTCATCGAAAGACAAAAATTCTTCTGCTAGTACGCTTTTCACTCGAAGTGTTTCATGTATGCATGATAGGTCTCTTCATCACATTCCGTAGACTCATATCATCACATCAATTCGGTCAGAGGCAACAACATGGAGCTCATCCATTATCACTCACAACATGTGATGAATGTTGCTCGATCTCGAGGGATTTCCGCGGAACACTTCAGGGTACATCTGACTGACTAAGACAATGAATCAGTGAGGAAAACTGCGGCGTGAGGCGGAAAATACTGAATGTGACCGCATCCGACCAGTCATGCTGCAAAAACTATTCTTTCAGAGGCCAATACCAAGATGTGAGCATTCAACCAAGTTTTTGCTGTTTGGTTAAGGAAACATTTTTCCTGCCACGAAAGTGTAAAAATCCGTTACAGGTGAGATGAAGCGTGAGAACAGCGATGGTGCACCCTATGAAAAACACGGTCAGTCCTACAGGCGACAAAACCCGCATGAATTGGTAAACCCAGATTCCGCGGGAGGCACCAAGGTAGAGCACCCAGACCAAATAGACACCGAACCAGATAAGGATTCCAGGAAGTCCTCCCAGCTTCGACGGCACCTTGTGAGAATAAAGAAGAGCTTCACCTATCGCGGTGAAGGCGATCACAGTATGCTGCAAAAGAATTTGAGAAAATAGTGAGCGTTAGAAGTATTCCGCTGTGAAGGAAAATAAGTACCCTAAACTCGCGCGTATGACGAACCCCAGAAATGGGAAAATGACTTCGCGTATGACGAACCTTCCGTAAGAAGAACCTCGCGTATGAAGAACCTCGCTTATGAAGAACTCTATTTTAATATGGAGAGTTCGTTATACGCGAGGTTCTTCATACGCGAGGTTCTTCTTCCGTGAGGTTCTTGATACGCAAGGTTCTTCTTACGCACCGTTCTTATTACGCGCGAGTTTAGGGTAATCGACTTTTCCCTGCTCCTGTCAACTAGGTGCAGTTCGAAAAACTATGATTTCCTCGCCCCCCATATCAGATCCGCTATCGATTTGCGTCAAAAAAAATCAGTGATTGTAGCACATTCTCCTCAAACTTACCGAGCAGTGATTGACCCAATTCGGGTAGTATGGTTCGAGCTCCCTAGGAAATATAAGTTCGCGATCGCAGGCGTACAAGCCCCAAAACAGAATGGTGACGAAAATGCATGAGGGCAGTGACACCGAACAGAAGATGTAGTCACGTAAACGGTTCAGAGATTTTACGGGCAGGATGTCCAGCAGAACACAAAGTCCGAAATAAGCACCACACAAGCACTGCAAGAGAGAAATATAGATCGTCAGTCAATGATTTGAAAATCTTTCCTTCAATCAAAAATGATCCTCTGATCTGTTCCACGACTAGGACTCGCATCTGAGCCGCAGTAACGATATATTAGTGAGTGACTTCGAACATGGTGACCGAGAGTTCAATCGGAAATAGTCAGATATATATATACAGAGTCAAAAATCCCAAACACTTACGAGATTCCATTGTGTGAGGTATTTCGCTTTTCCGGCGTACTCAAATTCAGGATATGGTGGTGGAACATAAACTCTTGTAAAAGAATAAAATATCGTGTAGGCGTACATCGAGAACGCACTCAGGTGAAAGAGTTTGACAAGATTCGTCGGTGACTCCATTCTCTTTATCTGTGGAATATCAGAATCTGGATGAGTATTTCAGAAGAGAAAAAAACTTCCGGTCGGAAGTGAAATACCAAAGTTCTATATTGAGCAATGAGGCTCTATGACCACTTCATGGAATGCAGGAGAGTCTCTAGGTTTACTTTCGACGCCTTGAAAAGATAGTTGCCGACTTGAGGTTTTGCGGGGGAACGAAGAATCAACAGGTGGAGAACTGTTCAAGAACTTCAAAACTTCTCCAAGTTCTTCGATGAGGATGGATAAATCAGATGAGCCATCTCAATGTGCCCAAACCTCAATATTTCCATGCTCCTAACTTTCCAGGTCCCGCAAATATTTCGGAAGTTTCGTATCGATTATACGATTACGCGCGGTGCTTTGCTTAACTTATTTGGAACTCTAAATGCTGAGTTTGATCGCGTCCATTGAGATACTTCAGCGAAACCATGCTCGTCAATTTCGGAAACACCTGCCGCCCAGACATAAGCTGACCGACGAGATGATGCTGGAGGCCTCCACTGCGGCAATTGCATGGTGTCATAGGCCGCGTCGTCAAATAGAGGTACAGGCTCATACCGGTCCAGCTTGATCCTCTAGTTAACTTGAAGGTTTTCTAGACACAGAGTTAATCGCTGAAACTCGACTCACCTCCCTAAGCGGGGAATTTTCGTGCAATGCCTGGTCCTTGTGCGAGCTCACGTACGGTGTCTATTTTCTTCAGTCAGCAACTATTGCGGGGAGAGCCTGGCGCAAACGAAGTTCGCAAAGGTGTCCTCAAGTTGCTAACCAGAAAATTGCTACTAAGACATCCTCTGTACGCTCTCCAGATTCGTTTCACAGCTGATTCACAGCATCACACTTCAGCGTTTCGGAGCTCGTTCCACGGAGGCGCGGGATGTGTTTACCTCGGAGGCTCTTCTCTGCTGATTTGGCGGCGCTTGACAACCCGAAAACAAAATGGCGGCTCCCAGGGATGACCAAACGAAGTACATTCAGCAGAAACTCGGATGGCGCCAAATACGCTCATTCCTACCTCACACCAATGACTTACGCGCTGAGCGGAAGTTCTTTCCCTCGTTTCCCTCCAAAGCTTGACTATCAGCGGAAGTTTCAGCTTCTGCTGCGGATCTTCATGCTCCATGTGAAGGGCTGGAGGTTTGTCGTGGCGGAGAATGGTCATAATGGCGGGATTCCCCCGCTCTCATAGACCGTCTTTGGAGGGTCGCCTTGAAAATGCCGCGAGAATCGCGGGGAAGTCACGTTCCGCCACAAACCTTCACCCCTATCCATGTGTAATATAAAGCTTCAGCTCATTATTCGCAACTCAAGAATTCGCGACAGAAAACTAAAGAAGAGGAAAGTTTTGTTTACTTTCCTCTGCATGTTTGTCACGGAATCGGAAGAAAATAGGGATAAATGCGTGTGCATATGAGCTCCCGAAATCAATTCAGACAGTAATCGACTACGAAGTAATCGAAGACGTGTTTGAATACTCTTGGTGCAGGATGTATCACAAGTTACGCCCCGGTCTTTTTGTCAGTTCTGGTGAAACTCGCCGTCTTTCCGAGTTATACAGCTGAGTTATCTTCGCAAAATTTTTCACATGTTTCAAGGCTCCAAGAAAGGAGACCGCAGGCTTTATCATCGGGTCATTCACAGACTCTCACAGGGCCCTCCTGCTTTCAGCGTACGACACGAACTGTTGAAACACATATTAATTTACGATCAAGATTCTCAAAAAATACCATCCGAAATCCTATTCCCTGAGTCTTGAAGGTCAGTTTTGAATCATGAGTGGAAAGAATGACAGAAACCGCAGCTTGGTTCACGAACGATGGGGAGCAGTCTATAAAGTGACATGTTCCCCCAACTAGTGCTACGTACCTTCTAGGGCTTCCGTCGCGAGAGCCTGCGATTCGTTGGTTTTTCGACGATTCAGACGTCAGGCATCCCGCAGCCCACTCTTAATTAGCGCACACCCAGTATTGTCGCGCACTGCCAGATGTTCAAATCAGATGAAGGGTGACACTTTGAAGAGCCCAACAGTTCGAAAAAAATCGACTCCTCGTGGAATGACTTCTCCGTTCGTAAGAGGCACGAATGAGCACCACCGATAAATAATTCTGTCACGGAACCACGATGGCCCGCCGACAAACCTCTGTTGAATACTGCACTGAGAAACATCCCTCTTTGCAGTTTCTCGATGCTTTCTAGACGGGACTCAAAGTTTTCCCGGATTTTACCAAAGCCTGCTGGAGAATATATGATACGTCTCTGCAATTCACGCACATCGAACGCATCCGCGTTCTGTTCATAAGTTCGGGCCTAGAAATCCCCGTAGAAGGCCTTTATGGGCATCTTGTGCATCATGCATGAACACATATATGTACTTTCACTCGTAGGTAGCTCCCACCGTCCTCGCGATATAAGGATTTCTAGATTCAGCTAGTTTTGCCATTTAAACATGAACGGCGGCGAGTTGTAGCCTGGAAATTCGGCTGGCGTGCTTTCTCGCGGCCGCCCACACAATGCGGATAGTGCCGGTCGGGAGCCGCGCGGGGGACGAATCCGCCGTACCCTTTTTCCCTCCTGGACCCCGTTGTGAGGTAAAGTAAGCTCTCCGGCTCCCCAGACCTCGCTTCTATAGATCCTCCGGGGAGTCGGAATTTGTTGGGAAGAACCTAGCTTCCCAAATGAACGAAGTTCATCAAATATAAATCGCCCGAAGCGGCGTCCATCGTTGTCAGTGGGACCTCGATATCGCACAAAAATCGGCTCATCTGAGACCTCAAGGTCGTCTGGAGTGAAAGTATTTTGCACAGCTTCAGATAACACGGTCAAATACTCCGGGCTCCCAGGAGGCATTGGAGAGCGCGGTTGTGAAGGTTACAATTCATTGTGATTTATAATTCCAAATGGCCGCATCTTGATGATTCCAACCTCTGAAACAGGAGGAATGCTCGTTCCGACTCTGACCTGAGCCGAATTCCTGAGCCTTGGCCCGAAAGGCGAGGATCACAAAGTATTCTTACAGACTTTTTTCTTATATTATCTGCGAAGATCCGCTCATATATGAGACAAAGATCTTCAGGAAGGAGCGACGTGCAACGAGCAGCTCTCGGGCCACCTCCTCCTTCATTCGAAATCGGCTGGAGTGTGTGGTGACATACACGCTGCGATCAAGTACCGCGAGTTTGATCAAGAGCTTGGCGAGTTTGACCCGCCTGAAGCAAATATAACGCCCAAAACAGTTTAGCGTTCAGCAGATGCGATTTCGACTGCGTTGTTGCCTCGCGTTCCGTCCGCGCCAAGCGTCTAACACGGGCTTCCCAATTAAAATCTGTTTTGTCAATGCTGGTACGAGCCAGATGCGTTATTCATCGCGCTCCTGGTGGAAGTCCTGAGAAATAAATATATACGTCCAGCATACTCGTCTTGTTCTATGATTCGGTTACTTCAACCAAGTCGTAAATCGATTTCCTTCTGCTAATGCGTCACTTCCCGCGGTTTCTCGATCCAGACGCATTCCTGCCGTGAAATTAATTTTACCAGATGACGATGTCAGCGAGGGAGCCCCGTCTGTCAACAAACAACGACGTCGAACTTCGCCTGGGACCTTCGTACCACATCTCATCTCTGACATCTACTGATTGAGTGGCCAGATTCACATTTGCACATCAGCGCTTTCTCGAACAGGAGATCAGAACGTCAGTGGTAGGATCCAGTACGCTAACCTGCCACTCATGCTCTTACTTCGAGGATGCTCTCCATCGGTTTGGGACAGCCAAAAGAACGGGTTCCTCAGGCTGGCCCAACGGGCCATCGATACCTGTCTCAGAACGGGAGAGAAAACCTGCGAAGGTCTGAAGGAAGGCGGAAGAAAACAAATTCTTGATTGTCTCCAGTCCTCTCGGACACCTCGGAAATTGCTGCAATGACGGCTCGAGGTTGGAGTGTTACACTGACGTATTCACCAAGCACATTTAAGTCCCTTATCCAAAGATGCGAATGTCCTTCGATTTCTGTAAATGTGCTCATCTGGAACCGGACAATAGCGCAAGTAATAACTTTGATTCCCTGCGTGCTTCTCATTTGTTGCACAACCGCGCGAATCCGGTGGTTCCCGATCGAGACTGAGGTGATTTTCCTGGTGGACAAAATTGAACGAAGGAGTCCGACGAAGTGCCGGAAGTTTCGGAATGCTGTGAATCGCGTTTCCAGACGGCGCGCTCTCCTCGGGAAAAAAAGTCAGATTCCTCCAGAAGAGGAGACAAACTGACCTAGAACAACGAAGCTGGACAAACAATCGCGACATCCCAATGAGTACGATGATTAGATCAGCTCACCGGCCGAAACTGACCGACGAGGAGCGTGAACGACTTCTGGAGCATCGGAATCGCATCGTGGCCAAAATTCGCGGCATCTCCTGCAAAGTGCCTCGGAAAATCGAAAGCTGTCCTAGTCCTGTAGTGATTCTGCTCAACGCAGAGCTGTACAACTGTCAGATGCGAATGAAGATATCGCCGGGCGGGAAACGAATGAATCCTTCGCCTATTGCGAGAATCACAAACCTTGAGCCTCTGGAAAACTATAATGTATGGTTGGAGTTTCATGGCTCGTCTGGGCACGAGGACTTCTACCGACACACCAACAGTCCCCAACTGGGTTGGCGTTGGATGGAAGACACAGTCAAGTTCACCCGTCTCAAACTTTACACATATCCTCAGAGTGACGTGTTCCACGATGGCGTGCAATTGCGAACGAGTCAACTATATTGTGTCAATCTACATATAGCAAAAGTAGCAGAAAACGGTCACATGCCGAAATACTCGCATAAAATGTTTCCCTTTGTCGAGCCATGGTTTCGACCTTTCAACGTTGGGGAGGCACCCAATTAGTTTAACGATTGTATTGGAATAAATATCTCGAGGTTCGAAATCCCAAGAGTTTTTCTATTTTTTTCCGATCGGAGTTGACTGTGAATCTCCTTGTGTGATTCGGCGCGGTGCCTGGAGCCATGGACTTGGATTCGAAGTTCGGAAAATCCGAGCATGATATTCGTCGAGGTGGATGGAAGGCTGCCGCGGTCCCAGCCGCACGTGCCACGAATCCTCTTCCGTGATGTTCGTCGATCGCGAATATGATGGCGAGTCAAGATCACGAAATGTCTCAAGCTCCGTAATGAACAAGGTAGAAGATAAAGCTCATGAGCGCATCAAGGTGCAGTGACGTTTCAGTTTCAGGACAACACTTACCAATAAGCTATATCACTCGCAAAGCATGTCAACGAGGGACTTTCGAATTGAGCTCTCAAAGAGCCTGTTTGAAATCGATCAAAATCATTCGGAAGCACGGGTGATGAGTTCCAAGTGGGACGGCCTCATTGGATAACGATCGTTTGATTTGTGATGTTTTGAACGAGCTCGGAAGGTTTTTTTCCTAGGATCAACTCATCTCGTTCGAAACTCAGGTGTTCAAGCGAATTCACAGTCATCATCATCACGGGAGCGGAAACAGATCAAAACATATTCGCCAGCAGCTTTCGTATTCGTTTCCCTGCTAAAACGATTTTCGGATGTAGACGCAGCAACATAGTTTTGACGCTGCAGGTCTACGAAAGGAATTGTAATAAGAAACTTTGGGGAAGGCGCTGCTCCCGGAAAAACTTGCGGGAATCGAAATCGATATCAAGAGCTGTAACAGACCACCAAAACTAGAATAGAACTCGAATACATGTATCGATACTGAACTTTGGGAGCTCTTTTTGGAAGGGATTTGACAATTACCTGAACAGCAAAAAAAACTGTAGCCGGTATGGTCTACCAGCGCTTCTCGTATCGATCCTCCGTCCTTATCAAACGGAAAAAATGTTAATGATTTGCTCTCGGCATCGTTATTCAGCTGTGTTTTCCGAGGTTCAGATTGACAAATGTGACCACGTCCTCACTGCAACAAAAGAATACACGTTTGAAACTTAATAACTGACTGCGGTATCAGGTCTCCGAGATAATATTCCGATGGAGCACCACCGCGGGTTTTCACTCCCAATCATGTGAAAAGATTTCTTTCTCTGATTGTACCGCTTGAAGACCAACGGCGGCTGACATCTGTGAAAAAGCAGGTCGCTCATCCTAATTATGATCTAAGTTTCATTGTCTGCTTTTGTTTTATCTCGTTTCGACGTTGACAGCGCGTCTGTAGGAGATGTCTGCGGACACGGAGCCGCGTTTCGGGAGAGATTTCGCCTCGGCACAAGAGTCGTCGATAGATGGAGTCTGACACAATGTATCTATCTTCTTATTTGCTTGTTATCTCGGCTGAATAGATGTCCGCTGCGCAGACAACAATTCGCGGCTGGATGTCACTCCGAAGATAGTCTAATGATTGGTGGTCCGACTTCAATCTTGCAGTCAAGGACGACCGATTCCGCGGTATGGCGAACGAACATCTGCCGTTTTTACGGAGTATGTTCGCGCGGTTCGGTTCGCGCGTACTTCTCCTCTACCGCAGGTCATGCGAGACGGATCTACATGATAAGCCTGAGCAGTCGTTAGGTGCCACCTAGATTAGCTGCATTTTGATAGCGATCATTGTCAAGGAACGAGGACAGCCGGCTCCGCGACTAGACCATACTGGTTGTTTTCGCAGAGGCGAAATACCGATTTCCGGAAAATTCGAAGGCAGTTGGGGTCAGGACTCTATGCACTCTGGTGAAAGCCCCGGAGTCACGACCGTGTCGCAGTTTCTGCGATTTCGCGCGGTCACGTGGAAGTCTGTTCGATTTTTGATGGCCGCCTGACGTTCGGCAATGGGAGCCTAGCGGTCGATGAAATTCCAAGTAAACGCACCGCTTCTCGGTAGGCTCACAAGGACAGCCAGCGAACGCACACACAATGAAGTCTAGGACCGAGCAGACAGTTCCCAGATTAGCTGTGTCATCTTTTGCGAATTTCGCTGCATTAGTCACTCGTTTTACACAAGTGGTTTGAACAAGTTTCGTGAGCAGGGTTACGGATGCTGGTCGCAGAAGTTGTTCGCGGCCTGAACAATAGCGTTCTGCCGTGAATTCCGATGAAAGTCTCATGTAGGAACGTTTCCCCCTAACTGAGCATGACTAAGATTTCTCATGCTCCGATCCTGAACTCCTCGACGCGCGAAACGGCGATTGGCACGATGGAAATCGTCTGCGAAAACACCAACCCGTCCACCATGCAAATTTCCTCCGTACAGCGCCTGTCAGTCAACGAGGCTGCTGCCCAACTTGATTGCAGCTCTCGAAGACGATCATTAGATTGCGTTATATCTGGATCAGCGAAATGATGGGAGGTCTCTGCGGGATCATCTAGGAAGCGTTCAGAATCGGATAAGACCAGCAGAGTGGTACCACGATGAGTACGAAGGCGTCACACATTGTGTCGCTGTTCCAATTTCGGTTTTGTTCCTCCCATTTCGTGTTTCCACCATCTCGTTCCGTCATTGGAGTTTTCGATTTTTTAGTGAGATCGTTCACTGAATCTCTGATCGTTGGAACGATGGTGAAGATGAAACTCTTGAAACTCAATCTCAAACGGCGAGAGATGATTTGGATCCGCCATGCGATACGGCGCGGCGTAAGCGCGCCTTTCTGACGGTAGACGCCCACGCCGAAGTTGCGGTCGTTGCTTAATTGCAGAGGAAGAAGTCGATCCAAAGCGAACAGTCAAACTGTACCGAGCCACCATCCAGCTTGTCTGCGTGACAGCCCGGAGTGAAATGATAGACTTCATGATCACTCTTCGATCGACTGTAGCACGAGAATTAGACGGCGATGCGCCACGTATAAGGACAAACATTGCAGTGGTGGCGACTCAAAGGTAGGCAGGCAGGCAGGCAGGCAGGCGGACGAGATGGACGAACAAACTACGGGAAACTCATGCAGAACGTCGCTCGTTCGAACCGAGTTATCGTTCACCGGCGTAATTGTTGTTTTCAAGATAGCAGCCACGAACACCGTCGCGACGACTTTGAACCGTCTAGCTTCGTATTCGAATACGAAGTGCCTGTCTCCGATAGCCTGTCGGCCTATCGGGATACACAGAACTCGACTTGGTGGAGCATCCGCCGCTCGTTCGTCAAATCGGACACCCGTGCGGGCGTCCACCCGCTCGGCTCCGTGGTCGCTCATTTGTTCGCTTGCTCAAGATAACCATAACATGTGAAGTACATTAGCAATGCGTCTGATGCCGGTATCGTCATGTGCTTCAGCCGCGATCGCTGTCATACTCCACTGCTGCTGCTGCTGCTCCGCCGCCAGCTCGTACAAGATATTACTATTGATGAGGTCACCTTTATTATTATTATTGTTTCGGCTTCTTCTGCTGCCGCCGCCGCCGCTGCCACGGCCCTTGCTGGTGGTGTCGTTGTTATCAGTATTCGTGACAGTGTAACTCGGCGCTCGGCTCTAACGAACACCCGACGAGAGCTGACCCGGCCGAGCAAGCAATTACCGAACCCGGTTGGATGCTGTAACGGAATATACTGCGGCTAAAAACATACTTCGGAAGTTTCCGATCGGAATAATCGAGTATGCTGCTTCTCGAATAACGAGTAGACCTGCCGTCGGAAGCACACCCCGTTCAGGAAAGTCGGGCCCAGTTTCGAGTCAAGTGCTCTACATCAAACTCGTCGTTACTCATACGCAGCGATGGATAGCGGCGTAATTGAATCATGTTCCGGAGTCGACAAGTCGATTTTGCTCTCGCGTAAAGAGAATGTCGCAACGAGAGTTCCGATATGTACGAAATCGACGCTGATGACAGATGCCATCAGCATGCCGTATGCGTGACTCAAGAGTGCCAACTTGTGAATTCAGCTTGAAAGCAGGCGAATCCATTGATCTCACAATTAGTTCGTCCGTGAGCGATCGGAATTCACTCGATTTGGAATCGAAAGCTGGCGAGCGAGCTTTCCTCGAAGTGGACGAGACACAGTAAGCATGGGAGTGAACTTTGAGGGTATTTTCAAGCAAATGACGATCGGCAATTCTTGTCAATCCCCATAGAAAAGCATCTGACCTCGAGGGAAAACCCCGTTTCGGAAGTGATTGATTTCCAGACTCAGTTTCAACTGCGGATTCTCAACTGGAAATACGCTCTGGTACGATAGCTTGAGCTTTGCGCTGAATCTTCTCATGCTCTTCGACACTCACCGCCCCGAGTCTCATGGATTGTTTGGCTCATTGCGATTCTCTATCATCTGGTAAGTCGACTCGGTCCCTTCAGTCGATTGATTGATTGATTGATTGATTCGGTCGGTTTTCGATCGACCGAATCCGCCGCGAAAAATAACCGGTAAGACCTTCTCCAAGGCGAGACTTCCGAGGGATATCAAATGAGAATGCATGAGATCAGAGCCATCAGCGGTAGCGGCGGCGCCGTGGATCGTGCGATTCAGTCGCCGTCATATTACTGAGGCGCGAGCTCGAGATCATCGGATCGAATGCGTTGAGCTCGGATCGTCTTCCACGACTTTGTTTCACTGTAATTTGGCTCAACGACCGCCTGTAACCACTGCCGCGGCCACCACTAATAACCAACACAGGCGTTCAATCGCTTCCCTGCCCGGCTGCTCCTTCGGTTGCTTAACTAAGTAAGTGCTGCGCATCTCCAAAGCTCGCTCGATTCTTCTGGTTGGCTCTAATGATCACAGCCTGCACACTGACGTAACTGTGGGAACCGAATCTAATTTGTTCCCGGAGTTTTTACCCATTACGAGCGCTGTTGTGGTAAAGAACAATATCAATGTACCTAATCGTTTTTCCTAATTTTACGGAATCATTCCGCCCGACAATCGGAGAAGGCACGAGCGGATCGCCTGATGAACGAACCTCGGGGCTCCGACAATGCCCGGGCAAGGGAGCTGGGGGACAGGGAGAAGTCTAGGGACCCGAGGGGGGCGAGAGCGCATCTTCTAGGCAGAGAGTCTCGGGGAGAGGGCCCGTTTCGCTTGCCTGCTTGCTTGTGCATGCCAGTCGGGCTGGCGGCTCGATTCATATGAAGAAGAAGAGATGGCGGCGGGGAGACGGTTGGGAGGGGGGCCGAATGCATTCATACTTCGTTCGCTTCCCACAATCTAATGCAACGCGCTTTTCGATATTAAAATCGATCCCTCCGTTCGAGAACGTCATCTACAGCAAAGACAACCGCTTCTCACACACACACACACACACACACAACAAATCGACAAAGAATATGCATCCCCGCGTGCTGGTCGGCCAACCAGCCTGGGCAGACTGCGCGAGCAATCAGACGTGACCATTGTTTTTGGAATTGAATTTTGCAAATCCTGTTCTCTTTCTACGCAGTATCTCGAGAAACTCCGAGGGATATTTCGATAGAATTTACCGTGCGAAAAGTGGGAGACCGCTCTATTCTGCTGGAGTTTGTTCTTTAAAAACGATTCCGCCACGCCCGTCGACAGGGATCGGTTTGCTGAGACTCTGTCCGGCAACCGGAGATTCTCGTGTCAGCGCTCATTAAGTTGTTGTACTGAAGTCCGCTTCCAACTATTTAATTATGAAGCAAATTTGTATTGAGATGTTTTTTTGTTCAACGCCCGGTCTTCTAACGTGACACGACGTCGGGAGCAGGAAGCGCTCGGGAGCAACTTAAAAATACTGCAGCAAGAATTAGAGGCGTCGTTCCGTCGGCGCGACGTTGTTGAACGCTCGAATCACAGGAAACGGCGACAGTCTTCATCAAAGATCACGAGACTTGGAGCATGCGACCAACAGGAGGCTCTCGATATCCTAGATCCTGAAATCGGGCGCCAAGCTACTCGACTACCCAAGGTCCTCAAGAGAATCTCATGAAGGTGAAGCCGAATTCGCAACATAATCTCAAAGCATTAGTGGCAAACGGTATGCGTTTCGTGTTCCAGTAGCGTTCTGGTCTGCGAACGACTGCCAGTATGGGACACTGGGACAGCCGTGTGCAAGTGGCTTAGCGAACCCGAGTAATGCCCGGGGCGGACTCTAAATCGGATGCCGCTCTGAGAAGTTCCAAGGCTCATTCCGAGCCCCTGAAGGTCGAAGCCCCGCCAAGGCACTTCGGCTTCAAAATGACCCTGGAAGAACCTTCTGGACGGGCAATAACGGAGCGGACTGCCCCCCTCGCTAAGCTGGTGGCCGTATGAGCACCCGGATGTCGGCATCTAAAGTCCCACCATCCGAGCGGAACTCACCTGGAATTCTTCAGGATTCATGCTAGGGATTTGGCTCAGCCGAATAAGAATATCTTCTCCCTAAAAGGGAAAACATTTTCCAAAAGTGAAGTCTTCGAAACAGATTTTTCTGGAGCTCGTAGGCTGATGTGATAGAAAACATTCTGTCATGAAAAGTGCTCGGAATGGTGCCGGACAGAGCCCAACAAGTCGCCTTGAGAGCTGTGGAGTTGCATGAGCAGCAATTCGAGATTAGAATCGGTAAGCTTGGCGGCGCCTATCATCGAATCAGCGATAAGGTATTCCGGAAACGGAAATTTTAGTTTGCTCGGAATGTTCTCGATGTCTCTCAGCAGGAAACGTAAATCGGGCGGCGCTTCTTCTCGATAGCATTAACATGCGCGAATTTGAGCCGATTGAAAGCCATCTATTTACGAGCGATTGTTCGTGAACCTTACTCCTGAACCAGTTTCATACAAGTTTCGAGTACATGTACATGAGTGTCAAAGAATTTCAATTGTATTCTCTCTCTCTCTCTCTCTCTCGCTCGGGGGAAGTATTCCCCGCCCCGATGTCCCCTAGATCGAAACTCGCAATGTTCGAATCTTCACAGTGTCGTCGCCCGCACGAGATTTCAGGAGAGTTAGCGGGATATATTTAACCACAGGCTATCTCAACTAGCGTCCCATTGCCGTACTCTCGAGCAGAAAATGTGTAAGTCTCTCTTTCGAGTGATAGAATGACAGATGTCGTACATCGTAAACACCTCTCATCTAAAGTGTTACGTCGAGGAGGAAGTGTGCGAGACAGAAATGAAGCAAATTCCACGTCAAAGGCTCGAATTTTAGGTTTCGTATTTGTGCACGGAATTAGTTCCATGTCGCGCGATGACTCATGGCAGTTGAAGCGGAGATCTCGATGTTTTGACAAAGAATCACCCGTGACGTAATCCTTTGGACAACGTGGACGTCTCGTATGTTGTGCTTCGTCGAAAACACATCGATTGCGAACACTGGAAATGAGAGCTCGATAGCGACGGTGGAAAATAGTGATAAAAACTAAATCATGCTGAAAACGAAATTCAGAACCGCCACACTGCTGAGACATGCACCGACAAGGAGCCTGCTCGCCCTGACAAGGTTCAACCTCGTTGTTGGTCGAGTTCCGCTGTTGGGCGAGCCGCGCCGTTGTCATCACGAATCTGTATACAGAGTCGAACAGGCCGCACGCCAAGCTCCGAAGACTAGACGCGTTCACCAATGCAAACAGGCTCACGCACACCACAGAATATCAACAACCCTCAACTCTGAAGCTTTCCCGAGAATCGTCGATGGCATCGCGAAACTACTTCGTTCTTGGAGACAGCACGACGCCGGGTCTTTGGAAGGAATGTAGCGGGCATTACGACCCTGAGAAGCGACATATACACATACTGATAGCACCATTGCAACGAGAAGTGAAATCGCGTCTTGTGACACGCGCTTGCCAAGTGACGCTTCAAACACTCGACCGCTTCTGATACCGTCCAGACGTTGCAGCTTCTCAGAAATCAATGTGACAATGTTCTAACGGCAATTCTCAAGCTTTAGATGGAAAAGGAGCTCGAACTCTGAACTGGGTGACTCATCACCATCGGCAACGCGTTAATGACCAGCGACAGTCGTTGGTCGTACCAGAGCCGCGCTGGCCGGAGAAGCTCATCCAGTTTGGGGCTGGTAATCGCGGTAAGCATCGATAGGGCCATCTCAGAGAAAAACAAACGAATCGCAGTCGTTGTAACAATCGTTATTCTTCTGATCAATCTCGTTGGCGAGGGCTTCACCATAAAGACGACGATGATGATGATAATTACACTAGTTGGTTCCAATTGCTGAAAACGCTTCCAAACAGCCACTTTATATTCTTTCCCGATTTTCGATTTCCGTGGAAGGTGACCTCCTCCAAAACCAAAACAATCCCTGCAACCGAGCATTAGATCTCCCAGAATATTTTCCAGCTTTTCGCACAGGACCACGAGATATCTTGCTTGTTAGAGAAGTCAAGAAGCTCAACATGAACCTGTCGTGATCATGCGATGTACAGATATACTAGATTCCATGTGAAAACTCTCGTCAGCTCATTACAGAAGAGTTCTTCGGAGGTTGGAATCGAGATTCACTGCCCCGAATAACGAACCGAAGTTTCCCAAAAGATCGAGGAACTTGGTCAGATGACGGATTCGATGGAAACTCCTCAGTCAACGCATCTTCGAATTTTGCTTCTTGTCAACATATGAAGTCTATTCCGAGATGTTTCGTGAGATTCATCACGTGTCGAGGTCGTCAAGCGTAGAGCTCATGACCTTTCACGCTTGTTATCTGCCAGGTTACTCATGTCAGGAATTTCAGAGCAATCCTAAAGAAAGCGAGCGATACTTAATCGGCATCAGACTACGGATGTTTCGGAGTACTTTTCTTGAAAATGATCTGAGGTTCTCTGTGGAGAAGATAGGCACTTGAGCCCGGTTCCGACTTGAAGTGCTCGCGACAATCGGTTGAAAGGATAAGTGGTGCAAGCCGTGTCTCTCCTCAGGTATTGAGTTAGTTTTCCTTCAGCAGCAGCCTGCAATACGCCGAAACCGATACGAGGAAACCCGTACTTGGCGTTCTGTCATTTTCAAAGGTCGATCGGTTCTGTTGATCGGGTTCGAGAGAGGCAAGGAAGGCGATCCTGGTGGAGGTGGTAGCCGCTGCTGTAGTGCTGGTGGTGCGGCGCGGCGGCTGCCTGCTCCTCAAAACAAAGCGGCGTGTTGTTGGGGAGCCAAGCTGCGCGCGCAGGAAAGGGACTCGTGTGACGTGGGCCCGTTACCTTTCCCAGCATCGTGGCATGATCGCCAGAGCTAGCTGTCACTCGTTCAGAGCAGGCGGTACACTGTTCGACGGCGACTCTGCGAGAGCGCGAATAGAGACAGGCCGTCTGAGTACGAGCTGCAGTCAGTCAGTAGCCCGTCAAGCATTCAGTCAGTCAGTCAGTCAGTCAGTCAGTCAGTCGAGTCAGTTAGACGAGACCGGCGGACAGACAGGTGACTTCGACATCGTTGCCTTAAGCGCAGTGTGTTGTGACGACCGATTACCATGCGAGTTCGCATTGATCGGCTTTTTGATTAAAGTCGGATATATTGCAACTGTTCCATTCTACAGGACGACGGTCAATCTGAGAATACGACTGAGATTTGAAAGTAAAAAAAAGTGACTTCAAAAAGTGCCGGCAAGGAAGTTCTATTGTGAAGTGCTCATCACAGGATTTCTCTTCGCTTATTACTGTCGGTTGTTGTTGCTGTTGCCGTCGCCGCTACGACGATCACGACCAACGTTCTCCTTTTCCACCTCGCTGTATTCCTTGTTGAGTACAGCAGCCGTAGCGTCGTCGATTGTTCGTTCTCCTGACTGTCGCCCGGTCCGTTGCTCGCGCGCAGACTCGTGTCAGAAATCGAATCAACGACACAAAAGGAGAAGAAACGAACGAAACTCAATAACGAAGTCGGCAACAAACAACTACCGGTGTTCGACTGTTGTGCATGCGAAAAATTCGTCTATTGAAAATCACGCCTCCATCAATGATCGATGGACTGCCGCGTTGAGTGCTCCCCTGGCTCACGGATTCACTGATCTAAAAATTCTCCGATGAATACATAGACTGACTCTCACTGGATTAACTGTTCAACGAATGAAGAAGTGACTTTTGTGTGTTGTTTTCGTGCGTCTGAAACTTCGTACAGTGCAATCAAATCAGCGATCTGAGCAGGGATAAATAATAATAATAATCGTTGGAATTGTCATCGTACGGTGATAAACACCAGCAGTCATGAGCATTCAGTGGCTTTTAAAAGCGGCGGAATACCTGGACAGGCGAGACAGAGGTAAGTTCGACAAACGAATCCAAGACCGAAGCACCGGAGTCCACGTGAGCTCCTTCTGTCGCTCACTCGATTGTTCCTCCTTTGATTCGCTTCTACTCAGCTCGAAACTTTGCTGGACGAGTTGAGAGAAGCAAAAATGTCAAGCGAGCGAGCGAGTGAGCGAACGGAACAAAAAACTCCGTGAGGAAAAGCTGAATATCTCAAGTTGGCAACAGAGACAAAATCCTCGCTCGATGTCAACCCATCAGCAGAGGGGTCGGACTGGCTGTCACGTGACTTGGTGATCGGATTTCATCGGCGACACTTTTCAACCATCTCTTAGCCAGCCAACATTCTTTTGCATACTAAACCCCGTGCACGCGAATCATAGGGACGCCTCTACGGCGGACCAGGAGAGTTTTCGGGGTCGTTCAAGACGAGCGAATTCGATCGCGAACATCGTTGCGGAAGTGAAAGTGCGGCCGCAGAATCTGGGAAAAAAAGCAAAGCGTCGTATTGTGAGCTCGATTTCAATCTGACAGCACTCGGACGACTGGCGTGCATTCGTCCAATTCTCTCGCTCTCTGTCGAAATCCACTCCAGAGTCCACTGAGAGCCGACCATCGAATCCATGCATCTGGTCTCAAAACCACTCAGGTGTGATCTGAATTGCATTTTCGACGGTTCGATTTCGTGTCAATTAGGGACAGCCGAGAAACTGGAGCCTTGGTGGTGGCTTCTGAGAAGTGTGATGTCTCGTGCACTCAGCATTGACAACCAATTGGACCGAGATTACATTGAGAATTATCCATCGTGTGTCGATAGGACTATTTTGGTGAACTGTGATGCTTCATCTTGTCGAGAGGCGCCAGGCACGACGATAAGTCGTGACTTTAGAGTTATCGATTGCAAAATGCTCCCTTAGGAAATGGGTCGAACATTTTCGAGCTCATCTGTGAGCTCCTCGGATCTGAAGTCGTTCGCTCCGAGGAACTGCGTGAATGGCAGTCTCAGTCCCTTCGATATTCAGAACCACCGAAGTGTGTGGTGGTTTCTGACCGAGTATGTACCTCACTTCTTTGACGGTGGAGTTCTCCGTTACTCTCAGGCAGCGGCCTTTACGGTTACAGTGGTATCCTTCATTTTCGCTCATGCGATTGCAGGCAGAGCTTTTCCGGCAAGGATCTTTCGTTGCCAATGTACGAGTTTTTCTCTCACTCGGAAAAGTCAGCCACCGAGTCTGCCCGCTGCTCGAACGGCGGGCGGGCGGGCAAGCTCATCAAGAGATTCAGATCCCTCTTTTGTTGGAATCTCTACGCAATTACTCATGTTCCGTTAGCTCGGTGCTCATGATCGCCGGTGTTTTGCTTGGTGCTCTCTTCCTGGGTACAAATGTTTACCCTTCCAACTGCATGGCACACTCATAAATATCCAGTGATAACGCCCTTTTACTCGGGCCGTGAAGAGAGAACAGCGGCCGGCTAGTCGGCTGACTGCCCTACCGGACAGCCCTACCGGGCAGCCCCACCGGACAGTAAGTCATTCAGTAAGAGTGACTAGCTCCCACTTCCCCCCCGTCTGTGCTTGAAAAAGTCCGTCCGTCCGTCTTCTGTTCGTTTTCCCGTTTTATATCGAAGATTTGAAGCATCGTTGACTTTGCACAGTCTTGCGATTCTTCCGTTCGAGCAAGTACAGTACGAATGGCAGGGTGAAGACCAGCCAATGTGGCGGTCGTCCTGAAGACTAGGTCGCACGATCTTCCTTTTCTCGCGGCATAAATTCGGCGTGCCCTTTTGAATGACTCGAGTCTCGGCTCTCGACGAATCATGAGCCTGTAATATCCGGCTGGCTGGCTGGCTGGCTTGCTTGCTTGCTTGCTGGCCTTCTTGCTTGGCAAGCCGATATTGATTGTTTCTCTAACGAAAGGCGCCGTTGTCGTTGTTGTCGTCGTCGTCATCGTCTCATCTTGTCTCGATTCTCAATGCATCAAGACGGGGATCAAAAATGAATTAGCGCCCCCTCCGCCATCTTGAAGGGTTCTTGTTCCAGTAACGAGCTGCCTTTTAGTTGCCCTGTTAGTGACCATATTGGCTTCACCGGCAACGCCACCATCAGCATCAACAACAGCAATTTGAACGATTTTTCAAACTTGAACACTTAGAGCTCTGAAACAAGTTTCAAGGACTCTTTTCTCGTGTCCAACTTTTTGCACTCTTTCATTTCCGTCATCTCATAGAGCAGGAAAAAATTAATATTCAGCCAACTGTATGAAGGGCACCGTCCTGAGACTTATCCTGAGCTGTGCCCATGAAAGTTCTGATCGCCTGCATGGGCCTGGGGCACACGCTTCGGGCGAAGTGCAAACTTCACCGGAAACTTCGTGGGAAATCCGAATGACAATACGGAATCGTTCTTCGCAGCGGATGTTGCTGAGATTCCACGGCACCGGTATCAAAGGAATTTCAATAAAGAATCCTACCCGTTAGTTTGATCGTTGTGCTCGTTATCGAAGATCCATGGCACACCGAGTTTCGGAAATTGTAGCTGAAAATTGATTCGAGCCAAATCAGACCATTGAGTGGAGGAGGGTGATTTCATTCGAAGGCTCTCGAAACGCTCTCCTCTCTTGAGTCGTTTACCCACCTGAGAACTTACGGGGTTCAGGCTGAGCGCAACGGGGTTCAGAATTCGAGGACAAGTTCTTCCACATTGTTGTTGATCTGAGAGTAAATCAAAACTATGCGAGCCTTCGAGAATGAGGATCTTCAAATCGTTTTTAGCATTGACAATAAGCTCGGCTAAGTGAGGGCTTCTTTGACTGCTTTCATGAACATCCACTTGGAGATCCAGACCGCCGGTATTCTCAGCTCAGTATTCTGGAGGTTTATGCTGGCTTCCGTCAGCGATGTCGTTCGGAGAAAAAATGTGTGCATTTTCAAGATTTCGAGGCAGATTCAGTCATAACACTCGGAACTAGAGCCTTATGTGTCGGTTATGCATCATGTGTCATAACGTGACCTTGTATAAGGATCTAACTACTCGGAGACGATATGGCAGAAGGTTTTTTCGCGGAAATGAGCAGTCACCTCGTTGTGTGCATCGATTTGCAATGGTTTCGACCTCAGTGACATCGATTCTGTGTCCGTTCAACTCGGAAAGTTTTTGTAGCGACTTGGCCTTCCTACCAAATAAAAGCATGGCTTTGCAGAGAAGGAGGAGAAAAAAAAAACACGTTGATGAGCAGAATGATGACGAAAACGATGACGGTGGAGACGACGATGATGATGATAAAAAAGATGACCGACGCAGTCGGTTCACGAAGTTTAAAAGTAGCATCAAAAATAAGCGAGGATATCGAGTGCTGAAATCTCAGCTCGTTTCTCGCGAAAGGAGATGATCGCGTTTGAGCGAAAACCGCCTGTTGAGGCGATGCTTTTCTAGTTTTTCTCCGCTTCGCTCACCGGTTCGATCGTTGCTCGAAAGCTTGTCTGTCGGCTTTTCGAGACGATACCTCGAGAGATCGGGCTTACAACTTGCCAAGAAGTATAGCCAAGGATGCGATCGCTTCGTCCGAGGCGATTCGACTGCCTCGCTCGTCCTCAGCTTTATCCTGTCCCGGGATTAATAAGTATTGAAACAGTTAAAGACAGGAAATCCGAAGTTTCCGGTTTTCAAAGCGGAAAAGTCGCCGATACGCGGGTTCAGTGCAGACCTCCAGTCTCGAATTAGAGATCCTTGCAGGAATAATTCAGGAATTCACTCAGTGCTCGGGTCCATCAGAGATATCAAAAGTTGGAACGAGCAACGAATATAAGCATGAAAACTGTTACCGAGTTACCTAGCCGGTCGGGTTGGATTCCAAAATACGAAATTGATGCTGTAAGTGGTCATTCTTGCCAACGTGCACTGTAAGCTTGTCACGCATACAAACGGCCTTGAAGGCGCACGTCAATGTACTCCTGTGTGCCGGTCATAACGTTCCGAAGAAACGGCCTCACTCTCGGTCGGTGTGAATCCTCCACGTCTCTCTACTCCGGGTTTTATCTGTCTACGACTCCGAGTACGTTTTAGTCTCTTCCTCCTTTTCCTCTGTTCCGCCCTCTGTCTGTCGTCTTGTGCTCCTGTGTTCCTTGAAAAAGGACGAGAGGACGGTCAGGCTAGGGCTGTGTGTGCAAACTCTGAGGAATAAGCGCTGCAAGGCGTGTCCGATCCGAGAAAACGGTTGCAATCCCTGTTGTTGGATGGTCGCTGACGTCCAACTGTTCACGCTCCGTGTCGAAATGGCGCCGGATCGGAGCTCGCGAGACCCTCATTGAGGCGGCAAGCCTCGTTGGCGATGCCGTTCCGCGGTCAAAAATAGGAACAGGGGCCAATGACTATTCCAGTCAGGGGAAACACACGAATAATGAGATACAACTTCCACGGGTCCTAAAAAGCTCTCGCTGCGAGCAGAGGGGGAAAGAAATCGCGATGACCGCTTATTTTTCTAACCTACAGTTCCTCATTCTGTGCTTCTTTCGAGAGACGGGAGGACGCCTCGGTCAGTTACATCATAGACGCTGAGGCTGAGCTGGCAGGCTCGAAGCTCGGTGAATTCTCTCGAGAAGAAGTTTAAGCGAGCGGACGAGTAAGCAGACGAGCGAACGCGCGGGGTAAATTGTTACAACATCGCCAAAGTGACACGTTGCTCACCGGCCTGCCCGTCCGCCAATTCATCCGCCCGCCTGCCTGCCTGCCTGCCTGCATTGATTAGCGCTTGGATCGTGCCTGCATATTCAAACCAGCTTAAGTTATCAGGTGTCGTGCCCAATAAGATGCCGGTAGCTTCTGGTCGACGGTTTTCTCATAAATTTATTTTTTCATCGCTCCCACGACCGTTCGGTGGTCCATTCGAGCATCGACTCCTTTGTCAGAGTGTTCCGCCACCCAAATACCCCTAGGACCCGAGTTACACGTGACTCTCTGAAGAAAGTCTTGACAACACTCAATTGGTAGAATCAAACATTCTTTGAAGTTGCTCGAGCCGTACAATCATTCCGCTTGTCAAGTGTGTGCGGTGTGCAGTGCCGTGCCATGCCTTTCTGTCTGTCCGTCTATCAGTCCATCTGCCTGTTGGTCCGTTTGTCAGCCCGTCATTCCGTCGCTCACTCGCTCGCTCGGTTTGCGGCTCGGTCCGTATATCCGTCTTTCGTCACAAGGTTTTTCTGTTTGTCAAGTAATTTGCACCAATGTCGTGGCTGCTGGCTTGCTCTCATGGCACGCACGCACTCGGCAAGCCAGACAGCCATTCACACCTCCGAGAATAGTCAATAGAAAAACTGGCCATCTGATCACATAGATTGATCATCGCTTTGATATTGTTGTTCAAGTGAGAACAGCAACAGCAGCGGCTCGAGGAAAAATAAGCTTGTCACGTTGCTCCTATGATCCGCGAGCTCGACGATCGGAGAGCGGGTGGGCAAACTGGCAAAGCGCGGACGAGAACTCAGCAAATTCACTGACTAAACCTGACACACGATCGACCACTGACAACGAGCTGCGAGTTTCTTAACAAATCCTCGAAAACGTTGAGATCTCCTGGCGTCCGAGTGCTGAAATTAGATCTCCTGCCCCGAGAGAGCTGTCGACATGCGGGGCGATTAGCACTTTTCCCGTCCGGCAACTTCCAAACTTTTTCCAGCGACGGTATTTTGTTGTCTGCTAGAGTTCCTGGGAGGATTGCGGACATTCGGGTTGCTTCTCGCTTATTCATCTCTGGGAGCATGCGCGTGCGCCTCAAATACAGAACACAAAGAGCGGACAAATACGCGATCCGAGGCGTGTCTTCGCAGTGCTAGTGGTCACTCTGAATGTGAAGCCATAAAAATGATTAAAACGTATTTGTTTTTTTTTCTTTTCCAGAAGCCGAGCATGGGTACGCGGCTTACGTCGTTCCCGGAGACGAAGTGAATTCTCAAGACAGAGG
Organism: Neoseiulus cucumeris; assembly: GCA_021527715.1. Taxonomy (NCBI): domain Eukaryota; kingdom Metazoa; phylum Arthropoda; class Arachnida; order Mesostigmata; family Phytoseiidae; genus Neoseiulus; species Neoseiulus cucumeris. The sequence goes on from JAJSRV010000015.1 coordinate 1,584,410, forward strand.
TGGGGGAGCTTCGATGAACGTCTGCTCGCCTCTGACCGCTGCTCCGGCACCGGTTCACAAGCACTATCCGCACGTGTACGCGGCCGCCGCTGCCACGTTCGCCCCCCAGCAAGAAACAAGTGTGGCTCCGACTCCAAAACAACCTCACCAAGCGGATATAACTATCACTGGACGTCCCAGCAGGAGAAGCCGTGCTAAGAAGCCTCTCGGAAACAGGTATGTACAGAAATTTCGAGCCTTTAGACAGCACTCGCTAAAGAATTTGGCCGTTTAAATTATTCAAGAGCCCTCTAGAGTCTTTGCTTATTTAATTTCGGAGATGTAATTTTCGGCCGGTCGCCCAGCATGATAGCGGGCAATAAACGACACGACTTTATTACGAGAGCAGCGCGTTGAACACATAATTGTAATGTGTTCCGAATGCTCTGATTGTCTAATGCGCAGCACACATAATGCAATATGCTGTTGCTCTCGTACCTGGCTCCGTTTTTGGAAACACCGAGCAACATGTACAAAACGTTAACAGGTGGCGTCGTAACAGCTACCGCGCCAGCTCGTTCGTTGGCTTGCTTGCTGATTCGTTCGAGACGGAGCGTTGTGTTCGATGGAGATTTTTCTGGTTTTGCGGAAATTTCCACCTACGCGGGTGATTTGAACGGCTCTCCGATACGATACTGAACGGCAATCTACCGTCGCTATTTCCGGGACTGGCTGACGAACAGAATTTTAGAACAATCGTAAAAAGTAGAAGATGAGAAGTGAATCGACTGGAATGAGCGAGATGCGTTGAACTTTCCGACAGATCTTTAGCTCCGGATGTGCGTTTCCTGAGCAAGCTGGCGTACGCACTCCTAGATCCCAATCATCGTTCTTGATGAAACTTGACAAATGAACTCTGGATACGTCTTTTTTTCATTTATCTATTCGTGTTCCTGAGACCGAGTATGCGTTTCACAAAATAGCACGGAATGCTGTTCGTAAGTCGCCGGGCTGCTCGTCAAAATTGAGTCCAACGGAAACTCATGAGAAAGGAAACTCACATGAACTCTGAATTCGATGGTGATTCATGCCGAGCATCTGTATCCAGTAGTGGAATTGGAGTTTATTTTGAACTTGGACTACGCGAGGTCCCGCCCATCATCTGTGAATGCGTTTTCGTCGTCGATCAAACCGAGACAGCGCGATGTGAAAAAGGTTTCGAGGTCGAGACAGCACTTTGTGCGGGTGTTATATTCTCGTTTTCATTTGTGTCGGTCATGAGAGTTCTGTTTTCTGTCTGAAATTCCATCGAAATTCTGCTGATTTCCGGAATTGCGTAGTAAGAGTCTAATGAACTGTCTCATCAATCCTGAAAATATCGGAAGACCTCTGCCCCTTGGGAGGAGCCTGTGATGAGAAAAGGTCCCATGCAACCTACCCAACGACTTATGGTGAGGAAGTCAGTGGGCAACGGCTCCCGACTCCTCCTAAGATGTTGCTTTGATGGCGGGACGAATCTCAAGCTCGGAGTTGGCAGCTTTTCTAATTGTTCGGCCCGAAAAGGCGAGATTGATTGGAGTGAATGTAAACGGATGATGACGGAAGAAGAAATGAGCAGGTCGTTTGATAATGATTCCTTCATAATGATTCCTTGACGCTTCTCAGAGAACTCCATCCGTTTCATGTCTTGTCCGCTTATTAAACTTATCTTTTCGGCTCGACAGCAGTTAATTCTGGCCACTTGTTTTACATGATTCCGCTCGGTTTACAACCTACGGACGGAGCAAGCGGGCGTCCGAGCGAGCAACTGATGGCTCCAGAGCATGAGATTCTTGGAGCGCCAGAAGCGCGCGAGTTGCTTCACAATGCGGCTCACTGAACTCATCTCCCGTAAACGAAAAATCATACATTGCCCACAGTTCAATTCAAGCAGGAAAACTATTCCTCTACGAGATTTCTGAGCTCTGCAAGTCTAGGCAAACAGAATGCCCCAACGGACGAACGTCGATGCAAAGGTGGAGAAAAGCCGCGAGACGAATGATTCTTGGCTCTGAGTCCAAAAAGCGTATTGTCGCGCTCGGTTGTCGACTGATTCGGTTCGGCGTCATTTTGAGAACAGCGATTTTTCCCTGGTGCGCAGCAGCAGGTCATCTGGAAGTGTTTAGCTCGTATACATCTTTTTTCTGGACCAGGTCGTAAAAGCTTCAGACTCGTACCGCTGAGTTTTTCTTAAATGAAAGATACGGGCGGTCGTTCTCTCGCTCTGTTTGTCTCTCGGTCGGTCTTCCCGTCGATCCGTCCGTCCGTCTTTTGCCGTCGCTCGGCTGATTCGGCGAGCGGCAACGAACACTTCGTTGAAGTTTATTACAATGAGATTGTGCAACATTGAGGTTGTTGTTAATGAATCGGACAAAAACGAATAATGTATCAGATAAAGAGCGCAGACATAAAAGTTCGCACAACGGCATCCCGGCTTTCAGACTGATTGAAGTCCCGAAATCACCTCTGCAATAAAGGCCTTGTCATTTTTCATCCAGTTTGAAACCGAGCGCTACTCCTATAGGATCCTTCAATCCGTCTATTTTCCTATGGCGACTCGATTTTTCTTCCTTCCTGTCTTCGTTCCTTTCGCTTCTGTTCTCCTTAGTTTCCTTTACGGCGTCGCATCGTTACGAGAAATCGTCGCTTGCCTGTTTACTAAAACACCTCCGCCATGAATTTATGCCCCTCCATTGGGTTTTAAATCATGAAAATTATGAGCAGGAGCATGTCATCAAGATGGGAACTCGCCACGACCGCGACCGTAGGAAAGAGAGGAACACTCATCGTCAAGTGCACCCTTACAGAAATGAACGTTTCCCGATCCCTGCGGGATCTCCGACAGCGGCCGGATCCAAAGACTGGATTTTTCCCTCGCTTCACTGATGTGAGGAAAAACGTGAATTTGTGAGATTCAAGATGTCGAAGCGGTTTTTGTGAAACATCTAAACCCAGCAAGTCAAGCTGCGGTTTTTGTTGCCGCTAGTTTCGAGGCAGCTGTTAATGAAGCCACGGTATCTGTTGCTATTCTATGGGAATTTCTCGCCGGAATTAATCGATGAAAGCGATTCCAGTTCGGAGATAAGAACGAGCCGCAACGGTTCAGTCTTACGAAGCATGCAAAATGTGGCATGCTGTCGCTCGGTAGTCAAACATCTTGGCAAACGACATGAGATCGCGAGTGCTCGTATCCAGAAATCTAGGAGTTGGATAAACGAGAGCAGCGGCTCGTTCAATCCATGCAGAGAGCCAATCGTTCAACATGTTGCTTGGTTCGTCGGTCAATCCGTCGTTGGTTGGTTTGGTCTACCTTAGTGGCGGGAACCTCCCCTTAATATCCGGGAAACTGAACGCTGATCATCTACGGTGGCGACTGCGGCAGTACCCGCTTCACGGTTCGGTGATCGTCAGCGAGAACTGGAAATTCTTTGATTGAAAAAAAAACGTCCAAATCACTTCATGAATCTCTCGTCACCGCGGCGATTCTGAACCCATGGATTGAACTGGAATCAGAATATGTTTCGATACCCGGGGAATAAATTTCTGTAATTCAGAATCGAGGATATCGTTAGACATAATAGAAATATAAACGGGAACTCCAGGCGGAAATCGAACTGTCCGATCGGCTAATCGTTGGCGATTAGCGGATCCAAGTACAGAGAATGCAGGAAAGAATGAGAGAGAGGTTGAATCGGATCTCCCGAATGCTCGAAGACGGGATCTCTCGGTCGTTATGCCAAACGGAGCCGGAAAGCGATGTTGACGTCACTGATGTCCATAATTGTTTCCAAGACGAGAATTCATTCATCTCAATTCCTCGTCTCGAACGCGTCGATTCCCCCTTCCAGCAACCCAACGAACCATCGTCAACGTTACTGTGGTCATCGGGCCGCAGAATTTCGCGTTCCATACTCTCGCTTTCTCTTCCGTCCGTTGGCAGACCGTGTTGTGCGAAAGCGTAAAGCAGGATCAAGACACCAGACACTGCTTGTGTCTCTTTGTGCGTTGCGTGTTAGCCGCTAATCAACCGGTGGTTGACAACATGGAAGTAGTAGTTGTTGTAGTAGTCCAAGTAGGAATGGTAGCCGCCGCAGCGGCGACGGTCCTCGGTGGCGCCGGCAACGGTGCCAGGCTATTCGAATCGATTTCGTTAATGATCGAGATTTCTTGTATGATTCAATACCACCACCATCATCATTATCCAGTTCCAGCAGCGTCTCGGCAAGGTAGGCCCACAAGTAAGTGGGTTGTCTCTCTTGTATGAGACCATCTCGCCTACGGGCCCACCTCCCTGCGTGTCTGACTACCCACCGACCTGTCTGCCTTCCGGCAGATCTGAGGCTGCTGCCACTGCTCCGAAAACTACCGAGTTAGACACATTGCTAGCCAAGATGGATTGCGAGCTGTTTCTCCCATTTGCTCTTTCACTTTAAACTTGATGTCTCATTCCGTGAAGAGTCGTCCTGTGTATTCTTCCTCCCTTTCTCCCTCTCTCACGGGGAGCAGGCACACCTCAATCGGGGAGCTGACTTTTCGACTGGGGAGAACAACGTGTCGTGCAAAGCACACAGATACACATAAATAACGATGGCGACTCGATTCCGGTCGATTAGAAAGCTGGATTAGGCATCATCATTATCATAGAGCGCGGCGGCGGCGGCGGCGGCGTCGCCGTCGTCGTCGTCGATGTCGCTGCTGCCGCCCGTGATACTTTAACCATTGCAGTCGGCCGGGGACACTAGTTGATTCCGCCCTTGATTAACTCTGCTCGGAACGATGGCTCAAATTGCGGAGCTCGCTGCTACGGCTGTTACCGGTACGGTAGAGACATGCCGGCGGTAACAAGTCCCATGGCTGCTCGCCCGCTTATTCGTTTGCCTGCTCCGTTCCGTACTGAAACTGCTGTTGCCAAGGGTCTGACGATAACGATGCTAAAAACTGTCGACTTATCTTGCGACTGTCGTCGACGTCGCCGTTATTGTCGTTGACGCCATTGCGATCATCACCGTCATCGAGGGCAAATGTTAGTCGGTTTGTACTCCCTCATCGGTCGAGTAGCTTCCGGAATGGGAAGAAGCCCTACGTGCGGTGACGAAGAGGGAAAAACACGACACTCTCGAGGAAGGAAGGAAAGGCCGCTTCAGATAGTTGAACCTCAAGCGCGGAACGTCAGGGTCAATCGTCTTCTGGAGTTTTTCGTCGGGGTCTCCTTTCTCTCGGCGGAAACAACGACAATAATGGTACTTACATAATAAATACATCGTAAAATTCAAGCTCCACGTTTTTCGAAGTCGCGGGAAGGGTTAGAACGATTTGCGGTCGCGAAATAGACTTTGTTGTCGAGTCGGAAGAATCGTTAATCAAACTAGAGCTGGATCATTACCTGAATCGGAATGGGACTCACCATCTAAACGACACTATACGAGCATTGTTCTAACGATACCTTGTTTGTTTCAGATCCACTCACAATGAGCTGGAGAAAAACAGGTGAGTTCAAAACCATTAATTGCTAGTGTGAGTGCGGGTAGTTCTCCGGATAATGATATTTTTCGAGTAATGTTTTTCAAAGAGCTCGTTAAATATTGAATTCGACTCGGGTTATTGCGCTCCACGATGCGAATTCATCGAGATTCCGAAAACAGGAGAGGATACCGTCAAACATTCATTACTAGACCTACTAAGGTTCCCAATTAAAGAGAATACTTCGCTCGCGGTTTATGCGCGGGGAACTCCTGAGGTCGACTGAGTCTTAGCTGTTTTCAGAAACGAGTCAAGGAGGAAAAAATACGACGGTGGTAGATAAAACAACACGGCGGCGGCAGCGGCGGCGAAAGCAGCAAGTGTTCGTGGAGAAGAGAGAGAGAGAAAATTTTATCGTGGCTGTTAATAGCGCACAAGAACACATACGGCCACACGAACTGAAAATGAGAGGACGCCGTTTGTTGCGTTGTTTGTCCAGCATCCCTGAAAACGGAGAGAAAAATTCAGAAGTCTGATAAGGTCTTAGAATCAAGAAACAAGTAGATGGCAGAAACTGCTGCTGCTGCTGCTGGAACAGCAACATTTGTGATTAGATGAAGCGTTGAGGAGCGCGAATCGTGCATTGCTCCTTCATATCTTCATACTGCGGTCGACTGTGGAAGAGCCGTTCCTCTCAAAATCAACCTCGCACTCGTCTGCGTCTGACAGTGTTATTGCCTCTGGGCTGGATTCCTTCACTCGGTGAGTCGCCAATCGGTGCTGGCGGCGGCGGCGGTAGCGGGAGCTAGCAGGCAGTCGAATCGTCGAGCCGCCTGCCGTTCCTCCGGGATGGAACGTTGCTGATGATTTGTTACTTGAATTAAACCGTTCGCTAAGTTCTCTCATTGCCGCTGACGCGGACAAGAGGCGAGTGAGCGTCCGTCCGTCTCTTGTGCGAGTGAGTGAGCGAGTGCACGCGCGCGAGCGATTCACCAAGCCAAGTGGCCAACCAGCGAGGCAAGGCATGGTAAGGAAGGCTGGGCCAATTACAGGAGTACTCACTTGCGTACGCTCACGACGTTCTGTGCGAAGCCCCGCCGTTTGGAACACTGAAAGGACAACGAAGCGATGGCGTTGGGAGTGCCTGAAAACACTGATGGTTCTAAATTCTCGAAAATCCAGTAAAGTTCCTTTTTCGTTTCTGGAAGAGCGCGGGCGAGAGTGGGGTCGCCGCGTCGAGAGGAGAAACTCTTTCCCTAGACACGTTTCTGTAGTTTTCTACTCACGTTGTTCTTAATGCCGATATGGACATCAGAGTCGTGCCGTAGTTTCCAGCCACTAGTTCCAGGGAGTTGCTGCTTCTGACTGAGTTTCTCAGGTCTGCCGTCGCTTGGCCAGTGGGCTTGCTTGCGAGCTGGAATAAATCAGCATGCTCTGACTTCGAGAAGGGAGAATCTAGCCTTTCGAGAGTTGCGTTTTTTTCCTTCTTCTCGTCCGTGGGTCATGCTCTTTATCACCTTCCGTTCGATTCATTCGGCACGACTACCCGAGATATTAGTGCCAGGTGAAAACACTAAATTACAGAATGGTTTTCCATTGTCGGTTTCGACGGCTTTGACGGCTCACAATTCGCCTTGTGTGGCTGTTGCTGCTCCCGCTACTGCTTACGGCCATGAGAAAGCCGGTGCTCCTGGCGCGGATCGGATGTTGGAAAATGAAATATTTGAGGGATATGGCATCGCTGAGTGAAACGATTACAGAGCGAACCTGATCTCAACCAAAATTTATTAGATGCCGCTCAGCTGCGAGCTCGTCGGCTCGTTTCGCGTCGGTCGTTGGGTCTGCCAGAAGATGATGAGCACGATACCCTCGTTGTTTCCAATATCTATCGTTGAAATATTACGTACCCTGTCGAATCAGCGGCTGAGCGGAATTGCAAGGATGTGTTCCCCTGCCGATGTTCCTAAGGCTGTTTGCTGTTGACGTCAGTTGCTGTCGACGAGAGCGGTTGCCGCGCTGAATTGAAATCACTCGGCACAAGAGGCTTAAGACTTTCTGCTTCATTTTTCTCAAATTTAGAGGCGAACATTCGAAGCATCCCAGATGGGTGACTGGGATGAAGGTTTGTGATTCGCAAGAGAAACGCACGGGAGCAGAATATTCGTGCTCTCCGAAAATTTTTCGAAGAGTCCTCGAGAACCGGAGTCAAAGTCCAAATCAGTTGCTTCAAGATTCTCTCGCGGGGGCGGAATGAGGTTCTTGCAACACTTCACTTCCACAACCAGGGAAAGTCAAAATGATGAGTACCGCGGTTCCCCTAAGCTCGAGTAAGCTTCTCTGGTGCGACATCTTCCCACTGATTCCTCTTGCCTGTTACCACAGCCTGCCCGGTTGCTGAGAGGAACGCGTGCCGACGCGAGCGCAGATGGTTTGACTTGAGACAAAAGGGTTGAAACTTTGAGAAACGTAATAAACTCGTCCCAAATAGACAATCGGGCGAGATCGCGCAAACGAACGCGATTGCAAAAGTTCTCCAAGAAATAGCAGGGCTTTGCCGTCGCTGTCCGATTCCCGTGCTGATTACGGAAACAAGCTCCTATCGCGGGTTTTCAAAACCCGAGGCTTATCGGCAGGAGCTCCATTCAAGGATTTCGCTATACCGATCTGAATATTGAGCGCAATGTCATTCCACTAGTGGCAAGACCATGCGGCAGACTTTCGCAAAGCAAATCGGGTGGTAAGAACCATGAGTGCTCTTCCTCTACCACAACCGCTGCGCTGTTTCTGCACGGTGTCGGTAGTGCTCTCTTTTCCAAGTCCAAAAAAGATCATTCACTGGGTTCTCAGCATAGCATCTCCGCGCATACTTTACTACATTCATTCATCTGGGCTTGTTTCTGTAATTCTCGCAGGTTTGGTTGGCCGGGTGGTTGTCAGGTTGGTTATTCGCTCGGTTGGTTGGATGGTTAACCCACTAGGTTGACACCACCACCATCACCACAATCGTCACCGGCACCAAACCGCCGCCTCGACAGCTGCCTGAATTACGAGCACCTTGAAGCATTACGGCCGTAGAAAAATGTTCGTCTCATGTTGATTCCCTGTCAATGGCTCAGCATGTTTATCCATCGGTTCATTTGCTCACGTGAATTGTTTGACGTGCTTTAGTTTCGATGAGGGGAAAATACAACGCTTCGCTGTTGCCGAAGCCGATTCATCTTCACACAAACGCATTCCTCTTCATTAACATCTCGAATTACTTGAAATAATAATGCTGCACTTAATGACACCTTCCTACAGTAGTTTTAGGCATGCAACCGCTTGGTCGGCGGGAAAGCAGGCCGCTTGTTGGGTAATGCCTAAGAGTGTACACGCCGCCGGATAGGCGACCAAGTAGCAGACAGTTTCCCATGTTTTCGCCATAGAAACAAGTAGTATGGCCATTGCGTGTTCTGGTCAAATTCATCAGAGATCATCATTGCTAGGATGGCACTACATTATTTTGTATAGGGCAAGCCGGCAGACGAGCAAACAGCAAAGCATGTGGGCCTGTGCATGAGCGGGACGAAGGCGCCGGGTCTGGACATGCAGATCGACCTACCGACGGGTGACGGTGGAGGCACCGTTAGGCGGCCTCAAGAAATCCCCCCCCCCTTCCCCCCCAACCCAGGCGCATTGTCTAGGGGTGGACATGCACCACCCGGAACAAGCCTGATCGTCCCCTCCGTCACCGTCGTCGTCTTCTTCTGTTGTGTCTCTGACCGTGGTTCGAGGCACAACCGCCACACCGGCGCTCACTTATGGCGACACGCTATCTTTGAGGAGCTCAGCGGCCAACTGCATAAAACTGTCCACAAGCGGTCCCTACCGCCACAGAGGCAAGCAAAGAAGCTCCCGAAGGTGCGTACGTGATAACGCTCTGCTGAGAACCCAACTTCCAACTTCCCTCAAGCTTCGAGGCACCGCGTCTGGGTGGTCGACTTTACCGGTAATCGCAACAAATGAGTTTCCCAATTCTGATTGGCGTCCAAATCTGTTTTCAGCGTTCAGGAGTGTTTCCTCCCATGGCTGGGGGAGGCGAATGGCGTCGCAAAGGGTGGGATTACGTTCTCAGGATTAAAATATTCTCAGCTCGGATTCCTTAATCTGCCACGAAAACTTCGAATGTCTCCTCCCCCTGATGAAGCTCCCCAGGAGTGAGGGGTTGGCTGAGTGGCGTAAGGTGTTTTCGTGAAACGCACATAGGGTCGCAAGTGGGCTTGCGGACCAATCCGTTGTCTTTGCCGGAGTTGGTTAAACTGTTGCAGTTGGTTGGTTGGTTGGTTGGTTGGTGACTTAGCCGAGCGACCGGTTAGTTCCGTTGGCCATCGTCGAATAAGCTAACGCAGAAGAAAGTTTGCAAGCGAGCGAGCGAGCCAACCAGCGAACGAGCGCTCCAGCCGGGTTTGGTTGGCACCGAGCGAGCAAACAGGCGTATGTTGTACACTTAGCCATTAAAATTGGTTATTAAATTTGGACGGCAGCGTGTTACTAGCGGGGCCAACGGGCAAGAGACTCTCCGTTCCCCGCCCCCTCATTTGCTTTTACTCGCTAACTTTAGATCCACCGGGAATGTCTACTGGCGGCCGACGTCCTCTGGAGCCGCATGCTCCTCTCTCGGGTCAGGACAGCGTTCAAGCTTTTGCCTCGCACCTGCTGCGGCCCATTCAGATACTTCAACAGCAATATCGAATCAGAGCTACCCTTCCATTTGTAGGAACACTCTTCGTCGACGAATGCTGGCTGGAGATAATTTCGTAGATCCACATGCATCCTCGCCCGCGAAATTCTCGCTCAGTGTCGTTGCCACTCTACGCGGTTTGGGAGAACACCAAGAGAAAAGAAAGTAGAGTCCGTTTGTATTTCGTCCGTCTCGTCCACTCCCCAAACACTCGGGTGTTTCTGCTGTCCTGAAGCAGAATGAGGAGTAGGAGTATGAGGGAGCAACGAAAAACGAGCCAATAGCATGAGATCAGGATATCACCGCACTTTATGACCCGAACCCGCGTTGGATATCATCATCATCCTCCTCATCGTCGTTCTTCCCTCGGTGCTGTACTCGTCCGAAAGCACGTTCTCTTCTTAGTGCGAGTTGACAGAGCCCAAAACAAGACATTCGTCGTTGGTCAAACGAACAACGGAGCGCGCAGCTTCCCACGTCGTCCTGTCTCGCCTATCTGTTCACTTCGACGGACGGAAGGCTTTTCCAGAAGGTCGAGGAACTGAATCATGCCAAGAGACAGACCGACTGACAGATGGACACTCTGACGGGCTGACCGACGGACGATCGGCTTTGAAGAGGTGTAGGTTACAGTCCTATGAGGCACTTTCATGAAGTAATGTCTCGTGCGATGAGACCCTAGCCGAGAGAACCAGAAAGTCGATAGAAACTCATCAAGTTACGGTCAGCCTTGGAGCTTTACTCGCGGCTCTCTTAACTAACAACTCCTCGTCCATTATCGTGGCCATAGCCGAAACGGGCGAGGCAGGAATAAACTATAGTTGTGTTGGCTCCATCAAGGTGTGTGGGTAAGTTATCTCTTGTTCTCGGTTTCCTTCTGCTCTTGACAGGGGCAGAAGCGAGCAAGCAAGCGCTCGCATTAACGCACTCTCCGCCATTTCACATTCGTTGTCGTCGTGGTGACTCCAGTGGACGGTTACCAACCGCGATTACGACATTTCTGTGCAAGATACCGATTGAGAGCATCATCAATGCAGAGACTTTCCAGACGCGATCGCTTAGCCAAGAAGACTCGAATCGGAGTTCCGGAATTTCGACGCGAATGTAGGGCGATCTCATTCCTGACAGGTTCGCGGCTTTTCGCTGTCTCTCAATTCGACCGCAGGTCCGCGGTCGTGAGAAGATTTTGTTTCCGATAAAGCCTAATGCTAATGCTGTCGTTCCTCATTGAACTATGAGCTGTATGTTCAGTTGTTGCCCAAGACCTCAGGTAGACCATAATGGCAATCAAGGAAAAAGCGTCCACTCAGCCGTCAGCCGAGCCAGTGGTCGCCTTCGGTTTCTCGATGAGCGCGCGCGCTGTCTTCGCTAATATGTTCCTTATGTGTTATTCGTGAGAGTGCATCTTTGTGTATGTGTTTGTGTCTGCTATTATTTTATTTATTATTATGTCGCGTGGAGATGATGCCAATAGATAAGGGCGTCGATTCGGCCCCTTGATCGCGATAACGTACAATGAGCAATTATTTCAAATTTAATGGGCTGACGAGAGGGCGAAAAACGAAGCAACCAGTCGAGCAAGGTCGGTTTGGTCAAGAACCTCGTAGAGCTCAGATGCGACGGCGTCAGCCAGTCATAATTGACGTCTGATCAGAGCAGTCGACTTAAAACCCGGTCGTTACGTCGATGCTTCTTCTTCATTGACGAAACAGGAGATGCTTTGGTGACATCAACAGAAAATCGGCGAGAGGCAAGAAACAAAACAACGACGAGGACAACGACATTAAAAATGATCACAGAAATGGGAAAATCGACAACGGCAACACCGGACGCGACACGGGCTGTCAATGCTCCGATATCGTAAGGTAGATAAGAGCTCCGCGATAAAAGTTTTGTTTACCTGTGCGCGTGTTGTGTTTGTTCGGAACGAGCGAGCGAGCGAGCGTTAGTTGGCCAGACGACCAGCCAGCGTGATTATATTCGCGTCACTTGATTCTATAGGCTATTAGCGAATTGATTTCGGGCTCGTCCTCCTCAACGCAACCGGCGATGACGGAGGCGTCTGGCGACGGCATCGAGTAGCTCAAGAGGCCCTTGCAAGACTCGCAGTTGCCTCGTACACGGGCGAATAGACGCAAAGAGCGATCGACGGACGGACGGACAGACAGACAGACGGACTCACAACCCTAACTTACATATACACTAGGGTCGGCGATGTGGGGTCGGGTTCTCAGAAGATTCTCAATCCGCCCCCTTGTGCAGCGACTGTTGTCGAATTGAACGAAGGCATCAGCGGCAGGCTCGTGTGAATAATGCGTCGACTACAACAGGGTGTGTACTCGAACCGAATGGATGAACGAGAACCATCTCCTGCCTCCTGGCTGACTCGCAAGAAAGGTACTCGCTTCAAGGCAAGTAGGACCGCACTCCGTCTGAGCGTCCGCCATTATCCCGCACCCATCGCTGCTCCTCCGTGATGAACGCAAGCAACGAGCTCAAATGGCCCTGCAATGTAAATTCTCTACTCGAGCGACTGGTGAAGCCTCTCTGTGGCGACGAGTGGCGCGATGAAACACAAACAAACAGGCACAAGTATCCTGAGAGCGATTCACAGCTGATCCAAAGAAAGAGGAGGTGGCAACGCCGGGCCACGATCGCCGCAAGCAAAAAACGAGCGTCTTGTGTTTTTACCCGAGATCGTATGTTTTCCGCTGTCCATCAAGTCGTTTCGGAACCTGATGAGATTCTCAGTTCGGTGTCCGGAGACTGCACATTGCTTGCCGTGGTCGTTCTCGGTGCGTCGGTCGTCGTTGAGCTGCTAGAGACGGGCAAGGAGATCCGGAACGTAACTAAGTTGATTTATTCGCAATTCTGTTTGCTCCTCCATCTTCCGGTACAATCGGACTTAATTGAAAACGACAACTTGAAGCTTGAGCTACATCTTCGAAGTGAGCAGTGTATGTGCTTCGTTCTTCTTGTTCCCAACGGGATGCCGCTGCCTTTGCAGAACCTGAGCACCGCAGATGGAGACAGCATAGTCGACAGATGAGATTTCTGTCTTGTTGCTTTTCAGATGGAGACTCTCTGTTATTGCTCACCTGTAATTCATTCTCCGACATATAGATTCAAGGAGAGTTTGTCTCCCGAAACCACGGCTCATCCGTTCCGTTGCCCATCACATCTCTGAGGAGTTCCTCTCGAATTTTGCGGATTTTTCGGTTTTCGATTCGCTCAACAACTCCACGGATTGCAAATCCGGCCACAAACGTGAATCGGAAACCAAGCATGGCGATGGATGGATGGGCGACATTGGACCAACGAATGGCTGGGAGGACCTCCACAAATCAATGGGGCTTGTCGTGGCTGTTTCAATATAGCTTGTTCTTGGTGTCTTTCGGAAAGATTAAGAGACGACCTAACAGAGGAGCGCGGTATCCTTCCGTCGTCGTTGTCATTGGGCACGAGGAAGGCTGACTCGTGCCAACCAATCACCGTGCCAAGCGGCAAGAGAGTCAGTCACTGAGAGGGTCGTCGGTTAGCCTTTCGAGTGACCGGGCGTTCAGTAGTAGAGCGGCTGTTGCCGCTGGTTGAGTGATTGAAGGCAATCGGGATAACCGAGCAACCATGAAACGAAGGAATTTACACTGGAACAAGAAAAATTAGCCGCCACTGCTTTTGTGGAAACAAAATTAGGCCGTTTAGTCGGTCGGTCGGTCGGTCGGTCGGTCGTTGCATCCATCAATCCCTCCGTCTTGTCCTCTATGCGGCTACCGAAACACCGTGGATTCTCTTTCTCCTACACTCATGTGAAGAGATGAATGAATAGATTGATGGCTGGCTAGCTGGAAGAAAGAGCGACAGACTTCTGGATACCGAATAGTGGGAAGCATGCATAGATGGATGTGCCGATTCGAGAATGAGACCACCCATAAGAGTTCTGGCGTTGGAATGCCCATCAACGTCGAGAGAAGAGCACAAGAAAGCCCGCAGAGAACTCTTTACAGCTGCGATCGGGAGACAAAAAAATACCATTGCCACCACCATCACCGGCAACACCGTCAGGACTGGCAATGCCATCCAGTCAGTCAGCTACTCTTGTTCTCCCTATCCTTCTCCTTGTTCATGTTAGTTCCTTGATGCCTACCTCGTCTGGTGGTAGGCTGGCTGCGCTGTTTCTCTGTCCGCCCGACCGCCCGCTCGCTTAAATCGGCGGTAGACAAAACACTGACAAGTTATTTCCCTGGTTCATCCGTGGGTAACATCAACTCGCTTGGGTGTGTGAGAACGTGTGTGTTAGCTTGAAAGCCGGCGAAAGAGCTAGCAGGCATTGTCAATGCTAGAAAGTTTCGAGTTCTGGCTCTTCGCCGTCTCCTCTGGACGCCTGTAACGGACGCTCGTGGAGCGGTGGCGAGCGGTTTTTCTTCTACTTCAATCTGTGTGGTCATCCTCAGGCTGCACCGCAATCCTCCGGTGATCATCAAAGTTTTCCATCTGGCCGTCGTTGTCGACGTTGTTGTTGCCGTTGAGGTGGTCGTGGTGGCGGTTGGTCTTCAGCCGACAACAGTTGGATTTTTCCCTCTATTTTTTCTCTTCGTCATCTTCTGCGTTGTCCTCCCTTCCTCGAAGAACAGAAGACCATGACGCGTCTTCAGGTGCTTTTGTTGTTCTCTTTCTACCTTTGAGCTCAAATCATCCGTTGCCTGCTCGTGTTATTACGTGCAATTTAATGGCGATTGATTCAGCGGCGGCGGCGGCGGCGGCAGAGTGAATTGCGCTGATTCTGTCAGTCCGTCAGCGTCAGCGGCCGCTGTAACGCAGCGTCTCAAGCGCGGATTTCTGTTTGTTCCGTTCTGATCTGAGTGAGGAGCGCATACCGAGGAAAAACTCTCTGACTTTGCTCGGTCTGATCGCGACCGATTCGCGATGCGACTGGCTTTTCCGAGGGAAGGGGATCTTCCTCGTCGCTGTCGCCCGTGCGCTAACAGCGGCCGCAGCGGCACTCGATGACGATCAGAACAGGAATCCTGTCGTCAACAGCATTGTAAGACAGACACTTTGTTAAAAACGGCTACCCAAAGGGTCCAATGATGTGGGATTCGTCGCGTCGTCGTGTTCCATCTCTCTTTCTCCTTCCATTGTAGAGAGGTCCACGTCGCGACGGTCGGTCGTCGCTCGCTCTGTCTCCCGCGAGGTGTGTTTTGTGTTTTGACAATTCCTACAGGCACAGTGCTGCGCTTATCGAGATGAGAATCAGCGTCGTCAGAGATGAATTACTGATATTTTCTTTCTACTAATTTGTTATGCTAGAGGTACTTCCATTCACAAGCGCCGCCTTGACAGCAGCCGATTCGGCCACATCGGCCTGAGCGGTGATAGGGCGCAACGCATTTCATTTAATTGGGGTGTTTAAAACAGCAGAGAGTAGGTAGTACTGAAGAGAATGCGCGCGCGAACGAAGCTGCCGACCGACCGACCGACCGGCCGGCCGCTCGGCCAGCTGAAAAGCCGGTGATGGATTTCACGGAGTCACGGAGCTCACAACTCGACAGGCTCGACTTGGTCTTCGTTCACGTGTTCCTGGTGCTAGTCATGTTGTCGGTGGTGGTCGGTCGAGGCGGTGTCGGTGGTGGTGGTGGTTGCTGTCGGACCAGTAGTTTTGCTTGTGGCAGCGGTTCTGTAGCTGTTGTCATCGTTCTTTGTGCGTCCATCCAACGATCCATCTGTCCGTCTGCTTGCTTGCTCGACCGTCCGTCGTCATTTGCTCACTTATTTTATCACTCATTCATTCCGCGTGCTCATTAATTCCCCATTCATGACATTAGCTTCGTAATTTACAAGGTAGGCGCCTCCGTGCGTTGCGATCTTTGAGTAGAGTTCAACAAACAACAACAACAAGAACGACTGTGGCCCCGGGAACGTGAGACCGCGGGGACTTCCGTTTTCATAAATATCGGTCGTCAAAGACAGGAAACGAAGGAGTTCGACTGGAGGGGATGGGGCGGGGGTGAAAGGGACGAAGACGAATGCGTATACACTGAACTGTTGATTAAGTCGCCATAAAAATTCGTGATTTTCCCGTTGATTCACCCGCCCCGAGGGACGACGGCCGAGTTATTCATCGTTGCTCTTCCAAGCCATTCATACCTCCGAATGTTCCCTTCCGTCATTTGATGAGCGGAACGCTGTGATTGCTTGTTTCCAGTTCTTCCTGAGATCTCAGTTGAACATAAGTGAAGCTCCGGTTAAAAAGAAACGCGGCACCGGTCATGGCTTACCGAGTAATGGAAAGTAGACGGCACCGGCAAACACTTACACATAGAGTCTCAGATAGGGGAGTGAGGCCAGCGAATTTGTATAGGCTCAGCTGCTCCCCGTGTAAACAATTAATATTAGTTAGCTTCGGCAAGAGCATGGAACCCGTTGTGTCTGACCGAGAAAAATAAATTTCCTGGAAGGAAGCAGGGTTGCCGACTTTGTTGCGGCGGCGGAGACCGCTGCTGGGATCCACCGAGGGTCTTCGAGCGAGGGGTCCAAGCCCTTGGCCTTTTCCTATGTCTTCTTCCGCTCTCTGATTTGTCTAGAATCGTCACAAGCATTACCGGCATCCCTGGCGGCGAGGAACCCACACCGAGTCTACGGGGAAATCGGAGTAGTGAGATAGTACCCGAAAGAAAGATGCTACGAACACGACCACCGTAGCTGTTTTGGTTTTCATCATCGTCGTCGTTGTTTGCTCTCGGAGCCTAGATCATCTCGCGGTGATATGAGGAACTAGCGTTACGATTCGGATGATTCAAAGCACACAACATTACCTAGAATAACCGCGGCTGAATCTCTCAAAATACCCGACACGACCAGACTTGCCAATCGAGTTTCCTGGTCGTTCATCTCCCGAGAACAATATCGCGGCCCTGCAATCATACAGCGAGACCTCAACAGTTTCTCTGTGCTCTTTACGGAGGCAAACCCCCTCCCCCTCCTCTGTATGACGTAACGTGCTCGTTGAATAACAGCCTTTAGCGCTCGGAAACGCCATATGTCCTACCCTTCCACAGCCAACGAAACGACAACGATCAACGAAAACGTTGAGCACCGTCGACGCGTCCGACGTCCGCTCGGGTGATGGATACTCCGCCGTGATTTGTGTACTACTTGTTTTCCTTTTCTTTTCGGTTTTCTGCTCGAGTATAATTGTAATAGCCGGTCTTCTGCGTTGAGTTTTCCTCAGTGCCTTGACCGCTCGTGGCCCTCCGAAAGCTCTCTTGAAGCAGTCGTCACACCGAAGACAGACAGACAGACAGATTTGCGAACAGTCAGCCAGGTCGATGGATCTAGCCACCGACCAAGTGAGAGACTGCCTGTCCGACCGACCGAACGAGGAATCGAGAGACCGATGTCAAGACGAACACAAGCACTCAGTAACTTCAAGACGAAGTGACGAAGAAATATTCACCATGGACGCCGAACTTGCCCTTGGCGCTTCGAAAAGTATCTGGATTGCTGTGCTAGCCATTCATTTATCGGGTCGCTAGCTCAGCTATTTGGAGCGTCCGCTGGTGAGTACGTCATCTAGCCAAAGCAGACAACGGACTCCGCGTCGGTGAGTCAGCCTCATAGCTGGAAGCTACCTAGTCAACCAGCCAGCTTGGCTGCCGATCGAGCAAGCAGCAATAAGCCCACAGCAAGTTCACTGACTGACTGGCTGGGTGGCGAGACCGCGCCGCGCGGTCTACGTGGACCGTCGACGTCGGCTGTCCTTGCCATAGGCTGTCTTGATACTCTCATTTCTCTCGGAAACTCATGCGTTCTTTAACCTTTCACCCGGCTCACAGCGAGCAAGCGCCTCTCTTGAGCTTTCTGGAACTTCTCGTGAACTCCATTCTCATATTGGTCCTTGATTAAGCTGACAGCGGCAGACGGAGAAAGATTTGCGTTTCGCTGCAAATACTAAGAATGCTCTTGTGTCGTTCTGCGGAATAATCTCGGAAGAGGAAACCCGTTTGGGACCGTAAAGGGGACGGGTAGCAGGGAAAAAGGAGAGGGAATACGGAATACTTGGGGGAAGTGCGAGGGCAAAGGTGGGTCGGAGAGGAGAGATACATCGAGCGACGACTGCAGAAGAACCAACGAGCGAGCGAATGATCTACGAACATCAACCGTAGTCGTGTTGGTGGTGGCGGTCGTCGTGGTAGTCGACGTGAGGGACGCTGTGGGGCTGGCGGGCAAGCGGGCAGGCGGGCGGGTGTTCAGCAGACAACAACAACGACATCATAACCGACGCGCCAGCAAGCAGGCAAGCAAGGAAGCAAAAAAGCAAGCAAGCGGGCGGGTGAGTGAGCGAGCGAACGAACGAACGACACTCAGTAAATGAATCTGTTGCTGAACATCGCTCCAAGAATAGAATGCCTTCACAATGCCAACTCCAAACGTTGGTTCGTTCGTTGGGTTGCGCGACCGACCGACCGACCGACCGACCGACCAAGCAAGCAAGCGAGCGAGCAACCAAACGAAAGAACGGCAGACAGTTGGAATCTGTTTCTTTACTGACGTGTACCGTTGCACTTTCCGGGGCTGTGGCGGCGGCGGCGGAGGCCGCACCACGGAGAGTGCGCCAGCGAAAGCGAGAGAGAACGCCGACGAATGACATTGACATTCTTGAGTCATTTGATGGGAGTTTGAAGAAATTTCCCTCGAATGCGTCTCCGAGCAGCCTGAGTGGTTATACGTCTTCATTCCACAGCGTACCACTTGGTGGTCACTCGGAGGGAATGCCTTCAGCTACAGTCAGGGGACAAATTGGTATACCATTAAAACGCCTCTCGGTTAATAGTATAACAGTCAGCGACTCGGTCGGTGTAATTATTGTTCACCTGATAAATATACGTATTTACACCAAGCACCGGTTGCTCGGTCGTGGAGTTCTTCGGTTAGTCAATTGATGATGATATGCATGGTACATCGACGGTGTTTGGTTCGCTGGCATGCGTTGAGGCTACCGAACGGACTGACGGACAAGCAGTCAGTCAGTCAGTCACGTGTTCAGGTCGATGCAGTGGTAGCGGTCATTGTGACAGTTGTCGTCGAAGCTTCTTCGTTGCTTCGTTTTTTTTCGTGAGTCTCGTGCTGTACCGGGTGGTGGTGGCGGCAATCGCAGTAGCTCTGACTGCGGCTGCCGCTGATGCCGCGGCCGTAGTAACGGCGGCGGCGGTGGCAGCGGCAGCGGCAATGGTGGCGGAATCAACTGACGTGTTCAACCAGCCCGTCGTGATGGCCTTTGTGCGCACGGGCTTGTTCGCCGTGAGCTTGAGAGAACATGTTTTTTTGTGTTAGCTTTTCAGCTAACTCCGTTGTTGCCTCTGTCCGCTCGCTGACTGACTGACTGACTGACTGGTTGAGTGACGGACGGACGGACGAATGGCCGGTTGGACTGACTGGCGGCTTGGTTGGTGCTGTGGCCTATTCGTAATTCACTCCTCCACAATTATTCGTTCTGCCAGTCTTTCAGTGGGTCGGACCCGCCAAGCAGCCGTCGTCCGGAGCCGTCAGTGACAGTCGGATGCGCGGATAGTTGAGCATTGCATTGTGTTTTTCGTCGGCTCAAAAATTCTTCATTTCACCCGAGCGACACGATGAGTGAAAAAAGTCAGGCGTTACATTTCTGCGCAGGCAGTCCCGAAGGAAATCAGAAAATCCGGCGATCGAAAGCTGAACTTCCTCCCAGGCAGCCGGCTCGGTGAGATCTAAACACGTGAATTCGAGAACTCGGAGCGAACTTATCGAAATATAGAATCCTATGCTGGGGTTTCGATCCTTAATCATCCGAGTTCGATCTCCCGTAGCCCAAATATCCCGCCGTAGTGTATTTATATCCGGCAACTCGATACCCGGTTCATCGACCGAGTTATTCTCTAGGTGATTGATGCCGACCGAATCGCGAAGACGTCTTGACTCGAGCACATAAGTTGGCCTTGCCTTCACGTCAGCGGTTATTTTTATTTTACAATAGAGAAGCAGACAGTCCGTCTGTCGCTTGCTTCCTAGGGAGCCCTACCTAGTTGTAGATCGATAAATAAGCTGTGAATCTGTAAGCGTCGCAGGGCAGCCATCTTACACCTTGTTGCCTTCCCTCCCGGAGACTCATTCTGCTCCTGATATCAATCGCTTGCGACTTATACACCGGAATCGTACTCATTATCAACTTGTGACTCTTATCTCCAAGGGTCGCGGAAGCAGGGCCCCGGAAGGACGGCTTCTCCAACTTGATTTTTAATGCAGAAGTGATTTTGACGTTGATGTCAACGACGGAGGCGTAACAGCCTGGTTCGCCCTCCGGCAATCCTCGACTAGTTCGAAAATCTGAAGGCTTGTCCGTCCGTCGCGTGGCCATTAACCAAGTGATTGATTTATACAAAAAAAAAGGGTTTCATCAGCAAGAAACGCCCAGTCCGAACACACAAGCTCATTTGATCAGCACAGAATCGCCACCGGAACCATCGGTGAATTCGAAGAACAAAAGTCAAATAGATTTGAAGGTGTCCTCCGTGTTTGCCCGGCGAAACGGAACAATAGAGTAACACTGATTTCGAGCTGCCCCCAAAGACTCAAGCCTTGGAGCGGATTGTGGTCCTGCACGTCGTGATCGGATGGCCTCTTATCCGTGCCCCGATTAATTCGTGTCAGAGCATGCCGTCGAAAGTCGTTTTTGTTTTTGTTGTGCTGTAGTAGAAGCCGAGGCGGCTGTCACAGGTCATAATCAGCGGGATCCGAGATTATTCCGAGGTTTGGTGCGAGAAAAATCACCGAACAAAAAAAAATACCAAACTCCGCCCAGATAAAGTGACGCGAAATGTTGCTGCCAGAGCTGCGTGAACTGCTCTCATTTGTTAAGGTATTCAAACAAGCAACCAAGCAGACAGGCAAGCAAGCGAGTAGGCAGGACAGCCACGACTGCCGACGACGAGAGACTGGTGGGCGAAGACTCGGCCTTTGGTTTTTAGTTTTTACTTTCCAGATACGAATATCTGTAAATCAACAGCTGTCAATCGAAGCCCCATTTATAAATGGGAAGAAATTAATTTTTCGATCCTTCTCTCTCAACCGAAGAGAAACAAGCAAGAGGAGCATGAGAGTCCAGTGATGATCCTCTCTCGGAGGGGAACTTATAATCATTATTCTCTTAATGGTTGTCGCAGGGGGTGTCTTGGCAATATCAGAGGATCACCAGAGCTCTTATTAGCCGACCTTTTTGTCCGGGCCGCTCCGACGTCGGGAAACAGCAGCGTGATCGAGGAAGCCTTGGATTTCATCTCAGTTGCTGTTTCCTTTTTGTAACAATTCGTTCATAGCGCTCAAAACAATCCGTGACATCTGATGAGACGGGGAAAGCAGGCGAATTGAGGAAAGTCCGAAGAATTCTTCTAACTGATGCATTGGACTAGCAAGTGGCCACGGCAGCGGTGACATCAGAAACCCTGATCTACCTACTCACGACACAAAGTCGAGAGGGGGCTTAGGGGGACAGTGTGAACGAAGCTGGATTTGTGAGGAGAAAAAAAACGGGCTCGAAGTTTCGGGCCTCGGACGCATCGGAGTCAACAAATCACCGAGCGAACTTTGAGCTCTTTGTCTCATAGGCGGTCTCTGGAGCTAACGAGCGGTTCACTCCGCGCGCCATGGTCTAGCCATCTAAAATTGTCACTCGCTCTTCTACAGTTCTAATTGCCTTCTCGAGCGCGATCACTTGTGTCCGTCGTCGTGGTCGCGGTCATTGTTGCCGCGGGACAGTGCGCTGCAGTGGAAGAGTTGTTTCCAATCGCTGACAAATATTCTATTGCCGTTCGTTCAGAACGATAACACAGGAGAGATGTTTGTTGTACACGCTGTTTCGTTCGATCGTCGGGCGACGGATGTCTGTCTCCCAATGTATCAATCTTACGCACACCACAATGCATCCGGCAAAGCGTGTTTCCAATCTCAACGCCGGCAGCGGCTGCTCCGTCCGATAAATTTTCTCGAAATGATGAATATCCATCTTTCAATTTGAAACCCCCGAGAAATTAACAGCGGCTCAACCTACTGGACTCGAACTGGTGGGCATTCGGCCGCTATCGCATTCAGAGTTAGTCGAGCGTGGGGAACGTGGCGTTAAAAAAGCAGCAGCTAAGTAATTGCAACTCTTCGGTTGGAGTTTGTTACATTGAAGGAAAATTCCACGACGGCAGCAACAGCAGCAGCGGCGGTTGGCTGCAACGCCTGCAGAGAAGGATGGTCGAAAGGCGGGCCGCGGAGATGGCTGGCTTGCTTGCTTGCTTGCCGTCGTATCGATCGATTTCTACACATATCTCGTCGTCGCTGCTATTTCAGTTTTATTTCTTGCTCTCCGGGTACGAAACTTGCGAACGCTGAACGAAATCGTTCAACTCTTTCTACTATCGAGCACCACTAGGGCTCGAGTTCTTTTCCGTTCTCGTCGTTCGTCGTCATCGACGTACTCGATACGAGCATCCTTTCGGGCGCTGCTTACCGTGGGTCACTTATGCACTCGCCTGCTTGTTCTGATAGCTTAGCATTGTGTCGGTTGGGAATGAGGCCAGCGAGGAACTCAAAAACGAAGAACGGAATCGTCTGCATTGAGTGTGCTTCCAAAGTGGAGGAAGCTCATGCAAACGACGACGAGGCGGCAGCAGCAGCAGATGCCAGCGAAGAGCAGCAGCGGCAGCAGATGATGAACACTTCGATCCGGAGGGCATCGAGAGTTTCCCGCATCGAGTCTATGTCGTGCCGAGTTTGCGTCGAGTCCGGGTTTCTGTATCTCAATTGAATTGAACGGTTTATGTCCGAGTTTCTCTCCAAGCTGTGAAGACTTTCCGTGCCTCGTACACCATGCCGTGTCACGTCTCGCATCGGGAAACGAAGCATTAAGACTGCGATGGAATCGGGGGTGGGGTCACAAGGGTTCGAGTGAGAGAGGGGGGGGGGAGGAAGAAAAAAGGAGGGGACGTTCGCTCGTGTCCGGCACCGAATGAAGTGTATGACCAGAACGAAGCGCCAAGAAAGTCGTCGGAGCCTCGGAAGTACTCTTTCGGCACCAAACTCTCCCGTAATCGACGAAACAGAAGCTCGGAAACGAATTCAGGCGACAGACGACGAGAGTAATATTGTCGAACTTTGTGGTGATCACTTATCGCTTTCTTTCTTAATTTTTGTGCGTGATTCCGCGATGTCCTCTCTGTTCATTCATTGCTCACTGGGAAGCTCAAAACAATGACGACAGAACGCGTCCGATACTCCTGGTAGAAGCGAACGCAGAGTGCGGTCGAATGTAGCACAGGAATAAAAGTGGATATTCAGAGTGGAAGAAGTTTTAGAAGCTAGCGAGTGAGCGAGACACAAAAAAAAGCAAAGCAAGCTCAAAGACGAGCTCTTTGCTTTCAGTTTCCTTGCTTTGCTGCTCGGAGACAGGATTTATTTTTTTGAACCAGCTCACAGCCACGGGGTTCGCAGAATCGGGAACGAGCGTTCAACCGCCGAACCTGCCCCTATGGACTCCCACTTCGTGAGTGCGGCTGTGTGTGCTATGCCCGATATCTTGACTATTATTTAGACGACGACGACGACGACTACCAACACTATACCATCAGTGGCTGCGAGTGCCGCCCGTGGTGCTGCAGTTCCTCCAGTGGTCCACTGCTGGGAATGAGAGACCCATAGGGCCGATCGGGGCCGATAGATCCACCGGAGCGGCACCGAAGCGATCGAGACCGACGGCAAGGAGAGAGCGAGAGAGAGAGAGAGAGCTTCGCATAAACGCCCCTGGACATCGGAGAAAAGAGGCAAAACCAGAACTACTCCGGAGAACAGGTTTACTGATATTTCCATCATTTCTGTCGGCAACGATCACGGATGAGGAAAATTACTACATCCGAGAGTGCATAAGGTCTCTTGTCTACCCCGTGCCTGAGTAGGGTGTCGGAAAGTCTTTTCGGCGGGAAACCAACTTTGCCATAGGGCTGCCACTTTTTCTCTACATCGTTGGTTGCCAGTCAGCCATTCTGACTTTGGAGCACCGACTATCGAAAGGGTCAACGGTGGAGGCGGCTGCGGCAGCAAGCGGCCGTCTCGGCGAGTACGAACAGCGTTATCGATCCTTGGAGACGTCAACTTCTTACGCGTCGATGAATATTTCCTCACCCGTTCCTTCTTCCCTCCCTCTAGTCGGTCGGTGTGTCTGATCGACCGACCGGCCATTCGTCCGTGGCCGACGGCTTCGTGCCCCTGCCGTCCAGTTTCTCCCTCAGGCCCCGGCTGGGTTCCGTCCTCGAAGCGAAGAAAAAGAAACTTTTAAGAAAGCTTGCACAAAGTCCAACCAGCCTCGCCACGATGGCGGAGGCCCGCGGCAAAAACCCTCAACATTTTCACAAGGTTTTCCTCCATTCATGCATAAGCTCTCTCAGAGAGCGTACGTACGTCCGTCCGTCCAGGAGATTCCGGTTGTTACCTCCTGAGTTGAAGCGAAGAATCATATCAAAACTGTTTCGAAACCGAGCCGCCATCAAAAGCAAGCGACGACGATTCATTAAGCGTAGAGGTGTCCTGCGGCAAGCTCTGTCCTGTACGTCTCAAGATATCCTGGTACCCGTCCTGACGCTTTGGTTCCACTGATATCGACAATCCTTATATTCATCATATGAGCCGTTCGCTAGCAGCCCCTCGGGCAATATAAATATTTGCTCTAACGATATCGTCACCATATATCGCTCTGGTCACCGATATGCCTCTTTGGGCTGGTCTCTTATATTAATTTTATGTTACTCGAAGGATTCATTCGCCCCTTCGCCGGCCACTCAGCCATCCACTATTCGTACGTCGGATCACTGTCACAATATCGGCGATCCCGCGAAGCGAATGCCGAATCGAGCCGAACAGGACAGGGTGGGAAGTTGTCGAGTCGGTGGTGGCGGCGGCGGCGGCCGCGGCGGCCATAATTAATTCAAAAGGCTTCTGTGGGAGAAGAACAACTGAAGGAGCAGAACAGTGTTCACTTGTTTGGTTTTACAACTGGCGTCACCTGTGACCGGCAGTCAGCGACGTGCGATTACGATGTAATGTCGACGGCCACGTCGGTCGTTGGAACAGTACAGCCAGCCAGCCAGCCAGCCAGCGAACGAGCCGTCACCTGTCCGCTTATCTTGCTGTTCTACTTCGGAATACATAGTGTCGTTGTCATCATTTGATTCGAGTCTTGTTTATGGTTTTTGGCGACTCGTGCTCCGGCGGAACTGGTTCTCCCCGACCGATCCACGAGTAGGTATGTCAATTTCATTGACACCTGGCTCTGAATCTATGTACGCTCCGCTCTCCGACAACGACGACGAGGCGGACGTTGCATTGAGCCGCAGGGAGGAGGTTCTTTGGAACGGAGTCTATTCCACCACCGAACTCACTCACTCGCTCGCTCGCACGAACACATCTTTTGCCGCACTCAGTTTTTTTTTCGGTGGAGGCGGGCGCGAGAGAAAAAGAAGAGAGACGCGCGAGTAAGGAGCCACGTTGTGTCCGATACGTGACTCCACGTTGGAGCCCATACTCTTCACGACGGCGCTTGGCTCATAATAGTTTTAGCCACTAAAAGTGATCATTCCTCCTGCTCTTGTATTTTACTGCCGGGACCTCGGCAGGACGGCAGGCAGGCCTTCCGCCTGCGTGGCCACCCGGCTGCTTGCGTGGCTTGCTGGCACGTTGTCCACGATGACGATGAGCTGAGAACATTTCCCTAGATCATACCGCCACCACGACCACCGATACAACGACCGCCAACTCGGCCACAAGCTCCAACCCTAGAGGAGATTCGTAAGTTTGGCAACGGAACAAAAAGTCGCAAACTATGTAGAATGGGACAGGAAGCCCGAACGACTCAAGAATCGGATGCATCTGACACCGAAGTGGCATCGATGGCGGATCGTTTGAACTTCGGACATTCAGCCTTTCACAGTTGTTGGGGCCAGATTGAGGGAATCGATGTATTTTCGGTTTTGTCATTACTGAATAAACACCTCGATCGATCCTTGGCTTCGTCGCTCTCTCCAGGCGGCGGCTGGGCCATCGAGTGACGAGCGCGAGTAGTCGATGAAGCGATGTGAGCGGCCACTGGGCTGCGGTGACAACGCGCGTGTCTTTAATTTATCTCATATTGACTTTCATTAGAGAAATTCTGTCTGTCAAGCGATAATGGATTCCCGCTTTTACAGAGTTTGCGTGAAGTTGTCAAGCTGAGCCCCTGTTTACGTCGGCATTTGAACGCGCGAAGATCTTCATATTTTTTTTTTTTTATTGTGGTCTCTATTTCTAGAACTGCTTGCTTCATTGACCGCGAGTCGCAGCACCGGCTGTCAGCAGCTAAATCAAACAGCACTTGATGCACAAAAACGGATACCTATGGAGAGAGGTAGGGGAGCAGCAAGTCAGTCAATTGGCTGACCGGTCGGACGGACGGACGGACCTCGTGTCAGTCGGTCGGTCGGTCGGTCGGTCCCGTAGACAAGCGGTCGCCAACATGAGGCTCTCGCCAGAAGATCCATCTGAAGTTTTGTCGTAGCCTCAGCGCTACACTGACCGATAATTGTCTCTGATAGATCTCTTGCGTGGTTGTGAACACCTCCAAGAAATGCCGATTCCCCTTGAGCGTCTCAAGCGACCGCGCGATCACCTCGCGTTGTTTGTTTCATGGCAGTGCCATCGACGGCTGCCACGGTGGTAAATGCCGCCGATGCCGGCACTAGCAGCCCCAGTCTTCTCCTCCTCTTGTTTTTGTGTGTAATTGTTGCGGATTAGTTTGTTGGCGTCCGCTTCGAGGGAATACCGAGGAAAGTTCGTCGAAGTGTAACAGAGGTGAAAAATTGAAACGAACTCTGAGATGAACGTGTACGTGCACACTCATGGGATCGTTCGGGCTCGACTTTGCTTGTCTTCTGAAAGGCGGGCGCGTGAAGGGACCAGCCCACAACCCAAGCGAGCCGCCGACCCCTGCTCGTTTCCTGTCACGGAAACGAATTCGTCGGCTCGCTTGAGGCTCTCAGTAGATAGGTTGGTATAGTCAGTCAGTCAGTCAGTAGACGACCAAGTGAGGCAGCGCCACCAGGAGTAGAGAGAGAAAGTAGCTCCTGCCTGCGGCCGTGGGGTCCCGAACGCATCCAGGTGCCCACAAGAGACAATCCTTGAAGTTTTGAGTCGTTCATGGCCATATCCCTTCAAATTGCGCGCGCAGTTGCTCGATGCATGTGAAGATGACCGACTCTCTGGTCCGAAAGCTTTGCCATCTGTCATGACATCGGTACGGCAAGCTTACAAACTTTGCTTCGTTTTCCGTCACAAAGACAGATTCTACGTATACTGAATTCGAGTCTGACCTCGTCTTCCGTATTCCAGACAAAGCTCGAACGGAGGTTTCGGAACTCGTGGCTCTGGAGCTTTGTATCACGTGCAATGGAGCCCATACACCAACACTCCATCTCTCGCTCTCTCTTCATCTATTTTTTCGCCTCCATCTCTCTAGCATTCGCACTCGTACGTTCATATATACACATACACCTAGCTGTCCCTCACAAGTGATAAATGGACGCAGTGTTTGTATGCGGGCTTGACGAGAAACGCCGGACGGCGAAGCGGAGGTAGGCAGCGATCTCCGGTAGCTTCGAATCTGTTCCGAAGCTCTCTCGCTGTTGTGGAAACTCTCAATGATGATCATCATCATAATCATTGCCATCACTATCGCAATCAGGCCGATCTCAGTGCCCCAAAACGCTGCGGAACAACTGCCCGCTCGCCCTCTCGTCTGTCCGCCTGGCCGCCTGGCTACCCACCCGCTCATCCGGATAGACATCCAGAGGTTGGTTGTTATTTTTGTAAAATGGTTCGCTGAGATCCGCGCTGTGCTCATCTGGGCTGGGTTTGAGAATCTCTACGGCTGTGGTCGCGACCGCCGCCGCCGCCGCCGCCGCCACTGCGGGTGCTGCCTTGAGCTCGGCGAAAGTAGCAAACAGAGTTTATTCCATCTTCTAGTGCGGCGGCAGCATCAGCAATCGCGATTCTCTTTACGTCTTCATATATTCCTACAACATGAGCCTTGCCGGTGATGGCCAGTGGCAGTGGTTCAGCTCTGATTCAGAGGAGACCACTGCGACCACCCATGTGGTTGTGCTCGCTCGCATGCTCACTTACTTTGTGCAGAGTTTTGTGCCATCGGTGCCAGTGGTTGATTCCAGGCGGGCGGGCGGACGGGCGGGTGCGCCGGCTCTCGAACCTAAGTCGTTTGCCCCTACGGTCGATCTACGGCAGCGGCAAATCTACGGGCGGGCGAACAGCGATGAGATCTTTCGGGAAAAGAAAGATCAGACAGAGATCGGTGGCCTCGTCTCGCTTTGCCCCGGTGTGGCACTTCGTCTGTGCCACCCAGATTTCGTTGTTGAGGAGTTGATGCCCGTCACGGCGTCTTCGTCATTTCTGTCGCGGCTCTTCTTTGATTTGACTTCTGAAGACTTCGCTCAAAGCGAGTCGAGCAGGAGACCGTGAGCCCAATCCGGCCGGCAACAACTGCGGGAGGTGAACCGATGGTGAAGAGAAGGGAACTCTCGTGGAGTTCTTCCAGGATCGGCACAAAAGGAGCTTACCTCTTTACTTCCTGACCAATTGGTTAGTGGTCGGACTGACCATGATTGGTCGCTTGAATGCGAGCTCGTTTCCCCCTTATTAAACTTCTTTGTCGTTTGTCAGCGATGATCGCGCCGGCTGTAGGAATGGCCAGTTAGCCAAAAGTTCGCCTTCAAAGTGAGATCGTAATCAGTGCACAACTTTTGTCATCAGTTGCTTGAGCTCTGCTTTTTAAAACATAAACAACGTCGACGACAACCCTACCGTTCCTACGACAGCTCAAAGGGCCGAGCTGTGCTCGCGCGTTATGCAAACACGAACCGAAGTGGAAACTTTGCCGGTTCGAGATGAATACGAACTCAAAAGCGCTCCACGCTCTCGTAGCGGGAGGCAGGCAGGCGAGCCAGCGAGCTAACGGACGAAATTACTCTTAATTCACAGCAGTCTTCTACGAGCGAAATACAGGGACCAACGAACCTGTCGAAGAAAGGTTTCTGCTTTTCGTCTGAGGCTCTTATCGTAATTGCTCGTGAGCAACTGAGTTGAAAACGATAGCGTGAAATGATTTGCAAGCGTTCGCTCGCCGCGAAAATTAACCGCCGCTCGTAATGGTTCAAATTTGAATTACAACTTCTGGAAACCTCGTTCGACTCGCTCATTTCGATCACACCTGACAAGCTGACTTCGGTCTCTTCCGCTCCGCTGGCCAGTGCTCGAGGTTAACATAAAGAGAAGCAGAAGGCTGGACAATGAGGATGACGACGACGTCGACGGCGAGGATGAGGAGAACTTGGGCCAGGAGAATGAAGGATGAAATCTGAATGCCTGAGGAGAATTAATGAATATGCTCCTGCCAACTTTTCCTCTCATCTTAGAGTCTGACACCGGATCGCAAACGACGGCATGGGCCGACCGAGTTCCGCTTCCAGATCTTGGGCTTAGCCCCCACTGCCCCGCAAGGAGAGGGAATTTCTGTTTTCCAAGCTTCTCTCGTTTTTCTTTTTAATCCCGCCTCATTCCCTCTTCGGTCTTTCGCAGCATTCGCCGTCATTAGGGACAATCTATCAGTGGATCTAGAATCTACGATAAAACGATGATGAAGTCGACTTAAGTGTCAAGCTTCGAACATTCGACATCGAATGATTTCTGCATACGCGGAAGAACAACGGCCGTTCCGATTTCGTGCTCTGTTCCCTCAAACAGCACCATTCGCTTAGAGGGAAGTTAAACAAATTTCTCGCTTGCTCTACCACTCGTTCGTTCGTTCGTTTGTTTGAATCATTCGGTAAATGTCTGTCGGTCGCTCGGTTTATTCGTTCGTTCGTTGGTTCCTTCCTTCTTTCGTCTGTTCCTTCGTTCGACAGCAACGGTGGCGGACGCAGCCGGTTGTTCTCCTTTCGGACCGACTTCTAACACGAGAACTCAATTACCGACTGGACGACGAGGAAAGACAACTCTTTCCGAGGGGAGCTGCTGGGGCTTATTGGACTCACTCCCTCCCTCTCTCCGTCTACTAGCACACAGTTACACAGTCGCATACGGCCCACGGAGACTCACGGGGAGAAACCGCGCTGCGACCATCCGAACGTCAGACTCCCCGGTCGAATCGAACGGCGACCGACAGAAAGACCGATGGATAGACAGTCTTAGGAGGAAGAGACAAGTAATGATTATAACGACATTATGATTCGTGGTTAACGTGGCCCCGACCCCGTCCGTCTGTTCGTTCGTTCGTTTCTCTGTCTGTTCCAGTCTGCTTCACCTCTGATTAAAGACAACAATTCTGTGCTAACACAGTTGCTCTGAACACCTTCTCGTGTTCTCCTCCTTAGTCATAATTTTCTTCCTTGCCTCCCCCCTTTCCCTACGTCCGGGTGGCGTCTCACAAAACAGTCGGAGCAGTAGTTCACAAGCTCGCGGCAGCACTGATGATGATGATAATGATTGCCGTATGAGCGAAGCACGAAAACAGCTACCGTATCCGCCGATGATAGATTGACACAACAATTTTCAAACTGCTGTCGAGCTTTGCCCGCTCAAAGCTCGACAGCGGCGGCGGCGGCGGCGCAGCTAAGTGTCCGAAAGAGAAACGCCGAGAATGAACGGTATTGAGCAAAGAAGAGAAGAAAAAAAACCTCTGAATCGCTAATGAGAGTGCGCTCCACTTATTCGCTCCTCGACTAACACGATCGCTCTCGCAAATGCCGTCGCCGTTTCCGACCGCTTCTCGAGGTCTTATACAAATAGCCAGAACAGTGAACGATAAACGAATGACGAACGAATGGAGAAGAAACACCAACACGACGAGAGAATTAGAAGGGCGAGTGAGCAAAGCACTGCCGGGGACGTGAAATCCGCGCGCGCGCGCGCTGGTTATGCAAATGGAGGACGTTTTCGTAAGGCGTCGTCTTCTGGAATCACTGCCTGCAGCTGACTAACCGACCCATCGGCAGAGCGGGCAACAGCAGACTGCGTGGTGTCTGACAGACGAACCGTCAAACATACAAAGCGAGAAACAGCGAGGTAAGGACGGACCGATTGACTGATTAACCGACTGACTGAACCACAAACGAAGAAACTAACGCCTGCAGTCGTCGGGAGCCGCACGTTGCCTTCCAGCTTGCGGCCTTGAACTTGATCTTGACGCTGCCGCTGCCGCCGCCACTGTGACTACTGCTCCTGCTAACAGCGGGCAAGGGTGACGGTCACAGCGACCAACTACAACGCGGCAGCTTGACTGGCCGGCCGGCATGGTAGACTAACTGTCGAGCTCGCTTACTGTCCAACAGAGCCGGCGAGCCCGCTAGCCCACCTATCACAGACGACAAAAGCCGTGCCGTTCGAAACGACCGGCGTCGTACTCGAGTTTTGGGGCTGTCCGAGCGGGACCAAATATCTATGGTGATAACGACAGAGAAAGTGATCTGCGAACGCAATACAATTCGCCCCTGAAATGAAAGGGATCATATGTGCATATGAAAGATCAATAAATATCCTATCCTATGTAGAGTAGGATAGACTTGTATTCTCTCCATCAATAGAATGTTTGAAAATTTTCAAATGTTTAACGAGGGGAAGGAGGATCGTTTTAATTTGAGAGAGGCATTTGTGTTTGTTGAGTTTTCGAATTTCGCCGTGGAACGCGCTGGCCGGTATCCGATATCCGAGCTCTCCATGAAAACCGCTCAAGGACCGGGCATGCTTTCACAACGACAGCATTACCATTGAGAACTCGAGGACGAAGCTGAAAAACGAGCCCACAACGAGAGTCGAGTCAGTGTCTGGACACTATCAAACTCTGTCAATCAACAGTTTGTTGTCACCGCTGTTGGCGGCTATGCTCTTCCCATAAAAAGAGACGCTCTCGAGTGGTGTAAGGCTTCGTCAATATCTTCCCGTCGTCAGAACCCATAACAAAGCAAAGAACTTCTATAAACAACATTTCGTATACAGTAACGGAAAATACAAGTGCGTCGCAGGCGCTGGACGGGGGTCGTTGGCCCTCCTCAGCAGGCTGGCATCGCTGTCGGCAATGCTGACGTGTTGGCGAGCAAGGCGGCCGGCCGGGCGACCGACAGACTGGCCGTCGGACGACCGGCCAGGTCTTCCGAGGGACCGAGTTAGTCCTAAACAAGAGCAGTCTACACATCTCGAGCTCGCCCAAATAACCAGTCCGTCAGCCCACCGACCGACCGGTCCGTCAGCCAACCGATCTGTCGAACAACGAGCCTAGGTCGTGGCAAATATAGCTTTTGAAATTACTAATCCAACTAGCGGCGTTTACAACGGTCACGAGATTTTACGATTCAGTCGGGCTCAGCCGATAGAGTTGGATAGGCGAGATCGAGAAAGGTGAAGGTTACGCGGCATGGTTGGAGCCGATCTCAAAGCTTTCACTCTTTTCCTCCTTCACCTTTCATGGCTTCGGGTTCTGAGTGAGAGCGGCGTGAAGAAGGCAAAGAAAAGCGCATCTCCCACATGGACGATGTTGATCATGTCCGTGCTGATGATGGAATCACTTGGAGAAGTTTTTTTTGTGTTTATTCTCCATGGGCTCGGATGCGGTCGATCAGAGCACGCAGATAACACGAGCACAAATCGAATCGTAAATAACGAAAATTTCTGGCACTGTCCAGGATAACTATCGTAATTTAATAACAGCAGCTACATCGGCAACGGCAAGAGCCGGCGGCCGCGGTGGAGATGATAATAATTATTGATCGTAGCATACCATGATTGGATTCGGGGTAAGGCAACGTCTTCGGAGGATGCGCGGATCGGAAACAAAACAAATAAATAAAATCAAATGGGCATGACTTGTTTCAATGTTGCTTTCCGTAACTGACGTCGTTGTTGAAGGATTGAACGCAAAACACCTGTCAGCAACGGGCTGTAAATTCATTATTTTCTATTTCACCATTCCAGGTAAGTTGCGGTGGCGCTCATTCTTACGACCTGCACGGCGGGTCCTCCGCTACCGCCGGATTGCGGCAAAGGCTTAAACGTTCCTTCAGAGAGAGGAAGAAAGAAGGAGAGACAGAAAAGGTATATATCATTTAGCAACATACATACGCGTGGGCTCGGACCATGAAACTGACTGCCAATCGGTTGATCAGTCCTCCGGTCACTCACTCGCCTTAATGGGTACGTACGTCTCCGAGAGCATCGGCTACGCGGGCCGCCAGGGATGTTTCGTGGTTTTCGCTGCGTCCTCTCTGATTCCATCTCCTTCTTTCTGGAAAGTGTTGTCGCGAAATAACAACACATAGAAAGAATGTTTGTTCCAAGAGTGAGAAATGGACACTTGGGCCCCTTCTCAATGAGCATCGGGCTCCTGGTCCTGTAGAGTGTAAATCTTCCTTCTTGCTTTGAACAAAATGCCAGCTGGAACTATTACTGTGGCTGCCCGGTTGTTCGGCAATCCGGCTTAGCCGGCTATACTGCCTGATTGCCTGGCTGTTTAACTGACTGGTGCATGGATGGCTGGCTGGCTTGCTCTTTCGCTCGCTCGCAGACTGACTGGTTTACGGGTCCAAGCGGCTGAAGAGCTTGGAAAGTCGTCTGGGTAGCACTCAAAGTTGTCTAAGAATTCGAAACACGATCGGTTTCTATGTCGACTACAAAGGAATTAAGTAACTAACGGAACGAGCAAACCAACGACCAAACGAGCCAGCCAGCCAGCCAGCGAGCGAGACTCAGAGCAAATCATCGTTCGCAGCCGATCATCCAATCTTCGTACACTGATCCGACATGGAGCTCCGATTGAATTGGAAATCCGACCCCATGGCTCGCGATTGATTCAAATTCATAGCCAGAACATGTTTTTCATCATTATTGATGTTATTGTTTATCAAATCGAGTGAGAACCGAACAGCATCCAAGACTTCCTAGAGTGCAGAGTCCGGGTGGCTACAGTGCTCGTTACGGAAAGCGATCCTTCAAGCCTTCCAAACATTAGCTTCACTCGTGTTCGCGGCTCGGTGAGAATCTTGTCCAGTCTGTCCCTGCGTCCGACTAGGCTATCCAATGAACTATCCGGCATGAGGACTAAGTCGACCGGGCAGCGAGTCCGGTCTCTGTGTCTGGCCTTTCTACATTTGTTGCTGGAACTTCGGATGAATGGGACAATGCGATATTCAGAGCTGGATAATGGCCGCTTCTGCTGCTGCAGCAGTAGCCGCTACTGGTGGTGGTGGTTGTCGTTGCCGTTGTTGTCGTCGTTCTGATGTCGCTGCTTCTGATGGTGATAATGGCCTCATGACATAAACACACTTTAGCAATTACGTGCGTGGACACACGGGCTCTGCCGACTTTGGATGCCGTTCCATCCGCGACGGTGCAACGCCGTTCCATCGTGAATCTGTTTCACCTTGTTGCCTTCTGGAAAGCACCACAGGCACTGCAACCGCCGCCACCACCACCACCACCACGACCGCAACCACTGTCTCCGGGAGCACCAACTCCACCACGTGCGTCCTCAGATACTTGCCAGTTAGGCGCACCGGCGGAAAGCCGGCGCGACGACGCTCGCCGGAACCATTTTCGAAATCCTTCAACTGTGGATTTTATTCATGTTTATATTCTGTTACGAATGAGTGTCTTATTCAGAGAGAGATCGCCGCCGCCGCCGCCGCCCAGCCGCCAGCCCATTAGCTCTTTTGAATGCGATCATGACTGGCCACCTGGCTCACTCATTCATTCACTCACTGACTGACTGACTGACTCAATGTTACATGATGAACGAGATGACCGCGCAAGCGAGCGAGAGACAGAGAGATGAGAGCCGGTGGACGAACGCGAGGAATTATCAGAAAACGAAGCCACCACAAAACAAAACCATCTTTCTCAAATTCCATCTCTGCTCGTTCTTTCTGAAACTCCAGATGGTGGAGCTGAGGTTAGCCCCGATGAGCGAAGAGTTCCGTCAGGGATTCCGTCTGAAGTTTCCACGAAGAATTTTCGTTGAGCTGATGCCTTTCACTTTGTTTATATCGTCGTAGTTGTTGTTGTTGTTGTTGTCTAGTGTGCTGTCGTTGAAAGTGATACAAAGTAGCTGGTAGTCGGTCGGTTGTTGCACAACGGCCTAAATGGATGATTTTTTTCTGACGACGACCACGGCAGCAACGACGACGGCGACCACGAAGGAGGCCTCTGCGAACAATTCCAAGCATTTCGAGAAGCGTCTGCACCAACGTCGACTCATTTTTGCATCGAGCGTCGCCGATAATAATCAACGCGTTACGCAAGGCGTGCTTTCTTTGGGTTTTGTCTTTGTTCGACTGCTCTCTCGGAATGCTTGCGAGGCCTGACTGGTTCGCCGGCCGTTTTCCGGAGATTATGTTTTTTTTGACAGAGGAGTGGGTTGCTCAACGCCCAATTATTCGCGACAGTGTCCCTCTGAGCCGAGTTCGCGCAGTTTTTCCGCTCGCGATTTGGTCTCCCACTCCATTCGAGGTTGTCTCCGCTCAGCAGGCCACTTCGAGGAGTTCCTCGAGCGTTGGGAGTTCGAAGACAATAACGCGGAGACGAGACCCTGCGGTGAAGTCCACTGTTCTGCCGCTCAGATGTCACTGACGACAAGCCGTCGATGAACGAAGGCCATGAGCGAGTGTGCAACCTTCGTGGTTTTTGAGAGTATGCGGAACTGCGAAGGTTCGTTGCCCTATCCCGCTCCTTCTTTCGCCCCCACCTTTCATCCCTCTCACTCTGCTACCTCTTTTCGGTCCATTGCAACTTTGCAATTAGTGTACCGGGCAGGTCTTTCAGAAGACGACGGGTACGAGCGAACTTGAATCCCGCCCGTCTCTCCGTCCGACTCGTGGCATTGAGCTGATCTTGCTCGCGGTTTGAGGGGAAGCGCTTCCTCTGGAGGGGAGGGGATCGAAGCCCCAACAGCGGTCCCCAACCTTCACAGCAACTTTCGTTTCCGGTCCCCGACGGAAAAATCCGGCTCTCGTCGTCCGAGGTTCTCCACTACCAGATCGGAGTGATTCGATACGGACACTAAATCGCTGGGCCGAGTTCTCAACGTTCACTTTCCAAGTGCTATCGAAGTGTCCCGATGTCGAGTCGGAGAAATTATTGAAGAATGTCCACTCTGAGCCAAAATGAAAGTCTCCCGTGACGAGCCGATGTCATGAGTTGGTGCTGTTCGGCGTCGGCTATCATTTTAGCGGCGCAGGCGGCAGTCATTGGGCGAACGGCTGAGAAAACTCCTCTTTGAACTCTTTGAACAGTTCCATGTGGTCACTGAAGGCAAGGGAGTCGATCTAAGAATTACGTGGATCACTATCTGTCGTGCCTTGCGCGATAAAACTTTAGTTCGGCGGGCCGAGACTTGAGCGGGGAGCGGTGACCGCAGCGGCGAATCACCTAACTGCTCGCTTGGCTCCGCTGCTCGGCTTGGCATTCGTCGCCGTCGTCATCGTGGTTGTCGTCGTCGTCGTCGTTCAAGTCGCCCGATGACTAACTTCGGCAAAAGCGACCGTAGACGACGAGCGAGCGAGTAAGCAATCAGTCGATCAATTCGATATCAATGAAAGACTTATCGTGGCGAGCTTTTAAAACGGGATTTCGTCCGTACTTTTTTTTGAATTTCTGTTATTGAACAGCATCGGTCGAAATCCCGTGTCGCGCATCGGATCGCTCGATCGAGGGACGAACCTTCGCCGCATTCAGCGTCCGATTCGATGATACTCGCTCCTATAAGTGTTTCTTGTCCACTGCGGAACGGGTTCTCAGCTTCGAGAAAGAGAAAGCGAGCGAGCGAGTCACGCTTTCTTAGCTATTCCTAATGGCCCCAGATTCTCTGGTAACTCGAACACGGGTTTCGTCACTCGCCACGCGCGTTCTCCCCGGAGATATTGTCGTCACGAGGCCGAAGAGGGGACAAGGGAGGGAAGAGGGGGGACGCTGAGTTTACC
The DNA here is from genome assembly GCA_021527715.1 of Neoseiulus cucumeris. Taxonomy (NCBI): domain Eukaryota; kingdom Metazoa; phylum Arthropoda; class Arachnida; order Mesostigmata; family Phytoseiidae; genus Neoseiulus; species Neoseiulus cucumeris. Next base: position 1,621,676 of record JAJSRV010000015.1, read on the forward strand.
ACACTTTTGAATTTCGTGATTGTTTTCGCTGTCACCTCGATTGCGACCTCGGTCATCGATCGAGCCGCCGTCCGCCCGATACATGCATGCACGCGGAAGCCTCGCCAGGTAGCTGGCAGTGATCCTCGCTGCATGTTCGTGCGTTGAGAAAAAAATTAGGCTGTCGGTACCACGCCAAAAACATCCGGATACACGCTGAGAAATAGCTTCTTCTTCCTCCGCGTATTAATCTTCACCAGTGAGCTCGCAAGGAAGCCAGCCAGCAAGTGAGTGTGCGGCCGGATGGCTCGGTGGGAGGCTTGCTTGCTTGGTGGGTGGGTGGGTGAAAGTGTGAGCTGGATGCCGTGGAGTCCGCCGCATCCCCTGCGTGCGTGAAACCCTGAGAGAACTTTGCACCGGAACAGCAAACGAACGGGGCAACGCGGAGGGAACACGATTGATGCAGTAGTGTATGTCTGTCGGAGCCGACCGGTTTCTCCCCGTTCCTCGGTCCTCCGGTTGAGTTCTTACTCAGATGGTCTGAGAAGCCATACTTTAGCAAAACTGCCACTACGCTGCATCTTATTAGCTATTGCTTCCTTGCTCTCCCGCCTGCCTGCCTGCCTGCCGGCTCCCTTGCTTGCTATGCGGCTACAACGGGCACCGGAGCAGAAAAGCAGCAAAACATGCGGGCGAAGCAAGAGAACCGCTGGAGGAGCCGCTAGCAAGCAGGCAGGCCGGCCCAGTAAGCCAACCGAGTTGAAGGGTGAAGCCCACACGCTAATGAAGTGAATGGAAGGAAGCTTGCAGTGTTCTCAGCGGTGCCTTTCCCCCTTGTTTCGTCAGACCACCGGCGGGCGCCGTACGAGCCGCCTCTTTGTCTCCCGGCTCCACCTTTTCATACTTCTGGAATTTCGTCGAGAGGCATGGAGTCGTCTGTCGTCGGAGCGGAGGTCTTCGTCCTTGGAAGTTCGGCCCGTGTTGGTCTCTCTTCCGGCTTCAAACTCCTCCGAGATCCCAATTTGTGGCTCACGGCTTTGTCGAGTTTCCATCAGTTTGTGCTGACTTCTGTCTGAGGAAGAAAAGATCTGACATCAACTCTCGCTCCAACTCTAAGTGGGCGACGATCCGTCCCAATCCCCGGTCCGTTCTAATTTTTACGCTTCAGATTTCGGTTTTTACTTAACGAGCGGGACTCATGCTCGTGTCGTCGTTACCTGGAGGAGGTGGCTGCCACCTCGTTATCCAAGTGTTGAGTCGAATGTCATTTCAGAATGAAAGGAAAGATGAATTTTCGCCTCAAAGCTTTCACTCGTGAATACCTGGATTCGTTCTTTGACCAACTTCGTTATATTCGAACATTGCCCCATTCTGGGTCTTCGTTCCGCGCGAATGTTTATCGCATTCGTCGACGGTCCCCAAGTCTACTTCTTTTTAATTCACGCGCATTACTCATAATGACCGACTCACTGAACCAGTTGGCCGGCCAGATCGCGCGCTCGCTCGATGCGCCGGGGAGCAAAATTAACACTGACCAGTGAAACGAAAGATTCGCTTGGAGGACCAAATTAGAGCCGCGTTAATCACCGAGTGCTGTGACCAACCATTATATAAATGTGCATAGTACTAGTGAAAATCGGTGGAGTTATGCCGCGGCCCATCCCTTAGGCGGGCGGACGGACGAGTGACTCGGCTATTGAGCGGCTTCTATGTAATGTCATTTTGCCGACCCGGATGAAAATTACAACTCTCTGCCCCTTGCGGCCGAAGCGATCCCCGAGCTTCACTCATGCTCACCGCAGAATTTCCCTCCTAACCAAATGCGGAGGATAACTGTTCTATCGAAACTTTCCTCTGACTGACTGACTAACCGAAAGAAAAGCCTCAAGTTCCGCAAACTTACTCCGCTTCGCCTCCGGATCTCTGGCGTGTTTCGTTGAGTTCCGTCGTCAGCCGCGTTTCGAATCTTCGGGCTTCCACTGAATCCAGGTCTCGCCTCGACCTCAATCAGCTGATCTTTCAGTGCTGAAGTACTTCACGATTTCGTTCTGAGATACATCCATGGCATAATAGTAGGTACCAGAGTTTGGCGTTAAGAGCGGAGCTCGGACACGCGGACAGTTTGTAGAAAACGACGCGCTCCCACGTTCGACTACTAGAGAGTGAACGGATGCCTCCTAATCGCACGGAGATAAATCAGCAGTGTCTTCTATCCGGAATGGAGCTGCGACGAGGACGATAATTGCTTACATAACAATTTTTAGTTAACGGCGCGGCGTCGACGCGGTGCGATGCCGTGCGGTGAAGGAAGTGATGTTGTGGACCTCACTAACCTTCAGTCATCCGATGTCAGAGCTCGTGGAACAAAGCGTGGGAAGTGAACTGCCAGAAACGATTGGGACAATTGGACGCCGATGATCTAGCGCGAATCCATTTTGGAGATTCGGATGAAACGAGACGGATGAAGTCTGAATAGTGATACGGAATCCACGATAATGTCTTCTGATTTCCTGCAGGACTGAAGAGTTGTCCGAGACCGTTTTGATTCTCTTGCAGGATGTATCGCAAGACGATTCGTCCGGCTGGCATACGTGGCGACACTTTTGTCGCGGACGCCACCAAAAAGAAAAAAAAAACGAAGATGCTGACGACGCTGCCGATGATGACAAAATAATGATCATAACAATAATAGAAGCATTAATCTTATCTGAGCTCTGTGTGACTCCAGGTGAATTTACATAGAATGAAGAAACAAAAAGAGCTGCCGCTGCCGAAGTCATTGAGGCAAGGCACGACGAACGAGTGAGTGAGCAAGCGGGCGGACGAGCTAGCTAGCGATCCAGGGAGCGAGCGAGCGAGGTAGACAGACGATGCGATGATGCAACATCAAGCGGCGACGGTGCGTTGACGTCGACCATCAAAAGAGATTAAGAAACAAGAGAAGGAGATGAAGAAGGCGACCACGACAACTATGGCGTTATCACATCTCAATACATCAGCCTACATGACGAGTTGTTGAATTCGCGATCGAGATCGCTTTTGATATCGACCCCACTTCTGCGAGTGTCCGGGGCCTTCGCTCTCATCTCTTCTACCGTTTGCTGCCTCGGTCTTTCTTGCAAACAGCAAGGTAAGGCGGCAGGCAGGCAGGCAGGCAGGCAGGCAGGCAGGCAGGCAGGCAGGCAGGCAGGCAGGCAGGCAAACACAAGCTATCGAGAGTGGATTGAAGCATGATGGGGAAGATGAAAAAGCGGCACGACACGATTTGAAGCTCTTTAGAGTCCTTATGTCGTGTTTTGAGTTTTTCAATTCCTCCCTGGGGGGGAGGGGGAGTTGGGGAGGGGGCGAGAGGCTGGCAGGGAGAACAAGCACCGCGAGTCGGACTGACGAACTCAGAGAGCAGGTGCACTCAGGCAGGGAGATTCTCTCAAGAACCCACTGAGCCGAAGTTTGGTTTCAATGATGCTGCCGCTGGCTCGATTCAAGCAGATGTTCTCGAAGAATCCGAGGACAGCATTTTTGTAGTGCCAACCTTTGCTTGGTTTCGAGAGGGAAAATTGAGACGAGGCAAAGCAGTATTCGAGAGCTCGGGCGCCGTCGAACCAGAACCAAAAAAGAAACAACTCTAGAACACTGGGAGGAGTAGCCGTGGAAACGATGTTCGTCCGGACAATCGAAGCTCACTTTGTCCAAAAATGAGTGACGAACTCAGCAGATTTGTTCCGAAGTTGAAGAGAGATTGTTGGAAAGAAAGAAAAACTACTTTCGCCGGCTCCTGAATGCCAGGAGTCGAGTCGCTCGGTCGGCTGGCAGGCAGGCAGAAAAACGGAAAGATGAGAACAATATTGTATTTTGTGAAATCGACTCCGCGATGGTGTTGATGGAGGCAGTGATTGTACCAATAGCCGGCGCCGCCGGCAGAAGTATCTATCGCTGGCAGCAAACCGTGGCGTCTTCAACTTCGCGCTTCAACACTCCGAAACAATGAACAAATATCGATCTGATCGAAAACTCTCCGTTCTTTGTGTTTTTCTTCTTCCGTCACACGGTATCATATTCATTCGCAACTCTCCGAGAAAAACCACCAACAAATGAAAACTTTTATTCTTCTGTCAGCCGAGATAAAAACGCTTCATCTTCGGGATCAACTTGAGGACAATTTTTGCTTGAGTTCTTCAAGGCACGAAACGTTCTTAAATCGATCGAAGCGAACTATCTCTCGTCGTACTTCAGGCTGCTTCCTCAGGACAGCAGACCTCAGCTGCTTCGTGAAGACATCCTATATTTTCCGGAACAGAGAGACGTCAGCAGCGGGGGTATCTCATCGAGTGGGTCGGACGAAGCAGGACAGGTCCTGCGCCGTCCTGAGGTCCGGCGACAGCACTAATGAGGACGAGGTGTTACCGGTCCCATCGCTGAACGGACGGTCCAAGCTCTCGAGATGTTCAACTGGCACCTTCAAATAATCAGAATCCGCCAAACTTTGTTGGAGGGCGGGATGATGAAATGTCGTTCGCAGTTCCCAAAGAAAAAATAACCGATTGGATCCTGTTTCTGGGAGTTCGTCTCTCCCTGAACAATGAATTCACAGGTCATGAGTTCGCACTTGAGATACGAACCCCAGCAGGACCCCTGGCACGGTGTGTTTTACGAAGGTATGGTGCAGAGGACAACGACCCGAGGATAGCTGGCAGGAAGGATGTTGTGCGTTGGACAATACAGATAACAACTGAATCTCGATCGGTCGACAAAGATGATTTCTCGCTCTTTTCTTCGATTGCCGCATGTTCATGACTTGTACATATATGCATTTTTCTTAGAGGAGTCGAAGCAACCGGCTAGAAGAAAACATGCAAGCCGGCAAGAGGTTTTGAAGCCAACTCGTCAACAGTGCGGCGGCGGCGGCAGACAAACAAGTGAATAAGCGAAAAAAGCAAAAGAAAAAAGACGAAGGAAAGAAAGAAATAAAGGAAGAACGAACGAACGAGCGAAAAGTCTACGAGAAGGATTGATCGCTTGACCTGTGACCCGCTGAAGCCGAAGATGCCGGAGCCGGTTGTTGTAGTCGCCGCAGCCGCGGCCGCTGCCGCTGCCGCCGTAGTCGTTGTTGTCGCTGTTGATAGTTTTGGTGATGTTGCCGTAGAATTCGTTGTTACGGCCGTCGCTGCTATCGATTAATTGTTGTTGCTGTCGGCGGTCTGCCTCTTCCCTCGCTCGGAGGGTTCGCTGATGCGGTAATGCTGCTGCAGTGGATTCCGGCATCGAAAGTCGAGAACACGAAGTGGGAGGAGTGGATCCCGTGTTGAATAAAGTCCTCTTCGGGAACAAAAAAAAACAGTTTCACGCTGATTCTCGTTCAGTCGACCGCACAACCCCCTCCAGTGTTTTGGCGATTGTGAAAAAAGGTTGCATCGTCTCTGTCGGAAATTACTCAGACCAAGTTTTCAAGGAAGACTCCTCTAATTCTCGGTGAATCTTCTTAAAGTTACTCTGAGTAATTTGTTTGTGAGAGACGATCCGCCGCGGTCGCCGCCGCATTAAAGCGGTGAGGGAACGGAACAAGAGGGCTTTCGGCTTCTATCATTTTTTTTCCCGCCGTTGTCTGAGTTCTCTTCTTGTTGCTTTCGTTCGGGTCGTCTCCACAACACCCACAGCTTGATTAAGTCGGAAAAATAAGTTCGGACGTTCCAACCATGGAACGTCCATTATTAACGTTCATTTTGTGAGATGACGAGCGAGCAAGCGAGCGAGCGCGCATCGGACGACGAGTGAACTGACAGCCGCACCGACATCGGCTCCTCAAGCAACAACACCCAAACCGAATTTGAACCCAACAGCTCGTTGAGCGTTCACGCAAGGCGTCTGTAATTACGGAATTTCTGCAGTTTCCCTGTTCTTTGTTTTATGCCGTAGCTCATCCAAATTATAATGTATTTCATTCATTCCTTAATCCTGTCATTTCAACGTCGGTCGTTGCTTCATTGTGCCGCATCGATTTCCAACTTTCAGAAGAAGGAAGGGAATCGAATTCGTTCGTTCAATCGATGGCTCGCTTGATTCCATTCAGTCAGTGTTTTGGAGCTCTTGTGTCGAATACGCTGCATTCAGAGGAATTTGTTCGAAGCGCCAGTTAAAAGCGAGACCTAATTGAGCGACATTATTTCTCGAGTCTACACCTGCACTTCTAGTTATTAGCGGATCCAATTTCTACTATCTTTCCATTTATCTACAGAGTGTAGCAATATGCTCAAACACTCTCGCGCTCGTCGTCGTCGTTTTAAATTACCGACATCGGTCTCAGAAACTAAATGACTCCACGAGCGCCAAACCGAACTAAAATACGAAGCGTCAGAATTAAGAGCGGAAGCGAGTCACAAGTTTGGATCGCTTTTGAATTTCAGACAATGAACGTGGAGATAAGAGTGAATTCGCAACGCTTCTGTTCCGAGCGTTTAATCTAGGAATTCAAAATTTGATCACTTTTCCCAACATCATAATCGTCGACACCGTCGCGGTTGCGGTGATCACCAGAATGTGTTACCGCTTTTGACATTGTTGCAAACCTGACATTCCATCTCCAACATGCGATCGTTGCGCGGGAAGTAGGAGTCGGAGAGCTCGTTATCGTCTGTCTTCATCATATCTCCGTGTCTCTTTCCTCCCGCCGACCGCATGCGTTCTTCGATTACAGTCATTGTTTCAATGCTGCCGAAATCATTCTTTCCGGCTCTGGTTAGCTCCATCAGGGTTTCTGTTAATCTATTGGCTGACGCCATTGTTTTGCGCCCGTTCTGCCCGACCATCGAACCTCTGAGATGTCATGTTTCTGGCGAAACGCCTCCACCGATGTTGTTGTTGTTACTGCCAAGCGTGCAGTGAAATCTATCATCATCGTCATGACTGAGATGACCGTGGCAGCTTTCGCTGTTGCTCTTCCTTTCGGAAATGTATTCGATTTCTCGTCGTTCGAGGACCGAACTCGAGCTCTCGTTGCTGCCCTTGAAACGCATAGACAGGAGCAGTAGCAGCAAACGCCGAAGAGGGAGAAGCAGAGCTCCATGAGCCACTGCAGCGGCAGCAGAAGTTTACGATTCATCAAGTGCAGCACTGAAAGGAGAAAGGTTTCGCTCACGAGTCCGGTCAGATTCGGCCGACGCGGCGTTGCGCTAATGATCCAGCGTTTCTTTACCTTAATCCATAGGCAGGTTGCTCGACAACCTGCCGACCTGACGGCCTGCCGCCCGTACGGTTTGTCCGACTGCTTGCCCGAACGTCGAAGTACTTGCAGCCGTCTCGTACGATGCTTGCCGCCCCTTGAGCAACGTTGCAGTCATTTTGTTTTTTTCTTAAATTTATTAGGTAATAAGCTACTAAATAAGCATTCGTTGGCATGTTTCACGACGTAGAGCGAAATATATTATCTACCTCGTATTCATTTTGAAATTTTAATGACACGTCCATCTTTCCTCTCTGAACGCTCAGAATTCTTGTAGTGCCGGCGACGGTGGCAGCGGAACTAGCACCCTTAGTTATGAGCATCATCACTATTCCTATACTGGCTGCTGCTATAAGAGAGAGAGAGCAATCTGTTGCTGTTAGTGCTGCTGCTGCTGCTGCTGCCGGTGCATTGTGACTGATAACAAAAAGGCTTTGATAGTAATGGGGACGACAACGTCAAAAACAGAAGCTTTCGCTCACAAGTAGGACAAAGCAACAACGGAAACAACTCTGAGAGACACTTGGATCACTCGATGAACCCGGGCTTGGCCGAACGGAACCCCTTGACAGAATCCCTGAGCCAGGCCACTGCTTCCCGGTCCCTCCCCTCCGTTCTGGGCAGCTGGATCAGGAACTTGATCTGCTGTGAAAACTTCCACACACAGAGTTGAAAGCCTGCAAATTGCGGCGGAACTGGAATCGAATCCGTTCAGCGAATCCGAATCCGGTCAGCGAGGCAACCCATCACTGAAAATTGTTGTTCCTGCTCTCGGGTAGTTCTCTTTGCTGGCAGCCTTCTGCCCGACGAGGTTTAGCGTGGGAGGAAGTGAATTCAGGCTGGTGCAGCTGATAAATCATGACAAACCACGAATCCTCTGCCCGTTTGTCTTTCTGTCTTCGTCTCTGTTGTTGTTGTTTCTGCTGCTGCTGTTGCGGCGGCCGCTGCCGCTCCTGCGGAATGACCTGTCTTTCAACTCGACAGTCGGACACGTACACGATTATACAGAGGGATATATAGATATTCTTTGATGAATGTTGCCGTTTGCGGTTCACGAACATGCCTAACCTGTAGTTGTTTTGTTCCAGGTGAGTCTACAAACATCAAGTTTAGCCAGGTGGGCGTAGAGACCTGCGTCTGCAGCAGCGACAGCAGCAACGGCGGCAAGTACCACCAAGTACTTTGTCTTCATCAGTCGAGATGTCGGGAGGGTCGAGAGCTTCACGACTTCGTGAAGTACGGCAGAGACACTGCTGTAGGAGGAGGCGCTCCTCCGCCCGCTCGTCCGCTCGATCCGTCGGTCGGCAGGCTGGCCGGCCGGCTCGTCGCTCGATTCCAGTGACACGGACTGAAGATATCCGAATTTAACGACTTCAAGTACCGGTACTGTTTAAGTACACTTTAGGTGTGCAGTATGGTGGTCCGCCTCTCTTGCTGCAGCCTCCTCTTATCGCTGTTGTTGTTGCGGCTAATTTGTTGTTGTCATAGCGATTTTGTTGTTATGCGAGAGCATCCAATTTCGCACTTTTCGCTATACATACATACGTAAACGCTTGTCGAGTGAAAACAACAACGGGAAGAGTCGCGGAACCGAATCGCTGAAGTGACCTTGTTCGATTGAAACAACCGAAATCTATTGGCTTTCGGGACACATCATCGAGAGGAGCCATTTGGTCGAGCATTAGGCAATCCAGTCATCCAAAGGGTCAGCCTGTCGAACAGGCAGCCCGCAGTTGAGGAAGGTTTATTGTAAATTTCATTTTAATTACAGCGAGATTATGATTGAAAGCTAAGCGTACAACTCACGAAGTCCAATCGCGCGCGCGTTGGAGGCCGCTTCGTTGCTCGACCGACCGGCTGCTGCTGCTGCTGACTGTTCAGTTGGGCAGATCTTTTACTTTGTGGCAGGCGTACCACACCTCTCTCAAAACATGCTGCGTGTGTTGTCAGTCGGTTAGATAGCCAGCTAGCGAGCTTGGTCGAGAGAGTTTTCAAGACGAGTTTTGAGCCCGGGCAATCCAGTGTGCGAACGAACGAGCGGAGGACTCAAGCAAACGATTGTACGACCATCCGAACGACATTAGCGGCGGGAACGACAGGTCTTTGTCTCGTTGTTGGCAATGTCGGCTGGCGTTGTTGGCACCAACGGCGATCATTACAAATTTGTTGTTCTGAACTTTTGCAACAATGACGAAGAAAAACTTCCTCTCTGGTTATCAGAATCCGTCGTCCGCCGTCTCCGGAGATAAGAAACAGAGTCGAAGGTTCTCCCGCTGGGCCCTGCGTCAGACTACCTGTGTGCGTGTGTCACTAAGTGGCGCGAGCGCGAAATCTCACTTTGCATCCTGCGGCCGGGAAGAATACAGGAATCATTTGTCATTCGGATCGTTACGCCCACGTCGATATATCATTCATCTGTCCGTTCGTTCTATCGCTCGTCTCTATCCGTGAAAGTCTATCCACCTATGTATGCATCTGTCTGTCGGTAGTTTCTATCACCGTCGATGGAATCTATATTTGTCCAGAAGTGAACCGTTGTTCGGAAGATGCATCGACTCGCCAAAGCAAAGCTTTAATCGACGCTCGTTCGATCATAGAATGATTTACTCGAACTTCGCGCCAAAATTCGTGCGTCGCCAGGGAATGTTTTTGATTTTTTGTTGAAATCTTCTGTCCCGGTGTATCTAGTTTGGCAGCGATGTCGGTGGAGGCCGCCTCAATCGTTAATAGTTCGGAAGCGGGTAGACGTAAATATCGAAGCAGTTGTAGAGGGATCTGTCGCGTGCTGAGCTGATGTCAAAATTGATGTACGCCATCCAGTCGGTCGGCCAACCAAGCAGCTAACCACCCAACCAGGCAGGCAGGCAGGCAGGCAGGCAGCCAGCCAGGCACACGGCCAGCTTCGATGGCAAGTTCTCAAATTTTGCGGCTGTTGTTGCTGTCGAATGCGACACATGTATAAATATGCGTCGCATATCGAGGAACGAATGAGTGCGAGAACCCCAGCAGCGACGGTATCGCGACAGCAAATCGTCCCGGTGTCGATTTCGGTGCGACGCTTGAACAGCTTCTGTGATTTACTGGGAACAAAAGTTGGAAGAAAGCCCGAGATAGTTTGGCTGACCAGAAAACCGGTACCGCCAGCGAGCTATCGTTGAAGCTCACCGTGGCTTCAACGCTTCGAAGTCGGAACTTGATTTACTGGAAATGAAAACTGGAGAAAGTTGAAAATGGCCCGACTGACCGGTCAAAAGCTGTCGTCAACGCACAAGAACTCTCTAACGCCATAAACATTCGAGAAGAAAAATAAACCCGTTGATTTTTTCTTCTTCTGGCAAGCTTGAAGCTCGGCAGCGGTGATTCCCCGAGAAACGCGAATATTGATGGATAGGTGGAGAGACAAAGGGACTGGAAAACAGGCGAGCGAGCGAGAGAGAGCAGACGCCGAAGTTATGACTTGCATCGTGGCAGTCCTGCAGTTTCCTCACTCCCTCTGACGTTTTGTCGCTGGCTGGCTGGCTGCCTACCTCACTCACTCAAAACGAGCAGATGGCCGGAGCAGGCAAACGCAGGTTCCTTTAAAAGCGGAAAAATGATTCTTGGTGATTGACTCACATTAATATTCAACATAATTAGAAATTCGACGGATATTCGTATTGTGAGACGAAGGACAGAGGGCAACCCGATTGCCAAAATAAATTTGGTACGAACTCCGCTTCTCCCCCGATTCTCGTCGTCATCCACTATCAGCGATGGCGATGAATGATGACGACAGCGGCCTAAAGCTGAAATCGCCAGAAAGAGAGAGAAACGAGCGCGCGCGCGCGCGCGAGCCAGCCCGATATTCACCCCGGCGCCAACACATAAACTTTGTCAAGCTTGCCAGATTTGACGGCTGGTTGCCTGCTCGTTTGTTTAGCTGTCTGGTTGACTTGTTGTTGGGCTCGCTGGTTGACTGTTACGCCGCCGCCGCCGCCGTCGGCGTTGTTGCTGATGTCGTCTGGTTTGTGTGACGGCACACAAACTAGATTTCTGGACAAACTGTTTCATAACGCTGCTCCCCCAGCAACAGCAGATTTGGCGGTTGCTGGCGGCGAATTGATTGACGTTATATTTGACTTGGTTGGCATCACAAGTTGAGGTTCGATGCCGAGGCAACTTGTGTTAAATCAATCCCCGCGGTATCGACAGAAAACTTGTAGCGATTTGAAGTTTGGTCGAGTTGCGGCGCGATGCAACTTGACAGGTCGTCGTAATTCGATCGCATCCGAGCTCAGACACGTAACGCTCGCTCCCGGGTTGCCGCATGGATGCATTTCAGCTTCGAAACTCTGATTGGGGCACTCAGTGAGTCGGGACTTGAACTCCCACCGACCGATCCCTCTGACGGTCCACTTTTTGATTAGATTTGTTTGTCGGTCGGTCGGTCGGTCGCTTTGTCTGTCAGACAGTCTGACGGTCGCTCGGTCGATCAGTTGACTGCTCGGTATTACAATCGATATTCCTGTTTGCTCCGTCCATCTCCGTTTGTTCAGAGAGTGTGCTGGGCGTATCTTATTTGTCGGGACTCACAACGCTGCTGCCGTCCCTGCTGGTCAGACACTGACCGCCACAGTTGAAACTTCTGGCCGGGGCGTCGAGCCGTGCTTCAGTCAAACACGTCTCGAACAAAGATCGACCGACAGTCGGATTCGGTGGTTAGTGATGCAATCATTTTTGACAGTTATTGTGTTCTCTTCGTCATCAGAGCAGCGGTCCCTGTTTACTTTCTTGCGAATTTACGCTACGTCCATCAGAGCGGGCCGACTCGTTTCGCGAACTCGCTTCTCCAGGAGCGCGTCTTCCTCGACGCCAATGACGGATACGACATCGTCGGCGTGTGGTCCATCTACTTTTCTTTTCAATTCGAACTTCTTTCAACTTCTCTCCGAAACTAATAGTTGGCACTTTCGGACGCGTATGCTGAACTTTTATTCGTCCGTTCGATTGTGTCTTCTCACCGCGGGAGAACTCTGTGGCGAAGTGTCTCTTCTGGCTCTCCGTCCGATCGGATCGTTTCGTTCGAGTTGGAGGACAGTCGACCGTGGAGTGTGAGGGATCGCTGACCCCGAAAGCGTCAATTGCGATCGAATAAAACAATGAACTCCGCAGTGTCCACTTCAGTATCGGTCTTTCAGTTCAGGATATTTGGTGGTCCCATCTCGGCCGGCCGCGCAAACACACGACAAACAAACAGACAGTCGAATGGATGGAAGATGGATAACTCGTGGTGGGGGGACCCGGACAGACGGATCAATAGATGGATCCAAATCATCAGAAGGCTACGGGGGAATAGATTTATGGAAACAAATCAGATGGGTGCGAAAGGATAGATTGATACAGATGAACTGACGCGCAAACCGCCGCCCTCGGAGCCCTGACGGCCGTCAAGGTTCCTGTGAGAGAATTTTGTCAAAACAGCGGAACAGCCATATTTACCAGCGAGTGCCATCGACCGACTCCCGCGCAAACGACTCTGTGCCACTTAGAAGAAAAGAACTGAGGGAAAAAAGAGAGAAAAAAATTGGGCATTCTTCTCAAATGGGGTAGGGACCGAAGTCGTACCGCTGCAGCTGCGACATATATGTCTGTCTAAGACAGTTTGACTCCGATAAGCATGAGTGACCGGTGCTGCAGCGTCGGAAAAGCTTCATGGACAATAAGCAGGAGAACCTGCGGCGACTGCGAGAGTAGGAGGCAGTCCCGCACTAAGAAGAATAAAGAAACGACGGAAGACCTTATCTTGAGGAGGTTACGGCGGCCGGCCGTAAATACGAGATTGCTTTCAAGCAACGAGATCTCTCCTCCTCTTCTCTTTCTCGGTGGAGGCGAGAACACCGACAACAAGTGAGGTGACTCAGATCCATGAAACGGGTTCGGTACCTCACGTCACGCGCAGGGGCCGAGGAAAATATGATTTTATACGCGACGAGCACTACGCTCGGCCTCCGATGATTCGTTTCGGAGTTTCCGCGATTCATTGTCAGAGTCCGTCCGTCCGTCCGTCCGTCCCTCCGTCGAGACTGAAGAATAGAAACCTCTTGCTGTCATGGAAGGCCCTAAACTTCGGATTTCTCGAAGGGCGGGAGAAACCCGAGTGAAACTCCGGTTCAGTTGACTCGGCCAACGCGGCGGCATAAGCTCTCGCGGGGGCACACAGAGCAACATCAAGAGTATCTTGGTTTGCAGCTTTCCTGTTTGAATAGAGCGGGACGTTCGTCTGGAGTTGTTCGCCGCCGCTGCCGTCGCCTTTACTGCTTGGCATTCTTCTCCCGCGTCGTCTTCTTTTTTGATCTTCGTCGAAAGGGTGCTGCTGGGATCCCGCGCTGCTGGTGGTGTCGCGTCGGCGGCGGTGTTGGATCGTTCTATCGTTTGTGTGTTTATGTGCGAGCGACTTTGGAAAAGTGGATTTTGTCGTTTTTCTTCTCGTCGTCCGCGTTGCCTTTGTCCGTTTAGAGAGAAGTGCCAAAATGGCCACTTGTTATTTATAGTCATCTACTCACTCACATTTATGGGTCTCTGGTGCTGCTGCTGCTGCAGTGGCTGCAAAGGATGCAGCCACTCGACCACACACCGCAGATGACCGTGGTTACTCGTCGCTGTGTTACCGCCGCCGCCGCGCCGGTTTGTTGTGGAGCGGCCTCATGCGAAGTGTTTGACAAATTCTCAATCACTATGTTTTCCTTTGAAGATGTTCTCGATGATGGCCGTACAACTAAAACCATTCGAGAGAATACACATTGCCAGCGATCGCAGCTCTTCAAACTGATCCTGCCACGACTTAGAGCTACGACTGCTGGTCCTCAACCTGTGGTCATGAACCGCTGCTGCTTCTGGTGGTGATAGTAGTGGTGTAAAGTTGAAAGCGCGAATCATTACGGTCAACTTCAAGTGTCGTCCATCCACCGCGCGACCGAGCGGCCGTGGATCATCGTCGTAAGTTGCTGGAATAGAGGCGGATTCGGCGTTTCTCAGTCAATGACACTTTATGCGTCCGAGGCATTTGGCCATTGAAACAACATCATTCACCGCCCGTTCGCAATAAAAGACTTCGAGCCGGCCTCTCGGTTTTGACGAACTGTGAACGGAGTTCAAGCTTCTCGATATCAGGGTACGCAAAACTCTCCCAAGGAATCGGTTCACTGGCGGTTCAAGGTCAACCGTTGATTTTTGGTGCCAGTCCAATCGATGTAGTCCCGGTTATCGCATGGACTAGCTCGACGGCGCGGCGTTTTCCAATCGTAACGAGTCACTCAGAGTGAAAACAGACGTTGACCTTCTTACTGTTAACTGTAGTCTGCACAGAACAAAGTCCACTCCGCCTCTGATTGCCAAGTGTAAAGCGTGCGGGTGTTACGACTTTTGTGTTGACGGCTAGCTATACGGAGCCAGTCCATCTGAGTTTTCAAATGTCCGTCCGGCCGGCCGGCACTCAAACAGAAAGGGTCCGGGGCGACCGACGCTCAGACAGCTTGACGCCCGACGCTCGCCGCCGCTCGATGTGAACTTCGAGTAAAAACGGTCGTCCAACAGGCAGCCAGTGGAGCCGGGTTTCAGGCAGTTAGGGAGGAGGCCAGTCGCTATGTCTTTCGGTTCATCTATCCATTTATCTACTTGCTGGACTGTCAAAGCAAACTAAACAGGCAGCGCGGGCATTCAGGGAAATAGTCCTCGATGACGAGTTCTGTCGCACTGGCTGTGACGTCAATCACTCAGACTGTTTCTGGAGGAGCTGTTGCTCTGCTGCTATATCGTCCACGGTTTTTCTTCGGCAGCTGCCCTTCCTCCTGCTACTTTGCTCGCTGACGGTCGATCGCTTGTTGTTCGGCAGATACATTGTGTGTTCTCTATTGGAATGATTCCAAAAACAAGCCCGCGTCAAGGTAATTGAGGTGTACGAGATTTAGACACTAGAACAGCGGACACGTCGGCAAGCGCGCCAACGCGCAACATCTCCGCGGTGGCAGCGGCGGCGGCGGCAGCGGCGGCGAAGCTGCAAAACGCTTTACGGCCTAGTGAACAAGGACGAGTCAGTTAGTTAGTTGAATACTAGACTAGAATGGCATAAAAACGTCAGCGGGAGAGAAGCTTCCATTTCTCCCACTGGATCAGACGTGCGAACGAGTCGTTCTGGAACAGAAGCTGTGAAGTCGAGGAAAGGGACCGACCGATCGGACGTACGACTTGTTTTTTCTTTCGAACAAAAAAACCGTCGTCTCAACAATTCAAGCTGTCAAGCTGACAAATTGTGATGCCAATTTCTTGGTCGGTTAGCTTCTTCATTCCGACACTGGCTCGATGCGAGTCGTATCACCACTCAATGATCGAGTGGGCTTCATCAGAGTGAAGACTTGATTCCGAAAAACACGCGCGAAGTTGGAAAAAAGAAGATCGCCTGCTGCATCGAATCGTCTGATGTGAACACAGAATGCCTGTTGGGGTATGGCATTGCGAATCGAGAGTTTACTTTGTTGATTGCTTGTTATTCTGGTTACTTCTTGAGTTGCCCGTCTGACCGACAGTGGATCTCTCCATCGGTCCGTCCGCCTGTGTGGATCTGTCGGTCTTTCCGCGAAAGTATTCGAGTGTGTGTGTCTGTGTGTGCTTTCAGCGTCGGCGGAATGGTCATTAGGAGGTTGGCATGCGGGCACTCTGTGTGCTTGCCTCTGTTGTTGGATGTTACCCGTGGAATAGGTGCGGGTGGCGGGTGTTCTACGACGGGACTACGATTGCTGCCATGGCTCCTATTGCTGCCGCTGTGACGCTGCCGCTATGACGGTCATCTATTTATCTATCTTCTGTCTGTTTGTCCACCAGCCCATCCGTTTGTTCGGTCAGAAGTTCGCTTGCAGGACCGACCGACCGGCTGCCCGCCCGCTTGTCTGCCTAGCCGTCGTTTCTATGTTTGCGCTACTTGACGGTATCAGCGGAGCATTGTTGCAACAAAGCCGGCAGTGGCAGTCTTCCATATTTACATACGAATCGAGTAATTATATAGCTGCGTCATTATCGGCTACGTCTACGCTTCACGCACGATGGAAGCTTAGGTTTGTCGCGCGCCTTCCATCGTATGAGCTGCACAACGGCGGCAGCGACGGCATCGACGACGACGACGACAACACCGGCGCGCAGCCACTGTCGAACAGGACCATGACAGACACGACGACGATGATTTCTCCAGAATCGGCTTCCGACATGTTTGCTGATCATTCGTTACTGACTGAGTACTCACGGTTCCTGGAGACGCCCTGATCGATACTCATTCCTCTGCTGGGTCCGCATCAAGTTAATTACCCTGTTCCTAATTGTACACGCCTTGCTACACGATAAGAGCGCATTGTTCTAATAATTGTTTATATTGTTCTGGTTGATATTGTGAGTCCAGCCGATATCAGTGATAAGGTTCTGAATGACGACGACGACGGCGACGCGAGGGCTCACCCATCGATCCTCCTCGTCCTTTGGGGGACTTGGATCCCCTTTTTCGGCGACGCACACCGTACAGCCCTGACGGCAGAGTTTGAGTTGGCTGATTCAGAGCTCCTTGACGAAATCACATCCGTCAGTGGGGACTGTAGCGATTGAGAATAATTTTCAAGTTGGCGGAATTGTCTTCGACGACGCCTTGTGTGTCACAAGCTATGTGACGATGCTTGGTAGCATGAGTGACTTGCAGTTTGCAGCCGCCAGCACAATTCCTACCAAGCAGCCGGGCGGCACGTAGGAGCTAGAGACACTCGCGAAGCTACCATTAAGTCGTGCATCGAACTAGCGAGTCGCTCCAACTCCAACCGCGCAATTACAGAAGTTGTAAACATGCAGAGCGAGTTCTGCGTAATGAGCACAGGGTTCGAACTCGTCCGCCCATCCTCCGCTTCCCCGCGGGCTGTTGGTGAAACCAGAAGTTGGAGCAAGTAAATCTCGGGTTCGCCTTTTTCTCCGTCGAGCCGTTCTTGATAACTCGATATCCGTCGCACTTGCTGCCCGTGGACTCGTCCCCTTCCTCCTACACTGTCCACGCATTCCCGCAGCCTGAGACCCAGCTCTGGCGTTTTTTTTTTGTTTCGTGGCTGCCACATATCACCATCTTTGTCAGCAACGAAGGCGGCAGCGACCAGAGTGGAGTTACCGGAACCCGCGGAAGGTTCACTTTTACGACGGAGGCGGCACTCTTGTCCTTACGGACACCCTGTCCGACACCCTGGGAACCGGCGAAAAATGGCTGAGCGAGTCAAGCTCGGAAACGATTTTCCCGGGCTCGATCATGAATCGTCGTGCTGTCGTCGGCAGTTCTCCGTTGGTCGTCACAGTGATCTTCGCAAAACAAAAAGTTTTTCTGCCGTCTTTTTTTTTCTCTCGGTTCTGCTGTGAGAACTCGGCTTGACGACACTGGTGGCCACATCACCAGGTGCGATGACGGCACGATGAAGTGCCAACCGTAGTCATCGACATTCGTTCATGAACGATGACAATCTGAATGATCGGCTAATTACTCCGTCCAGCGTCATTGTCATCGTCTCGTCGCGTTTGTCGATGGGAGGGGGGTCTCTCTCCTCAACGACTGACTGACTGACTGACTGCCTTTGGTGAGGAAGCTCCAACTTGGACCGCAACCGTGTCGAGAACGTGAGCCACTCGAACGGAGGGTGTTGTGTTTTTTCTTTGTTTCGAGCGAACCACCACGGCCAGCAGTCGAGCATTCTGCTTCCAGCTTGTACCGCTGCCTAATTGCAGTTTGTCAAGAAGCTGGAGAAAAATTGGTCAAAAAGAAACAATTGCTCTCATTCTGCGACGGATGCCGTTTGTCTGCCTCTTCATCTGTCTTCCTCCTTTTCCTCTGTTTCTAGGTGTTTTTTTTTCCTTTCTCCCTCTCTCCCTCTCTCTCTTCCCCCTGTCTCCTCGCAGAACAAGTTCTGCTGACAACAAGTGAACGCTGTTAAGAGACGGATCGGGACCTGAGTTATCCCACTTGGTTTGAATCGAGAATATTGGGGGAAAATGTGATTCCGCTGGATGAGGGACGTGGATCTTCGTGAGGAAAAGAAAGAAAAAGGGAGCCCTCGAACTATTTCCTCAAGTGTTGAACTCTGAGAACAATTTCAAACCGAGCGGAGAAGAACAATCGAACAAACGAACGAAAGAAAGAACAAACAAAAATGCTTTCTCAAGATTCCAACTGAAACCATCCTTGACAACAGCGCTCGCTCGCTCGCTCGCTCCGACGACGACGATTTTGTCTTTGCTTGTTGTTGTTATTAGTATCATCATCATCATTATTATTATTATTATCTTCATTGTGGCAGAAGTCGTTGAAAACTTTAGATTTGAGAGTTCCGCAACGAGCCAGTTAGAAAATCGGACGAGAGACAAAAAGCGACTTCTCGCGGGTCTTTTCTGGGCGCAACGTCGCGAATTCTGGGATTCGCTCATCGCTAACCAGAAAAACGATAACGTTCCGTCCAGCGTGAAAAACAATGACTGAACGAGAGGGGAGATATTCATTTAATGGAAGCACTTACTCGCTCGAAGCCGTTTTTTGATGAACAACCAGCGATCGCCGGATACGATCAGCCATCGGATCTTGGTTGGGAAGCTCTGAAAAAAAAACGCGCTTCAATTTCAAGCATTGATTGGCAACGCTTCGTTTCGTATCGAAGCTCCTCACAAACGAGCGCGTCAGCGACGAGAATCTCCTCAACGACGCGTCGTAGGCAGAGGGAAAAAAAAAACAAAAAAAAAAGGTCATTGGTCATTGGTTCCGGCTAGAAGCTGGAAGAAATAGCGAAACTGGGAGCGAAGGAAAAAATTTCCTCGAACTCGTGCTAATAAACCACGCAGACGATGACTAACAAATTAGGTTTACGGTTTCGATTCGGTGAAACGCATGATTCGTTCTGAATGATCCATGCCCGGTTTCTTCCTCTCTTGATATTCATCGATTCGCTTCTGAGCTAACGATCTCGTCGTGATTGGAGCGCTTCCCGTGAGCTGTCGAGTATGGCGCTTGCTTGCTGTGGATTTCCGCTGGAATCGGCCCGAATCTTGATTAGCGCCCGAACAGGACTCGAGAGGAAGACGAAAAAACTGGTTAACTTCGGCATCATCCATGAGGCGGACTAGCCGTTGATTCGATCGAGTCAGAGGAAGAAAAGCGAGGGAGTGCCTTCTCAGCTCCCACTTCGTCAGTCTAGAAGTCATTTGACGGTTTCTACATCACAAAAAGCACTTCGTTCGCCGCCACCGTCGCGTCGTGAGCTCGTCTGTTGACTCCAATTACAGAATAATGAGGGTCATCTATTAACGTGGAAACTACTTTTTTTTTTTATTAGGTAAGTTCAATTAATGCTCATCTTCGGGACACACATGAATAGGAGAGGAAGTGTATTTTAATTTATACAATAATAGCGATTATCGTCGTGCCGAAGAGAAGAAAAAAAAACGAATTCAATAGTTTGTCCGAACGTGGGCAGCGCGGGCTGTTGCTGGCACGCCTTGGCTCGCAACAATGACACGACTTGCGATAATTTCGCTACAATTTGTCAGCCAGCCGGTCATGAACAATGGCAGCGCAGTAGTCTAGTATTCTGCGCTCCCCGATGTGAGATAATAAATTTGTGCACTTGTTCGCGTTAAATTGTTGGAAAATTTTTCAAAATCCAAAGAAAAACACTTCATCAACGAAAACACAGCGGCCCGAAAGCTCATTCTGTCTTCTAACTGGCTCGGTCGAGATGAACGCTTGACTTTTGACGAATCGAAAACGCGTTCTCGAATGCTTGAGAATTGTGAAGTCCGACAGACACAAAGACCGACGAGTAGACCTTCTGCCTATCCTTCAAGCTGCCCGCCGGTTGGCTGTTTTTATACTTGCACACAAGTGAATCTAATTCCAGGATAGATTCACACTGGGGATGAATAGGCACGATGCGCTTATCGGTCTTAGCAGCTGATTGAGAAGTCAGATTGAATAGCTGAAGCTAAATAGAGTGGAGACAATGTGCTAAACAGCTTCGGACCCCGGAGCGAGTTGCGTGCAACAGCAAGACTAAACGATTTCTTGGCCAAAAACACCCAAAGAAATAAGGAATGCAAGAACACAATGAGAATGCGAGACTTGACGACCAATAGCTAAACCAACCGCATGCCAAACGACGCGGGGAGAAACCATTCTTCGTCGTTGTGGTCAACCTCACCCAATAGAGAAATGACCTCTTCCGAGTGGATTCGGGCATTTATCATCAACCCCACGATTTGGATTCCCGGACTCCCGATCCCGATTATCGCAACACGAGAGTGTCCTTCGCGGATCGGTTGAAGACCAGCGAGCCGGAAAACCCGAACGTTGGCCCGGTTCGCCTGAACTCTGTACCGAACGCGGCTCAGATCGTTCGGAAAACGGGAGATTCCAGCTTTTCTGACTCGACATTTCGATCGGAGTGTCTCGCCGCTGTCCTTGCCGCGAGGCAAGTGGTCGTGGCGGCTGTTCCCATCCATCTATTATGTATTCAACAACTATTAATCTGTTCACCCATCCATCCAGAGCAATCTATCGAGCCGAACCGAAGCATCTATCATGGCATACGGAGCGACTTTTTGTTATTGCTGCATCCGGAGCCATCGTCCCAGTTTATCTGTACTATATATATACATATACTACTTCTAGGACGGAGTCGATCCAAACGAATCCTTTCGATGGATAGATAGACAGACAGACAGAACTATCGACTGGGCGACCAGAAGTTTGAGAAACGTTTCTGGGAGCTGCCTGACTGTCTTTTTCTGATTCGGATGTAATTGTTATTCTATTATTATAACTAAGGGCGGCGAACGAGGAACAGACTTCTTAACTAGCACCAGCGGCTGCCGTAGACGCATGGCATAAATTTCTGACTGTGGCCTCGGAAAACAGTCGAACAGGCAGACCGACCGACCGACAAGCTAGCGAACAGGCGCGCGGGCGGGCGGGTGATCCAACGAAGTGCCGGGCCGTCTGGATGCTTGTCTAGATTTTTGCTAGACTTGGTCGTCGCTGCGTCCGTCCGACAGGCAGTCGCTCGGCTGGCTGCTTGACAAGCGTGCGCGCGCGCGCGCGCGGAAGCGATTGAAATGCGCAGTCAGTGTTGTCGTTGTATTTTTTTTTGGCACCGCTCACATTATAACTTCTAACTAGCAATAGTAGTTGCGAAGCTGGCGCTGGAGCGGCTCGGCGTGATAGCACTACCTGTACAAGCCACAGAGCGAAGCGACGGCCGGCGCGGCGTTGACGGGAAGATCCTTGGAAACGGGCAAGGGCGTCTCGAAGAAGAGTCTATGTAGTTCGTTGAAGCTAGTACCGAACAATTTGTGCAGAGTACGGCTACGCCGAACAAGGATCTTCAACAGCTCGGTGTCTGCGCGACTTCGGAGCAAATATGTGTCCAAGCAGCTGGGCTCCGGCGGCACTGCAAGGTCATCGGAGGCATCTGCAGTAGGGACGTCTATCAGAAAGAGAACGATGAAAACACGGCGTCAACCACTAGAGCACATCATACTACTACCACCACCACCACTACAACGACGACAGCTGAAATCACGCGCGAGTACAGACAGAAGCACACGTACAAATAAAAAGCACAAGAGCAGCTCATTTGGGTCGGACACGCTTTCTCTGTTTTCACTTCCGCTCTCATGAACAAAAAAAAAGGAGGACTTGTATCCATCAATGTTCATGATTCATCCTTCTCCTTTGTGTCCAAGAAGTGCACCGTGGCACTGTTGTTATGTCATGTCAAAGAAATGCTCAAAACCGAGGAACGAATCTGTCGAAGTAGTGTTTCATGGATTGAAGAGAGTCTCGACCGCAGGATGGATTCGATTGTCGGAATCAGAATCCTCGCAGATCAAGGAACTCCTCTCGTTACCAGTGCGCGCTGACAACGTTTATTGTGATGCAGAAAAATGTTGTTTAGACTATCTATCAGCATCAATGATTACGGAAAATTACACGGCCCATCGTTGCCACTGTCGTTGTGGTTTGCGTTTCGTTCATAATTTCGCGAACCTCGAGAAAACACGCAATGGAATGTTGGAAATAGCAGCGGCGTGCCGTGACGCTCACTGAGAGATTAAGGTCGGTCGGACAGAAACCCGGGACAGCTCGAAAACTTCTGAGGAACTCCGGCAAGTCGCTGGAGGGGAGCGAGATTAAAATCAAGCTTTCGTGGCAAGATGCTGATGTCGAGGCAATTTTCAAATTTAGAATCCTCGCGAGCCTCGAACGCTGATGTCGATGCTCTGATCACGCTACGTGGTCGCCGCGAACTCGATTCTTCCACCTCTTACAAAAATCCATCCTGAGCGCTGAAAACAGCAGATGGCGGGACAGAACAGAACAGGGGAAATGCTATGAATCGTTCGGGGGCTTTTGTTTCGCTCACCTTGATCGAGAGTCGATTGGTAACAATGGTAGCCGACGAAAACCCCGACTGTGAAAAAATACATTCTGATAACTCTTTCTCCAAATGACGATCTGAGCAACGATCTTCGATAATAATCGACTCCGGGCCAGAACCGTGGCTGATTTAGAACAGAATCTAGCACACAAACAAACAAACTCGCGCACTTCTCTGAATATGGCCGCAAGAGCCGAAGCGAAGTCGGAGACGAGGCCGGCGATGTCTACCCGCCAATATCGTAATTAATAATTTCGTTATCGTCATTGTATATTTTTATTAGCACCGACGTCTCACTCTTCTTCTTTTCCAATAACAACGTCTGGTATCGAAACAAACTTCTGTGGGGCTCTTCGAGCCAAGTGGCCGTTGGAGCAAGCACGCAAGCGAGCGAGCGAGCACGGAACCATCGAGCCAACTAGCCAGCCAGTCTGTCAAACAGTCAGTCGAGCAGGTCGTTTTCTGTTAGCTCGTATTTCCCATGCAAAAGAACGAGCTGGAAGCCGAACGGAAGAAGAGAGAAAATATTGAGAACGATCCGAAAACTTGTTTAAAGAATATTTATGAAGCCGCGCAGTTTTGGAATCGGCCTCCGCTCCTCACTCGATGAAGATCTTTTCTTCCGATTCTGAATGACTGAGATCTCGAAAAACTTGGAGCAGAGCGCTTGATGAGCGACGTGGAGCTTGGGAACACGTTTGATGTCGATGAATGTTTCTTCACGATGAGCATTCACCTGTTTTTTTTTTTTTCTTTTTGAAGATCAAAGTTTCCCTGTGGGAACGTCGGAGCAAATCTCGGGCCGCGATCCGAATTCTCGTTCTTCTTCTATTTCTAGAAAACTCGCTCATTTGCGAAGTGGTGAAGCAAGTCAGTCAGTGATCGAGTGTGAGAAAACCTACGCCTCCTAACGACTGACTTACCCTCAGACGGACGGACGTTCGAACGAACTACCTGAGCGGACGGGCGACGAACTGGCTGGTCAGCATGCCAGCTTACCGAGGGCAGAACGTCAGTCCTTCAGTCAGTGCGTCAGTGAAGTCAACCTAAGAACGGAGGCGAACACCGAAACGACGAACGGACGGACGGACGGACGGACAGACTACGAGCAGATGAAGAAAACGAAACAGCGTTTTTTCTTCTCTTCTTTCGTTATTTTCTGCAGTGCTCTTCGGACGACAATGATATTCGCCTCTCGGACCACGGAAAGAGGACCTTTTGAGCACCTTCTACTGTTCACGTCTGCGCTTATTAGCTTAGCACGATGCCGTTGATGCCGAAGCCTGCGCGCCGGCCACGGCAGCGACTGCTGTTCTTTCTCGGGTTTCTTTCGATCGGCGACGACACAGACCCATAACTCGTCAGTCTGTCGGTCGGGCGGTCGGGCGGGCGGTCAGTACTTCTATCCATCCATCCATCCATCTAGCCACCCAAAAAAGATCCTTTCGTCTCTCTCTACATTCATGCAAATATCATTCCACGCCGAGATTCAGCGGATCCGATTCCTTGTCTCTGTTATAGCTGAGAAATTGCTAGATCGTTCAAAAAAACTAGCGGAAGAAGACGTATTTGTCTCTCTCGCACTCTTGTGATTCTCTGTCTTCTGTTACTCTGTTGTTCTGGTGGACAGACTGTGTGAGTGCGCGCACGGATAAAATCTTCTGAGAAGAAAGACGACCGACCAACGATCAAACGTTTGGTCTTCGTCGTTGTCGTCGCTCGCTGCTGCTGCTGCCGCTCTGTGTTCAGTCAGCCTCGGCAAATTACGGGTTTGCGCTTCAAATTGTATCAACAACGGCGTCTTTCTTCCTTTCTGTCTATCTTTGGTTGGAGAAGCAACCGACTGACTGACTGATTTCAGTCAGCCACTCACTGTTACGAATTCTCTCGCTTTCTCCGGTACTGAAAGAGAACGTGGCTAGGATTCACTAACAGCCAGCTAGTCAATAAAAACTCATGTCGGCAACAGCAGCAGCAGCCTGGAAATCCACCGCCGTTCGTCCTCGCTTTTTCTGAGCGGAGCTGTTGATTACGATGAATATCATCATTATTGTCATTGTCGTCATCGTCACGAGAGCAAGTCCCAGAGATCTGGACGGCATATAGCACGAATAATCACAACGATTGTTCCGATATGATCGTGTTCAGCAACTCGCAAGCGATTCATGGGCGAGCAAGCGAGGGCAGCATCGTTTGATCGTCGCAAACTTTGCCCCTCGCATTTGCTCTTCGCAAACGTCGCTATTCGAGACCAGCCGCTGATTGACACATAGCCAATATTTTATCGGTGTTCGTAGGAGTAACCACTCGCCACAGCCCGTCTTTCCGCGCATCCATCAGATACTCAGTCGATCAGTCTCACAATTACACATTCAGTCAATCTCTGTCTGTCTGTCTGTCTGTCTGTCGCTCCCTCGATTCGGTTCTCCCCGACTCCCAGGTGGGCGAAAGCGTCGAAAAAACTTTATGGGAAACCACTAGGTAACAGTTCCGGTGCAGGTTTCGTGTGAAAAAGTTAACCGCCTCATTCCAATCATCCGCACCCCTGGTCGCTTTGGAATTCAGCGTCGATGGGTTTGTGAGCCGCCGGGCTATCCAGCTGTTCGGCTCTATAAAGGGCTGTCAGCAAGGGTATTAGCAGTCGCGAAACCTGGATGAGAGAAACACTCTCACGCCGCCTAATAGCTACTCAGCCACTGAGGGAAGCACTCAACCAAGAACCGTTCGAGATACACTCTAGCAAGACTAACGGACGGACGGACGGACAGAGCAACAGAAGGACACGCTGACCGACCAAGACACCGGGCTGCCTACCTGTCTGCTCGCTAGCCAGCTTTCTTGCTTGTCGGTCTGTGTGTCTGATCAGGACGGTGTGAAGTGCGAACGAATCTCACACCTTCCACGCAAACTATTAATTCAATCTTCCATGGCCACCGCTGCAACTATTTCACTTTTGACGTTCAAGAAAACCATCGTAGTTCCCTGGACGAAGCCCAAGCACTCGGTAAACGCCTAAGCAGATCTGTCGCACGGTCAGTCAACTCAGTCGGTCAGACGGTCCGTCCGTCCGTCCGTCCGTCCGTCCGTCCCTCAGTTAGTCAGTCTAGCCATTCAGTCAGACTTCTGGAAAAGATGCTCGTGTTTAAAGTTTGAGATGAACAACAACAACAACAACAGAACTAGCCGAAACAACTCGAGAAGATGGTTGAAGATTCCGTGTCATTTTCCTAATAATAGTAATGAGTGATCTCTGCAAATTATAATGCTTGTCTGATGAAAGCTGCAAAGTCTTCTGTGATGTAACTCTGCCTGCAGCTGAGAAATTCGAGAAGTCGGAGAAAAAGACCGACCGAACGACGAACTAGTGAGCACGCAGACGGCGGTAACATGGAGCTGCTTGAGAAAGTTAGTTTAGAGCTACGGACGCTGTTTCTCTCGCGGGCATCACCGACACGTGCTGCTCTTGAGCATTGCGTTCCGACCGCCTGACTCAAGGATACTTCTGCTGGTAGATAGCTACTCTTCCTGCCGCAACCGACGTCGGCTGCCGCGGCTTCTGGAGGGTTTGGAATATATCCAGTCCACCTCAGGGACTTGAAAGCAGCCGCCGACTGAAGGAGAGATGCAATCCTCAAAATCAGAAGCATTTCGCATCATTTGAAAAACAAGAATGCCGTAATACTATGGTTGCTACTACGAGTCTCGGTTCGTGGCGGCGAAACTCAGACTGGAACCATTCAGATCGGATGACCGTCGCCGAACACCTCACCGAATTTGTTGAACCAACTTGGATCTGGTTGTGGAAGTGTTCGCTGACACGTTGTTGTGCAGCACCAACGTGCTTCCGGCTCTTCCCCACGCAGACAACGACGACGGCGACAACGAAGATGAATAACTCCGTCATTGGACAAAACAACGAAGCGACAAGCCAGCCAGCCAGCGAGCGATCAACGAACTACTTGGATCAAACGAATTGGACAACAATGCGACACCGTGAGCAACGACTAAACAGCAATGCTTTGGATTGGTCCGTTGAGCATATTACTCATTACCAGAGGCGGAGTCGGGTTTTCAGCTCGGAGCCGCCATCAGCTTCATGATGATGGTCATCATCATCATCATTTAATAATTTTCGTCCCATTGTTGTTCGACAGACAAACGGAGAGACGGACGAGCGAGCGAGCGAGCGAGCGGGCGTTCGGTTGGTCGGACGGATGGATGGATGAAGGGACGAAAGCATCGCAAAGCAGCCCACTAACTAACCAACGACGACGGCGCGAAACACCGACAGATGTAGGGACGCTTGGGAAAGAAGCTTTTATTGTTATTAATACCTCCATGATCATTATGGCACTTCGCCCGGTGCGGCTTTCATTGGTTGATCGGTCGCTCAACCTGCCTGTCTCCCCCGTTGGCCGTGCTTTTCCTCCATCACGCAAAGCTGCGATTGCTCACCCGGCCGCCGAGTCCGTCGTTCGTTTGCTTCGTTCGTCATTCGAAGTATCGGGCGTACGGCCGATTGGCGAACGACCTTACGCCTTGATCGCAACGGTAGCGGCGGCGGCGGCGGCGGCAGCGGCGGCAGCGGCGTTAGTGGGAGCATCAACACTAGCGAGGGCGACGAAACTGGCAGCTGTTGGGGTGAGCGCAACGCGGACTCAATTATTTTTTCTGTCGTCCTGTCAACACCTCTCCTTGTTGATCCCTCATCGTCGTCGTCGTCGGCGGTGGCGGCGGCGGCCTTCTCTTCCTCGCTCTGAACTTCGTCCGTCTCTAGCAGACCTATAGCACGAAGTTGCCTAATAGTTTTTCGTCTCCTTTGCGCCGAGATAATTTGGTGGTGGTGGAGGTAGCAGTAGTAGCGGCAACAGCGGCAGCTGTATGAGCACCAGTGATGACGTCAACATCATCAACAACGATAATAGTAATCATTAACCAAACGTTTTCTATTACCGGAGAGAAACGTCAGTAAGTAGCAGCAACACTGAGAACTTGAGACAAACTTCTGAGCTATGCCTCACAGAAACTCATTAGCGTTGGCAGCAAGTTTGGATCAAAACCACTGCCCATACACTGGCAGCTCGTTCGCCGCTCCGAGCCCTAGTTGCTGCTTTTTTCGGGGGAAAAGGTGTGGATGAGAGCCATTTTGATTGATTGAAGACTGGAGCTAGCGCGACGAAGAAAAATGATTCTTTTATGCACATCCGCATTGTTTGCAGTCACCGCGATGCCGTACCATCTCCTCGTTGGTTGTTGAAACTCAAGTTGCTCGTCTGGTGGAGAATCGCCGTTTCCAACGAGGAGCACGACGACTACGTTCGTTCGAGAAGGTCAGGTGCCGTGTTAGGCTGAAGCAACACGACACAGAATTCGCTCGGAGCGCATATTCGGTGCATTCTGCCGACTGAATGGCCATGTCGTATGCAGTTCTTGTCCCGAGATGCAATAGCCAGAACGACGAAGACAAGATAGCAGCCGCCTAGACGCACTATATAGGAACAGAAGACGAGAGATATACGAGGCAGGAGGACGAGGAGAAGAAGATGGAGTCGGTCTTCAAATGTCCAAGTGTAAATTGGGTGCCGTCCGGCGGCGATGAAATCTATTCGAGATCAGTGGCAGCCATTTGGACGGCGACGTCCAGACGCCCACCGCTCAAATTCGTCCTCTCGTTCCCGTCCAGTCTGACTGATTTACTCGCTTGCAGAGTCAGCGGCAGGCGAATATTCAACAGATGAAGTGTTCCCCGATCGATATCTCCAGTCCGGTGTCCGGTCTCTTAACAAAAACGTCTTCTAGCGTCCAAGCCGCATCTCCAGCCTCCTCCCTGCAAGTCTGTCGTCTGTTGGTCCGCCTGTCGTCTTCTCGATTTGCGAGTCTGCGTGTTCGTATATGTCGAGATACTCGTATGTATGGATGTCTGTGTGTTCATATGTGAGTATATGACTGCCGTATTCTCTCATCTGTCGACGGCATTTGCTGTTCACCATATCTGGTCCTCCATATCTCTGTGTTTGTCTCTCCCGGATAGTCTGTGTCCGTTCTTCCATCTGTCCTATCCGTTCTTCGCCAAATGTCGGCTCGTTCCTCGACAACTGTCGACCGACGCTTCGCTAACATTTGAACAACTGCTCGGTTGGCAATTTGGCCCAAAACACAGAATGCGATCTTGAACGATGTCGACCCGGCATACATGTAGAGCTCGCTCTGTCGGCTGCCGAGCTTCTCGCTTCCTGGCTGACTTGCTTCGTCGGTCTGTATTTTTGTCGATTGGGCTGGTCAGTCAGTCAGTCAGTCAGTCAGTTGGTCGTTGCCCATCTCTGAGTGTGTCGAACGGAAAAAGGAACCAAATCAAGGAGTCGAAATGGCTCGCCAATACTCGTCGCATTAGACAACGAGCGTTGTTCAAAAGGAATCTCATCTAGCACTGCCGCTAGCGGTTCCGGTAGTAGAGCTGGTGATGGAATATTCTGCCACTCTAGTCGCTGCCGCTGTTACGGTGAGAGCAATTGAGAGTGGTATATTTTTGTTGGTGCTGTTCGATGTAGCTTGGCAAAGGCCGGTCGGCAGGGCGATCGGTCGCGGGCTGAGATCTTTTTTAGAGGCAGTCTAGCGAAGGATGCGAATCGCTGGTTTAGTGCTCGTAACGCGTCATCTCGGAACACGGAGTTCTCCGATGTTTGGCACGAGATCGCCTCTCTACGACCGTGCCTTGTCCGTAAGGAGTTTGTCCCCGTCTGGGGCGGTGGTTTGTGCAACCAGTGTGAGCGCCGTAAAGGCAGAGTGTTCCATCGAATGATAATTCTGAGCGGAATTCTTTCATTGATAGATCAGTCAATCAATCAATCAATCAATTATTCGATCCATAGATGAATCGATCCCAACGTCGGGTAGGCGGTGGCTGAAAGGAATCGCTGGTACCGTTCGGTCGGTGATGCCAGACAGTAAAACTCAGCAGGCCCTCAGACGGTCGGGCTCGCGTAATGACCGTCTCTGGATCCGCCGACCGACGCTCAAAGAAAAAGGCAACTAGAGCTCGAAACTGGTTTCGATCGAGGGCGCGTGGCTAATCGCTGGAAGTCTGTTGGAAGAACGGCCGCTAGCGCTGAGTAATGTTTTGTTGCTGAGCAGGAAATCAACCAGTAGCTCGAGTCGTTGCTCAAAGGGCCCGTCCAGAATGTAGCTAAGATCCCAACGTGGTCGAGTGGGAAAGTCTTCGTCTGGTTGAAATACCGAATCGGAATGTCGGCTGGACACGCTGCGCTCGTTCCAGGTCGATTGAGAGGCACCGAGTGAGCGCGATCAATGTAATGTTTTCCGGGTGAAAACAGTGCACTGCCGACTGGGTGTGGATCGATATTTGCCCACTGCTCGGCGGCAGGGTATTTATCTAATTTTCCCTCACGGTTCGTTGGTTCGTCTCGTCCTGGAAACAGAGCGACTTTACTGTGTGCCAATCAGTGAACTCCGCGCGACGATTGTTCGGCTGGGTGTTGGGTAGGCTGTCCATAAGAGCTGTCGGACTCGCTGTATATCCAGGCGTGATCAATGGCTTTTTAAAGGGAATGACTTGTTCTTTGCTCAATTAACTACGAGAGCGGCTAGCGAAGAGCCTGAAGCAGCAGCACCGCCGCCACCACCACCACGACGACGAGCACCATCACAGGCACCGGTGCGACGACTATCGTTTTCTAGCGAGCGGCTGCGGCAGCACCGGGGAGACCACTAGAAAGTGAGCCTTTTTTTTAGCCGAAAACAAGCAAACCCGAGAGCCTTAAAAACGATTGAAAAACAAACGACGACACTGCGATTCTTAGCTCAGAATTCTATGATTCTGTTCATGCGGAGTTCAGACTCGCGTTGCTCACTTTCTACAGAGAACTACCTTTGATGCAGCCAATGTACCTGTGTGATGTTTCGTCCTGTTTGCTTCATACTCGATGAAGAGTGAATATTTTCAGAACAGATGACCTCGAGCTTTCAAGCCCAATCGGGTGTTTCGACTCAGACCGAGTTCGGAAGGTTAACTACGACTGCCATCCCGCTTTTCGGTGGTCCTGCACTAACGAGCGATATCGTCATTTGGTTATCGTGCTGTGGATTCTCTGCCTCCGGGACGACATGGCGGCTGCACTGGAGGGTGCAGAACTCACACAGCCCCTTGTCATCATCATATCTATAAATAATAACATTGTTTAGCCGGCGAGGTATCTTGCCCCGTTCTGCCTGAGGAAGGCATGAACAACGACTACGTCGACGACGGCATCTTCCCCTGTCGGATGTACGTTTTCAGATACGGGAGCGGATTTCGATAGAAAGAAGGCAAGCAAGCAAGGAGGAAGGAAGCAAGGAAGAATGGGAGGATCGAAACTATGCATGCCGCCAGAGCAGATGGTCACACGCGGCAAAGTCTCTTCCCGTTGGTCCCCAAACGCTCTCCCTCGTCGGTCCCTAGCTCGTAGTGTCACAGATGGAACAGAGGCAGCGGGGGATCGGGCAGACAGACGAGGTTTGTGTGCGGAAAAAAGGGACCCGAAGGCAAGAAGTCCTATAGGAAGACAGGCTCAGATATTCTCGTTCCAGGCACACCTCCCCATTAAAGTCCTAAGCCAAATAGATAGACATTGCACTCACATGCAGAGTAGACTGCTGCCGCCCGTGCAAGCGGCGGCTTCGAAAGAGGGACCGGTGGATGAACGGATGGATGGCTGCTACAGCGAGACGGATCGATATTCAGAGAATAGCGAACAATCTACATTGTTGCAGTGTAGAGCGGGTTTCGTTTTTAGAACGCGCGGTGGGCTCACACTTTGCTTGGGCTCTTTGCTCGCGGAAGCCTCATCTAACTCAAGGTTTCCCAGTGGTCGTGTCGTTGGTGTTGAGGAAAGTAACAAGGGAGGAACTTCACTGTGTCACCGCGGAACTGCCCAACGCGGCATATTGCCCATTCAGAGAAGAAAACGAAAACAGCAGACCCTTCCGTCTCTCTCTCTCGAGGATTTTGTTTTGTCCGCACAAACTCGGTGAGCGACGCAGTATGCTGTACAGTAGCCCTGTTTTCGGCAACAACGACGTCTTGTGTCAGTATGCGCTGGAGGGATGCGGTACAGAGGCAGCGAACCGAGCTCCCGCCGGGCGAGTATGAGGCACGGCAATGGAGGAACGGGCGCCCGCGTGGAGGCCTCTGGAGAAATTTTGAGGGGAGCTGTCGGGCTTAAAGCGCTTCGTGGGCCACAAGAAACGCCTCCAGATGAACGCATTCATCTCCGGCTGTCCCCGTCAGGTTTTCCTTTCTTGAGGTTCCTTGCGAATTTGTTCCTCGCTACCGCTGTTGACGGTGTTGTTGCTGCTGCTGCTTCACCCGCCTCGCTTGAAGTTGTTGTTCGTCCTGGAGCTGATGGCGTTGGCGACGAACAGGGATTTCGGGGCGTTTGCTCCGTCTCCTGCGGCTGCGGCTGCTGCTGTCCCGTCTCGTCGTTGACTTCGTAGAGTTTCTCTCGAATACTCGTGTTCCTGAGCGGCGGAGCCTATCGCGTTGAGTGGTGTTGCTCGAGCTGTCTGGAGATCTTCAGTTCGGTGCTCGGAGACTGTTTTGAACTATCAGTGGCGGCTGCCGCTGCTGTGAGCCGTACAAGTGTGGGGAAGGGGGGAATAGACAGCCGCGCGTGTATGAGGCAAGAACGATGTCGAGGATTGCATACATGCATAGCGAGCTTCTATGATGACGGGCGAACATATTCTCGATTCCGTAGTCCCAGGTTGGTGATTGGAAATGGTTGAAAAATTCAATACTGGCGTGCCTGAGGGCTGTCAATGTTAAATTTCATGGACGATTGAAAATGCTTATGGAAATTCGTGTGAGCGCCCCGCTGAATCGGTCGTTGCCGTCTCTTCACGCGGATCGGGTGAACTTTGTGTAGAGGATTCTCAGAAGGAGCGGTATCGGTGTTGAAGAATGTGTCAATTGGAAGCCCTCGCGCGCCGGCCAAGACATCGATTCCACCCATTTCAACCGGGACAAAACTCCCGCGAGACTTCGAGAGCCGCGAAAGCCTTCCTGATTTCGTTCAACGTTACTTTCGAACAACGTTTGAAAATCAAAATCCAAACAGAGACACTGGATGTCACGGGATACATTTTCGGTTATTTGCATTCATTCAATCGTTCTCAAAGCTTGTTCCCGAAAAGGCAACCGCGAATTCTGGTCGTGTGGTCCATCGGTAACAAAGAGACACAAGACTCGAAGATCCGGCGAAATGGAATACTTGTTTGCGCTTCGGGCATTCGTTTGTGCGCTCGTTTGTTCAGAGGGTGTGGGTAAAATGCTATGGCGTTCGTTAAGACAGATCGTTGGATTCTGTATTCGTGGTTGGACGTTCTTGATCATTTTTGGACGAGCGGCGGCGCCCGAATCGCCAGTCATGCAAACATGAGTGATCATGAAGATTGAGCAATCGACAGAAAACAGAAAGACTTTCAAGCTTCTTGCTCTGATTCCACCCGAGAATTCATCAGATGCATCAGCTTCGTTGGAAGGAACCTTCGCGTCGTTCTGGAGTGGCGAGAGAGCTCCAGGCAGCTGTTAACTTAACAGTTGCGTCAGCGGTCGCTTGCTTTCGATGAAGACAAAAAGCTGCAATAATATCGGAGCCTTTCCTGTGGTTACGTAGTTCGCACGCCTGCTTGGTCAGAGGTATTTCCTTCTACTGATTCGATAATTTACATAAATCGATCTCGATCGGCGAGCTTTCCTCCAGGAGCTCGTTGGGCTGTAGCAACCCGTCGGATCGGAGTTTTGGGCTCTACGAGAGAGAGATGACGCGGCAAATATCGGAGAACGCATGAGGCAGAAGCGTTCCGATGATCGTCTAGGTAACGAAGTTTTCTGCAAAATTCGCTCTGCTCGTTGCGTGCGGTGGCGTAGCGAGATGCTTGAGCATTTCACGGAATCATGCAATGAGACGTGATGTATGGGCGAGCCAGTGAGAAATGAGCAGAACTAGCTCGGAAGGGAAGTGCTGTGACTGAGAACAGATCAGGACTCCTCGGGCGAGTTCGAATCTTGAACAGCCAGTGAAAGTACATTCAACTGCTGCTGTTGGCACCGGCGGTGCTGCTGCTGTGGCGGTGGCGGCACGGATCGGTCTCTGGAGGCCGACCCGCTGCTGTATCGGCGGCTGGGCGATTTTTCTTAATTTCATAATAAAATATACTGCTGCTCGTTGGTTCGCCCGTCCGCTCGTTCGTTCGTTCGTTCGTTCTTTGCTTTCTGCCAGGCGTCTGCCTAGCAGAAAGGGCGGGCGGGCGGGCTAGTCGCCGTCTGTCGCTGATGGGCGCACGACACGAGAAGAATCTCAGGGAGGAACTGCTGCTATACGTCTCGCGTCGACGTTGTCGGCCTTGTTGTAACAGCGGCAGCAGTAGCAGTAGCAGCATCAGCAGCAGCATGCACCGCCTCCAGCTGCAAGTCTCCAAACTGTTCTTTTTCTTGTTTCGCTTCCTTTCCAAAGTTGTTTATGTCTTTTGAGGGTCTGGCTCTCAATGCGGCTGCTGCAGCTGCTGGTGAGCTGTTTGTGAGGCTGCTGCCTTTGCAGAATAGTCTTGCACATGAGAAGGGGAACACATGGAGAGAAAAAGGAAACACTACACTTTGACAGAATGATGTGAACGATGTCCTTCTCGGAAGGAAGCTCTTCTGAGCCCTGCACTCGAGCAACAAGATTCTTCGCGGAAGGTGAATTCGAATTTCATGCGCCTGCCAGATCGTACTTCTCCGGTCCCTAAATGAGGGATATGATAATTTTCATATTTATGCGTTGATTGATGGTGTAGCATAGATAAGATATGAGGCATGTTATTCTATAGGTGATTAAATTGTAATATTTCTGGCCGATGGCTCATGAGTGGACCCAACAGACCGGTTCCGTCCTTTCGCTGATGAGCATCGCCGAAACCGTAGAGGTATCCTTGGTGACTTACTTCAGAAGTATTTGAGAATCTCTGCCACAAACATTACTGTCAGGATCAGCGAAGTAGGAGGAGACGTTACGTTGAAAAAATTTTACGCCGTTGTTCGTTCTCCTTCTTCCGTGTTTCTCCATCATCAACGTCGGAGTATTCAGCTAGTACTTCAAGGCGAAGTTGGGTGAACCAGGAACACTAAAGCAGTCGTCCCTCCCGTTGCGTTTCGCTCCTGTTGTCACAAAGTAAAAATTCTTGTTAAAGGGGCTAATACCTTCTTCTCTACATCTCCTTGTCTTCTTTTCCTTCGTCGTTGTCGTCCTCCTGCTCTTCCTCGTTGTTCCTACTTTGCACGAACTCCACGGGATGATTAAGTAGCTCGATAGGTTGGGTGACTGCTTCGTTCGCACACTCGGTCGATGGCTGAAGTCTCTGTCGTTGTCGCCGTCGTCGCTTTGTTCACCTCTTCCCCCACCTGCTCCCCCTTTGCTTTACGCTTTTCGCTCATTTTCCTCTTTGAGAAAAGCCCACGGCATGCTCTCCTTGAAAGCTCGCTCCCAAGAATCGATGGTCGAAACAGCGACAACCTCTGTGCTTCTCGGTGAGAAGAACGACGAGGAGTAGTCTACGTTTTCAAGGGGGTATCATGGACCAGGTCAGGGAGAACCCGAACTTCCTCGGCCGCACTGAGTTGCGCCGGATGGATTCTTCCTCGGAATCGACGATACTCGTTCATGATACGATTCTGACAGAATGTTCTCTTTCCTTTCCAGGTGAGCAAAAAACAACAAGCAACAGAAGAAACTCCGTATAGAATTCTCCCGATTTCGACAAACGTAGTGAACACGGTCCGAAATCCAAGGTAGGCTGCGCTCTCGAAGAAGACAGTTCTGCTGACACCTCGGTCGGTTTGTTTGAAAGCCTGAGAACAGGCAACCAGGCGGGCTGGCTGGCTGGCTGGCTGGCAACCCAACAGACGATCAGGCTGGAAGTCATGCAGGCGGTGGCGGTGGCGGCGGCGGTGGCGGCGGCGGTTGGCGTGCGGGCAGCCGGGTACGCAGGCAAGCAGGCGTTAGTTGGAGAACAGTGGAAGAGGAAAAATAAAAAGAGAGAGAAAAGTCTCTTGACACGGCTCTAGCGGCTGAGAGATGAGCGAACTTAAAAACTCGACTAATATGTCCTGATTCATGGCGTCATTCGCTCAGATACTACCTGTTATATATGACAACCAGCGCAGAATGTGCGCTGCCTGTCGCTAGTTTTTGTCCGAGAGCAAGCGAGCTGGTGGGCTTCGCTTTCGCTGCTTCCCGGTTCGCCTTCCGTTCGTTCGGCCTGACGACTGTCGACTGCCTGCCTGCCTGCCTTTTACCGGGACAGACAGAGACAGAAAGAGAACCGTGCTATGCAACAAAAATCCTTAATCAGCTGGCCGAGTGTCATTCGGGCAGGCATGCAGTCAGCCAGGCATACAGTCTGACTGACTGACTGACTGACTGAGTTGCCGGAGGAAAGAAGGGAATGAGGGAGCTTCCTATTCGGGAACTTCCCTTTTGGGACCCCCTACTCCCCTAATGTCGCCGACAACGTCAGGAGGAGAAGGAGCGGGGAATGTCACAGAACGTAGCAACCACCGAAAGAGCGAAGCGAGCAGACAAGCGACGAACCAACGAGTTTGGAAGCATTCACCCAGAGGGAGAATATCAGAGAGACCGGCCGTTCCAAATTGAGATGAATTTCTGTTTGAAACTCTGTTTCACATAAGAGTCATTGATTACAAGTCGCCGCCGCCGCGACTTCCCTCATTTGCCGCCGCTGCGGCTCATGGTGTAGGTGCTGTTTGGCTCCTGATTCTGTCTCCGTTTGAGAGACTGAATTCCAAACTGAAAACGGTCGGCAACGCATGGGGCCAACAGGACCCAGGATTCAGTATCGGTTTCAGATTATTCTGGAGAGGACATTTCAGATCAAAAATCGGTGCCCGACGCGTTTTCGAGTACGGACGCGTCAAAGTAAGAATGGAGATGAGCGCGGTCCCGGGATTGTGATCCGTTCGTTTCTTTCTTTAAGCAACGTTCTTTCCTGGTGAATTACGCAAAGCGTTTCCTGCCGCCACCGGGAGCGCATTCCTCAAGCTCAACAAGAAAGACGGAGGAAGAGACAACCGGGCGACCGAGAAACTGGGGAAAAAACCCGAGGTGGGTGCGATCGCTGCCGCCGCCGTTGAGGGAGCGGAGAAGCAGTCTCTCGGCAGTTTCAGATTTCATTTGATGACCGAGCAACTCGACTCCCCCCTTTGTTAAAATGACTCCTTCAACTTAAGACAACGAGAAAGTAGGAAGACGCGAGAACTCTCGACGAAGTGGAGTCGAGCCGACTCGACCGAGTTCAGGAGCGAAATCCTCGTCATTCTCCTGAGGTGGAGCGTGAGCATCGACGCTCAAGCAATCCTCCTTCTGAGGACGATGACGCGTACGGCTTCTATCAAGCAACCGATCTTTCGACTTACGAAACAACGAGGTCCGTCGTCGCTGCTGTCAGCGCTCGTTTAGCAACGTTTAATTTTGAGAAACGTGAAATGCAGAGAAGAGAACGTTCGAGTGTAAATGCAAATTTAACAGCGGCAAAAACACTGGGGACTTGGATGTGACTGTCACAAGCTCCGAGAAAGACTGTAATTAAAAGCACTCGAGCTGCTGCTTGCCGGAGTCGCTTGCTCGAGAGTTCGAATGGTGCTGCCACTCTCGATCGAGACCTTCATTTTCCCTCCTGGACTACGTTCTCCTGACCGTCGTTGTTGAAGTTGTTCTCCTTCTCTAGGCGTTGTTGGCAGCGGCGGCCTTGATGATGAAGAAATCGTTTGAGCAAATTTGCCGTTTCGCTCCCACGACAACGAGTCAGAGAGAACTTCGTTAGGACACACAGAGAAGCGGACGGACGGTCGACCGCTCGCCCGCCCGCCGTCGTCGTGGCCGAGAGGGAGACAGTTGAGCGGTCCGACAATTCAAACAGATTGAGATTGCTTCTTTCCTTACGACTCTGACAGCCTGTTGCTTTATTCACTCGAGCTCATTTGTCCCTTCTTGCCACATTTTTCCACCAACTAACCAACCATACTTCAGCCGTTCGATGACAGAGGTTTTCCTCAGTATGCTCTCGACCCATAGCAACCGATGCCGGTCGTCGCCTCACCAAGCAAGGTCCGCTACCAATCGTTGATTCTGGCCCAGGGAACTCGCCCGTTCGGTCGTCTAGGGTAGAAACGTTGAGATTTTTTTGCTCGAATCAATCACCGAGATTCGGAAAAGCTGCGCTCGGCGACGACGATTGATTCTCTCGAGATGACACAGTCGCTCATTTCCTGAGCGATGCGGGCCGTGCTAGACCTGCACAGCATTGCGCAACCCGAGTTTCGTAACAGCGACGACATTGTATTGCACATCGTACCGCACCTCATAGCTCGCTGTGGGCGTTCTCGGAGAAATACACTTTGTATCGCCTTCCGCCGCTATTCACGACGATACATTAGAACATTGGTATTATCGGGCGACTCAAAAACTTATAATTTTAGCGGCTTTTAGCCTCAAGGCTTCGATCTCGAAATGCAGGGTTCGACCACGAGCTGCTTTCGAGTGTGGCTGTGAGCATTCTCCTTTCGAGTTTTCGCAATTCCACCGCTTCTGGACAGTCGCGATTTTGGTTCTCGACGCTTTCGAGCGGCGATCCTGTCTCACCGCAGCATCGCCTTGTGAGAGGATCCAATATCCGGCCGGCGGAAGTTTGTTCTCAGATTTTGAAGGCTCCTCCTTCCGATGGTCAAACGTATATCCAGAAATCACAAACTCCGCATTCACTGGATCGGCTCTCTGACAACACGACCGGGGTCCTTCGACCCACGAACGCGCTTGAAATATCTCGCGCTTTGGTTGTTCACAACGGAAGCAGACTGCAACTCGAACATTTCATAACGGACTCGAGTCGAGAACCCGGAGTAGCGGAATAAAAACCGCGCAGGTAACGAACAAACAAAATTTTTCCTTTCTCCTAATTGAAAGCGTTGTTCCTGCCCGCGCGTAGACCCATCCGGAGCTTGACTGGCTGGGACTTCCTGCTTCCTCTGAACGGGAGCGTGTTTTTCCTCCGATCTTCTCTTCGTTTTAGCTGATTTTCGTTTTACCAAAATTGATGTAACTCGTCCCTTTCGTGTATTTGGGGTTTGGGTGTATCAGCCGAGTCCGGTGGTTCGTCGGACGGTCGGTCGGTCGGCTTATTGGTTCCCGCAGTGCTAGCCGGACCTCAATCAGTGAGCTTTAATCCTGTACCGCAATATCCTGCTTTTGCCCTCCTGGATGACCTGGCACCCGCCCTGCCAGCTGTAAGAGTAGTCTCTTGCCAGCCTAGCCGTCCAGTCGTCGTCGTCGTCCAGCCAGATCAACCTCAGGAGGAAAACGAGAGAAACAAAAAACTCTTGTGCGGCAGGCCACCAACATCAGTGGGTCTACTTAACAACCATTGGACGTAACGTGTGTTCGGTTGTCTGGAGTTGTTTTTGTTCTCTTGAAAAAATTACTCCGTGCGGCCAAGGGCCCCGAAGCCACCACCACCGCCGCCGCCGTCGTCGTCGTGAGGCGTATTCAGAAGGAGGGCTTCCACCTCCGAGGAACGACCGCGCGGGTCGGGGGGCTAACAAAGAGTAAGTTTTGCACGGAAGAGTTCGAGATTCGCGTCGCAACGAAGGCACCGGCGGGGCGCTTGTGGTCGTGGAGCGAGGTGAACGCGAGGGAATGGATGAGCACGGAGGAACAAAGTAGTCACACCCGTAGTCGATTTAAAAGTTCTCCTCTGCCAAAGTCGTTGTTCGCATCGGCGTCGGAGGTCGTGCAGGAGATCGAGAACGAACGAACGAGCGAGCGAGCGCCTGCGCGAACGATCAAAAAAAAAGTCGCTAGTCTTGTCAAGTCTGAAAACAGGCGACGGTGGCGTTTGCGGAGCAACTGCCTCCAGCGAGAGCCAGAGATACCAATCTGAGAATGAATCTTTGGAAAC
Source organism: Neoseiulus cucumeris (assembly GCA_021527715.1). Classification (NCBI taxonomy): domain Eukaryota; kingdom Metazoa; phylum Arthropoda; class Arachnida; order Mesostigmata; family Phytoseiidae; genus Neoseiulus; species Neoseiulus cucumeris. The sequence continues at coordinate 1,661,345 of JAJSRV010000015.1, forward strand.
GAGGAAGGGCCTTCTATGCAGGCAATTTGGTAGCCAGCCGCTCGGCCTGCCCACCACTGCGTCCGTCCGTCCGTCCGTCCGTCCGTCAGGCAGGCAGCGTTTGTGATGACGCTCAGCCACGACGGAGGCCTCTGAATAAAACATGAACTTGATCCTCGACTCTTTCTCGCCTCAGTTCGACCATAAATCATCGATCCTGATAGACAGTCAGGAAGTGACGACTGAACAGATAGCCGAAGCCGCGAGAAAATTGACGGTCCAACAAACCAACCGAACGACCGAGCAACCGTCACACCGTCTGTCGGTCGGCCAGGCAGTGAGACCGACTGATTTCTTTACGTATACCGATAAAACGGAGACATCCGGAAACTCACCCTCCTGGTTGGTTTGAATCGGATCCTTGGTTTCACCGATCAGGGAGAATCAATCGAGGAAGAAATCTCGGATCCGAGGTTTGGACGAAAGGTACGCTTCGCTTCGGTCCAATCAGCTCGATGAGAAGCGTTAACTTTATTCACAGCTTCCCTCGTAGAAATATACCTACTCGTGGGCAGAAAGATGAGTGGGCATCATAAAAAGCCGCCTCTGACGCTCGAGTCGAAGCGGAGGCAGGTCGCTGACAGTACACGCTTGCCACCAATACTACATACATACATACCACGGCCACCAGCACCACCATATTCCCGTTTCAACTGAGATTTGCAGGGTGCAGCTTGCCTTGCTCTACAGCCCTCCTGCCCGCGTGCCCGCGTGCATGCCTGCCTGTTTGCCAGCCGGTCAGTCAGTCAGTCAGTCAGTCAGTCAGTCAGTCAGTGAGGGAGCAAGCAGTTGAACGACTAGTCGGCTGTAGACCGAATATCCATCCACTTTGTTTACCCAGACTTGTTTCCATTCGGGTAGAAGCGGCGCCGGCGGCGTTTGCGGCAGCAGCGGCAGCTTCTTCCTCCTGAAGCAATCTCACTTTTTTTCGTTTGCTTTTTTCCTCCTTTTCCCAATCTATTAATACGGCTGCTGCTGCTTCGGCGGCGGCACCGGCATCCAGTAGGAACGGTAACACGGCTCGGTCGTTGATAAATTCGATTTTCCCCCTCTCGTTTTTTTTCCTCTCCCGGCTGCCATTTACACACTCTCGGAATCAGGAAGAAGCGAATGGAAGGGAAACAGGTCCGCCACCCCTCCGTCGGCCTGATGCTCGCTTGTTGGAAGTCAGGAACTTGTCGAGCGATAATTCACCGCGCTTCACGTGTTCCCAAATTTTATATTGATGAGGTTTTCTCGTCCGAACGCAACGTCCCCGTGAGTCTGGAGCTGTCGGATGTTGAAGTCGAGTTTTCGATGCGGGAATCGAAACTCTTCGGCACGCTCAGAACCCGCGATGAGTTGTTGATCGTGCTCGAAGTCGCATTTCTCGCCGTCATCGACGACCATATTTGTTGACCGGTGTTGTTGCGTCTGCTGCTGCAAGGAAATGATAAAATCTTCATGTCTAAAAACAGTAGCATCCGCTGTGCCAATGAGCGCTCTCGTCGTCGTTGTAGTTGTCGTCATCGCCGTCATCGTTGTCGTCGTCAAAGCTCATTTGATGTTGGAACGATGCTCGACAGCGCTATTTAGTCCATTTGACTCGTGGATCCACCGCGACCGATGTCGCCGCGAACCATTTGCAGTCGAGTAGACAAAGATCAAGCGGAGTCCGAGGAGAAGAGAATAGATCTGTATTAGGTAAACTCTCGACCGAGGCTGAAATCTCTCAGAAGCGATCTCGAGCTCGTATCAAACTTTTGTTGACAGAAAGCCGAGGTATCTACACGATGCCTCGTCATCAGAAGAATCGTTTAATGACATCTCATCAGGCAGAACAACGACACACGAACAGCGTGGACGAGACAACAGACGATCGTATCAGCTCGCACCACCGTTCACGCATGAAATTCCAAGTCACGCAGTCGGCCGACGGAGTACCGCCGGCGTGCCAGAGTCGCGTTCTCGCACGGGGCGTGTCCGAGTTCCTCGATTTGAAATCAATTTACCCCTCATGCGTCTCAGTTATTTCCATGCTGCGGCTGCGGTGTTCGATCGGTTGTACCTGATGTCTGCTCGCGTCGGTGTAAGCGTGCTGTGCCGGTGTCCCAAAAAACTAAACATGTCATCTTATTCATGATTTACAGGCTGCTGTAAACAGTGGGAGAGCTGCTAGCCGCCTTCTCATAGCGCTCTCTGTCTGGCCGACGGTGCTGCTGAGTGCTTTCGAGAGCGGGGAACCGGTCGCGGTCACGGCAATCATTAGAAATCGTGTGAAATTTATTTGTAACACAGTTTTTCTTCCTTCTTGATCTTCCGGCTGCAGAAAAAGACTGAAACCCCCTCCCGAAGATCACGAACGACCTCTCCAGTGATTATGGCCGCTGAAGCTTCGGGAAGTAACGCGAGAAGACGGATAGTTGAGAACTTTACTCTTAATCGTTTGGAAATCCCGGTTCAACTCGAACGAGTGATTTCTCAGCTGATGTCAGAGTCCGCTCGGTCGGATAGCAATGACCTTGACATTGTCGTCCGACACTGTCGTTAGACGTCGTCGTCGGCGTAAGGCATTCGTCAACCGAAAGAGGATCGTACGAAATAGATTAAGAGAGGAAGGAGCAAAAGACAGAGTCATCAACAAAACTGTGTTTCCGAACCTCAGAAGAAGGTAATCGCCTGTCTCGTTCCAACTGATTTTCAATTGTTCTTCCCAAACTATCGCACCATAGAACGAGGTCCTCTCTCAGCTGATCGAAAATCCCGCTCTAAGGTCATCCACCGGGAATGAAGCTACGGGAACTTTGATTTTTCTTACTCGGGACCGTCTCTCCGGTCCCTGAGCTCGCGCTCGCTCGCTCCCTCAGTCGGTCGGTTGTCCTGAACAGAGATGAATCTGAGAAATTTGGCAGCGGCGCGCGTTTCAGCTACCTACCTTAAGCAAGTACACTCTATGAACTCACAGCCAGCTGAGGCTAAGATAGCCCAGCAAGCAAGCAAGCACACAGGCAAGAAGGGAAAAAAGCGAGGCAGCGCTAGCTTGGTCACCCGTTTGCCCCGATTATCCCGCCGTTGAGCTTCGTTTCTACCACTCATGTATCTCGGCGTGTTCACGCGACAACCTTCCGCCGACCTTGCCCTCTATGATGGGGTTACAGTCGTCAAAAAAAGAAAACCGGCGGCAGGCCTGGCGAGACGAGCTGGGCAAATGAGAAGAAGCCGAAGGATACAGGACGTTGCGAAGGAGCAGGAGGACGACGACGTCGAGAAGGAGGATGGGGAAACAGGAGCAGAGAACCGAAAGAAGGCGAAAAGATGAATGTGTCATCCATTTAGCCAAAGCCCGGCTCGCCCGCCCTGTCGGCGATCTGGCACAGGGACTCGAATTGCGAGCGGCAGCGGTGGCGGCGAGCTAGAGCTTTCGAGCATGAAATATGCTTCCAGAGATGGTTTTGAAAGGAAAACCTGGACTGATGCCGCGCGGCTGCTGATGGCGACGAGCGATTTCGATGGTATTCACCTCGGCTCAGCAGCTACGTCGCTTGAAGGTCATCCTGGCAGACTGCGAGCCGCTTCGGTAGAGATAGTTAAGATCAAGTCGATCACTCACTCGCTCACTCACTCCATCTGTCTCCGGCCGCTTACAATGACTTCCCATTGAACTGCTGCATCGTTAGGTACGGGTTAAGCCGAATCGCCTCACGGAAGGCTATGTAAAACAGCCACTGCCGCTACGGCTTCTGCCGTTGTCGTCGTCGCCGCCGCCGCCGCCGCCGCTACAACATCAGAGTGTGCGGAGGAGAGGCAAGCATCGAAGGCATTTTAAGGTCGTGGTCATTAGCTGTCGGTTCGTCGATCCGAATGTCGTCGGTTAGTCACTTCTTTGGATGGTTCGCTGGACAGCTAGCTGTATGGTTAAGTGGCTACTCAGCTAAACCAGACCAAGTGGATTCGGCGGCCGCTCAAGCGTCAGCCTTGTCACAGTGGGCAATAGCTTTCCTCTCCATGGGTTTTCGGTAGGGTGTTGACGGCGGCAACCAGCGGTGCTGGTGTCTTGGACCCTTTTCGTAGTTCGCTTCACAGCAGGTAGAAGTAAAGAATAGCTTCGACCGGCTCTGCCAACACCACTACTAACACCACTCTGAGCCTGGTCTGCTCGCTGCTGGGCCCGCTCTGGCCGTCGGTCGGCCGGCCGGCCTGCTTGCTTGCTTGCTTGCTTGCTTGCTTGCTTGCTTGCCTGCCTCCCGGCAGCCCGCGGCTCGAATCTGTGTCTTGGCGGCAGGCAGGCAGGCAGGCAGACAAGCAGACAGACAGGTCTTCCTTTGGTTGCGTGGTAGAGAGACAGAATATGATGGTTTCCTATCGCCGGACGCCTGTGTGCCACACACTCACATGCCGGTCCGACCGCCAAGTTGATTGTCTGCTGGTCGGCTCGCTTGCTCGCCGGTCTTCGAGAGGCTGCCAAGCAGCTCTCTGCCAGAACAAGCAATCTTTGCGTAGGCAGCAGCAGTCCTTGCGTCCTGTCAGCTAGCCCGCCATATGACATCTTTTTACACGGTCGCGTCGTCGTCGTTTCTCGGCCTTTCTTCGGACCTACGACCGAAAAACGAGCCAAAATCTCCGCCGGCCGTCGCGAGAGGCTCGAATTCATATTCGTTTTCTGAGTTGATTCGTTCCCATGGTAATTATCGCGTATTCCAAGCCCCTGGAAGCCCATTCTCACTTAGCAGACCACATCAGCGTTCTGCACGACGATCAGCAAATGCCGCCAGAAGAGTTTTGCTCGCTGTCAAATGTGGACTCGGAACTCTGATTGATGTGCGTTTCCACTCGCTCGTTCGCTCGTTGCTCTTCCACCGATGGGAAGAATCTGTCTGGGGCTTCCTGAGGAACTTTGGTGCGCCGTCGACAAGCTGAGAGGAAAAGAAACTGATGAAACTGAGAAATCATATAATTCTCTTTGGATCTGAGCAGACGAACGGGCGGTCGGTCGGTCGCTTTGGCAGGTGGGTCGGTCACCCAGCGAGGCGGCCGAGCGGCGATCCCACCGCGTAAGCAAGCAGTCAGTCCGAGCGAGGAACTCACAGCTTCCATATTATCTAATTATATGCTATTATGTAAGCCCCCGCCGTCGGAGTTACTTTTGAGAGCTTCTGATGTCGGTTGGACTTGAGCAGTTGTAGTCGTCGCTGCTGCTGCCGCCGCCGCTGCTGTAATTAGCGCGATGAATTGCTGCCGTTGCTGCTGATGCTGAGGTTGTTAAATTGTTGTTCGGACAAGCAGCAGCAGCGGCAAGTTCAGCTAATATGGGCAGATCGCGCGCGGAACAACAGAATGCATCATTTTCTTTCCAGCGACAAAGCTTTTATTAAAGACCTATGAGCAGCGGAAAGCGCACGGCTTTCAAAGTCACTCATTAGTTTTTGGCGGGTGCGCCGACTCTGCTTTCCGCCCCCACCTCGACCGAATCCATCGCTAATAGTGTGTTCAGAAGACGACGGCGGCGGCGGCGGCAACAGCGGCGGCGGCGGCGAGCAACGCAAGCTGGATGAATGATGACAAAGTTGACGAAATTTTTGGAGCCCGTTCTCGTGGGTCGCCGGAAAATTAATTCTAGTTCTCTGAAAGCTCGGTCTCTTCCCTCCGCCGCCGCCGCCGACTCGGACGTGCTTTCGCAGAATTCGTTTTTTTTTCCTTTTTCTTCTTGCGTTTGAATCAAGCTGAAAAACTCCTCCGACGACGGTGCGAGTCAAATAAAACTTCTGCCAGCGCGAAGAGACGGTCAGACACCCGCTCGCGTGAAATCTTCCCACTTTTATCTTGAAATATCGGATATCGTCTTCTAATCCGAGAATCAAGCATTCGCCCGAGAGGAAAAAAAAACAAATGGAACCCGCGTTTGTTTTCGAGTGTGTTATCATCGATGGATTACAACATTCAACGTGTTTGAAACAGCGGATGAGAACGATACATTGTGAACAATCGGTGATCAGATTTCGGACGTTTCGACAGCGGTCTCGCATTGGCAACAACTCGAGTTGAGAGATAATCGGGTCTGCTATCCGCAATGGAAACTCGCGAAACAGAAGAAACTCCTTCTCCTTTAGATTCACTTCTCGTCTATTCTCTGTCTTCGTTCGTCGCTTCGTCACAAATGTCCCCGATCCTGGTTAGCCGTTAATTTTCTCCTCCGTTTCGTCGCCGAGAGTCCGGCGTCGATCACGTCCGAAATTTGTTGTCTGTCCGGAGAAAGTCGGAGGAAAAATTTATGAAGCGGCCGACGACGACGACGGCTCTCGCTTCTCGACTCCTATGGCAGCGGAGGAGCTCATAAGGAGAACCTCGACGCGAGGAGACGAAGGGTCGAACGAGGAGTGGCTGGAGAAAATAAAAGATATGGAGACAAAATATACGATCTCTTTTCAGAGAGTGCGAGACGGGGAAGAGATTTTTTTTGTCGAACGTGACTCCAACGAGGGTCGACAGACAGACAGACCGAGCGGCCGACAACGACCACACCGACTAACCAAGCAGACAAGCGATCGAGCGGCCGAAGACGAATCGAATTGGACGCAGAGTCCATCGCCGTCAGATCATGTGAATTCGCAATAAACTATGTTCGAAGTCATCTAGGCATCAACCGTCGAATCTCTTTTCGCGGTGAAGCGAAACAGCATGATAACGATGCTAAAACCGTGGAATTAGCGAGCGGAGGGCTCGGGATGAAGAAGGGAAAAGGGAACTCCGGGGGAACACTGGCCGCCGTCGGGTGCAGCCGCAGCGGGAACCGAATCAGAGAGCGAAAGGCTTGTGAAATATAAGCCAATCACCAGCCGCTGTCCGAACGAATTACGAATTTCCTTATATCCGACGGCTGACTAGTCAGCGGTTTTTTCGGATCTCCTCTGGTGCTCCATGTGCCGCCGAGTCTGACCGACCTCGCAAGCAAGCAAGCGATCTCAGAGCAACAGCAGCAGCCACCGGTCTGTTCGTCCATAATTAATCTCTGAGCGGCTTAGGTTAAGCTGTTGATTTGATATTCGAAGGATTTGTTCGTTCGTTCGTTCGTTCGTCCGCTCGCCCGGCCAGCCGTGCTACCGTCCTTCCTTTCGTCTGTTCGATGCTCCGTTAATTCATCGCAATCTGATACAGTTTACAGAATGAGTGATTTTAACTTTCATTCAATTCTTGTTCTCGAGAAATTCCCTCGTTTCCATCCGGAATCTACTGGGAAACACGGATGAACCGCGGAGGAGGTTTTGGATTTGCTTTCCGTGTCTTCGTTGGAGATGTCAGAGATTTTCGTCCTCCGCCTTCCGTACAGAAAACGAGGTGGGGAACGGATGCCCGAGATGCGATCCTCAGGATCCAAGGAGAAAACACTGATTCGGTTGGCTCGGCGTATGAGCTTTGATAAATGCCCAGGGCCTAGCATGTCGGAAACCCTCGACATCGTGTCGGCTCCTATGCCTGTCAGATATCGGTCGTTGTGCCTGCCTGCCTGCCTGCCCGTCTGTCTGCTCGCCAAGCGCCGGTATCGTCAAAGCGGAAGTATCGTACGCGAGACCGCCTATCGACAAAACAAGGAGCGAAACAGCTGTACTCTTGCCTTCACGATTGCTTTCTGATCGCCGTTCTGGCCTTTTGAGCGGCGCAAACAAGCTCTGGTTTCGAGTTTTTGGAGGTGATGTCCATGTCTTCCCCATCCTTGGCTTAAACAGAGAGTTCAGAGGAAAAGTTTGAATGCTCTTCTTTGTTACTCATTTTAGACAAACTGTTCATCCGACGCAACTGTGTTCTGGGAGGAAAAGTGACAAACTCAGTTCTGGTTCATGGACTTCATTCGTTCTGCCTGTTGACGTTAATCGAAGATACAATGAAAATGAGCAAGGGCTTTTGAGCGAGGCTGATGCCTTTACAAAGTGAGCAATTGAAACTGTCGTCAGCCCTCCTCATTCGCGGCTGGCTGGCTCGTTGCTCGCTCGCTCGTTTTTGCCTCCGGTCGGTCTTCACGCCAGTCAGTCAGTCAGTCCGTCAGTATGCCTGTTATTCGAACAACAGGTCAGCTGACGGACAGACTCAAATTCAGTTGGACTGACGAACAGATAGACAGCGAGACCGTCTGTCTGTCTGTCTGATAGGCTTGTCGGTCGGTCGTTTGCTCCTTCTTTCCATGAGTTGGTGTGTCTTACCGTACGTTGACAAGCGTAACGAGAGCGGACGAGGCCACGTCAACATCTCAGAACTAATTTTTTCAAGATCGGGCCATCAGCTGCTACATCATTCGGTTGGATGCCACATTCTGGGTGTGAGCTACCGGTTTCCCCACAAACCTCTCCTTTCTGTCAGATGCAGCTCACTCAGATTCTGTGATGCTTCATTGGCTCCCGAAAGAGAGCCCTCCTTCCGTCCGTCGGTCGGACTCTTTGTACCCTAGACGCTTCGGAAAAACGGCCGCACTACCAAATGCCCGAGAATCAAAATTTCAACCGAAGCCCTTGGTCTACTTCTCTCTCTCTGCGGGTTTGACAGCTGATTTACTCTTCATCTCGGTGCTGCTGATGCTGCCGCGGCGGTTTACGAAGCCGAGTGGACGACTTCACTCGGGAGCTGCACCTCTACGGGACGCGGTGTCGTCAGCTGGTCAACTTCCCCGAGTAGGTTGTTGGACAATCTTTTTTTTTTCGTTATATCTTCCTTTCATATTGTCGATGTTGGGCCGCAGGAGTACGTGGTTTGAATCCTCAATTCCCCGGCGTTGAGTTGGCCGTGACGTGAGTTGGACGTGGATTGATTCTCTTCAGTGATAATTTTAGAATTAATGATCATTCGTTGTTAAAATGAATCCGACTGACGGACACACCGACAAACGAACCAACTCACTCCGTGGAACACTGATTGTCGGACTGACATAAAATCTTGCTCGGTTGATTACAACACTCGCGTGTTTTTTCCTGTTCTTTCATCGAGCTAGCGAGCGAGCGAGTTCAGCAGAATAGCAAATCAGCCGGCTGCCACGGTGAGCTCAACGAAGCCAACATCTAAAGCAAACAAATACGAAGCCAAGTGGCCGAATCAGCATGAGCGACGCACCGATTGAAAATCTCGATTGCTTCTGTTACTCCCTCCATGACCATCGGTTCTAGCGGAGGCTACCGGCTCTCGACGCAGTCCAGCGGAACAACAAAACGCACCGACTCAGACCGAGAATCATCCTGCCACTGAGGATTATTATCGGCTTCACCCAACATAGATCTATATTTTTGTCATCTCCGTTCCCGGTTTTACGGACGAATGAACGAACGCACGAACGAACGAACGAACGAACGGGATAGGGCGGCAACGGTGACGTCCCATTGATCGCGATTGCGTCGTCGCTTGAATGTTGTTGCCGTCGTCTTCGTCGTCGTGAGCGTCGCTTGCCGTCTTCGTGGTGAATGTTCGAGGTGACGCTCCTGAGCGATGCCCGAGAGCTTCCGTCGCTCCTGCTGAGCTCGGGCGCGCCATTTTGTTCGTGAGGTCGCCTTTGTGAGGACAAGGTCGTCACCCCGAGAACTCCACCCCGCGAGGGAGCTTGTTACTCGCGAGCTTTTCTTTCTATTTTCCTCGTTTGCCGGCGTTCTCTTCTATCCAGTGGCAGCGTTAGCAGCAGGAACGACGACGACGACGGCAGCAGGAAAAGCCCAATTTTTATCCAAAGTTACTTCCTCTTTCTCCTCACAAAGGAATCATAAGGAGGGTTACCGCCGCCGCCGCCACCGCCGCCGCTGCTGCCACAGCCACCATCGCCGAGTGACCCTGGCGAGCTCAGCGGCAAGATCAAGGAAAGAAAAAACTACTGTAATACTCTCGTATAGCCGCGCGAGGCCTTTCCGCTTTTTGCGTTTGGTCACTATTTTTGCGTCAGATCTCCTCCTGCCCGTCCTGCTGCTTTTCCCTCGATGTTGCTTACCATCGGTTTCACTTTACTCGACTTGCAGTGAGTCATTCCCGCTCTCTTCGAGCAAATACCGAGTGTACAGACCAACACTGTGACTGACTGACGGACAAGTGTACGGTCGAACGGAAAAGCGGTCGTGGGTAGGAGATCCGCATTCGTTGAAGAGGCACGAACCCGAACGCACAAGACGTGGTTCGTGGTGGAGCTGGAGGATGCCTAGGTCTTGCAAACTGAGATGAGACGACGTGAAGACGCTCAGAGGAGTTTGCATCTAGACAGCAATGCACCAGAGGGAGAGAGAGGACGGACGGACGGACTGACAGAGCGGGCAGGAAGTCAGTGAGATAGGCAGTCGGTCGGTAGGTCGCTCGATCAGCCGAAGCGATGGACAGAAAGACCGGCCGCCCTCCTCAAGCACACGTTCAGAGCATCAAGCTAATGATGTAATTAGCAGTAACAAAGTCCATGTCCTCCTTATGGCTTTTCCATCCATCCAAACACCCAGAGATCTACAGTCGCAGCCCCCTCCTCACTCGGTCGCGTCCAAATCCCCCCTGGCCGCCCCCCTCTCCCCCAAGTCTCGCATTCAGCGACAGCCAGTCAACCATCCTCGATGCTGATCAGAAGCTCGAGGGAACATACTTATGACATGGAGAGATGCCGCGTCTCTGGCACGAGTCGCGGGGGGGGGAGGGAGGGAGAGAGGAGGGATGGACGCAGGAGAGCCTGGAGGGAAACTCTGAAAAGGGCATCTTGCCATACTCCGATTCCGACCGTCAATGGGACAGCGAGTTTTTTGGTAACGACTTGGCTTGCTAGGCAGCTCTCCGCTCTGCTGCTCAGGGCTGCTCGCTCTCCGGTTGCGAAGGGATGAGACCACGCTTTGGGAAGAAGGCAGCAAGAAACAAAAAGAAGACGAGGCGCTTTGAAATGCCTTCAGGCCGCTGTCGCCGCCCTCGTTCAAGGGGTTGGATCTCGACGGGGCCCGGGACGCCCTCAGGATCCGGAAGGGTAAAGCATGAGAAGACCCTGATTCCGAGCTATCGTTACGTTCTCCTGAAACCTCCGTTGACCTCACGGTCAGGACCATCGTCGTCGTGGGGTTTCAGAGCCCCTCCGGTCAAAGGGAAATCCAAAAGTACTGCAAAAAACGAATGGCGAGCACCACAAATCTAGGAGCCGAAGTTCTCCAAATCGACGCGGAGTCCGTGAAATCGCTGTTGCCGTTGCTGCACTTGTGGAAGTACGAAAGGGGAAAAATCCAAGGAGCGACCGACAGAGGGACGGGAGGCGCAAACAAGCCTTCGTTTCCTCGTCCATCGGTCGTTCTGTTTGCCTGCTCGTCTGTCGTTTCCTTCCTTCGTTACTCGCCCGCTCGCTCCCACGGCCGAATCCATTTGCAAAGAGACTTCGCGTGGCAACATCTTCTCGGCTGAAGGAAACGGTCGAAGGAGGAACGAAGGAAAGGAAGGTCTCTTTCGATCCTCCGCCAAGCAGCTAGCTCCCAACGACCGAGCGAACGAACGAACAAGTTGGAGCGATGGATGGATAGATAGATGGATGGATGGATTCAGGATAATTGAATTCACCATCCACAGCTAGGCTAGTGAGGCACGGGACGCCGTTCGCTTCCCCGTCCGTAGGTCCGTCACTCTGTCAGTTTGGCGAGGCAACCAGACGGACCGACCGACCAACCGACCGACCGACCGAAAGAGAGACAGTTAGACAGACGGAGGCGGCGAGGTGCGTCGTTGATGCAACCGCGCCACAGCCTTCGTCGTCGTCGTTGTCGCCCTAATGAAAGCCTAGGAGGTTCGAGTTCCACTGCCATCTCAACCTTCACCTTATCCTCCCATTACTGCTGTTGCTGCTATTCCGACTGCACCTGCTGTTGCTCCTGCCTCCGTCGTCGTCGCTGCCGCTACCGCCGGTGCCTGTAGCAGGCAGTTGAAGCAGCGAGCGAACAAGCGAGTAGAGTATTCATCAGAAAACGCAGAGAACGAAAAACATAGTTGCAGTAGACAGTGATCACAACGCAGATGCAGCAGCACCACCTCCTCGGTGTCTTGTATGCAAATTTCACCATTGTTGCCGACGTGGTGGGGGCAATCTGATCATTCTTCGCGCACCTTCGTAAAGCAGGGCCGGGCGAGGAAGCGACGAGACGACAACCCAACGAACACACGAACGTAGGCATTTGGAGCGACGCAAATGAAGAGAGCAAATATTTCACGAATATCATCACATGTTCTGATCATTCATGAAACCGCACTCGGACCTCCTCGACCGAGTCTCTCATGCTAACTCTCCATTATCCTGCCACTGGCCCACCCTCCCGCTTGCTCGCTCGCTCGCTCGCCTACCCACCTAGCGAATACAACGTCACGTCGTTATCTGAGGTGAGCAGAGTGCTCTGCATGGAGTTCACTTCAGCGTACCCAAGCGAATGATCATGGTGGGCAACCGCCACGTCATCATTCTCGCTCATGTGAAAGCATGCGCGAATACTTTCAACACGGTTACAGAAACGTTCTGAAACCGTATCCATCTCGTTATGGACGGAGTTGGAGTCGAAGGAGCCAAGGGATCCGTCTCGCAGTCCTTGCTCGAGAGTTTCAAGTGGAAGGAGTTGAGGTTTCTTCTCGGATTCTCTACAGTTCAGCCATGGCCGATACGGCGCAGCGTTCTCCTGTTTCACTCGCGGAGATCGGTTTGCCCCGAGACAGCTTGGCTTGGAGTTGAAGGATTCTTGTTCGTTTTGCGAAGCTTTCTCGCCGCACAAAGAAAGGCCTTCTCGAAAACCTCCTTGGAGAGTTGCAGTAATTTGATAATCGCTCGGGGTGATTGCTGATACGCGGCACGAATTACGCTTCCTCCTTTCACTCCTTCAGGGATCTTGAGGGCTTCGCAGCTTGCTGCTGATGCAGTGGATGCCGTCCCTCAATCTGACCGTCTCTAAGCGAAACAGCAGCCTCTCAAGCTTGAAAACAATCTCAGAATGAAGATATCACGCTGGCTTTGAATGACAAGCTCCGGCATCGTTGCAAACGAGAACGAGGAAAAGTCACAGGGAAAGTCGTTTTCGACCGCGAATCGGAGCGGAGATGATTATCATCAATGATTCTCATCTCTTAATTGGGAAGTTCTGCTGAAGATCATTCTGCCCCGCGTCATGTTCGCGCAAGGTGCGACCAGCAACGACCGTACCAAGAGGGTGTTATAACGAAACCGGCGGGAAAATTCGAATATAAAGAGGCACCCAAATGAGTTGATGATGATGTTAATTTCACGAAGTATGCGGTTGGCACCTTCAACAACTTGAGCAAAAACGTCGGTATTCTCCCGCCGCTTCTGATCCGGTCCGAAAGTGTGACTCAGTCCGGGCTATTCTCTACGACAAATGGCTCAACATAACATTATCTGTTTGCGAGAACGAAAGCGAACAGCCAGCAGAGATGCCCGCAGCCAGTCGTTTGCGCTGGCATAAAGTTGGTCTGCTGGACCGTCGGTCGGCCGGCTGTCGCTCAGATACCGTCAAGTGGTCTTCAAATGACGCGGTAGCGGTTGCACGGTCCGAACTGCAAGAAAAACTAAGTCGACAAATAAGCAGACAACGACCAAGATGAAGACAAAGAGTCATATCCAGGGCCGCGCGGCCAGTTATACAAAATTTAGATAGGCAGCGAGCCAAGCGAGCGGCGAGCTGGCCAGTCAACGGGCTAGCAAGCGACCGGGCGAGCGAGTTTGTCTGTAACCGCTGAGACAACATTTATGTTTATGACTCGAGCGTTAGGTGAAGTCGTTTCGACATTACGTCGAACGCCAAATGAGCGAAGCGGCGCTCACATTCAAACTATCGCTCAGAAAAATGCGAATTTCAACTCAGCGAAGAAGGTTATGGCCGGTGGCTAACGATGCAGCCGCTGCGAGCGACCGAGCTAGCAAGTCGGCGCGAATAGCATTGCATGCTGGTGAAACCGGCGGCGGCGGCGGCGGAGACGCATTCACGATAAACGGAACTGTCCTTCGTTTTACGAGATGGATAGGTAGAAATCTGGACAGATACATGAACACTGGTTAGATAGCCACAAGATGGATAGGCAGTGAATGGCCGCCGACCGACCGACCGAGTGAGGAGTTAGAGCCTGGTGGCCGGGCTGGCGAGGAAGCCATCGTTGAAAATTGCTCAAACGTGCTTACTATTATTGCAGGTGAGTCTTCTTTTCGAATCGTTCGCCCGCCCGCTTTCGTAGTGCCATTGGTGCGGTTGCTACACCCGCCCAGCAACGATCAAATAGAAAGTGAGTATGTTCTGTTTGTGGGAGGAAAATCAAGCGAGAGATGAAGTGAGAAAGACGGTGGACGTGCTCTCCGAAGGCCAAACATGTTCGCAACGAAGTCTCCGTTGCCATCACAGGCGCCGGAAGGAGTTCAGCCAGCAACTGCTTATCCGGCGATCGTGAAGCGACCGTCTCTTCTGAATCGAAGAGATACTTTCCTTGAATGTCGTTACGCTTCTCAATGATAAACTTCGTTTGCTCTCTTTTTTTCCCTTCGCTCTGGGATACTCGAAGTAGTTGTTCAAGATGTCGGCGAACGTTGCGCTTCAGGTATGCATGCATGCATGCATACATGCGTGCATGCATGCATGCATGCAGGCCTGCAGCTCATGCAAGCTCGTCCGCAGTTTGTTTTCTGGGAAATCTTGCAGCTTCCGATGAGAGAGAAGCGGTTCGAAAACAGCGCGAAAGAGAGGGAAAAGGGAAGAGTTTTGAAACGCAGGCTTATCCACGAAGTCTGTTCTGAGAACGCTGCGCAATTACGAGAACCGACTCTCTTTTGACCAGTTCTACAACTCCAGCCAGCATCGTAGCTCCGAATAGTTCGAATCAAAGCTTTTCGTTTCCTAAAGGCCACCAACTCTCGCAGCATTCGCCTGTTCAAAGGAGCTGATCCGAGTTTGTTGGCCACGCTGTCGAGTCGACTTCTTTCAAATCGCTTCGAGCGCTCCACTCCCAGCGAGCTACGACGCTGAATCCATGTTGTACATCGAAGCGTCCTCAAAAGCTGACTCGTCGACGGAGTGCTCGATCGATCCTTCGAGAGGGTGAGCTGGCGAGCCGAGACAGTTGTTCAAGTTGTCTTCTTGAGGTAAATTTCTTCTATTGAGCTCGTGAGCTGATTATCACCCGCATGATGAAGTGAGTGGATTTCGCACGAAAGGCGATAGAGAAATAATTCAAAGCGATGCGATTTCTCTATCGTGAACAATGCAATCGACGTCGAGTGCCAAGCCTTCCTTCTAGAAATCGACCGACCGGCAGTTCTGACAGCGGTCATTGCCGACTTCGATTCGCAGAACGGATGTACGCGCACGCGCGCCTGCATTGCCTAAGGGTCGATTCTACAACGACTACAGCTACGGCTACGGGCGGCGCCGCCGTTTATATGTAATGATGTTGGCGGCGGCGGCGGCGGCGGCGGCGGCGGCAACGGCCTACAAGCGGGCTAAAATGCCCATGAAATTTCGTATGCAAACTCAAATCAAGGTAAACAATGAGCGTGATTTACGATCTCTCGAAGTCTCGCAATCTGGTTTGTTTCATGATGGTACCGCTGCCGTTGATGATGACGACGACGACGCTGTACTTTTAGTCCTGGCCGTACAAGTGTCAGAGAGTCACGGCGGCCGCGGCGANTGAACTCACAGCCAGCTGAGGCTAAGATAGCCCAGCAAGCAAGCAAGCACACAGGCAAGAAGGGAAAAAAGCGAGGCAGCGCTAGCTTGGTCACCCGTTTGCCCCGATTATCCCGCCGTTGAGCTTCGTTTCTACCACTCATGTATCTCGGCGTGTTCACGCGACAACCTTCCGCCGACCTTGCCCTCTATGATGGGGTTACAGTCGTCAAAAAAAGAAAACCGGCGGCAGGCCTGGCGAGACGAGCTGGGCAAATGAGAAGAAGCCGAAGGATACAGGACGTTGCGAAGGAGCAGGAGGACGACGACGTCGAGAAGGAGGATGGGGAAACAGGAGCAGAGAACCGAAAGAAGGCGAAAAGATGAATGTGTCATCCATTTAGCCAAAGCCCGGCTCGCCCGCCCTGTCGGCGATCTGGCACAGGGACTCGAATTGCGAGCGGCAGCGGTGGCGGCGAGCTAGAGCTTTCGAGCATGAAATATGCTTCCAGAGATGGTTTTGAAAGGAAAACCTGGACTGATGCCGCGCGGCTGCTGATGGCGACGAGCGATTTCGATGGTATTCACCTCGGCTCAGCAGCTACGTCGCTTGAAGGTCATCCTGGCAGACTGCGAGCCGCTTCGGTAGAGATAGTTAAGATCAAGTCGATCACTCACTCGCTCACTCACTCCATCTGTCTCCGGCCGCTTACAATGACTTCCCATTGAACTGCTGCATCGTTAGGTACGGGTTAAGCCGAATCGCCTCACGGAAGGCTATGTAAAACAGCCACTGCCGCTACGGCTTCTGCCGTTGTCGTCGTCGCCGCCGCCGCCGCCGCCGCCGCCGCTACAACATCAGAGTGTGCGGAGGAGAGGCAAGCATCGAAGGCATTTTAAGGTCGTGGTCATTAGCTGTCGGTTCGTCGATCCGAATGTCGTCGGTTAGTCACTTCTTTGGATGGTTCGCTGGACAGCTAGCTGTATGGTTAAGTGGCTACTCAGCTAAACCAGACCAAGTGGATTCGGCGGCCGCTCAAGCGTCAGCCTTGTCACAGTGGGCAATAGCTTTCCTCTCCATGGGTTTTCGGTAGGGTGTTGACGGCGGCAACCAGCGGTGCTGGTGTCTTGGACCCTTTTCGTAGTTCGCTTCACAGCAGGTAGAAGTAAAGAATAGCTTCGACCGGCTCTGCCAACACCACTACTAACACCACTCTGAGCCTGGTCTGCTCGCTGCTGGGCCCGCTCTGGCCGTCGGTCGGCCGGCCGGCCTGCTTGCTTGCTTGCTTGCTTGCTTGCTTGCTTGCTTGCCTGCCTCCCGGCAGCCCGCGGCTCGAATCTGTGTCTTGGCGGCAGGCAGGCAGGCAGGCAGACAAGCAGACAGACAGGTCTTCCTTTGGTTGCGTGGTAGAGAGACAGAATATGATGGTTTCCTATCGCCGGACGCCTGTGTGCCACACACTCACATGCCGGTCCGACCGCCAAGTTGATTGTCTGCTGGTCGGCTCGCTTGCTCGCCGGTCTTCGAGAGGCTGCCAAGCAGCTCTCTGCCAGAACAAGCAATCTTTGCGTAGGCAGCAGCAGTCCTTGCGTCCTGTCAGCTAGCCCGCCATATGACATCTTTTTACACGGTCGCGTCGTCGTCGTTTCTCGGCCTTTCTTCGGACCTACGACCGAAAAACGAGCCAAAATCTCCGCCGGCCGTCGCGAGAGGCTCGAATTCATATTCGTTTTCTGAGTTGATTCGTTCCCATGGTAATTATCGCGTATTCCAAGCCCCTGGAAGCCCATTCTCACTTAGCAGACCACATCAGCGTTCTGCACGACGATCAGCAAATGCCGCCAGAAGAGTTTTGCTCGCTGTCAAATGTGGACTCGGAACTCTGATTGATGTGCGTTTCCACTCGCTCGTTCGCTCGTTGCTCTTCCACCGATGGGAAGAATCTGTCTGGGGCTTCCTGAGGAACTTTGGTGCGCCGTCGACAAGCTGAGAGGAAAAGAAACTGATGAAACTGAGAAATCATATAATTCTCTTTGGATCTGAGCAGACGAACGGGCGGTCGGTCGGTCGCTTTGGCAGGTGGGTCGGTCACCCAGCGAGGCGGCCGAGCGGCGATCCCACCGCGTAAGCAAGCAGTCAGTCCGAGCGAGGAACTCACAGCTTCCATATTATCTAATTATATGCTATTATGTAAGCCCCCGCCGTCGGAGTTACTTTTGAGAGCTTCTGATGTCGGTTGGACTTGAGCAGTTGTAGTCGTCGCTGCTGCTGCCGCCGCCGCTGCTGTAATTAGCGCGATGAATTGCTGCCGTTGCTGCTGATGCTGAGGTTGTTAAATTGTTGTTCGGACAAGCAGCAGCAGCGGCAAGTTCAGCTAATATGGGCAGATCGCGCGCGGAACAACAGAATGCATCATTTTCTTTCCAGCGACAAAGCTTTTATTAAAGACCTATGAGCAGCGGAAAGCGCACGGCTTTCAAAGTCACTCATTAGTTTTTGGCGGGTGCGCCGACTCTGCTTTCCGCCCCCACCTCGACCGAATCCATCGCTAATAGTGTGTTCAGAAGACGACGGCGGCGGCGGCGGCAACAGCGGCGGCAACAGCGGCGGCGGCGGCGAGCAACGCAAGCTGGATGAATGATGACAAAGTTGACGAAATTTTTGGAGCCCGTTCTCGTGGGTCGCCGGAAAATTAATTCTAGTTCTCTGAAAGCTCGGTCTCTTCCCTCCGCCGCCGCCGCCGACTCGGACGTGCTTTCGCAGAATTCGTTTTTTTTTCCTTTTTCTTCTTGCGTTTGAATCAAGCTGAAAAACTCCTCCGACGACGGTGCGAGTCAAATAAAACTTCTGCCAGCGCGAAGAGACGGTCAGACACCCGCTCGCGTGAAATCTTCCCACTTTTATCTTGAAATATCGGATATCGTCTTCTAATCCGAGAATCAAGCATTCGCCCGAGAGGAAAAAAAAACAAATGGAACCCGCGTTTGTTTTCGAGTGTGTTATCATCGATGGATTACAACATTCAACGTGTTTGAAACAGCGGATGAGAACGATACATTGTGAACAATCGGTGATCAGATTTCGGACGTTTCGACAGCGGTCTCGCATTGGCAACAACTCGAGTTGAGAGATAATCGGGTCTGCTATCCGCAATGGAAACTCGCGAAACAGAAGAAACTCCTTCTCCTTTAGATTCACTTCTCGTCTATTCTCTGTCTTCGTTCGTCGCTTCGTCACAAATGTCCCCGATCCTGGTTAGCCGTTAATTTTCTCCTCCGTTTCGTCGCCGAGAGTCCGGCGTCGATCACGTCCGAAATTTGTTGTCTGTCCGGAGAAAGTCGGAGGAAAAATTTATGAAGCGGCCGACGACGACGACGGCTCTCGCTTCTCGACTCCTATGGCAGCGGAGGAGCTCATAAGGAGAACCTCGACGCGAGGAGACGAAGGGTCGAACGAGGAGTGGCTGGAGAAAATAAAAGATATGGAGACAAAATATACGATCTCTTTTCAGAGAGTGCGAGACGGGGAAGAGATTTTTTTTGTCGAACGTGACTCCAACGAGGGTCGACAGACAGACAGACCGAGCGGCCGACAACGACCACACCGACTAACCAAGCAGACAAGCGATCGAGCGGCCGAAGACGAATCGAATTGGACGCAGAGTCCATCGCCGTCAGATCATGTGAATTCGCAATAAACTATGTTCGAAGTCATCTAGGCATCAACCGTCGAATCTCTTTTCGCGGTGAAGCGAAACAGCATGATAACGATGCTAAAACCGTGGAATTAGCGAGCGGAGGGCTCGGGATGAAGAAGGGAAAAGGGAACTCCGGGGGAACACTGGCCGCCGTCGGGTGCAGCCGCAGCGGGAACCGAATCAGAGAGCGAAAGGCTTGTGAAATATAAGCCAATCACCAGCCGCTGTCCGAACGAATTACGAATTTCCTTATATCCGACGGCTGACTAGTCAGCGGTTTTTTCGGATCTCCTCTGGTGCTCCATGTGCCGCCGAGTCTGACCGACCTCGCAAGCAAGCAAGCGATCTCAGAGCAACAGCAGCAGCCACCGGTCTGTTCGTCCATAATTAATCTCTGAGCGGCTTAGGTTAAGCTGTTGATTTGATATTCGAAGGATTTGTTCGTTCGTTCGTTCGTTCGTCCGCTCGCCCGGCCAGCCGTGCTACCGTCCTTCCTTTCGTCTGTTCGATGCTCCGTTAATTCATCGCAATCTGATACAGTTTACAGAATGAGTGATTTTAACTTTCATTCAATTCTTGTTCTCGAGAAATTCCCTCGTTTCCATCCGGAATCTACTGGGAAACACGGATGAACCGCGGAGGAGGTTTTGGATTTGCTTTCCGTGTCTTCGTTGGAGATGTCAGAGATTTTCGTCCTCCGCCTTCCGTACAGAAAACGAGGTGGGGAACGGATGCCCGAGATGCGATCCTCAGGATCCAAGGAGAAAACACTGATTCGGTTGGCTCGGCGTATGAGCTTTGATAAATGCCCAGGGCCTAGCATGTCGGAAACCCTCGACATCGTGTCGGCTCCTATGCCTGTCAGATATCGGTCGTTGTGCCTGCCTGCCTGCCTGCCCGTCTGTCTGCTCGCCAAGCGCCGGTATCGTCAAAGCGGAAGTATCGTACGCGAGACCGCCTATCGACAAAACAAGGAGCGAAACAGCTGTACTCTTGCCTTCACGATTGCTTTCTGATCGCCGTTCTGGCCTTTTGAGCGGCGCAAACAAGCTCTGGTTTCGAGTTTTTGGAGGTGATGTCCATGTCTTCCCCATCCTTGGCTTAAACAGAGAGTTCAGAGGAAAAGTTTGAATGCTCTTCTTTGTTACTCATTTTAGACAAACTGTTCATCCGACGCAACTGTGTTCTGGGAGGAAAAGTGACAAACTCAGTTCTGGTTCATGGACTTCATTCGTTCTGCCTGTTGACGTTAATCGAAGATACAATGAAAATGAGCAAGGGCTTTTGAGCGAGGCTGATGCCTTTACAAAGTGAGCAATTGAAACTGTCGTCAGCCCTCCTCATTCGCGGCTGGCTGGCTCGTTGCTCGCTCGCTCGTTTTTGCCTCCGGTCGGTCTTCACGCCAGTCAGTCAGTCAGTCCGTCAGTATGCCTGTTATTCGAACAACAGGTCAGCTGACGGACAGACTCAAATTCAGTTGGACTGACGAACAGATAGACAGCGAGACCGTCTGTCTGTCTGTCTGATAGGCTTGTCGGTCGGTCGTTTGCTCCTTCTTTCCATGAGTTGGTGTGTCTTACCGTACGTTGACAAGCGTAACGAGAGCGGACGAGGCCACGTCAACATCTCAGAACTAATTTTTTCAAGATCGGGCCATCAGCTGCTACATCATTCGGTTGGATGCCACATTCTGGGTGTGAGCTACCGGTTTCCCCACAAACCTCTCCTTTCTGTCAGATGCAGCTCACTCAGATTCTGTGATGCTTCATTGGCTCCCGAAAGAGAGCCCTCCTTCCGTCCGTCGGTCGGACTCTTTGTACCCTAGACGCTTCGGAAAAACGGCCGCACTACCAAATGCCCGAGAATCAAAATTTCAACCGAAGCCCTTGGTCTACTTCTCTCTCTCTGCGGGTTTGACAGCTGATTTACTCTTCATCTCGGTGCTGCTGATGCTGCCGCGGCGGTTTACGAAGCCGAGTGGACGACTTCACTCGGGAGCTGCACCTCTACGGGACGCGGTGTCGTCAGCTGGTCAACTTCCCCGAGTAGGTTGTTGGACAATCTTTTTTTTTTCGTTATATCTTCCTTTCATATTGTCGATGTTGGGCCGCAGGAGTACGTGGTTTGAATCCTCAATTCCCCGGCGTTGAGTTGGCCGTGACGTGAGTTGGACGTGGATTGATTCTCTTCAGTGATAATTTTAGAATTAATGATCATTCGTTGTTAAAATGAATCCGACTGACGGACACACCGACAAACGAACCAACTCACTCCGTGGAACACTGATTGTCGGACTGACATAAAATCTTGCTCGGTTGATTACAACACTCGCGTGTTTTTTCCTGTTCTTTCATCGAGCTAGCGAGCGAGCGAGTTCAGCAGAATAGCAAATCAGCCGGCTGCCACGGTGAGCTCAACGAAGCCAACATCTAAAGCAAACAAATACGAAGTCAAGTGGCCGAATCAGCATGAGCGACGCGACGCACCGATTGAAAATCTCGATTGCTTCTGTTACTCCCTCCATGACCATCGGTTCTAGCGGAGGCTACCGGCTCTCGACGCAGTCCAGCGGAACAACAAAACGCACCGACTCAGACCGAGAATCATCCTGCCACTGAGGATTATTATCGGCTTCACCCAACATAGATCTATATTTTTGTCATCTCCGTTCCCGGTTTTACGGACGAATGAACGAACGCACGAACGAACGAACGAACGAACGGGATAGGGCGGCAACGGTGACGTCCCATTGATCGCGATTGCGTCGTCGCTTGAATGTTGTTGCCGTCGTCGTCGTCGTCGTGAGCGTCGCTTGCCGTCTTCGTGGTGGATGTTCGAAGTGACGCTCCTAAGCGATGCCCGAGAGCTTCCGTCGCTCCTGCTGAGCTCGGGTGCGCCATTTTGTTCGTGAGGTCGCCTTTGTGAGGACAAGGTCGTCACCCCGAGAACTCCACCCCGCGAGGGAGCTTGTTACTCGCGAGCTTTTCTTTCTATTTTCCTCGTTTGCCGGCGTTCTCTTCTATCCAGTGGCAGCGTTAGCAGCAGGAACGACGACGACGACGGCAGCAGGAAAAGCCCAATTTTTATCCAAAGTTACTTCCTCTTTCTCCTCACAAAGGAATCATAAGGAGGGTTACCGCCGCCGCCGCCACCGCCGCCGCTGCTGCCACAGCCACCATCGCCGAGTGACCCTGGCGAGCTCAGCGGCAAGATCAAGGAAAGAAAAAACTACTGTAATACTCTCGTATAGCCGCGCGAGGCCTTTCCGCTTTTTGCGTTTGGTCACTATTTTTGCGTCAGATCTCCTCCTGCCCGTCCTGCTGCTTTTCCCTCGATGTTGCTTCCCATCGGTTTCACTTTACTCGACTTGCAGTGAGTCATTCCCGCTCTCTTCGAGCAAATACCGAGTGTACAGACCAACACTGTGACTGACTGACGGACAAGTGTACGGTCGAACGGAAAAGCGGTCGTGGGTAGGAGATCCGCATTCGTTGAAGAGGCACGAACCCGAACGCACAAGACGTGGTTCGTGGTGGAGCTGGAGGATGCCTAGGTCTTGCAAACTGAGATGAGACGACGTGAAGACGCTCAGAGGAGTTTGCATCTAGACAGCAATGCACCAGAGGGAGAGAGAGGACGGACGGACGGACTGACAGAGCGGGCAGGAAGTCAGTGAGATAGGCAGTCGGTCGGTCGGTCGCTCGATCAGCCGAAGCGATGGACAGAAAGACCGGCCGCCCTCCTCAAGCACACGTTCAGAGCATCAAGCTAATGATGTAATTAGCAGTAACAAAGTCCATGTCCTCCTTATGGCTTTTCCATCCATCCAAACACCCAGAGATCTACAGTCGCAGCCCCCTCCTCACTCGGTCGCGTCCAAATCCCCCCTGGCCGCCCCCCTCTCCCCCAAGTCTCGCATTCAGCGACAGCCAGTCAACCATCCTCAATGCTGATCAGAAGCTCGAGGGAACATACTTATGACATGGAGAGATGCCGCGTCTCTGGCACGAGTCGCGGGGGGGGGAGGGAGGGAGAGAGGAGGGATGGACGCAGGAGAGCCTGGAGGGAAACTCTGAAAAGGGCATCTTGCCATACTCCAATTCCGACCGTCAATGGGACAGCGAGTTTTTTGGTAACGACTTGGCTTGCTAGGCAGCTCTCCGCTCTGCTGCTCAGGGCTGCTCGATCTCCGGTTGCGAAGGGATGAGACCACGCTTTGGGAAGAAGGCAGCAAGAAACAAAAAGAAGACGAGGCGCTTTGAAATGCCTTCAGGCCGCTGTCGCCTCGTTCAAGGGGTTGGATCTCGACGGGGCCCGGGACGCCCTCAGGATCCGGAAGGGTAAAGCATGAGAAGACCCTGATTCCGAGCTATCGTTACGTTCTCCTGAAACCTCCGTTGACCTCACGGTCAGGACCATCGTCGTCGTGGGGTTTCAGAGCCCCTCCGGTCAAAGGGAAATCCAAAAGTACTGCAAAAAACGAATGGCGAGCACCACAAATCTAGGAGCCGAAGTTCTCCAAATCGACGCGGAGTCCGTGAAATCGCTGTTGCCGTTGCTGCACTTGTGGAAGTACGAAAGGGGAAAAATCCAAGGAGCGACCGACAGAGGGACGGGAGGCGCAAACAAGCCTTCGTTTCCTCGTCCATCGGTCGTTCTGTTTGCCTGCTCGTCTGTCGTTTCCTTCCTTCGTTACTCGCCCGCTCGCTCCCACGGCCGAATCCATTTGCAAAGAGACTTCGCGTGGCAACATCTTCTCGGCTGAAGGAAACGGTCGAAGGAGGAACGAAGGAAAGGAAGGTCTCTTTCGATCCTCCGCCAAGCAGCTAGCTCCCAACGACCGAGCGAACGAACGAACAAGTTGGAGCGATGGATGGATAGATAGATGGATGGATGGATTCAGGATAATTGAATTCACCATCCACAGCTAGGCTAGTGAGGCACGGGACGCCGTTCGCTTCCCCGTCCGTAGGTCCGTCACTCTGTCAGTTTGGCGAGGCAACCAGACGGACCGACCGACCAACCGACCGACCGACCGAAAGAGAGACAGTTAGACAGACGGAGGCGGCGAGGTGCGTCGTTGATGCAACCGCGCCACAGCCTTCGTCGTCGTCGTTGTCGCCCTAATGAAAGCCTAGGAGGTTCGAGTTCCACTGCCATCTCAACCTTCACCTTATCCTCCCTTTACTGCTGTTGCTGCTATTCCGACTGCACCTGCTGTTGCTCCTGCCTCCGTCGTCGTCGCTGCCGCTACCGCCGGTGCCTGTAGCAGGCAGTTGAAGCAGCGAGCGAACAAGCGAGTAGAGTATTCATCAGAAAACGCAGAGAACGAAAAACATAGTTGCAGTAGACAGTGATCACAACGCAGATGCAGCAGCACCACCTCCTCGGTGTCTTGTATGCAAATTTCACCATTGTTGCCGACGTGGTGGGGGCAATCTGATCATTCTTCGCGCACCTTCGTAAAGCAGGGCCGGGCGAGGAAGCGACGAGACGACAACCCAACGAACACACGAACGTAGGCATTTGGAGCGACGCAAATGAAGAGAGCAAATATTTCACGAATATCATCACATGTTCTGATCATTCATGAAACCGCACTCGGACCTCCTCGACCGAGTCTCTCATGCTAACTCTCCATTATCCTGCCACTGGCCCACCCTCCCGCTTGCTCGCTCGCTCGCTCGCCTACCCACCTAGCGAATACAACGTCACGTCGTTATCTGAGGTGAGCAGAGTGCTCTGCATGGAGTTCACTTCAGCGTACCCAAGCGAATGATCATGGTGGGCAACCGCCACGTCATCATTCTCGCTCATGTGAAAGCATGCGCGAATACTTTCAACACGGTTACAGAAACGTTCTGAAACCGTATCCATCTCGTTATGGACGGAGTTGGAGTCGAAGGAGCCAAGGGATCCGTCTCGCAGTCCTTGCTCGAGAGTTTCAAGTGGAAGGGTTGAGGTTTCTTCTCGGATTCTCTACAGTTCAGCCATGGCCGATACGGCGCAGCGTTCTCCTGTTTCACTCGCGGAGATCGGTTTGCCCCGAGACAGCTTGGCTTGGAGTTGAAGGATTCTTGTTCGTTTTGCGAAGCTTTCTCGCCGCACAAAGAAAGGCCTTCTCGAAAACCTCCTTGGAGAGTTGCAGTAATTTGATAATCGCTCGGGGTGATTGCTGATACGCGGCACGAATTACGCTTCCTCCTTTCACTCCTTCAGGGATCTTGAGGGCTTCGCAGCTTGCTGCTGATGCAGTGGATGCCGTCCCTCAATCTGACCGTCTCTAAGCGAAACAGCAGCCTCTCAAGCTTGAAAACAATCTCAGAATGAAGATATCACGCTGGCTTTGAATGACAAGCTCCGGCATCGTTGCAAACGAGAACGAGGAAAAGTCACAGGGAAAGTCGTTTTCGACCGCGAATCGGAGCGGAGATGATTATCATCAATGATTCTCATCTCTTAATTGGGAAGTTCTGCTGAAGATCATTCTGCCCCGCGTCATGTTCGCGCAAGGTGCGACCAGCAACGACCGTACCAAGAGGGTGTTATAACGAAACCGGCGGGAAAATTCGAATATAAAGAGGCACCCAAATGAGTTGATGATGATGTTAATTTCACGAAGTATGCGGTTGGCACCTTCAACAACTTGAGCAAAAACGTCGGTATTCTCCCGCCGCTTCTGATCCGGTCCGAAAGTGTGACTCAGTCCGGGCTATTCTCTACGACAAATGGCTCAACATAACATTATCTGTTTGCGAGAACGAAAGCGAACAGCCAGCAGAGATGCCCGCAGCCAGTCGTTTGCGCTGGCATAAAGTTGGTCTGCTGGACCGTCGGTCGGCCGGCTGTCGCTCAGATACCGTCAAGTGGTCTTCAAATGACGCGGTAGCGGTTGCACGGTCCGAACTGCAAGAAAAACTAAGTCGACAAATAAGCAGACAACGACCAAGATGAAGACAAAGAGTCATATCCAGGGCCGCGCGGCCAGTTATACAAAATTTAGATAGGCAGCGAGCCAAGCGAGCGGCGAGCTGGCCAGTCAACGGGCTAGCAAGCGACCGGGCGAGCGAGTTTGTCTGTAACCGCTGAGACAACATTTATGTTTATGACTCGAGCGTTAGGTGAAGTCGTTTCGACATTACGTCGAACGCCAAATGAGCGAAGCGGCGCTCACATTCAAACTATCGCTCAGAAAAATGCGAATTTCAACTCAGCGAAGAAGGTTATGGCCGGTGGCTAACGATGCAGCCGCTGCGAGCGACCGAGCTAGCAAGTCGGCGCGAATAGCATTGCATGCTGGTGAAACCGGCGGCGGCGGCGGCGGAGACGCATTCACGATAAACGGAACTGTCCTTCGTTTTACGAGATGGATAGGTAGAAATCTGGACAGATACATGAACACTGGTTAGATAGCCACAAGATGGATAGGCAGTGAATGGCCGCCGACCGACCGAGTGAGGAGTTAGAGCCTGGTGGCCGGGCTGGCGAGGAAGCCATCGTTGAAAATTGCTCAAACGTGCTTACTATTATTGCAGGTGAGTCTTCTTTTCGAATCGTTCGCCCGCCCGCTTTCGTAGTGCCATTGGTGCGGTTGCTACACCCGCCCAGCAACGATCAAATAGAAAGTGAGTATGTTCTGTTTGTGGGAGGAAAATCAAGCGAGAGATGAAGTGAGAAAGACGGTGGACGTGCTCTCCGAAGGCCAAACATGTTCGCAACGAAGTCTCCGTTGCCATCACAGGCGCCGGAAGGAGTTCAGCCAGCAACTGCTTATCCGGCGATCGTAAAGCGACCGTCTCTTCTGAATCGAAGAGATACTTTCCTTGAATGTCGTTACGCTTCTCAATGATAAACTTCGTTTGCTCTCTTTTTTTCCCTTCGCTCTGGGATACTCGAAGTAGTTGTTCAAGATGTCGGCGAACGTTGCGCTTCAGGTATGCATGCATGCATGCATACATGCGTGCATGCATGCATGCATGCAGGCCTGCAGCTCATGCAAGCTCGTCCGCAGTTTGTTTTCTGGGAAATCTTGCAGCTTCCGATGAGAGAGAAGCGGTTCGAAAACAGCGCGAAAGAGAGGGAAAAGGGAAGAGTTTTGAAACGCAGGCTTATCCACGAAGTCTGTTCTGAGAACGCTGCGCAATTACGAGAACCGACTCTCTTTTGACCAGTTCTACAACTCCAGCCAGCATCGTAGCTCCGAATAGTTCGAATCAAAGCTTTTCGTTTCCTAAAGGCCACCAACTCTCGCAGCATTCGCCTGTTCAAAGGAGCTGATCCGAGTTTGTTGGCCACGCTGTCGAGTCGACTTCTTTCAAATCGCTTCGAGCGCTCCACTCCCAGCGAGCTACGACGCTGAATCCATGTTGTACATCGAAGCGTCCTCAAAAGCTGACTCGTCGACGGAGTGCTCGATCGATCCTTCGAGAGGGTGAGCTGGCGAGCCGAGACAGTTGTTCAAGTTGTCTTCTTGAGGTAAATTTCTTCTATTGAGCTCGTGAGCTGATTATCACCCGCATGATGAAGTGAGTGGATTTCGCACGAAAGGCGATAGAGAAATAATTCAAAGCGATGCGATTTCTCTATCGTGAACAATGCAATCGACGTCGAGTGCCAAGCCTTCCTTCTAGAAATCGACCGACCGGCAGTTCTGACAGCGGTCATTGCCGACTTCGATTCGCAGAACGGATGTACGCGCACGCGCGCCTGCATTGCCTAAGGGTCGATTCTACAACGACTACAGCTACGGCTACGGGCGGCGCCGCCGTTTATATGTAATGATGTTGGCGGCGGCGGCGGCGGCGGCGGCGGCGGCAACGGCCTACAAGCGGGCTAAAATGCCCATGAAATTTCGTATGCAAACTCAAATCAAGGTAAACAATGAGCGTGATTTACGATCTCTCGAAGTCTCGCAATCTGGTTTGTTTCATGATGGTACCGCTGCCGTTGATGATGACGACGACGACGCTGTACTTTTAGTCCTGGCCGTACAAGTGTCAGAGAGTCACGGCGGCCGCGGCGACCGCGGCA
Source organism: Neoseiulus cucumeris (assembly GCA_021527715.1). Classification (NCBI taxonomy): domain Eukaryota; kingdom Metazoa; phylum Arthropoda; class Arachnida; order Mesostigmata; family Phytoseiidae; genus Neoseiulus; species Neoseiulus cucumeris. The sequence goes on from JAJSRV010000015.1 coordinate 1,689,708, forward strand.
CGAGTGCATTAGCCGCGGATCGATCGCTCCGAGAGAGGCGTCGTTTTCTTCCTCTTTTTTTTGGTCTGGAATCGACCCCACAAAGTCGAAATGTCCCGCTCGTTTCAGATTGTCCACATGGTATAGAGATAGCTAACATGGGGGCTCTATCTGAACGAACTCTGTGTCAGGAAATTGAAGTTTGTTGTTATTGTTGTTGCTGCTGCTGCTGGTGCTACTATCGATATAGCCGGCGACCCTCTCGTTTCCAAACAACTGGGGCTGCGAGCTTGTTTGGTTTTCGATTCACAGTTTAATACAAGCGAAGAACAATGAATCGAGTAGCAGCATCAGACAGACAGTGAGCGCTAACAGCAGTCAACAAGAACTCAAACCGGTGGCAGTTCGGCGGCGAGCGGAGGCAAGAAGAAATCATCAGGGTTCTCATGCTGGCCGGATACAGCAGCAAGGCACACTAGCGGCGGGCAAGCAGGCCGACCGCCAGTCTAGCACTGTCTGTTCTTCCCTCCGTTGGTTTCTCTTCCTTTCTGTCCGTCCGGGGCTGCTTCTACTGCTGGTGGTGTGTGTCTTCCTTCCTCGGTTCCATTCATCCATCTTTAAGATATCATCGCCACATCATCCGAAGCAGCAGCAGCAGCAGCGATGGCGGTCTCTCTGTTCTCGGCAGAGTAAGGTCGCATCATAGACTAGCCGGCCGGCCGACCGACCAAACATGTGAGCGAACGGCAGACCGGTCAACCAGCGAGCTGCCCCCGTATCGATAGCCCGAGCTCTTGCAAGCGTGTCTTGCTGCCGGTCACATGGTTTGTAGGCGGGCACCTGATCGGTGGGTCAACATCTCGAAGCTTGGAGCTTTAAACTCAAGAGATCCGTTCTTTGATCCTGGACTACTTGGTCAACCGGTAACTGATGGGTCCGGATCGAAATGATTAATTCATCAGTGTGAATAAATAATAAGCGGAGCTTCGCATTGCTCTCATACTAGGTACTTGGGTCTGTCGGTTAACCCGTTTGTCCGTCCATTCGTCCGAAAGACAGTCACTCAGTCAGTAAGTTGGTGGGCAGGCAGGCTCGCCAGCCAGTCTGTTTGTCCATCCGTTCATTCATTCGGTCGTCAGTCAGTTGGGGAGAAAGGCGAGTGAACAAGCGGACTGGCGGTCGATTGAGCTTTCAACGCTGCTATTTGTCCCACCGACGACGATGCGAATATGACTAAATACGATCTAAGAGGAACGGCTGTATCGCTCCGACTGGTGGAGGTGCCCATATTAATGGCATTCTTTGGTTGTCGTCGTCCTCGTCGTCGTAGAGAACCACTACCAGCAACAACGGCGATGGTGGCTGAGATGGCCCGTATGCGAGCGAGCGAGCGAGCGAGCAAGAGAATGGTGCTGCGGCTGTTAGAGCTGCCATTACCGTTGACACCGTAGGTTGTAGGTGTTACGGAAGTTTGAAGAATGGGACGAGACGAAAAAACCGTTCAAACTGGTTGAATGTCCTCCATTTCGAGTCCGCGATAATCAGGCGGATAGGCAAATGGCGTCAGTCATCGTTGGACATTCGATCGAACAAAGTTCAGGATGTCCTGAACGTTGGTATGTGGGTGCCGTGTTGCAAACACTCCGAACAAACCGAATAGGATATCACTAGCGATGGGCACTACAGACCGCAAGAGCTCCATAATCGATAAGCTCCGCGCTCTAGAGATCCCGGAACGTCCTCGATTTCGTCTTCGCATCAGCGATTTGAGCTGTGGCGAACGACAACGTTCGATGAAAACGACGATAATCCCTTTGGAGACTTACCCAGACCTCCTTCGCTTGTTCGCAGCCTGGCAAATTGAACTCTTTCGTTCCGGTAGTTCATCAATAACCTTGGAGGACGAAGCGGAGGGCGAACACCGAACAAACGGTTTATCTCTCAAAAGATCGATAGGCAACTCAAAATGAGACGCCATTTCCGCGCAAAGATCTCGTGGAACCGATATTATTGTGGTAGATAGACCTCCCGCCTGCCTGCCTGCCTGCCTGCCTGCCTGCTCGCTTACTCGGTCGGTCGGTCGCTCGGTTGTTGGCAAGGCTCAGATGCCTGATGTCAACTTGAAAAGGATCAACTTTCTTTCTTTCTTGCTTCCTCCTTCTTTCGTTCCTTAATTCTCGATGTCGCTGATGCTGATGGCAGGCTTTGGAAGGTTCTTCTATTAGAGTCTGCCTGATTGCCTTGCTGCCTGCCTGCCAGCCGGCTGCTCTGCTTTCCTTCTGGTCTTTTGGCGGCTTTGATTTCCCTTTCTTTTTTGCATCGGAAGCCTTGTGACGACGATGATGATTATAATGGCTTCATGTTGAAAGGTCAAGTGTGCAACTCAAGCATGTTGGACCGGGTAGTCTGCTGACGCCATCTGAGCACAGCAGCCATGGCGGGCAGACAGCGAGAGCAGCTTTTGGGAAACAGAGAGCGAACGTTTGAGCCGATCTCTAAAGCGGTCATCGATCGACGAGTTTGTGCGAGATCCCCTCCGTTGTTCTCTCCAGAACGAGGAAAAACTTGTGTTCATACACACGCTACCTTAAGCAGTGGCCAACGTCAGCATCTGCACTGGGATCGGTGTCGGTTGAGACCGCGGCCGACCGGTAGCTAATTGAAAATAGGCTGACGCCATTGTTGTTCTGCTTCTTGATTATCCTCTGATCGTTCCAGCTTTTACTTCCTCATCCTCATCAGTAGACAATGTTTCATTGAACAAGCCTTCCACGCCACGCTGCTCGTCCTCATTGCTATCGTTGTCGATATCAATATTGTTGTTGTCGTCGTCGCCGCCACCATTGTCGTCGTCGTTGTTGTCAATTCGTTGACGATGTGGCTGCGGACTCTCCTTGTTTCGTGGCTCTCAACACGAATGTTAACCGCTGAAAGATTAATTGTTGCCCTTAACGATCCGAGAACGAACGCTCGCGGCTTTTTTCCGGTCGCTCCCGCGCACGCGCAATGTCCTCTGTCTGAGCGAAAGTTACATAGTATGGACTTCCGTGGAAGTCTCTGTCTGCGATGTCTGCGGTCCAAAGTAACGAAAGAGGTGGCTTCGTTCCCGAGACGTCGCCGGCGAGGGAGAAGGAGGAACGAGGTGGAGGATCTCTGCAGAGCCGTCGGATCGGGAGCGGGCGGAAAAAAAACAGCGTCGATGTTCGCTGTTGTTACATGGCCCCGAGAATGCATTCCTGAACTGTCTTTACCTTTAATGCAGTGTCCCCCGCCGTCGGTCCGCGACCGCATGGTTTCTCATTTGGAGCTCATTCGTATGCGATGGACGAACTCTCGTCTCGAAAGAGAAAAGAAGTCACTGCTGAGGCACAACGGAACTCTCAATGAATCTTCTGCGATTTTCTATCACGGACCGAGCTCCCTCAAGGCCCAACCCGACTCGGTCTCTGCACAATGGGGCTGTTGATGTTTTGTCCACAGCATACGTAATACTGAATGACTGACTGAGTGAACGAGAGAATGCTTTGCGGTGAATGAAAATGATGAAACGATGGCGAATTACATAACAGCAGAGACATGAGTTTACCAACCGCTGTCACGGGGCGTTGAGTCCAATGAAAAGCTTCGAGATAGCTCGACCGCCTGGAAAACATGACGTGCCTCGGGGCAGCGAAATCTTCGCGCACGTTATGTCGTGGCCGACCCAAGTTTTCGTTGCTTTCATTGGATGTTCCAAAACTTGGCCGCGGGTCGAAGGAGGGGGTGTTTAGACCCTCTAGTGAATTCGCGTGAGCTCTGCCTTCAGAACTGTCGCGTTTTGCTCGTCGACATCGGAACGTTCTCTCGCCTGCTCCTTCCTGCCTCTGATCGCCCATCATCCATGTCGCAGAATCCTGGAAAACTACGTCCTGGAACTCTAGACGGAGCGATTCCCTACCACGACGGAGCGGAATTCTTCCCGAAAGCGACTGAGTAGGTTATCGTCTTCACGTCGGCTCTCGCCAATCATCATCTGTATTTCGGTTCTGCGTTCTTGGTGGTTAGCCACTTCGCCGTATGATACGGAGTGTTAATAAGTTTCGACTCGCTTCGTGATTCTGCCATTTTGGGATTTGCAGACCAAACAGCGAAAACAGATTGAATCTATTTTTCAAAATGTTATTTTCTGTGTCTAATGTCAGGACGCTTCTTAAAATTCGGCCTAACATACAATGGAAGCGGGGATAATGACAGAGAGAGAGAGAGAGAGAGAGGAAAGGAAGAACTGTTGACGATTGGTCTGTTACAAATCGCCACTTGATTAATACCTCTGTGTCGTTGGTTCGTTTGCTTTCTTCCTCTACATACACTTCGTTCGATTTTCGTTATCGTTTTCTTCAACACAGCTATCGCTTTTTTTTGGCGAAACTTCTTTTCCTCGAGACAGGGCCCGCTGCTTTCTCCCAAAATGGAAGTATTGTATTTGATTCGCGGACGTTTTTCGCTTTCCGATCATGCTGCTACGGGAGTCTTCCATTCCAGCTCGAGATCGGATCAACGGAGTAGATTATTATGAATAAAACAATCAGAGGGGGCAAGACAGAGTTTCGGAGATTTCCATCGTGATCGCACTCCGGATCGAGGAGCACAAAAACTTCCAAGAATTCCATCCGAGACTAAAGCCGACGTTGCATTAGCTGTCTCGATTCCTGATTTCGAAGCCGAGAGAAAAAGAAGGCACAGAAAAAAGATGATGATTGAGTTCGGCTATCGAATAGCATGAGGGTACGCTTTCTACTACCGGGCTTGCTGCTCTTGGTGCGGCTGTTTCCGCTGTTTCGGCGCAGGCTGTGTTTGAAACCGAAGAAACGGCAACAGCGGCAGCCGCATCAGCAGGTGATCCATGAATGGCTTCGTGACATTGCTGTTAGAGCAGAAATATATCCAGAGGGAGCAACCGACCGAACGCCAGAGGAAAGAACGAAGCTTCAGGCAAACGAGTCAACCGTCTGCGTTCTCGCCCGATGGACCTCTAGATGGATGGAAACACTGACACGTAGATTGTTGCGGAGACTTCAGTCGCGTGTGAGTTGCAGTATTGAGCTACGTTCGATAGTTCTCCAAGTTCCTTGAAATCTAGGATGCCGTGACTCGCGCTAACTACTCACATTGAACTCTGGTCTAGCTGCTGAGGCTACTGCTACAATGTACAATAGAAGAAGTGAAATCTGCTGCATCACTCCAAACCAGAATATCGCTCTGCTGCAGCCAGCCAGCCAGCCAGCCAGATATGTAGACAGGCAGGCTACAATTGGGAAGACATGAAAAGACACGAATGGGCAAGGGAGACGCGTGTTGTTTCGAATCTCAAAACGAGTGCGTATAACTGGAGCCATTACGTGACCAGAAACTCTTCCTCAATCTGAAGCTATAGTTATAGGAAGGAGATACTTTTCTGAGCGGCGCGAAAACTTCTGAAAGAGAGATCACGCAAGTGAATGCTAATAGTATGCAAATGACGGAAGCAATGATAGTTCCAAGCTCGGGATTTTCTCAAATGAAATTTGGGATGGATCGGGCGGGCGGGCGGACCACTCGCTTGTGGAGCGATCGGGCTCAATGTTCGATCGTGAGTATTGACGATATCACCAAATTTTTCTGATGTTTACTCTAATGGGAGGTCAGAACAAGGCAGCAAACATTGACAAGTCACGATCCGGTCTGGACGGCAATAATGATCCAATCAAGCGACACTCAGTCACGTGCGCAGTGCAACTTCTGTGGTTTTGGTCGCGGCGGCGGCGGGAAGAGTTGTCGTTCGTCCGACGGCGAGAATCGCTCCCGATTCTCGAAACCAAAACGCGAGAACTGAGAGGCAATTCAGATCGCTACGGGGCAGGGAACGGCTCCGACTTGAATTTCTTTAAATCGGACCTCCGGAGGTGTTGCCTCGGGTCGTCGTGGTCGCTTCAGCGGCACAACATCAATATCTGAGGCCATCTCGGTCATCGTTTGAACTGGTAAATAAACCAACGCAAATGGTCGGCCCATGGGCAAGCTAGGACGAGATGGAAGTTTGCGAGCAAACATTTCGTTGTGCATTCACACGAGCATGCGTTTATCTGCCCATAGGTCGACGCTAGCGAGCGAGCGACCGAAGAGAAGAGGCAAAATAAATCGATATTAAATTGTTGCCAGCCGGGAGTTGTTCAGAATAGTAGTGGGCGTTGTACCTTTGGTATTCTCCGGCGATCCACACGTTTCTTAACGCATTCGCTATCTCGTCTCGTCCCCGTATCTACATATATCTATAATTAAAATCGTATTCGATCCTCCCTTTCTGCTCTGCTGTCGTGTGGCCGCTCGACCACCTTCCCTGCTCGCGAGACTTGCCGACACAACAGTTGCCAACGTCAATGCAGAGTCGACAGCGTTTTTGACCAATAGCACCGAGAGCGGTACTTCGAGCTCTGGGCCAGTCGTTCGGGTCGTTCAGTCACGTGTACCTCGCTGTAGAGAAGATGCATTTCCTTCGTGGAGATCTTCGGTGAATTTCCGCCCAGAAATTATCCAGCTGATTCGAACATCGAGGAAGGAAAGCTCCTTCTTCCGTGGTGCATGAGGAAAACGTCGGGAAAAGACTCCTCGTCCTTATGAAGGAGAAATGAGGAAACAAAATGGTGAATGTCTGGAGGCATCTTTGAGTAGGGAAGAGTTGAGAGGAGGTGATTGGAGGTGGGTAGGTAGGTAAAAATCTACAAGTTCGCTTTGATGAGTGAGTGAGCCGCTGCCAGCCATGTCACTGAAGAGCAAGCCGGAGAGTCAGAGCAAGCTAACTGATCTCATTACATAGTTGCGCGTAAAAAATCGTCGTTAACCTGGCTGAGCGAAACTTCTCTTTCGCTGGCTCAAACTTATTCGTTGGCTCCCACCCCCCGACTCCCGTGATCCAAGCAGTTAGGCTGGCTGGCTGCCTGCTGACTGAATGGGGGAGTTGGTGAGCTAGCAAGCTATTACCAACCTTGCAAGCTGGCAGGGAGGCAAGCAACCGAACGAGCGAGCGAGCGAGCGAGCTAGCTCACTCCGGTGAGTAGTTGCCGTATTCAGAGCTCGTTGCTAATGACCCGAGCCGCTCGCATATCTGTCGAATCGGTCGGCACTGCTGCGCTGTCGGATACAGAAAAAAAAACTAAATCACTTGCGAGCTCACTACAGAGGGAACACACCGAGAAGCGATGGAGAGCGAAGCCGGGCATGGGAAATGTGGGGGCAGGTGGATGAGGAGCAAGGTGAGAGAGGTAAGGAGAAGAAGGCTAGGGGGTTCAAAGGTGGGAGAAGAAAGAGGGGACAGGAGGGGCGCGAAGGTGCAGAAAACAGGATGGCGAGTTCTGTCGGAAAAGTTTCTAAAGTGCTGCGACGGCCGACGAAGAAACGATTGGCCGTCATCGTCGCCGTCATCACTTTCTCAGATCCTGTCCTCATTTCTGTTCCCTTCGTCACGCTCGACACCGCTCCGTCTCTTCGAAAGCTTTCCCATCTGCTTCTCTTTTGCATCCTCTTACAACTCCTCATTTTCTTTCTTTGTATCCCTCGCTCTGTCGAGTGGCCAGCTAACATCCCAGGAAGAAGGCAGCTGCAGCTGATGAATACATTAATTCGATTCGAACCACGTATTCCGGCGAACTCCGTTTGCGCCGACTTCCGCTGCTGCTGTTGCCCATCCCCACTCCCCCCGTCCCTCTACCTCGGCCAAATAACCTGAGTGATGCTTGTTGCGTTCTGTGGGGCGGCCCATCGACGATGCCTCGAGTTTTGGCGTTGTGGAAGACTCAATTCGGATCGAAATAAACGATTTCTGCCCGCTCGAATCCCTCTCTTCGAGTTTTATCCTTCAAGGAGGGACTTTGCGTGAAACTTTTAGCTTGGGTTCGGTTTTGGAGAAGTTCGCTCTCGGAGTCCCCTGGCAGAACAGGCATCCGAGCGGGAGGGAACTTTTGTTCTCTCATTTAGACCTTGGAACAGAAAGCAAAACATTTGTAACCGATGCGTCCCATACTGATGAGTGCAGCATTCCTGACAGCTGCGAAAAAAAGCCCACACAAAAACATGCGGACACCTGCCGGCCATGGATGTGGTTCAGCTTGCGCGTTGTATTCATTATGTTGCGCTGATGTGCGCTCTCAGCAGCTGGATGATATCAGCAAGTCTAGAATGCCGGAAGATTCGAAAACAAACTTCCGCTCGGTGGAAAACTTCCAAGAATGACATTCAACGGGGATTCTGACTTCGATCGAAGCGATTCTTGGATTGCCCTCCTCGCTGAAGATGGTTTGTTGATTCTACTTTACGACGACTGAGTTGTCTTCTGCAAGCGGTCATTTCGATAAATCGGTCGCCGCGCCACTTCTGGAAAGTTAATCGTTGTTGAGAAGACACTTAAGTCATCAACGGCGGCTGCGACAACTTTTAAGCCTCTGAACAAACCGAGGCCATTTGCTTCGCTCATCGAGTCAGTCTCTCATCCGATGTTCGCCTCTGGAAGCTGGAGGAATTTCAAATCCAAGTATCCAATGAAGAAACTTTGAGAAGCCGAAGGGAATGAAGTAACTTCGCGATCCACTCTCTCGGTCGATGACAATGCGCCATGATGTTCAGTGCATCGGAGCCGTGATTGTTTTCCTGTGCAGAGAGAAAAAAAAAAACAAGAAATCCGAGAAAGAGTTATGAGAAGAACATTATAAGTAAGCATCATTGTCTCTCTTGCAAACTCGGTCGCTACCTCGCTGGCAACGATGGCAGCGAGGTACGTGAGAGTGAATGCAAAGTGAGAGATAATGCTGAAATAATATTAACAAAACTAGCGAAAAGAATGAGGCATGGTGGGCGGGCAGGCAGGCTGGCCGGACGGACGGTAGTCACCCAAGAGGAAGACAAAAGAGCAAATACCCCAATGGGTGTTTTCTTTGCAATAATGATTTTCTCGCGTGGCTCAAGCCCCGTTCCCGCTTTGGCCGTCCTCATTCCGCCGCTCGCGTTTCGGCCCTCCAAGCTCCAGGCTGCTGAATGCTATCCCCTTTCAAAGACGAGTGAGCTGAGCCTCACAAGCTGAGCCTGCAGCCAGGCAGACTGGCTAGCGCTAACAGCAAGCGTCAGGTTACAATGATGAGTCTGTGAATAAGCTTTGCCTCAGCTGAATACTTTTTTCCTCCTGTTCTTCTTCATGCTCTGAGCGGCTCTGAAAACTATCAGTCGGTTCTAAAAGTTTGAGTGGCGTTTCCTCCAGAGTGCGATTCCCGCGAACAAAACTTCGATTTTCACTCCGAAACAACGTTCGCTTCCAAAGTTTCGAGCTGCGAAATCACCATGAGAATCAGGAGAAGACAAGTAACTTCACCCTTATGATCGAAGATGACAACTCAACTTGCCATCTTTGATTCGGGAAGTATTCCGAACGAGTTTCGGGGTACTGGCGCTCGCTAGCTTCCGTACATGTCTTCGAATCATCTACATACATGATCAGGCTTACACTGAACTTGGTTTAGTCAACGCGGCGCAGCATCAGAGTCAGGATATCTTGAGGAGAAAATATGGCGGCGAAACTTGAGCTGGAGCTTCTTCGCCCGGGGCCGACGGAAGGCCAAGGGGTGGGGGTGGAAAAGGGGATCGATCCGGGGGAAGGGAGCGACCGCGTAAGCAAGTCAGCGAGGCTAAATACGTCGAGGGCTGAAGGCTTCAGTCTTGAATTCAATTAATTTCCCCGCCGTCTCATTACTGCTCTACGAGCGCGTTGTTTTTCCCCGTCGTCCCGTCCGTATGACGTTAGCTCGCATCGTTAGTGGCAATCTCTTTTGACGCTTGAGGCGACTCGCGTTTGCCTCGTGCTCGCTATTCCTTGCCTGGCTGCCTGTTCTCCGTTCAGACTGTCTGAATGGCTGGGGAGCGGCGAGCGGCTTCGTTCGAGTGTGTGCCTGACTGCACATCTTGCACGTTTTAAGCATCACGTAGAAACTTCTGCGGCTCTTATATCGGATGCCATAAGAATATCGAATATTCGGAAAGTTCAAACACTCGCTGTTTGCATCTTCGAGCGCCGGCTGGAAGCAGGCGGCTGGCGCGAGGAAAATGACTGGAGGCACGCTTGAATGCTTGCTGATGCTGCTGCCGCCGCCGCCGCCACTGTTTCTAGCTGAATAGCACGTGAAGTCGGTTTGAAAGCAAGCACCGGGAAGGCATTGGTCGTCTGGTCGAGTATAAGGTTAGGCGCCACTTGATGCGGTTCCTTTCAATCGGAATCAACAACACCCAGACGGCGTTAAACAATCACAGATACCGATCTGACCGCCTAGCTGCCAACGAAATAGAATACATTGTATAGCTGTCATCCTGAGACCGATCTCACTCAGCTGCCGCTGAGGGTCCCCGTTAAGGGTGTCCGCTGAAGGCAGCTGCCGACGCCGATGTCGTCGTCGTCGTCGTCTTCGTCATTGTCCTTAGGTGCTGCGTTCGGCATCCAGGCCTCGAGAAGTCAGCTGCCGAGAAGGGACCGACCCGGTCCGGAAGTGACTACTCTATTAGAAAGACACATCCGTAGCCGTTTCGTCACCTTCGCGGCGAATTCGACAGCTTCGGGGCTGGTGGCGGCGGTGGCGGTGGAACTCTGGGCATCAGAGGTAGTTCGAACAACGGATGCGAGTGCCAACGAACCGACCGAAATGCCAAGGTCGCCGTTCAATGACCACCAGGGAACTCGGAAAACAGAACAACCAGATTCTTAGAGAACAGGATTCGGCTGAAGCTCGCCCGCGAGTCCGTTCGGCTCTCGGACCTCGATCTTTCTCTAAAAGGAGCGGCCAGTGCGGGAGTCAGTCGGAACGAGTGATCGACCGACCGACCGACCGACCGACCGTCTGTCCGTCCGTCTGTCTGGAAGACCGACATACGAACTGACCCACCGAGCGGGTAAGTGAGCGGGACGAGCTTGCAGGCCGGCTTCGAGTCAGAAGCGGAAGAAGTCGGCCAGTTGAATCTGGTCCACATTCCTGTGAGAGTCTTCTTCTCTTTTGGGTCGTCGACAACGACGCCGACGGCAATGTTAGCCGGTCGCTCTCCTGGCTCGCTCGGTCAAACCAACGGATGGTCGGTCGGGCGGTCGGCTCGCCAACCAGCCAGCCAGCCGCTCTGTCGGTTTGTCGAGAACGGCCAATAGGTAAGGAATGTGCTTATTGATCGCAGAAGTGGTTTGCTCCGGCCGTAGTTTCTCCGAAGGCAGAGAGACCGAAAGGTTCTCTGATCACCACTATCACTTCTCCCAAACACCTAACGAACGGAAAAACGTACGGTACGCGAGAGAAACGGTCGCACGAGCCGACTGGGCTACTGTTACATCAAGCGATCGTGTTTCGGATCGGTCTCCGTCTCGAGGTCCAGTGGCCCGAACAAGTTACCGACGGGGAAAATTCACTTTCGGTCCCGGCGAAACTCGACCTGGGTCGAACTGGCCCTCCCGAATACTGGAACCAGGATGGTCAAGCAGAGGAGATCGAGAATGAAAGATCGGATTCGTCCGAACTCAAGTCGTTCTGTTGCATCTCCCCCTGCGACGATTCCCTTGATGGGGTTTGACCTATCGACGCTCACTCTCGAAGTGGGCGAGTCGGCGACAAATAGAGGAACAGCGGACGAATAGAAGGAATGGAAGGCGTGAACAATTGAGTGAGATCGCTACGAATGAGTAAATGATGATCTCCGGGCGCATCATTACCGATGATCGTTCCAGTGATGCGACCGCTGCCAGCGAGCGATTCGGAGAAGGCTTGGCCTAACGCCCGCTCGTCGGAGATTCTCCTCGGGAGAGCCTCCTTTGGAGATGTTCCTGCCGCCGTGGCCTTTCGGCTGCTGCCTCGCACTCCTTCGTACTGGTACGTCATTCATCCTCCACTCATCTCCGAAGAAGGAGATACTGCCGGACCAATAGTCGGTCTGTCGGTAGATGCTCGACGGCCTCGAGACCTCCAGACACTTAAGAAGACAGATAGTGCTCAGGATGCTTGGCATAACCCCCGTCGACTGGATATGCCTTTCGAGTTGCTGGTTTGGCGGTACGTGTCGCAGGATTCGCTCTCTTATTCGCCATCCGCCGCCGCCACCGTCGTCGCAGCCGTCGTCGTTCTGTTTCTGCTCGCAGCCAACTCACTGCTTCTGATGAAGACTTGCAAATTGTGCGCTGCACACTCGTGGATGAATAGATGAAGCAGCCGCACAGCGATGACGGAAGGAGGAGGAGGAGGAGACGGCGGCGACAGAAGAAGGAATAGCGAACGACGCGTGGACCTCTATCCAGGCCGCCAGGAAACCCGCCGACCCACGGGAGGAACCAGGAACCAACGAATCCACCGATCGACCGTCCGACCAACCAGTCAGTCAGGCAGTCAATCGGTCCGTCGGTCGGTCGGGGAGCAGGCAGCCAATAATACGATAATAATAAATACCATTAGGTGTGATTAATGTGGAAAAGGCGTACTCTCTCTTGAGCGAGGTGGTGGCGGTGGCGCAGAGACGCGGAGACGACGACAACGTCATCCACGCCGGCGAAGCCAGCGGTGACGACGACGACGCTTCTGCCGCTGCCGATAGCGTTTCGATCCTGACGACCAACTAACGATCGTCATCGGAATTCCGAGGAAAATCCAGAGACTGCCGCCGTCTCCGCAGCCATACAGCTGTAGCAAGAACTATTCATCTTTATGATGGACTCGTTTTGGTCGCTCACTGCTTGCGCCTTGAAGTAGGTGGTGGCACCCCTCACCCCCCACAGTCCCCATCGAATAACGGGGAAAAGAGCGGAATGAGAGAGGGGCCTCCGAAGCGAAGACCTAGACGGGATCGCAGGAGGACGGAAAATGCAGCGCGCGCAGTCGAAGATGACAACGACGTCCTGTAGGCAGGAAGTTTCGGAGTCGCGACGGGGAGGAGAAGTGACGACATCGACGTCAAGGAGCAGGCCTGTCAGGGGAGTAGGAAGTGGAAGAGGATGAGGAGAAGGGGGGCGTACTGGAAACAAAGTTGGCAAGAGCAGCGTGGAACTGACGAAAGTTCATCGCCGGTTGAAGCAAGTGGCTCAGACACTCGAAACTTCCGAGGGTCTTCCATCTCGACGACGAGAGGATGGTTGGCTCACCTCCCTCGGTTTTGGTGCTCCACGATATTTGGTGCAATCGTGGTCTTGCTGCTGCCGCCGCCGCCGCCGCCACCGCCGCTGTCGTCGTCGTCTTCTCGATACTAGTTAGCATGTACGTGCCCCCTCAGTACCCCCGGGGATTAGCAGAGACAGAACAGCAGCAACAGCACCAACGGCAGGAGCAGCTTATCGGCTAATCTGAAACGAACCCCCTGGGTCCTCGTTAGTTGTTAGTGTTTCGCTTCGATTGGCGGCTGCCCCTCCCTCGTCTCATTTGTTCCCTTCGTCTACTCATATCCCTCATTTGTCCCATTTTGTTCTATATTTGTCCCCTCGGGTCTCTCGTTGTGTCCCTCGCCCCTCATCCTCTCGTTTCGCATAAAACGAGTCTTCCGAACTCGTTCTGATCGTCTCCTGACTGTTTCCTGTTGGAATGTCATCTGACTCGTTTTCCTTATTGGTTCTGAACTAGGTAAGATTCTGTGGACTATCTACTTTCAGGAGAGATTTGAACTTGAGCGATTCCATCCAAGGCTGTTGCTCGCGTAACATCCATTGAGGATGATGTCCCTTCGGTTTCCAAGCGGCTTCCGTAGACGACGCGGTTTCTAGATGCTGGAAAATTGCTCCGGAATCCTCAAACTCTCGTTCCGGATAACGATCAGACGGGAACTGCATATCGGGAGCCAATCGGAACGGATTTGTGCGCTTTCAACGACGATTGACAATCTGATTGTATCGTTTGCAACATTAGCCGTTTCCTTGTTGACGAGAGCGTCGTGTAAGTCGCTGTGTCGCGAACCGCTCACGTTCTCGCCTCGCTTGGATAGACAGAAACTGAACGAGAAGGACAAAGCTGAGAGAAGAAGAAAGCGGTCGCGGGATATGTGTTCATTTTAAATCAGGCTTGGATGAGAGAAAACAAATATTTGATCTTTATATTTCGTCAGCCGCTCGGTCGCAGCGCTGCCGGACAGCGGCTGAGGCGCTCCCGCTTCTTTTCGTCGTCTTTGGAGACGGTGCGCGCATCGAGATTCTCTTCTCTTTTCGACGATTTCCGACGGAGGATTACTTTCGTCCTTTCGACACAACTCCATATTATTAGAGCGCCATTTTCCGAGATGACGGACGATATTTTTCCCACATTTAACGTATGTTTCAGATGTGTTCTGATATGATGATTCTTATTTTTACCGAAAACAGTTTCAAAGATTGAGTTTTTCTTCGTTATTCTGTTGAAAGCCGCCGGAAAAGACAGACTCGGCCTCGAAGAGAGAACGCGTTCTCTGATGGCGATAGCAAGCGAAACCTAAGTGAATTCCCTCTCATTTCAGGTAAGAATGCCAGTGTCCGTTGGATCGAATGGCTCGTCGAGGGAAAAGAAATCAGCTTTAATGTGGAATTGATGAAGGCGGTCTCCCCTGGAGTTTCCTGCTCTCGCCCCAACCTTTCCTCTCCGTGCTCACCTCACTGTGCCTCGCGCCTCTTTCCTCTGCGATGGTGTGGTGATGGTTGTGGTGGTGGTAGTGCGCTTACCTCCCCTCTTCTTGGTGGGATAGCTAGATGGCTTGCTTCCTGGGTAGTTAAACGACCGTCCGGCGGTGTAGGGCTTCGCTCAGCACTGTTTCGTCGACTAAAAATCCTCCTGTCGCCCTATACGACCAAGTCTGCTCTGCTCAAGCGTTTGGATCGGTTAAAACATGCCCCGGCTTCGTCAACTTCCGTTCAGAGGGAGCCAAAGGGGACGGAGGACGCACGGCTGATGCCGTCACCGCAGCAGTCAGTCAGTCAGTCAATCAGTCAGCTATGAGAAGGGGAGCGGGGACGACAAACGCGGAGGTGAGCAGTCGGGAACAGAAAGCGTGGAAAAAGGCGACGATGAGGAGGAAAGTCCCAGAAATTTTCTGACAAACAGTCAGCGTCTCTCCGAGTGTAGCCCGCTCCCAATTTTCCCGCTCTCAACTATTCCCAACAGAAAGCGGCTTTAGCGGCTTCAACAGCAGCAGCGTCGGCGGCAGTCGAGGCAGGAGTCGACGGCGAAATGAAAAAGGGGACAGAGGGAGTTGGAGTAGGAGAAGGAGGAGGGGAAGGGGATCTATGGGAACACGTTGATTCATTACTTCCGTACGCGCTGCTCCTGCCGACCGTTCAGGCAGGCAAACCATCCAGCCAGGGAGCCAAGCCTCCAGCACCATCACTGGCGACGTAGTCGACGCAGAGAATATTTTTTGCCATTTTTAATAACTTCGCCCTCTGCTGCTGCTGCCGTCGCTGCCGCCGCTATTCGTTGCACTCGAATCGAGCAAAGCAATCAGTTTTCACTAAGCGATCATCTTTTTCGCCCTCTGCTGCCGCGGCCGCCGCCGCCGCCGCCATCGCTGCCCCCGTCGCTCTCTTCATATGTGCATAGGAGGCGGCTCTTGAGCTGCTGCGGGAGCGACGACGACGGCAGCGGCAGCAGCTAGTGATTCCGAGAGCGACGGGTCCCTTCAAAACGATTGAGGGTCGCTCGGTTCAGAAAGTTGGCTTTGCGAATGTCTGACTGCTTGACTTGCTGGCTGAGTTCGGAGTCGAGGACACAGCAACTCCAGCGGCGCGACCGTAGCATAATTTGTCGTCGATTCAGAACCATTGCTCGTCGCTGTCAGCCAGTTAGATGATGGATCAATTGACAGATCATGAGTCGAGTCGTCAAAAGATCTGGGAGGATGAATAGGTCACCGAATGCCAACTACAACGACAACGACCACCATGAGGGGAACCGCGAGGAGGAACAGACTCAGACAACGGGTATGACATAACCCCGCACAAGGCGTCTCATCCGAAGAGCAAGCCGGAGGCAACGTATGCTCGGCATGTTCCCATTCATTGGACAATTACGACCGAGTTGACGACAACGACGAATACATACCACTGTCGTCGCTGCTACCATTACTCCTACGACGACGAGAAAGATGTGAACAGCGATAGCAGCAACAGAGTCTGCAGCGGAAGCCGACACCGCTCCCGCGATATTAACAATGCAAAGACTGGATTTGCCGCAAGACGAAGCGATTACGAAGTTATTACGGCCTAAGCCCTTCGTTTGTTGCCACGGCGGCGGCGGCAGCATTCGAGGCACTCCTATCAGTACAATGTTCCTTCGCTCCGTCGTCACTGTCTGTTGCTTTTGTGAAATAATAGCTTTGAATTTCGTCTGGAACAACGAAGTTTTAGAAGCGTGTTCGAACGAATGAGTTCTCGCGGCTGGAAGTCTCCGCAACAGGCGCATCAGAACATCTGTACGCCATGACAGCTACGTTTTTGACAATTTCGAGGAAGCGCCTCGGGTACGGGATGACCACGGAGACCACTCTTGAAGTTGAGCAGTTCCATCTCAACTGCGCTTCTTCTGTTGCTGCTACTGGAACTAAGGCTCAACCCCTCGTTCTCCTTTGTGTTTTCCGCTTTCGTTCCTTCCTTCTCTTTTTTTTTGATTAAATCCGACGTGGTCTGGTCACGTAGGCTGAGACGAAGGAGGCAATTTTGTTTCCAGTGTGTTCCTGTGGATGGGTACGCATGACTGAGAGGAAATGTCTCTGGTGCAGCCAGCTTGACGCTTGCAAGTATCGTTATCCTCCCCATGCTAGCAGGAGCGGTCGCGAGGATAGAAGCAGGAGCAACACTGTACCTAAAACTGCGACTCGGGTTGGCTGTTGTTGCTCATAGCGAAAGTTTGGATCGGAACAGCGAGCGAACATGCCCGGACACGTTTCGGAGACGGCCAGCCAACAATTTTGTTTGCCCGCCTTCTCTTCGAAAGCCTCAGTTTTCTTTTATCCGAAACTTGGAAGAATTCCCGGAACAAGTTTGAGAGCCAGCTGGCTATCACCGGTCGTAACGTTTCCACAAGAGCCAACCCTTCCGGCTCAAACAGCGAGCTCGTGAACTTGAAATTGAAACGGCTGTTATTAAATTGGTCGTTCGACAACCAGGTCCCAGGACTCATCAAGAGAAGCTCAAGCGAGCTTTCAAGCGACACAAAGTGATAGGCTTTCGATGAAGATGTCCGATGACGACTTCTTGCATTCGCAGACGGTTGTTTTTGCCAAGCTGTCAATCAAGCCAAGCTGAAATGTGATGACACGGAGTTATTCTCCGGGAGTCGAAAGGGGCAGCGGCGAGCACACCAACTGCGTTCAAGTCGATCATTTCGAGATGGGAGTCGCGGAGAAAACGTAAAGAACAGAATTCAGCTCCAAAAATCCATTGGAACTCCTCCGCCCAATCGATACAGAAAACACGAGACTTGCGCGTGTGACGGTCGAGGCATGTGTATGGTACCACAACAACTACCGTGGCGGTGACATGCCTTCGGGTGCTTTTCGATTCTTGTCTTCGACTAGTTCGGCCGCTTCCACCATTCGAGTTTAATTTCCATCTTCCACACTGCACTTTTCCCATCTGGGAGTTTCTTTAGAGCAGCCGCCCTTGCCGCCGCAGCTAATCCTTAAGGCAGGGTGCCTCAGGGCTGCCAGCTATCCAAGCCGGCGACCATTGCTGTCGCTAGACCTCTAAGGCCAAGAAAACCCAACAGCGGCAGTGACAGCAGCAGTAATGCACTGCTCTCGAGCGGCTGGCAAATATACTTATATGACCCTGTGAAAAGAAAGTTCAGCGCTGGACACATTCATTATTCGCTGCTGCAGATCAGTCTGTGGCAGAGCTCTTGTTTCCCCATACTTTATTGTCACTCGCTTCTCCCCAGATTCTATGCAACCTTGAAGATGTTGGCAATTCAGTCATCCGTCTTTGATCTGAACGAATATTGCCAGCTGCTTCAAAGTTGCCCGATCGACCGACCAACCCACCGGCCAGCAGAGTTTCGGACGAAAATCGGTAGCCGGCCGTGTTAATAAACTCGCAACTTGGTACGGGTCACGCATTCGTGTACTTCATTCGCCGGTGTGTAGTAGACGGCGGTGTTCCATCTTGTGCCTGCAATTTCGTTGCCTGACATTCAGACAACGGCAGGAACGACCGAACGCACGACCACCACACAGAAACAACGTGCACTCATAGCACACTGCCTGCGTGCCGCAACAGAACGCCTGTGCATAAGCGGGTTCGTTCATACCTTGGGCCGAGAGTACCTCCCACGAAGATGAGATGGAGTCCAGTGCCAGAATCAGAAACACGGGGCTCTTTCGAAATCGACGACGGAAACCCTCGATCGCTCGAAGGTATGTAATCTCAGTCGGCCTCGTGGAGCGGAGCTTTATCGAGCGCTGGATTAAGTCTGTCAAAATCTTAAAGGACCGCCATACGCGGATTGTCTCGTGCAGGAAGAAATTGAAGGTAGAGGACGGTTCTGCAGATGGCACTCGGCTGCCAGGCTGGCGAAGTTATCATTACTTCCGACAACTCGCTAGCTCACTCGGTTCCTGCTCCGTCGTCGTCGCCGCCGCCGCTGCGACCACTGCCAGAAACGGAGCGAAGGCAAATTCAAGGCGGAGTTGAGCTGGGCGGGATTAAGGCGATCAACGTCAATGACAACATCGAGCCCTGAAAGGAGCAAAAAATTGAGGACGAACTATAGAAAAAGTAAAATCGCTTCCCTGACTGTACGAACTCCGTGCTTGTGAGCCTAACGCATTCCGGAAGGCAGCTAACAGCCCGCTCATGGCAGTCACGCAGCAAATGTTCAGGGCTGTCCTTCAACATGCAGTCGCTGAGGAACGTCGTCGTCGAAAATGTCTGCGGTCCATTGACCACGACACGTGTTCGTTTCGGTTTCGCGTTCCTGACATGCATTTCGCTCGCTAATGTTGAAGGCCGTCTCGATACGCGCGCTCAACCACACAAGTGACACACAATCTTTCGCAACAGGAAAAAAAAAGGAAACAAAAACACACACGCAGAGTCACTCACGTTGATGAAAATGATCGCATCATGAGATGCGTCCCCGTCGCTCCACTATTTGGAAAATACTTTCTGGCCGCCTGCTCCCTTCCTAATTGCAACAAAGCGGGCGGCTAGACAGTCAGCCAGCGAGCAAGTGGGACAAGCCGGACAGCAAACAGGGAGGCAAAGAAATGACAACGAGACACGAAAGCCCTCGTCTTGAGTCGTGTGCGGACGAGGTACCGTACCGTCTGCGTGCCGGCGATCATCTCGCAACGGCAGCGTGAACGTCATAGAGAAATCATTAGTGTTCTCTTGTCCGAGCAGACTTTATCACGATGTATTATTGTTGATTATTGCTCGGTGGTCGTCGCCGTAGTTTTCTCATTCCTTGATGCGTCGTCCGTCCTCGATCGGGGTTTCCGCTCGCCAATCGTCGATAAGCTCCAACGATTCGAGTGGAGTTCCATAATCTGCTCGCTTATGCAGTGTTTCGACGATCGAGTCACGGTCTTTCATCGATTCTGAATCACGGATCGTCTCGAAACGTGATTTCTCCAACTTTGGGGAGAAATCTCAGCCAGGACCGTCCATGTTGAAACTCGCGCGAGCGAATTCGTTTGGCTGCGGGAATCCTTTATCTAAATTATAATCGATATTCCGAATGAGCCGTACATAATGAAATGCGAGTTTGCGCTGAACTTTTTTTCTCTTTCGCCATAAGATTAATGAAGCGTCGTGAAACGAGCGATTACCGTCTGACGACACTCCTGACAACCCTGGATTTTCCAGAGGAAAAATTGAGACCGTAATTCTTTAGGTGGCCTTGTTTTCGCCGCCGCCGTCGTCGTTGTTGTTGTTAATGTCGCTGTTGCTGTCGCTAATGCCGCTGGTACTGTTGCTTCTTATGGATGCGACATCGAACAAATTGTGGTGTCTTGTCGTGGTCAAGAGATTTTCATCGACCCTGGTGTTTCGAACAAATGCTGTAAGCGAAATCGACACGCTGCAAATAATGATCATCGCAGATCCATTATGCAAGCTGCAATGTAATAACTCATATTACAATTTTTATCCTCGTCGCTTTATCCATTGTTGAGCCAGTCCAGTGTCTACATCGATGACGAAGATCCGCCGAAGGATATCTTGATGTTGGCGACGCGACGGGTACTGCGATCGCGACGCGCGGCAACAAACCACAACATCAGCGACAGCAAGAACTACTTTGTTCGTAGAAATCGATTCGACGAAGCATCGAGCAATTCCTGCGCAATTAGAAAAAGTAAGAGGCCCAGAGCTCTTCACTCCATCTCTCCGACGAACTGTCACAGCATGAGCTCCGTTTAACGCAACGCCGCCTCGTCCACCATTGTCTATCGATGGAGTTCCAAACCGTCCTCGTGCTTTTATTAACAGAGTACGACTCAATTTACGGCCTCGAACCTTGTCCGCTTCCGCTCTCTCATCTCGCAGCCGCTGCCGAGTTCGATCGGATTCAACTCAATCTGAGAGGTCACTCCACATCCATTTGGAGGAAGTTGTCCGATTCACCCCCAGCCCCATGTCCAGGGCGGCCATGATGATCACCTCGGAAGTGTCTTCACAACGAGAGTCAGGCGGCCAACGTTGTCCTGTTTTCCTCCGTTCGGCGTCCTCGCATCCTGAGGGAAAACCGCGCACGAGGGCAACTTCGCACAGCAGCGCAGAAAGGGAGCCTGCGATGAACGAACGGAAGGACGGGCGAGCCAGCGGACGAACGAACGAACGAACGAACGAACGAAACGACGATCGGGCTGGCTGGCTGGCTGGCGGGCGGGCGTGTATGCGTGCAATAAATCCCCAGCATAAACATCCAGCCACATCTGCATCTTGTCTGGGGATGACATGACCCTTTTAGAATGAATGTCGCGCTATGGGTATCCAAAAGATTTGAATTTACGATGGGTTCTGCGGTTTGTCAAGCCTCACCAGTCCTGCACATGCGATCGCCGACGTAGCCGTCGTCGTTGTTTGCTGTATTCGTCGTTTTCGTCGACATTCGACAGCCTGCTCGTGAACACTGTCAACTTTGTCGAGAGAGAATTTCAATGTGAGCGATCGAGACACGAAATCAGAGGATCGCATTAACGACGCCACTGTGGTACTGCGATGCCTCTGCCGAAGGGTTCTCACACGCGTGAAAAGATCAGGAGCCATCTTCCGAGTTGAAGGAGTAGATGGAAGTGGAGCCAAGCACGATTTTGGCTTGAGGTGTCATCACCTCGTTCAGCTGTTGCACATTCAGTCACATGGAGAAATTTCCTATCCAACGCTGCGTGGGCTCTGTACTGGCAACGCGACCGGGGGGAGTTGGGCCAAGGACAGAGGGGAGGGGCTGCCAGGAGCAAGGAATAGGCCGTTCAAGTTGCCGGCACCGCGATGGCAAAGCGAGAGGGCGATCGCGCCTGTTCGGCTGTTGAATCGCCGGCCACATCCATAACGCTGTCACCTTATGGGGCAATATGCCCTCCTCCGTAGTCTCGCGGGACGCTACGGGGGCGGCAGCGACCACTGCTGCTGCTGCTGCTGCTGTTGCTAGTTCTGCCGCCAATGCCGGGAAAGCTGGCGGATAAATTTATTACATTAATATCACAGCATAGCCCCCGCGTGCGCTTGCTTGCTTGCTCGCTCTCTCGGCGATTGCAATACGTTTGAAAGTTATGGCCTCAGACTCGTCCTTTCGTCCGTCCGTTCGTTCGTCCGACCGACCCTCTTCGGATTCGCTCGTTCGTTCGTCCGAGTGTCGGTCGTTGCTTCGGTTGGTTGGTAATCCCCAAGTTTTGACTTTGCTTCGTTTGCAGTAAGAGTGTCTGCCCGTGGTGTTCCAAAGCTCGGTGGGAAGGTGAAGAATGTTGCCGCTGATATCCGCTGATAGGACGAGCATTGATTTGTTGAGAGGATGGTTGGCTCGCGCGACAGGAGACAGAGTTCTCGATCGAGGAAACCGATAATTAGCATTCTCTGTCGTCGTCGTCGTTGTTGT
The DNA here is from genome assembly GCA_021527715.1 of Neoseiulus cucumeris. Taxonomy (NCBI): domain Eukaryota; kingdom Metazoa; phylum Arthropoda; class Arachnida; order Mesostigmata; family Phytoseiidae; genus Neoseiulus; species Neoseiulus cucumeris. The sequence goes on from JAJSRV010000015.1 coordinate 1,711,748, forward strand.
TCCGCTGCTCAACCGAGAAGCTCCTCACCGGATTCACCTCCATGCTTTCGAGCGAGTGATGAAAAACGCGATGGGGAGGGCATGGAGATCGAGAAGGGCCAACGTTCGGAGTCGAATCCGACGCGGACTCCGCTTGTTCGTTTGCTGGCGCGATGGGTGTGAGGGTGGGTAGTGGGTTACAAGTAGGTCTGCCCGATCATTTGTTCGTTCTTGCTCCCTCGCATGCTTGCTTCATCGTTTATCGGTGAACATAGAGTGCGCGTGTGTGTGAAAGAGCACGCTCGCTCCCTCTTTCGACTTGCCATTAAGAAATGTGGCAAATTTAGCGTGAATGCCTCTCCATCGAACGCGGGGCATTTTTACGGGACGACAAGGGACCGAGCGAGCAAGCGACCCAGCAACCAACCGAGAGTTGAGTAGAAGTAGAGGAGACGCTGTCATGCCTGGTTCCTGACTGAATTACTGACTGGCGGCTTTTCTGACTGCTCCCTCGCTTCTGAAAGTGAGTGTGAACGAGAGCTGATACAGAAAACGAAGGAAGAGTGAGTGTGTGCTGCGCCTTCGCCGCCCCTGTCGCCGTCGCAGCGTGCAATGGCGGCGGCGTCGTCGGAGTGTCGCCAAACTATGCTGCGATCGCAAAGGAAGAAACCGAAAGGAAGGAAGGAAGGAAGGAAGCAGCGAAGGATAGACCGATGGATGGATGGATCGACGAATAGATGGATGCTGCCGATGCCGAGAAGGAAAAAATGTCGAAAATTGACCGACGCCGATGATCTTTTTTTGAGGAGGGCGATTAGAACGACATGTGAACTTCTCAAAGCGTCGCTGATCGAACGAAAGCAACGGCACCAACCAACCGAACAAGCGAGAAAGCGATCTGGTTGCTTGACTGGCTCGCTGGTTGACTAGCATGCCGTGGGTGGGGTAAGCGTGGTTGGTCCCTCGGCAAGAAGGAGGAATAGGGAGAAGAGGAGGGGAGGGGGGGGGGGGGGGGGGGGGGGGGGGGGGGGGGAAGGGGGGGGGGGGGGGGGGGTAGGGGCGAGGCGGCAGGGACAACGGGGAGAAAAATCTTCCGTGGCTTGTGAAAAAGAATGTGACTGAGCAAGCGGTACGAAGTCCACGACGACGGCGAGGACGGTCGCCAAAGGCTCCGCAGAGAACTCTTTTATGTCGTGAACTATCTCCTTTTAAGATTTATAGATGGCTTCTCGATGCCTCCGCCTTCCCGGAGAATGCCGCTCGTCCGTTCGTTTGGGGATAGGAAGATATCGCATGATGAATTACTCTACCAACCATCATACTACCGACCACAACCAACTAAAAAGCCAGCCAGCAACCGACGACGCAGTCACCACTCCGACTCGAATTTGTGCCAATGGACGTACGACGAGATCTTATCGTTTCCTTTTCTGCTTCTCATAACCGCCGAGAAGCGCCGCTAGTCACCGAATCGAACCCCTCGCATCCAAGTGGATTGCCGACCTCCGAAAAACCCGGGAGTAAACAGGATTTGAAATTCAGTTGTCATGCCCTGGATTACGGTACTGGCTCGGCTCGGTCCCCTCCATTCGTTCTCCCCGAGGAACGACCCTGGAGCATGCTCATTGCGTACACGACTCGCTCGGGATTCCGAGAGAGGAAGAGACAAAAGCGGCTGTCGTCGTTTGATATGAAGCTCTCGCTTTGAATCTTCATCGACACGCAAGCCTTTTGCACGCGCGGGTCGACGTGTATTCCCGCATGTCGATCTCTCTTCCAGTGGCTGGAGATTCTACTTGAAGTGAATGGCGTGACAGCGCCTGGAAACGCTGTCAACAGGGCTACCTCGGAGAATGGAGTCGTGGGTGCGGGTGGGAAGGGAGCAGAGTGGGGGACAAAGAGGCTTCTGGAATCGAGGGAAACGGACAGGCCTTTCGAATAACCGACCGAGTGGTTGAGTGGACGAAAAGCCCCGAGGGGTTGCCAGCTGGCCTGTGTGCCGAAATCAACACAAATTTAATTCACACTGCAGCCGTTCTATTCTCTAACCGCCTGCGGGTCCCAATGTCCCCTGTCTGGAGTGCCGTCGGTTGGCACACTGCTTGCTCGCTCGTACTGTCGGTATGTTACGGTCTTCCTGTCTCTCTCTCTCTCTCTCGGTCGGTCCGTCGGTTTGCTTCAGAGGGTTGACTGTTACTCCAAACGGTCGGTCGTCCGTGTTCCAAGCTTCGCGACTGACCGGCGTGTCCACAATAGATTTTCAATTGGAAGCAACGACAACCATGCAATGCACGACCCGATAAGCCTACGCTCTACTGCGTACGGTGGGGTTGAATGAAGCGAACGAACGAACGAATCGACGTGGATGAGGTTTAGGCAGAGGGGCGGAAAATGGGGAGGGGAGGGGAGATTCCAAACGCTGATCGGACGCTTAAGAAAGACATCGTGATGTTCTCTGGGATGGAATTACTTTTTCGCACATCAAACTCGCCATACGATTCCCGGCTTTGACGACGACCGTGGTTGATGGTGATGGTGGTAGCGGTAGTCGCGGCAGTAGTCGTGGTGGTAATCGCGATCTCCGTCGTCGTCGTCGTTGTCACCACCACTGCCGGCGGCACTGCTGTCGTCATCAGGGTTAGGACTACCGCGCTAAGAGGATTCAAATGTTCGAACACGGAAAGAAAATGTTGCGTGCCGGTTGCAAACGCCAGTCATTCAGAACGACAATATCGGGCAATTCATGGAAGTGGCGCAAATTTTCCGTCGAGCACCGAGAAGAGGGAACAATAACAGAAGGCGTTGACATTTCCCAAGTGAACGAAATGGTTCAAGCAGCAGGCACAGGTCCCATACAAACCCGAGCTCTGACTAACCGCGAAAGTTTCACAAGCACAATATTGACATACATACGTTGCGTACATGCCCGTATTGTATCATATGAACATTGTTATGTGACACGTCATGGATTCTACCAAACACCATCGGCGGAGGTATGCCCATCGCCCGCACATGCTGCTGCCAATCGATTCATTTCAACATTCATCTTCATAGGCTCCAATCAAATTTCCTGTCAATCCAAGCACGGGCACCGGTTAGGCGATTGCCTCGCGGACAGGAAGACTGTAATGGACACTACGTTCGAAAAAAAATGTCGCCGCTTCCAGTCCTCAGACAGGCGGGTGAGCGACGGTCTCGGTTCCCTGACATCTGCTTGCCTGAGTCTACCGGTCCGCCTGTTTGTCCGCTTCCGTGCTCCCTTCCTTCGTACCTGGCCGGCCGCCCGCCCGCCCGCCCGCCCGCTCGCCCGCCTGTCTGTCTGCCCAACTCGGCGGAAACTTCATTTTGCGGCAGAAACTCTTTTGGCTAGCGGGCAGATTGACCAGCGAGCTAGCTATCCAGCGAGCCAAGCGGTCTCTCGGTCGAAGGGACGGACAGTGCATCAAGCGAGAAAGCCTGCAGCGGGTTCTACCATTTGGGAGTCGAATACGGCATCGGCTCAGCAGTGCTAGATGCGAGCACCGCGTAATGAGGGGGTAAGCTCTCCTCAACTGTGAAGTCAAATCTCGTGGCACGAGATGTTGCCGCCAGTGTTGCTGCCGTTGCCGCCACCCTGTGGGTAATAGATTTCGTCGGCGTTGCCTCTGAGGCAGCAGAAGCGGTCAGGGAAGTGGACGAAATAAAAGAGCGAGCGACAACACAGCACGAGGAGAGTCACGGAATCGGTCGGGAGCTTCCACTCGTAGTTGAGTGGCGTTGAGCCGGAGAACCGAACTGAAGGACGGTGAACGGTGCTCTTCGACTCACCGACTGAGTGCTCGGCAGGCTGAAGGCGTTCCACTGAAAGACATCGAGCTAGACTCGCAAAAGAGTCTGCCGGAGAGAAGTTTGCAGCAGCAGCAGCAGCAGCGGCGGTAGGAGGAAGAGAATCGGGACGGTGGGAATCGTCGATCGTTTTAGCGCAATGGTCTGAAACGCCCCCACCTCGCGGCTCGGAGGAAACGCCGGGATGTTGTAGATTCGGATGAAAATAAGCTGACCGTCGGTCGCTTTGGCCGTCGCTTCCATCACCTCCTTGAGCTTCCGCTAGTACGCTCGAACCGTTCGTCTCAACATTCGTCCCCTTTTACGAAACTTCTCGTCGTCTGACTCTCTGCTGCTGCCACCGCCTCTGCGGCTGCTACAGCGCTCTAATGAGGCGCGATCGAGAGCACCCTCGATGAGTGTTCTCTCGGAGGATATACGAAAACGTCGACGACGACGACAACGACAAACCCTTAACGAGGACTAGATGTCGTCTTACTCTTCCGTTCGTTGGTTCGTTCGCGAGATGTCCGGATGAGGAACATGGCCCAAGCGAGCTAGCGGGGGCGACGGCTCGACGGCTGCGAGCGATCATGTACCTCTATCCACACTCGTTAATGGCCAACCGATGGAGCCTCCGACTGAATGAGGGAGACCGAGCGACCGAGGAGATTTCAACAAGCGCTTCAACTTTTGTCAACGTTCCTACATCCGCCAGTGCCTCAACTCGTGCTTTCACTCAATATTGAGTACAACACGACGAATTGTCTCGGAGAGGATGTCGGCAGCGGCGGCGTTGGCGGAACGTTGAAAGATGAGAGAAAATTGGGAAAAAAATTCGCCGAAGACGACCGTTTCGACTCAAAGACCCGTTTTCCTGAGACAGCGTTTTTCAGTTGAGCAGGTCGACAGTTTCCAAGTCGACTTTCTCTTTACGCAAAAACGTCTTGGACTCTCTCCCTTGCTGGGGCCTGTCTCAGCCCGATAGCTTGCTACTCGTTCGTAACGCAACGGCTAACTCTGTCGACAGCCACGGTAGCGGGGGCGGCGGCGGCGGCGACGGCTCCCGTTTTGCCTGAAGAAAGCGTACTAGTTGGTACGGCCGCTTACTGCCTCAGTGAACGGGCATGAGAGTATAGAATAGACGGCACCATTTGTTTGAATACGCCCTAGTGGCGCATTTCAGTTCCCGTTATCCCTGCCGCCATGCTTGTTCAGCATGCGAGCTGCAAACCTTCCGCGACTCCACTCGTGCCGCTTCCATGGCTCACAGAAGCCGGCCGACGGGCGAGCGAACGAACGAGTCGGAGGAAGGGAGCTTTGCGCGAGAAGCCAAACTCGACAACCATGTTTCAAAGCCGGGACATGCAGAGCTCCCAGTGTCATGCAAAATAAACGTACAGCTAATTTAACTCTGGGAAAGTGCGCAATCCGTTCCAGCCAGCTCCTCTCGTACAACTCGCGACGGTTGGAACACGTCCCACGACACATAACCAGAGATACATTCCGAACGACAGGAGATTTGACAGGGAATATCTCCTGAATCGAGAAAATTCAGCTCGGGGAGTGGACGGAGAGTAACGACACGTTCTCCTGCTCCCTTTTATCGTCAGTTGTAGTGAGTGCATATTCGGATGGCTGACTCGATGTCAGCGAGGTCGAAGTTGTCGTTGTCCACTCCTTGGCGGCACTTTTCCAGGGAAACAGGGAAGAGCTGGCCGGACAACGTTCGCTTCGAGAAGTTTTTATTTCCGTCTTCCATTTACTCGGTCTCGCAGAACGAACAGGGAAAACCTCGGATTCATCTCGCAGCAACTTCAAGGTTCGAGGGATCTCACGACGATGTGGAGCGCTCCGGCCGACGATGGTTCCCTTGTGTCTCTTCGTTTCGTTCGAGACGAACGAAGGAAAAAAATGGAGAACGAACGAGATTCCCCTTCGTCAGTCCTGCGATCGGTTGCAACAGAGCTGCGCGAGTTTCTCGGAGTCTGCTCAAGTTTGTTGAGTCGAGTTTGACCTGGATGGAAGGAACGGAGGATTGGAGGCTGACAAACATAAGGCCGACGAAAGCCGTTCTGCCTCCCTGTTCTCGAACGTTTGAAGTAAGTGCGTTTCGGAGAGTGGAACTCGCGACTGTGGCCCTAGCGAGAGAAAAAGTGAGTGCGCAGCGACATTGCCTCAGGAATGACCCTTTTTATCTCAGCCAGTCGCCTGGTCAGTCTTCAAAGGAAAGTAGAATCTAGACGATGTCATGCGTTGCTTCCTGCTCCTCCTCCTCCTCATCCTGTATTTCCCTCGATGACTCGCTTGTTGGATGGTCTACAGCCGTCGAGTTTTCCCTGGAATGAACCCTCAGGAACTCGACTTCAGACGAGGATCCCCTGCTCAAGCCGCGGGTAATACGCTCAGCGGACGGGGTTGGGAGTAGTTGCAGCTCCTCACGAAAGGAATTTCGAATAGGATTGCTTTCAACGAGGGGGAGGGGGAGGCTTTGAAGGTCTGTGCGCGACGAATTATCCGGCGCTACTGCTGTGTACTGGAGGCTGGTAAGAAATGAAGACAGCTCTTCCGTTTTCCCTCGAGTGTTTGAGGATCAGCTGCCGGTTCCGAAACGGAGCCGGGGACCCCCGCGCAGAAGAGAAGAACGGAGTATGGAGACGGAAAGAGAAAGGCAAAAATGAAGTAAACGAAGAGAAATCCAATGGGGGAAAACCTCGGAGCACCAAAGTGCGACGGAAAGCGAGAGAGGGAGGGCGGAACAGCGAATGAATGAACTCTTCCAGAGACCTTCAATTTGCCCGGATTTCTCCGAGATCGGATCACTGTGGCGGTTTCTTCCTGTACTGACTCCGAACGCTGAAGCCAATGTAAGGCTCACTCGTCCGGGTCCCTGCTCGTTGATTCACGGTACCTCTCGCACGCTTGCGCTCATCAATGATTCATTCCGCCGCGGTTGGCGAAGTCTGCTTATTAGCAGCTTTAGCTCCATGTTCACGGCGGCAACAAATGGGAGAGCAAAGTAAAAGGAAGTTGCAAAATCACCGGCTCTGTCGGCAGTCCCAGACGCGCGCACTTAATCAAAACCTTGAGGGGTTTGCTGTCGACAGAACGGCGCACCCTACCGCCAACGCAAACCTTGAAGTCTCTCTTTCGAAGTTGCCCTTGTTTCGAGTTCTTCTTTGGTGGCGGCGACAGTGATGATAGCCATAATGGTGGTGGTAGTGGTAATGGTAGTCGTCTTCGTCTTTACCACCGCCGTGGTCTTCGCAGTTGTTGTTGTCATCGTCGTCGCTTTCGACGACGTTGACTCGTGGTTTTATTTATTATCGGTACTCGCTTGTTCACTCACTCACTCACTACTGAAGCGGCGCGGCGGCCGCGACGGCGGTCGGTTTGTCGGCGCCTTGCTGTCGAAATATAGACATTATACATACGAAGCAAGGAAGCAACCGACATTCTGTGTATGATGCTATTACGCTGCTCCGCCTCCGATAAATCAGGCTACGTCGGCAGCCGCAACCGCCACCAAAGCCAGTCGGGCAGTCCGTCAGTCTTTACGACGAGTACTTGAAGCACTCAAAAAGATGCACGTAGAGACCACATCGTCAGTCTCAGTTGCGGAAAACCAATCGAGCACTCAGAACGACTGCGTCGTCGCCGTCGTCAGTGATATATGTATGTTAGTATGTATGTGTAAGACGCAAATGTTTTCAAACACCAAACAGACAGGTAGGCGGTTGGGGGGCGGCATCGGTTGCATTTCTGGCGCAAGGTCTCCGAGACGATGCGCGACTATTTCGTCTTGATTGAAGCACATTCATCTCTTCTGTGAATTACGAGGAAAGTTAAAATGAATGTGAGGGCCTCTTCGTTTGAAAATCGCTCTCTCGTTCGCTAGCCGGCCGACCGGCCGGCCGTCGTCGTTTGCTGAGAGTGACTTATGGTCATCTACCGGACACCACGTAGGCGCAGCTGACGTAAGAGTAGAACAAAGGGAGTCGGAAGGGGGAGGGAGCAGAGAACAATAAAGGAGAGCGATGTTTTTCCCAAAACATCATCGTCGTTCAAATTAGCGTCTAAGAGCGTTGAGCTCGTCTTATCCCGAGAAATGGGACGCGGTCGAGTCGTGAAGCCCGCGAAGTGCACGCTTCTAAATCTACTCGTTCTCGATGAAACAGCGGCCTCCGATGTTGAATCTGACAGGCGCTTGTTGTCGATTCACTGAATGCTCGTTGATAACTTATCTGACTGACTGAGTGAGTTCGGCTGAAAGATTCCGCTCGTTTGATCACTTAGTTGAGGACGATAGATGGCCAGAGCCGATAGATGCTCATGAGATGAGCAAATATGAAATATGTCTCTGACCCGTGCCTGAATGCTGGAGGTCGAAAGCAGCTCACCCAGATACCTGACTGAACGACTGCTTGCCTTCTCGCTTGATTGCTCATCTGAAATCAGTGATGACTGCTCATACGATATGTCAACGATGACAACAGCAGGGGCGGCGGCGACAGCATCGGTTGCGGCAGCAGTTGTTCTTGCGGTTGCGGTAGCAATGATTTGTCGCTTCATTGGGAAATGCTTCGAACGAACATCGAGATACTGCAAAATACAGATTCGAGTTTTTTCTTTTCAAGCGGCTCTGAATCGAAGGGGTCGGCGGCTGCCTGATCGCAGTCTCGGCTAACGCAGTGACGGTTATGATTGACAGAGTGACTGACTGACTGACGGACGGACTGACAGACAGACAGAGGAACGAACGAACGAAAGCACGGACTGATTGAAAGCCTATCCTTGAAACGGACCGAAACACCTACCAACCGGGAGATATGAACGGGAGGAAGTTTGCTGCGAATATGTCGACAAAGAGTGAAACATGGCTCACTGCTGCTGTTCTAAAATGACGAAACGGGATCCTATCTCGCTCGGCTCTGGCATCATGATGCCGACGAAGACAACCACCACCTTTACGGAGACGACGGGTTTGATGAAGATCAAGACGATAGTAATAATAATAGCAGGACATCGTCGATGAGCGTGCGTTCAGAAAATGATTGATTAGTGAACTGGAAGCGGCCAGAGGGATGAATGAGAGTCCCCGCCGCCGCCACCGCCGTCTCATAGATGAATTGATGGACTTGAGGATAGATGGAAGAGTTCAAAAATGGATACCGTGTTCGCTCGCTCACTGGCTTTCTCGACCGAGCGAGCGAAGCAACCAACGAACGTTCGTTGTTCGCGCGCTTCAGCGATTCTGTTAGCAGCAGCAGCAGCAGTTGTGGTAAAGCCGAAAGTCTCAATGTGGTTCTGGAGGTGAAAGCCTGGAAGCAAGCGCAACATCAACAGCGCGACCTCTAAGGGAAGAGAAGGCGTCATCAAAGATTCACCGTGTGTTGCTTGGTTTCGCCTTTCGCTCTGGAATCGCTGCGGCAGTTTCAGGAGCGCTTGGACGAGAGAAGCTTTTTTCCCTCTTCCAACCGGTCGGTTGAACGAACGAACGACAGACAGACAGAACTAAAGAACTAAGCAAGCAAAGAGGCAACCGCGAGCAGCAGCACCAGGTTCGGGCGATCGAAGAGAGAAAAGTAGGAAACTCAACTGAGCCCAAAATGTTTTAGGAAACTATGACAGCGAGCTGCCGCGCCGTCTGAATCTGTGACTTTCCAGAGCGAGCGGGAGACAACGCGTTCTTATGTTAAACCCTGTTCGGTTCTTTGGTTGCTAGGCTGCGACTGCTGTTGCCTGCCTGCCTGCCTGCCTGGTTTTTATTTATTTCGATTGTCAAAGTGTTTTTTTTCTGCTGCTTCAGCTACTACGGCCATGACGACTACCAACGCCACCGCCACGACTACTGTTGTGGGATGGCTATGGTGAGTGGTGCTGTTCCAACCGCCCCCGCAGCAGCTACAGAGAGCAATGCTATTAGAAAGCAAGCCGTGTGGAAACTGCCAAAGCCGGCTCGGCCATCTATCCATCCATCCATCCATCCATCGGTCCGTCCGTCCGGCCGTCTGTCAAGAGGTCGCTCTGTCCACTTGTCTATCCGTCCATTCTCGAAACCCTTGCAACCGTCCCCGTCGATACAACCATGAGGTCTTTCCAGCGACCCGTCGATCCTGCGGATGCTGTCGATGCCCTCATAGTTGTTGCCTCCTGCCGCCCCCTCCCTCGAGATCCCCACAAGTTCTTCGCTGCCATTGCCAAGTCAGTGAACCGAGGACACACGGGAGCGTTGCACGAGCGGGAGCAAAAGTATAGTGAGCTCGCCGTAAATCTGCTCCTTCGCTGTGACCCTCCCACGACCCCGACTCTTGGGTCCTTAACGTTAGCCTGCCCGCCTGGATTGCTGTTCCTTTTTCGCTCCGACTGAAGCGGGAGCGGTAAGGCGACAGCGACGGCATAAAAGCGCTCGAGAGTTTTTAATGTGCGTCATTCATTAAGGCATTGTTTTGCTAATTGTAGTAACGAGAGTTACTGTTGCTCGCTCACTCCCGTCCTCCATCCCGCCTGCCTTCGAGGCGCCCCCCCCCCCCCCCCCACTCCCCTCTGGTGTCGCTCCCGTCGCCGGTCTCTGAGCCCCTGTCGAAGGATAATTTGCGCGGCGCTAATTTCAACAAACGACAACAATTCCGGAAACTTTCTTCTCCCCCGTCCCCTCATCTTCGTTTCCTCCTCGTTGGCTTCTGAAAATGGAGCCTTGATTCTCGTGAGTTTGACCTCGGGGGTTTCGGTCGATGTCCTGCGCGTTTGTTTACTCGCACTCTGGCCGTGTGTACCGTGCTTGGAGCTCTAATCCGTCTTGGTCGTACGCCATCTTCGGTCGACGTACAGTATTGCCAGCCGAAATGAATCGAAATGAAAAAGAAGAGCGAACGGGAAACGGCCGACGTCAACGCTCGAAAAACGAAATATGGTTTTTGTAATGACGATAATAGAGACAAGAACAAATTGACGAGCCCCCACTCGCTCCAAAAGCTCCACTGTCTGCCTGCTGGCAGTGTCTTCAAAAGGTTTGCATTACGCTCCTCAACTCATTAACAATTGTCGCGGCGACGGCGGCAACAGAAAACGACGAAAAATGAAGAGAGAAATTTAGCAGCAGCGCCATGATTTGTCATTTCATCCGTTCGCGCACAGCGTGAGCAGATGTCACGGATCGCCACGCAGGTGAGACGCTCACAATGTCTCCCTCGAGTTTCAGTGCCGCATCAAACATTTGGTTACGAATCGTTTCTGGGCGTGCATCAACCTGAAACCTGACCCCGAAACCCGACTTGGACAGAGAATATCAATGATGTCGAATTCTGATGAACTCGACGACGTGACGGAATTCCAACGCGAAGGAAATCTGACATGTCGAGGAATATTGTGGTTGTACACTATTCTCGGAGAGACGCGGAGCTTGGAGTTTTCGAGAGGCTGAGGGAGTTTACGTGGAAGCACTTAGGGTACGCACGCGTGGAGGGAGAGCTTTCCGAGAAGCACGGTGCACCGAGGGCTTACAATGCGTCAAATGCGCGTGTAATGCTCTCCCTGCTACACCACCCACGGCATCTTACCTTGAACGCAGGGAGATAACCGTGTCGGGAAAAATTTGGCTCGGCATCCTCTTAGAGGAAGTTCGCGGAGTTGGAAACTCCCTCAAGATAGGGAATCGTCCTTCCGTGGAGACTCTAGAATGCGCTCGAAGGTACGGTGTGAGGTGGAAATCTCGATATCGCCAACGTTTCTTGTTCATGCTTGATTACTCAAGACGTCAACTCTCGTTGATGTTGAGGAAATCTAGCTGACCATCATCAAATTTTTGCTCTCTCATTCATTTCGGTCTGTACTTTTTCCCGAGTAGGTTGTGTTATTTTTGCGGTGGCGGATAAAAACAACGACAGGATGACTGACGCACCGACGAACATAGAGACCAACTGAATGACGGAGGGACGGACGGACGGACGGACGGACCGACCGACCGACCGACGGCTGGCATGATTGACTGACTGATTGCTCTCGGTCATGTATTTTCGAGCGAGGCGGAATGATAGAAAACAGGGAAGAGACACTCTTAGAAAAGCTAATTCATTTTTGATCATCCCGTCTGCTCGGTCGCGTGCAAAAAACGCGGATCGCGAAACCCGATGAGAGCCGCACACGTAGGAAGCCTGAGAACTCGACGAGCGAGCGGAAGGTTTCACTCGGAATTCTCTCCTCGCATCTCCCATCGAAAACCCGAACAGACAATCGGAGGGAGAGGTTACGGCGAGCAGTTTGCACCGGTATTCCGTACAGCTCGAGGTTCAATCGAAGCTGACCGAACATCTCAGGAGTCCATAACGGTCGTGTGTGATCGGAGTCAACAGCGAGCTTTGCTTTCCACTGTTTCGCTTATCTCCTCTACAGGCTCCTGTTCGCTCGCCCTCCTCCTCGTGCTACAGGCAATCCCTGTTTTTCTCCCCGATGGAAGAGGAGATGATTATGATTTATGAATTTGTATCGCGTCCTGCCCTCCGCCGGTCTCATCATGTTGCCGTTGGGCTTTCGTCGACTTGCGTTCATTTTTTGCTTCGTACATTCTTCATCCATCTCAGCACTCTCATGCGTGCTGCCGCACTGTCCTTCTTCTCCGTTCCGTCGGTGGAGCACGCTACATCTGAATTTATTAGCAACTCACCGAATAGGAGGAGCAGGATCTCTGGTCCGCTGACCGAGTCTCCGACGGACTCGTCAGCAAACGCAGATCCGGAATTGTCGTCGCGATCTTGTTCTTGCTCGAGAGACTGGAGTTGATTTGAGTGAGGTTCGCTCGAAGAAGGTCCTCGAACACTTCAGAATCGCCGGAAGAACCTTATTCGGAATAGAAAACGCAAAGAACGGAGCTTGTGATCTACTATTCGCATTTTGATTTTGTCGTATGCCTAAAATGTCCTTTCGTTCTTCCAGGTGAGTTATGAAATCAACATCACGTGTGAATCCAGCGCCCGCCCCTTGAGTGCTCTTCTCAGGCAGGAGAAAGAGTGAGCCGTTGCATTAGAAGAAAACGTCCTTCGAGCTCTGTTTTGCTGTTTTTCTTTCTTTCGAAATCGACGCTGCACTAAAAATATTACCAAACCAAGCTCGTGGAACGAGTTCTCGAATCAGGCGTTCAATGAATTTATGCTGACGGTTTTACGAGTTTTCATGGCGGTTATAACGGGCAGATTTGTCGTGATGACTGGCAAGGCTCGCGGTGTTGCCAGCTAAGGTTGAATTTTTATGTGAGATGGAACCTGCGGATCGCTGCGTGGATGCCGATTGAGTGTTTGCTACCAAATGTTCGACTGACAGGCTGAATGTCGAACGAACGAGCAGGCGTCTAGCTAGCAGGCTCACTGGAGGGCGGTCGCGCGGTATCGTTCCCTTCAGCTCGGACTGTGACACCTGGTTGCTGATCGTAAAGAACGTTATTTGGCGCCCTTTGCTTTTATTGAGCTATTAAAAGTCTACGGACAAGCAGCAGTTTCTATATGAAGACCTGATCCGACTGCTTGGCTTGCCGACTGCCTGCCAGCCTGCTTCACCAACTGACTGTCTGACTGGCTGACGCGAGCATCTCTGGGGATTCCGACGTAGACCTCATCCGTCCGCCCGATTCCCGTTCGGTTCAGACTTCGAGCACCGAACCTGCCGAGGAAAACCGAAGCATCAGGGAAATTTCCTCGCGACGACCGCTGTAGTCGGTCCCAGACAAAGTTGTTTCCTCTGGAGGCTTGAGCCCCGACTACGCCCACCCCAAACAAAAAAAAAATCATGACCGGCCAAGGGAATCGATGATGATCTTTACGATAGCCATGCCTGTTTGCTTTCTTGGCCGGCTTGCGCCTTTGCTGCAGCCGTGCGACGACAGGATTAAAGTTTACGAGGCAAATTCGTCGAATAATGGCGTCATGGCATCATGGAGCAGCGGTGACTCGGTCTCGATCTCAAATCTCCTATTTCTTCCCTCTTCGAGAGAAAGAGTCTTCCACTATCAAAGTAATGCGACGAGAAAAGCGCCACGGTCGTCTCCTTTTCGGGGACGACTCCATCTCATCGTCGTCGTCGTCGTTTTCATTGTCGTTGTCGCCATCGTTGCCGTGTCCGGTTATCGTCGTTTTCTAGATAACCCAAAATGTGTAACAACTGCCGAGCTGATTAGGTGTACTACTTGCCCTTTGATGTGTTCAGGCGCTACAGCGCTCTCTTCATCCAGGCCGCATCCTTAACAGGCCGAGTATTCCCGTAGCTGGAAAGATCTCTGACCCTGCCGGGCTGAACCCACCGGACAACGAGGTGGTAAGTTACCTTGTCCGTCAGTTTGTCAGAGAATGGACGCAGAGGAAGCGCACTCTGTGTTCAGCAATGGCGACAACAAGAAAGGAGCCAGAGGCGCACATCTCATACACTGTTAGTGTATTCGGTGAGAGAGAAAGAAAGAGAGAGAGACAGACAGGGCAAAGGTTTCGGAACGGTCAGTTCCGCCGAGCAGTCGTTCGAGATAAGGAGAAGCTTCCTGTCGTCCGTTTTCTCCTGAGAAGGACTGCTGTCTACAACAAGACGGACAGGCTTTAGCCGCTCAGCTCGCCAACCGGCCAGTCAGCGAATCTTTCGGTGTGTCCGTCGGTCACTCAGGTAGCGATGTACAGAGTAAACCAACCAACCGACCGACCGACCAAGGAGCTACTCCGCTAATCAGCTACCTACCTCGCTCGCTCAGAGCCTTCGTCCGTGATCCCGTCGGCGAGTTTGTTGGTCAAGCCGGCGGAGGCAAGTCCATAAGTCAATCTGTTGGTCAGTCGTTCATTTGTTCGAGAAACTCGAGACGCGCAAGCTCGCGCAAAACCAAGTCTTCCGGACGATTGGAGGGACGAACGGACGACCGATTGGACAAACGGACGGACGCATAGCAAATTCTAACTGAAGAAGAATTTGCATAGTCTTCCCTTGTTTAGTCTGAGTGTGCGTGCTTTTCCCTTCGGCAAAGGCGAGGGCAAATAACAAGTCGGCAGAGCAGGCACTGAGTTAGCCGTTCGAGTCTCCGGCCTGCTCCGAAGAATCACATCATATTTCAGCCATCACGTGCCCTTGCCGCTCCCGCCGAGACTGAGAGTTTTCTGCCGCATCCCTGAATCAACAGTCAGCTGCTAAAAGTAAAGCTTGCGTGCTAGTCGTCCGTGCGCCCGACGGACCGACTTACCAACCGGCGAGCTAGTACACCGCCGCCGCTAGTCACCGGAAGAGCTAATCGTGGAACGTGCCCGTGCATGCCCGATCAGATCTGAGGGAAAAAACTTCGTTTGGGTTTTATACTCATCCCCCCCCCCGTTCTCTCCCTCTCTCGTCGTGGTCGCTTCCTTTCGGTCTTTAACAACAACTGTCTGAATGAGCTCCCGAGTCTGAACCGGAAAACTCTTCCTCTCTGAGGTCTGTTCCGCGAGCGAAACGCTTGGAATTTCTGAAGTGGGACCCTCCCTGCCAGAAATGTCAAGTATCCAGTGCTTATCCTGTTCCAGAGCTGTTGTGGTACAGAATGCGCTTCCTTAGAGCGGACCCTCGCCCCCCCCCCCTCCCCCGGGTGTTTCATGTAGTAAAAGCAGAGTATGTAGCCTGGGTGTGCGATGGCAGAATCGGATGAAGGGGGAGGTGGTTTGGGGGTTTCGAGAGTGCGGCTATTTTCCCTGAAAGAAAGAAAGGAAGGGAAGGAGCAAGAAAGGAAAAGATTTCTCTGCTGGGTTCTTTTGTTCTTTTATTACACCCCTCCTTAGTTCTTGTGGCGCTGGTGCCGCCGTTGGCGCCGTCGTCGTCTTCCTGGTCAGAGTTTCTCTTCAGCCTAATGAATGGTGGACGCTTTGCTTTATGGCACCGGGCACTAAATGTGTATTCCAAACTAGGAAACAGAGCTTTTCAGCCGGGCATATCTTTCCCAGCTTGCTTCATTGACTCTCCAGCTATACGCTGTACCAGTTGAGCTGACTGATCGACTCGAGTCGTGTTGGCGTCGTGTATTGGGCCTATTCTCTCGTGGAAGAGACGATAATCGTTCGCTCCTGTCCGTCATCTTTGGCGGTCCGAGTCGATCCCGTCGAATCTTCCGAACTCCAACTCCTTCAGCGTCGTTTCTACCCCTGCCCCATATCTCTGTTCTCCTCAAACTTCAGTGAAGTGAGCAGAGACTTGGCAGCAGCAACGACGACTCAGGAGCCACTTTTGTCCAAGGTGTCAGGAAGAAAGGCCAAAGGGCGACCAAGCGAACGGTGCCGAGAGACGAAGGATTTCCAAATCAAATTTCGGTTTGGGCCACTTGGGGGTTGAGACAGAGGAAAAAATGAAGGAGAAGTCTTGGATGGATTTTGAGCCGGCTTCTCGCTCGAGGAGGCGGGTCGACGGGCTAGCTGCGAGAAAATACCGAATGGGACACCGAAGACGACGCGACAAAATAGAGCTCTCAAAGAGAACTTCGAGGGAAACAGAAACAGAGCGAACGACGGGCACGAGCGGGCTCCGTCGTTCGAGCTCGGGAAACGTCGATTCAAGGAGTTCCTCCCAGAATTCAGAACCGGACGTTTGTTGTTGCCAATGGCTCAAACTTTGTCTATGTTTTCTTTTCCCTCATTACCGCGAACAACTCGAAGGAATCGCGACTGTGGGATTCGCGAACTTTGTTAGGAAGTTCTCCGAACTTTTCGAATTCGAATGAGATCTCATCTCATCGCTTTGTTCGAGGATTCCAAGCTCCTCCAGCACTGCAAAATATTACTCGGAGTCCATTACTGCAAGATCGGCCTAAGGGATACGTTCCCAATGTTGAGGATTCACATCTCCTGAGGCAACTCAGCCATATAAACAGTCTTCAGGCTTGCAGCCAAGACGTCAGACAAGGAGCCTGGTTAGCTTAGACCCTGAGAGCCGGCGGTTTCGTTTATTTGTTTATTGGCTGACTCGAAATGACAAAAGTTTCCTTATCCCGAAGACTGATCGAGTCGGCGAAGAAGTGGGGGGCCAAGTAGCTGCTAGGTACGGAAATGGCTACTTGTGGAACTCATCTGACGCTATCCAGCAGCGTCTTAACATCGCTTTCTCGTCTCCCTCGCGCTATTCGAGCGGACAGACGGACCGACGGACGGTGAACTTGGGAAAACGAGGGAAAACCAGTCCCTGAGCTTGCTTGGCTGACCGACCGACCGTGCGTCCGTTCGGCCGAGCCTTCGCCCCAAAAGCGATGTTTTCCGCTCATCCTTCGCTTCCATTTATCGAATTACGAACTAACTATGGCACGGATCTTCGTTTCCCTTCTCCATTTCCGTACCCCTGGCTCGCCCGCTCTGCGTGCCGCCATAGCAGGAGCAGCAGCCGCCGTCTCTTCGCTTGCTTGCCTGTCTGGTGGCCTTATTGGATCTTATTGGATACCTGACTGAAGTCGACTCCAAACAAACGAAAGTAGAAATCACGGCAGCCAAATAACTGTCGCTGGAAGAAGAGGATAAAGGATGGGGCTCCTGCTTTGTCATCCTTCGTTTTGTTCGCTCGTTACCTGGGAGAACGCATTGTCCTCACAGGCTCAGCGTACTCTTTGTGAATGTTTTCTCATTTTTGAGCTTCATAAGGAACGAAAACTTGCACCGTCAGCGTCAGGAGGAAGAATCTCAAACTCTTCGGGTTCCGACCGAGTACAGGGCCGAGAACATCACTTCGAGAAAATAAAGGGGCATCACCCCATTTGTTTGCGCTCGGCTTGCACTTATTTTGTCGGCTCCATGCCATTGGGGGTCGAAGAACCGAATTTCAAAAGAATCGTCGAGTCCACCAGCACGTCGAGCTATTTCGTTTGTTCGTCCATGCACTCGTGTTCCCACCACCTCTTGCACTGAGCCAACACTCTGCCGGGAAGACCGCGAAACAAATTGTTCACACAAACACACTGACCGAGTAGTGGTTTTGTGGCAAATAAGAACAAAGAGAAAACAAGCAAAAAGAATTGCAGATGAGAGGGGTGGGCAAAGATCTGCCCACCCCGACACAGCAGTCGCCACCACCGCCCTCTCGTTTTGTCATTTGTTCTTGTAACGCGTTGTGGTCAGACCACTGGAAAAAGGCTCCGAAGAATAGGATAGAGCCAAGAAGAGAGAATAAAACCACACCACCACCGCCACCGCCACTACTACTACCACTTACGCAGCCATGAGAGGCGGTGGTGGTGGATTCAACCGTTGTCACTGCCACCACCATCGGCAAGAGTGCCTCGAGCCTCACCTCTTCCATCGCTGCCCACTCCACCGTTGGTTGCCACCAGCTCCACCAAAGCCACCCGTGTTACCTCGAGCACCTCCAGCAAGGAACCCTAGAGAAAGTGGTAAGGCGGGCTTTTGTTGGCACAAGGATCTCCAAGGAGTGCCGGAACCGTATTGAATAATACGCCGTATGACTCGTCGCCAAACGCCAATTGGACGCTTCCCTTGGGCGACAAGTCTGCTTTGGGGAATTCTGCCTACCAAGCCTCGGCATTCAGGTCCATCGTCTCCGTCGTAGAGCCCCGGTGTTTGAGATGCAGTACCTGCGTCCATTCCACATTCTTATGGAATTCTTATGCTGAGCGTTAATGGAGACTTTATACTTGTCAACTGGTTGCCAATCCCTGACTCAGTCTTCGTCCTGCTCTTGATCCTCACTCGCCGTTTCCGAAACTAAGCGAGTCCTAGATACTCATAGTCCGTAACCATCCAAGATGGCATCGCGCACACGGTCTCGCTCTCCGGTGTAAATTAAACGTCATCTTAAATCGTCGGTAGGTGTGGGATCCCATCCACGAAGGAGGAGGGGCTCGACCGGGACCTGGAGAAAGGGGGCCGGCAGAGATACCGGTCTTCAGAGCTCATCTCGTGCCGCCTTGGACCCGCTCTGGCCCACCCTGGCCCTCCTGTCGAAATCACCATCCCTTCCACTGCCGTCGGAGGTGCTGCTGTTGCGGAACTGGTCCTCCTCAGGTCTCCACAGGGAAGCCAGGCAGAAAAAGGGGTGACAGGGGCGTGAGAAGGGACGAGCGCGAAGGTCTGATAACTTTTCAGTCCGCCCATTGCCGGGCACGCTCACCCTGACAAGCCTTAGTGGGGGCAGCGGCAGCGGACCAGGAAATAGCAGAATTTATCTAGAGGGGCATAGCTAGCTCGCTCGCGCGGTTTATTAGTCTTATCAGAAACGACGAATATTTAGCTTAACCGAAGCCCGCTGGTATCTTTCCTCCCCCTCCCCCCTGAACTTCTCTCCTATTCGTTCCCCTCTGCACTTTCTCTTCGCGTAGTAAGCACGCTCGCTCGCTGGCTGGCTGGCGGCTCGTTTCTCCTGTTCATCTCTTTTCCCGTCAAGGTTATTCAAATTGTGCTCGGGCTAACCTATCCGAGCGAAGCAGTCGCCCTCCAACGCCTGAAGTGCTGAACAACTTCAGCTTGCCGCCACCAACGCTCGTTTCCCTGACTCACTCCCATCCGTAAGAAGTGTTCACAAACATTTCCGTCACTGTTTGCAAACGCCGCGCTATTCGTCGTGACATCCTGCAGTCCGAAGCTCCTTTTAAGGCAAGGCGCGCGTCTGAATCTCCTCTCATTGAGTCCTCTGCGTAGCGTTGGAATAGCAACTGGAGCCACAGGGCTACCGAAAGACCTCCTTAGGCCGTGGCCAAAGCCTCTACCGAGCATCACTTGAAATCTTCGCGCCTCTCGACTCCGCGCCAAATTTACTTGTGTGCTAATCTGAAGCTTGCCAAGTGGCCCGGGGCCTGCCCAGTGGTCAGACCCCACGACGGCAGTCTAGAAGCGGGGGAAAAGGGGAATCGGGGGAAGTATGAAGCCAATTTCCGCAGGACGACGCTATTTCTCTCTCTCGTTTGGGAGGATAGCGAAGGAAGGCCGAGGGAAACAGCACAATTTAAGCCCAAAACCAAACAAGATTTGAATATAAAGCTTAGGAAGACTCTCAAAAAGGCTTTTTCGCCGCTCCGCTTTTAAAAGACCTAAGTAGTCAGCTTCCGACGTTCGGTTCTGAAGAGCTCGCCCCGATTGAGGCAAAAATTGAGTTCGCCTATTTATAAAAACCATATGGAAAGAGCGACTTCGAGAAAAAATATTTGCGCAGTTTTGGAAACTACATCGAGAGAGCAGCATCGTGGTGGGAAATCAAAGCGACGGACGAATGAACGGAGCTCATCGAAACGGCGAGTCCACGGTGCAACCGGTGGACAGCGGGTATCTGACTTTTTGCGTTCGAAACGAGAACGGCTCCGCGGAACTTTGACTCGAGGATTCACAGGAGACCGCTTTCTTTCTCGTTTTACGTTTCCGCGATATCATCCTCTTCCTCCTTCTCCTCTGGGGCGCTGTCCCGCTCCGTTTTTGCTCTCGGATTGTGCGTATTCACCGAAGACAAAAAATAACGAACCAGCGAACTAAACACAGCCGCTTGAGTCGTGCTATTGCTCGCAGTTGGTCGCGGTGGCTGAAGTCTCTGAGCGGCTCAGCCAGCCGAGGTCTTAAGGCAGCCGCAGCTACAGCGACGACGACAACGAGCCCAGAAACCGACAAACCGGAAAGGCAGCGGGGCGGTTCGAAAGCATTTTCGTTATCCCCGCTCGTGAAACGAGAGAACTTCAAGCAGGAAAATATTCCCAAACCCGCGCTTCTTGCCACTGCTCGTTATCCTGCTCCAGGATGAGGAGATGGTAACCAGGATTGCCAGTTACCCAGCGAATAAGCATGGATGGTGGGCCGGCGAGCACGACTGAACGCACGCACGCTCGTACGCGATTGCACGCGAGCAGGCCTCAAGTCGTTCTCTTCAAGAGGAAAGATGGGCAAACTGAAAGAAAGCGTCCGCTTAGAGCACAAAATTAAAATTTAATGCCTGCCTAGCTGGCTGGTCCGACGCTTGACTGGGGGCGGCCGCCTCCCTGTCGACTGGTTGGTCCCGTCTCGAAAGGAGCTACAAGGGGGAGTCTAAGTCAGGAGGGGTGAAGGGGGAAGGGTAGGGGTTAAGAAGAAAACAGGGAAAACTAAGGGACCACGACGACGACGACGACGACTACACGAGAGGCAAAGAGATCCGAAGGACGGCATGGTACGTCGACGACAACGACAAATGAAGTGGGGGCCACAAAGAAGAGAAAAAGAAGGGAGGAACGGGGAGGGGGACGAGGAGGGAAACAAAGACGAGGGAACAGGACCGCTGGAAAGAGGGGTAAAGCGGTAGCGGCGGCAGCGGTGCGAGGCAAGCTAAGCCTCTTAGCCTTTGTCTTGCCACAAAGCGGCGTCCACATCTCGGCCCGTCATGACTGGCTCTGTTCTCTTTTATCCTCCTCCCTGCCCCCTTCCGGATCCCCTTCGGTTCTCCCTCCACGTTTCCTCTTCAGATACCCTTTCCTGATCCCCTCTTCCTTTCCCAGCTGAACGCTGTGTGGCGTTGGACTAAGAGGGCAAGACGGAGGGAGGAGGAGGAGGAGGGGGTGGAGGATGGGTGTACATATATGCGGCTCCGTCGTCTCCTCCCTGTTTCGTTCGTTCGAAAGGACTCAGGAGAGTGGAGTGGCAATCCTGGGAGCAGCATCTCTTTTGTTTATCCTCCTATGCTTCGGTCGGTCCTTTTCGGGTCTTGCACGAGTATCCACCAGCAGGCGGCAGGCCGGCCGCCCGCCCGCCCGACGGGCGAGGGGGATGGAAGCCCCCGCAAATACCCTGCTGCTTCCCAACGCCTCCTCCAACACACAACGAATATCCTCTCCCCTTCGTACAAATGCAAGCTGGCTAACTATCTGTGTGCCACTCTCTATTCCACGGCGCAGCGTACATCAGTAATATTAATATCGGCGAATAGAAAACCGAAGTCGGACCGACGAACGAGGAGGCAGCCATCGCGTCTTCCAGCGACAAGTATTTGCGACGATTCTACGCCGTCTAAAGTCTTTTGATCTTGACGTACCGCAGTTCAACAACTCCACGTCAATGTCGTAAAACTTCACTGCTCGATCTCTTAGAGCGAGCCATGGTTTCTGTTCTTTTCGGGTAATTTGAGGAAGATGTCTAATAAGCCGTCCTGCGTCCCTATTGAGCGCAATTTGAAGCTTCCATTTGCGATACTATTTATCAATGCCGATGAGGTGAAAGTATTCGAGGAACTCCCGATCTCTGCTCTGGGTCCAGTGGGAGGGTGCAGAGAGCGTTCATCCTTTGGGAGCCAATGGCCCGGGGCTGTTTACCCCAAACCTGCTTGTCATTCGCTGTCGTCGCCGTGGTGGTGCTTGCTGTTGTTGTTGTTGCTACCGCCTCCGTCATCGTTGTTCTTCTCAGTGGGGCTCTTCGTTCGGGTCATCATTCCCAAAATCGATGCTCTTGACTGAAAACCTGCTGCCAAAGCTCGTTGCAGCCATCGTCTGACGGAATTTTCTTGATGTGGCTTGGCTAGCTGACTTCCACGGAATCAATCGGGAAATTCTGCAATATTGTTCCAACATCTGAGAGAATTCGTTTTGCTTCGATTCTCAGAATCTCTAGAGAAACAGAGTCCCCGATGAGTTCGATGATTGGAGAGTCCACTTTCGCATTGAGAGTCGTCGAAGGTGGACCTCTTCGAGGATGCAGTTTTCTCCATGCTTCAGAAAGCCTCTCTTTGTTCGACGGTGAACGAGCATATCTCGCGCATATTTCTCCGCAGTTTTGAAGCTTCGCCAAGTCGACTGGGTGCTAGGTTTCTGAGGCAAAGCTTCCGAAAACAAGTTTGTTAGAGGGTGTGTAAATAGAGCGCGGTTTTCCAGAGATGTCAGTTTACATTTCTTCAAGCTTGGAATAATTCCATGAAAAGTGCTCTGGCACACTGTCGTTCGTCACTCACTGTAGGTGGCGAACGCATTAAGCGCAACCGCCTGGGCTTCTTGCGTCTGGATAACCTCAATGACAAGAACATCGACGACGGCGCGACCATTACTGCCAATATTTCGTTCAATTGAAGCGAGAACGGAGGCGTTCAAAGTCAACTGACATGAGATATGTTCAACATCGACGCCGGCAATAAGTCAGTACACAGCGACGACCTCACGTAGGTTTCACTGACCCTCGAGGCCGGGATAACTCTCCGTTGTTCGTTGAGGCTTGAGACGTGGACTTTGACAGGCTTTGTCTTCTTTTTTTTTGGTGTCATTTCCGACGTAAGCTGTGAAGCCATGGACTGCGATGGCTTAGAGCAATGTCGACGACGAATTCACGAAGAAGCGAAAGCTTCAGAGTCTTAGGTGCCCTGAATACTTTAAGTGAAACTCTGCGGAACCTTCATCGCAGAATTAACTGCTAGCCTGATTGCTTCTTCCGGCTGGTCGGCAAAGGTTAGCCGCGGTTTGTGTGTGGAAACATCTAGAGCGAATAGCTCACGAGGATCTATTGAATCTACAGCGGGCCAAGAAATTTGTCATTCTCGGCTCTAGGAACGAAAATAGTTGTGAAAAGTGGCCACAGCAGCCGGAGTTTCCTGTGTACCTGTGGTAGCGGTAGTGGGTGGCTTCCTTGGTCACTAGATGGTTGCCTGGCAATTAAGAGTTGTCTTGAAATAAGTCGTTTCGCGACTGCTACTACCGCCGGTGACGACAACCAAGTTGATGATGATGATGATGATGGTACGCGTTCCAATGATCTTTTCGATTTGTCGGCTCTCTGTGTTCATGACTGTGTTGTGCTCGCTGGTGACACTGCCAGGTCGTTAATATTAATTTATTGCTGATGTTTCAACACTCAGCAAAACGATTAATCACCACCGAGATGGGCACATGGATGGGAACTACTAGTCAGTCAGTCAACGAGTAAAGCGCTCGAACTTGAACGCCCGTCAGGCCTTCTCTTGGTTTGGGCACCGTTCGCTCTGCGATGAAAGTCTCACAGCTCTAACCTCCCCTTCAACGAATCGTCAGCTTCCAAAAGTCGACATATTTCCGAGCAGAAACTATTTTTTTTTTCGTTTCTGAGCGATCAGCAAAGTGGTCTTCGTTATGAAGCGGAAGCGAAAACGACTTTGGGTATTTCCGCTGGGAACCAGACAGAGTCGAGGTTTGGGTTTTCACTTCACCACCTTTGGGATTTTTCATCCTAATCTTTGTGTTTTCTTTCCAGGTGAGTTTCGATTCGAAGATTCTGCTCCTCACGGCTAGAAGATTAAAAAAACGACGACGACGACCTACGAAGTGACTCATTCTGATGGGCTGCATCCGAACGGCGGCGTCGTCGAGCGTGATGCAAATAACGCCGCTCGTATTCTCCGTGCATTCATTCCTAAGAGACCTGTTTATTCGATGCTGCGCGCCACTACTATCATCACCAACACCTCCAGCATCGCATAGAGTGCCAACATCGTTCACGGTTATTAATAGTTGGAGTTACTTTGTAGCAGCGTGACTTCTTCTCGCTGACTCCTTCGCTAGCCCAACGTTCACTCCTCGCGTCGTCGGCACGGCTGCCCGTCTTCTCGCATAGTGCGTGCGTGCGTGCTCGTTTGCTTTCGACGAACTCGAAAGCAAGAATGTTCATAAGAATCCGCCTCGTAGGAGCTGCTGCACTCGCTTTCATACTTTGAGTCCGATGGAAGGAGAGGAAAAAATCTTATTACCTACCGGTACCGGTGGCGGCAGCCGAACTCTTCCCGGTGCCACGCTCGGATCTCAAGTACGCGGGCGTGTTCATTCTGAATTGTAATGATGCGAGCGACGTCAGTGCGGGGCTCGGGCTCTGCGAGCGGAATCACACACGGAAAGGATCTCAAGAGAAGCTTGAGTGCGACTCCCGACTCCCGGGCGTGTGACTAGAGCATGCCTTGAAGAATACCGGAACGTCGGTCGTTGGATCTGTTGGCTGTCGGATTCCATCCATCCATCCATCCAAGCAGTCAAGCAGCTAGCGAGCAAGGCACTCAAGAATCCGGCAAGAAGCCACTGTGGAGATTGCTATTATATTCATTATAAAGTCGTCAATTGTGGCAAGCGTCGGAGCGCATAGCGAACGGCAGCACTGACTGACGGTGGGGACGGGGTCGACGTCAGACAACGTCGTCATCGGCAGCAGCCCGAGCGACAACGGAGGTGGCAGGCCGGGAGCGACGGCAATTCTATCTCACGCGGCGTGGCCATCAGTTGGCTTACTCACAGCATTACTCGTTGGCTGACAGTTCATAACTCAATTCCGTTTTATACCAGCTGAAACGACGCGACGTTGAACCGACCAACGAGTGAGCGAATGGCTGGATGGAAAGACGGACGGACGGACGAGAAGAACCATTCCCCACCCGCTCGGATCCGACATGGAACGGAACAGCTTGGCACACATACACACGCACACATCGCAGTAATTGTGTTTAATGGCCGCCAGCTCGATTCGTAATGTAGAAACAACAACAACAGCCGCGAGTGACCACGAATCGCGTTTTGCATTACGAACGCTTCGTATGGCTTAATTCTGTACCCGTTACGAGGATGCCGCACTTGCGGACAGAGAGTCAACGAACGATGAATCGGCCGACCGACCGACCGACCGAACGAGCGAACGAACGAACGAAGCACCAAAGAAAGTCAATTGATTGGATCCGCACATCTCGAAGTTCATTATCGTTCTTCCTTTTTTCTTAAAGATCATTTTCGTTGGCCGGCCGTTTGCCCCTTTCTCGATTGTTGTACTCATGTTGTTCGATGCTCATATCCGGTGCTTGTTGTACTGATAAATGCCCTTGAAGAAAACGAAACACTTGGACGCCTTCATTTAGCAGAGGCTGCAGGAAGACAGCGGTTAGGCGTCCAGGCGACAGCGTGGCGCTCTCGCAAGCACACAGTTACAGAGCGAGAGAGGAAGACCCACACGAAAAATTACTTCACGTAGCTCGCGGCAAAAAAAAGGCATCATCATTCAAAATATATTTACACAGCAGCAGCAGCAGTAGCAGCAGAAGGCAAGCAAGCAAGCGGGAAGACGGACGCGACGACAACAAAGAAGAACAAACTTAAGAAGCCATGGAGAAATGTCAACATAAATATCCGCACCGGACTTAATCAGCAAAAGCGGCATGGCGGCGACTCGGCGAGCTTTCTGCTTCCTTTGAGATCGGGCACATGTTTGCCAACCTCTGGAATGTTGACGTGCTAACATGTAGCAACAACTTAAGCATCGGCGGCGGCGGTGGTGGTGGTCGCGGTTTGTGGGGAGATTTTTTGAGGAAACAGAAATCGATTTGCCGGAGCTTTGGCACCTGCGTCGAGAGCCGCGATCAAAGCGAAGGGAATTCAACGATGATGTTGTCGCTGGTGCAGAGGGCCTCGACACATCCTAGATTCATACTTTCGAGATTTCGGTTCGCAACCCAAGCCGGCTCTCGGTGTTTGAGTTCCGGAGACCGGTCGGCCTTGATCCAAGACAGCGTTGACCTCTTGGGTGCGTTGTCGATCACTCGCGATACGAAAGCTTGGGGAATTTCTTCGACGTCGAGCTCTACCACACGTGTCGATATTCCGAACTCAATCTTCATCACTTCATTCTGAGCCGGATTAAGCAGTTTCAGTGCAGCTGGCCGTTCATCTGCTGTATATCGAACGAATGTTATCAAACCGTTTGTTGATTCCCTCTCACGTCACACTAAATATTCTCACTCAGGCAAACAGGTCTGTGTCCGGCGATCTATGTGATTCAGTCGGATCCTTTTTCTGTTGAGCGGACGTCGACGAACGACAATGAAGTCACGTCGAAGACGGCGGATTTAATAAGGCTAGAAGTTAATTGAAAATCTCCGTCACTCATTCACATATAATCCGAACATGGTGGCGATGTACTCGCGCCTGGAGCTTGACAACCGATTTTTCTTCGTTTTTTCTTCCGTAAATCGCTTCTTCCGTCGGAGCCCTTTCAGTTCATGCAGGAAGACCTGTCGCTCCACCGGAAAAGGAACTCGAAAGGCAGAATTCATCCAATAGCGGATGACCAGCGTGCCTTGCGCGTGAGCGAGAAAAGGATGAACGCTCCTGGAGCGAAAAGCGAGTAGATGGCATTCGGCGGGAGCGAGACGGGCCAACTGCACCGCAATGAAGACGAATGAATGCTGGTTTTCATTGTCGACTTTCGATGCTGTCGTTCCATCTGTCGTACGGTGGGCCGTTCAAATTGGTAAGTAATGGCCGAGAACCGACAACCCAACGGATGAAAATACAATGACGATTTCGAAGGTGCGCGTCGTAGACTTTCGCGGTTTGCCGCCGCCGCCGCGCAGAGTCAGATTTCCCGTCACTTCCGCACTGGAAACGCTCCTGTGCAAAACTCGGAAGAAATCGTCGGATCTGAGAACGGAACGAGAAAATTCTCGCGGATCGTGTACCCATCCCTCTCTGCCAAGGGAGCAAGCAAGCAAGCAAGCAAGCGAGCGGACTGACTGACTGGCGAGTAAGCGACCTGGGAGAAAGCACAGCCAATCAACGATAATGATTTATTCATCGAATCAACTGTCTGGCTTGGTTCTGCGCTCTGTTCGATCATTCGCTCGCTCGTCCGTCCATCCATCGGCGCTCTCGTCGAGCTTGCTTGCCAGCTAGCCGAGCAGCTTTCCCCACAAGTTCTCTCATTGCACTTCACTCGGATTGTGCTGCTTGACTGGCTGACTGAGTGTGTGTCTATACGTTCGTCTGCCTACCCATCCACCAACCTACCTACCTACCTAGCAAGCTGGCTGACTGACCTATCTGTCTTTCTCGCTGTCTGCATGCTGGCAAGCTAGTTGGCGGGTAACAACCAACGAACTCGGCCTCCAAGTTCTCCTGCCAACAAACTGAGCAGGCAGGCAGAAAAACAGCTTATTGGACGGGCAAATAGATAGATAGATAGTTAGCATTGATCCCAGCTGAAGTTGTCCTACATTGCTGATAACTGAGAGTTGGATATGTCGGTCAGTTGTCTCTGTGGCTGTCGCAGTCGCCTCAGTTGCTCGCATGCCTGTCGGCAAGCCAGTCAGCAAATCCGAGTGCAAGCTGGTCAGTCTCGTAGCCAGCAAGCAGCGGGCAGATCGCAAACGGGCTTATTAAAAGCCGCAGATGAAATCCTCGGATATCTCATCTCGGCTCGACGTTTGTTTTTGCTTCTGTCTGCTGTCGTAATGGCGTTTTTCTGTAGCACTATTCACGCAGGGAAGCAAGTGCACAGGCCCGCGAGTTAGCCGACCGGCCTGCTTGTCGGCCAGCGGACGAGCGGGCGCCAAACAAGACAAAGGTACCAAGTCAGTCAGTCAGTCAGTCAGCGAGCAAGCCTGCTTGCTTGCTTGCCCGCCCGCCCGCGTAGCAGCCAGCCAGCCCCCTTCTCATTACCATAGAGATTAATTGTGACGCCTCATCTGCATACGTACGACCGCATCGCAATTTCATCGTCATATATCAGAACAATATTCTCATTATAATCGTTATCAGCCGAACACCCGTCGATCAGTCGACTTTTCCGCCTCTTTCCCTCTTAAGTCTACGAATCCTCCGATGGGAAGGCGGTGAGCGCGAATTTCTTCGATATCGAATCCCACGCCACTGGAAAAGCTCTTCGCTTCCTGTGCTCCGAATCGCCGTAATTTCGTTCGTTCGTTCGTTCGTTCATTCATCAATGAGCTAGCTTGCCCGCTCGAGCACCTGCTTTTCAGCCGTGGTAGAAATGTCGAGCATCGTTTTCTCGGAACTTGGAACACCCGAGACCTTATCTCGAAGGAGGAAAAGAAGATATGCACTTGGCGTGCGTGATTCTACTTCGCTAACGGCTATGCGCCCATAATCATTCGAGTCCCAACATTCGAGCCTGAGTCACCCGATACCTAATAGTATGTCGTCTCTTTAATCCATTAGTGTCATCCTCAATTAGCTATTCGAGAGAGTTCTGCATCTTCGAGCTTCTCTCCCAACCTTACTCAGTACTTGATGTACTGCGGTAAGTTCATGATGATGCATCTTCATCTAGTGCTTCACGTTCGACGGCTTCTAGCATGCTGCGGTGCCGCCGCCGCCGACAACGCTCTGGGAGACTCCGAACGAATTTTCCAAGCGAACCTCGGCTACAATGAGAAAACATCGTTGCTGTGTCCGCCGTTGCCATTGCTGTTATTGTTGTTGCCGCTAATGCAGCTGAAATCCCGGAGACACGCAAGTGGCTACGCACCGCGGATCCGCCGGCCGCGTCCCCCCTGTCGCGCGTAATTTCTGCTGAAGTCCGTTTATATATCTCCATATCCTCATGAAGTGTTTTCTGTGTCACGAGAGAAGATGAAGAGTTCTTGAAATTCTATCTCGACTCAATTACTTTTTCTCAACTTCGCTGCAGCTGCCGTTTGTGGTCGGGAGCCATGCAAGACCGAGACGCCATCCAGGGAGCTCCTACGAATCGAAAAAAAAAGGAAACTTGTACTCTCGTTCTGTGAACTCGTTGTTGCTGATTCACGAATGCAGAGATATTCCTGCGCTGCCGTCGCAGGTGATTTCCCGGTCTGACTGTTCGTTCACTCGTTCGCCAGCAATCTCTTCGCTTCTTAGTTCGCCTGCCGGGAAGAGAGCATGGCCGGCTGGCTCGCCTGGTTGGTCGGTACTCAGAGCTGTGTACCAGGACGGTGATAAATATGAAATTGCTTCTGGAGCGGCAAAACGGCGTTGGAGAGGTCTTTGGCAACAGCTTGCACTCCTTTGAAACCCATTTTTGTTCGCAGCTTCAAGAAGAGCTTTCCTTTTTCTTACCGTCCGTCCGACGTCCCCTTCCGCGTGGCTCCTGTTTTCCTTATTTTTTTGTCTTGCTTCTTTTCCCGCCGACGGCAACGGGGGCGGTGTCTCGCGCCCCGAAATTCGACTCCCTCCACGAGACTCCCCTGGGGAAACTTTCCAGTGGAAACTCTCCTGCGGAGAAACCCGCCTCTGGTCTTTTCTTGACGAGAACATATTCCGATGGCTTTTGCCATTCTTTCTCGAATTTCTGTGGAAACTGCGAATTCAGCAAAGGCACTAGCTCCCTAACAGCATGCTCTCATTGCTGTTTGACGCACGGTGGGTTTGTTTGCGAGTAGGACAGGAGTTGGTGGGTGGGTGGATGGATGAATGAATGTATGGATTGGCGGGTGGGTTTGTAGGTGGGTATTATTACTGGAAGGGGTCGACTCTGAGTTTGTGTAAGCTAGCGGAGTTGGAGCGAGCCGAACATCCAATCATTTGTTGAGTCGCGAGCGAAACAAGCCGGCAAGCAACAAACAGAAGAGCAAGAAGCAAACCAGCTCCGGCCGCTTTTTCATTCGTTTGCATAAAGCCACAAGCCGACTGGTAAGCTTGAATACGGTTGTCTTTGTTTTACGACCTTGCTGCTGCCGAGCGGGAGCGACACGTCCTAAAGTAATCGGATGTTCTCTTTATTGCCGTCGCCAGTCATGTAGCACGTCAATCAAGAGAAACGAAATTCTGCCTGACACATCCAATACCATGTGTCGTGTCGTTGACGTGGTTGCCGTGGTCGTCTGCGGCTGCCGCCGTGGCCTACCTCGCGCGTTATCTCCCCAGTGTTGGATGGATCGTTGAAGTTTCTGTTGGACAGCCAGAAAGTGTCGTCCACAGATTCGGTCGATTGTTTGTTTGTTTGCTTGCTGGTCGTTGTTCACTTGTCGCTTGCTGTCGTCGTTTGCTTTAATTGCTCATGTGTTTTTTATGTGAATAGAGCAGTGCATCGCTCAGAGGCCATCATAGGAAAAGTTGCAGCGATCACGTCCTCTCGCTGACGTGGCGAACGAGCAGAATATTTCCTCGAGTGTGTCCTCATCATACATGCTCAACCTATGCATCATACTCGCATATATGCTCTTTGATCATCCTATGCTCTTTCGTTTTTTCGGCGCAACGCTGTTAGCAACAAAGTCCTTAAAACAACGTTTCGTAGCGGAATCATGATCGGTTCGCTCCCTTTTGACTGGAACGAATGTCTTTGGATTTTTTTCTCTCCATCCGCATCGTTATATTCGCGACGATCGGCATCAGGATTCTGAGCGTTCTACTCGGGACTCGGGACGTCAAACGCGCTACATGGTCGTGGCAAAGGCGGGCCGCCGGTTGAATGCTGGCTAGATCAGATAATAAAATAATTAGAATGCAGAAATTCAAATCCGTAAGCAAGCGAATGAGTGACTGTTTCGCTAAGCAGGAACACAATGATAAAAACAACAGGGATAGAGACACAGAACTGAAACGACAAAGCGACCACGAGCTTCGCTGTTTCGTTCCGCCGCTCAAAGACGATATTTAACAACTTGCCTGTGAGTGAGATATCGCAATAACGTGTGCAGCATACGCCAAGCTTGGCTGTCTGAAAAGACAAACTCTTTTTGCGCGACAACTGCTGCCAGTCTCTCCCGTTGTTCGTCTACCAGTCCTTTGTATCCATTTATCTCTCTTTTCCTCGAGCCAGAACGAAAGTGCGCCGAGTGGGAATTCGACATCGTGCTCGTTGCGGCCGGCATCATTCCGCGTTCTCATCGTCAAGTTCAACTTAATTTGCAACAGTTGCCAGATGCTAAGCACAGTTTCTCACACGAGGGCGAGCAAGTCCGCACGCCATTAACTTGAGAGACATGGTCGAAGGGTTCCGAGCGGGGAAATTCACGAGGAAATCGCAGCAAATGATCCGACGGGGCGAGATTACGGTTTGTATTCACCCGGTATCGATTAGCGGCACATTCGATCCGTTTGTGGTCTACCTTTCTTCATCATCCAAAAGAACGTTCTTCTGATGAGCGCACCTTCCCCCGTGAGAATCAAGCGAACGCCGAAGTGCAAACAAGAAAGGATGAAGAGGCCTCTGAAGGCAGGAAGCGTCGAATTGATAAACGTTTGGTGTTACTTCGATATATCTTCTCGACTTGACGCCAGAAGCGGTCAGAGTGGCAGCGGCTTCAGTTTTTAAATTAGAAGAGAGTTGGGTGCACGGACACGAAGTTTGCGGAAGCGAAAGAGAATTCCGCTCAAAGTTCTGTCGGAAACGAGAGTTTTCCAGCGGTTCGTGTGGTTTACTGTTGGGAATAGAAATTCTTTCCGCTTGGACTGGATCAGAAGCATTGAAATCTCCCGAGGTGTCAAAACTGCACTAGACAGCCATATGTTGTACATGAAATAGGAGGCGGGAAAAGAGAAAATTCAACGCCATAAGCTCATAAAACGTCGCAAACTATTCACGAGGGCGGGCGAGCAGCTCGTTCGGTCGTTCGCAATTCCGATCGTCAGAGCGGAGTTTTGTTGTTTTGTCAGCTCCGAAAAAAGCAATGGTGTAAAGTTTGGCGCAGCTTGTTTGGCTTGTCCTTCGGCAGCGTACGCGAACTCAACACACCAACGTCTGGAGGACAAGAAACATCTTTCGACTCGTGTCTTCTGTATCCGAAATGCCCAGTCGCATGAAATGGATTCGGTCACTTCAGTCGCTTCGGCTGGCTAGCCAGGGCTTAGTGAGGTCACACCTGACCTCATCATTCAGCAGATCGTTTGTCAGTTCAGCTTTCGGTTGCTTGCTTGGCAGGTTGGCTGGTCGGTTGGTTAGTTAGTTAGTTGGGTGGTTGGTTGGTTGGTTGGTTGGCCCGCCGGCCATCCGACCTGTGGTGGACGCAGAGACGGGGAATCGCCTGGGCGTCTTCCGAGCAGGTGTCGTCGTCGAACGTCCCCGGTGTGGGACAGACAGAAGGAAGAACGGTCGGTCGATCGTTCGTTCCGACGAAGAAACCACAAATCGGAATCGACTGAGTAGACGGTCGTTCGCTACGCGGGCCGGTCGGTCGGTCGGTCGGTCCGTCGGTCGGACTGCCTGGCTGCCAGCGAGGGAACCGAAGAGGATTTCACGAGTCGAGAAGATTAATACGGACACGCTGCGCTATCGAATAGCTTGCCAGCTAGCTAACAACAGGAACACAGATCGGGCAAATGAACGACGTCGACCACCACCCTATACGAACGCACGGCACAGCACTTGAACAGAACACGTACCGTGACGCAGTTTTCTACTAACAGTCTGACTATACCGAACGCGTGAGTTTAATGTGTACGCTATAAGAGTGCCTGCGGAGCTCAATTGAGATTTATGCACCTGAACCGTCCATGTCTGCTCTTCCTCCTTTGAACGCTGCGCGTCCTCCTATTGCAGGTGGGTTCGCGGTGTTTAATTTTTCAAAGCCAGCCGAAGAATTCGATGATGAAGATCAGGATCGAGAAGCGACTTGTTGTGTTTTCGATCCGAGTGAGAGAGACGTGTGCTTTTCCAACGCTCGTTTCAAAACGGTACCTTCTTCTACTGAGTGAGTTCGCAGCTCACCTGTCCCACTCGATTCTCTGTCAGTCACCCAGTCAGTCAGTTCGTTCGTTTGTATGTTGGTCTGTCGTTTGTTAGGTTCCACTGTTTGCGTTCTACAATTAAACTAGAAAACAATAAAAACCGCTTTGAAGCAACAAAAAAAAAAAACATCCTCGACCGCCACCCAGTGCGTCTCCTCTTGCCGCCTCTGCCTCTAATGTTGTTTCGCCTCCTTTTTCGTTCTCTTCTCCCTCTGCTGGCTGCTCGTCGTCTTGATACTGGAATGAAAGTTTCCCCAGTCGAGTTAGGTCTGTTTCCAAGGCTCAGGCTGCTGTTGATGAGCAATGAATGAAAAATCGTTTTGGGAGAACACCTTCTTCCTCAACACCAACGCCACTGCCGTGCCGGCGTCAACAACAGCCAGACCAAAAAGAACAACACTAGGTTGAGTGGCCGCTCAAGCGAGCGTTCCCAGCTCACAATTAGTCAGACAAACAACATTTCCAGCTTGTACAGCGAGGAGATGCATAAGGTGATTTCGAACGATACCACCGACAACGGCAGCGACGGCGGCCAGTGTTGGTGTCGCCACCGCCGCCGCAGCCGCCGACGCTGATGGTGCCCGCGGTTCATTTTGCCTTCCTTCCCACAATGCGCCTTCATCCGAGTCCGCAGAGGCAGAAGCAGCAACAATACACCATGATTCGAGTTGAAGCAACAACTAGATTAAGTTTCAAGAATCGTTCTGCTCTTGTTCTCTGTATCGTCGAGCGAGCTTATGTTGCTCAAGGGTCTACTACAAAGACGAAAGAGCATAGAGACCACCGCCCTACTTACAACACTAACGTAACTCCGGAGGCCAGCATCGAGACGTCGATGGCGGCAGGAATCGGAGAAGACGGGGAAACCGGAGCCGCCGTTACGAAGAAGCACGCATGTGGTCTCATCAGTGTAATAGAAACAAGACAACGAACGACGATGACCACCAGACTCCAAGATCTGTTGTGGCCCTCTTCGTCATCGTCGTCGTCGACATGTTGTTGTACTAGCAGTCTCTGAGGCCAGGCTTCGTAGCGATGCTAGAGCGAAGGACATATATATGTACAAGCGTTGTTGAGGCGTTTTAATTTATGTTTCACTTGCTAGCCCGTTCGTTCGTTCGCTCGCTCGCTCGCTCGCTCGCTCGCTCGCTCTGGCGCCCTGTGTTCAAATGAGGGACGTTGGCCGTGAGTGTCCCCGGGTCCGGTCGCTTGAGGTGGTTTCTCGTTTAGGCCGACTGTCATCGCACAGAATCTACGAAATCTCACATCAGAAGAAGCAGCAGCTGCAGCTGTTCTATGCGCTTTTGGCGCGAAATCGGCTTGTCTTCTGCGCAGAAGAAGCGACTAACCGGTTCCTCTGTTGATTCAAATTGTCGTTCCATGCCCGTGTGCATCTGTTTGAGCTCATCGCGGTGTCCGACTTCATTATTTTGATTATCATGTTAAATCGCTAGAGACTCCAGCGCCACGGCTGCTTTTTTCGAGCGAGAGATTCTGAACACACAGATTCGCGGCTGGTATTTTTCTTTTTGCCTCATCCTGTATGCTCTTCCGCTGCTGCATCTTTTACATGACTGGCAAGGTGGATCGCCGCCGTACTTTCTACGACCGCGTTTGCTTCTCGGAGTCGGTGCCTTTTTGCCTTGCTGCCTACTGATTTATCAGCTTGCAGAGAAAGCAAAAAGTGAAAAAAAAAAAAGATTTCCGTCTGATTGTGTGCATGCGCGCGTCCATCTTTGCGTGGTTTCTTTTCGAGGCTCTTCCTCCCTCCCATTGGCTTGCCGGGTACGAGCGGAGCAAGACGGAAAATTAAGATATTCTCCTTCTCCCAGCCGTGCTCCTTTATTCTAGCGCGCGGATAACACGCGAGCGCCGTCTTCGTTGCCGCCACTCACATCGAGCATCTCAGAATGAGCGTAGCGAGCTCCGATCGTCCGTACTTCGCTCCGATCTGCAGGTTGCAGTCGTTCCGGTCAAAAGCTTGAAAAACAAGCGAATGAATTCCTCTTGAGTTTAGAAGTCGTTGTTGGAGGCAGGCGAACCCAAAGGAGAATGGGAAGAATACGAACCGACGCAAGCTGTAGTTACGATGCCGAGCAGGCCGCAAAACTAAACGTAAACAAACGGTTAATGAGGCTTAACAGAGTTTGTGGGAGTGCGACGTTGAGTTGGCGTCTCTGTGTGTTGATCTGAATCGACGGGAACGAGTGAAGCCAGAAGAAGCGAAAACGAGGAACCACGGTCAGGCGGCAACCAAACACGTAATCCAGAGTGCAGAGGGCCCACTCGGTAGGTAAATTAGTTACCGCGCTGTTTTGTAGTCGGCAGTTGTTGGCGTCGCAGACGTCCTCCACCGATAAACTTTGAAGACTATTTCAACCGAGGCGAGAAAAATCTGAACCAACCAGACTACATATATAACAACAATGAAGTCGTAACCCGAAATTCAAAACCGGCCGAAGTAGTTGTAGTAGTAGCCGCCGCCGCGTCGGAAACAACAAACGCACACGGATGAAACCGACTAATGAGTTTCTATCTGGATGCAATTTTACAACTGCTACTTATCACTGCTGCCGCCGCCGCCGCCGCCGCGGCAGCCGCCCGCTCACATCGGGATCTCCCACTTACTTTTCTTAGTCACTTATTTACTTAGTTAGTCATTATTTACCAACTGGCGAGCCGCTGACCAGTCGCTGTTTGTTCGTTGCACTCGTCTCGATGGACGTTTCTTTTTTTAACGAATCACAAGCATCGGTGTTTCATGTTCTCGGCGGAAAACAAGAAAACAGAAAGCAGAAAACGAAGTCAAAAAGCGAGGCGGATATTCAGCTCGAACGCTGATGAGGTCAATGCTCAAATGCATTTTCTCTGAACGAGAAAAGGGAGAAACAACGGGATGGATGTTCGCGGGCGTTACAGCATCCTTCTGAACTGAACGTTCTTAATCTGATGCACTCCGATGGGAGCCATCCGGAACAATCCGGGAGCGGGATACGTAGAGACGACTCGTGATAGCAAAACTCTTTTTTTCTCCTCCCGCACGCCGCCGCATGCTATCAGACGAGGAAACGAGTCACACAGAGGGATGACAGCGCCTCTTTCAGAAAGTTTCCTGAAGACGCTCCTAAAACGAATCTGCAAACCTTGTGGGAACGTGCCGAGGCTGGCCTTGGAGAACGGCAACAGACAACGGGGAAGAGGAGAAAAATCCAAAATGAGAACGAAATAATCAAACAGCTCAGAAGAGAAAGAGAAAAGTTATGTTTTGAAAGAGACAACGTTCGGAAGAAAAGTTTTAATCGCTTTACGCCGAGCAAGAAACGAAGGAAGCAAGCGGGCGAGCAAGCCAGCGACCGAGGAAACCGAGCCAAGAGAAAACAGAGAACCCCATGGCTGCCGCTGTTGCCGCTGGTGGTGATCACTTTAATAAAAATTAATGAAAAACTTATCATCAAGAGAAAGCGCGCGCGCGCGCGCGCCCAAACCCTCTATGGCTTCAGCGAAAACGGGGAACCGGACAGCAGAGAACCTGTTGCGGGACAAAACGGGCGGTAATGGCGAATCAACGCCGACGCCGGCCGCGCCGCTGGCTGTCATTGTAATCGTTGTTGTCACCGTTGTTGAGCTCAAGTCGAGCGGCGCTTATTCTCGGCAGCGAGCTTGTGAAGAAGAGTCTCGAAATGGTGCCAGGTGAGATGACGGCCATCCTCCAAACTCGTTGACAGAAAGCTTCTCCTTCATTCCCGTCTGTACACGAGTCTTTCGTCTACCTATCCGTCACCCGGTTCCCTTCCTTCTTCTCTCCACGAGATCGAAGAAGCGCCTTTAAACCATCGGGTTGGGTTACCTGACCGAGAACGATGATGACGACGACGACGACGACGACGACGGAGGACAAGAAGAAAAAAACGCCAACCTTCCAAGCGAGCAGGAGCAGCAGACTAGAGAACAGTTTTATTTTCTTCCCCACCACTAATTCGACAAGACTATGGCTCTCACTCAGACAAATCACTCTTTATGAGCTTGTGTGTGAGTATTATTTTTTGTGAAGCCATCAAAAAACATCGAAGCGATCTCCCTCAGGTAGAGCGAGCGAGCGAGCAAGCAAAAAAAACCAAACGACGCATGCAGCTGCCATCGGCGTCCGGCTGAATTGATTCTGGCCGAGTGAGTGTAGTCGTCGGCTCGACAGAGCTCGGAAACGGAATACAGGGAATCGAACGCACGCTCATCTGGGCGGATCGTCGACGGTGTCATCATGCCGCGATTGTGTCTCACTTCAGAAGTGACGCTCTATCACTACAATGCTCTCTATCGCTTCCCGTCCCGGTCCGCGGAGACGAGGTGCTTCTCCGCACTCTCATCCACCTCGTGCTCGGTCACGTCGACTTCCTCGAACTTCTGATCATCTCAAAATCTCATTAAAACTTCCTTCAGGCCACTGACACCACCGCGCAGCGGAGCCGCCACCGCTGCTGCTGCTGATGCGGCTACTACGTTGTTACCGCTGGCAGCAGCCGCCGACACAGGAACGGGAGCAGGGAGCTACAATTTACGCCACTGCACAGTGATGACAAAATCTAGTGTTGCGTGTTTCTGTCGGGACACACAATCATCTGAGCAAACTCCACCGAGCCGTAACTCGTTTCCGTCTGTGTACCAGACTACCTGAGTGCATTTCTACGGCTCTCTTGTCATTGCTTTTGCCAGCGGCTCTTCTGAGTATGCGAAATCGCTGTCGCATGTTCGTGTCGGGGCTCTGGTAGAGACTGAAGTGGATTGAGTGCACCTCAATCACAACCCGGGGCACTCTAGGCAGCGGAAACATTGTTGAAAACGCCGTGAAATACGCAAACCTTGTAAAAAGAGAGAAGTCGTTCTCTGTTCCAAAAGAATCGATCATTCATCGTCCCATCCGAAATTGAACTTTGATCCCCGATGGCGATCATTCAACTTTGGATCACATTGGACACAAGTATTGAGATTGAATGTGGGACGTTTGGAGTTGACAACATCATGGAGCGCAGGAAGACGACCTTGGTGACGGTGCGAATGAATTTGCTGAACGGCAGAAGGCGCGGCGGCATCCGAGGCTTGTAACTCTTTCGACGCACCTGCTCTGAATCGGCGGGAGAAAGTTCTGTGGCAACGATTGATGCAACTTTGAATTTGAGGCGGCGCGGCATTTCCTTATTGAACGAAAAGAACTCGCTCGGATCGTCGTGAGATTTGCTCCGATGCCGCCCTGTCG
Organism: Neoseiulus cucumeris; assembly: GCA_021527715.1. Taxonomy (NCBI): domain Eukaryota; kingdom Metazoa; phylum Arthropoda; class Arachnida; order Mesostigmata; family Phytoseiidae; genus Neoseiulus; species Neoseiulus cucumeris. Next base: position 1,750,147 of record JAJSRV010000015.1, read on the forward strand.
TCGGTTCTTTCCTCCGCTGCTTTCGAAACTGGAATCGTTCGCGAATCAGTTCAGTTGGCAAACTCTGTATCTCTCGCTGCTGCTGCCGTCGACTGGCGGGCGCGCAGCCGAGCGGGCTCTTGCTCGAGCTCGTTGGTAAGTCGTTCGTAAGTAAGATTTATATTTTAGGTTTCCACTTCTTCGCGAAAATCGAGTGTGGGCTTTCCGGGTTGTCGCGTTTATTTCTCGGCGCAAATCTCTTCTACCCAGCTCTTCTTTCCGTGCTCCGCCTCCATCTCTTCTTAGTCCTCTGTCAGAAATCCACCTTCACGGACAACTTGCTTGGCTTGCTTTCAGCCTCGATACGAGATGGCGGCCCTGTAGAGGAGGAACTCCCGCCGGTGCCACCACTCGGGAGAAAGACATGGGAAGAATTCTTCTCCGACTCATCGAGTTTAACTTCGAATGGAGGGAAAAGGGGAGGGGGAAGAAGTAGATCTGTGAGAGACGCGAATTGTTTGAACCTGCGATCAATCGACCCGTTCAGGACAGGAGTTCCACTCTCATCTGGAAACGCTTCGCGCTGGGATCCTTCCGACTCGAGTCGACAGTCAAGAGGGTGAACAGCGGCGCGACCGAAGGGAAAGCTGTTGAAAGGATTCCTGGCGTCGAATCGGAGAGATTGGTTTTGTGTCTCGATCGACGAACTCGCGCGTCTGTCGCTCAGAGAGTTTCTTTTTCAAGTCTGTCCGAGGTCCGGGGGCAAAGGAGAGCCGAGGTCGCATCGATTCCTTCCCGGGCGGCCAGGTGGAGAGGCGAGGATGTCATGCTAGTTCCAAATATGTGTCACAGATCTCGCCACGAGATCAGAATGATTGCGATGTCCGGCAGCTCGACCGGAGTCAAAGAAGAACAACTTGGGATTACTCTCGCCTCGATGTTGCTCTCTCATATATTATACGCGTACTCCATGCCCGCTTGCTCGTAGGGCTAGAATGAGCAACCATTGGGTACTGTTTCGCTTCTTATCCATTCGTCTATCCAGCTATCTGTAAGAGTTTGCATGCTCTGCGTCCATGGGACGAGGAATGCAACTCGCCTGGCTCTTCATCCTCTCCCCTGCTCAGTCGGTCGGTCGTCACAGTAGGCCATAGCAGCAATCGCGGCCTGCTGATGATGGCGTGTGTTCAATTCGTCCCTTGTGGCTCGTAAGGTCCGCATCTAGCAGTGCCCAGTTGGAGCTTCGTCGGTCGGTCGGTTGGGCGGGTATGTTAGTGCCATGACTTCGTCATGATACCGCAGCAACGTCAGAGAATCAGCTCTTCCTTGTGTCTATACACTCACTCGACAGCCACCAGGTCGGCAGCTCGGTCAGCCATCCTCCTGTACAGCTTTCCTACGCACCAACACCACGACCATGCCAAACCGTATACGCTGCTGCTGCTGCTGCTGTTATACGAAGCTCCATCCGAATCGGGGATGTTTCAAACTACGATAACATTTAATTAATATGGCCCGTTCCATGATCCTGCGTGCCACAGCCACTCTGAGCTAACGTGCACATCAGGAACGCGCTTCTGTGCGGCATGTTGTTGCTCGATCGTGGAAGTTGCGTCCCGCGGTGAAGGCATCGGACAGTCGTTGTGAAAGGACAAAACAGACAGGAAACTTCCAATTGGGGGGATTTTATGGAATTCTGGGTGGAGGGACGACAGCCGAACTCACGAACAAGTGTCACACTTCAGGGCAGCGAGTACCACAACCTTTGGCGATGCTGGAGCGTCACCAAATCGCGTGCGTGACGACACCTTCCCGGTCGGCGCCAGCTTAAACGTAAACGCTTCGGAACACGAAACCTGGGTTGGACCTCTCCTTTTTTTTTGGTTCGCTCGCCTGCTCATCTTCTACTTGTGCGACGAGAGGCGTATGGAACCACAGCCAGACACACGGCCCCCAGCTATTCGCCGCTGCCTTCAGGTCTGGCTGCTCGGATGAACGGATGAATGTCTGCTTGCCTACGGTAGTCGAAAATTGCGCAATTACTTTACGCTTCTGGAGACGACTGGCTTTTAATTGACTCCTCGCGTTTCTCTGTTTGCCGAATGATGTCGTTGTAGTTGGTGACGACGACGACCTTTTTTTTTCTTTTTTCTCGTTTATGTTTGTGGGAATGGTCGATATGCCTTTGGTGTGGTCCTCGAGCGAACCTTTCGGTCGTCACGTCTCTCGCTCGGCTGCACGGTGAAACCAGCACGAACTGTTGGCAACAAGAACTACTCCTCAGTTTCACAGCAAATAAAAAGAAAATAGAAACAACAACTATTTTGCTGGAGAAGACGACGACAACGAACACGAGACTTTATCATGTTAAGAATTACGATCTCACGTTATCACTACGTCATGTAAGATTATGAATCGGGTGATAGGAGTCTACTTCACTTCGAGCTTCAGTTGTTTTTTCTCGACCGACCGACCGCCTGGCTGTTCCGGATAAGGGTTTCGTTCCGGTAATGTTTCGTTGTAGTTTCCACCCGCTTGTACGGTTTGCTATCTTTCACTAGCGGGAAGAAACCAGATAACGATCCACTGTTTCTTCTGGGAGACCGAAATCGGAATTTTCGGGAGAGAGAAAGAACAAAACAGAAACCTCGTACGGTCGGGTGATATGCGAGAGATCATTGGAGCCATCAACAGTACAGAACTCTTTTCCTTTCTTCCTTCCTTCCTTCCGCTGTTCTACCTGTGTCTATATTTGGCTCCATGAACGGCGAATACTTTAGTAACTTTTGAATATCGGGTGGGAAAATCTCCGTTCGTCAGTCGTATTGGTTCTTCTTCGACTGAAAGGCTGACGGAGTTACTGCTTGCCTGACTGCCCGTCCGTCCGTCCGGCCGTTCGCCTGACGGAACGACCGACCGAGAAACCGCTGACTGACTGACTGACTGACTCACTCACAGGATGACACACAAGCAAAGCAAAAGCAGTGAGACCAGTTTCGGCGGGTACGGCCGCAAGTTTTGAGAAGGTCTCTGGGAATGGTCGCGTCATCTCGTCTTCTCGGTGAAATGACCTCAAGATGGTCGCTTGTTAAAGATTGCTGCCGTTGCTGATTTTTTTTTCCGTTCTCTTATCGCATCTGCTTTTGACATGTGAATGACGGAATGACTAAAATTGGTAACACTCATGTCAAAGACCGTACAGGCTCAGGTGGGTGAGGTATCAGTCAAGCCCGAGCTAAAAGTGGAGATTATCGCAGCGTTCTCGGCTCTGACTCCCAGAACTCTCAAGCGAGTTCATTAGAGCATAGAGAAGATCGTCCGACTCCTGTTCCCGCCTCTCAACCATCGAATCGATAACTAACTGGCAACTTGATAAACTGACCAAACGAACGAACGATGGGTGACACGGTGCGATGCCAAAGGCGAATCACTCTCGGAGCTCAGTGCAGACACGTGAAACGGTCTTTACGTTGATTCGCACTCAGTCTTCGTTAGCTTTCCCGGTGGTAGTCGTGGTAGTGGTAGTAGTAGTAGTAGTCGTCAGCTGTGCTCCTGCCCTGTGCTGCTCTTGATACCGAGGGTTCTCTTTGCTCCGATGGCTGTCAATTAGAAGCAATCCAGTGCTCCAAAATTGATGGCCACAATGGGTGGGGACAACGACTACGGGCGGCGATACACACGACGGTGAGAAGCGCTGAAACGCGAAATTCGCTGGAAGATCCCGAAGGTGTCTTCGGCGAGCGGGCGGGCGCCGTTTTACAGCAACGACGACCGTCGGAAGGATAACAAGTGTCCTTATCTGTTTATCTATCGGTTCAAGTGGCCGCTGACATTGTCTCGCGTGTATTTTCTTCATTTCTCGAGAAGTGCACGTATTACGGCGATGAACGAGAAAAATACTGAGATTTCGAGGAGGCGATAGCGGAAACAGAAGAGAAGAATACACCTGATTCCTCTTCTTCGACATAATTTTGGCCAATTTCGCACAATGTTATTCTGCTGAACGGGGGACGATCTATCTCTTTCTCGTCCATGTCGGCTGGACGTTTTATTTGTCTCGTGAGGCCTTATGTGTGTGTGTCCGTCCGTCCCGCGCTCACTAGAAAGAAAACTCCAGTACAATTTGTATTCGATGAAAATTGAAGAGCTCCATCGATCGAAAAGTCGATCGATCGATCGCTTGATACGTCCGTCTCTTTTCCATCTATTTGACTTCGGGAAAAATCTGCCGAACCTAAAACACACATACAAGTACACGATAGAACTACGCAGCGCCGTAGGAGCCGCAGGTCACACTGCTGCAGGTGCCGTGTTCTCGATACTGCCCGGTGAGCTCATAATGCTGCTTTGAGAAGGAAAAAAAAACGTTCTTCGTGTTACTTCGGTGACGCCCGCCATAAATTCCTGTCAAACACGCGGTTGGTTCGTCCATCCGTCTGTCTTTCGGTCGGCCGTTGATTTGCGACCGAGCGCGTCAGTCTGCCTACGCGCTAATTTGATGATTCAGTTGAGCGGAGTGACTCGCTGGCTGGCTGAGTCGACGCTCGCTTCGCAGGGATGAAAAAGAAAAAAAAATTATGTAAGTTGGGTGTTTTCTTCTTGATGAATGGCGTAAACTGTACGAGGCGGGAGCAGGCGAACCACCTGACCAGCCGTTTTGAGACGAGGCCTTTAGTTACCTTGGAGCGGCTCGAAATTTCGTCCGTTGTCCGAAGTCGCTAAACACCCTGATGCCCTGCGCAGATTGTGGAGGAAACTCATTCACAGTCGCTTCTTTCGTCGCTTTGAAAAATCGCTATCGCGGCTCAGAACAACTCGAGCCTGATAGACGGCGACAACAACCGGCAGCTGATAGTCTACTCGTCCGGATATCCCCTCATCCCCCCCCCCCCCCCCCCCCTCCAGGTATTGAGATAAGATACCGGCACGGTACGGAGCTGTTCGGCTGAATGATTCTCTTGATAGTATACCTAACTGGCTATCTAAGCAAGTCGGCCCAGCGAGGAATGACCGACAGAGAAACAGAGCAACTGTCCGTCAGTTCGGTCTTCAGAGCGACGCACGAACTCAGTCACTGACGGATGAACGAACTGAAAGCGGATATCCAACACCTGTGATTTCAGCGTTTCCGGTCAGGTTCTTTTTCAATTTGATAATCAAGTTTGAAATGAAACCACGGCAAGTTTGTGAAAGCTTCCCATTCACCCAGTTGTCATTTGACAATTCACGACGCAAAATCCACAAACGCAATCACCGAACAGCAAATAATGGAGGTGTTCACCTGCGTGCGACACGGATTCGAAATCCTCTCAGAATTCGTTTCCCCTACGAGCTGACCGACTTCGAGCTGATCTGGGCAACGTCCTTGACGACCAGATCGCCCGGTCAGCTATCATAAACTCGACGTCGAAGGTAAACCGCGATGAATAAAACTCGAACTGCCTGAACTGAAAGTGAAACGTGATACATCGACGACATTCGACCGCAACCGAAACCGGTATCGATCGAATACACAAAGACGCAGAGAAACTCAGCTCGACGGTAGATGGTCAGTTGTACCGTCTGTTATTTTGAATCACGAGCTGACCGACTCTGCGACGAGGGGCATGCATGACAAACCCGCAGCACTCGAGAGAACTGCTGAAACGCAAATGGGTTTGTGTCAACTTTCGTGGTGCGACGTTGTCCAAGGCGTTTCCTGACCGAGCGAAAACACGAAGCACCCATCGGAGCGACAACTTTTTAGAGCTATTTTTTCCTCTCTGTTTTTTTTTTCTGGGCATTTCGAGGCGCCACGCAGTCTGTTGTCGATACTTCGCTTTCTGAGGGTCATAATCTGCTTCGCATCCCTCACACAGCAGAACGGCCAGCGATCGGGCCTGCTTCGAGCTAGACGACCTGCGGACACTCGGTCACTGAAATCTTAGTGAAAAGAAAAGAGCGGCGAAATATGAACGCGAGCTCTTCCAGCGCCAGAAACTGCAAAAGCCGAGGCGGTGGCTTCAATCGTTAGCTTCTCCAGAAACGAAAGAAAGAAATAAAGAAAGGAAAATGAGGGGATAAAAAAAAAACGAAAACTACTCAAAAGAACCAAAGCTAGAAGCGGGAATGCCGGAGGAGAATTGGCAGTCGATAACCTCTTTGTTTCGGCTCATTTGGGGACCGAGTTTTAGTGGAATTTCATGTAGGAATCGATTTTCCAACAGGAATGCTCGGAAAGCTTCAAGAAATTGTTCTTCGTCCTGGGAAACTGAGCCCGCATCCCTAATTTCGTCGCTTCTGAAGTTTCCCCCATTTCTGCTTCTCGCTCTAGACACAAGAAAACGGATGACGACACAGCTATGTCATGATTCTGCGAAAAAGTCGTGTCCGCGAAAAAACTCCGAGGGTAGTGGGGAAGCGACGACAAAGACGTTTGAAACAGATTTCTCGAAACTTTCGAAACGAAAAGGCTGTTATGGGAGTTTGATGACATCGCGGCCCGGAGTGTCAATCGTTTATTCATAGATTTTTCTCTCGTTTTTCCAGGTAAGGAACCATCATCGAAGCTTTCCAGGAACAACGGAAGACGCTAAGTAAGTGATGCCGAGAGGCGCAAAAACTTCGGCAAGCGCACTCGAGTGTTTTTCCTCGAGACGGCTGATCGGATGATGTCGCCTTCGTCACTGAAGAGGGAAATGGCCGGCCCGCCGCGGCGGAGGGTTTTCCCAAATCATGGCCAGGTAGCCAGATTCCCACGGAGAACGGATGGTTTTCGATTTTTCTGGTTCTTTTGATTCTGGACGAACAAGTTCTCTTAGCGAAAGAACGAACAAATGAGCAAGCAGACGAGTGAGTGAGGGAGGGAGGGAGGGAGGAAGGAAGAGGGCGTACGCGAAATTCATCCAGACTTCATCTAATTTGTGTAATGAATGGTATGCCGGCGCAACGTTCATCATGGGAACTAACGACTGAATTAACGAACAGTCGCTCGCTCGCTCGCTCGCCCGCTCGGACAGACTGAGGGACGGACGGACGGACGAAGGAGGCGGACTGAAGCGACTCATTCGAAGCACAACAAATCTTGTGGTCATCGGCGTGTCCCGCTTGTATGTAAAACTTTTTGTTATCATTGTGATTCATTACGCCCCTCGCGTATCTGGAAATCTCATCGAACGAACAAGATCGTCGAGCGATTCGGTTACCGCTGCTCAAACTTCCGTCACTCCCATGATTCTAGATAAGTTCGCAATAACTTTTCCCCGCTCAGGTAATCACAGATGCCGAGGATAATTAAGAACTAGAACAATTAAACTGTCTGCACGACTAACAACTGATCGATCTCTGTCCGTTGACAGAAAAATCCCGAACGTACCCAAAGCAGCTTTCGAGTAGGTACGTGAGTTTTGGCCTCGTAATTTCGCAAACGCGGTCCTTGAGGATCATGTAACACGATGCATGTTCGATGGATCGAATCGAACGACTCATGAATCTTCGTCATTAGGCACATCACCGGGTCAACGGTTTGACAAGTTGTCTCGTACAACGAGCCTCTTTGTGAGTGCCTCTCTTCATCTCTCTTTACTATTGTTACTTCCACTGCTACTACATCCTTGTACTGATATCGTTGAATGTATGGCGGCCCTCAGCCGACTTACACGAACGATGATACAAAGATTCGCGCAATTGTAAAATGTCAATTATTCGCTGACACTGGATACGCGGACTGACAGTCATCATCAAGATAATGATGACAGTGACGTCACCGTCTAGCACACTGTTTATCATTAGCAGCACTTGGGCCCGCGGGACGGCCACCGGCCGACCGAACGAGCAAGCAAACAGGCGGGCAGGCAGGTGACTACCTCTGTTCGTCTGTGTTTCTGACTTCTGGTCGGTCGCGCGGGTAGGCGGGCGGGTGGTCTGTCTCTCGCTGTTTCTGTCAGTTTGTTCGAAGAGCGGCCGTTATCAGCGCGACTATCTTCTTGTCTTTGAAGCACTCATTCAAATGCAAAGAGATGTAGAGATAAAAAAAATAACAAAGAAAACACAGATAGACCGACTCTTTCGTCGGTCCGTTCGTCTGTCCACGGTTCCCTTCGTTTGACGGTCTGTCGGTCTATGAGCCTTCTGGTCAGAGAGGAGAGGTAATATGGAACCAATAGAGCTCCGCAAAGTAGGGCGGATCCTCCTCTGCTTAATGTGATTGTCGCCGCCGCTGTCGCTGATGGCGCAGTCACTGATGCTTCCAGCGCACGTTCATCGCCTCCGGTCTCTTTTTTCTTTGTGCGGTGGTGGTTGCGACGGCGGTTCTTCTCCTTTCTTTCTCGTTTCCAGAATCAGCAGTGATTTGAGAAATAATGAGGCTCACAAACCGCACATAGGAAGCTGATATCGTTTGCTCACGCGCACGCAGCCACGCTGGAATTGAGCGCAGGCGATCCGAGTTGAGCGCCTGCTGCTCATCAACGACTCGATTCAATGCTTGGGGCTGGAACGAAATTCCGACGAGAATCTGCTCCTGAGTTCGGTCGCACGTCGTTCCTTCCCGCTGTCGTCATTCGATCGAGACGGAGATCTCCTTTGGCGTCGGATTTTCACCACCTTCAGATTGTTGATGCGATCTTTCTTCTTCTCGGACTTCATTGCGGCCGCCGAGGCTTGTTGCCGGCGCGGCGTATCACACTGACTCCCTGCGCTTGTTCCCGGTCGCTTCAACTCGATTCAGCGCCCAACTATCGGCGCCATCAACGACAGCCGCTGTGGACTCTAGTGATGTTTGCCCCATCATTTGCCTAGATAAGGCTCTGAGTAATTAAAAAGCCTTCGCGGAGCAGGCCGCGATGGCCACGACCGAGGCTCAGCGGATGAGTTGCCTACAATAAATCAGTCGACGTTTCCTGTTGTCTGTCCCTCTATGCTGTACTATTCTCCCTCGAGCGAGCGACCGACCGACCGACAGGCTGACTGACTGACTGACTGACATAGTGTTCCCACCTCGTGATGTGGCAGTGTTTTTGTTATTTTTCCGTTCCCAATTAGAAAGTTTTATCCGCAGATTGTAAAACAACTTGACGGCTCAAGCGGTCGTTTCGGAGAACGGCAACGGTAGCCACAGAATTACGTCGACGTCAAACCGTCGACCCGACAGCAAACCGAGCACGCAGCAGATGATTCCCACCCATGTGAAGTCTCCTCAGCCTCAGTCGGTCTCTGTCTTCATCGTCGGAGCGATATACAATTATCTGTAATTTGATATCATCGACGGCCCAGCTACGACAACGGCATCACCAGCCGCAGCAGCATCAAGAGACGATTATTCTTTTGTCTCTTGTCTAGAAGACAATGTCTCATTTCTCTTTCTTGTCGACTCCTCTCGCCCGGACCCCTTGCTCGCTCGCTCGCTCGCTCGCTCGGATCCCCTGTGCATATTCGTGTCTCCGAAAAATGCTCCACGAACCTATTGTGCTTCGTGAAAAAATCGAGGGATCGCCGGGACGAGTGCACTCCGCATACCGTACTTCTTGTATGCAGACGACGTCCTTTCTTCGACTCTTTCGCTTGGCCGATACTGCCTCGTCGCTTGTTCGCCGGTTCCTCTCACCCTTCTCTTCGATCACAATCCAAGGCACCACATCTGGCACGATACGAGACATTACGAAACTGTATAGGCCTGGCTAATTGGTTTTGTCGGAAGTTTTCTTCAGTCTTCATAATTCTGACTGCTGCGGCGCCGGCAGCAGCAACATCGAGCACAAAGCTCTTCGTGTCGTCCATTGTTCCATTCAGCGAATAATTGACTCGACATGACACGAAGACTTGAATGAGTTGTTGTACATCGTGAAGATGTCATTCTGGACAAAGTTGCATTGTACGACTTCTCGAGCGACTTCGGTCGAAACTTGGGTGCATGCTATTCGGTCTCGTCACGTAGACCGGCTTTCTGCTTTTCGATAGCGCCTACCGGCCGAGTTCTCTGATCATCCGATGAAATAACCGATCTGAAACCAGCGGCTCCAACGGATCGAGCAGCTTTTCCCTAGTCTCCTTCTTTTTTCTCTCTTCGATTCCGAGCTGGCACACCAGTGATTCAACAGCTGTCTCCGGCGAAATAGAAAAACTGGAGGGACGCCAATAGAATTACAGCACGTAATGGCCAGAGCTAGGTCAGGATTTTCCGATTGTGGTTGTCGACATTAACGACGTCGACGAGAGAACGTTTCCTACGTGCCGTGCATGCCAGTCAGCCTTGGCCGCCTGCCTGGTTTGCCGCCAGCTAGCCCACGATCTGTTGTTTTTTGCTGCAGTTGCTCCTGTCGGTCCAGATCCTAGCGGTGCTTCTACCGGTGGCGCGATTGTTACAACGAGAGACTGCGCGCCAGCTGCCCACCTGAATGCCTGCTTTGGCGATTTCACAATCAGCATCTCGGTCACCACTGCACTTGGCGGCCGGGCAAACTGGATTGATGAACGATCGGGCTCCGACGAGAAGTTCGAGAGCCGTTGACCGATCCGAAGTGGGGAAAGGTTTCTCATGATCAATCATCGATGAGGAGATAGATGCTCAGGAACTTCGGCGTCAGAGTGTTCTCGGCTTCCGATTGACACGAATTTCAGACGCGAGCTGGGCCATCGCATTATTTTCACCCGACACTAGAGAATCATCGGAGGCACCGCGATTCGAGGAAGAAAAAAAGAATCAGGGAAATGAAGGCACCACAGGCGGAAGATCTCATTTGAATTCGTAAAGACTCCGACGGAGACTCGTGAGTGTTTCTTGGAGTGTCTATCTCAAGTTGGAGCTTGACGTATTCGCCTCGAGACCCACATGAGTACTTGCGTGCGAGTGAGTGAGGGAGCGAGCGAGCGAGCGAGCGGGCGGACGAGCTTTTACACTAAGCATGGCGGTCGACGGTGAACTGACCACGCCAATTTCGGGCGATGGCTTGCAACGCTCAAGTGCCCGCTCAAGGCTGACTAGATCTGCGTGCTGGGCTCCTTCGAGTGGACCGAATCCGATGCCAGCCCGTTCGTCTCGTGTTTTTCTCCTCCTCACTGGGTGTCGTCCTCGACGTCGCTTCTCCCGAGTGAGCTAGCGAGCGGTGCCGGCGAGTTCGTCCTCCGTCGCCGCCGCCGCCGCCGCCGCCGCTGCCATCCTCGTCGTCAAGAGTTTCCCCGCCCCCTCCCCCCGGTCGGTCTCCTTCGTTATCCTCTGTTCTCCCCTTCAATTGTGATGCAAACGAGGTTGTTGTCGTCGTCGTCGTGGACGCTATGAAAAGTTCGCTGACGCTAAGAAGCGGCGGAGGAGGAGGAAACCAAGTCGAGAAATTTCTCCCGTTCTCAACGAAGACGTCGACGACGCTGGACCGTAAACAATTTTTCATCTACATTGAAACGACGTCACAGTACTCCTAATTGAAGTCTAGCTCGCTCCCTCGGTGCCTTGCGCGGAAGACTCTCTGGCCGCTATCCTGGCCGACGGTGTCGCGGTGTGAGCACAAAATCCCTTCCAGTCTGAAGATAAAGCCCTCTACGGAAAACAGAAACTCAATTTATTTTCCGGTTTTCCTCGCACGATCTTCTGTTCCAAAAGAATCGACTCGTCACCGATCATGGACGGAACAAATGAGTTGTTATAAGTAATGTTAGGCGCGATTATCCGCCTACACTAACGCTGTCTAGCGCGAGGGCTGCCGAGCACTTCCATCCGTGACAAAATATTACGGAATCATCGTCTGTAACGCTGCATCATTACGATCTGTGTCATCGGCTTGAAACGATCCGAGGATTCCACGAATAATCGGTTAGTCAGCAGTCCCGCGAGAGGAACGTTTTGCGCTTCAGCGTTCGTTCGCATAGCGTGGCCGAACCGCTCTTGGACCGCATGTTGAGGGAAAAGCGCATGTCGTCTCGGCGGACTTCATACGACCGGGAACTTTCAAGAAGATCACCCGCGTAAGCATGCATGCATGCATGCATGCAACTGGTGACTGAGATGGCAAACCCGCACGCCATTAGACCAATTGCGTTGAAGGACGAAGCCGCAGAAATTCACTCAGCAGGGTGCTGTTTGGTCGGCTGTTAGATTGGCGGTCGGTCAGACAGACAGACAGACAGACAGGGTCCTGCGGATGGACAGTTTTCCAGTCAAAGTCACGTGCCGCACTCATTCGACGAGCGGACGAAAGAACGAACGAACGGACGAGCCTAGGGATCAACGAATCGCTTGACGTCGAAACAATCACCCTATCGCTGCGCTGCGATGTGTCATGTCGTCGCTTCTCTCGAGTTTGAAGTTTTTCCTCCATAGATACTTCATCGAAAGATTCGTTCGTTCTCGTTTCATCTACTTTTCGTTGGGTCGGCTTAGTCGAACACAGGCTTAGTGAGTCGGTCGGCGTTGTGTCCAAATGGTCGTCATCGAGCATTCAAACAGAGCCGCTTCGGAATTCGGTCTCTACCGCGTTCACGATGAAGCTGCCTGCCAAATGATGAGATTTAGGCATTTCAATCTCCTCCCATAGCAACCGCCTAATAAATGTGAATCTAGGTTCACTTCATTCGGCGAATAAGGTGACATTTTAGCTACTCAGCTGGCCTGTTGCGGGCCGTGGCGGCCGAGAGCTCGATGACCACCACCACCACCAAATGGTAGCTCGCTGGGCGGTAGCAACGCCGCTGCACTCGCTTGTTCTAGAAGCAAAATCATTCCAATTTACCTTCCAGATGTTCTCTCATAGTCGCTAGCAGCGGCAACAGTGGCTACAGCAAATATAAGGCTGACCATCTATTGCCAGCAAAAAGCTATTTGTTCAGAGGTGGGCCGAAGATTGTTGGCAAAGAGTGCGCGTTATTCAGGGACCATCACTCAGTCCGACCGGGCGGCCGAAGCCACCCGCCGCCGGTCAACAAAGTCATTTCGGCCACCCTGACCGGCTACACACATACCAGCCTTGACTTGCACCGCATAGACCTATTCCGGTGCAGCAGTAAGGCACACAGACAAGCAAGCAAGCAAGCAGTACTCAGTGAAGGCTGCGGGCAGTCAAGCAGTCAGTCCGGCAGGCCCAGCGGTCGACTGCCAGGCTGCTTGCTTGGTTGGCTGGTCGTTCGTTCGTTCGTTCGTTTGTTCGTTCATTCAGTCGACAGTTAGGCAGCACGCAGGCTAGAAGGCAGGCAGGCAGGCAGGAAGCCGGAATTCCCCGCCTATCACCCGCCCATAGGCGTCACTGACGATGTGCCACTGCCGGTCGGTCGGCCACTCATCGTCACACTAAGGCTGAATAACATAATAGTATCATCGACAGCGACGGCGCGA